>JASDDO010000024.1:620154923-621406150 GCA_030015575.1 Agapanthus africanus
TTATACAGTCGAGGACCCAGACGAGGGGGCGGTGGCCGGTCTCACAAGCCACTGGTGACAGTAGGTTCACCTAAGATGTATACAGGTGCTCATTGGGTTATGAGTACACAGGACAGAACTCGCCGGGGGAAACATGCTAGTTGGTCTTATACCTGACGTCAGATAGCAGTTCCCTGGTGACATGTGTACAGGTTAGTTCATCAACCTGAGATCGTCATTTGTCTCGTGTCAGTTCCCACTGTACTTTGATTACTACCCTACCACGCTCAAAGGAGACGTGCAAACAGGTTTTAGTTGGGTACAGTCCCGAGCCACATGGAGGCAGTGAGCGGATCTGCAGGGGTTCGTCTCTCCCCGTTATTGGGGGTGAGGTCGCGCTGTGTTTAGGAGAGCCATTACACAAAGCCCTCGGCCTAGGCAGGAGATTTACCGGTAGGTATTCCAGTAGTATTTCAGGGTGTTTCTGGACTACACTCCGACACGACTTGTACCGCTTTTAGGGGTCTGACTTTTACCAACCCCCTAAGCCCGCCATGCGATGCTCATAGACGAACGGACCGGACTGTACGGATATTGTCACTAATAAGCTCAGTAGGGTGTCAGGATGAGTTCGCTCATCGACGTCCCCTTTTTTTTTCAATACCTTGTAAGCCCCGTTACGTATAGGCTAATACCTCTGACGTGCTAGTGGTTAAATCACAACAACAAGTATTGACGAGTCTTTAGATTCCCCCCACAGACCGGTTTCTCAAGTTTTCGGGCGAAAACGCTGTAGAGGGCCGTATGGAGATATGGCAGGGTTTCGATCATGTACGTGCGGCATTGCACGGATCATGATCGGACGGATAATACTAGCGGGCTTTGGTTTAAGCCGGATCCTAGTATTATACAGTGTAGATTTTGTCTCATTGCATTTGTATTCGGTCGCAATACAAATGAAGGTATGTATATACAGTAGCGGGGGTTTCCTATAATTTATTACGGGTTCAGTTTTCTGAATTTGCCAGTTTGCTTTCCGTTTCAGACATTTTTCTTTGTATCTTTCCCTTGGCTGAAAATTGGTGGAGGAGGGCTTATTTTCTAGTTTTGCAATTAGTATTGTGGAGGGTGTTATTTGCAAGTTGTTGCTTCATGATGGTTGCACCATCATTTGACCTCTTCACTTCATGATCGCTTGACTTTGGGTATGATGATGGTTGATGGAGTATTGGTTTTTGGTTAGTGATCATTATATTTCATCATCATCCTTTTTCTCTCTCATGCATGATAGCCTTTTCTCTTTCTCTCCCTTGGATTATTGTTTTTTTGCTACCTCATTCAAAAACTCCCCATTCTCATTCTTGGAGAGTTTAAGGCCGTCCACTAAGAGGGAGGGGGCTGAAATTTTTTCGGTGTGGGATTTTGTTCTCTACATGCTAGGAAAAATCCACAAGTTCATCTAGAAAAAGTTCACATATCATTCCTCCACCACTATGGCAACATCCAAAAACCCCAAAGAGACATAGAGTTCTACAGTTAACCTACAGCACTCTTGGCCACGTCGGCTCACCAACTTCGTGCCCGAGTTGCCTCAGTCCAGAGGTGGGAGCCCGTAAAAGAACCCGGCGATGTGGTGCCCTTCCGACGTGGAGTTGAAGACCGGAGATTCCGCGGGGAGATCGGGACGACGACGAGAAGACCGAAGGACACGGATCGCTCGGTATATCTCTCTACCCCTTCTCTTGTTAGCTAGGATTATGTTAATGGCCCGATCCGGGTTTAAAGTGCGCGGTGGTGCTGGTTCAAAAGTTAAAGTAAATTTCGTTTCCGGATTTTGGCCTCGGGATTGACGGGCCGGGGCGCTGCCGTTCACTTACATGGTATCAGAGCCACGCCATTAACCTAGTCTATCTTTCTCTAGTATGTTTAGAACTCGATTGAACAAAAATCCCAAAACCGTATATTCCTAAAGCTTCATTTTCTGTCGAATTTTTTTCTGCCTCGGAAAATTTTTCAGGTTGTTGCAGAAACATGTGCAGGCAAGTAGGAGAACTCTGGTAAAATTTGGTCGCATGAACCCATTTATACCACCGCGGAACCGCGGCCAAACCCCAGTTTGGGCCTTGGTTCCGCCGCCACCTTTTAATGTTCAGTGGCATCAAAATTTTACAAAGAGTCTCTGTGTTGAAAATATGGGGTTTTGGGTATATTCTGATCGGGCCCAGAAATTTCTTTATATGCTACAGCAGTGCTTGGGGCCCACATGGGTAAATTTGATCGATCGAATATTTTTAAACATGTTAGTTCACAGTATTTACATTATATCTGCGACCGTGAAATGTCACTCGATCGGTAAATCCTGTCTAACTGCTATAGCCCGGTTAGACGGATTTGCAAACGTGACATTTCACGTTGATGTTCTGTGTTGTGGCTGTGATGTTGCGGATTGGTCGTGGGGGATAGCCTGGATGCAATGCTAGTATAGTTTTTTTGTTGTATTATGTACATTTGATATTGCAGGGCGAGCGTCCGACATGTGGACTGCCGTCACTGCCTGTTTGTTTATTATTCTTTTGGGGCATGACCGTGGTGAGGTCGATGTACCCGTTGTATGTATATTTTACTTTCTGTACTAGGGATTACCCCAAGGGCGGGGTGCACGGATAGCCGGGTTCTAGAGGGCAACGAGCCCGCATCTCATGGCAATTGAGACGGAGGGGGGCTTTACTCTAGAATTGGCGGGCTATTCGCCGCACTCGTAGGGGGTACAGGTTGACCCAGGAGGGGTGCACAAGTGACCGGATTCCGTAAAGTGCTGGGTGGTCCATTCACGTTGCTGAAGGGGGGCTGCCTCGCTTCAAGGTTTTAGCGAGTAACTTGCCGCGCCCGTAGGGGTCTAGGATTTCATTGCACAGGCTATCCACATGACCAGGGGAACGTCGGGTTTCAGTAGCGGCTCTATGAAACCCGGGGATCCCAGATATCTGTATTGTTCTGTGATGCTTATTACATTTCTGTGATGTTGCATTTTATCACGCCTTGAGCGAATATTATATATTGATATATATACTAGTAGATGTTGTATATGTTTTGCATCCGCGCTAGTCCAGTCCCCCGCTCTGTCGTTAATTAAGTAAACCTAACAGGTAATGACGGGATCCATTGGCGAATTCGGATGGCATATACGTGCATCATTATTTTCGTTCTTTATTGGTGTGATCAATTAATGGGGGCTGCGTTGATTCGGATCAATGCAAGCTAAAACAAACCTATTCTGATGTTGTTGGAACACTTTTCAAAAAAGCTGTTATTGCAAGGATGTTCACTTTTGTTTTGCAAAGTGGTATTCAGTTGGAATATCCTGCACCTCAGCCGACGAGGCAAGGTCCGAGATCCCTTCACCGGGAGTGACCCCTTGGACAGAAGTTTGCGTCAGGGTAATAACTTCACTATAGCCGATTACTTTTGCTTTGCACAGTGGTATTTAGTTTGGAATATCCTGCACCTCATTCTACGGGGAAAGAGCCGAAATCCCTTCACCGGGAGTGACCACTTTAGCAAAAGGGTTTCTCGTCACTATATTTTTAAAAGCTATCCGGTTCCTTCAACGATATCAAAGTTCATTACGTTAAAGGTTTTCGCAAGAAAACCATTCGTAGCCCTCCGTCGTTTCATATGGATAGTCAATAAGTATTCAAGCTGTGTTTGTTGGCCAAAGTCAAGGCACAGTGATTGGTAGCTATTGGGTATTCATATGCAGCATAGATAGATGCGTTGGTTTGGGGCAGTCGTATAGCCTTGTTGGCCAAAGTCAAGGGCTTGTACGGGTGGGCTCAAATTAACCTGGAGAATGACGGGTAGAACTTGACATGCGACTTATGATTTGTTGGCCAAAGTCAAGGTCATAAGTGCATAGGGCAGAAATCACATCGGGAGTTTCTAAAGAAACCGAAACTTGCCAGACATGCGCATTACCTTCTGGAGTGTGATAACGTGAGCAGATTCCGTTACGTTATCATGCGATGATAGTTGGATCCCGATTCCCACTGATGAGTTGGTTTTACTCCTCGGGTGATCCCGACTAATTCTTCTTTAAGGTTTGGAGGAGAATTTGACGTTATAGTGTGAGGTTTCCAGATTAGATAAATTGGTAACCATTCTGATCTAGGTTAGAGTGCACGCTGAGTGTTTCTTTTCTCTCTCTCATTGGCAGCGATCATGACCCGACCCTAAGACTATGACTCAGTGACCAAATTAACCGAACCTTCTTATACACTGGCTTTTGGATTGTCAGAGTTGCAAACCTCATTGCCACTCCTACTTTTACCCTTTTCTCCAGGACACCCCGTATTACTACGAACGTCCACTTCCATTGGATAAAACAATCGTATGGTTATATACGAACTCGAAGGAATTTATTCGAGGATGGTTTATGGTTCTGGAGAAAACGAATAGGACTATTCAGTTGTCTTTTCCTTTTACCTTCTCTCAGGTTGCGAGTACTCCATGGTTTAGGAGATAGTACACCTATTACGCAAATTGGATAGTCTTCTTCAAAACCATAGGCAGGTGCCGACCGGTAGGGAATGAAGAAAACCAATTAGCCTAACGATGGTGTACATAAGGTATTAAGTAAAGACATATCATGGGATTAGTAAGAGGGCAAAGTAAATTGCGACTGCTATTCACGACCAAACCAAGTATTTCTTCGCCAATCCTAAATCACCTTTGTATTTCTCCAGGACACTCCATATCACTACGAAGATCCACAGTTTATTGGATACTCCATCGTATGGTTATATACGAACTCGAAAGGAACTTGTTCCAGTTCGGGGATTGATTCTGGTTCAGGAGAAATAGAAATAAGGTTTATTCAGTTGTCTTTTATCTTCACCTTCTCTCGCATTGCGAGTGCTCCTAGGATTAGGACAGTACACCAATTATGCTTATTGGATAGTCTTCTTCCAAACCATAGGCTGGTGCCGAACGGTAGGGAAGGAAGAAAACCATTTGGCCTAAAGGGGTGTACAGAAGGTAATGAATAAAGACATATGAAGGGATTTGGAGAGATGGCATAGAAATATACGGTTACAGTTGTGAATCTGGATAATGGAAGAGGCATTACTAGGAATACCCGGATACCCTTACGAAACATTTCAATGTTTCAGTTTCACTGTGTACTGTTAAAGGAAAACTAATTTCCCGATTAGATACTTACTCCAGGGTATGTATTTACCAGGTATGATTCTCACAACTGTATGGTTTTACAGATAATGAGTGGGAGTAAGTTATTGGGAATTGGGTGATCATCCTCATTATATCGGGATTCGTTGTAATCGGTGATATTTGAGGAAGTCACCCGGGTTGTTTGCCGGACGGCAAATATTTGGTTTTGAATATCCGCTGTTATGCACCAATTTCAAATTGATATATCTGTACGTCTATTCTTATAGAGTGAGATATACTTTTTTGAAATTATGTCCATGACATTTTCCTATATCAGTGGATGGTTAAGTAAAGAGCATTAAACAGCGGTGTAATTCTTCTTAACCATAAGTACAGTTTTCAACCTAAGATACACAAGGAATGAGTTATTAGACACAAGAGACTTATACAGAGTATTGTATGTTATTCAGCGTTCATTAGGACAGAGGGGTTGGTCCTCGTACTATATTCGGTTTACTTATGACTTCTCTAGTTTTTAGACAAGTGTTTTGTGGAAACACAGGGTCCGAATTTTGAGAAGTTATAGGTATATGAATAAAGTAGAGAACCAGGTGTTGCAAGTATCGGTATTCTTCAAGGTGATCGAAGATGTAGATACTTGTGTATTGTATTTAGTTGATAGTAATGATTAAGAGAACTTGCTTCTCTTTCGGGTTACTCATAATTGGAAGCATTCCTAATTTGAGTAACGCTGATCGTCCTCTTTCCATTTAGTTAACATGCACTGGAGACAGCTGCATGATTTGAATCTGGTTCAATTAAATCTTTGCCTCTGGTTCTATATTGGATATAGAACAGTTCATATCTTAACGATGTTAAGGTACGGGGAGTTGTCCGGCTTATGCTTAAAACCAGACTCTGGATAACTCAAGGCACGTTTCTGTAATCGCTGTTTGTGGGTTGATCCAGGCTATAACGAGGGTTGACTTTCTACCATCTGGAAGATCAATAGTGATATTGTTCTTGACTCGCCACAGTTTTAAGTAAAATGGATTTTTTCAGAAAACAGTAGTGGGAGTATGGTAGAACCGGAAGTGATTCCAGAACCGCAAACGATTACTGAAAGTTTGATAAGAACCTAAAGATTCAATTTGGCTTGACATTACATTAGCCACTCCGCAGATACGGTGGGTAACCTCAGGCACCCGAGAGGTACTCCGGTAGACTCAAGGACGGTGACAGAGAGGTTCTTGTTTACCCAGACTTGCCATTGCTGTTGTTCCAGGCTGCGAGACCCGGCAAGAGGATGAGTATAGCGTCATTCTAAACTAGCTTTAGAAGTATACGTGTATATGACTCTGCCAGAGGATTGTCGTAGTCAGTGGGAGCAACGGAAGCTTGGTGGACAAGTGGCTTATGTCTATTTATAGACTAAAGCAGATATAGCGGAGATAGATCATCTATTTCTGATATGGTAGTCATAGGTTTGACTTTATCGGAATAGGGGATGGATCTGTTAAGAAGGTAGTAGAGAGTGATGTCATGGTATTTGGATGACATACACAGAGTAGGAAGTGATATTCCTATACTACGATCGGTTATACTTTGGTTGTCACAAACTGGTTTCTCCACATAGGATATAGATATAATATCAGACATTCTTGTAACTGGATCTATGGTTTAGATATAGATTTGGGTAGTTTCCCAATCTGGGTAATTAGACAGCATTCTAAAGATGTTTTAGAATGAACGACTCCTGGCACGGTAGTGTACCTGCAGGTGATGGAGTCACCCTCTCTAAAGGTGTCTTACAGACTAAAGGGGAGAGGGATGTGCATGATTGACAGATCACTTGCTTAGGCAATTGAGTCAATCATGAGATGTCAAGTACCACACCAGATGTTGTTTTTGCGGTAGATGCAATAAATTGATATTAATTGAATCCTGGAGAAACGATCGGAAGCAGTTTTTTAGAACATAAGTGGATGTTCTAGGGATATGATAACAACGGCCTCTTTTTAGGAGACAGTTATCATTCCAGGCTTCCAAGGTGACCTGGACGGCAGAAAGGTTGTCAAAGTTATAGTTTTCCTTCTGACGAGGGGCGGTATTTTGGACAGGTGGTCCAAGGGGATGTTAGTTGTATGTATGCCCTAGAGGCCATTACTGTACATAGGATGTATATTGTAGTGGATGCTGGGACATATATAGGGAGGACTTTCTTGCTCGACATGATAGTATGCTATCTGGTTACACTTTACCTTAACGTGTATGATGATTGTCTCTCTGTTACATGTTGGTAAAGCCCTTAGGATCTGTACTTGACTACCTGGACTATGATGCGGATCATACTAGTGGGGACATGGTAGTCCATAAGTACATCCTTCAAAGTCCCTAGTCGTGGGTGTATCGAGACGGGGCATCGATATACCAGAGTAGACTAGCGTGTACCTTCTCGACCCATACAGATGGGCAATGGATGATCCCATATCCATTGGTGTTTGACATCAAAGATGATATACGGGTGCTCAGTAGAGACTGGGTACACTGGACGGACTCGCCGAGAACTCCCAGATGGTATTATACCTCACGTCAGATGGCAGTTCTCTGGTGACACTGGTACAGAGTAGTCTGTTGACCCGAGATCGTCATAGAGTCTTGTGTGGTTCCCACTGTGCTTTGATTTCCATCTTACCACGTCCAAGAGGGCGTGCAAAACGGTGGTTTTTGGGTACAGTCCCGAGTCACATGGAGGCAATGAGCGATAGGAGGGGATTCGTCTCTCCCGGTATATGGGGGTTGATGTTGCGCTGTGATCGATTGGCTATAACAGGAAATCCCTGGCCAGGGTTGCTGAGATTTACTGGTAAGTGTTACCAGTAGTTTCTCGAACAGTTATAGACCTCATATCGACACGACTTATTGAGCTATTGGGGTCTGACGTTTACCACCCCTAGGCAAGATATGCGACATATCAGACGATCAGACCGGACTGTACGGTAGTGTTACTGGTCGGATTCACTGGAGTGTGAGCGGGCTTGCTCGTCGATCTTCAGATCGCTCAATACCCGGGTGGCCGTTACGTTTAGCAGACCGCTTGCGGCTTGTGGGTGTTTGATATGATCATCACCTGCTGCCGGCGTATTGACGAGTCTTTAGAGTCCTACACAGAGCTTTCCTGGCTCAAGCGAAACGAAATAGGAGCGCATATGAGATATGTGCGGGACCGAGAATAATGCGTGTATGTGATACCGTATTCTATTCTCACGATGAATGTATCGAATGGTTGTATGCGATATAACCTAGTTATCAATTCAAGCGTTGATTCGATAAGCCGATACATTGTATACTAGTCGGTTGTGTGCGACATGACCGGATCATTGAATCAAGTGTTGATTTAATGATTTAATGTATAATAATATATTTGATATATTACTTTGCATTAACTAGTATCGGTTCACTTTAAAATGGATTTTCTCGCTCGGATGTGCGCATTACATATGCGATATGATTTTGTGCACTTGCTTGTATCATGTTTGATGATGCATGCTTTTTGGTTAAGTGTAAAGTATTAAACCTTGGTTAATGAAATGGTTAGGGTTTATAATTTAGTTATTCATTTATCTTATTTAGTTATCCATTTATTTTTGATAAATGAATAAAAGAAAGAGAAAAGGATGCTGGCTTCTTTTGTTGTTTTGTTAAAGCTTCATGAAGCTTTAACTTAGTCCACTATTCTTATCTCATCCTTAACCCTAACCATACCACTCAACCATGATTAATTCTCTACACTAAACCATGGTTCTAAGATGATAAGAATGTATTATTCTTTTCTTTTTGGAATTAACTTATCATAAGCTTCTTCTTCTTCTTCCTTGACTTCAAGAAGAAAAGCTTCACCTCCATCAATGGTGATTGATGCATATGAGTGAGAAATCCAATTCTAAAGTCTACCCACTTCCTATTTCTTCATCCTCTACCTCTTGCCAAGTAGTAGAGTGTGTTTACTTCACAAGTTTCTTGACTTGGTGAAGTCGGAGCTTGATTTAGCGATGCCTCGACGTAGATCATCTTCGGCATGGACATCGACGACCTAGCTTGCCCATTCTCCGACGAAGCCGACTCTAGAGCCCGGATTTGATTTGGACAGCGGAGACGACCTCGTTGCGGAGCCGTGGAGGTGGAGGACCGGATCTACAAAGGTTGTATTTCCGTTAAACTTTTAGTTAAGTGTTAACTATTTCATTGTTCGCCTAGAAATCTAGCAAACGATCCGTAGTTTAGGGTTTGTAGGCACCGTAAAAATTTAATATGGCATGTTCGATGCCTTGTGAGACCTCCTTGGAGTGCCTAGGAACCCTACAGTGGTATCAGAGCCAAGCTAGAGCCTTAGGCGAAGTCCAGACGGAATTTGAAGTCCGAACGAATCCGAAATCCCAAACCAAACTTGCTCTCTGGACGATTTTGAAAAACAGGGATTTTTCCATATTAAAAATATTCAGAAATATCAGCAGGCAAGATATACTGCAAAATTCGAGTTACTGTTTCTATCATTCTGCCGCGTTTCCGCGGCACGAGCCTTGCTCGTGCGGCGGAAACGCGGCCATTTTGTCGTTTTACGCAGCTTGTTTTCTACAGTAATTCTTATTGTGCTGTGCTGGTGTTTCTGGGAATTTTTAATATTTATTCCAGAGTTGAAATTTCTGCAGTTGTTTCGGGGATTCGGTGTTTCGATCGGGGTATCAAATTTTGTCTGTGTGGCTTTCCGGATAAATTTTAGAATATGTTAAAAAGTTCGACCGGATATAAATACCCAACTTTTCCCCTATCGGGAAATTTCCAAGTGTTGGATTTTTCCGTAGTTTAACGACGTTCTAAGTAGTGCAAGTAACGCGATGGTCCCTCTAGAAGACACAAACCTTAACTCGATTATGTGACCGTCTTGAACTGCCCTTTGAACCTTCGGGTTTGGGGCAGTACGGCGTGCCACATGTGAGGCGTTGGCTTGACCCTTCTACGGCTGGACCGTTGGTACTGAGGCACGAACTGAATGTTTTTAGACTTGTTTCATGTGTTGATCTATATCGGGAAAACTTGGGTGTTCGATTGTTCGATCGGAAAGTTTAACATTTTCTATTTATCCGGAATGTGATACAATAATTGGAATTCACAAGAAGTTATGAGATAACTGATTGAATATTATAAACATAGCAGTTTAGTCTCACTTGATCGGTTGCCACGGAATTTTGATGTGATCAAAAGTCCGTCGCAATCACGTAGCGTACGCGGATACTCGCCGGGTAAACTTAATAGACAGCTTCACTCCATAGCCCCGACCAAGTGACTGTAGGAGAACCCCGTCGCCGAAAGCATCCGTTTGGGTGCTCGCGGTAGCGGTGTTCCGCCTTGGTGCACTTCGTCGACGGTATCAGGGGTGCGGCCGCCTACTAAAGTTTGCGACGAGCATTCGATCAGTTTTTCGGGAATCTTGTTGAATTACCCGACTTGATATTGAAAAGTTTTTTCGATAATGAGACTAAAATGCGGGGTTTATAATTGTTAGGCATGCGATGTCTAAGTAATTCATTTGATCAGGCATGCGATGTCTGAGGTGGTTGCGGATTCCAACTGTTGTAGTTTTACCCTTTCTTTTCTGTGACCGTAAGTGTAATATGTGATATCGCCGGTTTCGTTGCTATATGCCAACGACAATTGGGATGCGCATATTTACTTACGTTGATGACATGTGATGTTATGTGTTGCTGGATATGTTATATTGGATCGTCGTGTTTGAATAGGCGGGGGTTTTTATGTGAGATGAGTGTTTTTTCATTTTCATTCATGTAAAAACTTATATGTAATATTCTTTTATTGGGGCGCTTCCGGGTTGCGGAAGTTGTCACCTGTTGTATATTATTTACTTTTCCGCACTAGGATAGACCCAAGGAGGAGAGCACAAGTAACCGGGTTCTGGAGTCCAGTGGGAGACCAACTCGAGGAGTCGAGTCCGGGTCTCCTAACTCCAAAATTGGTAGGGTTGCTTGCCGCTCTCGTAGGGGTCTAGGGGTGTGGGTTTGGCTATTCATCACGACCGTAGAATCCGTGTTTTGTACTGGCTCGTATTGAAAACACGGACGTCCTAGTATATCCAATATTTCATATGTTTCTTCTGCTGTGATATCTGTGATGTGATCATGTGATATTCTGTGATAGATACAGTATATAGTATATATGATATATTATATAGACGTTACTTATGTTTTACACCCGCGTTAGCCCTGCCCTGCTCTGTCGTTAGTTACCTAACCTAACGGTGCACGAGGGGACATCGAGGCGAATGCGGATGGCATAAGTGTACGTCATATCTATCTGTGATGTTTAGGTACTTAAATGATGGGACTTCATTAATGTGATTAATGAAATAAAAGAAACCTAAGATGTTGTAGAATCGAATTTCAAAATAAAACAGGTAGCTACAGTTCTTGCTTTGCACAGAGGTATATGTGATATATCCTGCACCTTATTCGATGAGGAAAGGACCGAGATCCCTTCACCGGGAGTGACTCCTTTAGCAATAACTGGCAGATGCTACAACCTTCGGTTTGTCTTTTGATTGCTTTTAAGTGTTTTTGCTTTGCACAGTGATATATATGATATATCCCGCACCTCATTCGACGAGGAAAGGACCGACGATCCCTTCACCGGGAGTGACTCCTTTAGCAAAACTGGAAAAGCCTCAAAAGCACTCCATTTCAAAATTCATTCGATCCTACAACGATATCAAGTTCATTACGCAATAGGTTTTCAGAAAAACCTGTCGTAGCCCTCCGTCATTTCAGATAAATGCTGTTTAGTATTCGTGCTGCGTTTGTTGGCCTCCGTCAAGGCGCAGTGTGCGGTAGCTAACCAGTATTTATCTGCTTATGCATATGATGCAGATTGAGTTAGGGTAGTCGTGCGACCTTGTTGGCCTCCGTCAAGGGTCGTGCGGGTGGGTTTGATTCGATCAAGAAATGACGGGTTGAACTTGACTAGTAGCCTATGGTTTGTTGGCCTCCGTCAAGGTCATAGGGTGCTAGGGGCAAAATATTATCGGGAATTTCAAGTGTTGAAATTTGCAATGAGATTGCATACCTTCTATGAGATAGTTGGATCCCGATACCCGCTGCGAGTAAGAGTTACTCCTGGGAGAGTTTTATACATTACGATTAGCCGATCAAGTAGGTGTCTAGAAAGGTGTCAACGGGGTTATGCTTCTGGGAAAACGAGGTTTACATTAATTAGGTTCGTGCGAAAGCACGGGGGACCTCCCTCAAAGTACCGACACTGGCCTGGCTGAATGATTGGCGAACTTGTAGTGTGTAATTAATCCCGGCTAGTCTTTACTTTTAGGGTTTGAAGGAAGATTTGATAAAAAGCAGTGGGGGCCATCCTGATTAGATAAAATAATAACCAATCTATTCTTGACAGAGCGCACGCTGAGTGTTTTCTTCTCTCTCTCTCCAGGTAGCGACCATATCATGCCTTAATCAAGATAATAATACGGAATATTGACCGAACCCGCTTGTTATACTGAGCTGGGGAATGTTGGTCCCGCTCCAACTTATAATTGTTATAAGACAGAGCAGGAAATTGGGAAACACCAGATTTCTCCTGCCGCCCAAACGAAGAGAGTGCATGCTGATGCATCATCTTCGGGTGTGTTCATTATACAGAACTGTTTCTCAGTATCCTTTACGTCCTGGGTATATGATACCGGATCAGGATCCCAGATATGTAATCTGTTACATAGGGCTACAGATAGGTAGAGAACTGAGAACGGGTGATAAGTTTCATGAGGCAGAAAACGGGGCAAGTGTTGCAGCCAAGTCTGTTGGTCACTGTCACCCTGTATTACCAATACATTGATTCTGAACGAATGTTATTAGATACCGAACCTGATATACAAAATCATATCAGTCTCTTTATCTGTAAAGAAATGATAAAATTTTGTATTGTTGGATAATGTTTTGAACATTTCCTATATCAAAAGTTGATCGGTTCAGGCACGTTATCTAAAAGCATTAATGTTCTAAATCAAACTACAGTTCTTCGTATACAGAACACACACAAGAGGAAGAGTTCAGAAATGAACGGATTCTTCTTGAGGTTTTGTAGACTAGGTCAGATCAATGTGACCCGACTAGCTGGAGTTACATTTAGATGCATATTTAAATCCGTTTGAATTTACATCTTGTGAAGCTCGCCAGTCATGTCACAAAGATAAGATGACCACAGCTCCGTTTACTGGAAACAGAGAAAGAGTTAGTGAACTCTTGGGATGATACATGTTGATGTATGTAAGGTCCCCTGTCTACACATGCCAAGACCGGTTCTTTGTACTTCATTACATTCTCTGATAATCTCTCAAGATTCAGACATATGTTCCTGTTGAAACACAAGTCCGAACCTTTTGAGATATTCACAGAATATGATTTAGAAGTAGAGAACCAAAACGGGTATAAGTATTATGTCCTTTGATGCGATCAAGGAAGAGAATACTTGAGCACGGAAATCCTGGACTATTCTAAAGGAGAATGAGATTCTCTCTCAGCATTACTCCTCTGAATACACCAAAGCACGATGGTATATCAGGGCGGAGCAGATACACCCTATTTGATATGGTGTGCTCTATGATGAGTACTACTGAGTTACCTATTTCCTTTTGGGTGTTATGCACTTGAGAAGCTGCATACCTATTGAATAAGGTTCAAATCAAATCAGTTGCCTACCACTTCATATTTGATATGGAAAGGGAAGAGCCCATATCTTAAGCTAGTTAAGATTTGGGGTTGTCCGGCCTATGTCTAAAAGCATAATCCGGACAAGCTCGAGGCAAGATCTGTAATGTAGAACTGGAATGGTTCCAGCTATACAAACAACAGCACATGATTCGATAGAACCAAAGGATTCAGTAGATTCCAACGAACCTCAGCCTCTCCGCCGATCTAGTAGGGTTCCTCACCCACCTGAGAGATACTTCGGTTTCTCTATGACAGTGGGAGCGAGGATTACATCATGAGATGATGACCCAACTAGTTTCGAGCTAGCCATCAAGAGTAAGACTCTGTAAGAATGGCTGGATGCTTAGCGATCTGAGATGGAATCCTTATACACCAACAAAGTATGGACTTTAGTTGCAATATCTGAAGGGTTAAATCCCCATCAGGAGCAAGTATATCTTGAGAAGATTACTTGGTGTAAATGGAAAAGTTGAGACTTTCAAAGCTAGACTTGTTAAAGCTTTTCGTCATCGACCAGGCGTGGATGATGATGAAACCTTTTCTAAGTAGCTATGCTTAAGTCCATCCAGATCCTACTTGCCACGGCTACATACCATGACTACGATATCTGGTGGTTGGGTGTCATGACAGCTTTTCTAAATGATGTTTAGAAGAGAGTGTCTATAAGTACACAGCCAGAGGGCTTCGTAGACAGTGGGAGCAGCGGAAACGTGTGCAAGATGTTTTATAGGATAAAGCAGGCATCGCGGAGATGGAACATCTGTTTTGATGGATTAGTCAAAGAGTTTGACATCATCAAAATGGTAGATGAACCTTGTATAAACAAAAAAGGTAGTAGGAAGTATGGTGGTGATCCTCGTAGAGTACGTGGATGACATACTCTTTATAAGAAAGGAGTTTCTTATGCTACGCTCGATCAATCTCCGCTTATCACAATGATTCTCCACATAGGATAAAAGTGATACCTCCTAAATCCTGGGTTTTGGATCTATGAGATAGATCTAATTGGATGTTAGGATACTCACTAGCTGTAGTGAGATGGTATCAAACGATCCTGGGGAGAATCACTGGAAGGGTTCCAGGGTGATAAAGACGACTGAATGTCAGTCGCAGGCATTGTCTTAACCCTCAGTAAAGGGACGGTATGTTGGAAGAGTTCCAAGCTAGATACCGTGACACACTAGACGATAAAGGCAGGATACATCGCTACTTAAGATGCTACCAAAGAGGCTGTTTGGGTGTATATTGGTTCATGAGATGAACTATGTTCCTCCCATTGTGTGACAATGGAGTTGTGGCTTATGCCAAGGAACGCCGGTCCCATCAGTGATCCAGACATATTCTAAGGCAGTATCACTTGATCATGGAGATGGTTGATCTCCAGGGAGATCGAGGTTAGGAGAGTAGACTCAGAGGACAACACAGCGGATCCACTCACAAAGGCCTGTTCCCAGAGAGAGACTTTTATGGGATGGTTGAGTATGAGATACTACAACCACTGCTACAGATGGCCCTAGTGCAAGTGGGAGATTGTTAGTTGTATGTATGCCCTAGAGGCCATTACTGTACATAGGATGTATATTGTAGTGGATGCTGGGACATATATAGGGAGGACTTTCTTGCTCGACATGATAGTATGCTATCTGGTTACACTTTACCTTAACGTGTATGATGATTGTCTCTCTGTTACATGTTGGTAAAGCCCTTAGGATCTGTACTTGACTACCTGGACTATGATGCGGATCATACTAGTGGGGACATGGTAGTCCATAAGTACATCCTTCAAAGTCCCTAGTCGTGGGTGTATCGAGACGGGGCATCGATATACCAGAGTAGACTAGCGTGTACCTTCTCGACCCATACAGATGGGTGATGGATGATCCCATATCCATTGGTGTTTGACATCAGAGATGATATACGGGTGCTCAGTAGAGACTGGGTACACTGGACGGACTCGCCGAGAACTCCCAGATGGTATTATACCTCACGTCAGATGGCAGTTCTCTGGTGACACTGGTACAGAGTAGTCTGTTGACCCGAGATCGTCATAGAGTCTTGTGTGGTTCCCACTGTGCTTTGATTTCCATCTTACCACGTCCAAGAGGGCGTGCAAAACGGTGGTTTTTGGGTACAGTCCCGAGTCACATGGAGGCAATGAGCGATAGGAGGGGATTCGTCTCTTCCGGTATATGGGGGTTGATGTTGCGCTGTGTTCGATTGGCTATAACAGGAAATCCCTAGCCAGGGTTGCTGAGATTTACTGGTAAGTGTTACCAGTAGTTTCTCGAACAGTTATAGACCTCATATCGACACGACTTATTGAGCTATTGGGGTCTGACGTTTACCACCCCTAGGCAAGATATGCGACATATCAGACGATCAGACCGGACTGTACGGTAGTGTTACTGGTCGGATTCACTGGAGTGTGAGCGGGCTTGCTCGTCGATCTTCAGATCGCTCAATACCCGGGTGGCCGTTACGTTTAGCAGACCGCTTGCGGCTTGTGGGTGTTTGATATGATCATCACCTGCTGCCGGCGTATTGACGAGTCTTTAGAGTCCTACACAGAGGTTTCCTGGCTCAAGCGAAACGAAATAGGAGCGCATATGAGATATGTGCGGGACCGAGAATAATGCGTGTATGTGATACCGTATTCTATTCTCGCGATGAATGTATCGAATGGTTGTATGCGATATAACCTAGTTATCAATTCAAGCGTTGATTCGATAAGCCGATACATTGTATACTAGTCGGTTGTGTGCGACATGACCGGATCATTGAATCAAGTGTTGATTTAATGATTTAATGTATAATAATATATTTGATATATTACATTGCATTAACTAGTATCGGTTCACTTTAAAATGGATTTTCTCGCTCGGATGTGCGCATTACATATGCGATATGATTTTGTGCACTTGCTTGTATCATGTTTGATGATGCATGCTTTTTGGTTAAGTGTAAAGTATTAAACCTTGGTTAATGAAATGGTTAGGGTTTATAATTTAGTTATTCATTTATCTTATTTAGTTATCCATTTATTTTTGATAAATGAATAAAAGAAAGAGAAAAGGATGCTGGCTTCTTTTGTTGTTTTGTTAAAGCTTCATGAAACTTTGACTTAGTCCACTATTCTTATCTCATCCTTAACCCTAACCATACCACTCAACCATGATTAATTCTCTACACTAAACCATGGTTCTAAGATGATAAGAATGTATTATTCTTTTCTTTTTGGAATTAACTTATCATAAGCTTCTTCTTCTTCTTCCTTCACTTCAAGAAGAAAAGCTTCACCTCCATCAATGGTGATTGATGCATATGAGTGAGAAATCCAATTCTAAAGTCTACCCACTTCCTATTTCTTCATCCTCTACCTCTTGCCAAGTAGTAGAGTGTGTTTACTTCACAAGTTTCTTGACTTGGTGAAGTCGGAGCTTGATTTAGCGATGCCTCGACGTAGAACATCTTCGGCATGGACATCGACGACCTAGCTTGCCCATTCTCCGACGAAGCCGACTCTAGAGCCCGGATTTGATTTGGACAGCGGAGACGACCTCGTTGCGGAGCCGTGGAGGTGGAGGACCGGATCTACAAAGGTTGTATTTCCGTTAAACTTTTAGTTAAGTGTTAACTATTTCATTGTTCGCCTAGAAATCTAGCAAACGATCCGTAGTTTAGGGTTTGTAGGCACCGTAAAAATTTAATATGGCATGTTCGATGCCTTGTGAGACCTCCTTGGAGTGCCTAGGAACCCTACAGGGGATACTGAGGGAGGCATGACGGAGGATACTGATTAAGTTCAGTTGATGATACAGTCTAAGAAGTTTGGATTTGGAGTTCATTTATGAGCTAGGTCCCATCAGACATCCAGACATATTCTAAGACAGGTATTGCTCATTTCGGGAGATGGCTTTCTCCGCGAACTTGAGATATAGAGAGACATGGAAATAAACATCAAAGCGGATCCACTCGCTGAGCCTATTCCTCGAACGCAATAGGTTCACAAACGGGTTTTGTGAGACTGAGTAGTAGAGGAGTTGGATGTTCGGTATCACACGGGCTGTGAGTATGCGACATCGCAATAATTAGCCTTGAGTGCAAGTGGGAGATTGTTGGAGATAGTGCCCTCAGAGTCAATTATTGGATCACAGGCACGTGATTGCAATGATTGAGGGAGGACCTATCCCTGTAGGACAGTCGTACTCAAGATGATAGTATGCTATCTGGTTTACCTTTATCATCGTGTACTTCTTCAGGTGACCTTACAGGTTACAATTGCACGTTGATAGAGCCCCTAGGATTGTTGCTTGACTTCCAGCAGTATGAGGGCGATCATATACGTGGGAGCTGGTAGTCTATAAGCACATCCTTAAAAGTTC
Source organism: Agapanthus africanus (assembly GCA_030015575.1). Classification (NCBI taxonomy): domain Eukaryota; kingdom Viridiplantae; phylum Streptophyta; class Magnoliopsida; order Asparagales; family Amaryllidaceae; genus Agapanthus; species Agapanthus africanus. Next base: position 620,173,234 of record JASDDO010000024.1, read on the forward strand.
CCTAGTCGTGGGAGTTTCGAGACAGGGCATCGATACTCCAGAGTAGACTAGTGTATACAGTCGAGACCCCGACGAGGGGCGGTGGCCGGTCTCACAAGCCACTGGTGTCAGTTGGTTCACCTAAGATGTATACAGGTGCTCATTGGGTTATGGGTACACCGGACAGGACTCGCCGGGAACATGCTAGTTGGTCTTATACCTGACGTCAGATAGCAGTTCCCTGGTGACATGTGTACAGGTTAGTTCATCGACCTGAGATCGTCATTTTTCTCGTGTGAGTTCCCACTGTACTTTGATTACTACCCAACCACGCTCAGAGGAGACGTGCAAACAGGTTTTAGTTGGTTACAGTCCCGAGCCACATGGAGGCAGTGAGCGGATCTGCAGGGGTTCGTCTCTCCCGGTATTGAGGGTGAGGTCGCGCTGTGTCTAGGAGAGCCATTACACAAAGCCCTCGGTCGAGGCTGGAGATTTACTGGTAGGTATTCCAGTAGTATCTGTTAGTTATATGTATGCCGTAGAGGCCATTACTGTACATAGGATGTATATTGTAGTGGATGCTGGGACATATATAGGGAGGACTTTCTTGGTCGACATGATAGTACGCTATCTGGTTGCTCTTTATCTTAACATGTATACTTTCTGTCTCTCTGATTACATGTTGATAAAGCCCTTAGGATAAGTACTCGACTTCCAGGACTATGATGCAGATCATACTAGTGGGGCCTGGGTAGTCCATGAGTATATCCTTGAAATGTTCCTAGTCGAGGGAATATCGAGACGGGGCATCGATATTCCAGAGTAGACTAGCGCATATCTTCTCGACTCATGCGATGGGCGATGGATGATCTCATATCCATTGGTGTTTGACATCGAAGATGGTATGCGGGTGCTCAGTGGAGACTGGGTACACTGAACGGACTCGCCGAGAACTCCCAGATGGTATTATACATCACGTCAGATGGCAGTTCTCTGGTGACACTGGTACAGCTTAGTCTGTTGACCCGAGATCGTCATAGAGTCTTGTGTGTCTCCCACTGTGCTTTGATTTCCACCCTACCACGACTCTACTGAGTTGTGCAAACAGGTGGTTTTTGGGTACAGTCCCGATTCACATGGAGACAATGAGCGATAGGAGGGGATTCGTCTCTCCCGGTATTGGGGGTTGATGTTGTGCTATGCTCGACTGGCCATAACAGGAAATCCCTGGCCAGGGTTGCAGTGATATACTGGTAAGAGTTATCAGTAGTTTCACGAATGTTATGGACCTCAAGTCGGCATGACTTATTGAGCTATTGGGGTCTGACGTTTACCACCCCTAGGCGAGATATGCGACATATCAGACGAACAGACCGGACTATACGGTAAGTGTTACTGGTCGGATTCCCAGGAGTGTGAGCGGGATTGCTCTTCGATCTTCTGATCGCTCAATACCCGGGTGGCCGTTACGTTTAGCAGACCGCTTGCGGCTTGTGGGTGTTTGATATGATCATCATCTGCTGCCGGCGTATTGACGAGTCTTTAGAGTCCTACACAGAGGTTTCCTGGCTCAAGCGAAACGAAATAGGAGCGCATATGAGATATGTGCGGGACCGAGAATAATGCGTGTATGTGATACCGTATTCCATTCTCGCGATCTATGTATCGATTGGTTATATGCGATATAACCTAGTTATCGAATCAAGGATTGATTCGATATGCCGATACATAGGATACTGGCCGGTTATATGCGACATGACCGGATCATTGAATCAAGTGTTGATTTAATGATTTAATGTATAATTATATATTTGATATATTACTTTGCATTAACTAGTATTGGTTCACTTTAAAAGGATTTTCTCACTTGAATTGTGCAAGTTGTATATGTGATATATTTCTTTGTGCACATGATTGTATCATGTTTGATGATACATTCTTGTTTGGTTTTGTGTAAAGTATTAAACCATGGTTAGTTAGTGATTAGGGTTTCATCTTTTTCATTTATCTTTTTATTTTATTTATTTCAAATGAAAAAGAAAATGAGAAATGAATGGTGGCTATTCTTGTTTTTAGTTGAAGATTCATGTAACATTGTTTTAGTCACCATTCTTGTCTCATACCTAACCCTAACCACTCATCTAACCTAAGTTAAGTCTCTACACTAAACCATGGTCAAAGATATGATAAGTATTGTATTTTCTTTTCCATTTTAATTTAACTCATCATATCTTCTTCTTCTTCTTCATCTTCTTCAACATTGAAGAAAGCTTGCTACTCCAATGGCAAGTCATGAAGTCTAGTGAGAAATCCAAAACTAAAGTTTACCCACTTCCTATTTCTTCATCCTCTACCTCTTGCCAAGTAGTATAGGGTGTTTCCTTCACAAGTTTTTCCGACTTGGTGAAGTTGGAGCTTGTTCTAGAGATGCCTCGACGTAGATCATTTTCGGCATCGAACCGACGATCAAGCCCGCCCATTCTTCGATGATGCCGACGCTAGAGCCCAAGACATGATTTGGACAGCGAGGGGACTTCATTGCGGAGCCGTTGAGGTGGTGGACCGGATCTACAAAGGTTGTATATCCGTTCCCTTAGTTAAAATGTTAACTTGTTTATGTTTTCGCCTAAATATCTAGTAAACGATCCGTAGTCGGGTTTGTAGGCACCAGTAAAATTTTATTTGTGCATGTTTGATCACTTGTGAGACTTCACTAGAGTGCCTAGGAACCCTACAGTGGTATCAGAGCCTAGCTAGAGCCTTAGGCGAAGTCCCGACGGAATTTGAAGTCCGAACGAACCTGAAACCCCGAACCAATATTGCTCTCTGTACATTTTTGAAAACAGTGGATTTTTCCAAATTAAAAATTGCTAAAAAATTCAGCAGGAAAAATTAAGAATTACGATGCAAAAATTATTGGATGAACAGTAACTTAGGCGGCGGAACCGCGGCATAAGCCCTGCTTATGCCGCGGTTCCGCGGCTCTATCATGACGTCATCCCTTACTGTTTGCACAGTAATACCTGATAAATTCTGCTGAGTTTTCTGGGAATTTTTAAAATTTATTCAAGAGTTGAATTTTCTGGAGTTGTTTTCGGGATTCGTTGTTTCGATCGGGGTATCAAATTTTGTCTATTTGGTTTTCCGGATAAATTTTAGAATATGTTAAAAAGTTCGACCGGATATAAATACCCACTTTTTCCCCTGCCGGGAAATTTCCAATTATTGGATTTTTCCGTAGTTTAACGACGTTCTAAGTAGTGCAAGTAACGCGATGGACCCTCTAGAAGACAACAAACCTTAACTCGATTATGTGACCGTCTTGAACTGCCCTTTGAACCATCGGGTTTGGGGCAGTACGGCGTGCCACATGTGAGGCGTTGGCTTGACCCTTCTACGGCTGGACCGTTGGTACAGAGGCACGAACTGAATGTTGTTAGACTTATTTCATGTGTTGATCTGTATCGGGAAAACTTGGGTGTTCGATTGTTCGATCGAAAAGTTTAGCATTTTCTATTTATCCGGAATGTGATACAACAATTGGAATTCACAAATTGTTATGAGATAACGGAATGAATATTATAAACGTAGCAGTTTAGTCTCACTTGATCGGTTGCCACGGAATTTTGATGTGATCAAAAGTCCGTCGCAATCACGTAGCGTACGCGGATACTCGCCGGGTAAACTTAATAGACAGCCTCACTCCATAGCCCCGACCAAGTGACTGTAGGAGAACCCCGTCGCCGAAAGCATCCGTTCGGGTGCTCGCGGTAGCGGTGTTCCGCCTTGGTGCACTTCGTCGACGGTATTAGGGGTGCGGCCGTCTACTAAAGTTTGCGACGAGCATTCGATCAGAATGTCGGGAATCCTGTTGAATTGCCCGACTTGATATTGAAAAGAGTTTTCGATAATGAGACTAAAATGCGGGGTTTATAATTGTTAGGCATGCGATGTCTAAGTATTTCATTTGGTCAGGCATGCGATGTCTGAGGAGGTTGCGGATTCCAACTGTTGTAGTTTTACACTTTTTTTTCTGTGACCGTAAGTGTAATATGTGACATCGCCGGTTTCGTTGCTATATGTCAACGACAATTGGGATGCGCATATTTACTTACGTTGATGACATGTGATGTTATGTGTTGCTGGATATGTTATATTGGATCGTCATATTTGAATAGCCGGGGGTTTTTTATGTGAGATGAGTGTTTTTCATTTTCATTCATGTAAAAACTTGTATGTAATATTCTTTTTTTGGGGCACTTCCAGGTTGCGGAAGTAGTCACCGTTTGTATATTATTTACTTTTCCGCATTAGGATAGACCCAAGGAGGGGAGCACAAGTAACCGGGTTCTGGGGTCCAGTGGGAGACCAACTCGAGGAGTCGAGTCCGGGTCTCCTAACCCTAGAATTGGTAGGGTTGCTTGCCGCTCTCGTAGGGGTCTAGGGGTGTGGGATTGGCTATTCATCACGACCGTGGAATCCGTGTTTTATACTGGCTCGTATTGAAAACACGGACGTCCTAGTATATCCAATATTTCATATGTTTCTTCTGCTGTGTTTTATCTGTGATCATGCGATGTTCTGTGACAGGTATTATATATAGTATATATGATATATTAAATAGACGTTGCTTATGTTTTACACCCGCGCTAGCCCTGCCCCGCTCTGCCGTTAGTTACCTAACCTAACGGTGCAGACGGGACATCGAGGCGAATGCGGATGGCATAAGCGTACGTTATATTTATCTGTGATGGTTAGGTGGATTTAAATGATGGGATATTCATTAATGAGATTAATGAAAGAAAATAAACCTAATTGATGTTGTGGAATCGAATTTCAAAATAAAACAGGTAGCTACAGTTCTTGCTATGCATCGCGGTGTTCATTATAGAACATCCTGCACCTTATTCGATGAGGAAAGGACCGAGATCCCTTCACCGGGAGTGACTCCTTTAGCAATAACTGGCAGATGCTACAACCCTCGGTTTGTCTTTGATCGCTTCTATAGTTTCCGCTTTGCACAGTGATATATATGATATATCCCGCACCTCATTCGACGAGGAAAGGGCCGACGATCCCTTCACCGGGAGTGACCCCTTTAGCAAAACTAGAAAAGCCTCAAAAACATTCCATTTAAAAACCATTTGATTCCGCAACGAGATCAAGTTCAAAGCGTTAAAGGTTTTCACAAAAACCAGCCGCAACCCTCCGTCATTTTAGGAAGTAGAGTACTTAGTATTCGTGCTGTGTTTGTTGACCATAGTCAAGGAACAGTGTACGGTAGCTAAGTGATGTCTTCCTACACCGCATATGATGCGATTAGTTAGGACAGTCGCGTGACTTTGTTGACCTTAGTTAAGGGTCATGTGGGTGGGTCTAATTAATCACGAAATGACGGGTAGAACTTGACTAGTACTTATGATTTGTTGACCATAGTTAAGGTCATAGGTGCTAGGGGTAAAAACCTTTATCGGGAGTTTCAAGTGTTGAAATTTGCAATGAGATTGCATACCTTCTATATGATAGTTGGATCCCGATACCCACTGCGAGTAATTGTTACTCCTGGGAGAGTTTTGCACTTTGCAATTAGCCGATCAAGTAGGTGTCTAGAAAGGTGTCAACGGGGTTACGCCTCTGGGAAAACGAGGTTTACAGTAATTAGGTCCGTGCGAAAGCACGGGGAACCTCCCTCAAAGTACCGACACTGGCCTGGCTGAAAGATTGGCGAACTTGTAGAGTGTAATTAATCCCGGCTAGTTTTTCCTTTTAGGGTTTGAAGGAAGATTTGATAAAAACAGTGGGAGCCATCCTGATTAGATAAAATAAATAACGAATCTGATCTTGCAAGAGCGCACGCAGAGTGTTTTCTTCTCTCTCTCTCCTGGTAGCGACCATATCACGCCTTAATCAAGATAATAAAACGGAATTTTGACCGAACCCGCTTGTTATACTGAGCTGGGGAACGTTGGTCCCGCTCCAACTTATAATTGTTATAAGACAGAGCAGGAAATTGGGGAATACCAGAATTCCTATGCCGCCCAAACGAAGAAAGTGCATATGATGCATCTCCTTCGGGTATGTTCATTATAAAGAACTGTTTCTCAGTATCCTCTGCATCCTGGGTATATGATACCGGATCAGGATCCCAGATATGTAATCTGTTACATAGGGCTACAAAAAGGTAGAAAAACTGAGAACGGGTGATAAGTTTCATGAGACAGAAACCGGGGCAAGTGTTGCAGCCAAGTCTGTTGGTCACTGTCACCCTGTATTACGAATACATTGATTCTGAACAAATGCTGTTAGATACCGAACCTGATATACAAAATCATATCAGTCTCTTTATTAGTAAAGAAGGATATAATTTTGTATTGTTGGATAATGTTTTGAACATTTCTTATATCAAAAGTTGATCGGTTCAGGCACGTTATCTAAAAGCATTGACGTTCTAAATCAAACTACAGTTCCTAGTATACAGAACACACACAAGAGGAAGAGTTCAGAGATGAACGAATCCTTCTTGAGGCATTGTAGACTAGGTCACATCAATGCGACCCGACTGGCTGAAGTTACATTTTAGATGCATATTTAAATCAGTTTGAATTTACATCTTATGAAACTTGCCGGTCATGTCACAAAGATTAGATGACCATAGCCCTATTTACTAAGAAACAGAGAAAGAGTTAGTGAACTCTTGGGATGATACATGTTGATGTATGTAAGGTCCCCTGTCTACACATGCCAGGACTGGTTCTTTTTACTTCATTACGTTCTCTGATGATCTCTTCAGATTCAGACATATGTTCTTGTTGAAACACTAGTCCGAACCTTTTGAGATATTCACAGAATATAAGTTAGAAGTAGAGAACCAAAATACGGGTATAAGTATTATATCCTTTGATGTGATCAAGGAGGAGAATACTTGAGCATGGAATTGCTGGACTATTCTAAAGGAGAATGAGATTCTCTCTCAGCATTACTCCTCCGAATACACCATAGCATGATGGTATATCGGGGCGGAGCAATCACACCCTATATGATATGGTGTGCTCTATGATGAGTACTACTGAGTTACCTTTTTCCTTTTGGGAGTTATGCACTTGAGAAGCTGCATACCTATTGAATTAGGTTTGAATCAAATCACTGCCTACCACTCCATATAAGATATGGTATTGGAAGAACCTATCTCTTAAGTAAGTTAAGATTTGGGACTGTCCGGCCTATGTCAAAAGCAAAATCCGGACAAGATCAAGGCAAGATCAGTTCTGTAGAACTGGAAAGGTTCCAGCTGTACAAAACTGCTAATGATTTGGTAGAACCAAAGGATTCAATAGTTTCCGACGAACCTCAGCCTCTCCGCCGATCTAGTAGGGTTCCTCATCCGCCTGAGAGATACCTCGGTTTCTCGATGACAGTGGGAGCAAGGATTGCATCATGAGATGATGACCCAACTAGTTTCGAGCAGGCCATCGAGAGTAGGGACTCTGTAAGAATGGCTGGATGCTTAGCGATCTGAGATGGAATCCATGTACACCAGCAAAGTATGGACTTTAGCTGCTATATTTGAAGGGTTAAATCCCCATCAGGAGCAAGTATATCTTGAGAAGATTACTTGGTATAGATGGAAAAGTTGAGACTTTCAAAACTAGACTTGTTAAAGTTTTTCGTCATCGACCAGGCGTGGATAATGATGAAACCTTTTTCCAGTAGCTATGCTTAAGTCTATCCAGATCCTACTTACCACGGCTACATACCATGACTACGATATCTGGCGGTTGGGTGCCATGACTGCTTTTCTAAATACTGATTTAGAAGAGAACGTCTATAAGAACACAGCCAGAGGTCTTCGTAAACAGTGGGAGCAGCGGAAACGTGTGCAAGTTGCTTTACATGATGAAGCAGGCATCGCGGAGTTGGAACGTCTGTTTTGATGTGATAGTCAAAGTGTTTGACTTCATTAAAATGGTAGACGAACCTTGTATATACAAAAGGGTAGTAGAGAGTAAGGTGGTCATCCTCGTATTGTACGAAGACAACATACTCTTGATAGGAAGAGGGTTTCCTATACCACGATCGATCAATCTCCTATTATCACAAGGATTCTCCAAATAGGATTAAGATGATACCTCCTAAATCCTGAGATTTGGACCTATGAGATAGATCTAAAGGGATATTAGAGTTCTCACTAGGTATAGTTGGATTGTATCAATCGATCCTGGGGAGAATCACTGGAAGTGTTCCAGGGTGATAAAGACAACTGAATGTCAGTCACAGGCACTGTCTTTACCCTCAGTAAAGGGACGGTATGTTGGAAGAGTTCCAAGCTAGATACCGTGGCAAACTAGACGATAAAGGCTGGTAACATCGCTATTGAAGATACTACCAAAGAGGCAGTTTGGGTGTATATTGGTTCATAAGATGAACTAGGTTCCTGACATTGTATGACAATGGAAGTGTGGCTTTGGCCCTGGAACCCTGGTCCCATCAGTGACCCAGACATATTCTGAGGCAGCATCACCTGATCAAGGAGATAGTTGATCTCCAGGGTGATCGAGGTTAGGAGAGTAGACTCAGAGGACAACACAGCGGATCCACTCACAAAGGCCTGTTCCCAAAGAGAGACACTTTTATGGGATGGTTGAGTATGAGATACTACAACCACTGCTACAGATGGCCCTAGTGCAAGTGGGAGATTGTTAGTTATATGTATGCCCTAGAGGCCATTACTCTACATAGGATGTATATTGTAGTGGATGCTGGGACATATATAGGGAGGAATTTCTTGCTCGACATGATAGTACGCTATCTGGTTGCTCTTTATCTTAACATGTATACTTTCTGTCTCTCTGATTACATGTTGATAAAGCCCTTAGGATAAGTACTCGACTTCCAGGACTATGATGCAGATCATACTAGTGGGGCCTGGGTAGTCCATGAGTACATCCTTGAAATGTTCCTAGTCGAGGGAATATCGAGACGGGGCATCGATATTCCAGAGTAGACTAGCGCATATCTTCTCGACTCATGCGATGGGCGATGGATGATCTCATATCCATTGGTGTTTGACATCGAAGATGGTATGCGGGTGCTCAGTGGAGACTGGGTACACTGAACGGACTCGCCGAGAACTCCCAGATAGTATTATACCTCACGTCAGATGGCAGTTCTCTGGTGACACTGGTACAGCTTAGTCTGTTGACCCGAGATCGTCATAGAGTCTTGTGTGTCTCCCACTGTGCTTTGATTTCCACCCTACCACGACTCTACTGAGTTGTGCAAACAGGTGGTTTTTGGGTACAGTCCCGATTCACATGGAGACAATGAGCGATAGGAGGGGATTCGTCTCTCCCGGTATTGGGGGTTGATGTTGTGCTATGCTCGACTGGCCATAACAGGAAATCCCTGGCCAGGGTTGCAGTGATATACTGGTAAGAGTTATCAGTAGTTTCACGAATGTTATGGACCTTAAGTCGGCATGACTTATCGAGCTATTGGGGTCTGACGTTTACCACCCCTAGGCGAGATATGCGACATATCAGACGAACAGACCGGACTATACGGTAAGTGTTACTGGTCGGATTCGCAGGAGTGTGAGCGGGCTTGCTCGTCGATCTTCTGATCGCTCAATACCCGGGTGGCCGTTACGTTTAGCAGACCGCTTGCGGCTTGTGGGTGTTTGATATGATCATCATCTGCTGCCGGCGTATTGACGAGTCTTTAGAGTCCTACACAGAGGTTTCCTGGCTCAAGCGAAACGAAATAGGAGCGCATTTGAGATATGTGCGGGACCGAGAATAATGCGTGTATGTGATACCGTATTCCATTCTCGCGATCTATGTATCGATTGGTTATATGCGATATAACCTAGTTATCGAATCAAGGATTGATTCGATAAGCCGATACATAGGATACTGGCCGATTATATGCGACATGACCGGATCATTGAATCAAGTGTTGATTTAATGATTTAATGTATAATTATATATTTGATATATTACTTTGCATTAACTAGTATTGGTTCACTTTAAAAGGATTTTCTCACTTGAATTGTGGAAGTTGTATATGTGATATATTTCTTTGTGCACATGATTGTATCATGTTTGATGATACATTCTTGTTTGGTTTTGTGTAAAGTATTAAACTATGGTTAGTTAGTGATTAGGGTTTCATCTTTTTCATTTATCTTTTTATTTTATTTATTTCAAATGAAAAAGAAAATGAGAAATGAATGGTGGCTATTCTTGTTTTTAGTTGAAGATTCATGTAACATTGTTTTAGTCACCATTCTTGTCTCATACCTAACCCTAACCACTCATCTAACCTAAGTTAAGTCTCTACACTAAACCATGGTCAAAGATATGATAAGTATTGTATTTTCTTTTCCATTTTAATTTAACTCATCATATCTTCTTCTTCTTCTTCATCTTCTTCAACATTGAAGAAAGCTTGCTACTCCAATGGCAACTCATGAAGTCTAGTGAGAAATCCAAAACTAAAGTTTACCCACTTCCTATTTCTTCATCCTCTATCTCTTGCCAAGTAGTATAGGGTGTTTCCTTCACAAGTTTTTCCGACTTGGTGAAGTTGGAGCTTGTTCTAGCGATGCCTCGATGTAGATCATCTTCGGCATCGAACCGACGATCAAGCCCGCCCATTCTTCGATGATGCCGACGCTAGAGCCCAAGACATGATTTGGACAGCGAGGGGACTTCATTGCGGAGCCGTGGAGGTGGTGGACCGGATCTACAAAGGTTGTATATCCGTTCCCTTAGTTAAAATGTTAACTAGTTTATGTTTTCGCCTAAATATCTAGTAAACGATCCGTAGTCGGGTTTGTAGGCACCAGTAAAATTTTATTTGTGCATGTTTGATCACTTGTGAGACTTCACTAGAGTGCCTAGGAACCCTACAGTATCTCAGGGTGTTCTGGACTACACTCCGATACGACTTGTACCGCTTTTGGGGGTCTGACTTTTACCAACCCCCTAGGCCCGCCATGCGATGCTCATAGACGAACGGACCGGACTGTACGGATATTGTCACTGACAGGCTTAGTAGGGTGTCGGGATTAGTTCCTCATCGACATCCCTTTTGGTCAATACCTGGTAGCCCATTACGTATAGGCTAATACCTCTGACGTGCTAGTGGTTAAATCCACAACCAAAGTATTGACGAGTCTTTAGAGTCCCCCACAGACCAGTTTCTCAAGTTTCGGGCGAAACGCTGTTGAGGCCGTATGGAGATATGGCAGGGTTCGATCATGTACGTGCGGTATTGCACGGATCATGATCGGACGGATAATACTAGCGGGCTTTGGTTTAAGCCGGATCCTAGTATTGTACAGTGTAGATTTTGTCTCATTGCATTTGTATTCGGTCGCAAAACAAATGCAGGTATGTATATACAGTAGCGGGGTTTCCTGTAATTTATTACAGGATCAGTTTTCTGAAATTGCCAGTTTGCTTTCCGTTTCGGCCATTTTTCTTTGTATCTTTCCTTGGCTAAAAATTGGTGGAGGAGGGCTTATTTGCAATTGTGCAAATTAGCATTGTGGAGGGTGTTATTTGCAAGTTGTTGCTTCATGATGGTTGCACCATCATTTGACCTCTACACTTCATGATTGATTGACTTTGGGTATGATGATGGTTGATGGAGTATTGGGTTTGGTTAGTGATCATTATATTTCATCATCATCCTTTTTCTCTCTCATGCATGATAGCCTTTTCTCTTTCTCTCCCTTGGATTATTGTTTTTTGCTCCCTCATTCAAAACTCCCCATTCTCATTCTTGGAGAGTTGAGGCCGGCCACTAAGTGGGAGGGGGCTGAAATTTTTTGGGTGTGGGATTTTGTTCTCTACATGCTAGGAAAATGCCCAAGTTCATCTAGAAAAAGTTCACATATCATTCCTCCACCATTATGGCAACTTCCACAACCCCAAAGAGACATAGAGTTCTGCAGTTAACCTATAGCACTCTTGGGCACGTCGGCTCGCCAGCTTCGTGCCCGAGTGGCCTCGGTACAGCGGTGGGAGCCCGTAAAAGAACCCGGCGATGTGGTGCCCTTCCGACGAGGAGTTGAAGACCGGAGATTCCGCGGGGAGATCGGGACAACGACGAGAAGATCGAAGGACACGGATCGCTCGGTATATCTCTCTACCCCTTCTCTTGTTAGCTAGGATTATGTTAATGGCCCGATCCGGGTTTAAAGTGCGCGGTGGTGCCAGTTCAAAAGTTAAAGTAAATTATCGTTTCCGCATTTTGGCCTCGGATTGACGGCCGGGGCGCCGCCGTTCACTTACACGACTGTCCCAAACCAACACATCTATCTATGCTGCACATGAATACCCAATAACTACCAATCACTATGCCTTGACTTTGGCCAACAAACATAGCTTGAATACTATTGACCATCCATGTGAAACGACGGAGGGCTACGAATGGTTTTGGCGAAACCGTGAACGTAGTGAACTTGATATAATCGATGGAACGAGATAGCTTTTAAAAGGAGTGGCTTAAGCTCCGCGCTTAAAAGTTGATTTTGAAAAGAAACTGAGTCGTTTTGAAAGTGTTCCAACGACTCAACTTTGGTTTATTTTCTTGCATTAATGTAATGCGTCCCATCATTTAATCCTACCATTGCAGAAAACAACGAAAATATGACGTACGCTTATGCCATCCGCATTCGCCATGGGGCCCCTTCATTACCCATTAGGTTACTTAACTAACGACAGAGCGGGGGTTAGACTAGCGCGGATGCAAAACATAAGCAACGCCTAAATAGATATCATATATAGATATACACATTCGTCACATGCAATGATAGCCATTCCAGATCACAGATGAACACATTGGATATACTGGGAATCCGCAATCCGTACGAGCCTATAACGAAGAGCGGATTACACGGTCGCGATGAATAGCCAAGACCCCACCCAAGATTCCTACGGGTGCGGCAAACTACCCGCCAAGTACCCGAAGCGAAGCAACCTCCCTCAACACCGTGAGTAGGCCACTCGGCACTTCGAGATACCCGGTAGTTTGTGCACCCCACCATGGGTCTATCCGAGGAGCAAAAACAGTAAAAGAAATTATACAATGACGGGTACAACCCCATCCCGGTTGTGCGGCCATATAAATAATATTACATTAATTACAAATTGCATGAATTGAAAAGATAAAGAAAACTCTCATCTCATAACCCCCCGGCTATTCATCCGCGACAATCCAATGAATTCATATACACATACCATCAACATTATAGATCACAGATATGTATAACCCCCACTAATCGACGCATAGCGATTAGCAGACGTTCAATACATATATCACATCACAGATATAACCCGTTAGCTTAAGTCTTTAGAAGTTCGATCAAAATACGGATTTTTAAACCCCAAAAACAAATTTTGCTTTCTGTAAAATCTGGGAAGAAAAAACATATTGTAAAAATCCCAAAACAGCCCCGGAAAAACACTGCAGGAAAATTGTGCCACGATCGAGTCAACTCTGTCGCGGATCCGCGGCGGGAGCATGCTCCTGCCGCGTTTCCGCGGCCCTTTGGTCGAGTCGGTGGACCAATTTTCTTGTGTGGGTTTTAAAAAGCCTGAGCCGATTTTTAGTGTAAGATTAATTATTTTTTGAATAGAAAACAGAATCGACAGAAACTTGATATTACGGGCATGTTTCGCGACTTTTTCTCCGATCGAACTTCTAGTTACTTTGCTAACATGTTAGATAGTGTTTAACTAGGCTCTGATACCAGTGTAAGTCCATGTTACCTCTCCCGGTTCTTTCGGGCTTGCGGAAATGATGAAAAACGATTTTTCTTTTGGTGGTAACATGGACTCAAAATACGGATCTTTGTTAAACAACTATCTAACAACCTAACTAGGAGTTTTACCAACTCGGTTAGGGGTTATACCTCAACTTGAACTTCTTCTCTTGGAATCCTTGTGGTGGTCGGATGGTTCTCTCCTCGTCGTCTCTTTGTGCCGAAGATGGATCCACCTGAAAGCTTCTACCTTTGGCTTCAACCTCAAACTAGAGCAAACTAGAACACTTGGCTTGCTAGACTTTGTGTACTAGGATGAGTAGAGAAGTGTTTTGGGTTTTTATCTCCAAGGCAAATGATTCTCACCACATGAGAGGTTTTTGCCTTGAACTAGAGAGAGAGCAAGAGTAAGAGGGAGAACTTAAGGATGAGAGAGCTTTTTCATGAGAGAGAAAGCAAATCAAAGAATGAGCAAGACTTTTGTCACCCTTGCTCTCATAATCCAAAATAATCATAACCCATAATAGTAATTGAGTATTATGTGATGGTTCAAGTCAATATGGCAATATCATTTCATGCACTCATTTTGTGAAGAATAACAAGCAAGCAAAAGTCTTTGCCATGAAATGATAATGATGATGGTCAACTTGTCCAACCTAGTCAACCGGTCCACAAAGTCAACAAGTCAACAATGTCAACCCTTCAACCAAACCATGGCACAATAATACTTAATTAATATTATCATTAATCATATTTCTTATTCTCATTAGGGTTTAGCAAAAGTCAACAGTCAACAACCCTAATGAGAATCCTATGCCTCTGTCTCTGTCAACCGTGCACACACACCAGCATCCGCGTTCCGAGGAACACAAATACAAACGAGATAAAACCAATCCCAAAACGTACGCTAGGATCTGCCTTAAACCAAAGCCCGCTAGTGATAACTGCCCGGACACTAAACGTGCACAAGTGCACGGATGTGACCGAACCCTGTCGCAAAACCATGTGACCTCTACTCTTTTGCCTAAAGGCGAATAGCTCTCTGTGTGGGACTCTAAAGACTCGACACTACGCGGGCAGTGGGTTTAATCACAGACCACAAGCGGCACTAGCTGTGGGTAACGGCCCCCAGGTAGATGCCAATAAGAAGACTGACGAGGTGAAACCCATCTGAACTCCTACTGAGCCTGAATGTGACAATCTGCGTACAGTACGGTCTGTTCGTCTGAGAATATTGCATGGCGGGCCTAGGGGGGCGGTAAACGTCAGTCCCCTAATAGCGGTACAAGTCGTGTCGGATTGTAGCCCTGAACACACTGAGATAACACTGGAAACCTACCAGCATATCTCGCTTGCCCTAGCCAGGGATTTTGTGTAATGGCTCTCCTAGACACAGCGCGATATCAACCCCCAATACCGGGAGAGACGAATCCTGTCTAACCGTCACTACCTCCAAGTGCTTCGGGACTGCACCCAACTACTACCTGTTTGCACGACTCCTTTGAGCCATGGTAGGGTAGTAATCTAAGTACAGTGGGAACACACTCGAGGCGAAGTGACAGTATCAAGTCAGCGGACTAAGCTGTACTCATGTCACCTGAGAACTGATAACTGACGATAGGTATAGTACCAACCAACTGTTCCCGACGAGTCTTGTCCAGTGTACTCGTAACCTAACGAGCACCCGCATAATATCTCAAGTACGACGTGTTAGTGTATATGCCCTAGAGGCCATTACTGTATTATACTAGTTTGTATATTACTTAATGGAAGCTTGGGATATTCACCTTGTATTGACATTCTTGCTAAAAATAGTAGTATGCTACTTGGTTTGTTTCTACTTTAATGTATGCATGTGTTTCTTATAGCATATCGCCTTTACATATTAGTGGAGCCCTTAGGATCTTTGCTTGATTACCAGCGTTGTGATGGCAGTCACACTCGTGGGGGCTGGGTAATCCACAAGCACATCCTTATGTAGGTCCCTAGTCGTAGGACTATCGAGTCAGGGCATCGATACTCCGGAGTAGGCTAGCGTATGCGCTTCTCATCCCAGCTTGGGAAACGGTCTGTCCCACAGCCGTCAGTACGTCGTACTTGAGATAGTATGCGGGTGCTCGTTAGGTTATGAGTACACTGGACAGGACTCGTCGGGAACTGTTGGTTGGTATTATACCTATCGTCAGTTATCAGTTCCCAGGTGACATGAGTACAGCTTAGTCCGTTGACTTGACACTGTCACTTCGCCTCGAGTGTGTTACCACTGTTCTTTGATTGCTACCCTACCACGGCTCAAAGGAGTTGTGCAAACAGGTAGCAGTTGGGTGCAGTCCCGAAGCACTTGGAGGCAGTGACGGTTAGACAGGATTCGTCTCTCCCGGTATTGGGGGTTGATATCGCGCTGTGTCTAGGAGAGCCATTGCACAAAGTCCCTGGCTAGGGAAAGTGAGATATACTGGTAGGTTTCCAGTGTTATCTCAGGGTGTTCTGGGCTACACTCCGACACGACTTGTACCGTTATTAGGGGACTGGCATTTACCGCCCCCTAGGCCCGCCATACGATACTCTTAGACGAACTGACCGGACTGTACGGAGACTGTCACATTCAGGCTCAGTAGGAGTTCAGATGGGTTTTCCTCGTCAGTCTTCTTATCGGCATCTACCTGGGGACCGTTACGTACAGCTAGTGCCGCTTGCGGTCTATAGTTAAACCCATTGCCAGCGTAGTGTCAAGTCTTTAGAGTCCCACACAGAGGGTTACTCGCCTTTAGGCAAAACGAGTAGAGGTCGCTTGGTTTTGCGACGGGGTTCGTTCACATCCGCTCAATTGTGCACGTTTGGTGTCCGGACAGCTTATACTAGCGGGCTTTGGTTTAAGCCAGATCCTAGTATAAGTTTTGGGATTGGTTTTATCTCTTTGTATTCGTGTTCCTCGGAACACGGATACGGGTGTGTATGCACAGTTGATTGAAGCAGAGACAGAGGACTTTCATTAGGGTTAATGACCGCTGTCTTTTTCTGAACCCTAATGTTTATGTGTGAAATATGATTATTAATATTAATTAATTATAATTGTGTTATGGTTAGGGTTGTTGACCATTTGACTATGGTTGACTTGTTGACCTATGTTGACATATTGACCATCATCATTTCATATGAAATATGCTCTTTGATTCTTGCAAAAGTAATTAATGTGAAATGATAATGGTCATTTCAAGATTAACCATCACAATTATCTTTAGTTAATTTTTTAATTATCATATTTCACATATATATGAGAAGGTTGGCTTTATCTTCTCCTTCTATCATTCTCATTATCTCTCATCCTCTTCCTCTCTCTCAAAGCTCTCCCCACTCATGAGTTGAGAACCGTTAAACTTGAGATAAAACCTTCAAAATTACTCTCTACTCTTTCTAAGGTTCTAGGTTTAGCACACCAAGCACCTTAGTTACTTCTAGTTTGAGGTAGGAGCCAAAGGTAGAGGCCCTCGGGTGGATCTTTCTTCGGCAAGAGAAGGCGACAACGACAACCCGTTCACCCCACTCCAAGGAGCAAGAAGAGAAGGACATCAAGACTTAGGTATAACCCTTTAACCAAGTAGCTAACTCTTTTTAGCTTGGTTGTTAGTTTATGTTTAGCAAAGATCCTCCTTTAGTTAGTCCATGTTGCCTAGAGTTGAAAAAATCCGTTTTTTATACCGTTTCCGCCTCCCCGTAAGCACCGGGGTGGGCAACAAGGACTTACACGATGTACTGACGGCTGTGGGACAGTCCTTCTCCCACACTGGGATGAGAAGCGCATACGCTAGTCTACTCCGGATTATCGATGCCCTGTCTCGATAGTCCTACGACTAGGGACCTGCATAAGGATGTGCTTGTGGATTACCCAGCCCCCACGAGTGTGACTGCCATCACAACGCTGGTAATCAAGCAAAGATCCTAAGGGCTCCACTAATGTGTATAGGTGATATACTAAAATAAACACATGTACACATTAAAGTAGAAACAAACCAAGTAGCATACTACTATTTTGAGCAAGATTGTCTATACAAGGTGAATATCCCAAGCTTCCATTAAGTAATATACAAACTAGTATGATACAGTAATGGCCTCTAGGGCATATACACTAACATGCACTTCTAAAGCTAGTATACAACGATGCTATACTCATCCTGTAAGTCGATGTCGCGCACCCCGCGTGTTCGCGGGGAGGCAGAATATGCAAAAAATTATTTTTACGGGCTTCGCAACAACTACTAGAACCAAGGATCGTCCATAAACCCTAGCTAGAAAACTACATGAGATTTAACTGCTCGAAAAGAATGTTATACCTCATGATACAAGTCCTTCGGGTCTTCATCGTTCTCCTCCTCGTCTACGTAGGCTCTAAGGATCGATCCGGGTCGTAACTTCTTCGACGGCCTCCTCGAGTCAAAAACGATCCACCCGAGAGTCTAAAGTCCGAGCTCCACCTCAAAACCGAGTTAACTAGGGCAACAAGCTTGCTAAACTTGATGTCCTAGGTGATGTAGAGTATCAAGATGGATTTATTTGTCTCTTGAAACCCTAATTACCTCAACTCATGAGACCTTAAGGGTTTTTGTTGAGAGGAAGAAGAAGAGAGCTAGCATGAGAGCTCACTTGAGAAAAGAGAAAAGATTTTTTATAAACAATAATGATAATGAGATGGCTAGCTTGACATGACCACAACCATGTGATGGAAAAATATCTCATCAAAATATCTAGGTCACAAAAATATCTTACCAAAAATATCTAAAGTCAAAAATTCAATCCAAATCGAGTGGTCAATCCAACTCAAGAAGTCAAGAACAAGTAGCTATGCCATAATTATCATTTGAAAAAATAACAAATACTTTTCTCCACCGCATAATTGTTTTAATCAATTCAATGGTCAAAACCGTAATGAGGTGTCTCCTTCTATACCCCTCTCATCCGTATATTCATACCCGCATTCGTGTTCCGAGAAACACGAATACAAAGAGACGAAACTGATCCATCAATATAATACTAGGATCCGGCTTAAACCAAAGCCCACGAGTATTATCCGCCCGAACATCATACGCGCACAAGTGCACATAAGTAATCGAAGCCCTGCCGTAAAACCATACGGCCTCTACACCTTTTGCCCGGTTCTGGGAAACTCTCTGTATGGGACTCTAAAGACTTGACACTATGCTGGCAGTGGGTTTAACTACAGGCTGCAAGCGGTACTAGCTGCACGTAACGGTCCCCAGGTAGATGTCGATAAGAAGGCCGATGAGGAAAACCCATCCGAACTCCTACTGAGCCTGAATGTGACAATCTATGTACAGTCCGGTCTGTTCGTCTAAGAGTATCGAATATCGGGCCTAGGGGGCGATAATCGTCAGACCCCTAATAGTGCAATAAGTCGTGTCGGAGAGTAGCCCGATACACCATGAGAAACTACTGGAATACCTACCAGTCAATCTCGCTTGCCTTGGCCAAGGACTTTGTGTAATGGCCTTCCGAACACAGCGCGATATCAACTCCCCATACCGGGAGAGACGAATCCTATCTAACCACCACTGCCTCCAAGTGCTTCGGGACTGCACCCAACTACTAATTGTTTGAACGACTCCAATGAGCCATGGTAGGGTTGTAATCAAAGTACAGTAGGAACATACTTTAGGCGAAGTAGCAGAGTCAAGTCGACGGACTAAGCTTTACTCATGTCACCTGGGAACTGCTACCCGACGACTGGTATAGTACCTACCAATAGTTCCCGACGAGTCCTGTCCAGTGTACTCATAACCTAATGAGCACTTGCATACTATCTCTAGTACGACGTACTGATGGCTGGGGGACAGACCATCTCCCTTGCTGGGATGAGCAGCGTATACACTAGTCTACTGTGGAGTATCTGTAAGTCCACGTTACCTCTCCCGGTACTTACGGGCTTGCGGAAATGATGACAAACATTTTTTGTTTTGGTGGTAACATGGACTCAGAATACAGATCTTTGTTAAACAACTATCTAACAATCCTACCAAGTGTTTTACCTACTCGGTTAGGGGTTATTCCTTAACTTGAACTCCTTCTCTTGGTCTCCTTGTGGTGGTCAGATAGTTCTCTCCTCGTGCTCTCTTTGTGCCGAAGATGGATCCACCTGAAAGCTTCTACCTTTGGCTTCACTTCAAACTAGAAGAAACTAGAACACTTGGTTTGCTAAACCTTACGAACTAGCATTAGTAGAGGAGTGTGTTGGGTTTTATCTCTATGGTTCTTTCTTCTCAACACATGAGACAAGTGAACCATAGACTAGAGAGAGAGCAAGAGGAAGAGGGAGAGCTCAAGCATGAGAGAGAAAGGAAATGAAAAAGTGAGCAAGACTCTTGCCATCCAAGCTCTCATAATCCAAAATCATCATAACAAATAATAGTAATTGAGTATGATGTGATGGTTCAAGTCAAAATGGCCATATCATTTCATGCACCCATTTTGCAAAAAGAAACAAGCAAGCAAAAGTCTTTTCCATGAAATGATAGCCATTGTAATGATGAGGATCAATATGTCCAACCAATTCAACCGGTCAACTAAGTCAACAAGTCAACAAAGTCAACCATCAACAACCATGTCACAATAATACTTAATTAATATTATTGTTAATCATATTTCTTATTCTCATTAGGGTTTAGCAAAAAGTCAACAGTCGACAACACTAATGAGAATCCTCTGCCTCTGTCTCTCTGTCAACTGTGCATACACACCCGCATCCGTGTTCCGAGGAACATGAATACAAACGAGATAAAACCAATCCCAAAACGTACACTAGGATCTGGCTTAAACCAAAGCCCGCTAGTGATAACTTCCCGGACACTAAACGTGCACAAGTGCACGGATATGACCGAACCCTGTCGCAAAACCATGCGACCTTTACTCTTTTGCCTAAAGGCGAATAGATCTCTGTGTGGGACTCTAAAGACTCGACACTACGATGGCAGTGGGTTTAACCACAGACCGCAAGCGGCACTAGCTGTACGTAACGGCCCTCAGGTAGATGCCGATAAGAAGATGGACGAGGTGAAACCGATCTGAACTCCTAATGAGCCTGAATGTGACAATCTGCATACAGTCCGGTCTGTTCATCTGAGAATATCGCATGGCGGGCTTTGCGGGGCGGTAAACATCAGTCCCCTAATAGCGGTACAAGTCGTGTCGGAGTGTAGCCCAGAACACCCTGAGATAACACTGGAAACCTACCAGTATATCTCGCTTGCCCTGGCTAGGGACTTTGTGTAGTGGCTCTCCTAGACACAACGCGATATCAACCCCCAATACCGGGAGAGAAGAATCCTGTCTAACCGTTACTGCCTCCAAGTGCTTCAGGACTGCACCCAACTACTACCTGTTTGCACGACTCCTTTGAGCCGTGGTAGGGTAGTAATCTAAGTACAGTGGGAACACACTCGAGGCAAAGTGACAGTGTCAAGTCAGCGGACTAAGCTGTACTCATGTCACCTGGGAAATGATAACTGATGATAGGTATAGTACCAACCAACAGTTCCCGTCTAGTCCTGTCCAGTGTACTCGTAACCTAACGAGCACCCGCATACTATCTCAAGTACGACGTACTGTCGGCTGTGGGACAGACCGTCTCCCTTGCTAGGATGAGAAGCGCATACGCTAGTCTACTCCGCAGTATCGATGCCCTGTCTCGATAGTCCTACGACTAGGGACCTGCATAAGGATGTGCTTGCGGATTATCCAGCCTCCACGAGTGTGACTGCCATCACAACGCTGGTAATCAAGCAAAGATCCTAAGGGCTCCACTAATGTGTATAGGTGATATACTAAAATAAACACATATACACATTAAAGTAGAAACAAACCAAGTAGCATACTACTATTTAGAGCAAGATTGTCTATACAAGGTGAATATCCCAAGCTTCCATTAAGTAATATACAAACTAGTATGATACAGTATTGGCCTCTAGGGCATATACACTAACAATCTCCCACTTGCACTAAGGCCATGTACTGGCGTATCGAAGACCTATCATCTCGATCATCCGCTCGAACTGAGTCTGGGGTAAGGCCTTTGTGAGTGGATCAACAGTGTTATCTTCTGTAGCAACTCTCCGAACCTCGATCTCCGGGCGACCCAAGATCTCCCTTATCAGGTGATACCGCCTCAAGATGTGTCTGGACTTCTGATGGGACCTGGGTTCCTTCGCTAAAGCTATAGCCCCGTTGTTGTCGCAATACAGCGGTATTGGATCAACAATGGACGGAACCACCTGAAGTTCCGTTCAGAACTTCCTTATCCAGACGGCTTCTTTTGCGGCATCTGTAGCTGCCATATATTCCTCTTCCATCATCGAGTCAGCAACTGTTTCCTGTTTGGAACTCTTCCAACACACCGCCTCTCCATTGAGGGTAAAGAAATAACCCGACATGGACTTGGAATCATCCTTGTCACTCTGGAAGCTGGAGTCAGCAAAGGCCTCGATCTGGAGGTCTTTTCCGCCATACACCAAGAACATCTCCTTAGTCCTTCTCAGGTACTTGAGAATGTTCTTTACCGCTATCCAGTGCTTCTCCCCAGGGTTTGACTGATACCGGCTTACCACACTCAGTGCATAAGCTATATCTGGTCTGGTACATAACATCGCATACATTATAGAGCCTACCGCAGAAGCGTAGGGTATAATAGACATGCGATCCCTTTCCAAATCAGTCTTGGGAGACATCTCTTTGGAGAGGGTGATCCCATGACAAGCCGGTAGATTACCGCGCTTCGAATCTTCCATACTGAATCTTCTCAGTATCGTGTCGATGTACCTGGACTGTGAAAGTCCTAATATCCTCTTGGATCTGTCACGATAGATCCGGATCCCCTGAATGTAAGAGGCATCACCCAGGTCTTTCATGGAGAACCTGTGTGACAAGAATCCCTTGACAGATTGTAACAAAGGAATGTCATTTCCTATCAAAAGAATGTCATCCACGTACAAAATGAGGAATACGATAGTTCTTGCAACAAAACTATAGATGCATGGTTCATCTGGATTTTTGGTAAAGCCAAATTCTTTGACCGTCTCATCAAAACAGATGTTCCACCTCCGCGATGCCTGCTTTAGTCCATGGATGGACTTAACCAACTTGCACACCTTTCCGCTGCTCTCACTCTGAATGAAACCCTCTGGCAGGTCCATATAGACACACTCCTCTAAATTTCCATTCAGAAAAGCGGTCTTTACGTCCATCTGCCAAATCTCATAATCGTAGAAGGAAGCAATGGCAAGAAGGATCCGAATGGATTTCAGCATAGCTACTGGAGAAAATGTTTCTTCATAGTCCAAACCAGGTCTTTGACGAAAACCCTTTGCAAAAAGTCTAGCTTTATAGGTCTCAACCTGTCCATCTATACCAATCTTCCTTTTGAAGATCCACATGCATCCTACGGGTTTTACCCCATCTGGAGCAACGTCCAACGTCCATACTTTGTTGGTGTACATGGACTCCATTTCGGTCCGCATTACATCCAGACATTTTACCGAGTAAACGCTCTGAATGGCCTGCTGGAAGCTAGTCGGCTCATCACTATCAATGATGCAATCTTCTCTATCCCCGTCTATGAGAAAACCGTAGTATCTCCCGGGCGGATGAGACTGCCTACTACTCCTGCGGAGCGGCGCAGGAATGTCCTGATCTTTCGAACCCTCTGGTTCTACTAAGCTTTCAGTAATAGCTCGTGGTTCGGAAATTTCTTCCAGTTCTATTGTGCTCCCACTTATCTGATTTTCTAAAAACTCAGTTTCCAAGAAGTGGGCATGACGAGAAACAAAAACCTTTTGTTCCTCTTCGCAATAGAAGAAATATCCCTTGGAGTTCTTTGGATATCCCACAAACTTGCAATGTACTGAGCGTGCCTTGAGTTTGTCCGCAAGCTGCTTTTTGACAAAAGCTGGACATCCCCATGTCTTAATGTGCATAAGATAGGGTTTCTTCCCACACCACATCTGATATGGTGTGGTAGGCACGGTCTTAGTTGGAACTCGGTTCAAAAGGTATGCAGCTGATTCTAGTGCATATCCCCAGAATGATCGCGGTAACTCAGCGTTACTCATCATGGAACGTACCATATCAGATAGGGTCCGGTTCCGTCTCTCCGATACACCGTTATGATGCGGAGTGTGTGGAGGAGTAAGCTGAGAGAGAATTCCATTCTCTTTTAGGTAATCCAGGAACTCGGCACTCAAGTATTCACCATCTCGATCAGATCTTAGTGTCTTGATACTTTTGCCTGTTTGTTTTTCTACTTCATTCTTATATTCCTGGAATTTTCCAAAGGCTTCGGATTTATGTTTCATTAAGAAGACATATCCGTACCTTGAAAAGTCATCCGTAAAAGTAATAAAGTAAGAATAACTGCTTCGTGCATGCGTAGACATTGGACCGCACACGTCGCTGTGTACGAGTCCCAAGAGCGAGCACGCTGTTACTCTGTGTCCAGTGAATGCAGTCTTTATCATCTTTCCTTTGAGACAGGATTGACTAGTTTCATATGATTGATATTCGAACGGATCCAAATATCCTTCTGTATGTAACTTCGTCAACCTTCTCTCATTGATGTGACCCAGTCTACAATGCCATAAGAAAGCCTGATTTGTTTCCGGAGACTTTCTTTTGTGTTTATTCTGGACATTGAAAATCTGTGGTTGGTTTAATACGTATATACTATTGCTTAATGTACCTGACCCAATCAAAACTTGATTTAGGTGAATGTTTACAACATTACTTACAAATGCAAATTCATAACCTTCTTTTGATAATAAAGATACAGATATGATATTACAGGTTGCATTGGGTACAAAATAACAATCACGCAAAACCAAAACGTGTCCATCTGACAACCCCAAGTGATAGTCCCCCACGGACTCAGCATCCATGCCAGCTCCGTTTGTAACTCTGAGGGTCATATCACCTGCCTTCAAAAACCTACGGCTTCTCAGTGCCTGTAAAGAATTACAGATATGAGATCCTGATCCGGTATCCAATACCCCGGATGTACAGTTTATTGATAGACAGTTTTCAATAACATACACACCTGAAGCTGAAGCCGCAACTTGCTTCAGATCCTGGGTTCTGGCCATCCATGCCCTGCAATCCTTTTTCCAGTGTCCACTCTTGTGACAGTAAAAGCATTCTTCCTTTCCCACAAGCTTTCCCGCTACCTTTGTTGCCTTTTTCTTTCCGTTCGTATCCACTTTACTAACACCGCCCCTTGGTTTGGCGGTGGCTTTCTTCTTCTTTCCTTTGGCTCTCGCCTTGGACCTAGAAGAGGAAGATCCTCCTACAAACAAAGTAGATGTTTCCCTACCATTCTGTAGGGTGCCCTCTGCACTCCTCAGCATGTTGAGGAGTTCTGAAAGTTCAACTTCTTTTTCTTGCAAGTTGAAGTTCAGGATAAACTGGGCGTAAGTGGAAGGAAGGGACTGGAGAATCAAGTCCATGTAGAGCTCGTTCTCTAACGTGGTCCCAAGGTCCGCGAGCTCCTCAATGAAGCCAATCATCTTAAGCACGTGTTCCGCTACCGATGATCCGACGGCCAATCTCGCCGAAAACAGCTTTTTCGAGACTTCGTATCTGGCGATACGGGATTGCTCTCCATACAGTTCTTTTGTATGGAGAAATATGGATTCAAGGTCCATATTCTCATGCCTCCTCTGATGTTCATTGTCCATAGAGGCAAGCACGAGGCACTTGGCCTTCGCACAATCGATTTCCTAGGTCTTACGGATTTCCCTATCCGCGACGCTGGTTTTGGGACCTGGGACAGGGGGAGCTTTGGTGGTAAGGAGATACCCCAACTTGTCATAAGTGATTGCCATTTTGACATTCCTGAGCCAATCTTTGTAGTTTGGCCATGTTAGTATGTTTTTATCTAGTAGTAACTTAAGTCCAGTCATGATGTTTGGTCGCTGCAATTAGGAGAGAGAGAAGAAATACTTTAGCATGATGCTCTTGCAAGTTTAGAGTGGTTTTTAATTTGTCTAAACAGGATGGCTCCCACTGTCTCTCGAATCCCTCCTCAAACCTAAAAGGAAGAATTAGTCATGATCAATCATACCGTACAATTCTTGCTTAACCGTTCAGTCAGGCTAGTGTCGGTATTTCGAGGGAGGTTTTCCAACGCTTTCGCGTAGTTCCTTAACTAAATAACCTCTTTTCCCTATGGGCGTTGCCCCGCTAATACCTTTCTAAACACCTACTTGGTTTATAGCATTGATCGTTAAGTGAGAAATTTCCCGAGGAGTAGCATATGGATCCAAATATCATTGTGTGACAAAACTGAAGGAATCCTACAAGAATTATCACACTCCAAATGGTATGCAGCGCTAGCAAGTTTTAGTTCTTTTAAAACTCCCGATGTGGATTTTTTCCCCATGCACTTTTGACCTTGTCTTTAGCCAACAAATCATAAGTCACATGTCAATTTCTACCCGTCATTCTCTAGGTTAATTTGAACCCACCCGTACCTACCCTTGACTTTGGCCAACATGGCAGTACGACTGTCCTAAACCAACACATCTATCTATGCTGCACATGAATACCCAATAGCTACCAATCACTATGCCTTGACTTTGGCCAACAAACATAGCTTGAATACTATTGACTATCCATGTGAAACGACGGAGGGCTGCGAATGGTTTTGGCGAAATCGTGAACGTAGTGAACTTGATATAATCGATGGAACGAGATAGCTTTTAAAAGGAGTGGCTTAAGCTCCGCGTTTAAAAGTTGTTTTTGAAAATAAACCGAGTGGTTTTTGAAAGTGTTCCAACGACTCAACTTTGGTTTATTTTCTTGCATTAATTTAATGCGTCCCATCATTTAATCCTACCATTGTAGAAAACAACGAAAATATGACGTACGCTTATGCCATCCGCATTCGCCATGGGGCCCCGTCATTACCCGTTAGGTTACATAACTAACGACAGAGCGGGGGCTGGACTAGCGGGGATGCAAAACATAAGCAACGCCTAAATAGATATCATATATAGATATACACATCCGTCACATGCAATGATAGCCATTCCAGATCACAGATGAACACATTGGATATACTAGGAATCCGCAATCCGTATGAGCCTGTAACGAAGAGCGGATTACACGGTCGCGATGAACAGCCCAGACCCCACCCTAGACCACTACGGGTGCGGCAAACTACCCGCCAAGTACCCGAAGCGAAGCAACCTCCCTCAACACCGTGAGTAGGCCACTCGGCACTTCGAGATACCCGGTAGTTTGTGCACCCCACCTTGGGTCTATCCTAGGAGCAAAAACAGTAAATGAAATTACACAATGACGGCTACAACCGTATCCCGGTTGTGCGGCCATATAAATAATATTACATCAATTACAAATTACATGAATTGAAAAGATAAAGAAAAATCTCATATCACAACCCCCCGGCTATTCATCCGCGACAATGCAATGAATTCATATACACATACCATCAACATTACAGATCACAGATATGTATAACCTCCACTAATCGACATATAGCGATTAGAAGACGTTCAATACATATATCACATCACAGATATAACCCGTTAGCTTAAGTCTTTGGAAGTTCGATCAAAATACGGATTTTTAAGCCCCAAAAACAAATTTTGCTTTCTGGAAAATCTGGGCAGAAATAACATATTGTAAAAATCCCAAAACACCCTAGTAAACACACTGCAAGAAAATTCGCCCACGACCGAGTCAACTCGGTCGCGGATCCGCGGCGGGAGCATGCTCCTGCCTCGGTTCCGTGGCGGTATGACCGAGTCCCTGGACCAAATTTCTACAGTGTGTTATAAAAAGCTTGAGCCGATTTTTAGTGTAAGATTAATTATTTTTTGAACAGAAAACAGAATTGGCAGAAACTTGATTTTTCAGGCATGTTTCGTAACTTTTTCTCCGATCGAACTTCTAGTTACTTTCCTAACATGTTAGATAGTGTTTTGTTAGTTGTATGTATGCCCTAGAGGCCAGTATTGTACAGATGATGTATATTATATTAGATGCTTGGACATATATAGAGATGACTTTCTTGCTCGATATGATAGTATGCTATCTGGTTACTCTTTATCTTAACATGTACACTAGTCTCTTTAAACTGTCTTATAGTTACATGTTGGTAAAGCCCTTAGGATGTGTACTTGACTACCTGGACTATGATGCAGATCATACTAGTGGGGACATGGTAGTCCATAAGTACATCCTTCAAGGTCACTAGTCGTAGGTGAATCGAGACGGGGCATCGATATACCAGAGCAGACTAGCGTATACGCTTCTCGACCCATGAGATGGGCGATGGATGATCCCATATCCATTGGTGTTTGACATCAGAGATGGTATACGGGTGCTCAGTGGAGACTGGGTACACTGGACGGACTCGCCGAGAACTCCCAGATGGTATTATACCTCACGTCAGATGGCAGTTCTCAGGTGACACTTGTACAGGTTAGTCTGTAGACCCGAGATCGTCATAGAGTCTTGTATGATTCCCACTGTGCTTTGATCTCCACCTTACCACGTCCATGAGGGCGTGCAAAACGGTGGTCTTTGGGTACAGTCCCGAGTCACATGGAGGCAATGAGCGATAGGAGGGGTTTCGTCTCTCCCGGTATTGGGGGTTGATGTTGCGCTGTACTCGATTGGCCGTAACAGGGAAGTCCCTGGCCAGGGCTGATCAGAGATTTGCTGGTAAGTGTTACCAGTAGTTTCTCGACCCGTTATGAGCCTCACATCAGCACGATTTATCGGTTATTGGGGTCTGACGTTTACCACCCCTAGACTTGATATGCGACATATCAGACGAACAGACTGGACTGTACGGTAAGTGTTACTGGTTGGATTCACAGGAGTGTGAGCGGGCTAGCTCGTCGATCTTCTGATCGATCAATACCCGGATGGCCGTTACGTTTAGCAGACCGCTTGCGGCTTGTGGATGCTTGATATGATCATCATCTGCTACCGGCGTATTGACGAGTCTTTAGAGTCCTACACAGAGGTTTCCTGGCTCAAGCGAAACGAAATAGGAGCGCATATGAGATATGTGTAGGACCGAGAATAATGCGTGTATGTGATACCGCATTTCATTCTCGCGATATATGTTTCGATTGGTTATATTCGATATGACCTAGTTATCGAATCATTGATTCGATAAATCGATACATTGGATTCTAGTCGGTTATGTGCGACATGACCGGATCATTGAATCAAATGTTGATTTAATGATTTAATGTATAATTATATATTTGATATATTACTTTGCATTAACTAGTATTGGTTCACTTTAAATGGATTTTCTCACTTGATGTACATGTTGTATATGTGATATACTTTTGTGCACATCTTTGTATCATGTTTGATGATGCATGTTCTTTGGTTTTGTGTTAAGACTTAAACCATGGTTATGATAATAGTTAGGGTTTTTATTTATTTACTTATTTATTTATCTATTCTTTTTTGATAAATAAATAAAAGATAACAAAATGGTTTCTTTCATGAAGCTTGATGAAGCTTCATGAAGCTTTGACTAAAGTGACCATTTTGTCATCATCCTTAACCCTAACCATTCTCATTTGACCATGGTTTATTCACTACACTTAACCAAGGTTAGAAGATGATAAGTATTGATTTTATTATTCTTTTTACATAATACTTATCATATTCTATTTACTTCTTCTTCTTCATCTTCAAGAGAGAAAGCTTGATGCCATTAATGGCATCTTGAGTTCTAAAGTGAGAAATCCAATTCTAAAGTGAACCCACCTCCTATTTCTTCATCCTCTACCTCTTGCAAGTGGTTTTGGGTGTTTTCTGTTAGTTATATGTATGCCCTAGAGGCCATTACTGTACATAGGATGTATATTGTAGTGGATGCTGGGACATATATAGGGAGGACTTTCTTGCTCGACATGATAGTATGCTATCTGGTTGAACTTTACCTTAACGTGTATACTGATTGTCTCTCTGTTACATGTTGGTAAAGCCCTTAGGATGTGTGCTTGACTACCTGGACTATGATGCGGATCATACTAGTGGGGACATGGTAGTCCATAAGTACATCCTTGAAAGTCCCTAGTCGTGGGTGTATCGAGACGGGGCATCGATATACCAGAGTAGACTAGCGTATACCTTCTCGACCCATACAGATGGGCGATGGATGATCCCATATCCATCGGTGTTTGACATCAGAGGAGATATACGGGTGCTCAGTAGAGACTGGGTACACTGGACGGACTCGCCGAGAACTCCCAGATGGTATTATACCTCACGTCAGATGGCAGTTCTCTGGTGACACTGGTACAGAGTAGTCTGTTGACCCGAGATCGTCATAGAGTCTTGTGTGGTTCCCACTGTGCTTTGATTTCCATCTTACCACGTCCAAGAGGGCGTGCAAAACGGTGGTTTTTGGGTACAGTCCCGAGTCACATGGAGGCAATGAGCGATAGGCGGGGATTCGTCTCTCCCGGTATAGGGGGTTAATGTTGCGCTGTGTTCGATTGGCTATAACAGGAAGTCCCTGGCCAGGGCTGATCAGAGAATTGCTGGTAAGTGTTACCAGTAGTTTCTCGACCCGTTATGAGCCTCATATCGATACGACTTATCGAGCTATTGGGGTCTGACGTTTACCGCCCCTAGGCGAGATATGCGACATATCAGACGATCAGACCGGACTGTACGGTAGTGTTACTGGTCGGATTCACTGGAGTGTGAGCGGGCTTGCTCGTCGATCTTCAGATCGCTCAATACCCGGGTGGCCGTTACGTTTAGCAGACCGCTTGCGGCTTGTGGGTGTTTGATATGATCATCATCCGCTGCCGGCGTATTGACGAGTCTTTAGAGTCCTACACAGAGGTTTCCTGGCTCAAGCGAAACGAAATAGGAGCGCATATGAGATATGTGCGGGACCGAGAATAATGCGTGTGTGATACCGTATTCCATTCTCGCGATGAATGTATCGAATGGTTGTATGCGATATAACCTAGTTATCGATTCAAGCGTTGATTCGATAAGCCGATACATTGTATACTAGTCGGTTGTGTGCGACATGACCGGATCATTGAATCAAGTGTTGATTTAATGATTTAATGTATAATTATATATTTGATATATTACTTTGCATTAACTAGTATTGGTTCACTTTAAATGGATTTTCTCACTCGGGTGTGCGCATTACATATGCGATATGATTTTGTGCATTTGATTGTATCATGTTTGATGATACATGATTACTTGGTTAAGTGCAAAGAATTAAACCATGGTTAAAAGAATGGTTAGGGTTTCATTTCCTTTATTTATTCATTTATTTATTGTTTATTCATTTTGGAAAAGAGGAGAAAAGAATGGTGGCTTAATTTGGAGTTTAGTTGAAGCTTCATGAATCTTTGATCAAGTCAACCATTCTTATCTCATCCTTAACCCTAACCATTCCCACTAACCATGATTCATTCTCTACACTTAACTCTAGTTAACATTATGATAAGTTTTGATTTTTTCTATTGTTTTTAATTAACTTATCATAATATTCTTCTTCATCTTCTTCATTCTTCAAGTGAAGAAAACCAAGCTCCATCAATGGTGATTGTTGGAAAAGAGTGAGAAATCCAAAACTAAAGTCTACCCACTTCCTATTTCTTCATCCTCTACCTCTTGCCAAGTAGTAGATTGTGTTTACTTCACAAGTTTCTTGACTTGGTGAAGTTGTGAGCTTGATCTAGCGATGCCTCGACGTAGATCATCTTCGGCATGGACATCGACGACCTAGCTCCCTTTTTCTCCGACGAAGCCGACTCTAGAGCCCGGATTTGATTTGGACAGCGGAGAGGACCTCGTTGCGGAGCTATGGAGGTGGAGCACCGGATCTACAAAGGTTGTATTTCCGTTAAACTTTTAGTTAAGTGTTAACTAGTTAGTTTTTCGCCTAGACATCTAGCCGACGATCCGAAGTTTAGGGTTTGTAGGCACCGTAAAATTTTTAATATGGCATGTTCGATGCCTAGTGAGACATCCTTGGGGTGCCTAGGAACCCTACAGTGGTATCAGAGCCTAGCTAGCGCCTTAGGCGAAGCGTAGACGGAATTTGAAGTCCGAACGAATCAAAACCCGAAGCCAAAATAGCTCTCTGTCCTTTTTCTAAAAACTGGGATTTTTCCAAATTAAAAATTGCTAAAAAATTCAGCAGAAAAAATTAAGAATTACGATGCAAAAATTGAGAAGTGAACAGTAAAACTTGCGGCGGAACCGCGGCATAAGCCCTGCTTATGCGGCGGTTCCGCGGTCCCATGATGACGTCACCCCTCAATCTCTGCACAGTAGTTCCTGATAAATTCTGCTGAGTTTTCTGGGAATTTTTAATATTTATTCCAGAGTTGTATTTTCTGGGTTTATTTTGGGGATTCGGTGTTTCGATCGGATTATCAAAATTTTGTCTGTGTGGCTTTCCGGATAAATTTTAGAATATGTTAAAAAGTTCGACCGGATATAAATACCCAATTTTTTCCCTGTCGGGAAATTTCCAAGTGTTGGATTTTTCCGTAGTTTAACGACGTTCTAAGTAGTGCAAGTAACTCGATGGTCCCTCTAGAAGACAACAAACCTTAACTCGATTATGTGACCGTCTTGAACTGCCCTTTGAACCTTCGGGTTTGGGGCATTACGGCGTGCCACATGTGAGGCGTTGGCTTGACCCTTCTACGGCTGGACCGTTGGTACTGAGGTACGAACTGAATGTTGTTAGACTTGTTTCATGTGTTGAGCTGTATCGGGAAAACTTGGGTGTTCGATTGTTCGATCGGAAAGTTTGACATTTTCTATTTATCCGGAATAGGATACAATAATTGGAATTCACAATAAGTTATGAGATAACTGAATGAATATTATAAACATAGCACTTTAGTCTCACTTGATCGGTTGCCACGGAATTTTGATGTGATCAAAAGTCCGTCGCAATCACGTAGCGTACGCGGATACTCGCCGGGTAAACTTAATAGACAGCCTTACGCCATTGCCCCGACCAAGTGACTGTAGGAGAACCCCGTCGCCGAAAGCATCCGTCCGGGTGCTCGCGGTGGCGGTGTTCCGCCTTGGTGCACTTCGTCGACGGTATCGGGGGTGCGGCCGCCTACTGAAGTTTGCGACGAGCATTCGATCAGGATGTCGGGAATCTTGTTGAATTACCCGACTTGATATTGAAAAGTGTTTTCGATTTCGAGAATAAAATGCGGGGTTTATAATTGTTAGGCATGCGATGTCTAAGTAATTCATTTGGTCAGGCATGCGATGTCTGAGGTGGTTGCGGATTCCAACTGTTGTAGTTTTACACTTTCTTTTCTGTGACCGTAAGTGTAATATGTAATATCGCCGGTTTCGTTGCTATATGTCAACGACAATTGGGATGGACATATTTACTTACGTTGATGACATGTGATGTTATGTGTTGCTGGATATGTTATATTGGATCGTCGTGTTTGAATAGCCGGGGTTTTTTATGTGAGATGAGTGTTTTTCATTTTCATTCATGTAAAAACTTGTATGTAATATTCTTTTATTGGGGCGCTTCCAGGTTGCGGAAGTTGTCACCTTTTGTATATTATTTACTTTTCCGCACTAGGATAGACCCAAGGAGGGGAGCACAAGTAACCGGGTTCTGGAGTCCAGTGGGAGACCAACTCGAGGAGTCGAGTCCGGGTCTCCTAACTCTAGAATTGGTAGGGTTGCTTGCCGCTCTCGTAGGGGTCTAGGGGTGTGGGTTTGGCTATTCATCGCGACCGTGGAATCCGTGTTTTATACTGGCTCGTATTGAAAACACGGACGTCATAGTATATCCAATATTTCATATGTTTCTTCTGCTGCGATATCTGTGATGTGATCATATGATGTTCTGTGATAGATACTGTATATAGTATATATGATATATTATATAGACGTTACTTATGTTTTACACCCGCGCTAGCCCTGCCCCGCTCTGCCGTTAGTTACCTAACCTAACGGTGCACGAGGGGACATCGAGGCGAATGCGGATGGCATAAGTGTACGTCATATCTATCTGTAATGTTTAGGTACTTAAATGTTGGGACTTCATTAATGTGATTAATGAAATAAAAGAAACCTAAGATGTTGTAGAATCGAATTTCAAAATAAAACAGGTAGCTACAGTTTTTTGCTTTGCACAGCGGTATATGTGATATATCCTGCACCTTATTCGATGAGGAAAGGACCGAGATCCCTTCACCGGGAGTGACTCCTTTAGCAATAACTGGTCGATGCTACGCCCTCGGTTTGTCTTTTGATTGCTTTTAAGAGTTTTTGCTTTGCACAGTGATATATATGATATATCCCGCACCTCATTCGACGAGGAAAGGACCGACGATCCCTTCACCGGGAGTGACTCCTTTAGCAAAACTAGAAAAGCCGCAAAAACACTCCATTTCAAAATTCATTCGATCCTACAACGATATCAAGTTCATTACGCAATAGGTTTTCAGAAAAACCTGTCGTAGCCCTCCGTCATTTCAGATACGTACTAGTTAGTATTCGTGCTGCGGTTGTTTGGCCTCCGTCAAGGCGTAGTGTACGGTAGCTAACTAGTGCTTATCTGCTAGCATATGATGCGATTGGATTAGGGTATTCGTACGGCGTTGTTTGGCCTCCGTCAAGGGTCGTGCGGGTGGGTTTAATTCAATCAGGAAATGACGGGTTGAACTTGACTAGCGGACTATGGGTTGTTTGGCCTCCGTCAAGGTCATAGCGAGCTAGGGGCAAAATATTATCGGGAATTTCAAGTGTTGAAATTTGCAATGAGATTGCATACCTTCTATGAGATAGTTGGATCCCGATACCCGCTGCGAGTAAGAGTTACTCCTGGGAGAGTTTTACATATTACAATTAGCCGATCAAGTAGGTGTCTAGAAAGGTGTCAACGAGGTTACGCCTCTGGAAAAATGAGGTTTACATTAATTAGGTTCGTGCGAAAGCACGGGGGACCTCCCTCAAAGTACCGACACTGGCCTGGCTGAAAGATCGGCGAACTTGTAGTGTGTAATTAATCCCGGCTAGTCTTTCCTTTTAGGGTTTGGAGGAAGATTTGATAAAAAGCAGTGGGAGCCATCCTGATTAGATAAAATAATAACCAATCTATTCTTGCCAGAGCGCACGCTGAGTGTTTTCTTCTCTCTCTCTCCAGGTAGCGACCATATCGCCTTAATCAAGATAATAATACGGAATATTGACCGAACCCGCTTGTTATACTGAGCTGGGGAACGTTGGTCCCGCTCAAACTTATAATTGTTATAAGACAGAGCAGGAAATAGGGGATTACCAGAATTCCCGTGCCGCCCAAACGAAGAGAGTGCATGGTGATGCATCATCTTCGGGTATGTTCATTACAGAGAACTGTTTCTCAGTATCCTCCGCATCCTGGTATATGATACCGGATCAGGATCCTAGATATGTAATCTGTTACATAGGGCTACAGAAAGGTAGAGAACTGAGAACGGGTGATAAGTTTCATGAGACAGAAAACGGGGCAAGTGTTGCAGCCAAGTCTGTTGGTCACTGTCACCCTGTATTACAAATACATTGATTCTGAACGAATGTTATTAGATACCGAACCTGATATACAAAATCATATCTGTCTCTTTATTAGTAAAGAAACGATAAAATTTTGTATTGTTGGATAATGTTTCGAACATTTCCTATATCAAAAGTTGATCGGTTCAGGCACGTTATCTAAAAGCATTGATGTTCTAAATCAAACTACAGTTCTTAGTATACGGAACACACACAAGAGGAAGAGTTCAGAAATGAACGAATCCTTCTTGAGGCATTGTAGACTAGGTCATATCAATGTAACCCGACTGGCTGGAGTTACATTTAGATGCATATTTAAATCAGTTTGAATTTACATCTTGTGAAACTCGCCAGTCATGTCACAAAGATAAGATGACCATAGCTCCGTTTACTGGAAACAGAGAAAGAGTTAGCGAACTCTTGGGATGATACATGTTGATGTATGTAAGGTCTCCTGTCTACACATGCCAGGACTGGTTCTTTATACTTCATTACATTCTCTGATAATCTCTCGAGATTCAGACATATGTTCCTGTTGAAACACAAGTCCGAACCTTTTGAGATATTCACAGAATATAAGCGAGAAGTAGAGAACCAAAATACGGGTATAAGTATTATGTCCCTTGATGTGATCAAGGAGGAGAATACTTGAGCACGGAAATCCTGGACTATTCTAAAGGAGAATGAGATCCTCTCTCAGCATTACTCCTCTGTATACACCATAGCACGATGGTATATCAGGGCGGAGCAATCACACCCTATATGATAAGGTGTGCTCTATGATGAGTACTACTGAGTTACCTTTTTCCTTAAGGGAGTTGTGCACTTAAGAAGCTGCATACCTATTGAATAGGGTTCCAATCAAATCAATTGCCTACCACTTCATATGTGATATGGTATGGGAAGAGCCCATGTCTTAAGCCAGTTAAGATTTGGGGTTGTCCGGCCTATGTCTGAAAGCAAAATCCGGACAAGCTCGAGGCAAGGTTAGTTATGTAGAACTGGAAAGGTTCCAGCTATACAATCTACAGCCGATGATTTGATGGAACCAAAGGATTCAATAGTTACCAACGAACCTCAGCCTCTCCGCCGATCTAGTAGGGTTCCTCACCCACCTGAGAGTTACTTCGGTTTCTCTATGACAGTGGGAGCGAGGAATGCATCATGAGATGATGACCCAACTAGTTTCGAGCAGGCCATCGAGAGTAAGACTCTGTAAGAATGGCTGGATGTTTATCGATCTGAGATGGAATCCTTATACACCAACAAAGTATGGACTTTAGTTGCTATATTTGAAGGGTTAAATCCCCATCAGGAGCAAGTATATCTTGAGAAGATTACTTGGTGTACATGGAAAAGTTGAGACTTTCAAAGCTAGACTTGTTAAAAGTTTGCATCATTGACCAGGTGTGGATAATGATGAAACCTTTTCAAGTAGCTGTGCTTAAGTCCATCCAGATCCTACTTGTCACGGCT
This sequence comes from Agapanthus africanus, assembly GCA_030015575.1. Taxonomy (NCBI): domain Eukaryota; kingdom Viridiplantae; phylum Streptophyta; class Magnoliopsida; order Asparagales; family Amaryllidaceae; genus Agapanthus; species Agapanthus africanus. The sequence goes on from JASDDO010000024.1 coordinate 620,210,075, forward strand.
ACATACCATGACTACGATATCTGGTGGTTGGGTGTCATAACAGCTTTTTTAAATGATGTTTTAGAAGAGGGAGTCTATAAGTACACAGCCAGAGGGCCTCGTAGACAGTGGGAGCAGCGGAAACGTGTGCAAGATGCTTTATAGGATAAAGCAGGCATCGCGGAGTTGGAACGTCTGTTTTGATGAAGTAGTCAAAGAGTTTGACATCATCAAAATGGTAGATGAACCTTGTATAAACAAAAAGGTAGTAGGGAGTATGGTGATGATCCTCGTAGAGTACGTGGATGACATACTCTTGATAGGGAAAGAGTTTCCTATGCTACGCTCGATCAATCTCCGCTTATCACAAAGATTCTCCATATAGGATTAAAGTGATACCTACTAAATCCTGGATTTTGGATCTATGAGATAGATCTAAATGGATGTTAGGAAACCCACTAGATGTAGTGAGGTGATGTCAATCGATCCTGGGGAGAATCACTGGAAAGGTTCCAGGGTGATAAAGACGACTGAATGTCAGTCACAGGCTTTGTCTTTACCCTTAGTAAAGGGACGGTATGTTGGAAGAGTTCCAAGCTAGATACCGTGGCATACTAGACGATACAGGCTGGATACATCGCTACTTAAGATGCTACCAAAGAGGTGTTGGAGATAGTGCCCTCAGAGTCAATTATTAGGTCACAGGTACGTGATTGTAATGATTGAGGGAGGACCTATCCCGGTAGGACAGTCTTACTCGAAATGATAGTATGCTATCTGGTTTACCTTTATCATCGTGTACTGCTTTAGGTGACCTGACACGTCGCTATTACACGTTGATAGAGCCCCTAGGATTCTTGCTTGACCACCAGCAGTATGAGGGCGATCATATAAGTGGGAGCTGGGGGTCTATAAGCTTATCCGTAAAAGGTCCCTAGTCGTGGGAGTTTCGAGACTGGGCATCGATACTCCATTAGTAGACTAGTGTATACAGTCGAGACCCCGACGAGGGGCGGTGGCCGGTCTCACAAGCCACTGGTGTCAGTAGGATCACCTAAGATGTATACAGGTGCTCATTGGGTTATGAGTACACCGGACAGGACTCGCCGGGAACATGCTAGTTGGTCATATACCAGACGTCAGATGGCAGTTCCCTGGTGACATGTGTGCAGGTTAGTTCATCGACCTGGGGATCGTCATTTGTCTCGTGTGAGTTCCCACTGTACTTTGATTACTACCCTACCACGGCTCAAAGGAGTCGTGCAAACAGGTTTTAGTTGGGTACAGTCCCGAGCCACATGGAGGCAGTGAGCGTATCTTCAGGGGTTCGTCTCTCCCGGTATTGGGGGTGAGGTCGTGCTGTGTCTAGGAGAGCCATTACACAAAGTCCTTGGCCAAGGCAAGGAGATTTACTGGTAGGTATTCCAGTAGTATCTCAGGGTGTTCTGGGCTACACTCCGACACGACTTGTACCGCTTTTGGGGGTCTGACTTTTACCAACCCCCTAGGCCCGCCATGCGATACTCATAGACGAACGGACCGGACTGCACGGATATTGTCACTGACAGGCTCAGTTGGGTGTCGGGGTGAGCTTCCTCATCGACGTCCCTTTTGGTCAATTGCTGGTGGCCCGTCACGTATTGGCATATACCTCTGACGTGCTAGTGGTTAAATCCTCAGCCATTGTATTGACGAGTCTTTAGAGTCCGCCACATTTACAGTTACTCAGCTTTCGGGCGAAAGGTTGTAGAGGCCGTATGGAGATATGGCAAGGTCCGATCAGATACGTGCGGTATTGCACGGATCAGGATCGGACAGTTTGTACTATAGGCCGTATGGTTATATGGCAGGGTTCGATCAGATACGTGCGGTATTGCACGGATCAGGATCGAACAGATATTACTATCCGGTTTTGGTATAAGCCGGATTCAAGTATAGTACAGTGTAGATTTTGTCTCATTGCATTTGTATTTCGGTCGAAATACAGATGCGGGTGTGTATGCACAGTATCGGGGTTTTCCTGTAATTTATTACGGGACCAGTTTTCTGGAGTTGCCAGTTTGCTTTCCGTTTCGGCCGATTTCCATTGTTCCGTTCATTGGCCGAAGATTGGTGGAGGAGGGCTTATTTGCATTGTTGCAAATAAGTATTTGTGGAGGGGTTCTTTGCATCTTGTTGCATCATGATGGCTTTCATGATGTGCACCATCCTTTGACTTGATTTCTTCATGATGGCATGACTTTTTGAGTCATCATGGTTCATGATGGTTGGACTTTGTGAGGTGATGATGGTGGTGTTGAGTGTTGAGTTTACCTTGCTATCATTTCTTTTGTATGATAGCTTTCCTCTCTCTCTCTCTTTGGGATTAGATGAGAATGGCTCCCTCTTTTGTTACACACACTTGACTCTCTCACTCTCATTCTCTCCTCCCCCTCTAGTTATGGCCGGCCAAGCTTGGAGGAGGGATTGCCCACTTTTGTAGTGGGGATTTTTGCTCTCTTGATGTTAGAAAAATCCCCAAGTTCCTCCACATTGTTCTTGTATCATCCCTCCACCTAAAATGGCATCTCCATGAACCCCAAAGTGAGACTTGAGGACTACATATTCTACAGCGAACCTTGGGCACGTCGAGTAGCCGGCTTCGTGCCCGAGTTGCCTCGGCATTGAGGTGGGAGCCCGTAAACATAGTAGGCGATGTGGTGCACTTCCGGCGACGAGGAGGAGACGGGACTTTTCCGCAGGAGATCGGGACCATGACGAGAAGACCGGAGGACTTGGATCGTCGGTATATCTCTATTCCCTTTCTTGTAGATAGCTTAGACTAGTTAATGGTAACGATCCGGAGTTTAGTGCGCGGTGGTGCCGGTTTGCTAAGTCCGCAAAATTTTAGTTATTCACCGCTTCCGCATTCCGGCGTCGGATTGACGGCCGGGGCGCCGCCATGCACTTACAATGGTATCAGAGCCTCGCCATTAACTTAGTCTAACTTTGTGTAATGTGTTTGCATTTCCGATCGATCAAAAAGTTCCAAAACTGCATTTTAGTTCGCATCAGTTTCTGTTGAAAATTTTTGGTCTCGAAAAATTTTTCAGGTTGTAAAATATTGATGTACTGGATAATCTAAGAGTTCTGTAAAAATTTGATGAAGTAACTCCACAGTTGGAGCGCGGAACCGCCGCGAAAACCACCTTTGTGCGGCCCTTCCGCCGCGCACTATTCACATCACTTCACCATTTTTTTACAGAGGCCTTCTGGGCTTAAAATATGGGCTTTGGAATGTTAAAGTTGGGCCAATTGTTTCTGTGAGTGCTACAGTTTTCTTTGGGGCCCACTTGTTAATTGTTTGATCAATCGGAAATTTTTTAAACACATTTTTCACAGTATTTACATTATATCTGCGACCGTGAATGTCACTCGATCGGTAAATCCGGTCTAACTGCTATAGCCCGGTTAGACGGATTTGCGAACGTGACTTTCACGTTGATGTTCTATGTATTTGCTGTGATGTTGCGGATTGGTCGTGGGGGATAGCCTGGATGCAATGCTAGTACAGTTTTGTTGTATTATGTACATTTGTTGTTGCGGGGCGAGCGTCCGACATGTGGACTGCCGTCACTGCCTGATTGTATTATTCTTTTGGGGCACGACCTGGTTGCGGTCGATGTACCCGTTGTATGTATATTTTACTTTCTGTACTAGGATTGCCCCGCGGAGGGGTGCACGGATAGCCGGATTCTGGAGGGCAACAAGCCCGCATCTCATGGCATTGGGACGGAGGGGGCTTCACTCCAGGATTGACGGGCTATTCGCCGCACTCGTAGGGGGTACAGGTTGACCCAGGAGGGGTGCCCAAGTTACCGGATTCCGTGAAGTGCTGGGTGGTCCATTCACGGCGCTGAAGGGGGCTGCCTCGCTTCAGGTTTTGGCGGGTGACTTGCCGCGCCCGTAGGGGTATAGGATTTCATTGCACAGGCTATCCACACGACCAGGGGAACGTCGGGTTTCAGTAGTGGCTCTGTGAAACCCGGGGATCCCAGATATCTGTATTGTTTCTGTGATGCTGTTCATTCTCTGTGATGTTGCATTTTATTCACGCCTTGAGCGAAATATAATATATTGGTATATATATTAGTAGATGTTGTATATGTTTTGCATCCGCGCTAGTCCAGTCCCCGCTCTGTCGTTAGTAAGCTAACCTAACGGGTAATGACGGGACCCAGTGGCGAATGCGGATGGCATATACGTACATCAGTATATTTTCGTTCTTTTTGGTGTGATCAATTGATGGGTCTGCGTTGATTCGGATCAATGCAAGTTAAAAACAAACCTAATCTGATGTTGTTGGAACACTTTTCAAAAAGCTGTTATTGCAAGGACGTTTACTTTTGTTTTGCATCGTGGTATTCATTGGAATATCCTGCTCCTCAGTCGACGAGGCAAGGGCCGAGATCCCTTTACCGGGAGTGACCCCTTGGACAAAGGTTTGCGTCAGGGCATTAACTTCACTATAGCCGATTACTTTTGCTTTGCATCGCGGTATTCATTTGGAATATCCTGCACCCCATTCTACGGGGAAAGAGCCGAGATCCCTTCACCGGGAGTGACCTCTTTAGCAACGGTTTTCGTCACTATATTTTTAAAAGCTATCCGTTCCTTCGACGATATCAAGTTCTTTACGTTAAAGGTTTTCGCCAGAAACCATTCGTAGCCCTCCGTCGTTTCATATGGGTGGTCAATAGTATTCAAGCTGTGTATGTTGGCCAAAGTCAAGGCACAGTGATTGGTAGCTATTGGGGTATTCATGTGCAGCATAGATAGATGCGTTGGTTTGGGACAGTCGTGCTGCCATTTTGGCCAAAGTCAAGGGTATGTACGGGTGGATTCAAATTAACCTGGAGAATGACGGGTAGAACTTGACATGTGACTTATGATATGTTGGCCAAAGTCAAGGTCATAAGAGCATGGGGCAGAAATCACATCGGGAGTTTCAAAAGAACTGAAACTTGCCAGATATGCGCATACCTTCTGGAGTGTGATACCGTGAGCGGATTCCGTCACGTTATCATGCGATGAGAGTTGGATCCCGATTCCTACTGATGAGTTAGTTTACTCCTCGGGTGACCCCGACTAATTCTTCTTTCAGGTTTGGAGGAGAATTTGAGGTACAGTGGGAGGTTTCCAGATTAGATAAATTGGTAACCATTCTGATCTAGGATAGAGTGCACGCTGAGTGTTTCTTCTCTCTCTCTCTCTGGCAGCGACCATTGACCCGACCCTAGACTATGACTCCGTGACCAAGTTGACCGAACTTACTTAACACTGGCTTTTGGATTGTCAGAGTTGCAGACCTCATTGCCACTCCTACTTTTACCCTTTTCTCCAGGACACCCCGTATTACTACGAACGTCCACTTCCATTGGACAAAACCATCGTATGGTTAGATACGAACTCGAAAGAATTATTCGAGGATGGTTTCCGGTTCTGGAGAAAACGGATAGGATTATTCAGTTGTCTTTTCCTTTTACCCTCTCTCAGGTTACGAGTACTCCTTGGTTTAGGGGTAGTACACCTATTACGCAAATTGGATTGTCTTCTTCCAAACCTTAGGCTGGTGCCGACCGGTAGGGAATGAAGAAAACCAATTAGCATAACGATGGTGTGCAGAAGGTATTAAGTTCAGACAAAGCAAGGGATTAGTAAGAGGGCAAAGTAAATTGCAACAGATATTCACGACCAAACCAAATATTTCGTTACCACTCCCACATCACCTTTGTATTTCTCCAGGACACTCCGTATCACTACGAAGATCCACAGTTTATTTGGATACTCCATCGTATGGTTATATACGAACTCGAATGGAACTTGTTCCAGTTCGGGGATGGATTCTGGTTCAGGAGAAATAGGAATAAAGTACATTCAGGTGTCTTTTATCTTCACCTTCTCTCGTGTTGCGAGTGTTCCTAGGATTGGGACAGTACACCCATTATGCTTATTGGATAGTCTTCTTCCAAACCATAGGCTGGTGCCGAACGGTAGGGAAGGAAGAAAACCATTTGGCCTAAAGGAGTGTGCAGAAGGTAAAGACTAAAGACATATGAAGGGATTTGGAAAGGTGGCAAAGAACTATACGGTTACAGTCGTGAATCTGGAAGAGGCATTACTAGGAATACCAGAATACCCCATCGGAACATTTCGATGTTTCAGTTTCACTGTGTAATGTTAAAGGAAAACTGATTTCCCGATTAGATACTTACTCCAGGGTATGTATTTACCAGGTACGATTCTCACATCTGTATAGTTTTACAGATGATGAGTGGGAGTAAGTTATTGGGAATTGGGTGATCATCCTCATTATATCGGGATTCGTTGTAATCGGTGATATTTGAGGAAATCACCTGGGTTGTTTGCCGGTCGGCAAATATTTGGTTTTGAATATCCGCTGTTATGCACCAATTTCAAATTGATATATCTGTACGTCTATTTTCATAGAGTGAGATATACCTTTCTGAAATTATGTCTACGACATTTACCTATATCAGTGGATGGTTAGGTAAGGAGCATTAAACAACGGTGTAATTCTTCTTAACCATAAGTACAGTTTTCAACCTACGACACACAGTGAATGAGTAATCAGACTCAAGGGACTTTTACAGAGTATTGTATGTTGTCCAGGGTCCATCAGGACAGAGGGGTTGGTCCTCGTACTATATTCGGTTTACTTATGACTTCTCTAGTTTTTAGACAAGTGTTTCGTGGAAACACAGGGTCTAAGTTTTGAGGAGTTATAGGTATTTGAATAGAGTAGAGAACCAGGTATAGCAAGTATCGGGATTCTTCAAAGAGATCGAAGATGTAGATACTTGTGTATGGTATTCAGTTGATAGTAATGATAAAGAGAAATTCCTTCTCTTTCAGGTTACTCATAATTGGAAGCATTCCTAAGTTGAGTAACGCTGATCGGCCTTCTTCCATTTAGTTGACATGCACTGGAGACAGCTGCATGATTTGAATCTAGTTCAATTAAATCAGTGCCTCTGGTTCTATATTGGATATAGAACAGTTCATATCTTAACGATGTTAAGGTACGGGGAGTTGTCCGGTTTATGATTAAAACCAGACACTGGACAACTCAAGGCACGTTTCTGTAATGGCTGTTTGTGGGTTGACCCAGGCTATGACGAGGGTTGACTTTCTACCATCTGGATGAACAATAGCGATATTGTTCTAGACTCGCCACAGTTTTATTAAAAATGGATTTTTTCAGAAAATAGTAGTGGGAGTATGGTAGAACTGGAAGTGATTCCAGAACCGCAAACGATTACTGAAGATTTGATAAGGAACCTAAAGATTCAATCTGGATTGACATTCCATTGGTCACTCCGCAGATAAGGTGGGTAACTTCAGGCACCCGAGAGGTACTACGGTAGCCTCAAGGACGGTGACAGGGAAGTTCTTGTTTACCCACAATTACCATTGCTGTTGTTCCAGGCTGCGAGACCCGGCGGGAGGATGAGTATAGCGTCATTCTAAACTAGTTTTAGAAGTGTACGTCTATATGACTCTGCCAGAGGGTTGTCGTAGTCAGTAGGAGCAGCGGAAGCATTGGTGGACAGGTAGCTTATGTCTATTTATAGACTAGAGCAGATATAGCGGAGATAGATCATCTATTTCTGACATGACAGTCATGGGTTTGACTTCATCAGAATAGGGGATGGATCTGTTGAGAAGGTAGTAGGGTGTGATATCCTGGTGTTTGGATGACATACACTACACAGAGTAGGAAAAGAAACTCCTATACTACAATCGGTTATACTTGGGTCGTCACACAGTGGTTTCTCCACACAGGACTTGGACATTATATCAGACATACTGGTTACTGGATCTATGGTATTAGATCTAGATTTGGGTGGTTTCCCAATCAGGGTACTTGACAGCATTCTAAGAGTATTTAGGATGGACGACTCCTGGCACGGTAGTGTACCTGCAGGTAATGGAGTCACCCTCTCCAAAGGTGTCTTACAGACTAAAGGGGAGAGGGACGTGCATGATTGGCAGATCACTTGCTCAGGCAATTGAGTCAATCATGAGATGTCAAGTACCACACCAGATGTTGTTCTTGCACTAGATGCAATAAGTTAACATTAATCCAATCCTGGAGAAACAGTCGGAAGCAGTTTTAGAACATAAGTGGATGTTCTAGGGAGATGATAACGACAGCCTCATTCAGGAGATAGTTATCATTCCAGGCTTCCAAGGTGACATGGACGACAAGGAGGTTGTCAGAGTTATAGTTTTCCTTCTGATGAGGGGCAGTATTTTGGACAGGTGGTCCAAGGCAATACTGAGGGAGGCATTGCGCGCAGGATACTGATTAAGTTCAGTTGACGATACAGTCTAAGAAGTTTGGATTTGGAGTTCATTTATGAGCTAGGTCCCATCAGACATCCAGACATATTCTGAGACAGGTATTGCTCATTTCGGGAGATGGGTTTCTCCGCGAACTTGAGATATAGAGAGACATAGAAAGTAACAACTAAGCGGATCCACTCACTGAGGCTATTCCTCGAACGCAATAGTTCCGCAAACGAGCTTTGTGAGACTGACTAGTAGAGGAGTTGGATGTTCGGTATCACACGGGCTGTGAGTATGCGACATCGCAATAATTAGCCTTGAGTGCAAGTGGGAGATTGTTGGAGATAGTGCCCTCAGAGTCAATTATTAGGTCACAGGTACGTGATTGTAATGATTGAGGGAGGACCTATCCCGGTAGGACAGTCTTACTCGAAATGATAGTATGCTATCTGGTTTACCTTTATCATCGTGTACTGCTTTAGGTGACCTGACACGTCGCTATTACACGTTGATAGAGCCCCTAGGATTCTTGCTTGACCACCAGCAGTATGAGGGCGATCATATAAGTGGGAGCTGGGGGTCTATAAGCTTATCCGTAAAAGGTCCCTAGTCGTGGGAGTTTCGAGACTGGGCATCGATACTCCATTAGTAGACTAGTGTATACAGTCGAGACCCCGACGAGGGGCGGTGGCCGGTCTCACAAGCCACTGGTGTCAGTAGGATCACCTAAGATGTATACAGGTGCTCATTGGGTTATGAGTACACCGGACAGGACTCGCCGGGAACATGCTAGTTGGTCATATACCAGACGTCAGATGGCAGTTCCCTGGTGACATGTGTGCAGGTTAGTTCATCGACCTGGGGATCGTCATTTGTCTCGTGTGAGTTCCCACTGTACTTTGATTACTACCCTACCACGGCTCAAAGGAGTCGTGCAAACAGGTTTTAGTTGGGTACAGTCCCGAGCCACATGGAGGCAGTGAGCGTATCTTCAGGGGTTCGTCTCTCCCGGTATTGGGGGTGAGGTCGTGCTGTGTCTAGGAGAGCCATTACACAAAGTCCTTGGCCAAGGCAAGGAGATTTACTGGTAGGTATTCCAGTAGTATCTCAGGGTGTTCTGGGCTACACTCCGACACGACTTGTACCGCTTTTGGGGGTCTGACTTTTACCAACCCCCTAGGCCCGCCATGCGATACTCATAGACGAACGGACCGGACTGCACGGATATTGTCACTGACAGGCTCAGTTGGGTGTCGGGGTGAGCTTCCTCATCGACGTCCCTTTTGGTCAATTGCTGGTGGCCCGTCACGTATTGGCATATACCTCTGACGTGCTAGTGGTTAAATCCTCAGCCATTGTATTGACGAGTCTTTAGAGTCCGCCACATTTACAGTTACTCAGCTTTCGGGCGAAAGGTTGTAGAGGCCGTATGGAGATATGGCAAGGTCCGATCAGATACGTGCGGTATTGCACGGATCAGGATCGGACAGTTTGTACTATAGGCCGTATGGTTATATGGCAGGGTTCGATCAGATACGTGCGGTATTGCACGGATCAGGATCGAACAGATATTACTATCCGGTTTTGGTATAAGCCGGATTCAAGTATAGTACAGTGTAGATTTTGTCTCATTGCATTTGTATTTCGGTCGAAATACAGATGCGGGTGTGTATGCACAGTATCGGGGTTTTCCTGTAATTTATTACGGGACCAGTTTTCTGGAGTTGCCAGTTTGCTTTCCGTTTCGGCCGATTTCCATTGTTCCGTTCATTGGCCGAAGATTGGTGGAGGAGGGCTTATTTGCATTGTTGCAAATAAGTATTTGTGGAGGGGTTCTTTGCATCTTGTTGCATCATGATGGCTTTCATGATGTGCACCATCCTTTGACTTGATTTCTTCATGATGGCATGACTTTTTGAGTCATCATGGTTCATGATGGTTGGACTTTGTGAGGTGATGATGGTGGTGTTGAGTGTTGAGTTTACCTTGCTATCATTTCTTTTGTATGATAGCTTTCCTCTCTCTCTCTCTTTGGGATTAGATGAGAATGGCTCCCTCTTTTGTTACACACACTTGACTCTCTCACTCTCATTCTCTCCTCCCCCTCTAGTTATGGCCGGCCAAGCTTGGAGGAGGGATTGCCCACTTTTGTAGTGGGGATTTTTGCTCTCTTGATGTTAGAAAAATCCCCAAGTTCCTCCACATTGTTCTTGTATCATCCCTCCACCTAAAATGGCATCTCCATGAACCCCAAAGTGAGACTTGAGGACTACATATTCTACAGCGAACCTTGGGCACGTCGAGTAGCCGGCTTCGTGCCCGAGTTGCCTCGGCATTGAGGTGGGAGCCCGTAAACATAGTAGGCGATGTGGTGCACTTCCGGCGACGAGGAGGAGACGGGACTTTTCCGCAGGAGATCGGGACCATGACGAGAAGACCGGAGGACTTGGATCGTCGGTATATCTCTATTCCCTTTCTTGTAGATAGCTTAGACTAGTTAATGGTAACGATCCGGAGTTTAGTGCGCGGTGGTGCCGGTTTGCTAAGTCCGCAAAATTTTAGTTATTCACCGCTTCCGCATTCCGGCGTCGGATTGACGGCCGGGGCGCCGCCGTGCACTTACAAGAGGCAGTCTGGGTGTATATTGGTTCATGAGATGAACTATGTACCTCCCATTGTGTGACAATGGAATTGTGGCTCATGCCAAGGAACGCCGGTCCCATCAGTGATCCAGACATATTCTAAGGCAGTATCACTTGATCATGGAGATGGTTGATCTCCAGGGAGATCGAGGTTAGGAGAGTAGACTCAGAGGACAACACAGCGGATCCACTCACAAAGGCCTGTTCCCAGAGAGAGACTTTTATGGGATGGTTGAGTATGAGATACTGCAACCACTACTATCAGATGGCCCTAGTGCAAGTGGGAGATTGTTAGTTATATGTATGCCCTAGAGGCCATTACTGTACATAGGATGTATATTGTCGTGGATGCTGGGACATATATAGGGAGGACTTTCTTGCTCGACATGATAGTATGCTATCTGGTTGAACTTTACCTTAACGTGTATACTGATTGTCTCTCTGTTACATGTTGGTAAAGCCCTTAGGATGTGTGCTTGACTACCTGGACTATGATGCGGATCATACTAGTGGGGACATGGTAGTCCATAAGTACATCCTTGAAAGTCCCTAGTCGTGGGTGTATCGAGACGGGGCATCGATATACCAGAGTAGACTAGCGTATACCTTCTCGACCCATACAGATGGGCGATGGATGATCCCATATCCATCGGTGTTTGACATCAGAGGAGATATACGGGTGCTCAGTAGAGACTGGGTACACTGGACGGACTCGCCGAGAACTCCCAGATGGTATTATACCTCACGTCAGATGGCAGTTCTCTGGTGACACTGGTACAGAGTAGTCTGTTGACCCGAGATCGTCATAGAGTCTTGTGTGGTTCCTACTGTGCTTTGATTTCCATCTTACCACGTCCAAGAGGGCGTGCAAAACGGTGGTTTTTGGGTACAGTCCCGAGTCACATGGAGGCAATGAGCGATAGGAGGGGATTCGTCTCTCCCGGTATAGGGGGTTGATGTTGCGCTGTGTTCGATTGGCTATAACAGGAAGTCCCTGGCCAGGGCTGATCAGAGAATTGCTGGTAAGTGTTACCAGTAGTTTCTCGACCCGTTATGAGCCTCATATCGACACGACTTATCGAGCTATTGGGGTCTGACGTTTACCGCCCCTAGGCGAGATATGCGACATATCAGACGATCAGACCGGACTGTACGGTAGTGTTACTGGTCGGATTCACTGGAGTGTGAGCGGTCTTGCTCGTCGATCTTCAGATCGCTCAATACCCGGGTGGCCGTTACGTTTAGCAGACCGCTTGCGGCTTGTGGGTGTTTGATATGATCATCATCCGCTGCCGGCGTATTGACGAGTCTTTAGAGTCCTACACAGAGGTTTCCTGGCTCAAGCGAAACGAAATAGGAGCGCATATGAGATATGTGCGGGACCGAGAATAATGCGTGTGTGATACCGTATTCCATTCTCGCGATGAATGTATCGAATGGTTGTATGCGATATAACCTAGTTATCGATTCAAGCGTTGATTCGATAAGCCGATACATTGTATACTAGTCGGTTGTGTGCGACATGACCGGATCATTGAATCAAGTGTTGATTTAATGATTTAATGTATAATTATATATTTGATATATTACTTTGCATTAACTAGTATTGGTTCACTTTAAATGGATTTTCTCACTCGGGTGTGCGCATTACATATGCGATATGATTTTGTGCATTTGATTGTATCATGTTTGATGATACATGATTACTTGGTTAAGTGCAAAGAATTAAACCATGGTTAAAAGAATGGTTAGGGTTTCATTTCCTTTATTTATTCATTTATTTATTTGTTTATTCATTTTGGAAAAGAGGAGAAAAGAATGGTGGCTTAATTTGGAGTTTAGTTGAAGCTTCATGAATCTTTGATCAAGTCAACCATTCTTATCTCATCCTTAACCCTAACCATTCCCACTAACCATGATTCATTCTCTACACTTAACTCTAGTTAACATTATGATAAGTTTTGATTTTTTCTATTGTTTTTAATTAACTTATCATAATATTCTTCTTCATCTTCTTCATTCTTCAAGTGAAGAAAACCAAGCTCCATCAATGGTGATTATTGGAAAAGAGTGAGAAATCCAAAACTAAAGTCTACCCACTTCCTATTTCTTCATCCTCTACCTCTTGCCAAGTAGTAGAGTGTGTTTACTTCACAAGTTTCTTGACTTGGTGAAGTTGTGAGCTTGATCTAGCGATGCCTCGACGTAGATCATCTTCGGCATGGACATCGACGACCTAGCTCCCTTTTTCTCCGACGAAGCCGACTCTAGAGCCCGGATTTGATTTGGACAGCGGAGAGGACCTCGTTGCAGAGCTATGGAGGTGGAGCACCGGATCTACAAAGGTTGTATTTCCGTTAAACTTTTAGTTAAGTGTTAACTAGTTAGTTTTTCGCCTAGACATCTAGCCGACGATCCGAAGTTTAGGGTTTGTAGGCACCGTAAAATTTTTAATATGGCATGTTCGATGCCTAGTGAGACATCCTTGGGGTGCCTAGGAACCCTACATTTTCTTCACAAGTTTCTCAACTTGGTGAAGTTGGAGCTTGAACTTGTGCAACCTCGACGTAGATCATCTTCGGCACGAAGCCGACGACCTATTCCACTCGTTTTTCCGATGAAGCCGACGATTGAGTCTAGGATTCGAGATGGACAGCGAGAGGACGCCTACGTGGAGCTAAAGAAGAGGAGAACCGGATCTACAAAGGTTGCCTCTCTCCTTTAGTTAAGTTGTTAACTAGTTTCGTATATCGCCTTGATTTCTTGTTAACGATCCGTGTTAGGGTTTCTCGGCACACATATTATATTGAAATTGGCATGGTTGATGCCTTGTGAGACCTCTTTTGAGTGCCTAGGAACCCTACAGTGGTATCAGAGCCTAGCTAGAGCCTTAGGCGAAGTCTAGACGACGTTTGAAACCCGAACGAACCCGAAACCCTAAAACCATGTGCTCTCTGGACTTTTTCTAAAATCTGGGATTTTTCAATATTAAAAATGCTTAAAAAATTCAGCAGGGAATTCTAAGAATTACGGTGCAATTTTTATTCAATGAACAGTGGAATGCGTGGCGGAACCGCGGCCTAAGCAAGCTTAGGCGGCGGAACCGCGGCCTAAGCAAGCTTAGGCGGCGGAACCGCGGCCTAAGCAAGCTTAGGCGGCGGTTCCGCGGCTAAAGAATGACGTCAGCCATCCTCATCTGCACAGTAATTCATAGTTTCTGCAGCTGAGTTTTATGGGTATTTTTAATAATTATTCAAGAGTTGAATTTTCTGGGGTGTTTTAGAGCTTCGGTGTTTCGACCGGATTATCAAACTTCGTCTTTGTGTATTTCCGGATAATTTTTTGAATTTGTTAAAAAGTTCGACCGGATATAAATACCCAACTTTTTCCCTGTCGGGAAATTTCCAAGTGTTGGATTTTTCCGTAGTTTAACGACGTTCTAAGTAGTGCAAGTAACGCGATGGACCCTCTAGAAGACAACAAACCTTAACTCGATTATGTGACCGTCTTGAACTGCCCTTTGAACCTTCGGGTTTGGGGCAGTACGGCGTGCCACATGTGAGGCATTGGCTTGACCCTTCTACGGCTGGACCGTTGGTACTGAGGCACGAACTGAATGTTGCTAGACTTATTTCATGTGTTGAGCTGTATCGGGAAAACTTGGGTATTCGACTGTTCGATCGGAAAGTTTAACATTTTCTGTTTATCTGGAATGTGATACAATAATTGGAATTCACAAACAGTTATGAGATAACTGAATGAATGTTATAAATCTAGCAGTTTAGTCCCACATGATATTGAAAAGAGTTTTCGATAATGAGACTAAAATGCGGGATTTATATCTGTTAGGCATGTGATGTCTAAGTATTTCATTTGATTAGGCATGCGATGTCTAAAGAGGTTGCGGATTCCAACTGTTGTAGTTTTACACTTTCTTTTCTGTGACCGTAAGTGTAGTATGTTCATATCGCCGGTTTCGTTGCTATACGTCAACGACAATTGGGGTATGCATACTTACTTACGTTGATGACATGTGTTGTTATGTGTTGCTGGATATGTTATATTGGATCGTCGTGTTTGAATAGCCGGGGGTTTTTATATGAGATGAGTGTTTTTCATTTTCATTCATGTAAAAACTTGTATGTAATATTCTTTTATTTAGGGCACTTCCAGGTAGCGGAAGTCGTCACCTTTTGTATATTATTTACTTTTTCGCATTAGGATAGACCCAAGAGGGGAGCACAAGTAACCGGGTTCTGGGGTCCAGTGGGAGACCAACTCGAGGAGTCGCGTCCGGGTCTCCTAACCGTAGAATTGGTAGGGTAGCTTGCCGCTCTCGTAGGGGTCTACGGGTGTGGGATTGGCTATTCATCACGACCGTGGAATCCGTGTTTTATACTGGCTCGTATTGAAAACACGGACGTCCTAGTATATCCAATATTTCATATGTTTCTTCTTCTGCGATATCTGTGATGTGATCATGTGATGTTCTGTGATGGCTACAGTATATAGTATATATGATATATTATATAGACGTTACTTATGTTTTACACCCGCAAAAGCCATGCCCTGCTCTGCCGTTAGTTACCTAACCTAACGGTGCACGAGGGGACACCGAGGCGAATGCGGATGGCATAAGTGTACGTCGTATTTATCTATGATGTTTAGGTACTTAAATGATGGGACATCATTAATGTGATTAATGAAAGAAAGAAACCTAAGATGTTGTAGAATCAAATTTTAAATAAAACAGATAGCTACAGTTCTTGCTTTGCACAGCGGTATATGTGATATATCCTGCACCTTATTCGATGAGGAAAGGACCGAGATCCCTTCACCGGGAGTGACTCCTTTAGCAATAACTGGCAGATGCTACACACTCGGTTTGGTTATTGATTGCTTTTAAGAGTTTTTGCTTTGCACAGTGATATATATGATATATCCCGCACCTCATTCGACGAGGAAAGGACCGAGATCCCTTCACCGGGAGTGACTCCTTTAGCAAAACTAGAAAAGCCTCAAAATCACTCCATTTCAAAACTTCATTTTGATTCTACAACGATATCAAGTTCATTACGCATTAGGTTTTCAGAAAAACCTGTCGTAGCCCTCCGTCATTTCAGATGAGTAGTAGTTAGTATTCGTGCTACGTTTGTTGGCCTGCGTCAAGGCCTAGTGTGCGGTAGCTAACTAGTATTTATCTGCTTATGCATATGATGCAGATTGGATTAGGGTAGTCGTGCGACTTTGTTGGCCTGCGTCAAGGGTCGTACGGGTGGGTTTAATTCAATCAGGAAATGACGGGTTGAACTTGACTAGCGCACTATGGTTTGTTGGCCTGCGTCAAGGTCATAGGATGCTAGGGGCAAAATATTATCGGGAATTTCAAGTGTTGAAATTTGCAATGAGATTGCATACCTTCTATGAGATAGTTGGATCCCGATACCCACTGCGAGTAAGAGTTACTCCTGGGAGAGTTTTGCACAATGCAATTAGCCGATCAAGTAGGTGTCTAGAAAGGTGTCAACGAGGTTACGCCTCTGGGAAAATGAGGTTTACATTAATTAGGTTCGTGCAAAAGCATGGGGGACCTCCCTCAAAGTACCGACACTGGCCTGGCTGAAAGATTGGCGAACTTGTAGTGTGTAATTAATCCCGGCTAGTCTTTCCTTTTAGGGTTTGAAGGAAGATTTGATAAAAAGCAGTGGGAGCCATCCTGATTAGATAAGATAATAACCAATCTGATCTTGCACGAGCATACGCTAAAGTGTTTTCTTCTCTCTCTCTCCAGGTAGCGACCATTTCATGCCCTAATGAAGATAATAATATGGATGTATTGACCGAACCCGCATGTTATACTGTGCTGGGGAACGTTGGTTCCGTTCTTTCTTATAAGAGTTATAGGAATGAACAGGATATAGGGGAATAGCAGGATTCCCATGCCAGCCGAATGAAGAAAGTACATGTTGATGCATTTTCTTCGGGTGTGTTCGTTACAGAGAACTGTTTCTCCATTTGCTCTACGTCCTGGGTATTAGATACCGGGTCAGGATCCCATATATGTAATCAGTTACATGGGCTAAGGAAAGGTAAAGAACTTGGAGAAGGTGATAAAGACATTAGAGTTGGAAATGGTGCAATTGTTGCAGCTAAGACTGTCGGGGAATATCACCTTGTACTACCAACTGGTAATACATTGGTTCTGAACGAATGCTATTACATGCCGAACCTGATATGCAACATTATATCGGTTTCTTTGTTGAGTAAAGAGGGATATAATTTTGTATTACAGGACAATGTTATGAACATTTTCCGTAACCAAAAGTTGGTTGGATCAGGCACGTTGTGCAAAGGCATTTATGTTCTAAATCAATCAACAGTTCTGAGCATAACAAACACACACAAGAGAAAGAGTTCAGAACTGAACGAATCCTTCTTGTGGCATTGTAGACTGGGTCACATCAATGCGACACGACTGGCTAAGTTGCATAAGGATGGATATTTAAATCCGTTTGAATTTTCATCTTATGACACTTGCCAGTCATGTCTCAAAGGCAAGATGACCAAAACTCCGTTTACGGGACACGGAGAAAGAGTTACCGAACTCTTAGGACTTATACATAGTGATGTATGCGGTCCCATGTCTACACATGCCAGGGATGGTTCTTCATACTTCATTACATTCACTGACGATCTCTCTAGGTTCGGGTATGTGTTCCTGATGAAACACAAATCAGATGCTTTTGAGAAATTTAGGGAATATGAACAAGAAGTTGAGAACCAAACCGGAAAAAGTATTAAAATCCTACGATCTGATCGAGGAGGAGAATACTTAAGCAATGAATTCCTGGACTTCCTAAAAGAGAATGGGATTCTCTCTCAGCTGACTCCTCCATATACACCACAGCACAACGGTGTATCAGAACGGAGGAACCGCACCCTATTAGATATGGTGCGCTCTATGATGAGCACAGCTGAGTTACCTATTTCCTTCTGGGGATATGCACTGGAAACAGCTGCAGACCTATTGAATATGGTTCCCACCAAAACCGTGCCGACCACTCCATATGAGATATGGAAAGGAAAGAGACCATGTCTTAAATATGTTAAGATATGGGGTTGTCCGGCCTATGTAAAAACACAAAATCCGGACAAACTCGCGGCAAGGTCCATTCTGTGTAAGTTTATTGGATATCCCAAACATTCGCGCGGGTATATCTTCTACCACACCGAGGAACAAAGGGTGTTTGTTTCTCGACATGCCACCTTTTTAGAAAAGGAATTTCTTGAAAAGGAGATTAGTGGCAAGGAGGTAGAACTGGAAGAGGTTCCAGCAATACAGACTACAACAGAAGATTTGGTTGGACCAGAGGATTCAGTAGCTCCCGATGAACCTCAGCCTCTCCGCCGATCTAGTAGGGTTCCTCGCCCACCTGAGAGATACTACGGTTTTCTTATGGATGGTGGGAGCGAGGATTGCATCATGGATGATGATGACCCAACTAGCTTCGAGCAGGCCATCACGAGTAGGGACTCAGTGAAATGGCTGGATGCTATGCGGTCCGAGATGGAATCCATGTACACCAACAAAGTATGGACTTTGGACGTTGCTCCTGAAGGGGTAAAACACATTGGGAGCAAGTGGATCTTCAAGAAGAAACTTGGTGTAGATGGGAAAGTGGAGACTTTCAAAGCTAGACTTGTAGCAAAGGGTTTTCGTCAAAGACCAGGTGTGGACTATGACGAGACCTTTTCTCCGGTGGCTATGCTTAAATCCATCCGGATCATGCTTGCCATCGCTGCACATCATGATTACGAAATCTGGCAAATGGATGTTAAGACCGCCTTTCTAAATGGTGATTTAGAAGAGTGCGTGTACATGACTCAGCCAGAGGGCTTCGTAGACAGTGGGAGCAGCGGGAAGGTGTGCAAGCTGCTTAAATCCATTTATGGATTAAAGCAAGCATCGCGGAGTTGGAACATCTGCTTTGACGTCGTTATCAAAGAGTTTGATTTCGTCAAAAATCCAGATGAACCTTGTATCTACAAGAAGGTTGCAGAGAGTAAGGTTGTCTTCCTCGTATTGTACGTGGACGACATACTCTTGATAGGAAATGATATTCCTATGCTGCAATCGGTCAAGCTCTTCTTATCATAAAGATTCTCAATGAAAGATCTTGGTGATGCCTCCTGCATATTGGGAATCAGGATCTATAGAGATAAATCCAAAAGGATATTGGGATTGTCCCAATCCAGGTACATTGACGCCATACTAAAGAGGTTTAGTATGGAAGAATCCAAGCGTGGGAACTTGCCCACGATCTCTGGAGTCACTCTCTCCAAAGAGATGTCTCCCAAGACTGATTTGGAGAGAGCTCGCATGCAAGGGATACCCTATGCTTCGGCAGTAGGCTCTATCATGTATGCGATGCTATGTACCAGACCCGATGTAGCATACTCACTAAGTGTAGTGAGCAGGTATCAAGCTGATCCTGGAGAGAGTCACTGGACAGCTGTGAAGAGCATTCTCAAGTACTTGCGAAGGACTAAAGAGATGCTCTTGGTGTATGGTAACGGAGAACTCCAAGTGGAGTCCTTTACCGATTCGAGCTTCCAGAGGGATAAGGACGACTCTAAGTCGCAGTCGGGATTTGACTTTACCCTTTACGGAGGGGCAGTTAGCTGGAAGAGTTCCAAGCAGGAAACCGTGGCAGACTCGACGATGGAGGCTGAATACATCGCTGCCAACGATGCTGCCAAAGAGGCTGTCTGGATCAAGAAGTTTATTAATGAACTTGGAGTGGTTCCATCCATTGAGCATCCAATACCTTTGTATTGTGATAACAATGGAGTGGTGGCTTTGGCCAAGGAACCCAGGTCCCAACAGCGATCCAGGCATATTCTGAGGTGGTATCACCTGATCCGGGAGATTGTTGATCGCCGGGAGATCGAGGTCAGGAGGGTTGACACGAAGAACAACACGGCGGATCCACTCACGAAGGCCATTCCCCAGATACAGTTTGAGAGACTCTTCGGGATGCTCGGTATACGATACTACAGCAGCTGGCCTTAGTGCAAGTGGGAGATTGTTAGTTGTATGTATGCCCTAGAGGCCAGTATTGTACAGATGATGTATATTATATTGGATGCTTGGACATATATAGAGATGACTTTCTTTCTCGATATGATAGTATGCTATCTGGTTACTCTTTATCTTAACATGTACACTAGTCTCTTTAAACTGTCTTATAGTTACATGTTGGTAAAGCCCTTAGGATGTGTACTTGACTACCTGGACTATGATGCAGATCATACTAGTGGGGAAATGGTAGTCCATAAGTACATCCTTTAAGGTCCCTAGTCGTAGGTGTATCGAGACGGGGCATCGATATACCAGAGTAGACTAGCGTATACGCTTCTCGACCCATGAGATGGGCGATGGATGATCCCATATCCATTGGTGTTTGACATCAGAGATGGTATACGGGTGCTCAGTAGAGACTGGGTACACTGGACGGACTCGCCGAGAACTCCCAGATTGTATTATACCTCACGTCAGATGGCAGTTCTCAGGTGACACTTGTACAGGTTAGTCTATAGACCCAAGATCGTCATAGAGTCTTGTGTGATTCCCACTGTTCTTTGATCTCCACCTTACCACGTCCATGAGGGCATGCAAAACGGTGGTCTTTGGGTACAGTCCCGAGTCACATGGAGGCAATGAGCGATAGGAGGGGTTTCGTCTCTCCCGGTATTGGGGGTTGATGTTGCGCTGTGCTCGATTGGCCGTAACAGGGAAGTCCCTGGCCAGGGCTGATCAGAGATTTGCTGGTAAGTGTTACCAGTAGTTTCTCGACCCGTTATGAGCCTCACATCAGCACGACTTATCGGTTATTGGGGTCTGACGTTTACCGCCCCTATACTTGATAAGCGACATATCAGACGAACAGACCGGATTGTACAGTAAGTGTTACTGGTTGGATTCACAGGAGTGTGAGCGGGCTAGCTCGTCGATCTTCTGATCGATCAATACCCGGATGGCCGTTGCGTTTAGCAGACTGCTTGCGGCTTGTGGATGCTTGATATGATCATCATCTGCTACCGGCGTATTGACGAGTCTTTAGAGTCCTACACAGAGGTTTCCTGGCTCAAGCGAAACGAAATAGGAGCGCATATGAGATATGTGAAGGACCGAGAATAATGCGTGTATGTGATACCGCATTTCATTCTCGCGATATATGTTTCGATTGGTTATATTCGATATGGCCTAGTTATCGAATCATTGATTCGATAAATCGATACATTGGATTCTAGTCGGTTATGTGCGACATGACCGGATCATTGAATCAAATGTTGATTTAATGATTTAATGTATAATTATATATTTGATATATTACTTTGCATTAACTAGTATTGGTTCACTTTAAATGGATTTTCTCACTTGATGTACATGTTGTATATGTGATATACTTTTGTGCACATCTTTGTATCATGTTTGATGATGCATGTTCTTTGGTTTTGTGTTAAGACTTAAACCATGGTTATGATAATAGTTAGGGTTTTTATTTATTTACTTATTTATTTATCTATTCTTTTTTGATAAATAAATAAAAGATAACAAAATGGTTTCTTTCATGAAGCTTGATGAAGCTTCATGAAGCTTTGACTAAAGTGACCATTTTGTCATCATCCTTAACCCTAACCATTCTCATTTGACCATGGTTTATTCTCTACACTTAACCAAGGTTAGAAGATGATAAGTATTGATTTTATTATTCTTCTTACATAATACTTATCATATTCTATTTACTTCTTCTTCTTCATCTTCAAGAAAGAAAGCTTGATGCCATCAATGGCATCTTGAGTTCTAAAGTGAGAAATCCAATTCTAAAGTGAACCCACCTCCTATTTCTTCATCCTCTACCTCTTGCCAAGTGGTTTTGGGTGTTTTCTTCAAAAGTTTCTCAACTTGGTGAAGTTGGAGCTTGAACTTGTGCAACCTCGATGTAGATCATCTTCGGCACGAAGCCGACGACCTATTCCGCTCGTTTTTCCGATGATGCCGACGATTGAGTCTAGGATTCGAGATGGACAGCGAGTGGACGCCTACATGGAGCTAAGGAAGTGGAGAACCGGATCTACAAAGGTTGTAGCCTCTCTCCTTTAGTTAAGTTGTTAACTGTTAGTGTATATGCCCTAGAGGCCATTACTGTATCATACTAGTTTGTATATTACTTAATGGAAGCTTGGGATATTCACCTTGTATAAACAATCTTGCTCAATATAGTAGTATGCTACTTGGTTTGTTTCTGCTTCAATGTGTACTTGTGTTTATTTCAGTATATCACTTATACGCATTAGTGGAGCCCTTAGGATCTTTGCTTGATTACCAGCGTTGTGATGGCAGTCACACTAGTGGGGGCTGGGTAATCTATAGGCACATCCTTATACATGTCCCTAGTCGTAGGACTATCGAGACAGGGCATCGATACTCCGGAGTAGACTAGCGTATGCGCTTCTCATCCCAGTGTGGGAGATGGTCTGTCCCACAGCCATCAGTACGTCGTACTGGAGATAGTATACGGGTGCTCGTTGGGTTACGAGTACACTGGACAGGACTCGTCGGGAACTGACAGGTTGGTATTATACCTATCGTCAGTTATCAGTTCCCAGGTGACATGAGTACAGCTTAGTCCGCTGACTTGACACTGACACTTCGCCTCGAGTGTGTTCCCACTGCACTTTGATCACTACCCTACCACGGCTCAAAGGAGTCGTGCAAACAGGTGGTGGTTGGGTGCAGTCCCGAAGCACTTGGAGGCAGTGACGGTTAGACAGGATTCGTCTCTCCCGGTATTGGGGGTTGACATCGCGCTGTGTCTAGGAGAGCCATTACACGAGTAGTCCCTGGCCAGGGCAAGCGAGATATACTGGTAGGTTTCCAGTGTTATCTCAGGGTGTTTTGGGCTTCACTCCGACACGACTTGTACCGCTATTGGGGGACTGACGTTTTACCGCCCCCTAGGCCCGCCATGCGATGTATCAGACGAACAGACCGGACTGTACGGAGAATGTCACATTCAGACTCAGTAGGAGTTCAGATGGGGTTTCACCTCGTCAGCCTTCTTGTCGGCATCTACCTGGGGACCGTTATGCACAGCTAGTGCCGCTTGCGGTCTGTGGTTAAACCCACTGCCAGCGTAGTGTCGAGTCTTTAGAGTCCCACACAGAGGGTATTCGCCTCTGGGCAAAACAGAGTAGAGGTCGCATGGTTTTGCGACAGGGTTCGTTCTCATCCGCGCACTTGTGCTCGTTTGGAGTCCGGACGGATTATACTGGCAGGCTCTAGTTTGAGCCAGATACTGGTATATGTTTTGGGGGTTGCTTTTATATCTTGGTATTCTTGTTCCTCGGAACAAGAATGCAGGTGTGTATGCACAGTTGCTTGAGGCGGAGAATGAGGTTTTTCATTAGGGTTTCGGATCGGGTGCGTATGCACAGTTGACAGTTATCTTTTTCCAAACCCTAATGGATTTGTATATTATCTATTAATAATAGTAATTAAATAAGAATTATGTTATGGTTGTTTTTCTTGTTGACTTGTTGACCTTGGTTGACTTGTTGACCATTGACCACTTTTCATGCCTTGAAAGTCTTCCTTGATTCATGCTTACACTTCATTAAAAGAGGTATGATAGTGGTCATTCCAAAAATAACCATCAACTATTCTTATTTCAATTATTATCATTTAGATAATTCATTTCTTTTGCAATATGGTTGCAAGAAAGAAATAATTGAGCTCATTCTATCATTCTCACTCTCTCTCCTCATTTCATCTTCTTCTTCCTCTTGAAAAGAGAAACCTTCTCATGTGTTGAGAATCATTCTCTTTAGATAGAAAAGCAAACCCTAATCACTCTCTACTCTTTCTAGGATGAAGGTTTAGCAAGCCGGAAACCCTAGTTCACTCAAAGATCGAGGAAGAGCCCAAAGTCGAACCTTCGAGGTGGATCCATCTTCGACGAGAGAAGGCGACGAAAAGAGAACCATCAACCTCTACAAGGTTTGAAGAAGAAGGAGTTCAAGTTTAGGTATAACCATCTTCCATAGTAGCTAACTCTCTTTAGCTTGTTAACTAGTTTTAGTTTAGACAACGATCCCGACAAAGTTTAGTCCATGTTGCCTCTTGCGATAAAAAATTTTCGTTTTTTATACCGTTTCCGCCTCCCCGTAAGTACCGGGGGTCGCAATATGGACTTACATTGGTATCAGAGCCTAACTAAACTTAAACTAGCTTGGTAGTGAAGTGTAACGAAGTTCGGAACCGAAAAATCGCAAAACCGGAAAAACGAAAACCTATCTTTCTGTTGAAATTTTTTCTGCTCAAAATGAAAAACTTTATACTTGTAAAATCGTCTCAGGGTTTTCTAAGAACACACAAGAAAAACGATATCATGTTTCCTCCAAACCGCCGCGCTTCCGCGGCCTCACCTACTCATCTGGCCGCGGAACCGCCGCAAGTTGGTGTCTTCTTTGCATCGTTTTTCGTGCAGTGTTCTTCTGTGTTGGTTTTGGGATTTTTAAGATATATTATATGTACCCAGATTTTCCAGAACAGAAATTCACTTTTGGGGTCCTATAATTCCGTATTTTTTTTCCGAACTTCACTGCACTTTGGCTATGTTGGTTATATCTGTGATGTTTGCATGTATTGAACGTCGGCTAATCGCTATAAGTCGATTAGTCGGGGTTATACATGATCTGTAATGTTCTGGAATGTGTATATGAATGTGTTGGACTGTCGCGGGTGAATAGCCGGGGTGGATGTGAGATGAGCTTTTGTTTTTCTTTCATTCATTGTAAATGTAAATTGATGTAATAATATTATTTGTTTGGCCGCACAACCGGGTCGGGGTTGTAGCCGTCATTGTATAATTCTTTTTACTGTTTTTGCTCCTAGGATAGACCCATGGTGGGGTGCACAAACTACCGGGAACTTGGCGGGTAGTTTGCCGCACCCGTAGGGGTCTTGGGTGGGGTATTTGCTATTCACCGCGACCGTGTTATCCGCTTTTCGTTTCAGGCTCGAAAGGAATGCGGATTGCTAGTATATCCAATGTATTCATCTGTGATCTGTAATGTCTATCATTGCTTTCTATTTAGGCGTTGCTTATGTTTTACAGCCGCGCTAGCCCAGCCCCCGCTCTGTCGTTAGTTAAGTAACCTAACGAGTGATGACGGGACCCCGTGGCGAATGCGAATGGCATAAGCGTACGTCATATTTTGGTTGTTTTCTGCAATGGTAGGAATTAAATGATGGGACGCATTAAAAGAACTAATGCAAGAATATCACGCATTAAAAGAACTAATGCAAGATAATAAACCAAGTTTAAGTCGATGGAACACTTTCGAAAAACCACTCGGTTCTTTTCAAAACTAACTTTTAAATGCGGAGCTTGAGCCACTCCTTCTAAAAGCTATCTCGTTCCATCGATTATATCAAGTTCACTACGTTCACGGTTTCGCCAAAACCATCCGTAGCCCTCCGTCGTTTCATATGAATATTCAACAGTATTCAAGCTGTGTTTGTTGGCCTTAGTCAAGGCACAGTGTTTGGTAGCTGGTGGGTATTCATATGTTGCATAGATAGAATGCGTTGGTTTGGGACAGTCGTATTGCCTTGTTGGCCATAGTCAAGGGTATATACGGGTGGGTTCAAATTAACCTGGATAACGACGGGAAGAACTTGACATGTGACTTATGATTTGTTGGCCTTAGTCAAGGTCATAAGAGCATGGGGCAAAAATCCACATCGGGAGTTTCATAAGTACTGAAACTTGCTAGATTTGCATACCATTTGGAGTGTGATGATTATGGTAGGATTCCTTCATTTTCGTCACGCGATGATATTTGGATCCCGATCCTACTGTGAGTATATGCTACTCCTCGGGAAATTTCTCACTAAACGATCAATGCTATAAACCTAGTAGGTGCCTAGAAAGGTGTTAGCGGGGCTACGCCCCCAGGGAAAAGAGGTTCTTAAATTAAGGAACTTCGCGAAAGCGTTGGAAAACCTCCCTCGAAGTACCGACACTGGCCTGGCTGAACGGTTAAGCAAGTATTGTAAAGTGGGATTGATCCCGGCTAATTCTTCCTTTGTGGTTTGAGGAGGGATTCGAGAGACAGTGGGAGCCATCCTGTTTAGACAAATTAAAAACCATTCTAAACTTGCAAGAGCATCGTGCTAAGTGTTTCTTCTCTCCCCCTGCAGCGACCAAATCGAAATGACTGGACTTAAGTTACTTCTAGATAAAAACATATTGACAGGGCCAAACTACAAAGATTGGCTCAGGAATGTCAAATTGGCAATCTCTTACGACAAGCTGGGGTATCTTCTTACCACCAAAGCTCCCCCCGTCCCAGGTCCCACCTCCAGCGTCGCGGATAAGGAAATCCGTAAGACTTGGGAGATAGACAGCGCGAAGGCCAGATGCCTCGTACTTGCCTCGATGGACAACGACCATCAGAGGAGGCACGAGAATATGGATTTGGAATCCATATTTCTTCATACAAAAGAACTGTATGGAGAGCAGTCTCGTATCGCAAGATACGAAGTGTCGAAGAAGTTATTTTCGACAAAGTTGGCCGTCGGATCATCGGTAGCGGACCACGTGCTTAAGATGATTGGCTACACTGAGGAGCTCGCGGAACTTGGGACCACGTTGGATAGTGAACTTTACACGGATATAATTCTCCAGTCCCTTCCATCCACTTACGCCCAGTTCATACTGAATTTCAACTTGCAAGAAAAGGAAGTTGAACTTTCAGAACTCCTCAACCTGCTGAGGAGCGCAGAGGGCACCCTACAGAAGGGTAGGGATACATCCACTTTGTTTGTAGGAGGATCTTCTTCTTCTAGGTCCAAGGCGAAAGCCAAGGGAAAGAAGAGGAAAGCCCCCGCCAAACCAAGGGGCGGTGTTAGTAAAGTGGGTGCGAAGGGAAAGGAAAAGGCAACAAAGATAGCGGGGAAGCTTGTTGGTAAAGAGGAATGCTTCTATTGTCACAAGAGTGGACACTGGAAGAAAGATTGCAGGGCTTGGAAAGCCAGGACACAGGAACTGAAGCAGGTTGCGGCTTCAGCTTCAGGTGTGTATGTTATTGAAAACTGTCTTTCTATAAACTCTACTTCCTGGGTATTGGATACCGGATCAGGATCTCATATCTGTAATTCTTTGCAGGCGTTGAGAAACCGTAGGTTTTTGAAGGCAGGTGACATGACCCTCAGAGTTGCGAACGGAGCTAGCATGGATGCTAAAGCCGTGGGGGACTATCACCTGGGAATGACAGATGGGCATGTTTTGGTTTTGCGTAATTGCTTTTTTGTACCCAACGCAACTTGTAATATCATTTCTGTATCTTTGGTTTCTAAAGAAGGTTATGAATTTGCGTTTGTAAGTAATGTTGTAAACATTCACCTTAATCAAGTTCTGATTGGGTCAGGTACACTGAGCAATGGTATATACGTATTAAACCAACCACAGATTTTCAATGTCCAGAATACACACAAAAGAAAGTCTCCAGATATCAATCAGGCTTTCTTATGGCATTGTAGACTGGGTCACATCAATGAGACACGGTTGACTAAGTTACATAAAGAAGGATACTTGGATCCGTTCGAGTATCAGTCTTATGCCACTTGTGAATCTTGTCTTATGGGAAAGATGACAAAGACTCCGTTCACTGGACACGGAGAAAGAGCGAGCGAGCTCTTGGGACTCATACACAGTGACGTGTGTGGTCCAATGTCTACACATGCCCGAAGCGGTTATTCATACTTCATTACTTTCACAGACGATTTCTCTAGGTATGGACATGTCTTCTTAATGAAGCACAAATCCGAGGCCTTTGAGAAATTTCGGGATTACAAGAATGAAGTTGAAAAACAAACAGGCAAAAGTATCAAGATCCTAAGATCGGATCGAGGTGGTGAATACTTGAGTGCCGAGTTCCTGGACTATTTAAAAGAGAATGGTATTCTCTCTCAGCGTACTCCTCCATACACTCCGCAACATAACGGTGTATCAGAAAGGAGGAATCGAACCCTATTGGATATGGTTCGTTCCATGATGAGTAAGGCTGAGTTACCGCGATCTTTCTGGGGATATGCACTAGAAACAGCTGCACATCTCTTGAACCAAGTTCCTACTAAGACTGTGCCTACCACACCATATCAGATGTGGAGTGGGAAGAAACCCTGTCTTAAAGCCTTTAAGACATGGGGATGTCCGGCTTTTGTAAAAAAGCAGCATGCGGACAAGCTCGAGGCACGCTCAGTACAGTGCAAGTTTGTGGGATACCCAAAGAACTCCAAGGGGTATCTATTCTATTACGCAGAGGAGCAAAAAGTCCTTGTTTCTCGTCATGCCCACTTCTTGGAAACTGAGTTTTTGGAAAATCAGATAAGTGGGAGCGCAGTAGAACTGGATGAAATTCCAGAACCTCAGACTATTACTGAAAGCTTAGTGGAACCAGAGGGTTCAAAAGAACAGGACATTCCTATGCCGCTCCGTAGAAGTAGTAGGCAGTCTCATCCGCCCGAGAGATACTACGGTTTTCTCATAGACGGGGATAGAGAGGATTGCATCATAGACTATGATGAGCCTACTAGCTTCCAGCAGGCCGTTCAGAGCATTGACTCGGTAAAATGGCTGGATGCAATGCGGACCGAAATGGAGTCCATGTACACCAACAAAGTATGGACGTTGGACATTGCTCCAGACGGGGTAAAACCCGTAGGATGCAAGTGGATCTTCAAAAGGAAGATTGGTGTAGATGGACAGGTTGA
Organism: Agapanthus africanus; assembly: GCA_030015575.1. Lineage (NCBI taxonomy): Eukaryota > Viridiplantae > Streptophyta > Magnoliopsida > Asparagales > Amaryllidaceae > Agapanthus > Agapanthus africanus. Next base: position 620,238,893 of record JASDDO010000024.1, read on the forward strand.
GACCTATAAAGCTAGACTTGTAGCAAAGGGTTTCCGTCAAAGACCTGGCTTGGACTACGACGAAACCTTTTCTCCAGTGGCTATGCTGAAATCCATTCGGATCCTTCTTGCCATTGCTGCCTTCCACGATTATGAGATTTGGCAGATGGACGTAAAAACCGCTTTTCTAAATGGAAATTTAGAGGAGTGTGTCTATATGGATCAGCCAGAGGGTTTCATTCAGAGTGGGAGCAGCGGAAAGGTGTGCAAGTTGCTTAAGTCCATCTATGGACTAAAGCAGGCATCGCGGAGTTGGAACATCTGTTTTGATGAGACGGTCAAGGAATTTGACTTTATCAAAAATCCAGATGAACCATGCATCTATAGTAGATTTGTAGCGAGAACTGTGGTATTCCTTGTTTTATACGTGGATGACATTCTCTTAATAGGAAATGACATTCCTATGCTACAATCTGTCAAGGGTTTCTTGTCACACAGGTTCTCCATGAAAGACCTGGGTGATGCCTCTTACATCCTGGGGATCCGGATCCATCGTGATAGATCCAAGAGGATATTAGGACTTTCACAGTCCAGGTACATCGACACCATACTAAAAAGATTCAGTATGGAAGATTCCAAGCGCGGTAACTTACCGGCTTTTCACGGGATCACCCTCTCTAAAGAGATGTCTCCCAAGACTGATTTGGAGAGGGATCGCATGTCTATTATACCCTACGCTTCTGCGGTAGGCTCTATAATGTATGCGATGTTGTGTACCAGACCGGATGTAGCTTATGCACTGAGTGTAGTAAGCCGGTATCAGTCAAACCCTGGGGAGAAACATTGGATAGCGGTAAAGAACATTCTCAAGTACCTGAGGAGGACTAAGGAGATGTTCTTGGTGTATGGCGGAAAAGACCTCCAGATTGAGGCCTTTGCTGACTCCAGCTTCCAGAGTGACAAGGATGATTCCAAGTCCATGTCGGGTTTTGTCTTTACCCTCAATGGAGGGGCGGTGTGTTGGAAGAGTTCCAAACAGGAAACCGTTGCAGACTCGACTATGGAAGCGGAATACATCGCTGCATCTGATGCCGCAAAAGAAGCTGTCTGGATAAGGAAGTTCTTAAAAGAACTTCAGGTGGTTCCGTCCATTGTTGACCCAGTACCTCTGTATTGCGACAACAACGGGGCTATAGCTTTAGCAAAGGAACCCAGGTCCCATCAGAGATCCAGGCACATCTTGAGGCGGTATCACCTGATCAGGGAGATCGTGGATCGCAAGGAAATCGAGGTTCGGAGGGTTGCTTCAGAAGAGAACACTGCAGATCCATTCACCAAGGCCCTACCCCAGACTCAGTTCGAGCGGCTGATCGAGATGATAGGTCTTCGATACGCCAGTACATGGCCTTAGTGCAAGTGGGAGATTGTTAGTGTATATGCCCTAGAGGCCATTACTGTATCATACTAGTTTGTATATTACTTAATGGAAGCTTGGGATATTCACCTTGTATAAACAATCTTGCTCAATATAGTAGTATGCTACTTGGTTTGTTTCTGCTTCAATGTGTACTTGTGTTTATTTCAGTATATCACTTATACGCATTAGTGGAGCCCTTAGGATCTTTGCTTGATTACCAGCGTTGTGATGGCAGTCACACTAGTGGGGGCTGGGTAATCTATAGGCACATCCTTATACAGGTCCCTAGTCGTAGGACTATCGAGACAGGGCATCGATACTCCGGAGTAGACTAGCGTATGCGCTTCTCATCCCAGTGTGGGAGATGGTCTGTCCCACAGCCATCAGTACGTCGTACTGGAGATAGTATACGGGTGCTCGTTGGGTTACGAGTACACTGGACAGGACTCGTCGGGAACTGACAGGTTGGTATTATACCTATCGTCAGTTATCAGTTCCCAGGTGACATGAGTACAGCTTAGTCCGCTGACTTGACACTGACACTTCGCCTCGAGTGTGTTCCCACTGCACTTTGATCACTACCCTACCACGGCTCAAAGGAGTCGTGCAAACAGGTGGTGGTTGGGTGCAGTCCCGAAGCACTTGGAGGCAGTGACGGTTAGACAGGATTCGTCTCTCCCGGTATTGGGGGTTGACATCGCGCTGTGTCTAGGAGAGCCATTACACGAGTAGTCCCTGGCCAGGGCAAGCGAGATATACTGGTAGGTTTCCAGTGTTATCTCAGGGTGTTTTGGGCTTCACTCCGACACGACTTGTACCGCTATTGGGGGACTGACGTTTTACCGCCCCCTAGGCCCGCCATGCGATGTATCAGACGAACAGACCGGACTGTACGGAGAATGTCACATTCAGACTCAGTAGGAGTTCAGATGGGGTTTCACCTCGTCAGCCTTCTTGTCGGCATCTACCTGGGGACCGTTATGCACAGCTAGTGCCGCTTGCGGTCTGTGGTTAAACCCACTGCCAGCGTAGTGTCGAGTCTTTAGAGTCCCACACAGAGGGTATTCGCCTCTGGTCAAAACAGAGTAGAGGTCGCATGGTTTTGCGACAGGGTTCGTTCTCATCCGCGCACTTGTGCTCGTTTGGAGTCCGGACGGATTATACTGGCAGGCTCTAGTTTGAGCCAGATACTGGTATATGTTTTGGGGGTTGCTTTTATATCTTGGTATTCTTGTTCCTCGGAACAAGAATGCAGGTGTGTATGCACAGTTGCTTGAGGCGGAGAATGAGGTTTTTCATTAGGGTTTCGGATCGGGTGCGTATGCACAGTTGACAGTTATCTTTTTCCAAACCCTAATGGATTTGTATATTATCTATTAATAATAGTAATTAAATAAGAATTATGTTATGGTTGTTTTTCTTGTTGACTTGTTGACCTTGGTTGACTTGTTGACCATTGACCACTTTTCATGCCTTGAAAGTCTTCCTTGATTCATGCTTACACTTCATTAAAAGAGGTATGATAGTGGTCATTCCAAAAATAACCATCAACTATTCTTATTTCAATTATTATCATTTAGATAATTCATTTCTTTTGCAATATGGTTGCAAGAAAGAAATAATTGAGCTCATTCTATCATTCTCACTCTCTCTCCTCATTTCATCTTCTTCTTCCTCTTGAAAAGAGAAACCTTCTCATGTGTTGAGAATCATTCTCTTTAGATAGAAAAGCAAACCCTAATCACTCTCTACTCTTTCTAGGATGAAGGTTTAGCAAGCCGGAAACCCTAGTTCACTCAAAGATCGAGGAAGAGCCCAAAGTCGAACCTTCGAGGTGGATCCATCTTCGACGGGAGAAGGCGACGAAAAGAGAACCATCAACCTCTACAAGGTTTGAAGAAGAAGGAGTTCAAGTTTAGGTATAACCATCTTCCATAGTAGCTAACTCTCTTTAGCTTGTTAACTAGTTTTAGTTTAGACAACGATCCCGACAAAGTTTAGTCCATGTTGCCTCTTGCGATAAAAAATTTTCGTTTTTTATACCGTTTCCGCCTCCCCGTAAGTACCGGGGGTCGCAATATGGACTTACATTAACTAGTTTAGTATATCGCCTAGATTTCTAGTTAACGATCCGTGTTAGGGTTTCTCGGCACACATATTATATTGAAATTGGCATGGTTTATGCCTTGTGAGACCTCTTGAGTGTGCCTAGGATCCCTACATGTTTAACCTAGCTCTGATACCACTGTAAGAATACGTTACCTCTCCCGGTACTTACGGGCTTGCGGAAATGATGAAAAACGTTTTTTTGTTTTGGTGGTAACATGGACTCAAAATACGGATCATTGTTAAACAATTATCTAACAATCCTAACAAGAGTTTTACCTACTCGGTTAGGGGTTATACCTTAACTTGAACTCCTTCTCTTGGTCTCCTTGTGGTGGTCGGATGTTTCTCTCCTCGTCGTCTCTTTGTGCCGAAGATGGATCCACCTGAAAGCTTCTACCTTTGGCTTCACTTCAAACTAGAAGAAACTAGAACACTTGGTTTGCTAAACCTTGTGAACTAGGATGAGTAGAGGAGTGTGTAGGGTTTTATCTCTTTAGTTCTTGCTTCTCAACACATGAGACAAGTGAACAATAGACTAGAGAGAGAGCAAGAGGTAGCGGGAGAGCTCAAGCATGTGAGAGAAAGGAAATGAAAAAGTGAGCAAGACTTTTGCCATCCAAACTCTCATAATCCAAAATCATCATAACAAATAATAGTAATTGAGTATTATGTGATGGTTCAAGTCAAAATGGCCATATCATTTCTTGCACTCATTTTGCAAAAAGAAATAAGGAAGCAAAAGTCTTTGCCATGAAATGATAGCCATTGTAAAGATGAAGGACAACAAGTCCAACCTAGTCAACCAGTCAACTAAGTCAACAAGTCAACAAAGTCAACCATCAACAACCATGTCACAATAATACTTAATTAATATTATTGTTAATCATATTTCTTATTCTCATTAGGGTTTAGCAAAAAGTCAATACTCAACAACCTCTGTCTCTCTGTCAACTGTGCATACACACCCGCATCCGTGTTCCGAGGAACACGAATACGAACGAGATAAAACCAATCCCAAAACGTACACTAGGATCTGGCTTAAACCAAATCCCGCTAATGATGACTACCCGGACACTAAACGTGCACAAGTGCACGGATGTGACCGTACCCTGTCGCAAAACCATGCGACCTTTACTCTTTTGCCTAAATGCGAATAGCTCTCTGTGTGGGACTCTAAAGACTCGACACTACGCTGGCAGTGGGTTTAACCACAGACCGCAAGCGGTACTAGCTGTGCATAACGGCCCCCAGGTAGATGCCGAATAGAAGACTGACGAGGTGTAACCCATCTGAACTCCTACTGAGCCTGAATGTGACAATCAGCGTACAGTCCGGTCTGTTCGTCTAAGAATATCGCATGGCGGGCCTAGGGGGGCGGTAAACGTCAGTCCCCTAATAGCGGTACAAGTCGTGTCGGAGTGCAGCCCAGAACACCCTGAGATAACACTGGAAACCTAACAGTATATCTCGCTTGCCCTGGCCAGGAACTTTGTATAATGGCTCTCCTAGACACAGCGCGATATCAACCCCCAATACCGAGAGAGACGAATCCTGTCTAACCGTCACCGCCTCCAAGTGCTTCGGGACTGCACCCAACTACTACCTGTTTGCCCGACTCTTTTGAGCCGTGGTAGGGTAGTAATCTAAGTATAGTGGGAACACACTCGAGGCGAAGTGACAGTGGCAAGTCAGCGGACAAAGCTGTACTCATGTCACCTGGGAACTGATAACTGACGATAGGTATAGTACCAACCAACAGTTCCCGTCGAGTCCTGTCCAGTGTACTCGTAACCTAACTAGCACCCGCATACTATCTCAAGTACGACGTACTGACGGCTGTGGGACAGAACGTCTTCCCTGCTGGGATGAGAAGCGCATACGCTAGTCTACTCCGGAGTATCGATGCCCTGTCTCGATAGTCCTACGACTAGGGACCTGCATAAGGATGCTTGCGGATTACCCCGCCCCCACGAGTGTGACTGCCATCACAACGCTGGTAATCAAGCAAAGATCCTAAGGGCTCCACTAATGTGTATAGGTGATATACTAAAATAAACACATGTACACATTAAAGTAGAAACAAACCAAGTAGCACACTACTATTTAGAGCAAGATTGTCTATACAAGGTGAATATCCCAAGCTTCCATTGAGTAATATACAAACTAGTATGATACAGTAATGGCCTCTAGGATATATACACTAACAGTATCGATGCCCCGTCTCGATAATCCTACGACTAGGGACCTATATAGGATTTGCTTATAGACTACCCAGCCCCCACTAGTGTGACTACCATCACAACGCTGGTAATCGAGCAAAGATCCTAAGGGCTCTACCAATATGTATAAGCGATATGCTACGAAAACACATACACATATTGAGGTAGAAAGAAACCAGGTAGCATACTACCATTTCAAGCACGACTGTTACTATATCCCAAGCATCCATTAAGTAATATACAATCCATTATGATACAATAATGGCCTCTAAGGCATATATCACTAACAATCTCCCACTTGCACTAAGGCCATATACTGGCATATCGCAGACCCAAGATCTTGAATAACCTCTCGAACACTGTCTGAGGGATTTCTCTATGAGTGGATCTGCAGTGTTGTTCTCTGTATCTGCTCTCCTCACATCGATCCCCTAGGGATCAACGATTTCGCTGATCAGGTGGTACCGCCTTAAGATATGTTTGGATCTCTGACGGAACCCGGGTTCCGTCCCTAAATCTATAGCACCGTTGTTGTCACAATACTAAAGTATTGGACCAACAATGGAAGGAACCACCTGAAGTTCAGTTAAGAAATTCCATATCCAGATTGCCTCTTTTGCGGCATCTCATGCAGCAATCTACTATGTTTCCATCGTCGAGTATGCAACAGTGTCCTGCTTGGAGCTCTTCCAACAGACCGCCCCTCCACTGAGGGTAAAGCTATAACCCAATATGGACTTGGAGTCATTCTTATCACTCTGGAAGCGGGAGTTAGCAAAGCCTCGATCTGGAGTTCTTTTCCACCATACACCAAGAACATCTCCTTAGTCCTTCTCAGGTACTTGAGAATGTTCTTTACTGCTTCCCAGTGCTTCTCCCCTTGGTTTGACTGATACCGGCTTGCCACGCTCAGTGCGTAAGCAACATCTGGTCTGGTACACAATATCGCATACATTATAGAGCCTACCGCAGGAGCGTAGGGTATAATCTGTTGGATATAGTGCCCTCAAAGTCAATTATTGGATCGCGGTACGAGATTGCAATGATTGAGGCAGGACCTATACAGATATGACAGTCTTGCTCGAGATGATAGTATGCTATCTGGTTTTTCTTTATCATCGTATTCATGCTTTAGTTCGCTATTGTATGTTGATAGAGCTTATAGGATTCTTGCTTGACTGCCAGCAGTATGATGCCGATCATATACGTGGGAGCTGGGGTCTGTAAGCACATCCTTAAAGTGTCCCTAGTTGTGGGAGTTTCGAGACAGGGCATCGATACTCCTGAGTAGACTAGTGTATACAGTCAAGACCCCGACGAGGGGCGGTGGCTGGTCTCACAAGCCATTGGTGTCAGTTGGTTCACCTAAGATGTATACAGGTGCTCATTGGGTTATGAGTACACCGGACAGGACTCGCCGGGAACCTTCTAGCTGGTATTATACCTAGTGTCAGATAGCAGTTCCCTGGTGACATGTGTACAGGTTAGTTCATCGACCTGAGCTCGTCATTTGTCTCGTGTGAGTTCCCACTGTGCTTTGATTTCTACCCTACCACGGCTCAAAGAAGTCGTGCAAACAGGTCTTTTTTGGGTACCGTCCCGAGCCACAGGGAGGCAAGTGAGCGGATCGGCAGGGGATTCGTCTCTCCCAGTATTGGGGGTGAGATCGCGATGTGTCTAGGAGAGCCATTACACAAAGCCATCACCGAGGCAGGAGATTTACTGGTAGGTACTCCAGTAGTATCTCAGGGTGTTCTGGGTTACTCTCTGACACGACTTATACCGCTATTGGGGGTCTGACGTTACCAGCCCCCTAGGCCGATATGCGATACTCATAGACGAACGGACTGGACTGTATGTATATTGTCACTGTTAGGCTCAGTAGGGTTTCTAGATGAGTTCGCTCGTCAGCTTTCCTTCCAATCAATACATAGGCAACCGTTACGTACAACTAGTACCTCTGACGTGCTAGGGGTTATACCCAGTGCCAGTGTGTTGATGAGTCATCAGAGTCCCCCACAGACAGTTTCCCAAGTTCGGGCGAAACGTTGTTGAGGCCGTATGGTTTTATGGCAGGGTTCGGAAAATGCACGTGCGTTTACGCACGTGTCATATTTCGGGCAGATAATACTGGTAGGCTTTGGTTTAAGCCGGATCCGAGTATTATACTTTGTAGATATAATATCTTTGTCTCAGTTGCATTTGTATTCGGTCGTAATACAAATGCGGGTATGTTTATACTGTTACGGGGTTATCCTGAAATTCATTTCGGGATCGCTTTTGGAAGTTGCCAGTTTCCAGTTTTCTATCGGCCGTATTAAACATTCGGTCTAATACGGATTTATCTTTTCGTCATGAGGGTGAGTCATGAGTGTGTGGAAGCTTCTAGATGGTGACTAGGATTAGTGACTCATCATTTCATTAATGGTTTTTGAAGACTAGGTTAGATGACTCTTCATTTGCATTAAATGTTTTTTGCATGGTGTGTTATGAATCATTCATTCTCATTTAATGTTGTGGTCACCTCCTTGCTTCCTACACTCACCCCCCACCTCCTTATATGTGGCCGGCCATTCCTAGTGGGTAAGATGGTTGTTCATTTGAAAAAAAGATTAGGGTTTTGCTTCATGAAAATTAAGAATGCTCATTTCTCATTTACCCGATTCCAAAAGGCAACTTCATTATCCGTTTGTCCAAGCTTTGGAAGAAGCGAGACAAAGTGTTCTACTCATTCTCTACATCAATCTTGGTCATCTCTTTTACCAAACTTGATGATCGAGTTGCCTCGGTTCAGAGGCGGGAGCCCGTTTAAAGATCCGTCGACGTGGTGCCACCTGGATGAGAAGACTGGAGATTCAGCAGATCGGAGCAGCCGCAACAAAGCGTAGGATGATGGTTGAAGACTGAAGGACTCGGATCGTTCGGTATAATATTTCTACCCACTTTGTACTTTGTTAGTTTAGCTTTAATGGCAAATCCGGGTGATAGTACACGATAGCGCCGGTTGTTTAAGTTTTTGTTCCGTATTTGGCGTCTGTTAGACGGCCGGGGCGCTACCGTGGACTTACAGTGGTATCAGAGCCTCGCCATTAAGCTTTAATAACTTGTGCTAACGCGTTTAAAATATCGATCGAACGGAATTTCGAAAACTACAATTTTCTGTACAAAAGTTTCTGTCGATTTGAAATCTGGCCTAAAAATTATTTTGAGCATCCCAAAAAAGTGTGCAGGTAATTCTAAGCAAACTGGTGAAATCTGGTCACGTGATCCCACAGAGCGGCCGCGGATCCGCGGCCCAAACCAGGGTTTGGCCGCTGATCCGCCGCGCTTTTGTGGGAACAGTGACCCAGATTTCTACAGTATGTTTTACATGGCAAATTGTGGCTTTTGGAATATTTCTTTTGGGCCAATATTTTGTTACTATACAGCAGATGTACGTGGGGCCCACATCGAGAAGTTTTGTCGATCGAAATTTTAAATTTGTTAGTATGCAGTATTTACATTATATCTCCGACCGTGAATATCATCCGAGCGGTAAATTGCGTCTAATTGCTATGGTCCTTTTAGACGGAATTGCGAACGTGACATTCACGTTGATGTTTTGTGTTGTGCTGTGATGTTGCGGATATGTCGTGGTGGATAGCAGTTTGCAATGGTACTGCAATTTGGATTTATTTGTACATTTGATATTGCGGGGCGAGCGTCCAACATGTGGACTGCCGTCACTGCCTGTTTGTATAATATTCTTTTGGGGCACGACCGGGCTGAGGTCGATGTACCCGTTGTACATATTTTTATTTTTGTACTAGGTTTACCCCGCGACGGAGTGCACAGATAGACGGGTTCTGGAGGGAAACGGGTTCGTATCTCATGGCTTTGAGAGGCAGAGGGACCTCACTTTAGAATTGACAGACTATTCGCCGCACTCGTAGGGGGTACAGGTTGGCCCAAGGTGGGGTGCTCAAGTTACCGGATTCCATGAAGTGCCGGGTGGTCCATTCACTATGCTGTAGGGGGCTGCCTCGCTTCAGGTTTTGGCGGGTAACTTGCCGCACCCGTAGAGGTCTAGGTTTCATTGCACAGGCTATCCACATGACCAGGGGAACGTCGGGTTTCAGTAGCAGCTCTGTGAAACCCGGGGATCCCAGATTATCTGTATTGTTCTCTGATGCTTATTACTTTTTTGTAATGATGCATATTATCACGCCTAGAGCGATTATTTTATATTGGTATATATACTATTAGATGTTGTATTTGTTTTACACCCGCGCTAGTCCAGTCCCCGCTCTGTCGTTAGTTAAGTAACCTAACGGGTGATGACGGGACACTATGGCGAATGCGGATGGCATATACGTACATTTTATTTTTCGTTCTTTTCTGGTGTGATTGATTGATGGGACTGCGTTGATTCTGATCAATGCAAAGGAAAACAAACTTATATTTAATGTTGTTGGAACAGTTTTAAAAGGTGTTATTGCAAAGACGTTTCCTTTTGTTATGCATAGTGATATTCTGTTAGAATATCCTGCACCTCATTCGACGAAGCAAGGGCTGATATCCCTTCACCGGGAATGACCCCTTAGGAAGAAGTTTGTGTCAGGGTAATAACTTCACTATAGTCGATTACAAGTTTCTTTGCATCACGGTATTCAGTTAGAATATCCTGCACCTCATTCCACGAGTAAAGAGCCGAGATCCCTTCACCGAGAGTGACCTCTTTAGCAAAAGTTTTCGCCACTATATTTTTTATAAAAAGCTATTAAGTTCCTTCAACGAGATCAAGTTCATTACGTTAAAGGTTTTTCGCCAAAAACCAGCCGTAGCCCTCCGTCATTTCTTATGGATGGTCAGTAGTATTCAAGCTATGTTTGTTTGGCCAAAGTCAAGGCATAGTGTTTGGTTGTTGCTGGGTATTCTTCTGTTGCATAGATAGATGCTTTCGTTTGGGACAGTCATACTGCCTTGTTGGCTAAAGTCAAGGGTATGTACGGGTGGGTTCAAATTAACCTGAATAATGACGGGTAGAACATGGCATGCGACTTATGATGGGTTAGCCAAAGTCACGATCATAAGAGCATGGGGAAAAAATCATATCGGGAGTTTCTAAAGAAACTGAAACTTGCCAAGTGTGCACATACCTTCTGGAGTGTGATAACATGAGTGGATTCCGTCACGTTATCATGCGATGAGAGTTGGATCCCGATTCCCACTGATGAGTTGGTTTACTCTTCGGGTGATCCCGATTGATTCTTCTTTCAGGTTTGGAGGAGAATTTGATGGAACAGTGGGAGGTTTCCTGATTAGATAAAGTGATAACCATTATGATCTAGGTTAGAGTACACGCAGAGTGTTTCTTTTCTCTCTCTCTTTGGCAGCGACCTTTGACCGACCCTAGACTATGACTCAGTGACCAAATTGACGGAATCTTCTTAAAATACTGGCTTTTGGATTGTCCAAGTTGCAAAATTCGTTTCCGCTCCTTCTTTTACCCTTTGCATTTCTCCGAACACCCTGTATTACTACGGACATCCACTTCCATTGGATAGATCCATCGTATGGTTATATACGAACTTGAAGGGACTTCTTCGAGGATGGATCCATGTTCAGGAGAAATAGAATTGGTTTATTCAGTTGTCTTTTATTATCACCTTCTCTCAGGTTGCGAGGGCTCCTTAGTTTAGGAGAGTACACCTATTACGCTTATTGGATAGTCTTATTCCAAACCATAGGCAGGTGCCGAATGGTAGGGAATGAAGAAAACCAATTAGCCTAAGTAGGGTGTATAGAAAGTAACAAATAAAAACAAAATAAAGGGATTAGAAAGAGGACAAAGTAAATTGCGACTGCTATCATTCACGGCAAAACCGCGTACTTCATCGCCACTCTTATTTCACCTTTCCTTTTTCCCAGTTCGGGAGAAATAGAATAAGGTATTATTCATTTGTCTTTTATCATCACCTTCTCTCAAGTTGTGAGTATTCCTAGGTTAAGGAGGGTACACCTATTATGCTTACTGGATAGTCTTCTTCCAAACCATAGGCTGGTGCCGAACGGTAGGGAAGTAAGAAAACCACTTAGCCTAACAATGGTGTACAGAAGGTAATGAATAAAGACAAAAAAAGAGATTTGGAGAGATGGAAAAGAAATATACGGCTATAGTCATGAAATGGATTATGGAAGAGGCATTACTACGAATACCAGGATACCCCTACGAAACATATTCATGTTTCAGTGCATTGTTAAATGAAAATTGATTTCCCGATTAGACACTTACTCCAGGGTATGTATTTACCAGGTTACATTCTCATATCTGTATGGTTTTACAGATGATGAGTGGGAGCAAGTTATTAGGAATTGGGTAATCATCCTCACTATATCAGAATTCGTTGTAATTGGTGATATTTGAGGAAATCTCCTAGGTACAGTTTTCAACCTACGACGCACAGGTTTTGAGTTATTCAACTCAGCGGACTTATACAGAGTATTGTATGTTGTCCAATGTCCGTCAGGACAAAGGGGTTGGTCCTCGTACTATGTTCTGTTTACTTGTGACTTCTTTAGTTTTTAGACAGGTGTTTCGTAGAAATACAATGTCTAAGTTTTGAGAAGTTGTGGGTATAGGAATGAAGTAGAGAACCAGATGTTGCAAGTATCGGGATTCTTCAAAGAGATCGAAGATGTAGATTCTTGTGATTGGTATTCAGATGATAGTAATGGTTTTGAGAAACTTGTTTCTCTTTCAGGTTACTCATAACTTGATGGATTCCTAAGTTGAGTAATGCTGATTAGTCTCTCTCCATTAAGTTGATATGCACTGGAGACAGCTGCATGATTTGAATCTGGTTCCAGTTAAATTAGTGCCTCTATTTCTATATTGTATATAGAATGGTTCATATCTTAACGATGTTAAGATACGGGGAGTTTTCCGGCTTATGCTTAAAACCAGACTCTGGATAACTCAAGGCACGTTTCTGTAAAGGCAGTTTGTGGGTTGACCCGGGCTATGTCGAGGGTTGATTTTCTACCATCTGGTAGATCAATAGTGATATTGTTCTTGACTCGCCACGGTTTTAGTAAAATGGATTTTTTTTCAGAAAACAGTAGTGGGAGTATGGTAGAACTGGAAGTGATTCCAGAACCGCAAACGATTAGGGAAAATTTAATAGGACATATATATTCAATCAGGTTTTACATTCCAATAGTCACTCCGCAGATATGGTGGGTAACCTCAGACACCCGAGAGGTACTCCGGTAGCCTTAAGGATGGTGAAAGGTAGGTTCTTGTTTACCCAGACTTGACATTACTGTTGTTCCAGACTATGAGACCCGGCAGGAGGATAAGTATAGCGTCGTTCTAAACTAGCTTTAGAAGTACACGTATATATTATTCTTCCAGAGGGTTGTCATAGTCAGTAGGAGCGGCGGAAGCATAGTAGGCAAGTAGCTTATGTCTATTTATAGGCTTGAGCAAATATAGTGGAGATAGATCATCTAATTTTTGATGTGACGGTCATGGGTTTGACTTCATCAGAATTGGGGGTGGATCTGTTAAGAAAGTAGTAGGGTGTGATGTCCTGTTATTTGGATGGCATACACAGAGTAGGAAGTAAAATTCCTATACTACGATCGGTTGTACTGTGGTAGTCACACAGTTGTTTCTTCACACAGGATATGGATATAATATCAGACATTCTGGTTACTAGATCTATGGTTTTAGATCTAGATTTGGGTAGTTTCTCAATGTGGGTACTTTATCAGTATTCTAATAGTATTTTAGAATAGATGACTCCTGGCATGATAGTATACCTGTAGATGATGGAGTCACCCTCTCTAAAGGTGTCTTATAGACTAAAGTGGAGAGGGACGTGCATGATTGGCTGATCACTTGCTTAGGCAATTGAGTCAATCGTGAGATGTCAAGTACCTCACCAGATGTTGTTTTTGCACTAGATGTGATAAGTTTATATTAATCCAATCCTGAAGAAACATAAGGAAGAAGTCTTAGAGCATAAGTGAATTTTCTATGGATTTGATGACGGCAGCCTCCTCCGGGAGACGGTTATCATTCCAGGCTTCCAAGGTGACTTGGATGACAGAGTGATTGTCAGAGTTATAGTTTTCCCTCTGATGAGGGACAGCATTATGGACAGGTGGTCCAAGAGGATACTGTGGGAGGCCTGGTGCTGGATACTGATTAGGTTCAATGATCACTACAGTCTATGAAGTTTGGATTTGAAGTTCATTTATGAACTAGGTCCCATCAGATATCCAAACATATTCTAAGACAGGTATTACTCAATTCGGGAGATGGCATTTTCCGCGAACTTGAGATTAAGAGAGACATAGAAAGAAACATCAGGGCGGATCCACACACTAAGGCAATTTCTCGAACACAATAGTTTTACAAACGGGATTTGTGAAACTGATTAGTAGAGGAGTTGGATATTCGGTATCACACGGGCTGTGAGTATGCGACATCACAATAATTAGCCTTAAGTGCAAGTGTGAGATTGTTGGATATAGTGCCCTCAAAGTCAATTATTGGATCGCGGGTACAAGATTGCAATGATTGAGGCAGGACCTATACCGATATGACCAGCTTGCTCGAGGTGATAGTATGCTATATGGTTTGTCTTTATCATCGTATTCATGCTTTAGTTCTCTATTGCATGTTGATAGAGCCCATAGGATTCTTTCTTGACTGCCAGCAGTATGATGGCGATCATATACGTGGGAGCTGGGGTCTGTAAGCACATCCTTAAAGTGTCCCTAGTCGTGGGAGTTTCGAGACAGGGCATCGATACTCCAGAGTAGACTAGTGTATACAGTCGAGACCCCGACGAGGGGCGGTGGTCGGTCTCACAAGCCATTGGTGTCAGTTGGTTCACCTAAGATGTTGTTAGTGTATATGCCCTAGAGGCCATTACTGTATCATACTTGTTTGTATATTACTTAATGGAAGCTTGGGATATTCACCTTGTATATACAATCTTGCTCAAAATAGTAGTATGCTACTTGGTTTGTTTCTACTTCAATGTGTACATGTGTTTATTTTAGTATATCACCTATACACATTAGTGGAGCCCTTAGGATCTTTGCTTGATTACCAGCGATGTGATGGCAGTCACACTAGTGGGGCTGGGTAATCTATAAGCACATCCTTATGCAGGTCCCTGGTCGCAGGACTATCGAGACAGGGCATCGATACTCCGGAGTAGACTAGCGCATGCGCTTCTCATCCCAATGTGGGAGACGGTCTGTCCCACAGCCGTCAGTACGTCGTACTTGAGATAGTATGCGGGTGCTCGTTAGGTTACGGGTACACTGGACAGGACTCGTCGGGAACTGACTAGTTGGCATTATGCCTATCGTCAGTTATCAGTTCCCAGGTGACATGAGTACAGCTTAGTCCGCTGACTTGACACTGTCACTTCGCCTCGAGTGTGTTCCCACTGTACTTTGATCACTACCCTACCACGGCTCAAAGGAGTCGTGCAAACAGGTAGTGGTTGGGTGCAGTCCCGAAGCACTTGGAGGCAGTGACGGTTAGACAGGATTCGTCTCTCCCGCTATTGGGGGTCGACATCGCGCTGTGTCTAGGAGAGCCATTACACGAGTAGTCCCTGGCCAGGGCAAACGAGATATACTGGTAGGCTTCCAGTGTTATCTCAGGGTGTTTTGGGCTTCGCTCCGGCATGACTTGTACCGCTACTGGGGGACTGACGTTTACCGCCCCCTAGGCCCGCCATGCGATGTATCAGACGAACAGACCGCACTGTACGGAGAATGTCACATTCAGGCTCAGTAGGAGTTCAGATGGGTTTCGCCTCGTCGGTCTTCTTGTCGGCATTACCTGGGGACCGTTACGCACAGCTAGTGCCGCTTGCGGTCTGTGGTTAAACCCACTGCCAGCGTAGTGTCGAGTCTTTAGAGTCCCACACAGAAAGCTTTTCGCCTTTAGGCAAAAGAGTAGAGGTCGCATGGTTTTGCGACAGGGTTCGGTCACATCCGTGCACTTGTGCACGTACAGTGTCCGAACAGTTTGCACTAGCGGGCTTTGGTTTAAGCCAGATCCTAGTGTACGTATTGGGATTGGATTTATCCAGTTTGCATTCGTGTTCCTCGGAACACGGATGCGGGTGTGTATGCACAGTTGACGGGGAGACAGAGGCAGCGGATTCTCATTAGGGTTGTTGACAGTTGACCGTTGACTATTGACTTTTTGCTCAACCCTAATGAGAATATGATATAATTATATTAATTAAGTATTATGGTGACATGGTTGTTGACTTTTGTTGACTTTGTTGACTTGTTAACTTTTGTTGACTTGTTGACTTTGTTGACCGGTGGACTAGGCTTGACTAGTGGACCATCATGATAACCATAGCCATCACTTCATGGCAAAGACTTTTGCTTGCTTGCTCATTTGTGCAAAATGAGTGCATGAAATGATATGGTTATGGTTGCTTCAACCATCACATAACACTTGATTGGTATGATGAGTTATGATGCTTTTGGATTATGAGAGGGTGAAAGGAAAAAGAGAGGCTCATTCTTACTTGCTCATTCTCTCTCTTGTTCTTGAGCTCTCTTGTTTTTGCTCTCACCATCTTCTTCTTGCTTCCTCTCTTGACTCTATGGTTCACTTGTCTCATGAGTTGAGAATCAAGAACCATAGATAAAATCCCATACAAACTCTTCTCTACTCACTCTAGTTCACAAGGTTTAGCAAACCGAGTGAACTAGTTTCTTCAAAGTTCGAAGAAGGAGCCAAAGGTTGGAGCTTTCAGGTGGATCTATCTTCGGCATACGGAGACGACGGGAAGAAGCCGATCCGGACCACCATCGGAGTTTGAAGACGAAGGAGTTCAAGAAAAGCAAGGTATAACCCCCTAACCGAGTAGTTAGCAACTCGTAGTTAGGTTGTTAGTTAGATGTTTAACAAAGATCCGGGTTATAAGTCCATGTTACCACCTCTATAAAATCGTTTTTTATCAAATTCCGCTTGCCCGAAAGTACCGGGAGAGGTAGCGTGGACTTACAGTGGTATCAGAGCCTAGTTAAACTCTATCTAACATGTTAGCAAGTAACTAGAAGATCGATCAAAGAAAAAGTCGCGAAATGAACCCCGAAATTCGAACTTACTGTCGATTTTAAAAGTGCTCGAAAACTTTTTTGAAATACACCAAAAATCGACTCAGGGTTTTCTGAAGAGACTGCAAAAATTTTACACCCTAACTCGATCAAAGCGCCGCGGTTCCGCGGCGGGAGCACGCTCCCACCGCGGAACCGCGGCCGAGTTGACTCGGTCATGGGTTTTCTTTTTTGCAGTTTGCTCATAGGGGTATTTTGGGATTTTTGGATTATGTGTTTTCTGCCCAGATTTTCCAGAACGAAAATTTTATTTTTGGGGTCCCGAAAATCCGTATTTTTGATCGAACTTCTAAAAGACTTAAGCTAACAGGTTTTTCTGTAATGTGATATTTGTATTGAACGTCTACTAATAGCTATATGTCGATTAGTGGGGGTTATACAAATCTGTGATCTGTAATGTTGCTGGAATGTGTATATGAATATGTTGGATTGTCGCGGGTGAATTGCCGGGGGTTGTGAGACGAGTGTTTTCTTTTCTTTCAATTCATGTAAATTTGTAAATTGATGTAATAATTATTTGTATGGCCGCACAACCGGGTCGGGGTTGTAGCCGTCATTGTATAACTTCTTTTTACTGTTTTTGCTCCTAGGATAGACCCATGGAGGGGGTGCACAAACTACCGGGTATGCCGAAGTGCCGAATGGCCTACTCACGGAGATGAGGGAGGTTGCTTCGCTTTGGGTACTTGGCGGGTAGTTTGCCGCGCCCGTAGGGGTCTTGGGTGGGGTATTGGCTATTCACCGCGACCGTGTAATCTGCTTTTCGTTACAGGCTCGTACGAATTGCAAGTTCCTAGTATATCCAATGTATTCATCTGTGATCTGAAATGTTTATCATTGCAGTATATCTATATATGATATTATTTAGGCGTTGCTTATGTTTTACAGCCGCGCTAGCCCAGCCCCCGCTCTGTCGTTAGTTAAGTAACCTAACGGGTAATGACGGGGCCCAGTAGCGAATGCGAATGGCATAAGCGTACGTCATATTTTGGTTGTTTTCTGCAATGGTAGGATTAAATGATGGGACGCATTAAAAGAACTAATGCAAGAATATCACGCATTAAAAGAACTAATGCAAGATAATAAACCAAGTTAAAGTCGTTGGAACACTTTCGAAAAACCACTCGGTTCTTTTCAAAACCAACTTTTAAATGCGGAGCTTGAGCCACTCCTTTTAAAAGCTATCTCGTTCCATCGACTATATCAAGTTCACTACGTTCACGGTTTCGCCAAAACCATTCGTAGCCCTCCGTCGTTTCACATGAATGGTCAATAGTATTCAAGCTGTGTTTGTTGGCCAAAGTCAAGGCATAGTGATTGGTAGCTATTGGGTATTCATGTGCAGCATAGATAGATGCGTTGGTTTGGAACAGTCGTACTGCCTTGTTGGCCAAAGTCAAGGGTAGGTGCGGGTGGATTCAAATTAACCTGGAGAATGACGGGTAGAACATGACATGTGACTTATGATTTGTTGGCCAAAGTCAAGGTCATAAGAGCATGGGGCAAAAATCCACATCGGGAGTTTCATAAGTACTGAAACTTGCTAGATTTGCATACCATTTGGAGTGTGATGATTCTGGTAGGATTCCTTCAGTTTCGTCACGCGATGATATTTGGATCCCGATCCTACTGTGAGTATATGCTACTCCTCGGGAAATTTCTCACTAAACGATCAATGCTATAAACCTAGTAGGTGCCTAGAAAGATATTAGCGGGGCTACGCCCCCAGGGAAAAAAGGTTCTTTAATTAAGGAACTTCGCGAAAGCGTTGGAAAACCTCCCTCGAAGTACCGACACTGGCCTGGCTGAACGATTAAGCAAGTATTGTACGGTGGGATTGATCCCGACTAATTCTTCCTTTATGGTTTGAGGAGGGATTCGAGAAACAGTGGGAGCCATCCTGTTTAGACAAACTAAAAACCACTCTAAACTTGCAAGAGCATCATGCTGAGTGTTTCTTCTTCTCTCTCCTAATTGCAGCGACCAATCGACATGACTGGACTTAAGTTACTTCTGGATAAAAACATACTGACAGGGCCAAACTACAAAGATTGGCTCAGGAATGTCAAGATGGCAATCACTTACGACAAGCTGGGGTATCTTCTTACCACCAAAGCTCCCCCTGTCCCTGGTCCCACTTCCAGCGTCGCGGATAAGGAAATCCGCAAGACTTGGAAGATTGATAGAGCGAAGGCCAAGTGCCTCGTACTTGCCTCGATGGACAACGAACATCAGAGGAGGCACGAGAATATGGACCTTGAATCCATATTTCTCCATACAAAAGAACTGTATGGAGAGCAATCTCGTATCGCTAGATACGAAGCGTCGAAAAAGTTATTTTCGACAAAGATGGCCGTCGGATCATCAGTAGCCGAGCACGTGCTAAAGATGATCGGCTACATTGAGGAGCTTGCGGACCTAGGGACCACATTGGAGAGTGAGCTCTATACGGACATAGTTCTCCAGTCCCTTCCTTCCACTTACGCCCAGTTTATACTGAAATTCAACTTACAAGAAAAAGAGGTTGAACTTTCAGAGCTCCTCAACATGCTGAGGAGCGCAAAGGGCACCCTACAGAAAAGTAGGGAAACATCCACTTTGTTTGTAGGAGGATCATCTTCTTCTAGGTCCAAGGCGAAAGCCAAAGGAAAGAAGAAGAAAGCCCCCGCCAAACCAAGGGGCGGTGTTAGTAAAGTGGATACGAAGGGAAAAGCTAAAGCAACAAAGAAGGCGGGGAAGCTTGTGGATAAGGAAGAATGCTTCTATTGTCATAAGAAAGGACACTGGAAGAATGATTGCAGGGCCTGGAAGGCCAGAACACAGGAATTGAAGCAGGTTGCAGCTTCAGCTTCAGGTGGGTATGTTATTGAAAACTGTCTTTCAATAAACTCTACTTCCTGGGTATTGGATACCGGATCAGGATCTCATATCTGTAATTCTTTGCAGGCGTTGAGAAACCGTAGGGTTTTGAAGGCAGGTGACATGACCCTCATAGTTGCGAACGGAGCTAGCATGGATGCTAAAGCCGTGGGGGACTATCACCTGGGAATGTCAGATGGACATGTTTTGGTTTTACGTAATTGCTTTTTTGTACCCAACGCAACTTGTAATATCATTTCTGTATCTTTAGTTTCTAAAGAAGGTTATGAATTTGCGTTTGTAAGTAATGTTGTAAACATTCACCTTAATCAAGTTCTGATTGGGTCAGGTACATTGAGTAATGGTATATACGTATTGAACCAACCACAGATTTTCAATGTCCAGAATACACACAAAAGAAAGTCTCCGGAAATAAATCAGACTTTCTTGTGGCATTGTAGACTGGGTCACATCAATGAGAGAAGGTTGACTAAGTTACATACAGAAGGATATTGGAATCCGTTCGAATATCAATCGTATGCCACTTGTCAATCCTGTCTCAAAGGAAAGATGACAAAGACTCCGTTTACTAGACATGGAGTAAGAGAGAGCGAGCTCTTGGGACTCGTACACAGTGACGTGTGCGGTCCAATGACTACACATGCGCGAAGCGGTTATTCTTACTTCATTACTTTTACGGATGACTTCTCAAGGTACGGTTATGTCTTCTTAATGAAACATAAGTCTGAAGCCTTTGGAAAATTCCAGGAGTATAAGAATGAAGTAGAAAAACAGACCGGCAAAAGTATCAAGATTCTAAGATCGGATCGAGGTGGAGAATACTTAAGTGCCGAATTCCTGGACTATTTAAAAGAGAATGGAATTCTCTCTCAGCTTACTCCTTCATACACTCCGCAACATAACGGTGTATCGGAGAGACGGAACCGCACCCTATTGGATATGGTGCGGTCCATGATGGGTAACGCTGAGTTACCGCGATCATTCTGGGGATATGCGCTAGAATCAGCCGCATACCTTTTGAACCGAGTTCCTACTAAGACTGTGCCTACTACACCATATGAGATGTGGTGTGGGAAAAGACCCTATCTTAAGCACATTAAGACATAGGGATGTCCAGCTTTTGTCAAAAAGCAGCATGCGGACAAGCTCGAGGCACGCTCAGTACAGTGCAAGTTTGTGGGATATCCAAAGAACTCCAAGGGATATTTCTTCTACTGTGAAGAGGAACAAAAAGTTCTTGTTTCTCGTCATGCCTACTTCTTGGAAACTGAGTTTTTGGAAAACCAGATAAGTGGGAGCACAGTAGAACTAGAAGAAATTCCAGAACCACGGACTATTACTGAAAGTTTAGTGGAACCAGAGGGTTCAAAAGAACAGGACATTCCTACGCCGCTCCGCAGGAGTAGTAGGCAGACTCATCCGCCCGAGAGATACTACGGTTTTCTCATAGATGGGGATAGAGAGGATTGCATCATAGATTATGATGAGCCTACTAGCTTCCAGCAGGCCGTTCAGAGCGTTGACTCAGTGAAATGGCTGGATGCAATGCGGACCGAAATGGAGTCCATGTACACCAACAAAGTATGGACGTTGGATATTGCTCCAGACGGGGTAAAACCCGTAGGATGCAAGTGGATCTTCAAAAGGAAGATTGGTGTAGATGGACAGGTTGAGACCTATAAAGCTAGACAGGTAGCAAAGGGTTTTCGTCAAAGACCTGGCTTGGACTCTGACGAAACCTTTTCTCCAGTAGCCATACTGAAATCCATTCGGATCCTTCTTGCCATTGCTGCCTTCCACGATTATGAGATCTGGCAAATGGACGTAAAGACCGCTTTTCTAAATGGAAATTTAGAGGAGTGTGTCTATATGGACCAACCAGAGGGTTTCATTCAGAGTGGGAGCAGTGGAAAGGTGTGCAAGTTGCTTAAGTCCATCTATGGACTAAAGCAGGCATCGCGGAGTTGGAACATCTGCTTTGATGAGACGGTCAAAGAATTTGGCTTTATCAAAAATCCAGATGAACCATGCATCTATAGTAGATTTGTAGCGAGAACTGTACTATTCCTCGTTTTATACGTGGATGACATTCTCTTAATAGGAAATGACATTCCTATGCTACAATCTGTCAAGGGGTTCTTGTCACACAGGTTCTCCATGAAAGACCTGGGTGATGCCTCATACATCCTGGGGATCCGGATCCATCGTGATAGATCCAAGAGGATATTAGGACTTTCACAGTCCAGGTACATCGACACCGTACTGAAAAGATTCAGTATGGAAGATTCCAAGCGCGGTAACCTACCGGCTTGTCACGGGATCACCCTCTCTAAAGAGATGTCTCCCAAGACTGATTTAGAGAGGGATCGCATGTCTATTATACCCTAGCTTCTGCAGTAGGCTCTATAATGTATGCGATGTTGTGTACCAGACCGGATGTAGCTTATGCACTGAGTGTGGTAAGCCGGTATCAGTCAAACCCTGGGGAGAAATACTGGATAGCGGTAAAGAACATTCTCAAGTACCTGAGAAGGACTAAGGAGATGTTCTTAGTGTATGGCGGAAAAGACCTCCAGATCGAGGCCTTTGCTGACTCCAGCTTCCAGAGTGACAAGGATGATTCCAAGTCCATGTCGGGTTTTGTCTTTACCCTCAATGGAGGGGCGGTGTGTTGGAAGAGTTCCAAACAAGAAACCGTTGCAGACTCGACGATGGAAGCAGAATACATCGCTGCATCTAATGCCGCAAAAGAAGCTGTCTGGATGAGGAAGTTCTTGAAAGAACTTCAGGTGGTTCCGTCCATTATTGATCCAATACCTCTGTATTGCGACAACAACGGGGCTATAGCTTTAGCGAAGGAACCCAGGTCCCATCAGAGATCCAGGCACATCTTGAGGCGGTATCACCTGATCAGGGAGATCGTGGATCGCCAGGAGATCGAGGTTCGGAGAGTCGCTTCAGAAGATAACACTGCAGATCCATTCACCAAGGCCCTGCCCCAGACTCAGTTCGAGCGGCTGATCGAGATGATAGGTCTTCGATACGCCAGTACATGGCCTTAGTGCAAGTGGGTGATTGTTAGTGTATATGCTCTAGAGGCCATTACTGTATCATACTTGTTTGTATATTACTTAATGGAAGCTTGGGATATTCACCTTGTATATACAATCTTGCTCAAAATAGTAGTATGCTACTTGGTTTGTTTCTACTTCAATGTGTATATGTGTTTATTTTAGTATATCACCTATACACATTAGTGGAGCCCTTAGGATCTTTGCTTGATTACCAGCGATGTGATGGCAGTCACACTAGTGGGGCTGGGTAATCTATAAGCACATCCTTATGCAGGTCCCTGGTCGCAGGACTATCGAGACAGGGCATCGATACTCCGGAGTAGACTAGCGCATGCGCTTCTCATCCCAGTGTGGGAGACGGTCTGTCCCACAGCCGTCAGTACGTCGTACTTGAGATAGTATGCGGGTGCTCGTTAGGTTACGGGTACACTGGACAGGACTCGTCGGGAACTGACTAGTTGGTATTATGCCTATCGTCAGTTATCAGTTCCCAGGTGACATGAGTACAGCTTAGTCCTCTGACTTGACACTGTCACTTCGCCTTGAGTGTGTTCCCACTGTACTTTGATCACTACCCTACCACGGCTCAAAGGAGTCGTGCAAACAGGTAGTGGTTGGGTGCAGTCCCGAAGCACTTGGAGGCAGTGACGGTTAGACAGGATTCATCTCTCCCGTTATTGGGGGTTGACATCGCCCTGTGTCTAGGAGAGCTATTACACGAGTAGTCCCTGGCCAGGGCAAACGAGATATACTGGTAGGCTTCCAGTGTTATCTCAGGGTGTTTTGGGCTTCGCTCCGGCACGACTTGTACCGCTATTGGGGGACTGACGTTTACCGCCCCCTAGGCCCGCCATGCGATGTATCGGACGAACAGACCGGACTGTACGGAGAATGTCACATTCAGGCTCAGTAGGAGTTCAGATGGGTTTCGCCTCATCGGTCTTCTTGTCGGCATTACCTGGGGACCGTTACGCACAGCTAGTGCCGCTTGCGGTCTGTGGTTAAACCCACTGCCAGCGTAGTGTCGAGTCTTTAGAGTCCCACACAGAAAGCTTTTCGCCTTTAGGCAAAAGAGTAGAGCTCGCATGGTTTTGCGACAGGTCGCATGGTTTTGCGACAGGGTTCGGTCACATCCGTGCACTTGTGCACGTACAGTGTCCGAACAGTTTGCACTAGCGGGCTTTGGTTTAAGCCAGATCCTAGTGTACGTATTGGGATTGGATTTATCCAGTTTGCATTCGTGTTCCTCGGAACACGGATGCGGGTGTGTATGCACAGTTGACGGGGAGACAGAGGCAGCGGATTCTCATTAGGGTTGTTGACAGTTGACCATTGACTATTGACTTTTTGCTCATCCCTAATGAGAATATGATATAATTATATTAATTAAGTATTATGGTGACATGGTTGTTGACTTTTGTTGACTTTGTTGACTTGTTGACTTTTAATGACTTGTTGACTTTGTTGACCGGTTGACTAGGCTTGACTAGTGGACCATCATGATAACCATAGCCATCATTTCATGGCAAAGACTTTTGCTTGCTTGCTCATTTGTGCAAAATGAGTGCATGAAATGATATGGTTATGGTTGCTTCAACCATCACATAACACTTGATTGGTATGATGAGTTATGATGCTTTTGGATTATGAGAGGGTGAAAGGAAAAAGGGAGGCTCATTCTTACTTGCTCATTCTCTCTCTTGTTCTTGAGCTCTCTTGTTTTTGCTCTCACCCTCTTCCTCTTGCTCACTCTCTTGACTCTATGGTTCACTTGTCTCATGAGTTGAGAATCAAGAACCATAGATAAAATCCCATACAAACTCTTCTCTACTCACTCTAGTTCATAAGGTTTAGCAAACCGAGTGAACTAGTTTCTTCAAAGTTCGAAGAAGGAGCCAAAGGTTGGAGCTTTCAGGTGGATCTATCTTCGGCATACGGAGACGACGGGAAGAAGCCGATCCGGACCACCATCGGAGTTTGAAGACGAAGGAGTTCAAGACAAGCAAGGTATAACCCCCTAACCGAGTAGTTAGCAACTCGTAGTTAGGTTGTTAGTTAGATGTTTAACAAAGATCCGGGTTATAAGTCCATGTTACCACCTCTATAAAATCGTTTTTTATCAAATTCCGCTTGCCCGAAAGTACCGGGAGAGGTAGCATGGACTTACAGATGTATACAGGTGCTCATTGGTTTATGAGTACACCGGACAGGACTCGCAGGGAACTTGCTAGTTGGTATTATACCTAGCGTCAGATAGCAGTTCCCTGGTGACATGCGTACAGGTTAGTTTATCGACCTGAGGTCGTCATTTGTCTCGTGTGAGTTCCCATTGTGCTTTGATTTCTACCCTACCACGGCACAAAGGAGTCGTGCAAACTGGTCTTTTTTGTGTACATTCCCGAGCTACATAGAGGCAAGTGAGCAGATCGGCAGGGGATTCGTCTCTCCAGGTATTTGGGGTGAGATCGCGTTGTGTCTAGGAGAGCCATTAGACAAAGCCCTCGGCCGAGGCAGGAGATTTACTGGTAGGTACTCCAGTAGTATCTCATGGTGTTCTGGTTTACTCTCTGACACGACTTATACCGCTATTAGGGGTTTGACGTTATCAGCCCCCTAGGTCGATCTGCGATACTCATAGACGAACAGACCGGACTGTATGTATATTGTCACTGTTAGGCTAAGTAGGGTTTCTGGATGAGTTCGCTCGTCAGCTTCCCTTCCAATTAATACATAGGCAACCGTTACGTACAGCTAGTACCTCTGACGTGCTAGTGGTTATACCCAGTGCCTGTGTGTTGATGAGTCATTAGAGTCCCCGACAGACAGTTTCCCAAGTTCGGGCGAAACCTTGTAGAGGCCGTATGGTTTTATGGCAGGGTTAGGAAAATGCACGTGCGTTTACGAACGTGTCATATTTCGGGCAGATTATACTGGTAGGCTTTGGTTTAAGACGGATCCGAGTATTATACTGTGTAGATATAATATCTTTGTCTCAGTTGCATTTTTATTCGGTCGTAATACAAATGCGGGTATGTTTATACCGTTACGGGGTTATCCTGAAATTCGTTTCGGGATCGCTTTTGGAAGTTGCCAGTTTCCAGTTTTCTATGGGCCGTATTAAACATTCGGTCTGCTACGGATTTATCTTTTCGTCATGAGTGTGTGGAAGCTTCTAGATGGTGACTAGTATTAGTGACTCATTATTGCATTAGTTGTTTTTGATGACTAGGTTAGATGACTTTTCATTTGCATTTAATGTTTTTTGCAAGGTGTGTTATGAATCATTCATTCTCATTTAATGTTATGGTCACCTCCTTGCTTCCTACACTCACCCCCCACCTCCTTATATATGGGCGGCCATTCCTAGTGGGTAAGATGGTTGTTCATTTGAAAAAAAAGATTAGGGTTTTGCTTCATGAAAATTAAGAATGCTCATTTCTCATTTACCCGATTTCAAAAGGCAACTTCATTAACCGTTTGTCCATAGCTTTGGACGAAGCGGGAAAAAGTGTTCTACTCATTCTCTACATCAATCTTGGTCATCTCTTTTAGAAAACTTGATAATCGAGTTGCCTCGGTTCAGAGGCGGGAGCCTGTTTAAAGATCTGTCGATGTGGTGCCACCTGGACGAGAAGACTGGAGATTCAGCAGATCGGAGCAGCCGCAACAAAGCGTGGGATGATGGTTGAAGACTGAAGGACTCGGATCGTTCGGTATAACATTTCTACCCACTTTGTAGTTTGTTAGTTTAGCTTTAATGGCAGATCCGGGTGATAGTACACGATAGCGCCAGTTGTAAAAGTTTTTGTTCCGCATTTGGCGTCTGTTAGACGGCCGGGGCGCTACCGTGGACTTACATAATCGACATGCGAGCCCTTTCCAAATCAATCTTGGAAGACATCTCTTTGGTGAGGATGATTATGTGACAAGCCGGTAGAATACCGTGCTTAGAATCGTCCATACTAAATATTTTCAGTACAGTGTTGTTGTACCGTGACTGTAAAGGTCCTACCATCCTATTTGATCTATCACGATAGATCTGGATCCCCAGAATGTAGTTGGTACCACCCAGGTCTTTCATGAAGAACCTCTATGACAAGAATCCTTTGACTGATTGTAGCATATGAATGTCATTTCCTATCAAGAGAATGTCATCCATGTACCCATTGAGGAATTCCACAGTTCTTGCAAACTTATTATAAATTCATGGTTCATCTGAATTCTTTATAAAGTCAAATTCTTTGACTGTCTCAATAGAAACATATGTTCCAACTCCGCGATGCCTGCTTTAGTCCATAAATGGACTTAAGCAACTTGCACATTGTCCCGCTGCACCCACTCTGATTGAAACCCTCTGGCTGATCCATATATATGCACTCTTCCAAATTACCATTTATAAAAGCCGTCTCTACATGCATCTGCCGGATCTCAAAATCTTGGAAGGCAGCAATGGCAAGAAGGATCCGAATGGATTTGAGCATAGACACCGGAGAAAAGGTTTCATCATGGTCCAAACCAGGTCTTTGACGAAAACATTTTGCAACAAGTCTAGCCTTATAGGTTTCAACCTATCCATCTACACCAATCTTCTTTCTGAAGATCCATTTGTAGCCTACGGGTTTCACACGGTTAGTTAT
The DNA here is from genome assembly GCA_030015575.1 of Agapanthus africanus. Classification (NCBI taxonomy): domain Eukaryota; kingdom Viridiplantae; phylum Streptophyta; class Magnoliopsida; order Asparagales; family Amaryllidaceae; genus Agapanthus; species Agapanthus africanus. Next base: position 620,266,362 of record JASDDO010000024.1, read on the forward strand.
ATGTATGCCCTAGAGGCCATTACTGTACATACGATGTATATTGTAGTGGATGCTTGGACATATATAGGGAGGACTTTCTTGCTCGACATGATAGTATGCTATCTGGTTACACTTTACCTTAACGTGTATACTGATTGTCTCTCTGTTACATGTTGGTAAAGCCCTTAGGATGAGTACTTGAATACCTGGACAATGATGTGGATCATACTAGTGGGGACATGGTAGTCCATAAGTACATCCTTCAAGGTCCCTAGTCGTGGGTGTATCGAGACAGGGCATCGATGCACCAGAGTAGACTAGCGTATACGCATCTTGACCCATATGATGGGCGATGGATGATCCCATATCCATCGGTGTTTGACATCAAGGATGGTGTACGGGTGCTTAGTGGAGACTGGGTACACTGGACGGACTCGCCGAGAACTCCTAGATGGTATTATACCTCACGTCAAATGGCAGTTCTCCGGTGACACTGGTACAGAGTAGTCTGTTGACCCGAGATCGTCATAGAGTCTTGTGTGATTCCCACTGTGCTTCGATTTCCACCTTACCACGTCCAAGAGGGCGTGCAAAATAGTGGTTTTTGAGTACAGTCCCGAATCACATGGAGGAAATGAGCGATAGGAGGGGATTCGTCTCTCCCGGTATAGGGAGTTGATGTTGTGCTGTGTTCGATTGGCTATAACCGGAAATCCCTGGCCAGGGTTGCTGAGATTTACTGGTAAGTGTTACCAGTAGTTTCTCGAACTGTTATAGACCTCATATCGACACGACTTATCGAGCTACTGGGGTCTGACGTTTACCACCCCTAGGCGAGATATGCGACATATCAGACGACGAGACCGGACTGTACGGGAGTGTTACTGATTGGATTCGCAGGAGAACTAGCGCGATTGCTTGTTGATCTTCTGATCGCTCAATACCCGGGTGGCCGTTACGTTTAGCACACCGCTTGCGGCTTGTGGGCATTTGATATGATCATCACCTACTGCCGGCGTATTGACGAGTCTTTAGAGTCCTACACAGGGGTTTCCTGGCTCAAGCGAAACGGAGTAGGAGCACATATGTGATATGTGCGGGACCGAGATTAATACGATATGAGATACCTTATTCTATTCTCGCGATTCGTGACATTGATCGGTTGTATGCGATATAGCCGGGTTATCGGATCAAGTGTTGATTCGATAAGTTGTTACTTTTGATATTAGTCGGTTATAGCCGGATTATTAAATCAAGAGTTGATTTAATAATTTAATGCATAATTATATATTTGATATATTACATTGCATTAACTAGTATTAGCTCACTTATGATTTATTTTCTCACTAGTTTGTGCACATTGTTTATATGTGATATATGCAAGTGTATATGTTTGTATCATGCTTGATGATACACACAAGATGGGTGTATGAGACTCATACCAAGATTAGGATAAAGATTAGGGTTATTGGTTTATCTTAAGATTTAACAAAAGGGTTTAACTTAGTCAAAGTAATCAAGCTTGAAGAAGCTTGGAGAAGCTTTGACAAAGTCCACTCTTTTGTCATTTCTTTTGATATTCTTTAACCTAACCTTTAACCTAAAGCCTTGGTTAATTCTCTACATGAGTTGAACATGAGAGCTTAACTCAACCATGGTGCCATTATTTATTGGATAAGTTTTCATTTGGATGGATAATTCAAAAATTCTTCTTCTTCCTCATCAAGCTCCATCCAAAAGCTTACTAGCTCCAATGGTGCCATGAGAAAAAGAGTGAGAAAATCAATTCTAAAGTGAGCCCACTTCCTACTTCTTCATCCTCTATCACTTGCCATGTAGTAGAGTGTGTTCTCTTCACAAAGTTTTTGACCTAGTGAAGGAATAGCTTGAGTTTGTGTCTCCCCGACGTAGATCATCTTCGGCTTCGAAGTCAACGTAGCAAGCACGTTCATTCTTCTCGTGGAGCTTCTCTAGAGTCCGGAGTTCACGATCGCAGCGATAGGGATGTCTACACGGAGCTAATGAAGTGGAGGACCGGATCTACAAAGGTTGTAATCTCTTTCACTTAGTATTAAAGTTGTTAACATGCAAGTTTTCGCCTAAAACCTAGTTTAAAGATCCGTATTAGAGTTGTTCGACACGGCTAAAATTTTAATCGGGCATGGTTGATGCCTCGTATACCATTGTGCATGTGCCTAGCAACCCTACAGTGGTATCAGAGCCTAGCTAGAGCTTTAGGTGAAGTGTAGACGATGTTAGAAATCCGATCGAACCCCGAAACCCTAATTCAAACCCTTCTTTGTACATTTTCTGAAAATGTGGTTTTTTCCAAATTAAAAATACTCAAAAAATTCAGCAGGGTTTTCTAGGAATTACTGTGCAACACGTGGGCCCAACTCCATCAAACCGCCGCGGAACCGCGGCCGTACCCTAGGTCGCGCGGCGGTTCCGCGGCAACACTGTAGCTTCTTTGTCCATGGTTTGCACAGTAATGTCCTATACTGATTCCTATGTTTTCTGGGTAATTTTAATTTATACTGAAGAGTTGAGTTTTCTGGGTTGTATTGGGAGTTCGTAGATTCAATCGAAAAGTTTAACTTCGTCTATGTGTTTTTCCGGGTAACTTAGAACGTGTTAAAAAGTTCGACCGGATATCAATATCTCATTTTTTTCCCTGCCCGGAAATTTCCAAGTGTTGGATTTTTCCGTTGTTTAAGAACGTTCTAAGTAGTGCAAGTAACACGATGGACCCTCTAGAAGTCAACAAACCTTAACTCGATTATGTGACCGTCTTGAACTGCCTTTTGAACCTTAGGGTTTATGGCAGTACGGCGTGCCACATGTGAGGCGTTGGCTTGACCCTTCTACGGCTGGACCGTTGGTACTGTGGCATGAAGTAGATGTTTTTAAACTTATTTCAAGTGTTGAGCTTTTCGGGAAAACTTGGGTGTTTGATTGTTCGATTGGAAAGTTTAAAATTGTTTATTTATCTGGAATGTGATACACTATTTGGAGTCCACAAATTGTTATGAGATAACTAATTTGAATGTTATAAATCTAGCGGTTTAGTCTCAATTGATCGGTTGCCACGGAATTTTGATGCGATCAAAAGTCCGTCGCAATCACGTAGCATACGCGGATACTCGCCGGTAAACTTAATAGACAGCCACGCCCCATAGCCCCGACCAAGTGATTGTAGGAGAACCCCGTAGCCAAAAGCACCCGTTCGGGTGCTCGCGGCAGCGGTGTTCCGCTTTAGTGCACTTCGTCGACGGCATCCCGGGGTGCGGCCGTATACTAAAGTTTGCGACGAGCATCCGATCAGGATGTTGGGAATCTTGTTGAATTGCCCGACTTAATATTGATAAGTGTTTTCGATAATGAGACTAAAATGCGGGGTTTATAAATGTTAGGCCTGCGATGTCTAAGGAATTCATTTGGTTTGGCGTAGATGTCTAAGGAGGTTGCGGATTCCAACTGTTGTAGTTTTACACTTTCTTTTCTGTGACCGTAAGTGTAATATGTGATATCGCCGGTTTCGTTGCTATATGTCAACGACAATTGGGATACGCATGTTTACATACATTGATGACATGTGATGTTATGTGTTGCTGGATATGTTATATTGGATCGTCGTGTTTGAATAGCCGGGGTTTCATGTGAGATGAGAGTTTTTCATTTTCATTCATGTAAAATTAAATGTATGTTATATTCTTTTATTGGGGCACTTCCGGGATGAGGTTGATGTCAGCACTTGTATATTATTTACTTTTCCGCATTAGGTAGACCCAAGGCGGGGAGCACAAGTTAACGGGTTCTAGGGTCCAGTGGGAGACCATCTCGAGGAGTCGAGACCGGGTCTCCTAACCGTAGAATTGGCAGTGTTGCTTGCCGCTCTCGTAGGGGTCTAGGGATATGGATTTGGCTATTCATCGCGACCGTGGAATCCGTGTTTTATACAGGCTCGTATTGAAAACACGGACGTCCTACTATATCCAATATTTCATATATGTTTCTTCTGCTGCGATATCTGTGATGTGATCATTTGATATGTTGTGATAGATACTGTATATAGTATATACGATATATTATATAGACGTTACTTATGTCTTACACCCGCGCTAGCCCTGCCCAGCTCTGCCGTTAGTTACCTAACCTAACGGTGCACGAGGGGATATTGAGGAGAATGCGGATGGCATAAGTGTATGTCGTATTTATTTGTGATGTTTAGGTGACTTAAATGATGGGACATCATTAATGAGATTAATGAAATAAAAGAAACCTAAAAGATGTTGTGGAATCGAATTTAAAAAAAAACAGGTAGCTACAGTTCTTTCTTTGCATCGCGGTGTTCCTTGTAGAACTTCCTGCACCTTATTCGATAAGGAATAGGCCGAGATCCCTTCACCGGGAGTGACCCCTTTAGCAATAACTGGAAGATTCTACACCCCTCAGTTTTTCTTTTGATCGCTTTTGGAGTTTTTGCTTTGCATAGTGATATATATAATATATCCTGCACCTTATTCCTTGAGGAAAGGGCCAACGATCCCTTCACCGGGAGTGACCCCTTTAGCAAAACTAGAAAAGCCTCAAAAACACTACATTTTAAAATCATTTGATTCTACAACGATATCAAGTTCATTACGCAATAGGTTTTCAGAAAAACCTTTCGTAGCCCTCCGTCATTTCAGATAAGTTGTATATAGTATTCGTGCTACATTTGTTGGCTTTCGTCAAGGTGTAGTGTGCGGTAGCTATATGCTGCTTATCTGCTGCATAAGATGCGATTGGATTAGGGTAGTCGTACGACTTTGTTGGCTTTCGTCAAGGGTCGTGCGGGTGGGTTTAATTCAGTCAAGAAATGTACGGGTTGAACTTGACTAGCGGGCTATGGTTTGTTGGCTTTCGTCAAGGTCATAGCACGTTAGGGGCAAAATATTATCTGGAGTTTCAAGTGTTGAAATTTGCAATAAGATTGTATACCTTCTATAAGATAATTGGATCCCGATACCCGCTGCGAGTAAGAGTTACTCCTGGGAGAGTTTTACACATTACAATTAGCCGATCAAGTAGGTGTCTAGAAAGGTGTTAACGGGGTTACGCCTATGGGAAAACGAGATTTACTTTAATTAGGTCCGTACGAAAGCACGGGGAACCTCCCTCAAAGTACCGACACTGGCCTGGCTGAAAGATTGGCGAACTTGTAGCGTGTAATTATTCCCGGCTAGTCTTTCCTTTTAGGGTTTAAAGGAAGATTTGATTAAAACAGTGGGAGCCATCGTGATTAGATAAAATAATAACCAATCTGATCTTGCAAGAGCATACGCTGAGTGTTTTCTTCTCTCTCTCTCTCTCCTGGTAGCGACCATATCACGCCTTAATCAAGTTAATAAAACGGATACATTGACCGAACCCGCTTGTTATACTGAGCTGGGGAACGTTGGTCCCGCTCTAACTTATAATTGTTATAAGACCGAGTAGAAAATTGGGGAATACCAGATTTCCCATGCCGCCCAAATGAAGAATTGCATGCTGATGCATCTTGTTCGGGTGTGTTTATTACAGAGAACTGTTTCTCAGTATCCTTTATGTCCTGGGTGTGAGATACCGGATCAGGATCCCGCATATGTAATCTGTTACATGGGCTACAGAAAGGTAGAGAACTGAGAACGGGTGATAAGTTTCATGAGACAGAAATTGGTGCAAGCATTGCAGCCAAGTCTGTTGGTCACTATCACCCTGTATTACCAGAATACATTGATTCTGAACAAATGTTATTAGATACCGAACCTGATATGCAAAACCATATCAGTCTCTTTATTAGTAAAGAAGGATATAATTTTATATTGTTGGATAATGTTTTGAACATTTCCTATATCAAAAGTTGATCGGTTCAGGCACGTTATCTAAAAGCATTGACGTTCTAAATCAAACTACAGTTCTTAGTATACAGAACACACACAAGAGGAAGAGTTCAGAAATGAACGAATCCTTCTTGAGGTATTGTAGACTAGGTCATATCAATGCGACCCGACTGGCTAAGTTACATTTAGATGCATATTTAAATCTTTTTGAATTTACATCTTGTGAAACTTGCCGGTCATGTCACAGAGATAAGATGACCACAGCTCCGTTTATTTGAAACAGAGAAAGAGTTAGTAAACTCTTGGGATTGATACATGCTGATGTATGAAAGTCTCCTGTCTACATATGCTAAGACCGGTTCTTAGTACTTCATTACATTCTCTGATGATCTCTCAAGATTCAGACATATGTTCCTGTTGAAACACAAGACCGAACCTTTTAAGATATTCACGGAATATAAGTTAGAAGTAGAGAACCAAAATACAGGTAAAAGTATTATATCCTTTGATGTGATCAAGGAGGAGAATACTTGGGCACGGAATTCCTGGACTATTCTAAAGGAGAATGAGATTCTCTCTCAGCATTACTCCTTCGTGTACACCATAGCACGATGGTATATCAGGGCGGAGCAATTGCACCCTATGTGATATGGTGTGGTCTACGATGAGTACTACTGAGTTACCTATTTCCTTTTGGGAGTTATGCGCTTGAGAAGCTGCATACCTATTGAATAGGGTTCAATCAAATCGGTTGCCTACCATTTCATATGTGATATGGAAAGGGAAGAGCCAATATCTTAAATTTGTTAAGATTTAGGGTTGTCCGGCCTGTCTGAAAAGCAAAATCCGGACAAGCTCTAGGCAAGGTCTGTTATGTAGAACTGGAAAGGTTCCAGCTATACAAACTGTAGCTGATGATTTGGTAGAACCAAAAGATTCAATAGTAACCAACGAAACTCAGCCTCTCCGCCGATCTAGTAGGGTTCCTCACCCACCTGAGAGATACTTCGGTTTCTCTATGACAGTGGGAGCGAGGATTGCATCATGAGATGATGAACCAACTTATTTCGAGCTGGCCATCCGGAGTGAGACTCTATAAGAATGGCTGGATGCTTATCGATCTGAGATGGAATCCTTATGCACCAACAAAGTATAGACTTTGGTTGATTTATCTGAAGGGTTAAATCCCCATCAGGAGCAAGTATATCTTGAGAAGATTACTTGGTGTGCATGGAAAAGTTGAGACTTTCAAACCTAGACTTGTTAAAGGTTTGCATCATTGACCAGGTATGGATTATGATGAAACCTTTTCTAAGGAGCTATGCTTAAGTCCATCCAGATCCTACTTGCCACGGCTACATACCATGACTACGATATCTGGCGGTTGGGTGTCATGACTGCTTTTCTAAATGATGTTTTAGAAGAGAGCGTCTATAAGTACACAGCCAGAGGGCTTCGTAGACAGTGGGAGCAGCGGAAACGTGTGCAAGATGTTTTATGTGATAAAACAGGCATCGCGGAGTTGGAACATCTGTTTTGATATAATAGTCAAAGAGTTTGACTTCATCAAAATGGTAGATGAACCTTGTATATACAAAAAAGGTAGTAGAGAGTATGGTGGAGATCCTCGTAGAGTACGTGGATGACATACTGTTGATAGGGAAGGAGTTTCCTATGCTACGCTCGGTCAATCTCCGCTTATCACAAGGATCAAAGTGATACCTCTTAAATCCTGGGTTTTTGGATCTATGAGATAAATCTAATTGGATGTTAGGATTCTCACTATTTGTAGTGAGATGGTGTCAATCGATCCTGGGGAGAATCAGTGGAAAGGTTCCAGAGTGATAAGGACGACTGAATGTCAGTCGCAGGCATTGTCTTTACCCTCAGTGGAGGGACGGTATGTTGGAAGAGTTCCAAGCTAGATACTGTGACTAACTAGACGATTAAAGGCAAGATACATCGTTACCAAAGATGCTACGAAAGAAGCAGTCTGGATATATATATATAAGTTCATGAGATGAACTTCGTTCCTACCATTGTATGACAATGGAGTGGTGGCTTTTGCCAAGGAACCCCCCCGGTCCCATCAGAAATCCAGATATAATTCTTATGTAGTATCACCTGATCAAAGAGATGGTTGATCTCCAGGGAGATCAAGGTTAGGAGAGTAGACACAGAGGACAACACGGCGGATCCACTCACTCAGGCCTTTTTCCCAGTAGAGACTTTTATGGGATGGTTGAGTATGAGATACTTCAACCGCAGCTAATTGTTGAGTATGCGATACCACAACAATTGGCCCTAGTGCAAGTGGGAGATTGTTAGTTATATGTATGCCCTAGAGGCCATTACTGTACATACGATGTATATTGTAGTGGATGCTTGGACATATATAGGGAGGGCTTTCTTGCTCGACATGATAGTATGCTATCTGGTTACACTTTACCTTAACGTGTATACTGATTGTCTCTCTGTTACATGTTGGTAAAGCCCTTTGTCGGAACTCCGTGCAGTCGTACAATCTCGTCGATGTAAATCTGGGCATACTGAGCAAATCCGAAAGTCGTCTTCACCGGAAGGAAGTGAGCCGCTTTCGTCAAACGATCCACGATCACCAAATGGAGTCATACCCTCGACTAGTCCTGGGCAGACCCACAACGAAGTCCATAGAAATCTGCTCCCATTTCCACTCCGGAATGGGTAACGGCTGTAACTCTCCCGCGGGCCTCTGGTGCTCAGCCTTGACTTGCTGACAAGTCAGGCTTCTCGACACAAAGTCTGCGATGTCTCTCTTCATTCCGTCCCACCAGTAAACACCTCTCATGTCATGGTACATCTTGGTGGAACCGGGATGAACGCTGTATAACTATCGATGTGCCTCCTCAAGAATCTCGCGCCGCAATCCCTCAGCATCTGGTACGCACAGTCTAGCCCCAAATCGTAATATCCCCTGATCATCGATCACGTGCTCGGATAATCTGCCATGTCCCATCTGTGCCATGATCTCTGAACATCGGTCATCACTGTGCTGTGCCTCATGTATACGGTCAAGCAACTGTGGGCGTGCATGAACATGCGCATCTGTCCTCCGATCGGCGTAAACTCGAACTGTACCCGGCTGTCGCATAAGATCTGCCAATTTGTCGACGACTGCCTCCGTACTGCGCTCAAACAAGATAGACTTCCCCCGGGCCTCCTGCTCAAAGCATCCGCCACTACATTAGCCCTGCCCGGGTGATACAAGATCTCACAGTCGTAGTCCTTCACTAACTCCATCCATCGGCGCTGTCTAAGGTTCAGGTTGCGCTGCTGAAATATATACTTTAAACTCTTATGATCAGTGAATATCTGGCACGACTCGCCGTATAGGTAATGTCGCCAGATCTTAAGTGCAAAGACCACCGCAGCCATCTCCAAATCGTGAGTGGGGTAGTTCTGTTCATGTTTCTTTAATTGCCGCGAAGCATATGCGATCACCCTGTCATGCTGCATCAATACGCACCCTAGCCCCACTTGTGAAGCATCACAATATACCACAAATCCGCCTGATCCTGAAGGCAATGATAATACTGGTGTCGTAGTCAGTAGAGCCCGTAGCTGCTGAAATCTGTGCCCACACTCCTTCTTCCAATCGAAACGAACTCCCTTCTTGGTAAACCCGGTCAACGGTGTAGCAATGCGAGAGAAGTCCTGCACGAATCGCCTGTAGTAGCCTGCCAGCCCTAGAAAGCTGCGAACCACAGTAACTGACGTGGGTCTAGGCCAACTCCGAATGGCCTCAATCTTCCTCGGGTCTACACATATACTATCTCGTGTGATCACGTGCCCCAAGAAGTCTACGCTGTCCAGCCAGAAAGCACACTTTGAGAATTTGGCGAAAAACTGATGCTCCCTCAAGGTCTGCAGTGTAATCTGCAGGTGCTGCTCGTGCTCCTCTCTACTCTGAGAGTACACAAAGATATCTTCAATGAATACTATGATGAACAGATCAAGATACGGCCGGAAAATACGGTTCATCAAGTCCATGAATGCTGCTGACGTGTTGGTGGGTCCGAACGACATCACCAAAAACTCATAATAGCCGTAGCGCATGCGGAAAGCTGTCCTAGGAATGTCCTCCTGTCGAACCCGCAGCTGATGGTAGCCTGATCGTACATCGATCCTCGAAAAGTATCCTGCCCGCTGAAGCTGGTCGAACAAATCGTTGATGCGTGGCAAAGGATACCTGTTCCGCACTGTCACCCTGTTCAGCTGACGGTAGTCGATACACAAACGCATACCGCCGTCCTTCTTCTTGACAAACAGGACTGGAGCACCCCAAGGAAAAACACTGGGTCGAATAAGTCCCTTATCCAGCAAATCTTCCAACTGACTCTTCAATTCTCTAAGTTCCGCCAGGGCCATCCGGTAAGGCGGTACAGAAATAGGCCCCGTGCCAAGAACCAAATCAATACAGAAAGAAATATCACACTCGGGCGGTAGCCCAGGAAGCTCGTCAGGGAACACATCAGAGAACTCGCTAACAACCGGAACCTGATCCAACGGAACCTCTGTAGCTCAAGTATCGCAAACATAGGCGAGAAATCCCTGACATCCCTTCCTCAAAAGTTGTCCTGCGCGAAAAGAAGAAATCACACTGTGAGGAGTGGCACCACGGTCCCACAACACAACAAAAACCGACTCGCCGGGAAAACAAAATCTAACTGTATTTTCGCGGCAGTCAACAGAAGCATAGCACGTGTCTAACCAATCCATGCCCAAAAGAACGTCGAAGTCCAACATCTCTAGAAGGATCAAATCAACCGGTAACTCTCTCTCGCCAATAAAGACGATACAGGATCGGAACACGTGCCTAGCAACAAACGACTCTCCCACAGGAGTAGTCACAACAAGCGGCTGATCAAGCAAACCGGACTCTCTACCCAAACTTGGCGCAAAGTGTGTGGATACGTACGAGTGCGTGGATCCGGAATCGAATAGTACGTGTGCATCAACAGAACATACTGGAAGGATACCTGAGACCACCGAATTGGACGCCTGCGCGTCCTGATGCGTCAAAGCAAAAACTCGCGCATGTCCTCCACCTGCGACTGACTGTCTTCTGCCGGCCGCTGGCTGTCCTCTGCCTCGATCACCTCGTCCTCTATGAACAAATCCTCCGCGACCATGACCTCTCTGTGCATGAGTCTGGTGCGGAGTAACAGTAGGTACAATAGGCAACGCCATCTGGGGTGGTGAAGGTGGTAGTGTGACGTGCGGTGCTCTGCCTCCTTCCGGGGTATCTCAGGACAATCTCGTACACGATGATAAGAACTCCCGCAACGGAAACATCCCGATGATGGTCGCTGACCCTCCTGGGGATAGGAGCTAAACAACCTGCCTCACCCCGAATCTCTGCTACCTGCAAGACGTCTATCGCGGCGCCGAAAAGGCTGTCTCTGCGCTGATATATCCGTACGAACTCTCTTCGGCTCTGGAGCTACCGAAGTCTCAGCAAGGCACTCCTCGACTAATAGGGCTGCGTCTACAGCTGCTGCATATATCTCGTAATGCTGTGCGCTGATCGCTAGAAACAGTGGGGTAAGCAAGCCTCGGACAAATCTCTTGACTCGGAACTCCTCAGTAGCCACTAGGTACGGAGCATACACTGATAGGTCGGTGAACAGGACATCATACTCTGCCACTGACATCTCCGGAGTCTGACGTAAGGACTCGAACCTGTGTGCTCTAGCATCTATGACGCTCAGTGGAAGAAAACGGGCAAGGAATAGCGCCACGAACTCTGTCCAGGTCATAGGAGGAAGACCTGCTGCTCTACCCATCTCGACTGATTCACACCATTTCTGCACGAGACCTTCCAGGCAAAAGCTCGCGAACTCTACCCATCTCGCATCTGCGCATTTGAGGGAACGGCATATCCGAGCTATCCTATCAATGAAAGACTGTAGGTCATCGGCTGCATCGGTGCCTTTGAAGAACGGAAGCTTCAGCCTCATAAACTCTGATAACGATACCGAGATAACCTCTGTAGCTGCAGGTGCTACTGCCTGTACTGTGGGTACCACCGCGGTCTCTGCAATGGGGGGAACTACCTCTGGTCACTGCGCTCGAAGTGTCTCAACTAGAGATCCCATCATCCGGTGCATCTCCTGCATACTGGATCCCATCGTCTGGCGCATCTCCTGAACACCAGCCCCTAACATGGCAATCTGATCTGTCACGGCAAGAACAGCCTGCTCGGGCACAACCGGTGTACTATCCAGATCAGTCCTCATCTCGGACGATTCAACTCGAATCTCGGCCCTCGCGGCCGCTCTCTGCGCCCTCGTAGTCTTTGGCGGCATAATGGCTGAAAGGAACAATAGGATTCGATAAGGATACGGAAATCGAATCGCAAGAATGTATATACTCAAGAAAGAATTTAAATCAACAAGTCATAAGGTTGCCTTGGCGGAGTACCGTGTCGTGAGTATTCCGCGGAACATACGCACGCTACGCCACTCTGCTTCAGCTACCTACTCCATCATACCAGGGTCATCCTAGGAACACTCCGAAAGGTAGAACCTACGCTCTGAAACCAACTTTTTCACGACCCAAAGTTTGGCCCGAGACCGGCACTTAACCACGTAACGTATACAGGCGTAACGCGACTATGTGAACCGAAACCCAGAAATCAAACCAGTAAAAAAAAAGAGTGTCTTAAACTTGAATGGAAGCATTTACGAAAGTGACAAGAATTCTTAAGTAAATAATCACCAAGATAGCAATATACGACGCCATAGCGAAGATCAAGATCAACAAGTGGGAACATCACAAATAGAATAAACTGTATAAGTAAAGTCGGCTCACAACAAGCTCGACACCAGAATACAAATAATATACATCATCGTCCTTACACTGTCTCTAAGTCAAGTACATATATGGTAGATGGAGAATACTGGATACAACAATGTACATAACTGAAAGATAAACAGATACCGCACAAAACCCACCTATCAGCAAAAGAGCTAGTATACCAACTGTAGGGGTATCTGTGTCAAAAGATGCAATAACGCAGCCTGCCGCGACTACTCCGAAGGGCAACCTGCAAACACTGTAGCACAACGGAGGTGAGTTGCCAACTCGTGAATAGAGATAACATATAAAGGTAATCGCGAGCATGCACGTACTGCGCTACTATATCATAAGCTAACAGATGATATCAATGCGCGATAAGTAGTATGGCAATAATCATGCAAGTGCTCTATCAAGTAATATAACTACAGGATGAGATACAATAATGAATGCTGAGCATGGGAAGTATAACATCTACACGGAATGTCAACGTGGAATATGTAATCGGTGACCATCATTGCACCCCAAATCCCAACAACCCAGACGCCGGCACTCCCATCGGCCCTCAAATCCTGTACTTTACTGAGAATCACGAGTGCCCAAAATCGGCACCCAAATATCATAAATTCTCGTGTCTAGCAACAACACAGAAATCTTCATATATCGGGCATCCATCAGTCCGGATCAGCCCCCTCTCTCTCATATATCGGGCATCCGTCAGTCCGGGTCAGCGCTCTCTCTCTCATATATAGGGCATCCATCAGTCCGGGTCAGCCCTCTCTCTCTCATATATCGGGCATCCGTCAGTCCGGGTCAGCCCTCTCTCTCTCAAATATCGGGCCCTAGCACCGAGAAAACATATGGTGGATGCACTGAAATATCATATCAAGGGAAACCGGGTTTTTAACCTATTACTTATTCTCTTTTGAAATATCCACGGTTCCCAAATCCAGAAATAACATGGAAACAACATATCTCAATTCGTAATCTATGCAGGTATGAGGATATCAATATATACATGGCACATGTATAAATATGTGATGTAGATGAGTCCAAGTATAAATATAACATCTGCTGATATGCGTCAATTTATGGCAATCATCAATAATGCGGAAACAATCTGACGTATGATGTAGCAATCCTATAATGTGAGTGTCATGGAAATCACTAACGGTGTGAGTGTAGCATATAAATCGTGCTCGTGCAACTTGAACCGTTAGTAATAGTGCGGTGTTCTATCAATTCTAGTTTATATACATATTGCAGAGAATGCAGTATGCACTAAATAGTAGCCATGCACAGTCAATATACGTAAATGTAAAATGCTGCTATAAGATCCTATCAGCCCTGATGCATAACGCCATGCCGGCGATATCCATGTAGATGTTAAATCTACCCACCGTAGTCTCTCGCTAGGTATAGCCGATGACATGTTTCCCCTTCTTCGCGGCGTCCGTCGCGCTCGCCTGCGAACCTAGAATTTTACAATAAATCACACATAAGCTCAAAACCATACAAACACGACATTTAAAGTCAACTAGAAACCTGTGTCACAAACCAAGCGCGCGTGTGCGCGATACGCTAAAACGTGTGATTACGCGCTTGAAGTCACTCTGACGCGTCGCGATACGCAGAAACCCAAAACCCACACACACGTATCACGCATGTCGTGAAAGATTAAAAATACGGGAAATAGGGTATTCTATTCCATATTTTGATACAGAACAGATATTATAAAAATAGGTATACCAAAATACTCCACATAGTAGCAGACTCTAGTGGACCAAACCCCAAACCCCAACTCACCCATCTGGCCGCAAATTGCGTCCAGAATGATTATTCCGGCGGCCTTCCTTGGGAATTGGGCTCCCAGGTTTTTTGTGTGCACTCTATACCCCCTGTGTATGCTACAGTAACTACAATTTTTATTCTGAAATAACTCGGGTTGTAGCAGATCCAACAGATCCCAATTTCTAGTTAAAAACCGCACTTTACACTAAAATGATACTTTAGTGTATTTCTGTGTAAACTGAAACTTAAACCTGGGTTAAGTAGCTCTAATAGCACCTAAAAGAGTTAACCATGCCAACAAAATCTCAGTTTAACATACGCATCACAAATATCCTTTGATATCACTAAAAAGCACATAAAAACATGATTTTTGCTAAAGGATACTACAAGTTTACGGAAAAGGAGTGCTAACATGAGTTAATACCTTCAAAAGGCCTTATGAAACACCAAAAATCCCAGCTCTAGCATCAAGAGTGCAGATTTGCCTCCAAACACCTCAAAAGACCCTTTTTCCAAGGTTTTGTGAAGGAAAAGTGTTGATTTGTGTAGGGTTTTGGGTTGAGATCAAAGAGAAGTGAAAGGGAGAAGAAAAGATGAAGAAAAGCAAGGTTTTTCTGCTGGAATTTCTGCAGAAATTCTGAGATGGAGGAGAAGAGAGAGAGAAGAGAAGGAAATGGGGTCAAAAGTCAACCTCTTTCACCTAACACCATGCTCTCATTTTCTATTGCTAAAAGAATTTTAAAAAATAGGTTTTGACTAGATTTAAATGGTGGGGATAATTTAACAACCATGCAAGGAAAGCAAAGGGTTTACATGTTACACTAAAAGACCTAAATCACAAAATTGGCTAAGTGTGCAAGTGTACACTACAAAGGAGAATTTTCTAAATAGGGTAACACGACTAAATAACTAATAATCCTATGTACACATATATAATAACACGCACAATTACTAATTAACACGAAAAACATTCTAACGAAATTTCAAAGTGTTACAGACATGATAGGTATCAATTAATAACAACGATGCACACAACCACTAATAATGATGCTTATGGTCTGAAAGAAATCATATAGAATATGGCTAGTTCTAAGTGTTACGTGACATGTCAATATCGATATGGTGTAGTGTAACATATAGGTATGTGCGCGTGCAACATGACTCATCGATAATTCGTGCAGTGTTCTAGCAAGTGTTATTTTATAGATATGAATGCATATGATGAAGTTTCTTAGTTTAAAACATATACTCAATATAAAAGAAATTATTATCCAAGTATTAATTACGGGCGTATAACGCCATCCATACAAAATCCCCCGGTAGATGGTAAATGTCACGACCCAAAACTGGCCCGTGACGGCCGTAATACTACGCAACGCCTAAACACGTAACGCAGTAAAAGAAAGCCAAAACCCAAAAATCTAAACCAAGAAAATACGGAAAACATAATATAAGTTTTTGAAACACTTGAAATCGCAATCCAAATTCTTTAAAAGTTCTACTCTCTATCTTTAAAATTTTGGCAACATCCCTTTTTGTAAAAACTTGCCAAGATGAATACAACACAAATATACGACGCCGTAGCGAAGAAATAAAGATAGTAGAGAGAAAGCTGTATATAAAAGACAACAAATCCATAATTAATATACAATAACGTACTCACCAAGTCTCTAAGTCAACATCATAATAGTAGATGGAGAGTACAAGATACAACGAATGTACAATATGAAATACAGATAATCATCTAACCCACCTAAGCAAAATAGTACTGTGAGCTGATGCGGTATCTGTAGCAAAAGATGATAGATGGATACTGAATAGCCTGCCTCGACAACTCTGTGGAACAACCTGAAACACCTGTGGCACAACGGGAGTGAGTTGCCAACTCGTGAATAGTAGATAACAAATGCAGGTAATCGCAGGAATGTACGTACAACATGAATCTAAGATATGCGATTACAGTAATAATGACATGATAATAGTATGCAATAACTATGCAATAGGGATATGAGAAAGTAGATATGCAGCAATCGTAAGGGTACACTAACAGGTACTACCAATATATGAAACCGTGCATAAGTGAATAGGTATGAGGTATGGAGTGAAATATGTCATTCCCACGGAAACCTGACATCGTGGTAGGGTCACAATCCATTAAGACATTCAAATCCCAATTCCTCAAATCAGCCCCTACATTGGGCTCTCACATCATATAAGTCTCACATCTCCTCAATGTACAATATCGACTAATCTCCTATATCCCGAATGTACAAATCAGTAATCGCATAGGTATGTTCAATATCCAATCTCAATGAATCACCTAATATCCCAAGTCAAATCTCAAGTAAGAATCTAACATCCTAAAGGTATATATATACAGAAATAAATATGATGGGGGCAATACACATATATTAGCGTCCCATTCCACTAATATTGGTGTAAGGGTATATATAACAACGGCTAAATCCCCTGTTATATATACAAAGGTGTTAAAGAAATATCATGAAAACCATGTGCCAAGCATCGATACAGAAATCATGATCACGTATTATACGCTATCCGGAAAGCACGAGTGCCTAGCTCTGACCATCGCCTTTCGACGTATGCATACGTACATGACTCCCAACGGTGTCTCCGTGATCCCCCGCCGAGTCATGGGTACTGTCACCAGTAGGTACTCGCCCGCCTCCAGGCTCAATCGGCAAAGTCCATCGATCTTCTTGCCGAGGGGAACCATACCGGGCCCCACCATGTACCCTCATACGGCAACCACACCTCGTATGGAGTATACAATCAGAACCGATAAATCTCATGGTGGCTGTGCGAATATCATATAAAGGAAACCGGTTTTTCAATGTATGCATAATTTCATGAACTCCCATGGTTCCTAAATCCAGAAATCATCATGTGAAATCAAAATAACAATGCGCAAATCCAGGAATACATATATGCGATATATCTGAAATGCGAGCATATAAATGAAAATATGTAGCTGAAACCAGATGTATGCGAAATCTATAAGGTACAGCTAAGTATAGGTGTCTACCTATAAGTAAAAGATGTCGTATACCCCCCTGGGAATAAGTAGAATATGAAGGATACCCCCTGGGTATAAGTAAAATATGTGCAAGGTATACCTGTAGCTGTATCGCAAGGTGTAGATGTACCTATCACTAAGCGTAAGATACACTATAGGTATACCGATAAGCTAGATGTCATGTATGATAAGCAATATAGTATCTATAAAGGGTTGTGTGTGACATGGCAATTATTAACGGTGTGTGTGTAGCATACGATCCGTGCCCGTGCAACATGAACCGTCAATAATATGTGCAGTGTCCTACGGCTGCTAGTCACAGTACAACTATAACAAGGAAATAAAGTAAAGGCGCAATTCTAACAATGACGTAGAATATGCGACAGGTATTAGAATCCTAGCCCAGACGCATAACGCCATGCGGGCGATTCCCCTGTAGATGTTAAATCTACTCACCTACGCTCCACGCTAGGTGAATCCTACCATCTGCTCCCCCCCGTAGCCGTGTCCGTAGTCCCTGCCTGCAACCCTGCAAATAAGAAATGGAAATCATATATATGCCAAATATTCCGCAAAACGCGATATCAAACCAAAACGAGAAACTCCCTTCGCGAACTAAACGCGCGTGTGCACGATACGCTAAAACGTGTGTATACGCGTCTAAAACCATCGCGACACGCCACGATACGCTGGATCACAGATCCCTCTCACGTATCGCGCAAACACAACGGACATGCAAAACGATATAATCCCAGATTTTCCTACAGGCCAAATCTTACAAAACTAGATATTCCAAAACACTAGACTACACAGAGTAGAACCCTAGCCAAGACCCCAACACCCATGTCCACTTCCTGGCCGCAATTTGCGGCCAGAGGCATTAAATCTGCGGCCAAGATGAAACATTTGGGGCTCATGTTCTGGTGGTGTATTCTAGACCTAGTGTTCATGCCCCAGTTTCCTCAATTTTGTTCTGAAGGGTCCGGGTCAATAGCAGATCTCAGATTGCCAAAATATCGCATAAATACACCAACTTTGCACAAAGATCAAACCCTATGGTATTTTATTGAAATCTGGGTTATTTCTCAGTTGAAGTGACCCTAATAACACTAAAATAAGCTAGGTTAACTAACACAATCATCACTTAATCAATATTCCACACAAATCACCATAATCTAGCACTAAACTCATAATTAACACAAACCGACACCAACTATGACACATCTAAGCAAACAAGGAATTGGTGTTCAGAAATTATACCCTCTGGAACCCTAAGAAGCAAGTGAAGAAGTGAATGGGGGAAGAAGAGGGCTTGCTACAACTGCTGGGCTTCTGCTGCTGCTGCCAGAGCTGCTGCTGATGCAGTTGCTGCTACTGCTGCTGTTACAAGCTGCTGTTGATATTGTTGCTATTGCTGTGGCTGCTTCTGGGGCTGCTGATGCCGATGGTGCTGAAGGTGTGTGTGTGTTGTGAGTTTGAGAGTGAGAGGATGAGAGAAATGAGTGAGAATGAGAGAACACCAACAAGTCAACCCCCTCCTCTTTCTCTCTCTTCATTAAATGAAGGCATGGGAAACCCATCATGCCTCATAATGCACTCTCTCTCTCTCTTACCAAGTCAACACAAAGCAACCATTTCAAAACCCTCTTTAAATTCATTATATTTTTGAAAACAACCATATACAAATAAAAACCCAAAAGCACCTAATACAATATTAAACTAGATTAGGGAATGGTTAGTTCACCATGTTGCTAATCATGGTTAAACCCCCCAAAACAACACTAGTTATCATGCACAAGTGTGTGCAAGCCTAGGAAAATCCTAATAAAATACTCATTAAATAGGATAAAATATTTGAAACTTAATTTGGTAAACTTTTTATTAAAACCATACATTAAAATATAATTAGGTACAAAACACATTCTAAGGTGTTACAATCTCCCCCCTTAAAAGAAATTCGTCCCCGAATTTAAAAATATACTACTACGCGTACCTTCAAGGAGAAGATTACAACTCCCAAATCTCGTTTGCAGCCTCCCAAGTGATTACCTCACTATACGGCTACGTCCAAGAAAAACCCTTCACTGATGGCAAGACCCTTGACCAATGTTCCTCCACCTGCCGAGCCATTAACACACATGACTGCTGGTGAACGAAAGATCGCGTCCAAGCTAATTGTTCTGGTGCCAAATCATGTGAGAAAGGTCATGAAGGTAATTGTAAAGTATGATCACGAGGAATACGGGGTGAAAATCCAATAATCTGGGCGGAAGTGCCAAATTAAGGGCAACGAAACTAACTTGCTTATAGGATCTCAGAAGGAGCAAAATTCTGGGATAAGCTTCCCAAAATCCAACACGTCATTCATCGGAAAGTCCGTAGGAATAAATGATCTGTCCCTGCGAACTCGAGTCTATAACCAACGAAGTCGGCATAAGACCTCAGTTCGCAATGGACAATTCCCATCCCGACCTAACACAACTGGACCATCTCTGAAGTCTCTAGACTAGCTGGGGTCCAAAATCCTACTTACGCAGAGTCAAAAAAACAACAGACTGGTGATCGACACGACCTAACCTTTAAGCCTAAAGGTGGCCAATTGGAGTGTCTCCTGATAACGGCTATCGAAGGAGAACCCTAACGATGGCTAGTGATGATCCCCAACCGCTGACAACAATCAAAACAACACACAACTTAACAAGAAACAACTAAGCAAATTGAGTATAACCGGACGACAAGAATCCGAATGGAGTCACACCCTGACTAAACTTGGGTAGAAACCATAACGAAATTCGTGGAGATCTGCTCCCACACCTACTTCGGAACGGTTAAAGGTTGCAACTCTCCAGCCGGCCTCAGATGCTCGACCCAAGCACCCAACAAGACAGACACCTTGAAACGAATCCTGACTTCTCCTTACATCCCTGCCCACCCGTAACTATCTTACAAGTCACGTCAAAGCTGGTGGAACTTAAATGAATATGGAGAATTGATAGATGTGCTAGCTCTAGGATTTCACGTCTCTACCTGATAATGTCAGGTACACCCACGCGTCCCTAACTTAGCACACCGTGTCACAAATCAAGGACTCCGAATCATTACCCAGCCGAGTATGCTCAAGTATCCCTGAGGTACGAGCATCGGCGGGCAGTGTCTCGCGAAAACGATTAAGGAAAAGTGGTCGGGCGTGGACATGAGCAAGCTGTCCCCTCCGTAGAGACGAACTTAAGCTGCACTCAACGATCACACAACAACTGTAAATCTGCAGAAGACTATCACAACAATCAAAATCCGCTGCAGGAAGATGCACATTAGCAATGGCGGTCCGTGAAAATCTGACACGACTTCCGAACGAGTAGTGTCTCCAAATCTCCAACGCAAAACCACCGCGGCCATCTACAGATCATGAGTAGAATATCCTTCTCGTACTTCCTCCAAATGTAGGGAAGCAAAAGCGATAACTCTATAGTGTCACCTCAGTACACACTCGAGCTCCAATCAAGAAACATTACAGTTAAGCAACAAGGTCGCCCGAACCAAATGCAAAGAAAGAACTGATGCTGTTGTTTAACAGAATCTTCAACTGCAGAAAACTCCGCACACATGCCTCAGTCCACAGAAAAGAAACCTCCCTTCCGGTCCATTCCGTCGACGGTGCAGCACTACTCTAGCAATCCTGCATGAAATGGCGGAAAAAACCAGCTAAGCCTAACAATCTGCGGATCTCCGTCCTGCACATAAGTCTGGGCCTAAGCTGTACGGCCACGATCTCCCTCGGAACCATACGAAACCGTCTCCCGTGACTACAAGACCTAAGAGTCAACACAAAACAAGCATGAAGAAACACTCCGAGAATTTAGCAAACTGCTGGGGCTCTCCCAGTGTCTACATAACAAATCCTCAAGTGCTACTCCTATTCCTCAAGACACATTAGATAGACTGGAATGTCGTAAATAACATAACAAAAACTGGTCAAGGAACGGCCTGAAGAAATCTGGTTCATCACATCTACGAATGCTGCTAGGGCATCTGTGAATCCAACGACTCACAAAAACACACAATGCCCGTCGCACGCATAAGGCAGTCTTCGGAATGCCATTACTCTGAACCGCAATAATGATGACCTGATCCCAAACAAACTTAGAAAATGTCTTGCACTCTGGAGCTGATCCAAGAAATCGTCAATGCGAGGTAAGGGATACCTCTCCGCACCGTAAGCCGGTTCAATTAACGATCCGTTGATATACAACCCTAAACTGCCGTCTTTTCCTTGACGAACAGAAATAGGAGCTTCCAAAAGCAAAACACTCAGACGCACAAAACTCCCCAAACCACAACTCTGCAGCTGATCCTTAAGCTCCCAAGATTCGCCTGCTTAACCGGAACAAAGTCGGAAAAACTCTCGCACGAAAGGAACCCGGTCCAACAATCCCACTGTGGCTCCAGTCTCATGAATGAACGCCAAGAATCCACGACATCTCCTCAAAAGCCAACTAGCGAAAAAGGCTGAATTCAAGCTGTGAGAGGCGGCACAACTTTCCACCTGCACAACAAGAATTGACCTGCCGGGAAAACCATTCCTGACAGTTTCCTCACGGTAGTCCACAGACGCCTAGCACGTAATTAACCAGTCTGTGCCCAGGAGAACGTCAAATCCAACATCTCTAGAAGGATCAAAACGACGGACGAATCTCTATCTCCTATCCGATTGGCACACAACTGAAATCGTGTTGCGCAACAAAAGAATCGCTGACAGAAGTTAACACAACTACGACTAATCTACCCAACCACGGCACAAGCAGGAAAAGCAAACGAGTACATCAAAAGAACATGCGAATTAAGGATACCTGAAAACTCTGCATTGGACGTCTGCGCATCCCGATGAGTAGAAGCAAACTCCTGTGTCTGCCCTCTACCCGCAACTGGCTGAACTCCTCTGGTAGACTGATCCCTCTTAGCGAACCTTCCACGTCCACGGCCTCTCTGAAAACGATCCTGATGAGGTGCTAAGGAACAATCCCTGACGAAGTGCTGATGGCTCCTACATCGAAAACATCCACGCGCAGACTGCTGACCCTCCTGGGGATGAGAGCTGAACGACTGTCCTCGTCCTAAGCCTCTGCTACTCCCGCGACGGCCACGAAATCTATCTCGATGACCAAACCTCTGTCTCTGGGCTGGTACACTGGTACGAGTCCTTCACTGTCCTGGAACTCTCTGAGCCTCTGGAATATATGCCTCATCAACTGGAGCTGCAACCACTGGTGCTATGTAGGTGACGGACTGCTGCATGCTGATCGTAAGTGACAAATGAGTAATAGGGGTGACAACCTCCTGTCGTAGCTCCCGAACGACATCAACCAGTGAACTCATAGTCCAGCGGAAGTCCTGCATCTCTGCCGAAAGTCTATCAATAGTATATGTCGTAGGCTGATCCGTCTGCACCTGTGCAACTAGAGTGCCATCCTGGTCAGTACTCGTCTCACCCGAGCCAACTCTGACCTCGGCCCTCGCTGCATCACTCTGAGTCCCCATAGTCATCAGCAGCAAGGCTATAAATAGATATAAGATTCGATGAGAATAAGGAATCGAATCTCAAGGATATGAATCATCAAGGAAGGAAATTCAAGCAAATTTGTACTTAGGTCACTTAAGGCGAAGTACCGCATCGTGGGTATGCTGCAGACATACACACACTACGTTACTCTGCTTAAGCTACCTACTCCATCATACTAAGGTCATCCTACACTCCGAAAGGTAAAACCTAGCGCTCTGATACCAACTTTGTCACGACCCAAAATTGGCCCGTGATGACCCTAATACTACGCAACGCCTAAAGACGTAACGCAGTAAAAGAAAGCAAAAACCCACAAATCTAAACCAAGAAAATACGGAAAAGATAATATAAGTTTTTGAAACACTTGAAATCGTAACCCAAATTCTTTAAAAGTTCTACTTTGTATCTTTAAAATTTTGGCAACACCCCTTTTTCGTAAAAACTAGCCAATATGAATGCAACACAAATATACGATGCCGTAGCGAAGAAATAAAGACAGTAGAGAGAAAGCTGTATATAAAAGACAACAAATCCACAATTAATATACAATAAAGTCCTCACCAAGTCCTTAAGTCAACAACATAATAGTAGATGGAGAGTACAAGATACAACTAATGTACAATATGAAATACAGATAATCATCTAGCCCACCTAAGCAAAATAGTACTGTGAGCTGATGCGGTATCTGTAGGAAAAGATGATAGATGGATACTGAATAGCCTGCCTCGACTACTCTGGGGAACAACCTGAAACACCTGTGGCACAACGGGGGTGAGTTGCCAACTCGTGAATAGTAGATAACATATGCAGGTAATCGCAGGAATGTACGTACAGCATGAATCTAAGATATGCGATTACAGTAATAATGACATGATAATAGTATGCAATAACTATGCAATAGGGATATGAGAAAGTAGATATGCAGCAATCGTAAGGGTACACTAACAGGTACTACCAATATATGAAACCGTGCATAAGTGAATAGGTATAAGGTATGGAGTGAAATATGTCATTTCCACGGAAACCTGACATCGTGGTAAGGTCACAATCCATTAAGACATTCAAATCCCAATTCCTCAAATCAGCCCTCACATCGGGCTCTCACATCATATAAGTCTCACATCTCCTCAATGTACAATATTGAGTAATCTCCTATATCCCGAATGTACAAATCAGTAATCGCATTGGTATGTTCAATATCCAATCTCAATGAATCACCTAATATCCCAAGTCAAATCTCAAGTAAGAATCTAACATCCTAAAGGTATATATATACAGGAATAAATATGATGGGGGCAATACACATATATTAGCGTCCCATTCCACTAATATTGGTGTAAGGGTATATATAACAACGACTAAATCCCCTGTTATATATACAAAGGTGTTAAAGAAATATCATGAAAACCATGTGCCAAGCATCGACACAAAAATCCTGATCATGTATCATTGCTATCCCGAAAGCACGAGTGCCTAGCTCTAACCCTCGCCTTTCGACGTATGCATACGTACATGACTTCCAACGGTGTCTCCATGATCCCCCGCCGAGTCATGGGTACTGTCACCGGTAGGTACTCGCCCGCCTCCAGGCTCAATCGGTAAAGTCCATCGATCTTCTTGCCGAGGGGAACCATACCGGGCCCCAACATGTACCCACATACGGCAACCACACCTCGTATGGGGTATACAATCAGAACCGATAAATCTCATAGTGGCTGCGCGGATATCATATCAAGGAAATAGGGTTTTTCAATGTATGTATAATTTCATGAACTCCCGCGGTTCCCAAATCCAGAAATCATCATGTGAAATCAAAATAACAATGCGTAAATCCAGGAATACATATATGCGATATATCTGAAATGCGAGCATATAAATGAAAATATGTAGCTGAAACCAGATGTATGTGAAATCAATAAGGTAGAGCTATGAATAGGTGTCTACCTATAAGAAAAAGATGTCGTATACCCCCCTGGGTATAAGTAGAATATGAAGGATACCCTCTGGGTATAAGTAAAATATGTGCAACGTATACCTGTAGCTATATCGCAAAGTGTAGATGTACCTATCACTAAGCGTAAGATACACTATAGCTATACTGATAAGCTAGATGTCATGTATGATAAGCAATATAGTGTCTATAAAGGGTTGTGTATGACATGGCAATTATTGATGGTGTGTGTGTAGCATACGATCCGTGCTCGTGCAACATGAACCGTCAATAATATGTGCAATGTCCTACGGCTGCTAGTCACAGTACAACTATAACAAGGAAATAAAGTAAAGGCGAAATTCTAACAATGACGTAGAATATGCGACAGGTATTAGAATCCTAGCCCAGACGCATAACGCCATGCGGGCGATTCCCCTGTAGATGTTAAATCTACTTACCTAAACTCCACGCTAGGTGAATCCTACCATCTGCTCCCCCCCCGTAGCCCTGTCCGTAGTCCCTGCCTGCAGCCCTGCAAATAAGACATGGAAATCATATATAAGCCAAATATTCCGCAAAACGCGATATCGAACCAAAACGAGAAACTCGCGTCGCGAACTAAACGCGCGTGTGCACAATACGCTAAAACGTGTGTATACGCGTTTAGAACCATCGCGACACGCCGCGATACCCTGGATCACAGAACGCTCTCACGTATCGCGCAAACACAACGGACATGCAAAATGATATATGATCCCATATTTTCCTATAGGCCAAATCTTACAAAACTAGACATACCAAAACACTAGACTACACAGAGTAGAACCCTAGCCAAGACCCCAACACCCACGTCTACTTCCTGGCCGCAATTTGCGGCCAGAGGCATTAAATCTACGGCCTAGATGAAACATTTGGGGCTCGTGTTCCGTTGGTGTGTTCTAGACCTAATGTTCATGCACCAGTTTCTTCAATTTTGTTCTGAAGGGTCCGGGTCAACAGCAGATCTCAGATTGCCAAAATATCGTATAAAAACACCAACTTTGCACAAAGATCAAACCCTATGGTATTTTAGTGAAATATGGGTTATTTCTCAGTTGAAGTGACCCTAATAACACTAAAATAAGCTAAGTTAACTAACACAATCATCACTTAATCAATATTCCACACAAATCACCATAATCTAGCACTAAACTTATAATTAACACAAACCGACACCAACTATCACACAACTAAGCAAACAAGGAATTAGTGTTCAGAAATTATACCCTCTGGAACCCTAAGAAGCAAGTGAAGAAGTGAATGGGGGAAGAAGAGGGCTTGCTATAACTGCTGGGCTTCTGCTGCTACTGCCAGAGCTGCTGCTGATGCAGTTGCTGCTACTGCTGCTGTTACAAGCTGCTGTTGATATTGTTGCTGTTGCTGTGGCTACTTCTGGGCCTGCTGATGCTGATGGTGCCGATGGTGTGTGTGTGTGTGTTGTGAGTTTGAGAGTGAGAGGATGAGAGAAATGAGTGAGAATGAGAGAACACCAACAAGTCAACCCCCTCCTCTTTCTCTCTCTTCATTAATTGAAGGCATGGGCAAGCCATCAGGCCTCAAAATGCACTCTCTCTCTCTCTCACCAAGTCAACAGAAAGCAATCATTTAAAAACTCTTTTTAAATTCATTTTATTTTTGAAAAGAACCATATACAAATAAAAACCCAAAAACATCTAATACAATATTAAACTAGATTAAGGAATGGTTAGTTCACCATGTTGCTAATCATGGTTAAACCCCCAAAAACAACCCTAGTTATCATGCACAAGTGTGTGCAAGCCTAGGAAAAATCTAATAAAATACTCAATAAGTAGGATAAAATATTTGAAACTTAATTTGGTAAACGTTTTATCAAAAACTATACATTAAAATATAATTAGCTACAAAACACACTCTAAGGTGTTACAGTAAATCTACTCACCGGAATACGTCGAAGCTACTCGGATGTCGTCAATCCTTTTCCTTTTCTTGCGGTCTCCGAAGTCTCCGCGATCAAACCTAATATCGAATTTAACTTCGTATAAGAAACGACTAAAATCCGATACTGCGAAAACGTGAGACTACACGATTTACATAATAAATATGCTATGTGTGGATATTTTGACTAACTGGACCTAGTTTAACCGGAGCTAACCTTATTCTGGTCGCAACAGGCAGAAACAGAAATCGTGACACGATATATCCGTATCGTAGTTAGAATTTTAACCCCAAAAATGATGTTTGCTTCCATATTTTATATACTGGATAATTAACATAAACTAACAATACCAGACACCCCAAAATATAAACAGGGAGCTACCATGAAAACCCCAACAACCAAACCCCACAGAAAACCGGCAAGCTCGAAAATTTTGTGGATGTCGTCAGCCGAAAATCCGAGGAATGGGTCCGTGTTTCTAGTGGTTATTCTATGTCCAATTTACAAGGTAACTGAATTACTTGATTTTTCTAAAGATTAACTAACCTATAGCAGATTCAAAAAAGAGCCATTACTTAACCCCAAATCCGATATTTACCAATATCACCTTCTATACTAAAACAATATTGAATTAAAAGAACTACAGGGTTGGAAATTATACCTATCTAGAAGATCAAGTGAAAGTTTCCTTAAAAGGTGTACAAGCACAATTTATCCTAGCTTGATGGTGATGGGACTGATCCTTAACACTGAGCTTTTCTTCTCTTCTCTCTTTTTCTATGGTGTGTTCAAATATTTTTCTTTTTCTAACATAGTTAATTATTTTCAACTTGATATATATCAACTGAACCATTTGGAACAATATAAGAATAAGGAGTGATAAAGTAGGAGGTGGTGTCACCATGCAAGATGGTGGTGTTTTTATGCAAGGATGAGGTGTATGTATGAGGTTCAACCTAGGTTATGATATCCCATGAGTTTACATTAACCTTAACTATGATCTAGCCCTCTTTACAAAAAAACCTCACACAATATCTAATTTCCACAATTAATTAAACTTTCCACAAAACCCCTCACACTATATCATAATACATAATGAAGCTAAAAATTTCGCTAAAACCCTTCTTAGTAACTAATGTTACAAACTAATTTTTCAAATTAATTAATTTCACACACTTCTTATGAAAGGTCCCATTTTGTTTAAATTTACATTTTTAATTAAATAAATAATTTAATTAATTATCTAAAATATTTCAAAATGTTACATACTTAGACCGTGAAAGTCCCAACATCCTCTTAGATCTATCACGATAGATCTGGATCCCCAGAATGTTAGAGGCCTCACCCAGGTCTTTCATGGACAAGCTTTGTGACAAGAATCCTTTGACAGATTGTAGCATAGGAATGTCATTTCTTATCAAGAGAATGTCATCCACGTACAAGACGAGCAATACGGCAGTTCTTGCAACAATCTTACTATAGATGCATGGTTCATCTGGATTTTTGATAAAGTCAAATTCTTTGACCGTCTCATCAAAACAAATGTTCCAACTCCGCGACGTATGTTTTAGTCCATAAATGGACTTAAGCAACTTGCACACTTTCCCGCTTCTCCCACTCTGAATCAAACCCTATGGCTGGTCCATATAGACGGACTCTTCCAAATTTCCATTTAGAAAAGCGGTCTTTACGTCCATCTGCAAAATCTCATAATCGTGGAAGGCAGCAATGGAAAGAAGGATCCGAATGGATTTGAGCATAGCCACTGGAGAAAAGGTTTCGTCATAGTCCAAACCAGTTCTTTGACGAAATCCTTTTGCAACAAGTTTAGCCTTATAGGTTTCAACCTGTCCATCTACACAAATCTTCTTTCTGAAGATTCATTCACAGCCTACGGGTTTTACCCCTTCTGGAGCAATGTCGAAAGTCCATACTTTGTTGGTATACATGGACTCCTTCTCGGTCCGCATTGCATCTAGCCATTTTACCGAGTCTATGCTCTGAATGGCTTGCTGGAAGTTAGTTGGCTCATCATTATCAATGATGCAATCCTCTTTATCCCCGTCTACTAGAAAATCGTAGTATCTCTCGGGCGGATGAGACAGCCTACTACTCCTGCGGAGTGGCGCGGGAATGTCCTGTTCTTTTGAAACTTCTGGCTCCACCAAACTTTCAGTAATAGCTTATGGTTCTAGAATTTCTTCCAGTTCTATTACGCTCCCACTAGTTTCTTTTTCTAAAAATTGATGTTCCAAAAAGTGGGCATGACGAGAAACAAAAACTTTTGTTCCTCCGCGTAATAGAAAAGATACCCCCTGGAGTTCTTGAGGTATCCACAAACTTACACAGTACTAAGCGTGCCTCGAGTTTGTCCGCATGCTGATTTTTAACAAAAGCTGGGCATCACCATATCTTCAGATATTGAAGATAGGGTTTCTTCCCACTCTACATCCGATATTGTGTGGTAGGCACAGTCTTGGGAGGAACCTTGTTCAAAAGATATGCAGCTGATTCTAGTGTATAGCCCCAGGATGATCGCGGTAACTCAGCGTTACTCATCATGGAACGTACCATATCCAATAAGGTTCGGTTCCATCTCTCTGATACACCGTTGTGTTGTGGTGTGTATGGAGGAGTAAGCTGAGAGGGAATTCCATTCTCTTTTAGGTAATCCAGGAACTCGGCACTCAAGTATTCAGCACCTCGATCAAATCTCAGTGTCTTGATACTTTTGCCGGTTTGTTTTTCCACTTCATTCTTATATTCTTAGAATTTCTCAAAGGCCTCGGATTTAGGTTTCATCAAGAAAACATGTTCATACCTAGAGAAATCATCTGTAAAAGTAATGAAATAGGAATAACCAATTCTTGCATATGTAGATATTGGACCACACATGTCGCTGTGTATGGGTCCCAAGAGCTCGCTCGCTCATACTCCCCGTCCAAGGAACGGAGTCTTCATCATTTTTTCATTGAGACATGATTGACACGTTGCATAAGATTGGTATTCGAACGGATCCAAATATGCTTCTTTATGTAGCTTGGTCAACCTTGTTTCGTTGTTGTGACCCAGTCTACAATACCATAAGAAAACATGATTTAATTCTGGAGTTTTTCTTTTATGTGTGTTCCGGACATTGAAATTTTTTAATTGGTTTAATACATATATACCGTTGTTTAGAGTACCTGACCCAATCAGACTATGATTAAGGTGGATGTTTACGACATCGCTTACAAATGTAAAATCATAACCTTCTTTAAATAACAAAGAAACAGAAATGATATTACAAGTCAAACTAGGTACACAAAAACAGTTGCGCAAAACCAAAATATGTCCACTTGTCAACCCAAAGTGATATTCCCATACGGACACAGCATCCACGCTCGCTCCGTTAGCAACCCTGAAGGTCATATCACCGGTCTTCAGAACTCTACGGCTTCTCAGTGCCTGCAAAGAATTACAGATATGAGATCCTGATCCGGTATCCAATACCCAGGAAATAGAGTTGATTGACAGACAGTTTTCATTTACAAACACAGCTTAAGCCGAAGCCACAACTTGCTTCGGTTCCTTGTTCTTGGCCTTCCAAGCCCTGCAATATTTCAACCAATGGCCCTTCTTATGACAATAGAAGCATTCTTCCTTTTCTACTGTCGGCCACGCTATCTTTGTCTTGCCCTTTGCTTCCACATTACTAACACCGCCTTTCGGCTTGGTTGGGGCCTTCTTCTTCTTTCCTTTGGCTTTCGTCTTGGATCAAGAAGAGGAAGCTCCACCAATAAGTAGAGCGGGTGTTTCCCTGGATTTCTGCAGGGTGCCTTCAGCACTCCTCAACATGTTGAGGAGTTCTGGAAATTCAACTTCTTTACGTTGAATATTAAAATTCAAGATAAACTGGGCGTAGGTGGAAGGGAGGGACTGCAGAATTATGTTTGTATACAGCTCATTCTCAAAGATGGTCCCGAGGTGCGCGAGCTTCTCAATGTAGCCGATCATCTTAAGGACGTGTTCCCCTACAGATGACCCGATGGCCAACCTCTCCTGAAATAACTTCTTCGAGGTCTCGTATCTTGGGATACGAGATTGCTCTCCATATAATTCCTTGGTATGGAGGAATATGGATTCAAGATCCATATTCTCGTGCCGCCTCTTGTGTTCATTGTCCATAGAGGACAGCACGAGGCACTTGTCCTTCGCGCAGTCAATCTCCCAGGTCTTACAGATTTCCCTATCCGCGACACTGGACACTAGACCTGAGAAGGCGGGGGATTTAGTAGTAAGGATATAGCCCAATTTGTCATATGTGATTGCCATCTTGACATTCCAGAACCAATCTTTATAGTTTGGCACTGTCAATATGTTTTTATGTAAAAGTAACTTAAGGCCCGTCATCTTGGTTGCTGCATTTAGGAGAGAGAGAAGAAACAATTTAGAATGATGCTCTTGAAAGTTTAGATTGGTTTTTAGTTTATCTAAATAGGATGGCTCCTACTGTTTCTCGAATCCTTTCTCAAACCATAAAAGAAGAATTAGTCAGGATTAATCTCACTGTACAATTCTTACTTAACTTTTCAGCCAGGCTAGTGTCGGTACTTTGAGGGAGGTTTTACGACGCTTTCACGAAGTTCCTTAATTAAATAACATCTTTTCCTTGGAGGCGTAGCCCCGCTAACACTGTTCAAGACACCTACTTGGTTTATAGCATTGATCGTTAAGTGAAAATAAAATCTCCCGAGGAGTAGCATATACTCACAGTAGGATCGGGATCCAAATATCATTGTGTAATAAAGTCGTAGGAATCCTACCAAAATTATCACACTCCAAATGGTATGCAACACTAACAAGTTTCAGTTTCTTTAGAAACTCCCGATATGGATTTTTGCCCCATGCTCTTATGACCTTGATGAAGGCCAACATATCATAAGTCACATGTCAAGTTCTATCCGTCATTGTGCAGGTTAATTTGAACCCACCCGCACATACCCGTGACGAAAGCCAAAATAGTAGTACGACTATCCCAAACCAACGCATTTATCTATGCTACAAATGAATATTCAGCAGTTACCAATCATTATGCCTTGGCGAAGGTCAAAATATATGGCTTGAATACAACTGAATACCCAACTGAAATGGAGGAGGGCTACGAATGGTTTTGGAGAAACCGTGAACGTAGTGAACTTGATATAATCGAAAGAACCCGATAGTTTTTAAAAGGAGTGGTTTAAGCTCCGCATTTTAAAAGTTTTACTGTTTTAAAAAACCGAGTGGTTTTAGAATTGTTCCAACGATTCAGCTTTGGTTTGTTTGCTTTGCATTAATGTAATCCAGTCCCATCAATTAACCTACCATTGCAGAAAAAGACAAAAATACAACGTACGGTTATGCCATCCGCATTCGCCACTGGACCCCGTCTTACACTGTTAGGTTAGATAACTAAAGCCAGAGCTGGGGGCTAAACTAGCGCGGATGCAAAACATATGCAACGTCTATTATATAATATATATATATATATATATATATATATATAATAATATCCATTCTTCAGACGCGATAATAGGCATTCCAGATCACAGATGAACATATTGGATATACTAGGAATTCCGCGTTTCGTTTAAGCCTGTAGCGAAATACGGATTCCACGGTCGTGATGAATAGCCAATCCCCACCCCAAATCCCTACGGGTGAGGCAAACTACCCGCCAAATACACGACGTGAAGCAACCTCCCTCAGTAAAATGAGTAGGCCACTCTGCACTTCAAAGTACCCGGTTGTTTGTGCACCCCACCTTGGGTCTATCCTAGGAGCAATAAACAGTAAATGAAATAATACAACGGTGGCTACAACCTCTACCCGGATGTGCCCCGCGAAAAATATTACATCAAATTACAATTTACATTTGAATGAAATAATATAACACCTCACATCCCCAGCTATTCATTCACGACAATCCAACAATATTCATATACACAAACCACAAAAGCATCACAGATATGTGCAACACCCAACTAACCGACATATAGCAATTAGCGGAAGTTTACGAATACATATATCACAACTTGAAACATTAAACGACGTTAAACTGCGACTTCGAAACACCCCGTATTGCCACAGTAAAGAATTGATAGCATATTCAAAATTGGCAAAAACAAACAACTCCTGAAACACTAGATCAAAGTAACAAGACCACAGAACAAAACACGAAGCATTTTCCTTCCACAAAACCGGTGATGACGGATTTTCTAGCTATTTGGTCGGTCAAAATCTAAGGTAAATGTCTCATTTTTGGTGTGTGTTCATTTTACAAGTAAAGGAGAACTCTACAATTGTTTAAAAAAAATTTAGAGCCTCGTAAAAAATCAACAGAAACTAGGATCTATGCTTTGATGTTTTGGGGTTATTTCGTTTTCGTAGTTTTAATTGTCGTTTAATCTGTTAGTTATGGTTTAGCTGGCTCTGATACCCCTGTAAGTCGATGCCACGCACCCCACGTGTTCGCGGGGAGGCGGAGTTTGCAGAAAACGATTTTTAAGTACTTCGTAACATCGACTAAACACCAGAATCGATACTAAACCCTAACTAACAAACTTTCTTAGAGGTTTAACTACTGTGTGAGAAAGTTATACCTCAAGTCACCAGTCCTTCTTCTCCTCGCTGTCCTTCTCCACATCATGAGCTCCTCAAAGTGATAACAGATCGCGCCTCCTCGTCGGCTTCTCCAAAGCGAAGAAGATCCACCCGAGAGTGTCTACCTTCAGCTTTCACCTATAGGATGAGGAAACTAGGTCACTTAGTGTGCTAAACTAAGTAGCCTAGAGAGAGTAGAGAGTGTGAATGGATTTAGTTTTTTCACAAAACCTAGGATTCTCAACTCATGAGACAATTAGGGTTTAGGGGAAGATGAAGAGAGAGCTTGAGAGGAGAGAGAATATGTTTATGATAATAATGATAACTCTTGAGCATGGCATCTAGTTTAACTCTAATGGAAAGAAAAATATCTCTCAAAAATATCTCAAAAATATCTAAGTCTCCATTTGTCCAAAAAGTCAACAATAATCCATGCTCAATTTCACTAAAATACCATGAAGTTTTCCTCCACTCAAATATCCACATCATTAAGCATTTAACCTAAAATTCTAAAACAAATAATGAGGTTTAATCATCTTAAAGCAAACCTGAATAATTACAAGAATGCCCCTTTGCATCCGTATATACATACACGTATCCGTGTTTCGAGAACAACGAATACAAGGCGACATAACTAATCCAATAAGCAAATACTAGGATCCGACTTAAACCAAAGCCCACTAGTATTGTCCGCCCGAACATCATATGCGTACAAGTACACATGTCTGAACTAACCCTGTCGTAAAAACCATACGACCTCTACTCGTTTCGCCCAAAGCAGGGAAACACTTTGTGTGGGACTCTAAAGACTCGACAGTACGCTGGCAGTGGGTTTAACCACAAGCATATCAGTGGTACTAGCTGCACGTAACGGCTACCCGTAACGTCTACCCAGGTATCTGTTGATAAGAAGGCCAACGAGCAAACTCATATGTACCCCTACTAAGCATGTCTGTAGCAATCTCCGTACAGTCCGGTCTGCTTGTCAAAGAGTATCGCATATCGGGCCTAGAGCGGCAAGCGTCAGACCCCAAGTAGCGCAATAAGTCGTGTCGGTGTGCAGCCAGAAACACCCTAAGAAACTACTGGAATTCCAACCAGCAAATCTCGCTTGCCCTGGCCAGGGACTTTGTGTAATGGCTTTCCGAATCACAACGCGACATCAACCCCTAATACTGGGACAGACGAATCCTATCTAACCGCCACTGCTTCCAAGTGCTTCGAGACTGCACCCAACTACTACCTGTTTGCACGAATCAATAGAGCCGTGGTAGGATAGTAATCTAAGAACAGTGGGAAGACACTTGAGGCGAAGTAGCAGTGTCAAGTCAACGGACTGTGTTGTACTCATGTCACATGGGAACTGCTACCTGACGATAGGTATAGTACCAACCAGCAGTTCCCCATGAGTCCATCCAGTGTAACTCATAACCCAATGAGCACCTGCATACTATCTCCAGTATGACATACTGATGGCTGTAGGACACACCATCTCCCCTGCTGGGATAAGAAGCGTATACACTGGTCTACTCTGAAGTATCGATGCCCTGTCTCGATAATCCTACGACTAGGGACCTTTATAAGGTTGTGCATGTAGACTACCCAGCCCCCACTAGTGTGACTGCCATCACAACGCTGGTAGTCAAGCAAAGATCCTAAGGACTCTACAAATATGTATTAGCGATATGTCAAAAGAAACATATACACATATTAAGATAGACACAAACCAAGTAGCATACTACCATAATGAGCAAGACTGTCATAAATCCGTGTATATATCCCAAGCTTCTAAAATTTAATATACAAACTAGTACTATACAATAATGGCCTCTAAGGCATATTACACTAACAAGTAGTGGTGTCCCGAACTCTCCATCGGCTCCACCAGGTGAAAGGAACGAGCTTACTCAATGATCTTCGAGGACGAAGATGATATATGTCGAAGAATCTCTAACTGAAGCTACCTCTTCACTAATAAAGAATTAGTGAAGCAAACAACCTGTACTAAATGGCTTGTCTAGTGTAGATTGGTAAAGTAGGAAGTTTGCTCACTTTAGAATTATTTCTCTCTCTCTCTCTTTTTCTTCTCACTCAACGCTAGAGAGAAATTGAGGAGATGAAGAAGCTGATCTCTAGAATAATCTTGTGTGAACCATGGGTGAGAAAATATCATATATAACTCATGTAGAGACTAAACCATGGCTAAAGATAATGGTTAGGTTAATAAATATCTAGAGTAAAACAAAATTAATGGACTAAGTCAAGGTTACCACAAGCTTCTCCAAGCTTCCAACCATGCTTAAAATTCACATAATTTTGAATTACTTTAAATAAATAATAACCTTTTTATTATCCATGGAATGGTGTAAGTCTCATACACCCAAGTCCAATGTATTGTATCATCTAGCATGACACAAAAATGAATACATTAAAATATATCACATATATATTAAATGTATAATTAGAAAACATTTTCTTAAGTGGGTTAATATTAGTTAATGTATATTAATATATCGAATATATAATTCCACATTAAATTATTAAATCAACACTTAATTTAATAACCCGGTTGTATCGTATACAACCGACTAATATCATTTATATGCATATCACATATACATATAACATATCATTGAATCAACACTTGATTCAACAATACAGTTATATCACATAGAACCTATATTGCGAGATGAGAATACGGTATCACATACACGTATTAATCTCGGTCCCGCACATATCACATATGTGCCCTACTTCGTTTCGCATGAGCTAGGAAACCTCTGTGCAGGACTTTAATGACTCGTCAATATGCCGGTAGTAGGTGATGATCACATCAGTCACGCACAAGCCATCAGCGGTACTAGCTGGACGTAATGGCTACCGGGGTATTGAGCGATCAGAAGATCAACAAGCAAGCTTTTCCATATTCCTGTGAATCAAACAATAACACTACCGTACAATCCGGTCTCTTCATCTGATATGTCGCATATCTAGTCTAGGGGTGGTAAACGTCAGACACCAGTAACTTGATAAGTCATGCCGATATGAGGCTCATAACGGGTCGAGAAACTACTGATAACACTTACCAGTAAATCTCAGTATCAGCCCTGGCCAGCGACTTCCTGTTATAGCCTATCGAGCACAGCGCAACATCAACCCCCAATACCGGGAGAGACGAATCCCTTCCTATCGCTCATTGCCTCCATGTGACTCGGGACTATACCCAAAAACCACCGTTTTGCATGCTCTCTTGAACGTGGTAAGGTGGAAATCAAAGCACAGTGGGAATCACACAAGACTCTATGACGATTTCGGGTCTACAAACTAACTTGTGCTGGTGTCACCGGAGAACCGTTATCTGACGTCAGGTATAATACTATCTAGGAGTTCTCGGTGAGTCCTGTTAAGTGTCCCTAGTCTCCACTGAGCACTCGTATACCATCTTTGATGTCAAACACCAATGGATATGGGATCATCCATCGCCAATCAAACGGGTCAAGAAGCGTATATGCTAGTCTGGTATATTGATGTCCCATCTCGATACACCCTCGACTAAGAACAATTGAAGGATGTACTTATGGACTGCCCTGGCCCCACTAGTATGATCTCCATCATAGTCCTGGTGGTCAAGTACACATCCTAAGGGCTTTATCAACATGTGAGAGCAAGGCAGTATCATAATACAAGTCTACATGTTAAGATAAAGAGCAACCAGATTGCATACTATCATGTCGAGCAAGAAAGTCCTCTCTATATATGTTCAAGCATCCATTATAATATACAATCATGTACAACAATGGCCTCTAGGGCATACATACAACTAACAATCTCCCACTTGCACTAAGGCCAGTTGTTGTTTCTCATACCCAACATCCCGAAGAGTCTCTCAAATTGTATCTAGGAAATGGCCTTCGTGAGTGGATCCGCCGTCTTATTCTTCATGTCAACTCTCCTGACCTAGATCTCCTGGCGATCAACTATCTCCCGGATCAGGTGATACCGCCTCAGAATATGCCTTGATCGCTGATGGGACCTGGGTTCCTTGGCCAAAGCCACAGCTCCATTGTTATCACAATACAAAGGTATTGGACGCTCGATGGATGGAAACACTCCAAGTTCAGTTATGAACTTCTTTATCAAGACAGCCTCTTTGGCGGTATCGTTGGCAGCGATGTATTCAGCCTCCATCGTCGAGTCTGCCACAGTTTCTTGCTTGGAACTCTTCCAACAAACCGCCCCTCCATATAGGGTGAAGACAAAACCCGAGACCGACTTAGAGTCGTCCTTATCACTCTGGAAGCTCCAGTCGGTAAAGGACTCCACTTAGAGTTCACCGTTACCATAAACTAAGAACATTTCTTTAGTCCTTCTCAAGTACTTAAGAATGTTCTTCACAGTTGTCCAGTGATTCTCCCCAGGATATGATTGATACTTGCTTACAACACCCAGTGCATACGCAACATCCGGTTGGGTACATAACATCGCATACATGATAGACCCGACTGCCGAAGCATAGGGTATACCTTGTATGCGAGCCCTTTCCAAATCAGTCTTGGGGGACATCTCTTTGGAGAGAGTGATTCCTGAGATCATGGGTAAATTCCCACGTTTGGAATCCTCCATACTAAACCTCTTTAGTATGGTGGAATGTACCTGGATTGGGACAATCCCAGTATCCGTTTAGATCCATCTCTATAGATCTTTATCCCAAGGATATAGGAGGCATCACCCAGATCCTTCATGGAGAATCTTTGTGATAAGAAGAGCTTGACCGAGTGCAGCATTGGAACATCCTTTCCTATCAAGAGTATGTCATCCACGT
Organism: Agapanthus africanus; assembly: GCA_030015575.1. NCBI lineage: Eukaryota > Viridiplantae > Streptophyta > Magnoliopsida > Asparagales > Amaryllidaceae > Agapanthus > Agapanthus africanus. The sequence continues at coordinate 620,304,763 of JASDDO010000024.1, forward strand.
ACTATACGAGAAAGACGACCTTATTCTCTGCCGCCTTCTTGTATATACAAGGTTCATCTACGTTTTTCACGAAGTCAAACTCTTTGACTGCTACATCAAAACAGATGTTCCAACTCCGCGATACCTGCTTTAACCCGTATATTGATTTAAGCAGATTGCACACCTTTCTGCTACTCCCACTATCTACGAAGCCCTCTGGCTGAGTGTTCATCACAGAAAACTACATTTTAACACCACTCATTCATTATCTATTTTGTTATATATCGGTACTATTAACCAGTGTCTGCTCGGTAAATACAGATAACAGGTATTCGTGACATAACAGTGGAAATACACTCAAAATCACGGATATAACGTTTGGGAGCCGACATTGCAAATAGAACAGAAAACCGATCAATGTCCAAAAAGTTATTTTGCAAATAAATATGTGCACACAATTTTGGTCCAACAAAACACAAGTGTGCACATGCTCTTTGGCACATGGACCTTGGTGGGGGCTGCCATGACACAACATGTTGTGCAAGTGGGCACAAGTGGGTGAGTTTGTGATAAATGCAAAAAGTATTGATGTGATATAAAGCATCAAGTTTCCCTCGATATCTCTGAGTGCAAGCCTGGTTTTTAAAGAGAAATCAAACAGCACCAGGGAGATAGTAAAGAGCACACAAGACCACCTCACCAATACGAGCCCCAATGCCCCGACCAAAACCGGCGAGACCCCCTAAATACCCGGCGCCACCGGTCACCTTTGCTCCGTTTGTCCCCATTTTTCTTCTAGTCATTTCTTTGGGTCACATCATCTTATTTATATTGTTTGTTTATTCTGGAATGAGGCCAATAAATACCAGAATAGATTGTGAGTGATGGGCATGTAAAAAATATAGGTGTAATAAATACCATTTTCCATTTCTTAGTTTTTGGTTTAGCTTGAGAGTTGTGTGGGCATTAACTTGGTTTCTTCTTCTTCTTCCCTCTTGAAGTTTTCTTTTGAGAGCTTTATTATGGAGGTTGAATAAGTTACCAATATCTTGTATCTCAATTACATCAAGTGTTAAATAATATTGCTTTTGCTATATTTCTTTAATTCTTTTTCTTACTTGCTTTCTTTTGCTATTATTATGTGTAACTAATCCTCTTTGGTTGTGATGATGATGAGGAAATGAGATGAAAGGCTTTGCCTTGCTCCTCCTCTTGTTATTTTTTTATATTCTTAATGTGATTCTAACTTAAAGATTGTTTTATGTATTAATGTGATATGGTATTTTGAAACCATGGTTACTTTGTAACCTCTTCATATACCATCTTCACTCCGTTTCCCCATTTCACAATGTATAAGTTAAAATTTTTTTGGTGTTAAGTTTGCTAAGTTTAGATATGGTATTTTGTGACCAAGTTTCTTGACAAACCTCGTGGTTTTCATATACCATATACTATCACAAACACTTAGCAAAGTTAACACTAAAACTAATTGCTCTCACTCGCTAATTTGTGTTTTTGATGCTGTAGTATGCTTGCTAACCCTTGTGCTTAGTGTTCGTTATATGTATGCCCTAGAGGCCATTACTGTACATGCGATATATATTGTAGTGCGTGCTTGGACATATATAAGGAGGACATTCTTGCTCGACATGATAGTATGCTATCTGGTTCCTCTTTATCTTAACATGTACACTTATTGTCTCTCTATTACATGTTGATAAAGGCCTTCGGATGAGTACTTGACCACCAGGACTATGATGCAGATCATACTAGTGGGGACTGGGTAGTCGGTAAGTACATCCTTCAAATGTTCCTAGTCGTGGGAGTATCGAGACAGAGCATCGATACTCCAGAATAGACTAGCGTATACGCTTCTCGACCCATTTGATGGGCGATGGATGATCCCATATCCATTAGTGTTTGACATTAGAGAAGGTATACGGGTGCTCAGTGGAGACTGGGTACACTGAACAGACCCGCCGAGAACTCCTAGATGGTATTAAACCTATCGTCGGATAGCAGTTCTCTGGGGACACTGGTACAAGTTAGTCTGTAGACCCGAGATCGTCATAGAGTCTTATGTGATTCCCACTGTGCTTTGATTTCCACCATACCATGGTCAAGAGATCGTGCAAAAAGGTTGTTTTTGGGTACAGTCCCAAGTCACATGGAGGCAATGAGTGATAGGAGGGGTTTCGTCTCTCTCGGTATTGGGAGTTGATGTTGCGCTATGTACGATTGGCCATAACAGGAAATCCCTAGCCAGGGTTGCTGAGATTTACTGGTAAGTGTTATCAGTAGTTTCTCGAACCGTTATGGACCTTGCATCGGCATGACTTATCAGGCTATTGGGGTCTGACATTGTACCATCCCCAGGCTGTTGATATGCGACATATCAGACGAAGAGACCGGACTGTATGATAGTGTTACTGATTGGATTCACAGGAGTACGAGCAGGCTTGCTTGTTGATCTTCTGATCGCTCAACACCGGGATGGCCGTTACGTTTAGCAGACCGCTTGCGGCTTGTCGTTGTTTGATATGATCATCACCTACTGCCAGCGTATTGACGAGTCTTTAGAGTCCTACACAGAGCTTTCCTGGCTCAAGCGAAACGGAGTAGGAGAACATATGTGATATGTGCGGGACCGAGATTAATGCGTGTATGTGATACCACATTCTATTCTCGCGACTAATGACATTGGTCGGTTATATGTGATATAGCCGGGTTATAGGATCAAATATTGATTCGATAAGTTGTTGCATTAGATATTAGTCGGTTATACAGGATATATCAGGATTATTAAATCAAGTGTTGATTTAATAATTTAATGTATAATTATATATTTGATATATTACATTACATTAACTAATATTTGCTCACTTATGATTTCTTTTCTCACTTGATTGTGCACATAGTATATATGTGATATATATTAGTGTACAATATTATGTGTCATGATTGATGAAACACACTACTTGGGTGTATGAGACTTACACCATAACCATGATAATTGACGGTATTTATTTATTTAAGGTAAAACAAATTGTACATATTTTCTTATGGTTGAAGCTTGGAGAAGCTTTTAGAACAAAAGACATTGTCCACTTGTTTTGTTTGACCTAAGATATTTATTAACCCAACCATTATCATTTAACCTATGGTTAAGTCTCTACATGAGTTAAGTGTATGACACTAACTCACCATGGTTGCTATTCTCACCTCATGAGTTCATTCTCATTTTTTTTCACTTGAGCTTCTTATTCGTCATGAAAAGCATGCTAGCTTTTTCCATGGTGAGAAAACATTGTGAGAAAAATAAATCTAAAGTGAGCTCACTTCCTACTTCATCATCCTCTACTACTTGCCATTTAGTATAGGGTGTTTGCTTCACTAATATCACCATTAGTGAGGAGATATCTTTGGTTAGTGTCTCCTCGACGTATATCATCTTCGGCCTCGAAGACTTCGATGTAAGCTTGTTCGTTTCTTTATGGGAGCCTCTCTAGAGTCTGGGAGTTCATGATCACAGCGAAGGGACTACTACACGGAGCTATTGAAGTGAAGGACCGGTCTAAAAAGGTTGTATTCCTTGTTCACTTTAGATGTAAAGTGTTTACATTATGTTTCCTCGGGTTTTCAAGTAATCGATTCTAGGGTTAGGATTAGCTAGAACCGGAAAAATTTATATATGGCATGTATGATGCCTCCCGAAACCTCGTTGCCGTGCTAGACAACCCTACAGTTGTATCAGAGCCATGCTAGAAAATTAGACGATGTTCGCTACGATTACGAAACCGAAACAACTCCGAAACATCCGATACGAAAACTTGGTTTCTGTCGAATTTATAAGGTCTTCAAAAAAATTTTTAAACAACAGCGGAATGGTGTTTGAGATATAACATCAACACAGTGAAAATTTGAGGGGGTTTTGTGCAAATTTGGCTTCCTCATCATGCTAAAAACCAGCCTGCTCGGTTTTCCAGAGGAGTTTGGGCTTCAAGTTTTCAGTGTGTTCCAGTCTCTGGGTTTTCGGGTTTCAGGTGTTGTTTGTTTTCGCTAAATTTTCATGTGATGTTAACTTAAATCAAAGGCAATTCGGAGTGTTTCGTAATCGTAATTCTAACATGTATTCGGGTTATTTAGACGATGTTAAAAAGTTCGAACGGGTATCAATGACCCAATTTTTCCCCGCTGGAAATTTTTCAAGAGTTGGATATTTTCCGAGTTTAAAATTTTCAGAAAATCTTGCAAACCATTTTGTGGACCCTCTAGAAGAACGAAACCCTAACTCGATTATGTGACCGTCAAAACCGCCATCAAACCTTAGGGTTTGTGGTAGTTCAGTGGTGCCATATGTGAGGCATTGGTTGACCCTTTCACGGCTGGTTCATAGGTGATGTGGCATGTTTCTGGGTACTTTTTGAACTCCGCTCAAGTGTTGAGGTTCACGGGAAATTTTGGGTGTTTGTTTATTCGATCGAAAAGTTTAACTTCGTCTAGCTATCTGTGATTGTGATACAATATTTGGAATCCACAAATAGTTATGAGATAACTAGTCTGAATTTTATAAATCTAGCAGTTTAGTCTCATTTGATCGATTGCCACGGGATTTTGATGTTGATCAAAAGTCCGTCGCAATCACGTAGTGTACGCAGATACTTGCCAGGTAACCTTACTAGATAGCCATGCCCCATAGCCCTGACCAAGTGACTGTAGGAGAACCCCGTCGCCAAAAGAATCCGTTAGGGTGCTCGCGGCAGCGGTGTTCCGCCTTGGTGCACTTCGTCGACGGCATCGGAGGGTGCGACCGTCTACTAAAGTTTTCGACGAGCTTTCGATCAGGTTATCGGGAATATTGTTGAATTACCCGACAGGTTATTGGAAAGTATTTTCAATATTGAGACTAAAATGCGGGGTTTATAATTGTTAGGCATGTGATGTCTAAGGAATTCATTTGGTTAGGCATGAAATCCAAAGTATGTGATGCATTGGGTTTATGATGTCTAAAGTGGTTGCGGATTCCAATTTTTGTAGTTTTCACTTTCTTTTCTGCGACCGTAAGTGTAATATGTGGTTTATCGCCGGTTTCGTTGCTATATGTCAACGACAATTGGGATACGCATATTTACTTACGTTGATGGCATGTGATGTTATGTGTTGCTGTGATATGTTATATTGGATCGTCGTGTTTTGAATAGCCGGGGGTTTTATGTGAGATGAGGGTTTTTATTTTCATTCATGTAAAATTCATTGGAGCACTTCCGGGTTGAGGATGATGTATATTATTTACTTTTCTGCATTAGGATAGACCCAAGGCGGGTAGCACATGTAACCGGTTTCTAGGGTCCAGTGGGAGACCATCTCGAGGAGTCGAGACCGGGTCTCCTAACTCTAGAATTGGTAGGGTTGCTTGCCGCTCTCGTCGGGGTCTAGGGATGTGGGTTTGACTATTCATCGCGACCGTGAAATCCGTGTTTTATACTGTCTTAAATAAAACACGGAAATCCTAGTATATCCAATATTTTATATATTATCTTCTGCTGCTGATATTCTGTGATGTGATCACTTGATATGTTCTGAGACGAATGCTTATATTATATATATGAGATATAATAAATATTGCTGCTTTCGTTTCTTATATGATTCTTAGGAAGAATAATTGATGGGAATTCATTAATGAGATTAATGAAAGAAAAAGAAACCTAAAAGATGTTGTAGAAACTTGATTAAAAACTGTTAGCTCTAGTTCTTGCTTTGCATAGCGGTATTCCTTGTAGAATATCCATCACCTAAGTCGATAAGGAAAGTGCCGAGATCCCTTCACCGGGAGTCACCTCTTTAGCGAAACTAACAGATGCTACAACCCACTCGGTTTGTCTTTTGATTGCTTCTATAGTTTTTGCTTTTCATAGTGCTATTTGTGAAATATCCTGCACCTTATTCGATAAGGAAAGATCCGAGATCCCTCTACCGGGAGAGACCTCTTTAGCAAAACTAATAAAACCTCAAAAACACTCCTTTTAAAATCAATCGATTCTACAACGATATCAAGTTCATTACGCTCATGGTTTTCTTAAAAACCTGCGTAGCCCTCAATCATTTCAGATAAGTACTACTTAGTATTCGTGCTATGTTTGTTGGCGTAGTATGCGGTAGCTAACTAGTGCTTATCTGCAACATTAGATGAGATTGGATTAGGGTAGTCGTGCGACATTTTTGGCCTCTGTCAAGGGTCATGCGGGTGGGTTTAATTCAATCATGAAATGTACGGGTTGAACTTGACTAGCAGCCTATGGTTTGTTGGCCTCCGTCAAGGATAGGGGTAAAATATTATCGGGAATTTCAAGTGTTGAAATTTGCAATAAGATTGCATACCTTCTATGAGATAGTTGGATCCCGATACCCACTTTGAGTAAGAGTTACTCCTGGGAGAGTTTTACACATTACAATTAGCCGATCAAGTAGATGTCTATAAAAGTGTTAACGGGGTTACGCCTCTGGGAAAATGAGGTTTATTTTAATAAGGTCTGTGTGAAAGCATGGGGAACCTCTCTCAAAGTACCGACACTAGCCTGGTTGAAAGATTGGCAAACTTGTAGGGTGTAATTAATCCCGGCTAGTCTTACCTTTTAGGGTTTGAAGGAAGATTTGACTAAAACTGTGGGAGCCATCCTGATTAGATAAAATAATAACTAATCTAATCATGCAAGAGTGCACGCAGAGTGTTTTCTTCTCTCTCTCTCCTGGTAGCGACCATATCACGCCTTAATCAAGATAATAATATAGATGCATTGACTGAACCTGCTTATTATACTGAGCTAGGGAACGTTGGTTCCGCTCAATCTTATAATTGTTATAAGTCCGAGCAGGAAATAAGGGAATATACGGATTCCCATGCCACCCAATCGAGGAATGAGCATGTTGATGCATATTCTTTGGGTGTCCTTTTTACCGAGAACTGTTTTTCAGTATCCTCTACGTCTTGGGTATGTGATACCGGATCAGGATCACGCATATGTAATATGTTACATGGGCTACAGAAAGGTAGATAACTGAGAATGGGTGATATGTCTCTAAGTGTTTGAGAATGGTGCAATTGTTGCAGCCAAGTCTGTTGGCAGATATCACCTTGTATTACCAAATGGTAAAAACATTGATTCTGAAAAAATGTCATTAGATACCGAACCAGATATACAACATTAAATCAGTTTCTTTATTAAAGTTAAAGAAGGATATAATTTTTTATTGGAGGATAATGTTGTGAAAATTTTCCCGAATCAAAAGTTGATTGGATCAGGAACGTTATATAATAGCATATACGTTCTAAATCAAACCACAGTTCAAAGTTTGTAGAACACACACAAGAGGAGTAGTTCAGAAATGAACGGATCCTTCTTGAGGCATTGTAGACTAGGTCATATCAATGCGACACGACTAGCTAAGTTACATAAGGATGAATATGAGAATCTGTTCGAATTTTCATCTTATGATACTTGCCAGTCATGTCTCAAAGGTGAAATGACCAATGCTCCGTTTACTGGAAACAGAGAAAGAGTTAGTAAACTCTTGGGACGCATACATGCTGATGTACACGGTCCTATGTCTACAAATGCCAAGGTTGGTTCTTGGAACTTCATTACATTCATCGACTATCTCTCAAGATTCGGACATATGTTCCTGTTGAAACATGAGTCTGAAACTTTTAAGAAATTCAAGGAATATAAGCTTGAAGTTGAGAACCGAATGGGTGGAAGCATTAAAGTCCTTCGATGTGATCGAGGACGAGAATACTTGTGCATGGAGTTCGTGGAGTTTCTAAAAGGAGAATGTGATTCTCTCTCAGCTTACTCCTTCGTATACACCATATAACAACGGTGTATCGAGGCGGAGGTATCGTACCCTATGAGATATGACGCGCTCTATGATGAGTACTGCTGAGTTACCTGTTTCCTTTTGGTGTTATGCACTTGAGAAGCTGCATACCTATTGAATGGGGTTCCATCCAAATCAGTGCCTAACACTACATATGAGATATGGAATGGGAAGAGACCATGTCTTAAACGAGTTAAGATATGGGGTTGTCCAGCCTATGTTGAAAAGCAAAATCCGGACAAGCTCGAGGCAAGGTCAGTTCTGTACAAGTTTGTTAGGATATCCCGACCATTTGCGAGGGAATATATTCTACCAAACTGAGGAGCAAAAGGTGTTTTGTTTCTCAGCATGCCACCTTTTTAGAAAAGGAATTTCTTGTGAAGAAATTTGTGGTCATGAGGTAGAACTGGAAGCAGTTCCAGCTAGATAATCTAACAGTTGATGATTGGGTAAAACCAAAGGATTGAATAGTCTCCAACGAACCTCAGCCTCTCCGCGAATCTAGTAGGGTTCCTCATCCACTTGAGAGATACTACGGTCTTCTCGGTTACAGTGGGAGCGATGATTGCATCATGTTAGATGATGGCCCAACCAGGTTCAGGCAGGCCATCACGAGTGAGGACTCAGTGAAATGGTTGGATGCTATGCGATCAAAGATGGAATCCATGTACACCAACAATGTATGACTTTGAATGTTTCACCTGAAGTGGTAAAACCCATTGGGAACTGTTCATATCAGATTTTTGCATTTTTATACCGCCCATTCTTAATCACATTGCATATAGGTAGGTACTTTTGATCCGTGTTTGCTGAATAATTGCAGGTTACAGGTTCTCAGTTCTAAGCAGTGAAATTCATGAAAAAGCGCAATAAATTCAGGACTTCCGCCAACCACAGATAAATACGGCTCTCCGCGCACTTCCGTAAAAATGCTGCCTACCAGTTCAAGGGGCAAAATGGCAAATCATTGGTCACTTCAATACACAAAGCACAAGGGCAGCACATGATCCCAGACTTCAACGCGGAGCTCAAGGCAAAAGTCCACATCATTTTGCACTGCAGAAAATCTGGAAGAACACTAAAGAGATTCTGAGAAACCAAGTGTACAAAACATATGAGAACATCAACATGGAGAAGCCCTGAAAAGATGGTCCCCCAGTTCCACCAAATGGCCGCGGAACCGCGGCCAAATAGGCATTTCAGCCGCGGTTCCGCGGCCGCATATGAACAGTGTCGGTAGCAGTTGGTTCCGCGTTGACTCGGCTCTTCTGCGGTTGTTTTGTAATCTCGCGTTTTGCTCAGAATGTATACCTAGGGTTTCACTATCCTACCTATAAATAGGAGAGCTCAAAACCAAATAAAGTGTGCCTTTCTTTAGTTTAGATTATACAATTAAATTCTGTTCTTTCTCTATGAAAAATTGTACCGAGTTTATGAGCGTTGATTAATAAAAAAAAGAGAGTTCTTTTATTTATCTTGCATGCTTATTAATCTTTGCAATTTTCCATTTGCTAATCTAGTCGCTTATTTTATTATTGTTTTTCTTTTGTTTTTTCTTCTTCTTCTATTTTCTTTATCCTTAACAACGATGATGCTTGAGTATGATCCTTGCCAAGGTGAGGTCTCAAATAGCTAGTTGTAATTCTTCTTAACCTAAATTCTTTATACCTTCCTTTTTGTTTTTTATCTTTTTAGTAGGTGAGTAATTTCTCACTTGTTAGGGAAGGAGAAGAAAAGTTTGAGAGAAGGAAATCTCTCTCACTGTTTTCTTTGCCCTACACCTTAATTTGGAATCCCTTTAATTGAACCGCAATCCGCTCACTATGGCACCCTATCCTACACGATTGTGGTGATTCCATAGTTAGACCAGTTATGGTTGAATTAACCGGAGGTTAGAGCTAGCCAAGAACGGACGGACAAGGACCAAAATGAAGAAACTAAGCATGGAAAGCCTAGCTTATACTTGTAAGTTCTATCATAGTCATGCTAATCCCCGTTGTTGCCGATTAACTTAACACCGATATTAAGAATGGCAATGAAAGAAGTGAGGAATTCCTAACTCAAACTAACCAAATCCCAACCCTTGCAAGTTCTTTTATCATCCTTTATTCCATTAATAGATCTTAAAACAAATCTCGACATATTTGGATTTAACTCGTTAAAACATAAAGAAAAAGATTCCATCTCTCTGTTGATCGACCCGTACTCAACCGGCTAGCTACCAAGTGAAACCGTTTTGATTGCGGTAATTAAAAATTGAGCAAACGCAGAAAAACTCTGACAATCAAATGGCGCCATTGCCGGGGAGACGGTAGTTTATTTCTTTGTGTAATTTCGGGTTAATTTAAAAAATATAAAATATTAAAAAATTGAAAATATAAAAATTGAAAAATATAAAAATATAAAAAAAATTTACAAAACAAAACAAAAAATATCATCTTGTTATTTGTGCAAGTGTGCAGGATTAGAAGAAGGTCTAGTTCAGTTCTGGAGCAAACTCAGTGAACAAATCAAGATTCAGGAGATCTAAACAGGAAGAGAAGAACCAAATCAACACAGAAATTTTTTTTGAAGCAGTCAAACGTCTAAACAGCCGCGGAACAGCGGCTGAATCACCTGTTTGACCGCGGAACCGCGGTCAACTGCTGACGTCAGCACCCAAAACTCTCTGTGAGTATTCTAACCCCCTCCTTCCCTCCTCTGAACTCCACTGAACCATATTTTTCTACAGCATTCTTTGCGCAAATTCTCTTCCCTTCTCCAATAAACTGTTTTTGTGAAGGATTCTTTGCGCCGCAGCCAAAATAAAATTTTTGCATGTGTTTTAAGATTTTTGTTTGTTACTGTTTTGCATAAATAATACGGACTTTAAGGGGCTATAACACCAATTCAGATTGAGTGGGGATTTCATCACCCTTCCTAAGACCCCAAAAAATCACTATACGCATATGCATCACCTTGAGTTAATAAAAAAATATCTAGACCAAACCTATAAGAACTTGTCGTGCTCATTTAGGACAAGTGAAGGTTGCGGGGAATCGGTCGTTTATCTAAACTTGACTTTGTGGTGACTAGGCTAGACAAGTGAGGAAGTAATTTTAAAAGGCCCGTCTCACGGTGATTCGTGAGCGAAACTCTCCTTACCTCACTTGTGCTTACCTGGCCATAATTGGCAGTGAAGAGGCGATTCGAGGGTTATCCTGCAACTTTTCGCTTGGAAGTCTGGGAGCGGTCTAGTTGGACTTTGAAGACCCTAGCTCTAGGTGATTGTTTGTGCATATTGTGATTGTGCTTGTAAAAAGATAGTCCCATAATTCCGTATTCTTTCAAAAACAAACAATTTCAAAACTCCAAAAACAAACACCTAAAAAAAATTCCTTCCTTCCTTACCTTTTCACTCTTCTAACATGGGGACCCCACCTCGAAAACTCTTGCCGAACTTTGGTACCCACAACTAGACATTACTTCCTACGGTTCTTGTTTTGGTCGAATTTCGAACGACCCCTCCATGCCCAAAATATCTTTGAAAGATCGGATAGACGGGTCTAAGACAAACACTTGCGCTCCGCAATCCACCTTGTATCAACCGTTTCAACATTTCCCACCTTCTTACGTTGATACCCTTTTTGCGAGTCGTCCCTTGTCTATCGCTAAACGTATTGAAAGTGCATAATGATGCATCTTCTTCAGGTGTGTTAATTACCGAGAACTGTTTCCTTGTTTCCTTTACGCCCTGGGTATGAGATACCGGATCAGGATCCCACTCATGTAATATGTTACATGGGTTATAGATAGGTAAAGAACAGAGAATGGGTAATAAGTTTTAAGAGTTAGAAAAGGTGCAATTGTTGCAGCCAAGGTGTTGGCAGTTATTAGATACCGAACCTGATATACAACATCATATCAGTTTCTTTATTTAGTAAAAAAGGATATAATTTTGTATTGTTGGATAATGTTTTGAACATTTCCTATATCAAGAGTTGATATGTTCAGGTACGTTATCTAAAAGCATATACGTTCTAAATCAAATCATGGTTCTTAACGTACAGAACACACACAAGAGGAATTGTTCAGAAATGAACGAATCCTTCTTAAGGCATTGTAGACTAGGTCATATCAATGCGACCCGACTAGCTAAGTTACATTAAGATGCATATTTAAATTAGTTTGAATTTACATCTTGTGAAACTGTCCAGTCACGTCACAAAGATAAGTTGACCATAGCTCCGTTTACTGGAAACAGAGAAAGAGTTAATGAACTCTTGGGATTGATACATGATGATGTATGTAGGTCCCCTGTCTACACATGCCAGGATTGATTCTTTGTACTTCATTACATTCACTGATGATCTCTCAAGATTCGGACATATGTTCCTATTAAAACACAAGTCTGAACCTTTTGAGAAATTCAAAGAATATAAGTCATAAGTAGAGAACCAAAACGGGTATAAGCATTATGTCCTATGATGTGGTCAGGGAGGAGAATACTTGAGCACGGAATTCCTGGACTATTCTAAAGGAGAATGAGATTCTCTCTCAGCATTACTCCTCCGTACACACCATATCATATCAGGTGTATCGGGTTGGAGCGATCGCTCCCTATGAGATATGGTGCGCTCTATGATGAGTACTACTGAGTTGCCCATTTCCTTTCGGGGGTTATGCACTTGAGAAGCTGCATACCTATTGAATAGGGTTCTAACCAAATTAGGTGCCTACCACTCCATATGCGATATGGTATGGGAAGAGCCCATGTCTTAAGTAAGTTAAGATTTAGGGTTGTCTGGCCTATGTCTAAAAGCAAAATCCGGACAAGCTCGAGGCAAGGTTAGTTCTGTGGAAGTTTGTTAGATATCCCAAACATTCGCAAGGGAATATCTTCTACCACACCGAGGAATAAAAGGTGTTTTATTTCTCGGCATGCCACCTTTTTAGAAAAGGAATTTCTTGTGAAGAAATTAGTGGTCATAAGGTAGACCTGGAAGGAGTTCTAGCTATACAAACTACAGCTGATGATTTGGTAGAACCATAGAATTCAATAGTTCCCGACGAACCTCAGCCTCTCCGCCGATCTGGTAGGGTTCCTCATCCACTTGAGAGATACTTCGGTTTTCTCTATGAAAGTGGGAGCGAGAATTGCATCATGAGATGATGACCCAACTAGTTTCGAGCAGGCCATCAAGAGTGGGGATTCTGTGAGAATGGCTGGATGCTAAGCCATCTGAGATGGAACCCATATACACCAACAAAGTATGGACTTTGGTTGCTTTATCAGAAGGGTTAAATCCCAATCAGGAGCAAGTATATCTTGAGAAGATTACTTGGTGTACATGGAAAAGTTGAGACTTTCAAAGCTAGACTTATTGCAAAAGGTTCTCGTCATCGACCATGTGTGGATAATGATGAAACCTTTTCTAGTGCCTTTGCTTAAGTCCATCCGGATCCTACTTGCCAATGCTACATACCATAACTACGATATCTGATGTTTGGTTGTCATGACTGCTTTTCTAAAGAGTGATTTAGAAGAGAGCGTCTATAAGTATACAACCAGAGGGCTTCGTAGATAGTGGGAGCAGCGGAAACGTGTGCAAGTTGCTTTATGGGTTAAAGCAGGCATCGCGGAGTTAGAACATCTGTTTTGATATGGTAGTCAAAGAGTTTGACTTCATCAAAAAATCAGATGAACCTTGTATATACAAAAAGGTAGTAGGGAGTATGGTGGCGTTCCTCGTAATGTACATGGAAAACATACTCATGATAGGAAAGGGGTTTCCTACGCTACACTCGGTCAATCTCCTCTTATCACAAGGATTCTCCATATAGGATCAAGGTGATACCTCCTAAATCCTGGGTTTTGGATCTATGAGTTAGATCTAAGTGGATGTTGGGATTCTCACTAGGTGTAGTGAGATGGTATCAATCGATCCTGGGGAGAATCACTGGATAGCTTCTAGGGTGGTAAGGAAGACTGAATGTCAGTCACAGGCATTATTTTTAACCTCAATAGAGGGACGGTATGTTGGAAGAGTTCCAAGCTAGTTACCGTGGCAAACTAGACGATAAAGGCTGGATACTTCGCTACCAAGGATACTATCAAAGAGGTAGTCTAGATGTATATAAGTTCATGAGATGAATTTCGTGCCTACCATTGTGTGATAATGGAGTTGTGGCTTAGGCCTAGGAACCCCCGTCCCATCTTTGATCCATACATATTCTGTCACGACCCAGGTTTGGATGTGACCGGCACTTAGATTGTATCATATCTAAAGATATGCACAAAGTCCAAGTAAGCCGAAAACCAAGATCAAAATCCTTTTTGCGGAATTCTTTATATAGAAAATTTAGTTTTAGTAAAAATCATCGTTTATGAAGTTAAGTATTAAACAAGTATAAAGTGTTAAGTGTGGTTGCATCCCTAGTTGGGATCAACAATATCAACAGTGGAAAATAAAACCTCATTATATAGGCATCAATACGAATCTCAGACATAAAGAAATTAAACCACAATTTATAGAACTAAACGATCTCAACTGTCAATAATATACATATCATCTCTCACTCTAAGTCATATACAGGTCTGATGGAGATTTTCTAGATACAAAATACAATACGAAAATAGAAGGTTACTACATATGTAACCTACCTATCAAAAGATGGAATAAAGCTGCAAACGTAGATCCGCACCGCAGCTAACCGTCCACTCTACCCCTGCAAGGAACTGTGGCACAACGGGGGTGAGTTGCCAACTCAGTGAATATAACTAACATATGACGGTTATTAATGAAGGGTTTCCTACAGCACCAGTACTGGGGTTTGGATGCAACACATATGCCATATTTAAATTTTTATGGTGCTAAAGAAACATTCTAAAGGATCATGCTAGAAAATTTAGGGCAACATAACTTTAACATGAACACAAGTAGTAAAAACTAGGGTTTTGAGAGTACAACCTTTGTAGCTCCCTACGCTAGACTCCTTGGCTACTTGAGGGTTGGAAAAAAGTTCGCTTGAGATGCTCTAGGTCCACGACGATCCACCCGGTGTCCTTTTTGTCCAAGCTTGAAGCTCCACTAGATCAAGAGATGAAATGGAAGCTAACACACTACACTAATGGGAAAGAATAGTGTAGAATGTTGATGTGCTTTGTTTTCTCACTTCAAAATCCTAACTTGGTGACTCATTTGCTCACTTGAGAAAACTAGAGAGCAAGAGAGAAAGGAGGAAGAAGATGATGGCTTGTAAAGAGCTCAAGATAATGATAAGGTTGTGAATAAAAATGAGAAATGAAAATATATATATTTTCACTCTCTCATTCTTAACCATAGTTATAAAATATCTAGATATTTTAGTTTGGAACAAAAATGACCATGGAAAATGAATCATGGTTAATCCAAGGGGTTAGTGAAAGAATAAAATATTAAAGCATGAAACAATTTCCATTTTCATTTTTCTTTTCCAAAAATAATATCCATATATTTTATAAAGGGTGTGAGTCTTATATTGCCACCATCAACTATATCAACAACCATGATAGAATGATGTATGCATGTATGTGTGCATGCACATCCATATGTGCATGAATAAGAATGAATGCATACATGCATGCATACAACAAAAAGACAAGAAAGGATTTCAAGTGAGAAACTAATGGTCAATGATAAATCAACACTTGATTTAGCAACCTGGTCATATCTCATACGACCCGACCAAAAGCAAACCGCCCGATTAATATACGGTATCTCATACACGCATTTTAACGGGGTCCACGCGCTTATCTCATATGCGCACCACATCGTTTCGCCTGGACTAGGCAACTCCATTATGGGACTCTAAGACTCGTCAATACGCCAGCAGTGGGTGATGATCATATCAAGCACCCCCAAGCCGCAAGCGGTCAGCTAAAGGTAACGGCCACCCGGGTATTGAACGATCAGAAGAAAACAAGCGAACCTGTCACAACTCCCGTCGAGCCAACCGGCAACACTACCGTACAGTCCGGTCTCTTCGTCAGATATGCTGCATATCGAGTCTAGGGATGGTAACGTCTGTAGGGTTACTAGGCACTCTAAGAAGGTTCTACAAGGCATCAACCATTCCCGATTAAAATTTTAGCCATGCCGAATAACTCTAAACAAGATCTTTGCTAGATAATTAGGGTAACACATGCTAGTAAATAACAATTATCACTAAGTGAATACGAAATACAACCTTTGTAGATCGGTCCGTCACTTCTAAAGCTCCTTATTGTAGTCCCTTCGCTTCGATCATCGAACTCCCAGACTCTCGGACGGCTCCATGATAAGATTGCAACGGTATTGCTTGAAGTCTTCGAGGCCGAAGATGATCTACGTCGAGGGAATACGAACTCAAGCTTCTACTTCACTAACTAGAGAATTAGTGAAGCAAACACCCAAAACTAAAGTTCTATTCTAGTAGGAAATGGGTACACTTTAGAATTTCTTTTCTCACAATGTATCTCTCTCTTTATCAAACCTTAGAAAGAAATTGAAGGAGGAAGAAGATGAGCTCAAAATGAGAATGAAAACTAATCTAGAGAGAGAGTGCTAACCATGGGTGAGTGGGTATCATATACTAACTCATGTAGAGACATAACCATGGCAAATTATAGTGATTAGGTTTATAAAAATCCTAAGTAAAACAAAACTAGTGGACTTTGGTCAATGCACTCACAAGCTTCATGAAGCTTCATGCACTTGAACAATTATCCACTAATTTTGTATTTACTTTGTATATTAAAAATCCACCAATATAATTATAATGGTGTATGTCTCATACACCCATGTAGTGTGTATCAACAACCATGATACAAAATGAACACAAATTAATATATATCACATATATATTAAGTTGTGCACAAGTGAGAAAAATAAATGCTTAAGTGAACCAAAGTTAGTTAATGCAAACTAGTATATCACATATACAATTATACACTAAATTATTAAATCAACACTTGACTTAATAATCCGGTTATATCACATATAACTGACTAACACAAAATGTACCAACTTATCGAATCAACACTTGATTCGATAACCCGGCTATATCACATATAACAGGCCGATACAATTGTCGCGAGAATAGAATATGGTATCTCATACACGCATTATTCTCGGTCCCGCACATATCACATATGCGCTCCTATTTCGTTTTGCCTGAGCTAGTAAAAGCTCTATGTAGGACTCTAAAGACTCGTCAATACGCCGGCAGTAGGTGATGATCATATCAAGCACCCACAAGCCGTCAGCGGTACTAGCTGGACGTAACGGCTACCCGGGTATTGAGCGATCAGAAGATCAGCAAGCAAGCCCGCTCCAACTCCTGCAAAAAACTGCCAGTGACACTACCGTACAGTCCGGTGTCCTCGTCTGATATGTCGCATATCAAGTCTAAGGGTGGTAAACGTCAGACCCCAATAACCGATAAGTCATGCCGATACGAGGCTCATAACGGGTCAAGAAACTACTGGTAACACATACCAGTAAATCTCTAAACCAGCCCTGGCCAGGGACATCCCTGTTATGGCCAATCGAGCATAGCGCAACATCAACCCCCAATACCGGGAGAGACGAAACACCTCCTATCGCTCATTGCCTCCATGTGACTCAGGACTGTACCCAAAAACCACCGTTTTGTACGCCCTCTTGGACGTGTTAAGGTGGAAATCAAAGCACAGTTGGAATCACACAAGACACTATGACGATCTCGGGTCTACAGACTAACCTGTACCAGTGTCACCAAAGAACTTCCATCTGACGTAAGTTATAATACTATCTGGGAGTTCTCGGCGAGTCCGTCCAGTGTACCCAGTCTCTACTGAGCACCCGTATATCATCTCTGATGTCAAACACCAATGGATATGGGATCATCCATCGCCCATCTACATGGGTCGAGAAGGCATACGCTAGTCTAACTGGTATATCGATGCCCTGTCTCAATATACCTATGACTAGGGACCTTGAAAGATGTACTTATGGACTACCATGTCCCCATTAGTATGATCTGCATCATAGTCCAGGTAGTCAAGTACACATCCTAAGGGCTTTACCAACATGTAACAGAGAGACAATCAGTATACACGTTAAGGTAAAGAGTAACCAGATAGCATAATATCATGTCGAGCAAGAAAGTCCTCCCTATATATGTCCAAGCATCCACTACCATATACATTTCATGTATAGTAATGGCCTCTAGGGCATACATATAACTAGCAATCTCCCACTTGCACTAGGGCCATCTGATAACAGTGGTTGTAGTATTTCTTACTCAACCATCCCATAATAGTCTCTCTCTGGGAAAAAGCCTTTGTGAGTGGATCCGCCGTGTTGTCCTCTGAGTCTGCTCTCCTAACCTCAATCCCCTGGAGATCAACCATGTCCATGATCAGGTGATACTGCCTTAGAATATGTCTGGATCACTGATGGGACGGGCGTTCCTAGCCATAAGCCACAATTCCTTTGTCACACAATGGTAGGAACGAAGTTCATCTCATGAACTAATATACAGCCAGACTGCCTCTTTGGTAGTATCTTTGGTAGCGATGTTTTCAGCCTTTATCGTCTAGTATTCCACGGTATCTAGCTTGGAACTCTTCCAACATACCGTCCCTCCACTGAGGGTAAACACAACGCCTGTGACTGACATTCAGTCGTCCTTATCACCCTGGAACCCTTCCAGTGATTCTCCCCAGGATCAATTGATACCATCTCACTACAGCTAGTAAGTATCCTAACATCCAATTAGAACTATCTTATAGATCCAAAACCCAGGATTTAGTCGGTATCACTTTGATCCTATATAGAGAATCATTGTGATAAACGGAGATTGACCGAGCGTAGCATAGGAAACTCCTTTCCTATCAAGAGTATGTCATCCATGTACTCTACGAGGATCACCACCATACTCCCTACTACCCTTTTGTATATACAAGGTTCATCTACCATTTTGATGAAGTCAAACTCTTTGACTAACACATCAAAACAGACGTTCCAACTCCGCGATGCCTGCTTTATCACATAAAATATCTTGCACACGTTTCCACTGCTCCCAATGTCTACAAAGCCCTCTGACTGTGTACTTATAGACTCTCTTTTCTAAAACATTATTTAGAAAAGCAGTCATGTCACCCAACCGCCAGATATCGTAGTCATGGTATGTAGTTGTGGCAAGTAGGATCTGGATGGACTTAAGCATAGCTTTGAAAGTCTCAACTTTTCCATTTACACCAAGTAATCTTCTCAAGATATACTTGCTCCTGATGGGGATTTAACACTTCAGATAAAGCAACCAAAGTCCATACTTTGTTGGTGTATAAGGATTCCATCTCAGATTGTTAAGCATCCAGCCATTCTTACAGAGACCCCACTCCTGATGGCCTGCTAGAAACTAGTTGGGTCATCTTCTTATGATGCATTCCTCGCTCCCACTGTTTTAGAGAAACTGAAGTATCTCTCAGGTGGGTAAGGAACCCTACTAGATCGGCGGAGAGGCTGAGGTTCGTTTGTTACTATTGAATCCTTTGGTTCTACCAAATCATCAGCTGCAGTTTGTATAGCTGGAACTCTTTCCAGTTCTACCTCATGTCAATTAATTTCTTCATAAGAAATTCCCTTTCACAAAGGTGGCATGCTGAGAAACAAAACATCATTTGTTCCTCGGTTTGGTAGAAGATATTCCCTTGCGTATGCTTGGGATATCCAACAAACTTCTACAGAACTGACCTTGCCTCGAGTTTGTCCGGATTATGCTTTTAGACATAGGCCGGACAGCCCCAATTCTTAACAAACTTAAGATATAGGCTCTTCCCTTTCCATATCTCATATGAAGTGGTAGGCAACTGATTTGGTTGGAACCCTATACAATAGGTATGCAACTTCTCCAGTGCATAACTCCCAAAAGGAAATAGGCAACTCAGTAGTACTTATCATAGAGCACAACTTATCACATAGGGTGTGATTGCTCCGTCCCGATTCACCGACATACTGTGGTATATACGGAGGAGTAATGCTGAGAGAGAATCTCATTCTCCTTTAGAATAATCCAGGAATTCCGGGCTCAAGTATTCTCCTCCTTGATCACATCAAAGGACATAATACTTATACCCATTTTGGTTCTCTACTTCTAACTTATATTCTGTGAATATCTCAAAAGCTTCGGACTTGTGTTTCAACAAGAACATTTGTCTGAATCTTGAGAGATCATCAGAGAATGTAATGAAATACAAAGAACCGGTCTTGGCATGTGTAGACAGGGGACCTTCATACATCAACATGTATCATCCCAAAAGTTCAGTAACTCTTTCTTTGTTTCCTATAAACAGAGCTATGGTCATCTTATCTCTGTAACATGATCGGCAAGTTTCACAAGATGAAAATTCAAACTAATTTAAATATGCATCTATATTTAACTTCAGCTAGTCAGGTTACATTGATATGACCTAGTCTACAATACCTCAAGAAGGATTCGATCATTTCTGAACTCTTCCTCTTGTGTGTGTTCTGTATACTAAGAACTGTAGTTTGATTTAGAACGTCAATGCTTTTAGATAACGTGCCTGAACCGATCAACTCTTAATATTGGAAATGTTCAAAACATTATCCAATAATACAAAATTATATCCTTTCTTTATTAATAAAGAGACTGATATGATGTTGTATATCAGGTTCGGTATCTAATGACATTCGTTCAGAATCAATGTATTCTGGTAATACAGGGTGAAAACTACCAACAGACTTGGCTGCAACACATGCACCGTTTCTATCTCATGAAACTTATTACCCGTTCTCAGTTCTCTACCTATCAGTAGCCCATGTAACAAATTACATATGTGGGATCCTGATCCGGTATCTCATACCCAGGACGTAAAGGATATTGAGAAACAGTTCTCTGTAATGAACACACCCAAAGAAGATGCATCATCATGCACTTTCTTCGTTTGGGCGGCACGGGAATTCTGGTAATACCCTATTTCCTGCTCTGTCTTATAACATTTATAAGTTGGAGCGGGACCAACGTTTCCCAGCGCAGTATAACAAGCGGGTTCGGTCAATACATCCGTATTATTATCTTGATTAAGACATGATATGGTCGCTACCTGGAGAGAGAGAGAGAAGAAAACACACTGCGTGCGCTCTTCCAAGATCATATTGGTTGTAATTTTATCTAATCAGGATGGCTCCCACTGTTTTTATCAAATCTTCCTTCAAACCCTAAAAAGAAAGACTAGCCGGGATTAATTACACCCTACAATTTCGCCAATCTTTCAGCCAGGCCAGTGTCGGTACTTTGAGGGAGGTTCTCCATGCTTTCGCACGGACCTAATTAAAGTAAACCTCGTTTTCCCATAGGCGTAACCCCGTTGACACCTTTCTAGACCCCTACTTGATCGGCTAATTGTAATGTGTAAAACTCTCCCAGGAGTAACTCTTACTCGCAGCGGGTATCGGGATCCAACTATCTCATAGAAGGTATGCAATCTCATTGCAAATTTCAACACTTGAAATTCGCAATAATATTTTTCCCCTAACGTGCTATGACCTTGACGAAAGCCAACAAACCATAGCCCGCTAGTGAAGTTCAACCGGTACATTTCTTGACTGAATTAAACCCACCCGCACGACCCTTGACGAAAGCCAACAAAGCCGTACGACTAACCTAATCCAATCGCATCTTATGCAGCAGATAAGCAGCATATAGCTACCGCACACTACACCTTGACGAAAGCCAACAAATGTAGCACGAATACTATGTACAACTTATCTGAAATGACGGAGGGCTACGACAGGTTTTTCAGAAAACCTATTGTGTAATGAACTTGATATCGTTGTAGAATCAAATGATTTTAAAATGGAGTGTTTTTGAGGCTTTTACTAGTTTCGCTAAAGAGGTCACTCCCGGTGAAGGGATCTCGGCTCTTTCCTCTTCGAATGAGGTGCAAGATATATCATATATATTACTGTGCAAAGAAAGAACTAGAAAAGCAAAATCAAAAGAAAAAACCGAAGGGTGTAGCATCTGCCAGTCATTGCTAAAGGGGTCACTACCGGGGAAGGGATCTCGGCCCTTTCCTTATCGAATAAGGTGCAGGATGTTCTACAAGGAACACCGCGATGCAAAGCAAGAACTGTAGCTACCTGTTTTTGAAAATTCGATTCCACAACAACTTTTAGGTTTATTTTCTTTCATTAATAATATTAATGAAGTCCCATCATTTAAGTCACCTAAACATCACAGATAAATATGACGTACACTTATGCCATCCGCATTCGCCTCGATGTCCCCTCGTGCACCGTTAGGTTAGGTAACTAACGGCAGAGCGGGGCAGGGCTAGCGCGGGTGTAAAACATAAGTAACGTCTATATAATATATCATATATACTATATACAGTATTTATCACAACATATCAAATGATCACATCACAGATATCGCAGCAGAAAAAACATATGAAACATTGGATATACCAGGACGTCCGTGTTTTATTTTGAGCCTCTATAAAACACGGATTCCACGGTCGCGATGAATAGCCAAACCCACATCCCTAGACCCCTACGAGAGCGGCAAGCAACCCTACCAATCCTAGAGTTAGGAGACCCGGACTCGACTCCTCGAGTTGGTCTCCCACTGGACTCTAGAACCCGGTTACTTGTGCTCTCCTCCTTGGGTCTGCCTAATGCGGAAAAGTAAATAATATACAAATGGTGACATCAACCTCATCCCGGAAGTGACCCAATAAAAGAATATTACATACAATGAATTTTACATGAATGAAAATAAAAACCCTCATCTCACATAAAACACCCGGCTATTCAGAACACGATGATCCAATATAACATATCCAGCAACACATAACATCACATGTCATCAACGTAAGTAAATATGCGTATCCCAATTGTCGTTGACATATAGCAACGAAACCGACGATATCACATATTACACTTACGGTCGCAGAAAAGAAAGTGTAAAACTACAACAGTTGGAATCCGCAACCTCCTTAAACATCTCATGCCTAACCATTATGAACCCTGCATTTTAGTCTCTATATCGAAAACACTTTTCAATATCTAGTCGGGCAATTCAATAAGATTCCCGATATCTTGATCGAATGCTCGTCGCAAACTTTAGTAGACGGCCGCACCCCAGGATGCCGTCGACGAAGTGCACTAAGGCCGAACACCGCTGCCGCGAGCACCCAAACGGATGCTTTTGGCGACGGGGTTCTCCTACAGTCACTTTGTCGGGGCTTTGGGGCGTGGTTGTCTATTAAGTTTACCCGGCGAGTATCCGCGTACGCTACGTGATTGCGACGGACTTTTGATCGCATCAAAATTCCGTGGCAACCGATCATTTGAGACTAAACTGCTATGTTTATCACATTCAAATTAGTTATCTCATAACTACTTGTGGATTCTAAATATCGTATCACATTCCAGATAAATAGACAATGTTAAACTTTCCGATCGAATGATCAAACACCCAAGTTTTCCCAAATAGTTCACAACACTTGAGGGGAGTTTAAAAACATCCATCACATGCCACAGTACCAATAGTCCAGCCGTAGAAGGGTCAAGCCAACGCCTCACATGTGGCAACGCCGTACTGCCCCAATCCCTAAGGTTCAAAAGGCAGTTCAAGATGGTCACATAATCGAGTTAAGGTTTTTTTGTCTTCTAGATGGTCCATTGCGTAACTTGCACGATTTAGACGTTCTTAAACAACGAAAAAATCCAACACATGGAAATTTTCTGGGTCTGGAAAAAGTGAGTTATTGATATCCGTTCGAAATTTTTAATAATTTCTAAATTATCCGGAAAACATAACGAAATTAAATTTTCCGATCGAATCAACGAATACAAAATAAACCCCAGAACACTCAACACTTGAGCCAGATTAAAAATACCCAGAAAATAGAACTTAGAGAAATAGAAATAACTGTCCAAGAACGAGTGCATAGTCCTTCCTTACTGTCGCGGATCCGCGGCCCAAGCGTGATACGGCCGCGGTTCCGCGGTGGGATGTACGGATTCAGACCTCGTTTTTCACAGTAATGTTTAAATTCCCCTGCTGAATTTTTTAGGCATTTTTAATACAGAAAAATCAGAGTTTTGAAATATTTTCCAGAGAAAGGTTCAATATTGTCGTATCGGGGTTCGATCGGAGTTTTAACTTCGTAAACAAGTCGCCTAATGCTCTAGCTAGGCTCTGATACCACTGTAGGGTTACTAGGCACTCTAAGAAGGTTCTACAAGGTATCAACCATGCCCGATTAAAATTTTAGCCGAGCCGAATAACTCTAAACAAGATCTTTGCTAGATAATTAGGGTAACACATGCTAGTAAATAACAATTATCACTAAGTGAATACGAAATACAACCTTTGTAGATCGGTCCTTCACTTCTAAAGCTCCTTGTTGTAGTCCCTTCGCTGCGATCATCAAACTCCCGGACTCTCGGACGGCTCTACGAGAAGATTGCAACGGTATTGCTTGAAGTCTTCGAAGCCGAAGATGATCTACGTCGAGGGAATACGAACTCAAGCTTCTACTTCACTAACTAGAGAATTAGTGAAGCAAACACCCTAAACTAAAGTGCTAGTCTAGTAGAGGATGATGAAATAGGAAATGGGTACACTTTAGAATTTCTTTTCTCACAATGTATCTTTCTCTTTATCAAACCCTAGAAAGAAATTGAAGGAGGAAGAAGATGAGCTCAAAATGAGAATGAAAACTAATCTAGAGAGAGAGTGCTAACCATGGGTGAATGGGTATCATATACTAACTCATGTAAAGACATCACCTTGGCTAATTATGGTGATTAGGTTTATAAAATCCAAAGTAAAATAAAACTAGTGGACTTTGGTCAATGCACTCACAAGCTTCATGAAGCTTCATACACTTGAACAATTATCCACTAATTTTGTATTTACTTTGTATATTAAAACCCCACCAATATAATTATAATGGTGTATGTCTCATACACCCATGTAGTGTGTATCAACAACCATAATACAAAATGAACACAAATTAATATATATCACATATATATTAAGTTGTGCGCAAGTGAGAAAAATAAATGCTTAAGTGAACCAATGTTAGTTAATGTGAACTAGTATATCACATATACAATTATACACTAAATTATTAAATCAACACTTGACTTAATAATCCGGTTATATCACATATAACCGACTAACACAAAATGTACCAACTCATCGAATCAACACTTGATTCGATAACCCAGTGATCAGTCGAAAATATTGCATATTTTACCCGGCAATTTCCTTATCATTTGCATCCATATAGAAGTGTACGGTATTCATAATTCACATATTAGCAAATCGGTCGCAAAATATCAGATTACATGTATTCGACCTTAAAACCGGCATTTCTAGGGAAATTGACGGCATTGCATTACATAGCATATTTTCTATATCTTGCAACCCGTGTTTCGAAGTCTGTGCAGGAAAAGAGAAGCTTGCTCGACCATTACAATCGCTCGTAAACTCACTGAACTCAAATCTGGTATCAACACAGAAGGGAAACTGCAATTCAAAACATCAAAAAAAAGCCCAAACAGCAATACCAAGCAACAGAAGAAATCCCAAGGGCCAAGCTCAACAATGAGCCGCGGAAGAGCGGCAGTTATGGGCTAAACGCGGCGGTTGCGCGGCGGCTACAGGGAATCAGTTCCCCAATTTCAGTGCACAACTCCTGTTTCAGTGGCTACAGCTCAATAATGCTCACAAACTTCCATAATATTCCAGATACTTCCTCCAGATCAGCAAACACCTAAACTAGCCGAATACTTCTAGAACTTTCCCTAAACCCTAGCTTAAACCCTAAGCTAACTCCTAACAAACTCCTTCTAGAAACTCTTCAACAAACTTTGGGAGGGAAAGTTCTAATTCAAACCTAAACCTAGGGTTTGGGAGTTCTATAAATAAGACCCTAGGCTCACTCATTATTCATTATTCAACCTATATCTTGGCAACTTTGGGAAAGCTTAGAAAAATCAATCCCATTCTTCATCTTCTTCTTCCTCAAGTTTAGTGAGAGAGCTTGTAGGAAACCCTAACCCTAAATCCAACCACAATTCAAGATCTTGAGTGCAAGCCAAGCAAGATGCCTTCAACCCTTTTATGAGCCGAGCCGATCTTCAATCGGGCAAGAGATCAAAGTAGATCCACGATCCACGGAGACGAGCAAAGCCGAGTCAACGATCGATTTCTTCTTCTTGTAGATTCTTGAAAGAATGTATTGAAATTGTTGATTAAATAAAAGGTGATATTCTTTTATCTTGTTTTCTTTAAATTCCGCATCATGTTATCTTTACAATTCTTGAATATTATCTGTGTGGTGATGTGTGAATAAAACTCCGCTCGTCGAGGAGTCGAGACGATCTTTAGTATGATGATGTAACAAATTTGTAATCGATTCTTGAATCCCACGAGTTTGTAAACCCTAGCAAGTTCAAGAATCGACGACCCAATTCGTTGCGATGCTTTCTTGATCGACATCGCTCGAGATTGGGGAGTTCCGATCGTTTCTTGAAATTGCTAGAGGCTAGAATATAAATGGTATCCTCGAAAGAACAAGGGTTAAGAGATGAAACCCTAATTTCATCAAGAAAACCCTAACTCTCGTCGATCACCATTGATCTAGTATCAATTCTTCGAAGGACAAGAACACGAAACCCTTTAGATTACATCACGTCTAAAGATCCGATCGATTCCTACGAGCCTCACTTATATTCTTGATTGTTGATTGGAAATATTATCAAAACTACCGATTCTTGATTGTTTATAGTTTCTTGATTCTTGAGTAAAGAATAGTGACACTCGAATACAAATCACATCTTGAATCATGTTTTCGTTTATTGTTGCTTAACTTTTCATTTCAAACGTATCAAAATACAATTGAATTGTGCAATCCCTGTGGACGATCCGCACTCATTCATTAACTACATCCGACACCGTAGTTTGATTGCGGTCAATATAATTTTTTGATTGTCGTTACTTTTTACATATACACGTCAGAAAATGTTTCAATCAAAATGGCGCCGTTGCCGGGGATCGCGCTAATTCATTTGCATTTATAGTTTGAAGTGAAAGAATTATTACGTTTTACTTCTTGAAATCAAAATTCGTACAAACTCTTACGCGTGTGTTGTGATTTGATTGCAAGGTGATCTGGAGCATTCTGTGCTGTGGAAAAATTATTTGGGATATACCAGAGAGCTGGAGATAGAAACAGAAAGCAACTGAAGAAGTTTGGTACACTGTTCCCAACACCTAAGCGCGGAAGAGCGGCCTGAACCCATCATCTGCGGCGGATCCGCGGCTTGAAGGTAGGATCACTGAAAAATTTTCAGTGCAGGTGATTTCTGTCTCTCTCCCCTCTCTCTTTTTAGCTCCAATTAACCCTTTGCTGCAGGATTCTTTGCAAATAAATCGCAGCGGCGCAAAAGCAAATTAAAAATTGTGTGTGATTTTGATTTCTTGGTTGTTTGCATTCTAATACGGAAATTTAAGGGACACGGCCAAATCCAAATTCGGTGGGGATTTCATTACCCTTCCTAGGCCCCGAAAATCGTCAAACTTGCATCCGCATTACCTCCATTAACTAAAAGAAATCTAGAGAAGACTCTAAGGACTGTCGCGCTCAATAGGACAAGAGAAGGTCGTGGGTAATTCATTGCTTATCCGCGTTTTCTTGTGGTGCCTAAGGCGAGTGTGTCTAAGGCTAGTGGTTATTAATTAGGTCCACTGTAGTGGTGGTTCCTTCCCACTTACCTGGCACTTATCCGGCCACAGGGGGACAAAGAGGCAGTGGAGGATTCTATCCTGCGACTTGTCTTTTGGCAGTTAGGAGCGGTCTAGAGATCGGACCTAGGTGACCATTAGATTCTAGGGTTTGTGTGCTGCATTTGTTTTGTCGCATCATTTTTTCAAAATCCGTCCCTTTTTAAAGCAAACACCGCATTCATTCATCCCTAATTATAAGTCAACGCTGCCACTTGTACTAACCCTTTTTAGTGCAAGATAGGCTGGACACGGGATTCTAGTGCCCGTTTAGTCCGCGTACCTTTTATCGACTCCGAAGTCGATAATTCTCCATTTACCTTTTCTTTACCCACTACCACACCCACACCGATGGATCCGACTCCATCAAACTTCTTTAACCCTAATCTGCCACCGTCCGTTGGTGCGCAAAATCCTAATCCACCCCACATTTCTCTCCAGGAAAGATGCTATCCACATAGAGGTCCTCTTTCGACCTGCTTATCCACACCACCAGCCAATGGGGATAACTTCGAGATTAAGCCCCAGTATATCAATCTTTTACCCAAATACCACGGACTCGAGACCGAGGACGCTTACGTTTTCATTACCAAATTTGAAAACGTATGCGCAATGATGGGTACGTCACAACTTTCAGTGGATGCGATGCGTCTACGACTTCTTCCATTTACATTGTGCGATATAGCCGAGAAGTGGCTATATAACACCACCGCACATTCTATTACGAATTGGGAAGAATTCGTCGCTGCATTCCTTAAGAAATTTTACCCAGTCCAAAAGACGGCTCGAATCCGTAGCGAACTGAACCAATTTACCCAGCTCCCTGCCGAACCATTTTCTAAATACTTTGAACGTTTCAAGGATCTATTGGTTCAATGTCCTCACCACGGCATCCCGAGATGGGAACTTTGCCGAATCATATATGAGGGCAGTAACCCTAGCACTAAACAGAGCCTTGAAAACATGTGTCAAGGTACATTTATGACTAAGGATGATGGGGAAGCCTGGCGATACTTAGAAGAGTTTGCTGAAAAATCACTAATTTGGGAGAGTGGAACACAACCATTGAATAGGGGTGGCGCACACCAAATAGATGTGTCCATAGGTGTTCGAGCTGAAATGGCAGCAATGCAAAAGAAGCTCGACGCTATGGAACACAAATTTGCAGCAGCCTCCCTAAACCCAATGTCACTCCCCAAAACTGTTTGTGGGTGCTGTTCTGATCCGTCACATTTAACGGAAGAATGTCCATTAAACTCTGCGTTTCAAGGTCACGAGCATTCTAATGCCGCATTTCAACGACCTCGAAACGATCCATATTCTTCCACGTACAATCAGGGTTGGAGGAACCACCCGAATTTTGCTTGGAACCAAAACCAATCTCAAAACACGGTTACAAACACGAATCAATTTCAACGGGCTCTTCCTCCACCACAACAGCAACCCCTACAACTCATTCAGCACCCCTATCAGTCACAAAATTTCCAAAACCAGGGCAACACTCCTGCACAGTCTAATCCTATGCAGTCCTGTTCTGACGAGTTCTCTCAATTCACTCAAACCATGAAATCACTTTTATCAAATTTCATGGATGTTTCGACTGAGGTTAGATCTTCCGTCAGTGAAATAAAGAAAAACTCAGCGTCCCAAGCTGAGAGTATTCGCACGATGGAAGCTGAAATCGCACGCTTAAAAGCCGAAATGAGTGCGAGAGAAAAAGGGAAACTTCCCTCTCAACCCCTACAGAATCCTGGGCATTATAATGTAAATGCCATTACAACGTTGAGAACGGGAAGAGTGCTGAACAATCATGTCGGGGAAGATGTTGATAATACTGAAAATCATATCAACACCCCGGCTGAGTCTTTCCCACACACACACACTTCACCTTCTGATCCTTCTTCTTCTACCAAACCACCTTCGCACGAGCCTATTCTCCATTTCCCTTTAGGCTCAACACCTTCACCCAACCCTTATAGTTCTCCACAGACGGTCCCCACACCTCCTTTGGGACCTCGTCTACCCCCCTTTCCTTCTCCTATGATGGACCCCGCGCTTATTGCGAAAGCACCTTACCCGAACCGGCTAAGGGCTAACAGAACGAGTCCTCATATGGAGAAAATTTTAGAGATGTTCAAACAGGTTAACATCAATATCCCTCTCCTAGATGCAATTCAGCAAGTCCCCGCTTATGCGAAGATTCTAAAGGACTTGTGCACTAGGAAGAGGAAGACTCAAGTGCCGAAGAAGGTCTTTATGTCTAATAACATCAGCACTGCTTTTATACCCCAGCTTCCAAAGAAAAGAAAGGACCCAGGTTGTCCTACAATTTCGATTTCGATTGGGGGTAAAAACATAAATCGTGCTCTTTTAGACCTTGGCGCGAGTGTTAACCTGTTACCTTATTCTGTCTATGAGCAATTAGGGATTGGAGAGCTGAAACCTGCTCATTGCACTCTCCAGATGGCAGACCGATCTATCACCAAACCAAGGGGTGAATTAGAGGATGTGTTAATAAAGGTCGGGGAATTTGTTTTCCCTGTAGACTTCATTGTGCTCGACACACATCCTGTAGCAAACCCCCGGGGCCAAATTCCGGTGATTCTAGGTCGTCCTTTCCTTGCCACTTCCAACGCTGTTATAAACTGTAGAAATGGTTCAATGAATTTATCATTTGGAAATATGACCATTGAACTAAATATCTATAAAGTTGGAAGTCAGCCGTCAGAACCCTCTGCTCATATTTTAGATGTGTGCTCTGTCCATGAGATCGCTCCCGACAGTTGTAGAGCTGAGGATCTTTGCTTTACTGATCTCGATGACATTAGCACATCTCTGTTTGACTTTGCACTAGATCTTAGTGAGGACACTTTAGCTACACATGAGTGCTGCACTTCTGACTTTTCTCCACCCGAGTCTGTATCTTTCACAGGCTCTGAGCTTCTTTGTAGATCCAAAAATCAATCTATGACCCTTCTATCATTTCTCCGCCTGAGTTAGATCTCAAAATTTTACCTTCTCACCTGAAATATGCATATCTTGGTGAGAACGAGTCATTACCGGTTATCATTTCCGCTTCTCTTGCATCAGAGCAAGAGAATGCCCTTTTATCGGTATTGAGATCTAACAAAGAGGCGTTTGGTTGGAGTATGGCGGACATCAAAGGGATTAGTCCCTTGATAGTTGAACATCATATACATGTGATGGATGATGCCAGACCGACCCGAGAACCACAGAGACGGTTGAATCCTGTCATGAAGGAAGCTGTCATGAAAGAAATCGTCAAATGCTTAGATAGTGGTATTATATACCCCATCTCCGATAGCCAGTGGGTGAGTCCTATACATGTCGTTCCTAAGAAATCCGGCATCACAGTTATCACAAATGAGGCGAATGAGTTGATTCAGACACGCGCCCAAACTGGGTGGCGTGTATGCATCGATTATAGAAAACTCAACGTTGCTACGAGGAAAGATCATTTTCCTCTACCATTTATTGATCAAATGCTGGAACGCTTAGCGGGACGAGAGTTTTATTGTTTTATGGACGGATACTCAGGCTACAATCAGGTCCCCATCGCCAAAAAGGATCAAGATAAAACCACTTTTACTTGTCCTTTTGGTACCTTTGCTTACAGTCGCATGCCCTTTGGGTTATGCAATGCTCCCGCTACCTTTCAGCGGTGTATGATGGGGATATTCTCTGATATGGTAGAGAATTTTCTGGAGATCTTTATGGACGACTTCTCGATTTTTGGAGACTCTTTTTCTGATTGCCTAGCGAATCTGGACGCTGTTCTTACTCGTTGCAAAGAGAAGAACTTGACATTAAACTGGGAAAAATGCAACTTTATGGTCCAAGAAGGAATAGTACTTGGACATGTCATTTCACAGAAAGCATTGAGGTTGACAGAGCTAAAGTAGATGTCATTCAAAACCTGCCTCATCCCAAAAGCGTCAAAGATATTCGCTCTTTCCTTGGCCATGCGGGCTTTTATAGGAGATTCATAAAGGACTTTAGCAAAATTGCTAGACCTTTAACATTACTCCTGGCCAAGGATACGACCTTCCATTTTGACTCGGATTGCGAGACAGCTTTCGACTCACTTAAACACTCACTCACTTCAGCCCCCGTTTTATCATCACCAAATTGGGACTACCCCTTTGAGCTGATGTGTGACGCATCTGATTTTGCAGTAGGTGCAGTCTTAGGACAGCACATCGAAAAGATGCCACACGTGATTTACTATGCTAGTAAGACCCTGAATGATGCGCAAATCAATTATACAACCACTGAGAAAGAGCTTTTAGCGGTTGTATTTGCGTTAGAAAAATTCAGGCCTTACTTAATCGGCTCACCTATAGTTGTATATACTGACCATTCCGCTTTAAAACATCTTCTGGCGAAGAAAGATGCAAAAGGTCGACTAATACGTTGGATCCTACTGTTACAAGAATTTGATCTTGTTATCAAAGATAAGAAAGGATGTGAAAACGTAGTAGCTGACCACCTTTCACGCATCGTTTCTTCCCCTGTGACCCTGCCGATTAATGACTCATTCCCTGATGAACAACTCTTGAGCATATCCGCTGAACCATGGTTCACGGATATTGTGAAATATCATGCCACGGGACTTATACCGAGCGATTGGTCAAAACAGGACAAATACCGTTTTCTTTCCCAAGTAAAACACTTTTACTGGGACGAACCTTATTTGTTTAAATATTGTCCTGATCAGATCATTCGCCGGTGCGTCCCAAATGAAGAGTTCAAGAGTGTTCTTTCATTTTGTCATGATCAGGCTTGTGGGGGTCACTTTGGTCCTAGAAAGACAGCGGAAAAGGTTTTGCAATGTGGATTTTATTGGCCGACCTTATTCAAGGACGCATTTGAGTATTGCAAAACCTGTACATAATGTCAGTATACGGGTAGAATATCCCAGAGGAATGAAATGCCTCAACAACCCATTCTGGTTGTTGAAATGTTTGATGTTTGGGGCATTGATTTTATGGGTCCTTTTCCCAACTCCTTTGGGAATCTGTACATTTTGCTGGCGGTTGATTATGTCTCAAAGTGGGTAGAAGCCATTCCATGTCGCACTAATGACAGGAAAGTTGTCATTAAGTTCTTGAAAGAGAATATCTTTTCGCGATTTGGACACCCACGCGCTATCATTAGCGATAATGGGACACACTTCTGCAACAGATCTTTCGAGACTCTGATGCGAAAATACTCAATCAACCACCGTCTTTCTACACCCTATCATCCCCAAACAAGCGGGCAGGCTGAAATCTCAAACAGACAAATCAAACTTATCTTGGAGAAAACTGTTGCTAAAAATAGAAAAGACTGGTCGACCAAATTGACGGATGCTCTTTGGGCATTCAGAACTGCATATAAGACCGACCTAGGAATGTCTCCATATAGGATAGTTTTTGGTAAAGCATGTCATCTACCTGTTGAGATAGAACATAAAGCATTGTGGGCTATAAAGGAAATAAATTTTGATCTAAACCTTGCTTGCAACTTTCGGAAGCTGCAACTTAACGAGCTAAGCGAACTCCGCGATGAAGCTTATGATAATACTGTAATCACAAAGAATAGGACTAAGGTTTTTCACGATAAAAGCATTTTAAGGAAAACATTTTTACCTGGTCAACAAGTCCTTCTTTATGATTCACGATTACACCTTCACGCGGGTAAGCTCAGATCTCGATGGAAGGGACCTTTTGTTGTGCGGTCTGTATACCCGCACGGGGCAGTAGAAGTTGAAAATGTTAAAAACGGCACCTTTTTCAAAGTAAATGGACATAGACTAAAGCCGTATTTTTCCACTGACCCCACGGAGGAGCTCTTGTTCTTACAAGAGCCAGTTTATTTGGATTAAAAATTCCTCCGTCTCACCTTCATATCCAGTATATCATTGCATCATTTTTTTTGAAGGTGAGTGAAAGATAAGTTTGGGGGAAGTTCTTCACTTATATATTTTGCCCCCACTAACAATTCCCCCCAGATTTACAGATTTTTGTAGGTATAGCTGTCGGCAACAGTGAGGACACTGTTGAAAACAAGTTTGGGGGAGGTTTGTGCTTATTTTCGCATCATTTGCATATCATCTGCATAAGCACAAAACATTTCTTTAAAAATCTATAAAAAATTGAAAAATTTTCAAAACCCATAAAATTTTTCAAATTTTCAAATATAAAAATAATTTTAATATTTACACCTTTTTGTATATAAATAAGATAATGAAAGTTTAGATAGTGAAAAAGTACATCCATGAGATTGGAAAAATTTAAGAAAACCAAGAAAATTAGAAGTTTTCTTATACGAACTAGTAATAAGTAGTTATGAGCCGTTGTCCCAAGGGTTAGTAAGATGAAGGACGTCACTAATCTGAGGATAAAAATAAGTCTGAAAAATAGTTTCTATTCTGGAAGCCAAACATTTTGAACGTTGCTACCCTGCTATTCGCACTTACACACGTCTTGAAGCCTGGGATAGTAGAGAATACCTTGAAATGCTCTTGTCTTAAAGCCAAAAGTATGAAGAAAAAAAAAATATGTGTTTTAAAGTGGTGAGAAAAATGGATACTGGTTTTGTTATCACCAAGGGCAATAAAAATATATAGCAAAAGGGTGCTTCTTCACCTAGTGCCCCAAGGTCAACTGGTCTGGGAGTCACTGCTATGCCTGAGGTGGTGCAAGACGAGGAAAATACACCAAGCATGCAAGCACATTAGTAATCGGTCGGTTAGTACCTCAAGAAGTATTAACGGTCGCATGAAAGTGTGTAAGCAATCTCGTTTGCCAAGAAGTACTGAGGCCGATGGGCAAGGGTATGATAGCTTGAATTGAATTCTCCGGGTATAGGGATGTCTTTACACACACGCAGGGTGATATGATCGATGTTTGGAATAAAGATAGGAATGAAGAATAAGACGATGTTTTATTGAGGGAGGACGTGATTTCTAACATCTTTTCACGACCATTAAGATAGGGCTCATGACAACCGAAAAGCTAGCTTAGTTGGAAACCCTAATTTTCAAAGCTTTTCTTTTACGATTCTCTTCTTTAAATGTAATATTCATGATCTTGCTTTTATTATTGGATTTTGTGGGTGCAATCCGCTGAAAACCCTCAGGAGACAACACTCCTCCTACTAGGGACACCTAGAGGTTTAAAGGCTTGTTGCACGTGCTCAGTGCAATCGTGTTGCCTACGAAAGTGTGCTAGTTAGTTTTTCTCTTTCTTTATTTTCTCCTTCTCTTTTTAATAAAACATTCGCTCGAGACGATCGAAATTAAGTTTGGGGGTATTTGATCAGTCGAAAATATTGCATATTTTAACCGGCAATTTCCTTATCATTTGCATCCATATAGAAGTGTACGGTATTCATAATTCACATATTAGCAAATCGGTCGCAAAATATCAGATTACATGTATTCGACCTTAAAACCGGCATTTCTAGGGAAATTGACGGCATTGCATTACATAGCATATTTTCTATATCTTGCAACCCGTGTTTCGAAGTCTGTGCAGGAAAAGAGAAGCTTGCTCGACCATTACAATCGCTCGTAAACTCACTGAACTGAAATCTGGTATGAACACAGAAGGGAAACTGCAATTCAAAACATCAAAAAAAAGCCCAAACAGCAATACCAAGCAACAGAAGAAATCCCAAGGGCCAAGCTCAACAATGAGCCGCGGAAGAGCGGCAGTTATGGGCTAAACGCGGCGGTTGCGCGGCGGCTACAGGGAATCAGTTCCCCAATTTCAGTGCACAACTCCTGTTTTAGTGGCTACAGCTCAATAATGCTCACAAACTTCCAGAATATTCCAGATACTTCCTCCAGATCAGCAAACACCTAAACTAGCCTAATACTTCTAGAACTTTCCCTAAACCCTAGCTTAAACCCTAAGCTAACTCCTAACAAACTCCTTCTAGAAACTCTTCAACAAACTTTGGGAGGGAAAGTTCTAATTCAAACCTAAACCTAGGGTTTGGGAGTTCTATAAATAAGACCCTAGGCTCACTCATTATTCATTATTCAACCTATATCTTGGCAACTTTGGGAAAGCTTAGAAAAATCAATCCCATTCTTCATCTTCTTCTTCCTCAAGTTTAGTGAGAGAGCTTGTAGGAAACCCTAACCCTAAATCCAAGATCTTGAGTGCAAGCCAAGCAAGATGCCTTCAACCCTTTTATGAGCCGAGCCGATCTTCAATCGGGCAAGATATCAAAGTAGATCCACGATCCACGGAGACGAGCGAAGCCGAGTCAACGATCGATTTCTTCTTCTTGTAGATTCTTGAAAGAATGTATTGAAATTGTTGATTAAATAAAAGGTGATATTCTTTTATCTTGTTTTCTTTAAATTCCGCATCATGTTATCTTTACAATTCTTGAATATTATCTGTGTGGTGATGTGTGAATAAAACTCCGCTCGTCGAGGAGTCGAGACGATCTTTAGTATGATGATGTAACAAATTTGTAATCGATTCTTGAATCCCACGAGTTTGTAAACCCTAGCAAGTTCAAGAATCGACGACCCAATTCGTTGCGATGCTTTCTTGATCGACATCGCTCGAGATTGGGGAGTTCCGATCGTTTCTTGAAATTGCTAGAGGCTAGAATATAAATGGTATCCTCGAAAGAACAAGGGTTAAGAGATGAAACCCTAATTTCATCAAGAAAACCCTAACTCTCGTCGATCACCATTGATCTAGTATCAATTCTTCGAAGGACAAGAACACGAAACCCTTTAGATTACATCACGTCTAAAGATCCGATCGATTCCTACGAGCCTCACTTATATTCTTGATTGTTGATTGGAAATATTATCAAAACTACCGATTCTTGATTGTTTATAGTTTCTTGATTCTTGAGTAAAGAATAGTTACACTCGAATACAAATCACATCTTGAATCATGTTTTCGTTTATTGTTGCTTAACTTTTCATTTCAAACGTATCAAAATACAATTGAATTGTGCAATCCCTGTGGACGATCCGCACTCATTCATTAACTACATCCGACACCGTAGTTTGATTGCGGTCAATATAATTTTTTGATTGTCGTTACTTTTTACATATACACGTCAGAAAATGTTTCAATCAAAATCAATACCAAGCAACAGAAGAAATCCCAAGGGCCAAGCTCAACAATGAGCCGCGGAAGAGCGGCAGTTATGGGCTAAACGCGGCGGTTGCGCGGCGGCTACAGGGAATCAGTTCCACAATTTCAGTGCACAACTCCTGTTTCAGTGGCTACAGCTCAATAATGATCACAAACTTCCAGAATATTCCAGATACTTCCTCCAGATCAGCAAACACCTAAACTAGCCTAATACTTCTAGAACTTTCCCTAAACCCTAGCTTAAACCCTAAGCTAACTCCTAACAAACTCCTTCTAGAAACTCTTCAACAAACTTTGGGAGGAAAAGTTCTAATTCAAACCTAAACCTAGGGTTTGGGAGTTCTATAAATAAGACCCTAGGCTCACTCATTATTCATTATTCAACCTATATCTTGGCAACTTTGGGAAAGCTTAGAAAAATCAATCCCATTCTTCATCTTCTTCTTCCTCAAGTTTAGTGAGAGAGCTTGTAGGAAACCCTAACCCTAAATCCAACCACAATTCAAGATCTTGAG
This sequence comes from Agapanthus africanus, assembly GCA_030015575.1. NCBI lineage: Eukaryota > Viridiplantae > Streptophyta > Magnoliopsida > Asparagales > Amaryllidaceae > Agapanthus > Agapanthus africanus. The sequence continues at coordinate 620,342,081 of JASDDO010000024.1, forward strand.
TGCAAGCCAAGCAAGATGCCTTCAACCCTTTTATGAGCCGAGCCGATCTTCAATCGGGCAAGAGATCAAAGTAGATCCACGATCCACGGAGACGAGCGAAGCCGAGTCAACGATCGATTTCTTCTTCTTGTAGATTCTTGAAAGAATGTATTGAAATTGTTGATTAAATAAAAGGTGATATTCTTTTATCTTGTTTTCTTTAAATTCCGCATCATGTTATCTTTACAATTCTTGAATATTATCTGTGTGGTGATGTGTGAATAAAACTCCGCTCGTCGAGGAGTCGAGACGATCTTTAGTATGATGATGTAACAAATTTGTAATCGATTCTTGAATCCCACGAGTTTGTAAACCCTAGCAAGTTCAAGAATCGACGACCCAATTCGTTGCGATGCTTTCTTGATCGACATCGCTCGAGATTGGGGAGTTCCGATCGTTTCTTGAAATTGCTAGAGGCTAGAATATAAATGGTATCCTCGAAAGAACAAGGGTTAAGAGATGAAACCCTAATTTCATCAAGAAAACCCTAACTCTCGTCGATCACCATTGATCTAGTATCAATTCTTCGAAGGACAAGAACACGAAACCCTTTAGATTACATCACGTCTAAAGATCCGATCGATTCCTACGAGCCTCACTTATATTCTTGATTGTTGATTGGAAATATTATCAAAACTACCGATTCTTGATTGTTTATAGTTTCTTGATTCTTGAGTAAAGAATAGTGACACTCGAATACAAATCACATCTTGAATCATGTTTTCGTTTATTGTTGCTTAACTTTTCATTTCAAACGTATCAAAATACAATTGAATTGTGCAATCCCTGTGGACGATCCGCACTCATTCATTAACTACATCCGACACCGTAGTTTGATTGCGGTCAATATAATTTTTTGATTGTCGTTACTTTTTACATATACACGTCAGAAAATGTTTCAATCACCCAGCTATATCACATATAACCGGTCGATACAATATTCGTGAGAATAGAATACGGTATCTCATACACGCATTATTCTTGGTCCAGCACATATCACATATGCGCTCCTATTTCGTTTTGCCAGAGCCAGTAAAACCTCTATGTAGGACTCTAAAGACTCGTCAATACGCCGGCAGTAGGTGATGTTAGTGTATATGCCCTAGAGGCCATTACTGTATCATACTAGTTTGTATATTACTTAATGGATGCTTGGGATATTCACCTTGTATATACAATCTTGCTCAAAATAGTAGTATGCTACTTGGTTTGTTTCTACTTCAATGTGTACTTGTGTTTATTTCAGTATATCACTTATACGCATTAGTGGAGCCCTTAGGATCTTTGCTTGATTACCAGCGTTGTGATGGCAGTCACACTAGTGGGGGCTGGGTAATCTATAAGCACATCCTTATTCAGGTCCCTGGTCGCAGGACTATCGAGACAGGGCATCGATACTCCGGAGTAGACCAGCGCATGCGCTTCTCATCCCAGTGTGGGAGACGGTCTGTCCCACAGCCGTCAGTACGTCGTACTTGAGATAGTATGCGGGTGCTCGTTAGGTTACGGGTACACTGGACAGGACTCGTCGGGAACTGACTAGTTGGTATTATACCTATCGTCAGTTATCAGTTCCCAGGTGACATGAGTACAGCTTAGTCCGCTGACTTGACACTGTCACTCCGCCTCGAGTGTGTTCCCACTGTACTTTGATCACTACCCTACCACGGCTCAAAGGAGTCGTGCAAACAGGTGGTGGTTGGGTGCAGTCCCGAAGCACTTGGAGGCAGTGACGGTTAGACAGGATTCGTCTCTCCCGGTATTGGGGGTTGACATCGCGCTGTGTCTAGGAGAGCCATTACACGAGTAGTCCCTGGCCAGGGCAAACGAGATATACTGGTAGGTTTCCAGTGTTATCTCAGGGTGTATTGGGCTTCACTCCGGCACGACTTGTACCGCTATTGGGGGACTGACGTTTACCGCCCCCTAGGCCCGCCATGCGATGTATCAGACGAACAGACCGGACTGTACGGAGAATGTCACACTCAGGCTCAGTAGGAGTTCAGATGGGTTTCGCCTCGTCGGTCTTCTTGTCGGCATTACCTGGGGACCGTTACGCACAGCTAGTGCCGCTTGCGGTCTGTGGTTAAACCCACTGCCAGCGTAGTGTCGAGTCTTTAGAGTCCCACACAGAAAGCTTTTCGCCTTTAGGCAAAAGAGTAGAGGTCGCATGGTATTGCGACAGGTCGCATGGTTTTGCGACAGGGTTCGGTCACATCCGTGCACTTGTGCACGTACAGTGTCCGGACAGTTTACACTAGCGGGCTTTGGTTTAAGCCAGATCCTAGTGTACCTTATGGGATTGGATTTATCCAGTTTGCATTCGTGTTCCTCGGAACGCGGATGCGGGTGTGTATGCACAGTTGACAGGGAGGCAGAGGTAGTGGATTCTCATTAGGGTTGTTGACAGTTGACCGTTGACTTTTGACTTTTTGCTCAACCCTAATGAGAATATGATATGTGATTAACTATTATATTAATTAAGTATTATGGTGATATGGTTGTTGACTTGTTGATTTTTGTTGACTTGTTGACTTTGGTGACTTGTTGACTTTTGTTGACTTGTTGACCGGTTGACTAGGCTTGACTAGTTGACCATCATGATAACCATGGTTATCATTTCATGCCAAAGACTTTTTTCTTGCTTGCTTTTTGGGTAAAATGAGTGCATGATATGATAACCTTATGGTTGCTTCTAACCATCACCAAAAGACTTTTTTGATATGATGAGTTATGATCACTTTGGATTATGAGAGGGTGAGAGAGAAAAGAGAGCCTTATTCTTTCTTGCTCATTCTCTCTCTTGTTCTTGAGCTCTCCCCTTGCTCTCACCCTCAACCTCTTGCTCCCTCTCTTGATCTATGGTTCTCTTGTCTCATGAGTTGAGAATCAAGAACCATAGATAAAATCCCATTCTATTTCCTCTCTACTCATTCTAGTTCACTAGGTTTGGCAAACCAAGTGAACTAGTTTCTTCAAAGACCGAAGAAGGAGCTAAAGGTTGGAGCTTTCAAGTGGATCTATCTTCGGCGTACGGAGACGACGAGAAGGAGCCATCGGACCACCACCGGAGCTTGAAGAGAAGGAGTTCAAGTTTAGGTATAACCATCTTCATCCGAGTAGCTAAATATCTTTAGCTTAGTTTGCTAGTTTTAGTTTAGGTAACGATCCCGACCATAAGTTAGTCCATGTTGCCTCTTGCGATAAAAATTTTGATTTTATACCGTTTCCGCCTCCCCGTAAGAACCGGGGGTCGCAATATGGACTTACAGTGGTATCAGAGCCTAACTAAACTTAAACTAGCTAGGTAGTAAAGTGTAACGAAGTTCGGAACCGAAAAAAATCACAAAACCGGAAAACTACAAAAACTGAGTTTCTGTTGAAATTTTTTCTGGTCAAAATGAAAAACTTCATACTCCTAAATTCGTCTCAGGGTTTTGTTAGAACACCCATGAAAAACGATTCACCAATTCGTCTAAACCGCCGCGCTTCCGCCGCGTGACCCTTCTTGGCCGCCGCGGAAGCGCCGCGGTTTGTTGTCTTTAGTGCGTCGTTTTTCGTGCAGTGTGTGTCTGTGTTGGTTTTGGGATTTTTGAGATATATTATATGTGCCCAGATTTTACAGAAAAGAAATTTCCTTTTGGGGTCCTATAATTCCGTATTTTTTCCGAACTTCATTGCACTTTGACTATGATGGTTATATCTGTGATGTTTACATGTATTGAACGTCGGCTAATCGCTATAAGTCGATTAGTCGGGGTTATACATGATCTGTAATGTGCTGGAATGTGTATATAAATATGTTGGATTGTCGCGGGTGAATAGCCGGGGGTTGTGAGACGAGAGTTTACTTTTCTTGCAATTCATGTAAATTTGTAAATTGATGTAATAATTATTTGTTTGGCCGCACAACCGGGTCGGGGTTGTAGCCGTCATTGTATAATTTCTTTTTACTGTTTTTGCTCCTAGGATAGACCCGTGGAGGGGTGCACAAACTACCGGGTATGCCGAAGTGTCGAGTGGCCTACTCATGGAGATGAGGGAGGTTGCTACGCTTCGGGTACTTGGCGGGTAGTTTGCCGTACCCGTAGGGGTCTTGGGTGGGGTTTTGGCTATTCACCGCGACCGTGTTATCTGTTTTTGTTACAGGCTCGTACAAATTACAGATTACTAGTATATCCAATGTATTTATCTGTGATCTGAAATGTTTATCATTGCTTACTATTTAGGCGTTGCTTATGTTTTACAGACGCGCTAGCCCAGCCCCCGCTCTGTCGTTAGTTAAGTAACCTAACGGGTAATGACGGGGCCCAGTGGCGAATGCGAATGGCATAAGCGTACGTCATATTTTGGTTGTTTTCTGCAATGGTAGGATTAAATGATGGGACGCATTAAAAGTACTAATGCAAGAATATCACGCATTAAAAGAACTAATGCAAGATAATAAACCAAGTTAAAGTCGTTGGAACACTTTCGAAAAACCACTCGGTTCTTTTCAAAAATAACTTTTAAATGCGGAGCTTGAGCCACTCCTTCTAAAAGCTATCTCGTTCCATCGATTAAATCAAGTTCACTACGTTCACGGTTTCGCCAAAACCATTCGTAGCCCTCCGTCGCTTCGCATGAATAGGCAATAGTATTCAAGCTATGTATTTTGGCCAAAGTCAAGGCATAGTGATTGGTAGCTATTGGGTGTTCATGTGTAGCATAGATAGATGCGTTGGTTTGGGACAGTCGTGCTGCCATTTTGGCCAAAGTCAAGGGTAGGTACGGATGGATCCAAATTAACCTGGATAGTGACGGGCAGAACTTGACATGTGACTTATGATATTTTGGCCAAAGTCAAGGTCATAAGAGCATGGGGCAAAAATCCACATCGGGAGTTTCATAAGTACTGAAACTTGCTAGATTTGCATACCATTTGGAGTGTGATGATTCTGGTAGGATTCCTTCAGTTTCGTCACGCAATGATATCTGGATCCCGATCCTACTGTGAGTATATGCTACTCCTCGGGAAATTTCTCACTTAACGATCAATGCTATAAACCTAGTAGGTGCCTAGAAAGGTGTTAGCGGGGCTACGCCCCCAGGGAAAAGAGGTTCTCTAATTAAGGAACTTCGCGAAAGCGTTGGAAAACCTCCCTCGAAGTACCGACACCGGCCTGGCTGAACGGTTAAGCAAGTATTGTACGGTGGGATTGATCCTGACTAATTCTTCCTTTATGGTTTGAGGAGGGATTCGAGAAACAGTGGGAGCCATCCTGTTTAGACAAACTAAAAACCACTCTAAACTTGCAAGAGCATCATGCTGAGTGTTTCTTCTTCTCTCTCCTAATTGCAGCGACCAATCAACATGACTGGACTTAAGTTACTCCTAGATAAAAACAAACTGACAGGGCCAAACTACAAAGATTGGCTCAGGAATGTCACGATAGCAATCACTTATGACAAGCTGGGGTATCTTCTTACCACCAAAGCTCCCCCTGTCCCTGGTCCAACTTCCAGTGTCGCGGATAAGGAAATCCGCAAGACTTGGGAGATTGATAGCGCGAAGGCCAAGTGCCTCCTGCTTGCCTCGATGGACAACGAACATCAGAGGAGGCATGAGAATATGGACATGGAGTCCATATTGCTCCATACAAAAGAACTGTATGGAGAGCAATCACGTATCGCAAGATACGAAGCGTCGAAAAAGTTGTTTTCGACAAGAATGGCCGTCGGATCATCAGTAGCCGAGCATGTGCTAAAAATGATCGGCTTCATTGAGGAGCTCGCTGACCTAGGGATCACATTGGAGAGTGAGCTATATACGGATATAGTTCTCCAGTCCCTTCCTTCCACTTACGCCCAGTTTATACTGAACTTCAACCTACAAGAAAAAGAGGTTGAACTATCAGAGCTCCTCAACATGCTGAGGAGCGCAGAGGGCACCCTACAAAAAGGTAGGGAAACATCCACTTTGTTTGTAGGAGGATCATCTTCTTCTAGGTCCAAGGCGAAAGCCAAGGGAAAGAAGAAGAAGGCCCCCGCCAAACCAAGGGGCGGTGTTGGTAAAGTGGATACGAAGGGAAAAGGCAAAGCAACAAAGATAGCGGGGAAGCTTGTGGATAAGGAAGAATGCTTCTATTGTCATAAGAAAGGACACTGGAAGAATGATTGCAGGGCCTGGAAGGCCAGAACACAGGAATTGAAGCAGGTTGCAGCTTCAGCTTCAGGTGTGTATGTTATTGAAAACTGTCTTTCAATAAACTCTACTTCCTGGGTATTGGATACCGGATCAGGATCTCATATCTGTAATTCTTTGCAGGCGTTGAGAAACCGTAGGGTTTTGAAGGCAGGTGACATGACCCTCAAAGTTGCGAACGGAGCTAGCATGGATGCTAAAGCCGTGGGGGACTATCACCTGGGAATGTCAGATGGACATGTTTTGGTTTTGCGTAATTGCTTTTTTGTACCCAACGCAACTTGTAATATCATTTCTGTATCTTTAGTTTCTAAAGAAGGTTATGAATTTGCGTTTGTAAGTAATGTTGTAAACATTCACCTTAATCAAGTTTTGATTGGGTCAGGTACATTAAGTAATGGTATATACGTGTTAAACCAACCACAAATTTTCAACGTCCAGAATACACACAAAAGAAAGTCTCCGGAAATAAATCAGACTTTCTTATGGCATTGTAGATTGGGTCACATCAATGAGAGAAGGTTGACTAAGTTACATACAGAAGGATATTTGAATGCGTTCGAATATCAATCGTATGCCACTTGTCAATCTTGTCTCAAAGGAAAGATGACAAAGACTCCGTTTACTGGACATGGAGTAAGAGCGAGCGAGCTCTTGGGACTCGTACACAGTGACGTGTGCGGTCCAATGTCTACACATGCCCGAAGCGGACATTCTTACTTCATTACTTTTACGGATGACTTCTCAAGGTACGGTTATGTCTTCTTGATGAAACATAAGTCCGAGGCCTTTGGAAAATTCCAGGAGTATAAGAATGAAGTAGAGAAACAGACCGGCAAAAGTATTAAGATTCTAAGATCGGATCGAGGTGGAGAATACTTAAGTGCCGAGTTCCTGGACTATTTAAAAGAGAACGGAATTCTCTCTCAGCTTACTCCTCCATACACCCCGCAACATAACGGTGTATCGGAGAGACGGAACCGCACCCTATTGGATATGGTGCGGTCCATGATGGGTAATGCTGAGTTACCGCGATCATTCTGGGGGTATGCGCTAGAATCAGCAGCGTACCTTTTGAACCGAGTTCCGACTAAGACTGTGCCTTCCACACCATATGAAATGTGGTGTGGGAAGAGACCCTATCTTAAGCACATTAAGACATGGGGATGTCCGGCTTTTGTCAAAAAGCAGCATGCGGACAAGCTCGAGGCACGCTCAGTACAGTGCAAGTTTGTGGGGTATCCAAAGAACTCAAAAGGATATTTCTTCTACTGTGAAGAGGAACAAAAAGTTCTTGTTTCTCGTCATGCCTACTTCTTGGAAACTGAGTTTTTGGAAAACCAGATAAGTGGGAGCACAGTAGAACTGGAAGAAATTCCAGAACCACGGACTGTTACTGAAAGTTTAGTGGAACCAGAAGGTTCGGAAGAACAAGACATTCCTACGCCGCTCCGCAGAAGTAGTAGGCAGTCTCATCCGCCTGAGAGATACTACGGTTTTCTCATAGACGGGGATAGAGAGGATTGCATCATAGATTATGATGAGCCTACTAGCTTCCAGCAGGCCGTTCAGAGCATTGACTCAGTGAAATGGCTGGATGCAATGCGGACCGAAATGGAGTCCATGTACACCAACAAGGTATGGACGTTGGACATTGCTCCAGACGGGGTAAAACCCGTAGGATGCAAGTGGATCTTCAAAAGGAAGATTGGTGTAGATGGACAGGTTGAGACCTATAAAGCTAGGCTGGTAGCAAAGGGTTTTCGTCAAAGACCTGGCTTGGACTACGACGAAACCTTTTCTCCAGTAGCCATGCTGAAATCCATTCGGATCCTTCTTGCCATTGCTGCCTTCCACGATTATGAGATCTGGCAAATGGACGTAAAGACAGCTTTTCTAAATGGAAATTTAGAGGAGTGTGTCTATATGGACCAGCCAGAGGGTTTCATTCAGAGTGGGAGCAGCGGAAAGGTGTGCAAGTTGCTTAAGTCCATCTATGGACTAAAGCAGGCATCGCGGAGTTGGAACATCTGCTTTGATGAGACGGTCAAAGAATTTGGCTTTATCAAAAATCCAGATGAACCATGCATCTATAGTAGATTTGTAGCGAGAACTGTAGTATTCCTCGTTTTATACGTGGATGACATTCTCTTAATAGGAAATGATATTCCTATGCTACAATCTGTCAAGGGGTTCTTGTCACAAAGGTTCTCCATGAAAGACCTGGGTGATGCCTCATACATCCTGGGGATCCGGATCCATCGTGATAGATCCAAGAGGATATTGGGACTTTCTCAGTCCAGGTACATCGACACCGTACTGAAAAGATTCAGTATGGAAGATTCCAAGCGCGGTAACCTACCGGCTTGTCACGGGATCACCCTCTCTAAAGAGATGTCTCCCAAGACTGATTTGGAGAGGGATCGCATGTCTATTATACCCTACGCTTCTGCGGTAGGCTCTATAATGTATGCGATGTTGTGTACCAGACCGGATGTAGCTTATGCACTGAGTGTAGTAAGCCGGTATCAGTCAAACCCTGGGGAGAAACATTGGATAGCGGTAAAGAACATTCTCAAGTACCTGAGGAGGACTAAGGAGATGTTCTTGGTGTATGGCGGAAAGGACCTCCAGATCGAGGCCTTTGCTGACTCCAGCTTCCAGAGTGACAAGGATGATTCCAAGTCCATGTCGGGTTTTGTCTTTACCCTCAATGGAGGGGCGGTGTGTTGGAAGAGTTCCAAACAGGAAACCGTTGCAGACTCGACGATGGAAGCGGAATACATCGCTGCATCTGATGCCGCAAAAGAAGCTGTCTGGATGAGGAAGTTCTTGAAAGAACTTCAGGTGGTTCCGTCCATTGTTGATCCAATACCTCTGTATTGCGACAACAACGGGGCTATAGCTTTAGCGAAGGAACCCAGGTCCCATCAGAAATCCAGGCACATCTTAAGGCGGTATCACCTGATCAGGGAGATCGTAGATCGCCAGGAGATCGAGGTTCGGAGAGTCGCTTCAGAAGATAACACTGCTGATCCATTCACCAAGGCCCTGCCCCAGACTCAGTTCGAGCGGCTGATCGAGATGATAGGTCTTCGATACGCCAGTACATGGCCTTAGTGCAAGTGGGAGATTGTTAGTGTATATGCCCTAGAGGCCATTACTGTATCATACTAGTTTGTATATTACTTAATGGATGCTTGGGATATTCACCTTGTATATACAATCTTGCTCAAAATAGTAGTATGCTACTTGGTTTGTTTCTACTTCAATGTGTACTTGTGTTTATTTCAGTATATCACTTATACGCATTAGTGGAGCCCTTAGGATCTTTGCTTGATTACCAGCGTTGTGATGGCAGTCACACTAGTGGGGGCTGGGTAATCTATAAGCACATCCTTATTCAGGTCCCTGGTCGCAGGACTATCGAGACAGGGCATCGATACTCCGGAGTAGACCAGCGCATGCGCTTCTCATCCCAGTGTGGGAGACGGTCTGTCCCACAGCCGTCAGTACGTCGTACTTGAGATAGTATGCGGGTGCTCGTTAGGTTACGGGTACACTGGACAGGACTCGTCGGGAACTGACTAGTTGGTATTATACCTATCGTCAGTTATCAGTTCCCAGGTGACATGAGTACAGCTTAGTCCGCTGACTTGACACTGTCACTCCGCCTCGAGTGTGTTCCCACTGTACTTTGATCACTACCCTACCACGGCTCAAAGGAGTCGTGCAAACAGGTGGTGGTTGGGTGCAGTCCCGAAGCACTTGGAGGCAGTGACGGTTAGACAGGATTCGTCTCTCCCGGTATTGGGGGTTGACATCGCGCTGTGTCTAGGAGAGCCATTACACGAGTAGTCCCTGGCCAGGGCAAACGAGATATACTGGTAGGTTTCCAGTGTTATCTCAGGGTGTATTGGGCTTCACTCCGGCACGACTTGTACCGCTATTGGGGGACTGACGTTTACCGCCCCCTAGGCCCGCCATGCGATGTATCAGACGAACAGACCGGACTGTACGGAGAATGTCACACTCAGGCTCAGTAGGAGTTCAGATGGGTTTCGCCTCGTCGGTCTTCTTGTCGGCATTACCTGGGGACCGTTACGCACAGCTAGTGCCGCTTGCGGTCTGTGGTTAAACCCACTGCCAGCGTAGTGTCGAGTCTTTAGAGTCCCACACAGAAAGCTTTTCGCCTTTAGGCAAAAGAGTAGAGGTCGCATGGTATTGCGACAGGTCGCATGGTTTTGCGACAGGGTTCGGTCACATCCGTGCACTTGTGCACGTACAGTGTCCGGACAGTTTACACTAGCGGGCTTTGGTTTAAGCCAGATCCTAGTGTACCTTATGGGATTGGATTTATCCAGTTTGCATTCGTGTTCCTCGGAACGCGGATGCGGGTGTGTATGCACAGTTGACAGGGAGGCAGAGGTAGTGGATTCTCATTAGGGTTGTTGACAGTTGACCGTTGACTTTTGACTTTTTGCTCAACCCTAATGAGAATATGATATGTGATTAACTATTATATTAATTAAGTATTATGGTGATATGGTTGTTGACTTGTTGATTTTTGTTGACTTGTTGACTTTGGTGACTTGTTGACTTTTGTTGACTTGTTGACCGGTTGACTAGGCTTGACTAGTTGACCATCATGATAACCATGGTTATCATTTCATGCCAAAGACTTTTTTCTTGCTTGCTTTTTGGGTAAAATGAGTGCATGATATGATAACCTTATGGTTGCTTCTAACCATCACCAAAAGACTTTTTTGATATGATGAGTTATGATCACTTTGGATTATGAGAGGGTGAGAGAGAAAAGAGAGCCTTATTCTTTCTTGCTCATTCTCTCTCTTGTTCTTGAGCTCTCCCCTTGCTCTCACCCTCAACCTCTTGCTCCCTCTCTTGATCTATGGTTCTCTTGTCTCATGAGTTGAGAATCAAGAACCATAGATAAAATCCCATTCTATTTCCTCTCTACTCATTCTAGTTCACTAGGTTTGGCAAACCAAGTGAACTAGTTTCTTCAAAGACCGAAGAAGGAGCTAAAGGTTGGAGCTTTCAAGTGGATCTATCTTCGGCGTACGGAGACGACGAGAAGGAGCCATCGGACCACCACCGGAGCTTGAAGAGAAGGAGTTCAAGTTTAGGTATAACCATCTTCATCCGAGTAGCTAAATATCTTTAGCTTAGTTTGCTAGTTTTAGTTTAGGTAACGATCCCGACCATAAGTTAGTCCATGTTGCCTCTTGCGATAAAAATTTTGATTTTATACCGTTTCCGCCTCCCCGTAAGAACCGGGGGTCGCAATATGGACTTACAGGTGATAATCATATCAAGCACCCACAAGCCGTCAGCGGTACTAGCTGGACGTAACGGCTAACTGGGTATTGAGTGATCCGAAGATCAGCAAGCAAGCCTGCTCCAACTCCTGCAAAAAGCCTGACAGTGACACTACCGTACAGTCCGGTCTCCTCGTCTTATATGTCGCATATCAAGTCTGGGGGTGGTAAATGTCAGACCCCAATAACCGATAAGTCATGCCGATACGAGGCTCATAACGGGTCGAGAAACTACTAATAATACTTACCAGTAAATCTCTAAACCAGCACTGGCCAGGGACTGCCCTGTTTTGGCCCATCGAGCATAGCGCAACATTAACCTCCGATACAGGGAGAGACGAAACCCCTCCTATCGCTCATTGCCTCCATATAACTCGGGACTATACCCAAAAACCACCGTTTTTCATGCCCTCTTGGATGTGGTAAGGTGGAAATCAAAACACAGTGGGAATCACACAAGACACTATGACGATCTCGGGTCTACAGACTAACCTGTACCAGTGTCACCAAAGAACTGCCATCTGACGTAAGGTATATTACCATCTGGGAGTTCTCGGCGAGTCCGTCCAGTGTACCCAGTCTCCACTGAGCACCCGTATATCATCTCTGATGTCAAACACCAATGGATATGGGATCATCCATCGCCCATCTACATGGGTCGAGAAGGCATACGCTAGTATACTCTGGTATATCGATGCCCCATCTCGATACACCCACGACTAGGGACCTTGAAGGATGTACTTATGGACTACCATGTCCCCACAAGTATGATCCGCATCATAGTCCAGGTAGTCAAGTACACATCCTAAGGGCTTTACCAACATGTAACAGAGAGACAATCAGTATGCACGTTAAGGTAAAGAGTAACCAGATACCATACTATCATGTCAACCAAGAAAGTCCTCCCTATATATGTCCAAGCATCCACTACCATATACATCTCATGTATAGTAATGGCCTCTAGGGCATACATATAACTAACAACATCGACCCCAACAACTCAATAAGTCGTGCCGATGAATGGTCTATAACAGATCGATAAACTACTGATAACACTTATCAGTAAATCTCAACTGCCATGGCCAGGGACTTACTGATATAGCCAATCGAGCACAGCACAGCATCAACTCCCAAGACCGGGAGAGACGAAACCCCACCTATGGCTCATCGCCTTCGTGTGTCTCGGGACTGTTCCCAACGGCCACCTGTTTGCACGACTCAGTAGAGCCGTGGTAGGGTGGTAATCAAAGTACAGTGGGAGAACACACAAGACTCTATGACGATCTCGGGTCTACAAACTAAGCTGCACCAGTGTCACCGGAGAACTGCTATCCGACGATAGATTTAATTCCATATAGGAGTTCTCGGTGAGTCCGTCCAGTGTACCCAGTCACCACTGAGCACACGTATATGATCTCGATGTCAAACATCGATAAATGTGGGAACATCCATCGCCCATCATATGGGTCTAGTGTCATATACGCTAGTCTACTCTGGTATATCGATGCCCCGTCTCGATATACCTACGACTAGGGACATTTCAGGATATGCTTATAAACTACAGATGTCCCACTAGTATGATCTCCATCATAATCATAGTAGTCAAGCCTATATCCTCAGGGCTTTATCAACATGTGTGAATGAATAAAAGCATGATCAAATCAACATGTCAGATAAAGAAGAACCAGATTGCTAACCATCATGTCGAGCAAGAATGTACACTGAATATATATATATATATACATGTATAAATACATCCACTATCATATAATGGCCTCCAGGGCATACATATATCCAACAGTCTCCCACTTGCACTAAGGCCAGTTATTGGCGTATTTCATACCCAACATCTCAAAAAGTCGCTCATGCTGCGGCTGAGGGAGGGCCTTGGTGAGTGGATCCACGACGTTATTCTTTGTGTCTACTCTCCTAATATCGATCTCGCGGCGATCTACAATCTCTCGGATCAAATGAAAGCGCCTCAGGATGTGTCTGGACCGGTGATGGGACCTGGGCTCCTTGGCTAACGCCATAGCCTCATTATTATCACAATACAATGGTATTGGATCAATAATGGTTGGAACTACTGCTAGCTCCGAAACCAACTTCCTCATCCAGACGACATCCTTGGTGGCATCATTCGCAGCAATGTACTCAGCCTCCATCGTAGAGTCTGCAACGGTATCCTGTTTGGAACTCTTCCAACTTACCGCCCTTCCATTGAGGGTAAATACAAACCCGGAGATAGATTTGTTGTCGTCCTTATCGCTCTGGAAGCTCGAATCGGTAAAGGCCTCCATTTGGAGATCTCCATTACTATAGACCAAGAACAATCCTTTAGTCCTTCGCAAGTACTTAAGAATGTTCTTCACAGCTATCCAGTGATTCTCCCCTGGGTTGGATTGATACCTGCTTACAACACTAAGTGCATAAGCTACATCTGGGCGTGTACAAAACATCGCAGACATTATAGATCCTACTGCCGAAGCATAGGGTATAATGCTTATGCGAGCTCTCTCTTCATTTGTCATTGGGCAAGTGTCCTTAGAGAGAGTGATCCCATGGCAAGCGGGTAAGGCACCCCGCTTGGAGTCTTCCATACTAAACCTTTTTAGGATGGTGTTGATGTACCTGGTTTGGGACAATCCCAATAACCTTTTGGATCTATCCCTATAGATCCTAATGCCCAGAATGTATGTGGCATCACCCAGGTCCTTCATGGAGAACCTAAGTGATAAGAAGGATTTGACCGACTGTAGCATAGGAATATCATTTCCTATCAGAAGAATGTCATCCACGTACAATACGAGGAATGTGATAGCTCTCCCTACAGCCTTCTTATAAACACAAGGTACATCTGGATTTTTGATGAAATCAAACTCTTTGATAACATCATCGAAACAGATGTTCCAACTCTGTGATGCCTACTTTAACCCATATATGGATTTAAGCAATCTACATGCATTCCCGCTGTTCCCACTGTCAATGAAGCCCTCCGTCTGATCCATATAAACACATTCTTCTAAATCCCCATTTAGAAATGCCGTTTTAACGTCCATCTGCCAGATTTCATAGTCGTAGTGAGCAGCAATAGCAAGTAGGATCCGAATGGATTTAAGCATGGCTACGGGCGAAAATGTTTCGTCATAGTCCAAACCTGGTCTTTGACGAAAACCCTTCACCACAAGTCTTGCCTTATAGGTCTCTACCTGCCCATCTACACCAATCTTTCTTTTAAAGATCCATTTGCACCCCATAGGTTTTACCCCAGGGGGTACAACGTCCAAAGTCCATACTTTGTTGGTGTACATAGACTCCATTTCGGATCTCATGGCATCCAGCCATTTCACAGAGTCTCCACTCCTGATAGCTTGCTGAAAACTTGTAGGATCATCATCCTCCATAATGCAGTCTTCTCTGTCACCATCAATAAGGAAACCGTAGTACCTCTCCGGTAGGCGAGAAGTCCTACCAGACCTTCGGAGTGGCCGAGGTTCCTCTGTTTCTGTTGCAACAGCCGATTCAACCAAGTCGTCATTTGTTGTTTGTGTCTCTAAAACCACTTCTAGATCTACCACATTGCCATCAGTTTCATTTATGAAAAAATCTTTTTCCAAGAATGTGGCATGCTGAGAAACAAACACTTTTTGTTCCTCCCTGTGGTAGAAAAGATATCCATAAGAATTCCATGGATATCCCATAAAGTTACACATGACCGACCGTGTTTCGAGTTTGTCTGGATTCTGCTTTTTAACATAGGCCGGGCAACCCCAAATCTTAATTCTCTTAAGAGATGGTCTCTTCCCATGCCATATCTCATGTGGCGTGGTAGACACGGTTTTGGTTGGGAACCTGTTCAGTAGAAACGCTGCAGTCTCCAATGCATGCTCCCAAAATGAGACAGGTAACTCAGCATCACTCATCATGGAACGGACCATATCTAATAGGGTCCGATTCCGTCGTTCAGACACACCGTTGTGCTGTGGTGTGTAAGGAGGAGTGAGCTGAGAGAGAATCCCATTCTCTTTTAGGATGTTTGCAAATTCTGTACTGAGGTACTCCCCACCTCGATCTGATCGAAGCATTTTGATACTCAAGCCGGTTTGTTTTTCTACTTCGAGTTTATATTAAGTGAATTTCTCGAAATCTTCGGATTTGTGCTTTAATAAAAATACATGACCGAATCTTGAGAAATCGTCAGTGAAAGTAATGAAGTATGAAAAACCGCCTCTAGCCTGTGTAGACATTGTCCCACATACATCACTATTTATGAGGCCTAGGAGCTCGGTAGCTCTTTCTCCGTATCCGGTAAAAGGAGTTTTGGTCATTTTACCTTTGATACAAAACTGGCAAGTCGCATACGATTTATATTCAAAAGGGTTTAAATATCCATCTTTATATAACTTGTTTAGTCTTGTTTCATTAATATGACCAAGTCTACAGTGCCAAAGAAAAGCTTCATTTATTTCTGAAAGTTTTCTTTTATTAGTGTTGTATGCTGAAAACTGTGTGTTGATTTAGGACGTATATACCGTTATTAAGCGTACCATACCCAACCAACATTTGATTCAGGTGAATGTTCATAACATTGTTCTGCAATACAAAATTATATCCTTCATTGTGTAACAAAGAAACGGATATTACATTACAAAGCATACTAGATACAAAATAACATGGGTTCAAAACCAATATGCACCCAGATGGCAACCCCAAGTGATACTCTCCCACTGCGACTGTATGTACATTGGAAACATTTCCAACGCGGAGAGTATGGTCATCTTTCTTCAAAACCGTGCTATTTCTCAGCCCCTGCATAGAATTGCAAATGTGAGAACCTGAACCGGTATCTAATACCCAGGAAGCAGTGTTTATTGAAAAACAGTTTTCTGTCATAAACACACCTGAAGCGGAAGCATCCCCATGCTTCTTTTTGAGATTTAAGTACTCCGTGCAGTTGCGCTTCAAATGTCCTGTTTTGTGGTAGTGATAACATTCCCCTTTCCCCGATTCTCCAGCTTTGGACTTGTCCTTCCCCTTAACCTTTTTAACTCCACCCCTAGGCTTGGTGGGCTTCTTCTTCATCTTTCCCTTAGCTTTAGCCTTTGGGCGAGAAGAGGAAGATTGCCCAACACTCAAAACGGGAGTTTTCACTGATTTCAGTGTGCTCTCTGCACTCCTTAACATATTTGTAGGGTTCCTAGGCACTCTCAAGAGGTCTCACAAGGCATCAACCATGCCAATTTCAAAAATTACGGAGCCGAGAAACCCGACTACGGATCGTTGGCTAGAAGTTTAGGCGAAAACATAAACTAGTTAACAACTTAACTATAATGTAACGGAAATACAACCTTTGTAGATCCGGTGCTCCACCTCCATAGCTCCGTGATGATGTCTCCTCGCTGCGATCATCGGATCCTGGGCTCTAGTGTCGGCTTCATCGGAGAATGGGCGGGCTAGGTCATCGACTACGACGCCGAAGATGATCTACGTCGAGGCATCACTAGATCAAGCTCCACCTTCATCAAGCCATGAAAACTTGTGAAGGAAACACACTCTACTACTTGGCAAGAGGTAGAGGATGAAGAAATAGGAAGTGGATAGACTTTAGAATTGGATTTCTCACTCATTTTCATCAATCACCATTGATGGAATCAAGGTTCTTCATCTTGAAGAAGAAGAAGAAGAAGATGAAGCATATGATAAGTTATTATGAAAAAGAATAATAAAATCATTCTTATCATAATATTAACCATGGTAATGTGTAGAGAGTTAATCATGGTTGAATGGAATGGTTAGGGTTAAGCATGAGACAAAATGGTCACTTGGTCAAAGTCTTCATGAAGCTTCATCAAGCTTCATGAATGAAAAGAAACCATTTTCTCTTTACATTCCTAAAAAGGAAATAACCTAAATAATTAGTTAAGATAATCAAAACCCTAACCATTTAAATAACCATGGTTTAATTCTTTACACAAAAACCCTAGCAAACATGTATCATCAAACATGATACAATCAAGTGCACAAAAAATATATCACATATACAATGTGCACATCCGATTGAGAAAATCCATTTAAAGTGAACCAATACTATTTAATGCAAAGTAATATATCAAATATATAATTATGCATTAAATCATTAAATCAACACTTGATTTAACGATCCGGTCATATCGCATATAACCGACTAGTATCCAATGTATCGGCTTATCGAATCAATCCCTGATTCGATAACTAGGTTATATCGCATATAACCATTCGACACATTCATCGCGAGAATGAAATACGGTATCACATACACGCATTATTCTCGGTCCCGCACATATCTCATATGCGCTCCTAATTCGTTTCGCTTGAGCCAGGAAACCTCTATGTAGGACTCTAAATACTCGTCAATACGCCGGTAGCAGATGATGATCATATCAAGCACCCACAAGCCGCAAGCGGTCTGCTAAACGTAACGGCCACCCGGGTATTGAGCGATCAGAATATCGACGAGCAAGCCCGCTCATACTTCAGTGAATCCAACCAGTAACACTACCGTACAGTCCGGTCTGATCGTCTGATATGTCGCATATCTCGCCTAGGGGTGGTAAACGTCAGACCCCAATAGCTTGATAAGTCGTGTCGATATGAGGTCTATAACAATTCGAGAAACTATTGGTAACACTTACCAGTAAATCTCAGCAACCCTGGCAAGGGATTTCCGGTTATAGCCAATCGAACACAGCGCAACATCAACTCCCTATACCGGGAGAGACGAATCCCCTCCTATCGCTCATTGCCTCCATGTGACTCGGGACTGTACCCAAAAACCACCGTTTTGCACGCCCTCTTGGACGTGGTAAGGTGGAAATCAAAGCACAGTGGGAACCACACAAGACTCTATGACAATCTCGTGTCAACAGACTACTCTGTACCAGTGTCACCAGAGAACTGCCATCTGACGTAAGGTATAATACCATCTGGGAGTTCTCGGCGAGTCCGTCCAGTGTACCCAGTCTTCACTGAGCACCCGTATATCATCTCTGATATACGACACCAATGGATATGGGATCATCCATCACCCATCTGTATGGGTCGAGAAGGTATACGCTAGTCTACTCTGGTATATCGATGCCCCGTCTCGATACACCCACGACTAGGGACTTTGAAGGATGTACTTATAGACTACCATGTCCCCACTAGAATGATCCGCATCATAGTCCAGGTAGTCAAGTACACATCCTAAGGGCTTTACCAACATGTCACAGAGAGACAATCAATATACACGTTAAGGTAAAGAGCAACCAGATAGCATACTATCATGTCGAGCAAGAAAGTCCTCCCTATATATGTCCAAGCATCTACTACATTATACATCCTATGTATAGTAATGGCCTCTAGGGCATACATATAACTAACAATCTCCCAATTGCACTAGGGCCATCTGATAGCAGTGGTTGTAGTATCTCATACTCAACCATCCCATAATAATCTCTCTCTGGGAACAGGCCTTTGTGAGTGGATCCGCTGTGTTGTCCTCTGAGTCTACTCTCCAAACCTCGATCTCTTGGAGATCAAGCATCTCCATGATCAGGTGACACTGCCTTAGAATATGTCTGGATCACTGATGGGACCGTCGTTCCTTGGCATATAAGCCACAACTCCATTGTCTCATAATGGTAGGAACGTAGTTCATCTCATGAACCAATATACACCCAGACTGCCTCTTTGGTAGCATCTTAAGTAGCGATGTATCCTGCCTTTATCGTCTAGTATGTCACGGTATCTAGCTTGGAACTCTTCCAACATACCGTCCCTCGATTGAGGGTAAAGACAATGCCTGTGACTGACACTCAGTCGTCTTTATCACCCTGGAACACTTCCAGTGATTCTTCCCAGGATCAATTGATACCATCTCACTACAGCTAGTGAGTATTCTAACATCCATTTAGATCTATCTCATAGATCCAAAAACCCAGGATTTAGGAGGTATCACTTTGATCCTATGTGGAGAATCATTGTGATAAGCGGAGATTGATCGAGCGTAGCATAGGAAACTCTTTCCCTATCAAGAGTATGTCATCCACGTACTCTACGAGGATCGTCACCATACTCCCTACTACTTTTTTGTTTATACAAGGTTCATCTACCATTTTGATGATGTCAACTACTTTGACTAATCCATCAAAACAGATGTTCCAACTCCGCGATGCTTGCTTTATCCTATAAAGCATCTTGCACACGTTTCCGCTGCTCCCACTGTCTACGAGGCCCTCTGGCTGTGTACTTATAGACGCTCTCTTCCAAAACATTATTTAGAAAAGTTGTCATGACACCCAACCACCAGATATCGTAGTCATGGTATGTGGCCGTGGCAAGTAGTATCTGGATGGACTTAAGCATAGGTACTGGAAAAGGTTTCATCATTATCCATGCCTGGTCGATGACGAAGACCTTTAACAAGTCTAGCTTTGAAAGTCTCAACTTTTCCATGTACACCAAGTAATCTTCTCAAGATTTACTTGCTCCTGATGGGGATTTAACCCTTCAGATATAGCAACTAAAGTCCATACATTGTTGGTGTATAAGGATTCCATCTCAGATCGCTAAGCATCCAGCTATTCTTACAGAGTCCCACTCCTGATGGCCAGCTCGAAACAAGTTGGGTCATCTGTTAGTGTATATGCCCTAGAGGCCATTACTGTATCATACTAGTTTGTATATTACTTGATGGAAGCTTGGGATATTCACAGTTGTATATACAATCTTGCTCGAAATGGTAGTATGCTACTTGGTTTGTCTCTGCTTTAATATGTGCATGTGTTTCTTTTAGCATATTGCTGATATACATATTAGTAGAGCCCTTAGGATCTTTGCTTGATTACCAGCGTGGTGATGGCGCTCACACTCGTGGGAGCTGGGTGATCAATAAGCACATCCTTATATAGGTCCCTAGTCGTTGGACTATCGAGACAGGGCATCGATACTCCGGAGTAGACTAGCGTATGCGCTTCTCATCCCAGTGTGGGGGACGGTTTGTCCCACAGCCGTCAGTACGTCGTACTTGAGATAGTATACGGGTGCTCGTTGGGTTACGAGTACACTGGACAGGACTCGTCGGGAATTGTTGGTTGGTATTATACCTATCGTCAATTATCAGTTCCCAGGTGACATGAGTACAGCTTAGTCCGCTGACTTGACACTGTCACTTCGCCTCGAGTGTGTTCCCACTGCACTTTGATTACTACCCTACCACGGCTCAAAGGAGTCGTGCAAACAGGTAGTTTTTGGGTGCAGTCCCGAAGCACTTGGAGGCAGTGACGGTTAGACAGGATTCGTCTCTCCCGGTATTGGGGGTTGACATCGCGCTGTGTCTAGGAGAGCCATTACACGAGTAGTCCCTGGCCAGGGCAAGCGAGATTTACTGGTAGGTTTCCAGTGTTATCTCAGGGTGTTCTGGGCTTCACTCCGACACGACTTGTACCGCTATTAGGGGACTGACGTTTACCGCCCCCCTAGGCCCGCCATGCGATGTATCAGACGAACAGACCGGACTGTACGGAGATTGTCACATACAGGCTCAGTAGGAGTTCAGATGGGGTTCACCTCGTCAGTCTTCTTATCGACATCTACCTGGGGACCGTTACGTACAGCTAGTGCCGCTTGCGGTCTGTGGTTAAACCCACTGCCAGCGTAGTGTCGAGTTTTTAGAGTCCCACACAGAGAGCTATTCGCCTTTAGGCTAAATGAGTAGAGGTCGCATGGTTTTGCGACAGGGTTCGTTCAGATTCGTGCACTTGTGCACGTTTGCTGTCCGGACAGTTTATACTAGCGGGCTTTGGTTTAAGCCGGATCCTAGTATATGATTTGAGATTGGTTTTTCTCATTGTGTTCGTGTTCCTCGGATCACGAATGCGGGTGCGTATGCACAGTTGCTTGAGATTGAGGGAGAGGACCTTGATTAGGGTTAATGGCTATTGTCATTTTATTAACCCTAATGTTTATGTGTGTGTTATTGTTAATTAGTAATTAGTTTAATAATTGTCCATGGTTGTGGTTGTTGACCATTTGACTTCTTTGACTTGTTGACCTAGGTTGACACTTTGACCATCATCATTTCTTTTGGAAGATGCTTTTTGATCTTTGCAAATTGAAATGATAATGGTCATGTCATGATTTACCATGATAATTATCTAGCTAATTATTCAATTAAATTAATTCACACATATTAGTGAGAAAGGCTCTATTATTTTCTCACTCTCTCATATCATTTCTCTCTCTTGCTCATCCTCTCCCTCAAGCTCTCTCCCTCTCATGTGTTGAGAAACAAAAAAGCTTGAGAAAAACCTTCACTTGATCTTCTCTACTCTCTTCTAGGGTTCAAGTCTTAGCATTTCTTGCACTCTAGTTACTCCTAGCTTGGAGTTGAAGCTAAAGGTCGAGGCTTTCGGGTGGATCCTTCTTTGACGGGAGAAGACAAGCAAGGTGACCTCTTTCTACCATTCCTAGGAGCAAGGAGAGAAGGACTAAAGACCAAAGGTATAACCTTTCTACCACTTAGCTACTTTGTAGTTAGGTCTAGCAAGTTTATGTTTAGCAAAGATCCTCACAAGCTTGGTCCATGTTGCCTAAGTCCATAAAAATCCAACTTTTATTATGTTTTCCGCCTCCCCGTAAGCTCCGGGGTGGGCAACGTGGACCTACAGTGGTATCAGAGCCTAACTAAACCTAAACTAGCTAAGTAGTTAAGTGTAACGAAGTTTCGAAGCCGGAAAATCGAAAAACCAAACTCGCAAAACCCTAGTTTCTGTTAATATTTTTTCTGGTCAAAATAAAATTTGTTATACACCAAAAATTATCTCAGGGTTTTGTGTGAAAAACCACCAAAGACGAACCAGAGAGGCGACTAAAGGACCGCGGATCCGCGGCAATAGGAAACTCTTGCCGCGGAAGCGCGGCCATATTGTCCCCTCTCTGCATCGATTTTGGTGCAGTATGTTTCTGTGTTGGTTTTGGGATTTTTAGGATATGTTATATGTGCCCAGATTTTCCAGAACTAAAATTTACTTTTGGGGGCCTATAAATCCGTATTTTTTCGAAACTTCACTACACTTTAACTATATCGGTTATATCTGTGATGCTTGTATGTATTGAACGTCGGCTAATCGCTATAAGTCGATTAGTCGGGGTTATACATCTCTGTGATCTGTGATTGTTATTGGTTTGTGGATATGAATGGATTGGATTGTCGCGGGTGAATAGCCGGGGTGGATGTGAGATGAGCGTTATTTTTCTTTCATTCATTTGTAACCTGTAAATTGATGTAATAATATTATTTGTATGGCCGCACAACCGGGTCGGGGTTGTAGCTGTCATTGTATAATTCTTTTTACTGTTTTTGCTCCTAGGATAGACCCATGGAGGGGGTGCACAAACTACCGGGTATCTCGAAGTGCCGAGTGGCCTACTCACGGTGGTGAGGGAGGTTGCTTCGCTTCGGGTGCTTGGCGGGTAGTTTGCCGCACCCGTAGGGGTCTTGGGTGGGGTATTGGCTATTCACCGCGACCGTGTAATCCGCTTTACGTTGCAGGCTCGAACGCATTGCGGATTCCTAGTATATCCAATGTATTCATCTGTGATCTGTAATGTCTATCATTGCTATATACTTATATATAATAACTATTTAGGCGTTGCTTATGTTTTACAGCCGCGCTAGCCCAGCCCCCGCTCTGTCGTTAGTTAAGTAACCTAACGGGTGATGACGAGGCCCCGTGGCGAATGCGAATGGCATAAGCGTACGTCATATTTTGGTTGTTTTCTGCAATGGTAGGATTAAATGATGGGATGCATTAAAAGAACTAATGCAAGAAAATAAACCAAGTAAAAGTCGATTGGAACACTTTGAAAACCACTCGGTTCTTTTCAAAACTAAAACTTTTAAACGCGGAGCTTGAACCACTCCTTTTAAAAGCTATCTCGTTCCATCGATTAGATCAAGTTCACTACGTTCACGGTTTCGCCAAAACCATCCGTAGCCCTCCGTCATTCCACATGAATGGTCAAAAAGTATTCAAGCTATGTATTTTGGCCAAAGTCAAGGCATAGTGATTGGTAGCTATTGGGTATTCATGTGCAGCATAGATAGATGCGTTGGTTTGGGACAGTCGTGCTGCCATTTTGGCCAAAGTCAAGGGTAGGTACGGGTGGGTCCAAATTAAACAGGAGAATGACGGGTAGAACTTGACATGTGACTTATGATATTTTGGCCAAAGTCAAGGTCATAAGAGCATGGGGCAAAAATCCACATCGGGAGTTTCATAAGTACTGAAACTTGCTAGCTTTGCATACCATTTGGAGTGTGATGATTCTGGTAGGATTCCTTCGGTTTTATCACGCGATGATATTTGGATCCCGATCCTACTGTGAGTATATGCTACTCCTCGGGAAAACTCTCACTTAACGATCAATGCTATAAACTTAGTAGGTGTCTAGAAAGGTGTTAGCGGGGCTACGCCCACAGGGAAAAGAGGTTACTTAATTAAGGAACTTCGCGAAAGCGTTGGAAAACCTCCCTCGAAGTACCGACACTGGCCTGGCTGAACGGTTAAGCAAGTATTGTACGGTGAGAGTAATCCTGACTAATCCTTCCTTTACGGTTTGAGAAGGGATTCGAGAGACAGTGGGAGCCATCCAGTTTAGACAAATTAAAAACCACTCTAAACTTGCAAGAGCATCATGCTAAAGTGTTTCTTTTCTCTCTCCTAATTGCAGCGACCATTCAAGATGACCGGACTTAAGTTATTACTAGATAAAAACATATTGACAGGGCCAAACTACAAAGATTGGCTCAGGAATGTCAAGATGGCAATCACTTATGACAAGTTGGGGTATGTCCTTACCACCAAAGCACCCCCTGTCCCAGGTCCCACCTCCAGCGTCGCGGATAAGGAAATCCGTAAGACATGGGAGATAGATTGCGCGAAGGCCAAATGCCTCGTATTAGCCTCGATGGACAATGAACATCAGCGGAGGCACGAGAATATGGACCTAGAGTCCATATTTCTTCATACAAAAGAACTGTATGGGGAGCAGTCTCGTATCGCAAGATACGAAGTGTCGAAGAAGCTATTTTCGGCAAGGTTGGCCGTCGGATCATCGGTAGCGGAACACGTGCTTAAGATGATTGGCTACATTGAGGAGCTCGCGGACCTTGGGACCACGTTGGAGAATGAGCTCTATACTGATTTGATTCTCCAGTCCCTTCCTTCCACTTACGCCCAGTTTATTCTGAACTTCAACATGCAAGGAAAGGAGGTAGAACTTTCCGAACTTCTGAACATGTTGAGGAGTGCTGAGGGCACCCTACAGAAAGGTAGGGAGACATCCGCTTTGTTTGTAGGAGGATCTTCCTCTTCTAGATCCAAGGCGAAAGCCAAGGGTAAGAAGAAGAAAGCCCCCGCCAAACCAAGAGGAGGTGTCGGTAAAGTGGATACGAAGGGAAAAGGTAAAGCAACAAAGATAGCGGGGAAGCTGGTGGGGAAGGAAGAATGCTTCTATTGTCACAAAAGTGGTCACTGGAAACAGGATTGCAAGGCTTGGAAAGCCAGAACACAGGATTTGAAGCGAGTTGCAGCTTCAGCTTCAGGCGTTGAGAAAGCGTAGAGTTTTGAAGGCAGGTGACATGACCCTCAGAGTTGCGAACGGTGCTAGCATGGATGCTGAGGCCGTGGGGGACTATCACCTGGGATTGTCAGATGGACATTTTTTGGTTTTGCGTAGTTGTTATTATGTACCAAATGCAACCTGTAATATCATTTCTGTATCTTTATTATCTAAAGAAGGTTATGAATTTGCATTTGTAAGTAATGTAGTGAACATTCACCTTAATCAAGCTTTGATTGGGTCAGGTACATTGAACAACGGTATATACGTATTAAACCAACCACAGATTTTCAATGTCCAGAATACACACAAAAGAAAGTCTCCAGAAATTAATAAAACTTTCTTATGGCATTGTAGACTGGGTCACATCAATGAGAGAAGGTTGACTAAGTTACACACAGAAGGATATTTGGATTCGTTCGAATATCAATCGTATGCAACTTGTCGATCCTGTCTCAAGGGAAAGATGACAAAGACTCCGTTTACTGGACACGGAGAAAGAGCGAGCGAGCTCTTGGGACTCGTACACAGTGACGTGTGCGGTCCAATGTCTACACATGCGCGAAGCGGTTATTCTTACTTCATTACTTTTACGGATGACTTTTCAAGGTACGGTTATGTCTTCTTAATGAAACATAAATCCGAGGCTTTTGAAAAATTCCAGGAATATAAGAATGAAGTAGAAAAACAAACAGGCAAAAGTATAAAGACACTGAGATCTGATCGAGGTGGCGAATACTTGAGTGCCGAGTTCCTGTGTTACTTAAAAGAGAATGGAATTCTCTCTCAGCTTACTCCTCCATACACTCCGCAACATAATGGTGTATCGGAGAGACGGAACCGAACCCTATTGGATATGGTACGGTCCATGATGAGTAATGCTGAGTTGCCGCGATCGTTTTGGGGATATGCGCTAGAATCAGCGGCATACCTTTTGAACCGGGTTCCAACTAAGACTGTGCCTACTACACCATATCAGATGTGGTGTGGGAAGAAACCCTATCTTAATCATATTAAGACATGGGGATGTCCAGCTTTTGTAAAAAAGCAGCATGCGGACAAGCTCGAGGCACGCTCAGTACAGTGCAAGTTTGTGGGATATCCAAAGAACTCCAAGGGATATTACTTCTATTGCGAAGAGGAACAAAAAGTCCTTGTTTCTCGCCATGCCCACTTTCTAGAACACCAGTTCATAGAAAAAGAATCAAGTGGGAGCGCAATAGAACTGGAAGAAATTCCAGAACCACGAGCTATTACTGAAAGCTTGGTTGATCCAGAGGGTTCGAAAGATCAGGACATTCCCACGCCACTCCGTAGAAGTAGTAGGCAGTCTCATCCGCCCGAGAGATACTACGGTTTTCTCATTGACGGGGATAGAGAGGATTGCATCATAGACTTTGATGAGCCTACTAGCTTCCAGCAAGCCTTACAGAGCGTCGACTCGGTAAAATGGC
The DNA here is from genome assembly GCA_030015575.1 of Agapanthus africanus. Taxonomy (NCBI): domain Eukaryota; kingdom Viridiplantae; phylum Streptophyta; class Magnoliopsida; order Asparagales; family Amaryllidaceae; genus Agapanthus; species Agapanthus africanus. The sequence continues at coordinate 620,368,741 of JASDDO010000024.1, forward strand.
TGGATGCAATGCGGACCGAGATGGAGTCCATGTACACCAACAAAGTATGGACGTTGGACATTGCTCCAGACGGGGTAAAACCCGTAGGATGCAAGTGGATCTTCAAAAGGAAGATTGGTGTAGATGGACAGGTTGAGACCTATAAAGCTAGACTGGTAGCAAAGGGTTTTCGTCAGCGACCTGGTTTGGACTATGACGAAACCTTTTCTCCAGTAGCTATGCCGAAATCCATTCGGATCCTTCTTGCCATTGCTGCCTTCCACGATTATGAGATTTGGCAGATGGACGTAAAGACAGCTTTTCTAAATGGTCATTTAGAGGAGTGTGTCTATATGGATCAGCCAGAGGGTTTCATTCAGAGTGGGAGCAGCGGAAAGGTGTGCAAGTTGCTTAAGTCCATTTATGGACTAAAGCAGGCATCGCGGAGTTGGAACATCTGTTTTGATGAGACGGTCAAGGAATTTGGCTTTATCAAAAATCCAGATGAACCATGCATCTATTGTAGATTTGTAGCGAGAACTGTAGTATTCCTCGTTTTATACGTGGATGACATTCTCTTAATAGGAAATGACATTCCTATGCTACAATCTGTCAAGGGGTTCTTGTCACACAGGTTCTCCATGAAAGACCTGGGTGATGCCTCTTACATTCTGGGTATCCGGATCTACCGTGACAGATCCAAGAGGATATTAGGACTTTCGCAGTCCAGGTACATCGACACCATACTGAAGAGATTCAGTATGGAAGATTCTAAGCGTGGTAATTTACCGGCTTGTCACGGGATCACCCTCTCCAAAGAGATGTCTCCCAAGAATGATTTGGAGAGGGATCGCATGTCTATTATACCCTACGCTTCTGCGGTAGGCTCTATAATGTATGCAATGTTGTGTACCAGACCGGATGTGGCTTATGCACTGAGTGTGGTAAGCAGGTATCAGTCAAACCCAGGGGAGAAACATTGGATAGCAGTAAAGAACATTCTCAAGTACCTGAGAAGGACTAAGGAGATGTTCTTGGTGTATGGCGGAAAAGACCAGCAGATTGAGGCCTTTGCTGACTCCAGCTTCCAGAGTGACAAGGATGATTCCAAGTCCATGTCGGGTTTTGTCTTCACCCTCAATGGAGGGGCGGTGTGTTGGAAGAGCTCCAAACAGGAAACCGTTGCTGACTCGACGATGGAAGCGGAATACATCGCTGCATCTGATGCCGCAAAAGAAGCTGTCTGGATGAGGAAGTTCTTGAGAGAACTTCAGGTGGTTCCGTCCATTGTTGACCCAATACCTCTGTATTGCGACAACAACGGGGCTATAGCTTTAGCAAAGGAACCCAGATCCCATCAGAGATCCAGACACATCTTAAGGCGGTATCACCTGATCAGGGAGATCGTGGATCGCCAGGAGATCGAGGTCCGGAGAGTTGCATCAGAGGATAACACAGCAGATCCATTCACCAAGGCCTTGCCCCAGACTCAGTTCGAGCGGCAGATCGAGATGATAGGTCTTCGATACGCCAGTACATGGCCATAGTGCAAGTGGGAGATTGTTAGTGTATATGCCCTAGAGGCCATTACTGTATCATACTAGTTTGTATATTACTTGATGGAAGCTTGGGATATTCACAGTTGTATATACAATCTTGCTCGAAATGGTAGTATGCTACTTGGTTTGTCTCTGCTTTAATATGTGCATGTGTTTCTTTTAGCATATTGCTGATATACATATTAGTAGAGCCCTTAGGATCTTTGCTTGATTACCAGCGTGGTGATGGCGCTCACACTCGTGGGAGCTGGGTGATCTATAAGCACATCCTTATACAGGTCCCTAGTCGTTGGACTATCGAGACAGGGCATCGATACTCCGGAGTAGACTAGCGTATGCGCTTCTCATCCCAGTGTGGGAGACGGTTTGTCCCACAGCCGTCAGTACGTCGTACTTGAGATAGTATACGGGTGCTCGTTGGGTTACGAGTACACTGGACAGGACTCGTCGGGAACTGTTGGTTGGTATTATACCTATCGTCAGTTATCAGTTCCCAGGTGACATGAGTACAGCTTAGTCCGCTGACTTGACACTGTCACTTCGCCTCGAGTGTGTTTCCACTGCACTTTGATTACTACCCTACCACGGCTCAAAGGAGTCGTGCAAACAGGTAGTTTTTGGGTGCAGTCCCGAAGCACTTGGAGGCAGTGACGGTTAGACAGGATTCGTCTCTCCCGGTATTGGGGGTTGACATCGCGCTGTGTCTAGGAGAGCCATTACACGAGTAGTCCCTGGCCAGGGCAAGCGAGATATACTGGTAGGTTTCCAGTGTTATCTCAGGGTGTTCTGGGCTTCACTCCGGCACGACTTGTACCGCTATTAGGGGACTGACGTTTACCGCCCCCTAGGCCCGCCATGCGATGTATCAGACGAACAGACCGGACTGTACGGAGATTGTCACATACAGGCTCAGTAGGAGTTCAGATGGGGTTCACCTCGTCAGTCTTCTTATCGACATCTACCTGGGGACCGTTACGTACAGCTAGTGCCGCTTGCGGTCTGTGGTTAAACCCACTGCCAGCGTAGTGTCGAGTCTTTAGAGTCCCACACAGAGAGCTATTCGCCTTTAGGCTAAATGAGTAGAGGTCGCATGGTTTTGCGACAGGGTTCGTTCACATTCGTGCACTTGTGCACGTTTGCTGTCCGGACAGTTTATACTAGCGGGCTTTGGTTTAAGCCGGATCCTAGTATATGATTTGAGATTGGTTTTTCTCATTGTGTTCGTGTTCCTCGGATCACGAATGCGGGTGCGTATGCACAGTTGCTTAAGATTGAGGGAGAGGACCTTGATTAGGGTTAATGGCTATTGTCATTTTATTAACCCTAATGTTTATGTGTGTGTTATTGTTAATTAGTAATTAGTTTAATAATTGTCCATGGTTGTGGTTGTTGACCATTTGACTTCTTTGACTTGTTGACCTAGGTTGACACTTTGACCATCATCATTTCTTTTGGAAGATGCTTTTTGATCTTTGCAAATTGAAATGATAATGGTCATGTCATGATTTACCATGATAATTATCTAGCTAATTATTCAATTAAATTAATTCACACATATTAGTGAGAAAGGCTCTATTATTTTCTCACTCTCTCATATCATTTCTCTCTCTTGCTCATCCTCTCCCTCAAGCTCTCTCCCTCTCATGTGTTGAGAAACAAAAAAGCTTGAGAAAAACCTTCACTTGATCTTCTCTACTCTCTTCTAGGGTTCAAGTCTTAGCATTTCTTGCACTCTAGTTACTCCTAGCTTGGAGTTGAAGCTAAAGGTCGAGGCTTTCGGGTGGATCCTTCTTTGACGGGAGAAGACAAGCAAGGTGACCTCTTTCTACCATTCCTAGGAGCAAGGAGAGAAGGACTAAAGACCAAAGGTATAACCTTTCTACCACTTAGCTACTTTGTAGTTAGGTCTAGCAAGTTTATGTTTAGCAAAGATCCTCACAAGCTTGGTCCATGTTGCCTAAGTCCATAAAAATCCAACTTTTATTATGTTTTCCGCCTCCCCGTAAGCTCCGGGGTGGGCAACGTGGACCTACATCATCATCTCATGATGCAATCCTCTCTCCCACTGTCATAGAGAAACCGAAGTATCTCTCAGGTGGGTGAGGAACCCTACTAGATCGGCGGAGAGGCTGAGGTTCGTTGGTAACTATTGAATCCTTTGGTTCTTTCAAATCATCAGCTGCAGTTTGTATAGCTGGAACATTTCCAGTTCTACATAACAGATCTTGCCTTGAGCTTATCCGGATTATGCTTTTCAAACATAGGCTGGACAACCCCAAATCTTAACTTACTTAAGAGATGGGCTCTTCCCTTTCCATATCACATATGAAGCGGTAGGCATAGATTTGATTCAAATCCAATTCAATAGGTATGCAGCTTCTCAAGTGCATAACTCCCAAAAAGAAAATAGGAAACTCAGTAGTACTCATCATAGAGCACACCTTATCATATAGGGTGAGATTGCTCCGCCCTGATATACCATCGTGCTATGGTGTATACGGAGGAGTAATGCTGAGAGAGAATCTCATTCTCCTTTAAAATAGTCCAGGATTTCTATGCTCAAGTATTCTCCTCCTTGATCACATCATAGGAAATAATACTTATACCCGTATTTTTGGTTCTCTACTTCTAACTTATATTCTGTGAATATCTCAAAAGGTTCGGACTTGTGTTTCAACAGGAACATAGGTCTGAATCTCGAAAGATTATCAGAGAATGTAATGAAGTACAAAGAACTGGTCTTGGCATATGTGGACAGGGGACCTTTATACATCAACATGTATCATCCCAAGAGTTCACTAACTCTTTCTCTGTTTCTAATAAACAGAGCTGGTGTCATTATATCTTTGTGACATGACTGGCAAGTTTCACAAGATGTAGATTCAAACTGATTTAAATATGCATCTTCATGTAACTTCAGCTAGTCGGGTCGCATTGATATGACCTTGTCTACAATGCCTCAAGAAGGATTCGTTCAGTTCTGAACTCTTCCTCTTATGTGTGTTCTGTATACTAAGAACTGTATTTTGATTTAGAACATTAATGCTTTTAGATAACGTGCCTGAACCGATCAACTTTTGATATAGGAAATGTTCAAAACATTATCCAACAATACAAAATTTTATTATTTCTTTACTAATAAAGAGATAGATACGATTTCGTATATCAGGTTCAGTATCTAATAACATTCATTCAGAATCAATGTATTCGTAATACAGGGTGACAGTGACCAACAGACTTGGCTGCAACACTTGCCCCGTTTTCTGTCTCATGAAACTTATCACCCGTTCTCAGTTCTCTACCTTTCTGTAGCCCTATGTAACTGATTACATATCTGGGATCCTGATCTGGTATCAGATACCCAGGACGTAAAGGATACTAAGAAATAGTTCTCTATAATGAACACACCCGAAGATGATGCATCAGCATGCACTCTCTTCGTTTGGGCGGCATGGGAATTCTGGTAATCCCCAATTTCCAGCTCTGTCTTATAACAATTATAAGTTGGAGCGGGACCAACGTTCCCCAGCTCAGTATAACAAGCGGGTTCGGCCAATAATCCGTATTATTATCTTGATTAAGGCGTGATATGGTCGCTACCTGGAGAGAGAGAGAAGAAAACACTCAGCGTGCGCTCTTGCAAGAATAGATTGGTTATTATTTTATCTTATCAGGATAGCTCCCACAGCTTTTTATCAAATCTTCCTTCAAACCCTAAAAGGAAAGACTAGCCGGGATTAATTAATGTAAACGTCGTTTTGAGGGAGGTTCCCCGTGCTTTCGCACGGACCTAATTAATGTAAACGTCGTTTTCCCAGAGGCGTAACCCCATTGACACCTTTCTACACACCTACTTGATCGGCTAATTGTAATGTGTAAAACTCTCCCAGGAGTAACAATTACTCGCAGCGGGTATCGGGATCCAACTATCTCATAGAAGGTATGCAATCTCATTGCAAATTTCAACACTTGAAATTCCCGATAATATTTTGCCCCTAACCTCCTATGACCTTGACAAAGGCCAACAAACCATAGGATGCTAGTCAAGTTCAACCCGTCATTTCCTGATTGAATTAAACCCACCCGCACGGCCCTTGACAAAGGCCAACAAAGTCGCACGACTACCCTAACCCAATTTGCATCATATGCATAAGCAGATAAGCACCAGTTAGCTACCGCACACTGCGCCTTGACAAAGGCCAACAAACGCAGCACGAATACTAACTACTACTTATCTGAAATGACGGAGGGCTACGTCAGGTTTTTCTGAAAACCTATTGCGTAATGAACTTGATATCGTTGTAGAATCAAATGATTTTGAAATGTAGTGTCTTTGAGGCTTTTCTAGTTTTGCTAAAAGAGTCACTCCCGGTGAAGGGATCGTCGGTCCTTTCCTCGTCGAATGAGGTGCAGGATATATCATATATATCACTGTGCAAAGCAAAAACACTTAAAAGCAATCAAAAGACAAACCGAGTGTGTAGCATCTGCCAGTTATTGCTACAGAAATCACTCCCGGTGAAGGGATCTCGGTCCTTTCCTTATCGAATAAGGTGCAGGATATATCATATATACAGCTGTGCAAAGCAAGAACTGTAGCTACCTGTTTTATTTTGAAATTCGATTCTACAACATCTTAGGTTTCTTTTATTTCATAAATCACATTAATGAAGTCCTATCATTTAAGTACCTAAACATCACAGATAAATACGACGTACACTTATGCCATCCGCATTCGCCTCGATGTCCCCTCGTGCATCGTTAGGTTAGGTAACTAACGGCAGAGCGGGGCAGGGCTAGCGCGGGTGTAAAACATAATTAACGTCTATATAATATATCATATATACTATATACTGTATCTATCACAGAACATCACATGATCACTTCACAGATATCGCAGCAGAAAAATCATATGAAATATTGGATATTCTAGGACGTCCGTGTTTTCAATACGAGCCAGTATAAAACACGGATTCCACGGTCGCGATGAATAGCCAAAACCACACCCCTAGACCCCTACGAGAGCGGCAAGCAACCCTACCAATTCTAGAGTTAGGAGACCCTGACTCGACTCCTCGAGTTGGTCTCCCACTGGACTCCAGAACCCGGTTACTTGTGCTCCCCTCCTTGGGTCTATCCTAGTGCGGAAAAGAAAATAATATACAAAGGGTGACATCTTCCGCAACCTGGAAGTGCCACAATAAAAGAATATTACATACAAGTTTTTACATGAATGAAAATGAAAAATACTCATCTCACATAAAAAACCCCGGCTATTCAAACACGACGATCCAATATAACATATCCAGCAACACATAATATCACATGTCATCAACGTAAGTAAATATGTCCATCCCAATTGTCGTTGACATATAGCAACGAAACCGGCGATATCACAAATTACACTTACGGTCACAGAAAAGAAAGTGTAAAACTACAACAGTTGGAATCCGCAACCTCCATAGACATCGCATGCCTGATCAAATGAATTCCTTAGACATCGCATGCCTAACAATTATAAACCCCGCATTTTAGTCTCATTATCGAAAACTCTTTTCAATATCAAGTCGGGCAATTCAACAAGATTCCCGACATCCTGATCGAATTCTCGTCGCAAACTTCAGTAGACGGCCGCACTCCCGATACCGTCGACGAAGTGCACCAAGGCGGAACACCGCTGCCGCGAGCACCGGAACGGATGCTTTCGGCGACGGGGTTCTCCTACAGTCACTTGGTCGGGGCTATGGAGTGAGGCTGTCTATTAAGTTTACCCGGCGAGTATCCGCGTACGCTACGTGATTGCGACGGACTTTTGATCACATCAAAATTCCGTAGCAACCGATCAAGTGAGATTAAACTGCTATGTTTATAATATTCATTTAGTTATCTCATAACTTATTGTGAATTCCAATTATTGTATCCCATTCCAGATAAATAGAAAATGTTAAACTTTTCAATCGAACAGACAAACACCCAAGTTTTCCCGATACAGCTCAACACATGAAATAAGTCTAAGAACATTCAGTTCGTGCCTCAGTACCAACGGTCCAGCCGTAGAAGGGTCAAGCCAACGCCTCACATGTGGCACGCCGTACTGCCACAAACCCGAAGGTTCAAAGGGCAGTTCAAGACGGTCACATAATCGAGTTAAGGTTTGTTGTCTTCTAGAGGGACCATCGCGTTACTTGCACTACTTAGAACGTCTTTAAACTACGGAAAGATCCAACACTTGGAAATTTCCCGACAGAGGAAAAATTGGGTATTTATATCCGGTCGAACTTTTTAACATATTCAAAAATTATCCGGAAAGCCACACAGACCAAATTTGATAATCCGATCGAACATTCGAATCCCCAAAACAACCCAGAATATTCAACTCATGAAAAAACATTAAAAATTCCCAGGAAAACCAGCACTGCAAACTAGGAATTACTGTGCAAAATTGATTGCAAGAAGAGACAAAAGGGCCGCGGAACCGCCGCATTAGCATGCTAATGCCGCGGTTCCGCCGCGCTTTTATGGATTCAGGGGCCCCGTTTTATACAGTAATTCTTAGAATATTCTACTGAGTTTTCTGCATATTTTTAATTCTCAAAAATCCACGATTTTCAAAAATGTACAGAGAGCAATATTAGGGTTACGGTTTCGGTTCGATCGGATTTCTAACTCCGTCAACGCATCGCCTAAGACTCTAGCTAGGCTCTGATACCACTGTAGGGTTCCTAGGCACTCTCAAGAGGTCTCATAAGGCATCAACCATGCCAATTTCAAAAATTACGGTGCCGAGAAACCCGACTATGGATCGTTGGCTAGAAGTTTAGGCGAAAACATAAACTAGTTAACAACTTAACTATAATGTAACGGAAATACAACCTTTGTAGATCCGGTGCTCCACCTCCATAGCTCCGTGATGATGTCTCCTCGCTGCGATCATCGGATCCCGGGCTCTAGTGTCGGCTTCATCGGAGAATGGGCGGGCTAGGTCATCGACAACGACGCCGAAGATGATCTACGTCGAGGCATCACTAGATCAAGCTCCACCTTCATCAAGCCATGAAAACTTGTGAAGGAAACACACTCTACTACTTGGCAAGAGGTAGAGGATGAAGAAATAGGAAGTGGGTAGACTTTAGAATTGGATTTCTCACTCATTTTCATCAATCACCATTGATGGAATCAAGGTTCTTCATCTTGAAGAAGAAGAAGAAGAAGATGAAGCATATGATAAGTTATTATGAAAAAGAATAATAAAATCATTCTTATCATAATATTAACCATGGTAATGTGTAGAGAGTTAATCATGGTTGAATGGAATGGTTAGGGTTAAGCATGAGACAAAATGGTCACTTGGTCAAAGTCTTCATGAAGCTTCATCAAGCTTCATGAATGAAAAGAAACCATTTTCTCTTTACATGCCTAAAAAGGAAATAACCTAAATAATTAGTTAAGATAATCAAAACCCTAACCATTTAAATAACCAAGGTTTAATTCTTTAAACAAAAACCCTAGCAAACATGTATCATCAAACACGATACAATCAAGTGCACAAAAAATATATCACATATACAATGTGCACATCCGAGTGAGAAAATCCATTTAAAGTGAACCAATACTAGTTAATGCAAAGTAATATATCAAATATATAATTATGAATTAAATCATTAAATCAACACTTGATTTAACGATCCGGTCATATCGCATATAACCGACTAGTATCCAATGTATCGGCTTATCGAATCAATCCTTGATTCGATAACTAGGTTATATCGCATATAACCATTCGACACATTCATCGCGAGAATGAAATACGGTATCACATACAAGCATTATTCTCGATCCCGCACATATCTCATATGCGCTCCTATTTCGTTTCGCTTGAGCCAGGAAATCTCTGTGTAGGACTCTAAAGACTCGTCAATACGCCGGTAGCAGATGATGATCATATCAAGCATCCACAAGCCGCAAGCGGTCTGCTAAACGTAACGGCCACCCGGGTATTGAGCGATCAGAAGATCGACGAGCAAGCCCGCTCACACTCCAGTGAATCCAACCAGTAACACTACCGTACAGTCCGGTCTGATCGTCTGATATGTCGCATATCTCGCCTAGGGGTGGTAAACGTCAGACCCCAATAGCTTGATAAGTCATGTCGATATGAGGTCTATAACAATTCGAGAAACTATTGATAACACTTACCAGTAAATCTCAGCAACCCTGGCCAGGGATTTCCGGTTATAGCCAATCGAACACAGCGCAACATCAACTCCCTATACCGGGAGAGACGAATCCCCTCCTATCGCTCATTGCCTCCATGTGACTCGGGACTGTACCCAAAAACCACCGTTTTGCACGCCCTCTTGGACATGGTAAGGTGGAAATTAAAGCACTGTGGGAACCACACAAGTCTCTATGACGATCTCGGGTCAACAGACTACTCTGTACCAGTGTCACCAGAGAACTGCCATCTGACGTAAGGTATAATACCATATAGGAGTTCTCGGCGAGTCCGTCCAGTGTACCCGGTCTTCACTGAGCACCCGTATATCATCTCTGATGTCAAACACCAATGGATATGGGATCATCCATCGCCCATCTGTATGGGTCGAGAAGGTATACGCTATTCTACTCTGGTATATCGATGCCCCGTCTCGATACACCCACGACTAGGGACTTTGAAGGATGTACTTATAAACTACCATGTCCCCACTAGTATGATCCGCATCATAGTCCAGGTAGTCAAGTACACATCCTAAGGGCTTTACCAACATGTAACAGAGAGACAATCAGTGTACACGTTAAGGTAAAGAGCAACCAGATAGCATACTATCATGTCGAGCAAGAAAGTCCTCCCTATATATGTCTAAGCATCCACTACATTATACATCCTATGTATAGTAATGGCCTCTAGGGCATACATATAACTAACAATATTAAGGTGTCACGACCAGAAATTGGCACGTGACGGCCCTAATACTACGCAACGCCTAAAAACGTAACGCAGTAAAAGAAAGCCAAACCTAGAAATCTAAAGCATGAAAATGCGGAAAAGATAATAAAAGTTTTTGAAACATTTGAAATCGCAACCCAAATTCTTTAAAAAATCCCACTTTCAATATTTAAAATTGTGTCAACACCCCTTTTGTAAAAACTGGCCCAAAGGCGGAAAACAATCACATCATAAATATACGACGCCGTAGCGAAGAAATAAGAGACAATATGAAGGAAATTGTATATAAAAGACAACAAATCCACCATTAATATACAATAACGTCCTCACCAAGTCTCTAAGTCAACAACATAATAGTAGATGGAGAGTACAAATACAACGAAGGTACAATACAAAATACAGATAACCACCAAAACCCACCTAAGCAAAATAGCACACTGTGAGCCGATGCGGAATCTGTAGCAAAAGATGATAGATGAAAAGCTTAATAGCCTGCCTCGACTACTCTCGAGAACAACCTGAAACACCTGTGGCACAACGGGGGTGAGTTGCCAACTCGTGAATAGAAGATAACATATGCAGGTAATCGCAGGAATGTACGTACAGCATGAGTCTAAGATATGCGATTACAGTAATAACATGTCATGGGAATGCAGAATAATGGAAAGTACACTAGCAGGTGCAATCAATATGTGAAGCAATAATAACATGCTAATAGTATGCAATAACTATGCAATAGGGATATGAGAAAGTAGATATGCAGCAATCATAAGGGTACACTAACAGATACTACCAATATATGAAACCGTGCATAAGTGAATAGGGATGAGGTAGGGAGTGAAATATGTCGTTCCCATGGAAACCTGACATCGTGGTAGGGTCACAATCTATTAAGACATTCAAATCCTAAATTCCTCAAATCCGCCCCCAAGTTGGGCTCTCATATCAAATAAGTCTCTCATCTCTCCAATGTACAATATCGAGTAATCTCCTATATCCCGAATGTACAAATCGACAATCTCATAGGTATCCTGTATCCAATCTCAATGAATCACCTAATATCCCAAATCACATCTCAAGTAATATTCTAGCATCCTAAATATTTATATATGCAGAAATAAATATGATGGGGTCAATACACATATATTAGCGTCCCACTCCACTAATATTTGTGTAAGGGTATATATAACAACGGCTAAATCCCCTGTTATATATACAAAGGTGTTAAAGAAATATCATGAAAACCATGTGCCAAGTATCGACACAGAAATCCTGATCACGTATCATACGCTATCCCGAAAGCACGAGTGCCTAGCTCTGACCCTCGCCCTTCGAAGTATGCATACGTACATGACTCCCAACGGTGTCTCCGTGATCCCCCGCCGAGTCATGGGTACTGTCACCGGTAGGTACTCGCCCGCCTCCAGGCTCAATCGGCAAAGTCCATCGATCTTCTTGCCGAGGGGAACCATACCGGGCCCCACCATGTACCCTCTACGGCCTCGACGCCTCCTCGTAGGGGTATATATATATCAGCACCGATAAAACTCATGGTGGATGCGCAAATATCATATCAAGGAAACCGGGTTTTTCAATGTATGCATAATTTCATGAAATCCCGCGGTCCCCAATTCCAGAAAACATCATCTAAAATCCCAATAAACAATGTGCAAATACAGGAATAAAGATATGCAATATATCTGAAATGCGAGCATATAAAAGAGAATATGTAGCTGAAACCAGATGTATGCGAAATCAATAAGGTACAGCTAAGTATAGTTGTCTACTTATAAGTAAAAGATGTCGTATACCCCCTGGGTATAAGTAGAATATAAAGGATACCCCCCTGGGTATAAGTAAAATATGTGCAAGGTATACCTGTAGCTGTATCGCAAGGTGTAGATGTACCTATCACTAATGGTAAGATACACTATAGGTATACCGATAAGCTAGATGTCAAGTATGATAAGCAATATAGTATCTATAAGGGGTTGTGTGTGATATGGCAATTATTGACGGTGTGTGTGTAGCATACAATCCGTGCTCGTGCAACATGAACCGTCAATAATATGCGCAGTATCCTACGGCTGCTAGTCACAGTACAACTATATCAAGGAAATAAAGTAAATGCACAATTCTAACAATGACGTAGAATACGCGACAGGTATTTGAATCCTAGCCAAGACGCATAACGCCATGCGGGCGATTCCCCTGTAGATGTTAAATCTACTCACCTACGCTCCACGCTAGGTGAATCCTACCATCTGCTCACCCCTGTAGCAGTGTCCGTAGTCCCTGCCTGCAAACCTGCAAATAAGACATGGAAATCATATATAAGCCAAATATTCCGCAAAACGCGATATCGAACCAAAACGAGAAAATCGCGTCGCGAACTAAACGCGCGTGTGCACGATACGCTGAATCGTGTGTATACGCGTCTAAAACCATTGCGACACGCCGCGATACGCTGGATCACAGAACCAACCCACGTATCGCGCGTATCGCGCAAACACAACGGACATGAAAAACGGTATATTGTCCCAGATTTTCCTACAGGTCAAATCTTACAAAAGTAGACATGCCAAAACACTAGACAACACAGAAGTGAGCCCTAGCCAAGACCCCAACACCCTTGCCCCATACTTGGCCGCAAATTGCGGCCAAACACAATAAATCTGCGGCCCGGGTTAAGAATTAGAGGCTCGTGCTATGGTGGTGTGTTCTAGACCTATCGTACATCCTCCAGTTTGCTCAATTTTAACCTGAACTACACGGGCCTAAAGCAGATCACAGAATGTCACAATATCGCTTAAAAACGCTAATTTAGCACAAAAGGAAAACCCTATGGTATTTTCGTGTAATCTGGGTTAATTCTCAGTTAATGTGATCTTAATAACACTAAAATAGGTCGGGTTTACCAACACAATCATCAATTGCCACAACATCTCACAAATCACCATAATCTAGCACTGAACTAGCTATTAAACACAAACCGACACTAATTAGCACACAAGCTAAGCAAAAGAGAGATGGGTTCAGAAAATATACCCTAGAGAACCCTAGGAAACAAGAGAAGAAGTGTATGGAGGAGATGAGGGGTGGGTACAGCTGCTGGAGTTCCTGCTGCTGCTGCCAGAAACTGCTGATGCTATTGCTGTCTGCTGCTGAAGCTGCTTCTGGTGTTGTTGTTGTTGTTGTAGTTGTTGTTGATGTTGATGTTGCTATTGTTTGCTTCAGGTGCTGCTGCCTTGCTTCTGCAGCTGTTACTTGCTTCTCTTGTTGCTGCTGAAGCTCCTGCTGCTGCTGCTCTTGCTAATGTTGTTGTTGTGGTTGATGCTGTGGCTGCTGCTTGCTGCAGATGCTGTTGCATGAGCTGCTGATGGAGCTGCTGCTGTTGCTAATGAGGCTTCTTCTGCTGCTGCTGTAGAGGTGCGTGTGTGTGTGTGTGAGTGAGTGAAAGTGATGTGAGAAGGGAAAATTGAGAGGTAAGGAATGATGGCACAAAAGGTCAACCCCTCTCCCTCTCTCTTCGTTTAATATAAGCATGGCTTTTGCCATGATGCCCATTCTAACACTCTCTCTCTCTCTCTCTCACACCAAGGTCAACATATTCAAACCAAATTAAAAACCCTTTATGACTTAATACAAAACTTTAAAATGGCTTAAGGAAATGTTTAGCCCACCATGGTTGCCAATCATGGTTAAACCCCAAAAACAACCCTAGTTATCATGCACAAGTGTGTGCAAGCCTAGGAAAAATCTAATAAAATATTCATTAAATAAGATAAAATAATTAAAAACCAAATTGGTAAACTTTTTATTAAAAATCATATATTAAAATATAATTAGCCATAAAACACATTCTAAGGTGTTACATAAGGAGTTCAGGCAGTTCCTTCTCCATGTTGTGGATGTTGAAGTTAACTATAAATTGAGCAAAGGTGGAGGGGAGGGACTGCAGAATAATATCCGTATATTGTTCATTGTCCATCGTCCATCCAAGGTCCTCAAGCTCTTCTATGAGAGCTATCATCTTCAGAACATGGTCTCCTACTGCTGTGCCAGGGGCCATTCGCATCTGAAATAGTTTCCTTGATGCTTCGTATCGTAATACGCGGGATTGCCCTCCATAAAACTCATATGTATGGAGGAATAAGGCATGAACGTCCATATTCTCGTGCTGCTTTTGATGTGTGTTATCCATCGATGCAAGCGCAAGGCATTTGGCCGTGGCACAGTCAGCGTCCCATGTCTTGCGGACTTCAATATCCGCAACTGAGGATTTTGGACCTGGGACGGGCGGGGCTGGAGCCGTGAGGACATATGATACTTTATCATAAGTCAAGGCAATGTTCAGATTCCTCAGCCAGTCTTTATAATTGGTCTCATACAGTTTATTTTTATCTAGTAGAAGCTTGAGTCCTGTCATTGGTGTCTGCCATTAAGAGAGAGAAAAGAATACACTCAGCGAAAGCTCTTGCAAAGATCAGATTGGTTATTATCTTTTCTAATCGATGTCTCCCACTGCTTTAATCAAGTTTTTCTTTCAAACCTTAAAAAGAAAACTAGCCGGATTAATTACAGTCTACAACTTCACTAACCGTTCAGCCAGGCCAGTGTCGGTACTTGAGGGAGGTTCCTCGTGCTTTCGCACGGACCAAATTAAAGTAAACCTCGTCTTCCCCGAGGCGTAGCCCCGTTAACACCTTTCTAGACACCTAATGGGTTAGCCAATTGTAAACTGCAAAACTCTCCTGGGAGCAACTATTGCCCACAGTGGGATCGGGATCCAACCATAATATGGAAGGTATGCAATCTCATTGCAAATTTCAACCATTGAAATTCCCGATGTGGTTTTTACCCCTAGTACTCATGACCTTGGCTATGGTCAACAAATCAAAAGCACTAGTCAAGTTCAAACCGTCATTTCTTGATTAATTAGACCCGTTCACATGACCCTTGGCTAAGGTCAACAAAGTCACATGTCCGTCCCAATTAATCTGCATCATATGCATTGTAGGAAGACATCACTTAGCTACCGTACACTACGTCTTGGCTAAGGTCAACAAACGTAGCACGAATACTAAGTACTCTACTTCCTAAAATAACGGAGGGTTGCGGATGACTTTTAAGAAAATCTTTAACGCTTTGAACTTGATATCGTCGCAGAATCAAATGGTTTTCAAAAGGAGTGGCATGAGCTCCGCGGTTTTGAAATGTAGCGTTTTCATAAAGAGCCGAGTGGTTTTCAAATCTGATTCTACAACATCTTTTTAGGTTTATTTTCTTTACATTAATCATATTAATGTAGCCCCATCATTTAAGTCCTTAAGCCAATCACAGAAAAGAAACGAAAATACAACGTACGCTTATGCCATCCGCATTCGCCGCAATGTTCCATTATGCACCGTTAGGTTACTTAACTAACGGCATACAGGGACGGGACTAGCGCGGGTGTAAAACATAAGCAACGTCTACTATATAACTCATATATAATATATCATTCGTCTCAGATATCACATCATAGTATACAGGCAACAGAAACACAGATATAATGTGGGATATACTAGGACGTCCGTATTTAGTATTTAGCCAACAATAGAAAATACGGATTCCACAGTCGCGATGAATAGCCAAGCCCACACCCCTAGACCCCTACGAGAGCGGCAAGCGACCCTATAAATTCTGGAGTTTAGGAGGCCCGGTCTCTACTCCTCGAGATGGCCTCCCACTGAACCCTAGAACCTGGTCACTTGTGCTCCCCTCCTTGGGTCTATCCTAATACGGAAAAGTAAATAATATACAACACTGGTGACATCAACCTCAACCCGGAAGTGCCCCAAATAAAAGAATATTACATTACATTTGAATTTTACATGAATGAAAAGAAAACTCTCATCTCACATAAAAAAAACCCGGCTATTCAATCGCGACAATCCTGCACATCATATCTCAGCAACACATAATATCATATATCATCAACGTAAGTAAGTATGCATACCCCGATTGCCGTTGATGTATAGCAACGAAACCGGCGATATGCGACATACTACACTTACGGTCACAGGAAAAAAAGTGTAAAACTACAACATTTGGAATCCACAATCACTATAGTCATCGTAAATCCGAAATATCTCATACTTCACATTTCATGCCTAACTATATGAATTCCACATATTGTATCACATTCCAGAAAAATAGACAGTATTAAACTTTCCGATCGAATAATCAAATACCCAAGATTTCCTTAATAGCTCAACACTTGAGCGGAGTTCAAAAATCCCGGAACATGTCACAGTAGCAGCGGTCCAGCCGTAGAAGGGTCAAGCCAACGCCTCAAATGTGGCACGCCGTACTGCCCCAAACCCTAAGGTTTAGAGGCAGTTCAGACGGTCACATAATCGAGTTAAGGTTTGTGTTCTTCTAGAGGGCCCACCATGTTACTTGCACGTATTTCCAAAAGATTTAAACTTGAGAAAAATTCAACATTTGAAAGTTTTTCGTGCCGGGAAAAAGTGAGTTAATGATATCCGTTCGAACCTTTTAATACTTTCTAAATTACCCGAAAACAGCACGAAATTAAATATTCCGATCAAATTAACGAATCCAAAATAATCCCTAGAACACTCAACACTTGAGTCAGATTAAAACTACCTAAAAATATGTACAAGCAGATAAGAACATTACTGTACAAAAACGAGGCTATATGACTTCTGTACGACCGCGGATCCGCGGCCCAAGCGAGGTATGGCCGCGGTTCTACGGAGGTATGTACGGATTATGGCTTCAGTTTTTGCAGTATTTCTTATATTTGCCTGCAGAATTTTTTAAGTATTTTTAATTCTGAGAAAACACAGTTTTAAAAAAAATGTCCAGAGAAGGGTCTAATTCCGTATTTCAGGGTTCGATCGGAGTTTTAACTTCGCCTAAACGTCGCCTAAGGCTCTAGCTTGGCTCTGATACCATGAAGGGTTTCCTACAGCACCACTGCTAGGGTTTGGAGGCAACACACATGCCATATTTAAATTTTTATGGTGCTAAAGAAACATTCTAAAGGATCATGCTAGAAAATTTAGGGCAACATAACATTAACATGAACACAAGTAGTAAAAGCTAGGGTTTTGAGAGTACAACCTTTGTAGCTCCCTACGCTAGACTCCTTGGCTACTTGAGGGTTGGAAAAAGGTTCGCTTGAGATCCTCTAGGTCCACGACGATCCACCCGGAGTCCTCTTTGTCCAAGCTTGAAGCTCCACTAGATCAAGAGAAGAAATGGAAGCTAACACTCTACACTAATGGGCAAGACTAGTGTAGAATGGTGATGTGGTTTGTTTTCTCACTTCAAAATCCTAACTTGGTGACTCTTTTGCTCACTTGCGAAAACTAGAGAGCAAGAGAGAAAGGAGGAAGAAGATGATGGCTTGTAAAGAGCTCAAGATAATGATAAGGTTGTGAATAAAAATGAGAAATGAAAATATATATATATTCACTCTCTCATTCTTAACCATAGTTATAAAATATCTAGATATTTAAGTTTGGAATAAAAATGACCCTGGAAAATGAATCATGGTTAATCCAAGGGGTTAGTGCAAGAATAAAATATTAAACCATGAAACAATTTCCATTTCCATTTTTCTTTTCCAAAAATAATATCCATATATTTTATAATGGGTGTGAGTCTTATATTGCCACCATCCACTATATCAACAAGCATGATAGAATGATGTATGCATGTATGTGTGCATGCACATCCATATGTGCATGAATAAGAATGAATGCATACAAGCATGCATACAACAAAAAGACAAGAAAGGATTTCAAGTGAGAAACTAATGGTCAATGATAAATCAACACTTGATTTAGCAACCCGGTCATATCACATACGACCCGACCAAAAGCAAACCGCCCGATTAATATACGGTATCTCATACACGCATTTTAACCGGGTCCACGGGCATATCTCATATGCGCACCACATCGTTTCGCCTGGACTAGGAAACTCCATTGTGGGACACTAAGACTCGTCAATACGCCTGCAGTGGGTGATGATCATATCAAGCACCCCCAAGCCGCAAGCGGTCAGCTAAACGTAACGGCCACCCGGGTATTGAGCGATCAGAAGAAAACAAGCGCACCTGTCACAACTCCCGTCGAGCTAACCGGCAACACTACCGTACAGTCCGGTCTCTTCGTCAGATATGCTGCATATCGAGTCTAGGGATGGTAACTTCGAGCCCAACAACTCAATAAGTCATGCCGATGAATAGTCTACAACAGATCGAGAAACTACTGATAACACTTATCAGTAAATCTCAACAGCCCCGGCTAGGGACTTAATGATATAGCCAATCGAGCAAAACACTGCATCAACTCCCAATACCGGGAGAGACGAAACCCCTCTTATTGCTCATCGCCTTCGTGTGTCTCGGGACTGTACCCAACGGCCACCTGTTTGCATGACTCAGTAGAGCCGTGGTAGGGTGGTAATCAAAGTACAGTGGGAGAACACACAAGACTCTATTACGATCTCGGGTCTACAGACTAACCTGCACCAGTGTCACATGAGAACTGCTATTCGACGATAGATATAATTCCATATAGGAGTTCTCGGTGAGTCCGTCCAGTGTACCCAGTCACCACTGAGCACCCGTATACGATCTCGATGTTAAACATCGAAGAATGTGGGAACATCCATCGCCCATCATATGGGTCTAATATCATATACGCTAGTCTACTATGGTATATCGATGCCCCGTCTCGATATACCTACGACTAGGGACATTTCAGGATATGCTTATAAACTACAGATGTCCCACTAGTATGATCTCCATCATAATCACAGTAGTCACGCCTATATCCTCAGGGCTTTATCAACATGTGTGCATGAATAAAAGCATGATCAAATCAACATGTCAGATAAAGAAGAACCAGATAGCATACTATCATGTCGAGCAAGAATGTACACTGAATATATATATATACATGTATAAATACATCCACATCATATAATGGCCTCTAGGGCATATATATATCCAACAAATAATGTAAATATGACGATCATACTAAGAGAATTGTGAACAAGTATAATGTATGATTATATGTGAAAATCAAGAATCTTATAGTCCAAACTGAAATCTCATCATTTATTCCTAATAAAATTCATTTCCCCGTGTCCATCATAGATACAAAACTTCCATTTCTCACAGACATCATTCCTCGAATGATCCTGACATCAACAAGGTCCACTATGTATCCGACTGTATTCCCCACCGACTCAGTCTGGATAAAACTGTAAATCCGTAACCGTATATCCACCATCTCGGTTCGGAATAATACTATAAGTCCGTAACCATGTATCCACTGACTTGGTTCGGAATAAAACCAATTCATAAAAACATCTCAGGGTGTACATATCACATCAATCATGAAAATCACTGGATTTATGTAATAGTATTCAAAACTCAAAACCATAAATCCTCAATACTGCCATTACCTCTTACATCAACATAGAATACTCAGATATTAAACATGATATTGATGATTCAATTTACCACTATTATTAGGGTGTAAGATACGGTATGATTCATTTTAACAATAAGTTTGCTAAGTGTAAAAGTGACCTGGTAATATCGACGAGGTGTGTGTAACATATAGATGTGCTCATGGCATGACTCGTCGATACTTGTGTAGTGTTCTAGCAACTAAACAAGTATATATGAATGAGGAATGCATATGGTCAATTTGGCATAACAAAATAACGCATTGATTTAAATAAAACTACGGGTGTATCACGCCATCTTTACACAATTCCCCGGTAGATGTTTAGTCTACTCACCAGAATCATCGAATCTATTCTGGAATTGCCAATCCTTTCCCTTTCCTCGCTGCATCCGAAATTCCCGTATTCGAATCTCATATCACAATTTAACGTATATAAGAAAACGGCTATTCCGACATGACGGAAATGAAAAACACATGTTCCCACGTACTAGTTATATAATATACGACTATACCGAGCTATTAAACACTTAACCTTACTGGATTTTAACCCTAACCTGCATCGCTACAGAATTTAAATCGCGACGTATTTTAACCGTGTCGTATTTGGTGTTTTAAGATATCCTTTCCGATATACGCTTCCAGATTCAATATGAAGTGAAATAATTTAATTAAACAACACCAAAATAGCCAAAATTATACACTGGAATCTACCTAACAAAGAAAACCGACCTAGCTCCCTACATGGCCGGCGACGCCGGAATTCCCTTTATGGCCGCCGGTCAAAAACCGGCCCCCTGGGTTCGTGGCCCTATGGTTTGTTCTAGGTGTTTCCTACATCATTTTAACACAGTTTTGTGAAGTTAATTATCTTCTAAATAAAAGTAGATTTCAACAGAGCTTAATGTTAACCAAAATACGACATTATGTGACTTGGTTCAATTCAACCTAACTAATCTACAGAATTTAAATTACCTACTGTGTTTAAGAATTTTACCCTCCAATTAGCTGTTGGAAAAACCCTCCAAGATGCTAAGTCCCTCCTAGCTTGATGGTGATGAAAAACCAAGAATATAGCTTCCTTCTTCTTCTTCTTCTTGTTCTTTCTTTTCTCTTTTAATTTTTCTTTTCCTTTTAAAGTTTTCAGTTTTAATCTGAGCTATTGAACTGAATATGTGTTATATATATGTGAGAAGGAAGGGATAAGGTGAAGGAAGAGGTATCAAGGGTTAAAGGGTGCTCATTTCATGCAAGGAGGAGGTGTGAGATTAGTGTGTGCATGTAAGCATGAGGTGTTCATGCCTTATCTTCAAAATTTGATTTAATTTGAACTAAATTCTTAACTAAAATGATTTTCATCCTTTTTTTATTTACACCCTTAACAATTTTCTATTTTCACAAAAATCCTAAACTTTACCTAAAAACCCCGCACAACTTAGTTTATTATAAAACACCCATTTTATTAAAATGAAGCTAAAATTGTCACTAAAACCCTTATAACTTATTTATGTTGCATACTAAAATTTTAATTTAAATTGTTTTACATAGAACTTAAGAAAATTGACTTATTTGTTTTTAACAACTTTGTGATTTATCAAATTATTATTAAATTAATTAAATTTATTTATTTACAAATTTTCAAAATGCTAAAATATTCCCCCTTAAGAAAATTCGGTCCCCGAATTTAAAATAATTAACTAAACATACCTTCGAAAAGATGTGGAGATTTCTTCCGCATCGTATCCTCGGTCTCCCAAGTAATCTCCTCGCGATTATTTCCTTGCCAAAGAACCTTTACAGACGGAAGTACCCTCGATCGTAGTTTCTTTGCCTGCCTATCAAGAATAGCGACTGGCTGCACTGTGTAGGATAAATCCGGCTCAAGCTGTAAGGTCTGATGCTGGATCGCGTGAGATGGATCGTGAAGATACCTGCGAAGCATCGAAACGTGGAACACCGGATGCACGTCGGGAAAACTCGGTGGATGTGCTAACCGATAAGCTACAGCACCCACTCCTCTCCAGAATCTCGTAAGGTCCAACATATCTGGGGCTGAGCTTCCCCTTCTTCCCGAAACGCATCACACCTTTCATTGGAGATACACGAAGGAACATGATCTCCCACTCCAAACTCGAGTCTACGATGTCGTCGATCTACAAACGATTTCTATCTGCATTGGGCCGCCTTCATTCTATCCCGTATCAACTGAATCTTCTCTGTAGTCTCCTGTACTATCTGCGGTCCCAATATGCAACTCTCGCTTAGTTCCGTCCAGCAAACGGGTGATCGAAATTTCCTCCCATACAAAGCTTCAAAGGGTGCCATCTGGATCGTCTCTTGAAAACGGTTGTTGTACGAGAATTCTATCAAAGGTAGGTGACGATCCGAACTACCACCGAAATCAAGGCTACAAGCCCGAAGCATATCCTCTAGTATCTGATTGGTCCGCTCCGACTGACCATCTGTCTGTGGGTGGAAAGTTGTACAAAAACTCTACCGTGTACCCAAAGCTTCTTGAAGTTTCTGCCATAGCCTGCTAGTAAACTGGGTACCCCTTTATGAAACTATGCACGTCGGAACTCCATGCAGACGTATAATCTCATCGATATAAATCTGGGAATACTGTGCAAAACCATACGTCGTCTTCACTGGGAGAAAATGAGCTGCCTTTGTCAATCTATCAACAATCACCCAACTGGAATCGTACCCTCTGCTAGTCCTCAGTCGACCCTCCACGAAATCCATAGAAATCTGTTCCCATTTCCACTCTGGAATGGGTAAGGGCTGCAACTCTCCGGCTGGCCTCTGGTGTTCTGCTTTGACTTGCTGACAAGTCAAGCATCTCGACACATATTCCGTAACATCCTTCTTCATTCCTTCCCACCAGTAAACATCCTTCAGATCATGATACATCTTGGTGGAACCAGGATGAATACTGTATGCTGATCTATAGGCCTCCTCTAAAATCTCACGCCTCAATCCGTCAGAATCTGGCACACAGAGACGAGTCCTAAAACGTAATAATCCATGATCATCAATCACAAACTTTGTCTCCCTGCCCTGCCTAACCTGATCCATAATCTCTACCATAAGAGTATCTGCGGGCTGTGCCTCTCGAATGCGATCCAGTAACTGAGGTCTGATACGAACATGTGCTAGTTTTCCTCCTGTCGATGTGAACTCGAACTGTATACGACTATCACACAAGATCTGCCAGTCTGTAGAAGACTGCCTCTGCAAGGTGCGCAAATGAGATAAGCTACCTCCAGGTCATCGACTCAAAGCATCTGCTACAAGATTCGCTTTTCCTGGATGATACAAGATCTCACAATCATAATCCTTCACCAGTTCCATCCATCTACGCTGCCTTAGGTTCAGATCCTTCTGCTGAAAAATATACTTTAAGCTCTTATGATCTGTGAAGATTTGACAAGACTCTCCATACAAGTAATGTCCCCAAATCTTCAATGCGAATACCACAGCAGCCATCTCTAGATCATGAGTGGGGTAGTTTTGTTCGTGCCTCTTCAACTGTCGAGAAACATAAGCTACAACCCTGCCGTGCTGCATCAACACACAGCCTAAACCCACTTTAGAAGCATCACAATACACAACAAAACCACCTGACCCGGAAGGTAAAGATAATACAGGTGCAGTCGTCAAGCGCGTCTTCAACTGCTGGAAACTCTGCTCACACGCATCTGTCCACTGAAATGGAACCTCCTTCCTAGTCAATCCGGTCAAAGGTGCAGCGATCCGTCAAAAATCTTACACGAAGCGTCGGTAATAACCTGCCAGACCTAAGAAACTCTGAACCTCTGTAACTGACACAGGTCTGGGCCAGTGCTGTACCGCTTCAATCTTCTTTGGGTCCACACATATTCCCTCTCTCTCGTGACCACGTGACCCAAGAACTCTACACTATCGAGCCAAATAGCACACATAGAGAATTTTGCAAACAGCTGATGCTCTTTCAAGGTCTGCAACGTAATACGCAAGTGTTGCTCGTGTTCCGTCCGACTCCGAGAATAAACAAGAATGTCATCTATGAACACTATAATAAATCGATCAATGAAGGGTCTGAAGATACGGTTCATCATATCCATAAAAGCTGCTGGAGCGTTGATGAGTCCGAACGACATCACCAGAAATTCATAGTGCCCATATCTCGTGCGAAACGCCTTCTTCGGAATATCGTCCTTCCGAACCCTCAACTGGTGATACCCCGACCTCAAATCAATCATCGAGAAAAACCCATCTCCTGCAACTGATCGAACAAGTCATCTATACGTGGTAGTCGATACTTGTTTCGCACAGTGACGCGATTCAGCTGTCGGTAGTCGATGCATTGTCTCATACTACCGTCCTTCTTCTTTACAAATAAGACAGGAGCTCCCCAAGGTGATACACTGGGACTAACAAGCCATCTATCTAACAACTCTTGCAACTGGCTTTTGAGTTCCTTCAATTCCGTTGGTGCCATTCGATAGGGTGG
The DNA here is from genome assembly GCA_030015575.1 of Agapanthus africanus. NCBI lineage: Eukaryota > Viridiplantae > Streptophyta > Magnoliopsida > Asparagales > Amaryllidaceae > Agapanthus > Agapanthus africanus. Next base: position 620,393,218 of record JASDDO010000024.1, read on the forward strand.
TATAGAAATAGGCCCCGCACCCGGAATCAAGTCGATGTAAAATTCAATGTCACGATCGGGTGACAATCCTGGTAACTCAGCAGGAAATACCTCAGGAAATTCTCGTACGATCGGCACCTAGTCCAATGCAATCTCAGTGACCCCTAAGTCTTGAACGAATGCCAAGAATCCATGACAACCCTTCTTCAAGAGTCGCCCCGCACAAAGAGCAGAAATCATGTTGGCAGGAGATAATTTACAATCCCCCTGCACAACAAACACCGGTTCACCAGGAAAACAAAATCTAACCACCTTCCCCCGACAATCTACATAGGCATGACAGGCGGCCAACCAATCCATACCAAGGAGTATATCAAAATCTAACATATCCAGGAGAATCAGATCAACTAGAGAATCTCTATCACCAATACGCACAGAACACGATCTGAATACGTGCCGAGCTATAAAAGAATCTCCCACCGGGGTAATCACTACTAATGGTAACTCTAACAATGACGACTCTTTCCCCAAGGAAAGTGCAAATCGTGAAGATAAATAAGAATGTGTAGAACCGGGATCAAATAAAACATGTGCCTCTAACGAGCATACTGTAAGAATACCTGTCACGACTGCATTTGATGCCTGGGCATCCTGTGGAGTCAGCGCAAATACCCGTGCCTGGCCCTTGCCCGCATCCTTTCGTCCTCTACCTCTATCTCCTCGACCTCTCTAAGAATGTCCCGCAAAGTCTCGACCTCGTGGTGCAACTGACTGGCGTGTAGCGCCAACCGGGGGAGGAAGTAAAGCCATCGGCGTAAAAGGTGAAAGGGGTAAAGCAGCCTGTGGAGTAACAGTCCCACTATCACGTATACATCCTCTAGCCGTATGCCCTAGACGCCCGAAATTATAACATATAAGTGGGGTCCTCTGATCATCGGGGTATGAACTGAACATCTGGCCTTGAGTCCAACCTCGCCCGAAACTGCGGCCTGGAGTATATCTTCCTCTACCTCCACCAAACTGTCTAGCCAGTGGCCCGGTCGGCCTACTCATCTTTGGCTCCGGAACAACTACTGCCTCTCTCAACCGCTCCTCTACTCGTATTGCTGCATCCATGGCCTGCGCATACGTATCAAAATGCTGGGAGCCGATCGCCAGATATAACTGTGTATCCAGACTCCTTAGGAACCTCTTCACCCGAAGCTCCTCCGTAGGTACTAAATATGGAGTATAGCACGACAATTGGGTGAATCATAAATCATAATCTGCCACCGACATACTTGCCGATTTCCGCAATGCTTCAAAACTGCTACCTCTAGCATCCCTCAAACTCTGGGGAAGAAATCTGGCAAGAAAGACCATGGAAAACTCGGTCCATGACATCAGAGGAAGACACGTGGCTCGCCCTCTCTCTATCGACTCACACCACTCTTGTGCAAGTCCCTCCAAACGAAAGCTAGTCAGCTCAACTGACCTCGCATCAGAACATCGCAATGATCTGCCAACCCTCGTCATCCAATCAAGAAAGGACTGAGGATCTTCCGCTACATCGGTCCGCGTAAACACAGGACGTCTCAATCTCATAATCTCTACAAGTGATACCTCCTTCACTCTCGTATCTACTAGTGCCACCGTCTGTGTAGGGTGTACTTCGGACTCTGCTACGGTCGGTGCTGGATCCGGTCTCAGTACTCGAGTGGCCTCAGCTAACTGTCCTACCACTCGCTGTAATCCCAACATACCCTCCTCAATCCTAGTCATACGATCAGGAGGAGGAGGATCAACATGCTCATGCACCTCCGGAACGTCCGGTGTACCAGTCGTCGTCACAGGCGGACTCGCCCTAGCTGCATCTCTGGCTGCGGCTCGTCTAACCCGCGTAGCCATAGCAACTGGAACAAGAAACGAGAGTTGATAAGGCTTACGAATAGAAACAATCAATAATGGAGAATCAACAGAAGAATAGATCAAGATATACACCCTAAGGTTAGTTAGGCTGAATACGATAACGTAAATATGCCGCGGAACATACGTACGATACTGCATTCATCCTAATTCACTTACTCCATCAAACCAAAGGTCATCCTAACTCACCGACTTACCTCAACCTATTGAAATCCTTTACTCAATTCCATAAGGTTACTCCTAAGCTCTGATACCAACTTTGTCACGACCCATGTTTGGATGTGACCGGCACTTAGATTGTATCATATCTAAAGATATGCACACAGTCCAAGTAAGCCGAAAACCAAGATCAAAATCCTTTTTGTGGAATTCTTTATATTGAAAATTTAGTTTTAGTAAAAATCACCGTTTATGAAGTTAAGTATTAAACAAGTATAAAGTGTTAAGTGTGTTTGCATCCCTAGTTGGGATCAACAATATCAACAGCGGAAAATAAAACCTCAGTATATAGGCATCAATAAGAATCTCAGACATAAAGAAATGAAACCACAATTTATAGAACTAAACGATCTCAACTGTCAACAATATACATATTATCTCTCACTCTAAGTCATATACAGGTCTGATGGAGATTTTCTAGATACAAAATACAATACCAAAATAGACGGTTACTACATATGTAACCTACATAGCAAAAGATGGAATAAAGCTCCAAACGTAGATCCGCACCTCAGCTAACCGTCCACTCTACACCTGCAAAGAACCGTGGCACAACTTGGGTGAGTTGCCAATTCAGTGAATATAACTAACATATGACGGTTAATAACGTAAATATGACGATCATACTAACATAATTGTGAACAAGTATAATGTATGATTATATGTGAAAATCAAGAATCTTATATTCCAAACTGAAATATCATCATTTATTCCCAATAAAATTCATTTCCCCGTGTCCATCATCGACACAAAACTTCCATTTCTCACAGACATCATTCCTCGAATGAGCCTGACATCAACAAGGTCCACTATGTATCCGACTGTATTCCTCACCGACTCAGTCTGGATAAAACTGCAAATCCGTAACCGTATATCCACCGACTCATTTCGGAATAATACAATAAGTCCGTAACCGTATGTCCACCGACCCGGTTCGGAATAAAACCAATTCATAAAAACATCTCAGGGTGTACATATCACATCAATCATGAAAATCACTGGATTTATGTAATAGTATTCAAAACTCAAAACCATAAATCCTCAATATTGCCATTACCTCTTACATCAACATAGAATACTCAGATATTAAACATGATATTGATGATGCAATTTACCACTATTATTGGGGTGTAAGATACGGTATGAATCATTTTAACAATAAGTTTGCTAAGTGTAAAAGTGACATGGTAATATCGACGAGGTGTGTGTAACATATAGATGTGCAGATGGTATGACTCGTCGATACTTGTGTAGTGTTCTAGCAACTAAACAAGTATATATGAATGAGGAATGCATATGGTCAATTTTGTATAACAAAATAATGCATTGATTTAAATAAAACTACGGGTGTATCACGCCATCTTTACACAATTCCCCGGTAGATGTTTAGTCTACTCACTGGAAACGTCGAATCTATTTAGGAATTGCCAATCCTTTCCCTTTCCTCGCTGCCTCCGAAATTCCCGTATTAGAATCTAATATCACAATTTAATGTATATAAGAAAATGGCTATTCCGACATGACGGAAATGAAAAACACCCGTTCCCACGTACTAGTTATATAATATACGACTATATCGAGCTATTAAACACTTAACCTTACTGAATTTTAACCCTAACCTGCATCGCTACAGAATTTAAATCGCGACGTATTTTAACCGTGTCGTATTTGGTATTTTAAGATATCCTTTCCGATATACGCTTCCAGATTCAATCTGAAGTGAAACTAATTTAATTAAACAACACCAAAATAGCCAAAATTATACACTGGAATCTACCTAACAAAGAAAACCCACCTAGCTCCCTACATGGCCGGCGACGCCGAAATTCCCTTTATGGCCGCTACATGGCCGGCGATGCCGAAATTCCCTTTATGGCCGCCGGCCAAAAACCGGCCCCCTGGGTTCGTGGCCCTATGGTTCGTTCTAGGTGTTTCCTACATCATTTTAACACTGTTTTGTTAAGTTAATTATCTTCTAAATAAAAGCAGATTTCAATAGAGCTTAATGTTAACCAAAATACGACATTATGTGACTTGGTTCAATTCAAATTAACTAATCTACAGAATTGAAATTACCTACTGTGTTTAAGAATTTTACCCTCCAATTAGCTGTTGGAAAAACCCTCCAAGATGCTAAGTCCCTCCTAGCTTGATAGTGATGAAAAACCAAGAATATAGCTTCCTTTTTCTTCTTCTTCTTCTTCTTCTTCTTCTTTCTTTTCTCTTTTAATTTTTCTTTTCCTTTAAAAGTTTTGAGTTTTAATCTGAGCTATTGAACTGAATATGTGTTATATATATGGGAGAAGGAAGGGATAAGGTGAAGGAGGAGGTGTCAAGGGTTAAAGGGTGCTCATTTCATGCAAGGAGGAGGTGTGAGATTAGTGTGTGCCTGCAAGCATGAGGTGTTCATGCCTTATCTTCAAAATTTGATTTAATTTGAACTAAATTCTTAACTAAAATGATTTTCCATCCCATTTTTATTTACACCCTTAACATTTTTCTATTTGCTCAAAAATCCTAAACTTTACCTAAAAACCCCTCACAACATAGTTTATTATAAAACACCCATTTTGTTGAAATAAAGCTAAAATTGACACTAAAACCCTTATAACTTATTTATGTTGCATACTAAAATTTTAATTTAAATTGTTTTACATAGAACATAAGAAAATTGACTTATTTGTTTTTAATCAAATTATTATTAAATTAATTAAATTTATCTATTTCCAAATTTTCAAAATGCTACATATTCTTAGGCAGTATCACCTGATCAAGGAGATGGTTGAACTCCAGGGAGATCGAAGTTAGGAAAGTAGACACAGAAGAGAACAGGGCGGATCCACTCACAAAGGCCTTTTCCCAAGAGTGACTTTTATGGGATGGTTGAGTATGAGATACTTCAAGCACTGCTGATTGTTGGGTATGCGATACTACAACAGATGGCCCTAGTGCATGTGGGAGATTGTTTCTTATATGTTTGCCCTAGAGGCCATTACTGTACATACGATGTATATTGTAGTGGATGCTTGGACATATACATGGAGGACTTTCTTGCTCGACATGATAATATTCTATATGGTTGCTCTTTATCTTAACATGTACAATGATTGTCTTTATGTTACATGTTGATAAAGCTCTTAGGATGAGTACTTGACTACCAAGATTATGATGTAGATCATACTAGTAGGGACAGTGTAGTCGCTAAGTACATCGTTCAAATGTTCCTAGTCGTAGGTGTATCGAGACAGGGCATCGATATACAAGAGTAGACTAGCGTATAGCTTCTCGACCCATATAGATGGGCGATGGATGATCCCATATCCATTGGTGTTTGACATCAGATATAGTATACGAGTTCTCAGTGGAGACTGGGTACACTGAATGGACTCGCCGAGAACTCCCAGATCATATTATACGTCACGTCAGATGGCAGTTCTCTGGTGACACTGGTACAGGTTAGTCTGTAGACCCGAGATCGTCATAGAGTCTTGTATGATTCCCACTGTGCTTTGATTTCCATCTTACCACGTTAAAGAGAACGTGCAAAACGGTGGTTTTTGGGTACAGTCCCAAATCACATGGAGGCAATGAGCGATAGGAGGGGTTTCGTCTTTCCCAGTATTGGGAGTTGATGTTGCGCTGTGCTCGATTGGCTATAACAGGAAGTCCCATACCAGGGCTGCTTCAGAGATATAATGGTAAGTGTTATCAGTAGTTTCTCGACCCGTTATGAGCCTCATATCGGCACGACTTATCGAGTTACTGGGGTCTGACGTTTACCACCCCTAGACGAGATATGTGACATATCAGACAAAGAGACCGGACTGTATGGTAGTGTTACTGATTGGATTCGCAGGAGTACGAGCAGGCTTGCTTATTGATCTTCTGATCGTTCAATACCCGTTTGGCAGACTGCGTGCGGCTTGTGGGTGTTTGATATGATCATCACCTTCTGCCGGCGTATTGACGAGTCTTTAGAGTCCTACACAGAGGTTTCCTGTCTCAAGCGAAACGGAGTAGGAGAACATATGTGATATGTGCGGGACCGAGATTGACACGAGTATGTGATACCGTATTTTATTCTCATGATTTGTGGCATCGGTCGGTTATATGAGATATAGCAGGAACATTGGATCAAGAGTTGATTCGATAAGTTGTTACATTTGATATTAGTCGGTTATATATGATTTAGCCGGATTATTAAATCAAGTGTTGATTTAATAATTTAATGTATAATTATATATTTGATATATTAATTTACATTAACTAATACTTGCTCACTTATGATTTCTTTTCTCACTTTATGTGCACATTGTATATATGTGATATGCATATTTGTGTACATGTTTGTGTCATGCTAGGTTACAAATGCAACATATTAGTATGAGACTTATAACCATGCTAGGGTTTGTGTTTGGGTTTTATTTATCATTAAGTAATTCACAAAACATTTTGAATTAGTCATGGATAAGCTTGTAGAAGCTTATGGATATATTGACTTATTCAACTCTTATGTCATTGCTTAAGATATTTGTTAACCCAACCCTTAACATTAGCCCTTGGTTTATTCTCTACATGAGTTAGGCATGAGAGGATAACTCACCATGGTTGCATTTCTTGTTAGTGTATATGCCCTAGAGGCCATTACTGTATCGTACTAGTTTGTATATTACTTAATGGAAGCTTGGGATATGCACAGTTGTATGCTCAAAATGGTAGTATGCTACTTGGTTTGTTTCTACTTTAATGTGTGCATGTGTTTCTTTTAGCATATCGCCTATACACATTAGTGGAGCCCTTAGGATCTTTGCTTGATTACCAGCGTTGTGATGGCACTCACACTAGTGAGGGATGGGTAATCTACAAGCACATACTTATACAGGTCCCTAGTGGTTGGATTATCGAGACGGGGCATCGATACTCCGGAGTAGACTAGCATATGTGCTTCTCATCCCAACAGGGGAGATGGTCTGTCTCACAGTCGTCAGTACGTCGTACTTGAGATAGTATGCGGGTGCTCGTTAGGTTACGAGTACACTGGACATGACTCGTCAAGAACTGTTGGTTGGTACTATACCTATCGTCAGTTATCAGTTCCTAGGTGACATGAGTATAGCTTAGTCCACTGACTTGACACTGTCACTTCGCCTCGAATGTGTTCCCACTGTTCTTAGATTGCTGCCCTACCACGGCTCAAATGAGTCATGCAAACAGGCAGCAGTTGGGTGCAGTCCCGAAGCACTTGGAGATAGTAACGGTTAGACAGGATTCGTCTCTTCCGGTATTGGGTTTGATATCGCGCTGTGTCTAGGAGAGCCATTACACATAGTCGTCCCTGGCCAGGGCAAGCGAGATATACTGGTAGGTTTTCCAGTGTTATCTCAGGGTGTTCTGGGCTACACTCCGACACAACTTGTACCGCTATTAGGGGACTGACATTTACCGCCCCCTAGGCCCGCCATGCGATATTCTCATACTAACAGACCGGACTGTACAGAGATTGTCACATTCAGGCTCAGTAGCAGTTCAGATGGGTTCACCTCATCAGTCTTCTTATCAGCATCTACCTGGGGGCCATTACGTACAGCTAGTACCTCTTGCGGCCTGTGGTTAAACCCACTGCCAGCGTTGTGTCGAGTCTTTAGAGTCCCACACAGAGGGCTATTCGCCTTTGGGCAAAACAGAGTAGTGGTCGCATGGTTTTGCGACAGGGTTCGTTTACATCCGCACACTTATGCACGTTTGGTGTCCGGGCAGTTATTACTAGCGGGCTTTGGTTTAAGATAGATCCTAGTACATGTTTTGGGATTGGTTTTATTTCATTGTATTCGTGTTCGTCGTAACACGGATGCGGGTGTGTATGCACAGTTGACAGAGGCAGAGACAGAGGATTCTCTTTAGGGTAGTTGACCGTTGACTTTTTCGAAACCCTAATGAGAATAAGAAATATAATTAATAATATTAATTAAGAATTATTGTGCCATGGTTGAGTTGAACATTTGATTTTTGTTGACTTGTTTACTATTTGACCGGTTGACCATTGTGGACTTGTTGACCATCATCATTTCATTTCAATAATGTTTCTTGTTCTTTGCAAAATGTATTAAATGCATGAAATGATAATGGTCATTGAAACTAACCATCACAATTCTTAATTATTATTATCATCATCATTATTCTTGCATTTGTGAGCATGGTTGTAAATTATTATCTCATTCTCACTTGCTCATTCTCTCTCATCCAAAGCTCATCCTCTTCCTCTCTCTCTAAGCTCTCATGTCTCATGTGTTGAGAACAATGAGCTATTAAGATAAAACTTCAAAACTCCTCTCTACTCACTCTAGAGTTCTAGGTTTAGCAAGCCAAGCACTTTAGTTGCCTCTCGGTTGAGGTAGGAGCTCAAGGTAGAGGCTTTCGGGTGGATCCTTCTTCGACGAAGATGAGACTACGGGGTGGAGCCGTTCAAGCCACTCCAAGGAGCAAGAAGAGAAGGAGTTCAAGACCTAGGTATAACCCTCTAACATAGTAGTTAAACTTCAAATTAGTTTGCTAGGTTTTGTTTAGCAAAGATCCTCTTTTCTAGTCCATGTTGCCTTGTGTCAAAAAAATCGTTTTTTACCGTTTCCGCCTCCCCGTAAGGACCGGGGTGGGCAACGTGGAATTACAGTAGTACCAGAGCCTAGCTAACCAACAACTAGCATGTTAGCAAAGTATTTAGAATTTCGATCCGAGAAAAATCGCAAAACACGTTCGATAACTGAACTTTCTGCCGATTTTAAAACTGCTCCAACAATAATTCCACATACCTTAAAAATCGGCTCAATGTTTTTTAAGAACATGCAGCAAAAACGAGTCCATGACTCGGTCAAAGAGCCGCGGAACCGCGGCGAGAACATGTGTCTCGACGCGATCCGCTGCCGAGTTGACTCGGCCGTGACTCGGGTTTGCTGCAGTGTGTTCAGTATTCTGTTTTGGGATTTTTAAAGTATTTTGTTTCTGCCCAGATTTTCCAGTGAACAAAGTTGTGTTTGGGGTGGTTACAAATCCGTATTTTTTATCGAAGTTCTGTAGACTTTAGCTAATGGGTTATATCTTTGATGTGATATATGCATTGAACGTCAACTAATTGCTATACGTCGATTAGTGGGGGTCGTGCATATCTGTGATCTGTAATGTTGTTCGATTGTGTATATGAACTCGTTGGATTGTCGCGGATGAATAGCCGGGGGTTGTGAGATGAGAGTTTTCTTTATCTTTCATGTGATGTAATATGTAAATTGATGTAATATTATTTTATGGCCGCACATCCGGGATGAGGTTGTAGCCGCCATTGTATATTATTTCTTTTACTGTTTTTGCTCCTAGGATAGACCCAAGGTGGGGTGCATAAACTACCGGGTACCTCGAAGTGCCGAGTGGCCTACTCACGTTGTTGAGAGAGGTTGCTTCACTTCGGGTACTTGGCAGGTAGTTTGCCGCACCTGTATGGCTCTAGGGTGGGGTTTGGCTATTCATCGCGGCCGTCTAATCCGTCTTTCGTTGCAGGCTCGAACGAAACGCGGATTCCTAGCATATCCAATGTTTTCATCTGTGATCTGGAATGGTTATCGTTGCATCTGACGAATGTATATATCTATTTATGATATCTAGTAGGCGTTGCTTTTGTTTTGCATCCGCGCTAGTCCAGCCCCCGCTCTGTCGTTAGTTAAGTAACCTAATGGGTAATGACGGGACCCCGTGGCGAATGCGGATGGCATAAGCGTACGTCATATTTTCGTTGTTTTCTGCAATGGTTGGATTAATTGATGGGACGCATAAAATTAATGCAAGAAAATAAACCAAAGTTAAAGTCGTTGGAACAATTTCAAAACCACTCGGTTTCTTTTCAAAACAGAAAACTTTTTAAAATGCGTAGCTTAAACCACTCCTTTTAAAAGCTATCAAGGTTCCTTCGATTATATCAAGTTCACTACGTTCACGGTTTCGCCAAAACCATTTGTAGCCCTCCGTCATTTCATATGAATATTCAATAGTATTGAAGCTATGTTTGTTGACCTTCGTCAAGGCATAGTGATTGGTGGCTATTGGGTGTTCATATGTAGCATAGATAGATGCGTTGGTTTGGGACAGTCGTATTACCTTGTTGACCTTCGCCAAGGGTATATACGGGTGGGTCCAAATTAACCCGGACAATGACGGGTAGAACTTGACATGTGACTTATGATTTGTTGACCTTCGTTAAGGTCATAAGAGCATGGGAAAAAAATCCACATCGGGAGTTTCTAAAGAAACTGAAACTTGCTAGCACTGCATACCATTTGGAGTGTGATGATTCTGGTAGGATTCCTTCAGTTTTATCACACGATGATATTTGGATACCGATCCTACTGTGAGTATATGCTACTCCTTGGGAACTTTCTCACTTAACGATCAATGCTATAAACCAAGTAGGTGTCTAGAATGGTGTTAGCGGGGCTACGCACACAGGGAAAAGAGGTTATTTAATTAAGGAACTTCGCGAAAGAGTTGGAAAACCTCCCTCGAAGTACCAACACTGGCCTGGCTGAACGGTTAAGCAAGTATTGTACGGTGAGATTGATCCCGACTAATTCTCCCTTTTTAGTTTGAGGAAGGATTCGAGAAACAGTGGGAGCCATCCTGTTTAGTTAAACTAAAAACCAATCTAAACTTGTAAGAGCATCATGCTGAGTGTTTTCTTCTCTCTCTCTTAATTGCAGCGACCCAGTGACCATACATAGGTTACATCTAGATAATAAAATGACTGAATATAACTGTTACGACTGGCAAAGGACTGTCCGCATGTCCATTACCCATGAAAAGCTAGGACACCTCTTAACTAATCAAACCCCTGTCGTCTCAGGACCAGTTTCCCCTGTCACGGATATTGATATCCATAAGACATCGGAAAAAGACTGTGCGAATACCAAGTTCCTCGTGTTGGCCTCAGTTGATGATGCATACCAGAGGCAGCACGAGAAGATGGACTTAGTTTCTATTTTCCTCCATAACAAAGATTTATATGGAGAGCAATCTCGTATCGCAAGATATGAGACCTCGAACGAATTGCTTCAAGCGAGGTTGGCTATCGGGTCATCTGTAAGGGGCAACGTCCTTATAGACACAAGCTATTTTGATGAGCCCACGGACCTGAAGACCACTTTGAAGAACGGGTCAAATACTGACTTGATTCTACAGTCTCTGCCCTCTACTTATACCCTGAAGGAAACCATGGTAGTAGAAGGAAAGGGAAGGGAAAAAGTTTCGAGACTGGACGTAGTAAAGGAGGGACGTTCCTATTGTTACGGAAATGAACATTGGCAGAAAGATTGCAGGGCTAGCAAAGCCAGTAGCCAGGATTTGAAGCATGTTGTGTCTTCGGCTTCGGGTGTGTTCGTAGTAGAAAACTGTATGTCAGTTAACCCTACTTCCTGGGTATTGGATACCGGATCAAGATCTCACATCTGTAATTCATTACAGGCTCTGAGAAACCGTAAAGTTATCAGGATAGGTGATATGACTCTCAGGGTTGCTAACGGAACGAGTATGGACGCTGAATCCGTAGGGGAATATCATCTTGGACTGAGAACTGGGCAGATATTGATTCTGCGTAACTGTTTGTATGTACCTTGTGCGACTTGTAATATCACATCTGTATCCTTACTTTCTAAGGAAGGATATGATTTTACTTTTGTAAGCAATGTGGTCCACATCCACCTAAATCAAGTTCTAATTGGGTCAGGTACATTAGAAAATGGGATATACGTATTAAATCAAGCTCAGATTTTCAGTGTTCAGAACACACTTAAAAGAAAGTCTCCGGAAACAAATTAGGATTTCTTATGGCATTGTAGACCAGGTCACATTAATGAAACACAGTTAACAAAGTTACATAAAGAGGGATACTTGAATCCGTTCGAGTATCAGTCTTATGCTACTTGTGAATCTTGTCTCATAGGAAAGATGACAAAGACTCCGTTCACTGGACACGGAGTAAGAGCGAGCGAGCTCTTAGGACGCATACACAGTGACATGTGTGGTCCAATGTCTATACATGCACGAAATGGTTATTCATACTTCATTACTTTTACGGATGATTTCTCTAGTTATGGACATGTCTTCCTGATGAAGCATAAATCCGAAGCCTTTGAGAAATTTCAGGAATACAAGAATGAAGTTGAAAAACAAACATGCAAGAGTATAAAGACACTGAGATTTGATCGAGGTGGTGAATACTTGAGTGCCGAGTTTCTGGACTACTTAAAAGAAAATGGGATTCTCTCTCAGCTTACTCCTCCATACACACCACAACATAACGGTGTATCTGAAAGGCGGAATCGAACCCTATTGGATATGGTCCGTTCCATGATGAGTAAGGTTGAGTTACCGCGATCTTTCTGGGGTTATGCACTAGAAACAGCTGCATATCTTTTGAACAAGGCTCCAACCAAGACTGTGCCTACCACCCCATATCAGATGTGGAGTGGGAAGAAACCCTGTCTTAAGTATCTTAAGACCTGGGGATGTCCAGCTTTTGTAAAGAAGCGGCGTGCGGACAAGCTCGAGGCACGCTCAGTACTGTGTAAGTTTGTGGGATACCCCAAGAACTCCAGGGGGTATCTTTTCTATTCCGCAGAGGAACAAAAGGTTTTTGTTTCTCAGCATGCCCACTTCTTAGAAACTGAATTTTTAGAAACTCAGATAAGTGGGAGCGCAATAGAACTGGAAGAAATTCTAGAACCATAAGCTATTACTGAAAGCTTGGAAAAAGCAGAAGTTTCAGGAGAACCGGACATCCCTGTGCCGCTCCGCAGGAGTAGTAGGCAATCTCATCCGCCCGAGAGATACTACTGTTTTGTCGTAGATGGGGATCGAGAAGATTGCGTCATTGAAAATGATGAGCCTACTAGCTTCCAGCAAGCCATTCAGAGCGGTGACTCAGTAAAATGGCTGGATGCAATGCGGACCGAGATGGAGTCCATGTACACCAACAAAGTTTGGACTTTAGACTTTTCTCCAGAAGGGGTAAAACCCGTCGGCTGCAAATGGATCTTCAGAAAGAAGATTGGTGTAGATGGGCAGGTTGAAACCTATAAAGCTAGACTTGTTGCAAAGGGTTTTCGTCAAAGACCTGGTTTGGACTATGACGAGACCTTTTATCCAGTGGCTATGCTCAAATCCATTCGGATCCTTCTTGCCGTTGCTGCCTTCCACGATTATGAGATCTTGCAGATGGAAGTAAAGACAGCTTTTCTAAATGGAAATTTGGAAGAGTGCGTCTATATGGATCAGCCGGAGGGATTCATTAAGAATTGGAGCAGCGGTAAAGTGTGCAAGTTGTTTAAGTCCGTATATGGACTAAAGCAGGCATCTTGGAGTTGGAACATCTGCTTTGATGATACTGTCCAAGAATTCGATTTTATCAAAAACCCAGATGAACCATGCATTTACGGTAAGATTGTAGGGAGAACTGTGGTATTCCTCGTCTTGTGCATGGATGACATTCTCCTAATAGGAAATGATATTCCTATGCTACAGTCAGTCAAAGGATTCTTGTCACAGAAGTTCTCCATGAAGGACCTGGGCGATGCCAACTACATTCTGGGGATACAGATCTATCGTGATAGATCTAAGAGGATGTTAGGACTTTCGCAGTCCAGGTACATCGACACCATACAGAAATGATTCAGTATGGAAGATTCAAAGCGCGGTAATCTACCGGCTTTTCACGGAATCACCCTCTCCAAAGATATGTCTCCCAAGACTGATTTAGAAAGGGCTCGCATGTCATCTATACCCTACGCATCAGCGGTAGGCTCAATAATGTATTCGATGTTGTGTACCAGACCAGATATATCATACGCATTGAGCGTTGTAAGCCAGTATTAGTCGGACCCAGGGGAGAAACACTGGATAGCAGTAAAGAACATTCTCAAGTTCCTGAGAAGGACTAAGGAGATGTTCTTGGTGTATGGCGGAAAAGACCTCCAGATCGAGGCCTTTTCTGACTCCATCTTCCAGAGTGACAAGGATGACTCCAACTCCATGTCGGGTTATGTCTTTACCCTCAATGGAGGGGCGGTTTTCTGGAAGAGTTCCAAGCAGGAGACCGTTGCTGACTCAACTATGGAAGCGGAGTATATAGCTTCTTGCGATGCCACAAAGGAAGCTTTCTGGATGAAGATGTTCCTCACGGAGCTTCAGGTGGTTCCTACCATTGTTGATCGAATACCGCAGTATTGTGACAACAACGGCGCTATAGCTTTAGCGAAGGAACCAGGTCCCATCAGAAGTCCAGGCACATTTTGAGGCAGTACCACCTGATTAGGGAGATCGTAGATCACCTGGAGATCGAGGTGAAGAGAGTAAATTCGGAAAATAACACTGCAGATCCATTCACGAAGGCCATACCCCACACCCAGTTCGAGCGGTTGATCGAGATGATATTTCTTCGATACGCCAGTACATGGCTTTAGTGCAAGTGGGAGATTGTTAGTGTATATGCCCTAGAGGCCATTACTGTATCATACTAGTTTGTATATTACTTAATGGAAGCTTGGTATATTCACAGTTGTATAGACAATCTTGCTCAAAATGGTAGTATGCTACTTTTTTTGTTTCTACTTTAATATGTGCATGTGTTTCTTTTAGCATATCGCCTATACACATTAGTGGAGCCCTTAGGATCTTTGCTTGATTAACAGCGTTGTGTTGGCAGTCACACTAGTGGGGGCTGGGTAATCTACAAGCACATCCTTATACAGGTCCCTAGTCGTTAGATTATCGAGACGGGGCATCGATACTTCGGAGTAGACTAGCGTACGCGCTTCTCATCCCAGCAGGGGAGATGGTCTGTCTCACAGCCGTCAGTATGTCGTACTTGAGATAGTATGCGGGTGCTCGTTAGGTTACGAGTACACTGGACAGGACTTGTCGGGAACTGCTGGTTGGTACTATACCTATCGTCAGTTATCAGTTCCAAGGTGACATGAGTATAGCTTAGTCCGCTGACATGACACTGTCACTTCGCCTCGAGTGTGTTCCCACTGTTCTTAGATTGCTACCCTACCACGGCTCAAATGAGTTGTGCAAATAGGTAGCAGTTGGGTGAAGTCCCGAAGCACTTGGAGGCAGTGTAGGTTAGACAGGATTCGCCTCTCCCGGTATTGGGGGTTGATATCGTGCTGTGACTAGGAGAGCCAATACACATAGTCGTCCCTAGCCAGGGCAAGCGAAATATACTGGTAGGTTTTCCAGTGTTATCTCAGGGTGTTCTGGGCTACACTCCGACACGACTTGTACCGCTATTAGGGGACTGACGTTTACCGCCCCTAGGCCCGCCATGCGATATTCTCAGACGAACAGACCGGACTGTACAGAGATTGTCACATTCAGGCTCAGTAGGAGTTCGGATGGGTTCACCTCATCAGTCTTCTTACCGGCATTTACTTGGGGACCGTTACGTACAGCTAGTACCGCTTGCGGCCTATGGTTAAACCCACCGCCATCGTAGTGTCGAGTCTTTAGAGTCCCAAACAGAGGGCTATTCGCCTTTGGGCAAAATAGAGTAGAGGTCGCATGGTTTGGCGACAGGGTTCGTTCACATCCGCGCACTTGTGCACGTTTGGTGTCCGGGTAGTTATTACTAGCGGGCTTTGGTTTAAGCCAGATCTTAGTACATGTTTTGGGAATGGTTTTATCTCATTGTATTCGTGTTCCTCGGAACACGGATGCGGGTGTATATGCACAGTTGACAGAGGCAGAGACAGAGGATTCTCATTAGGGTAGTTGACCGTTGACTTTTTCTAAACCCTAATGAGAATACGAAATATGATTAATAATATTAATTAAGGATTATTGTGCCATGGTTGAGTTGAACATTTGACTTTTGTTGACTTGTTGACCGGTTGACCATTGTGGACTTGTTGACCATCATCATTTCATTTCAATGATGCTTCTTGTTCTTTGCAAAATGCATTAAATGCATGAAATGATAATGGTTATTGAAACTAACCATAACAATTCTTAATTATTATTATTATCATCATTATTCTTGCTTTTGTGAGCATGGTTGTAAATTATTATCTCATTCTCACTTGCTCATTCTCTCTCATCCAAAGCTCATCCTCTTCCTCTCTCTCAAAGCTCTCATGTCTCATGTGTTGAGAACCATGAGCTATTGAGATAAAACATTCAAAACTCCACTCTACTCACTCTAGAGTTCTAGGTTTAGCAAGCCAAGCACTTTAGTTGCCTCTCGGTTGAGGTAGGAGCTCAAAGTAGAGCCTTTCGGATGGATCCTTCTTCGACAAAGAGGGGACTACGAGGTGGAACCGTTCAAGCCACTCCAAGGAGAAAGAAGAGAAGGAGTTCAAGACCTAGGTATAACCTTATAACATAGCAGTTAAACTTGTAGTTAGTTTGCAAGGTTTTGTCTAGCAAAGATCCTCTTTTCTAGTCCATGTTTCCTTGTGTCAAAAAATTCGTTTTTTACCGTTTCCGCCTCCCCGTAAGAACCGCGGTGGGCAACGTGGACTTACAGTTCTAACCTCATGAATTATTCATTCATAACTCTCATTCATCGCTTCATCTTCTTCTTCATGAGCTCAAGAAAAATGTTTTCTAGGGTTTTGAGAGGCAAGAAAATATTGTGAAAAAAATAAATCTAAAGAGAGCCCACTTCCTACTTCATCATCCTCTACTACTTTCCATTTAGTTTAGGGTGTTTGCTTCACTAATTTCTCAATTACTGAAGAGGTAGCATGAGCTTGAGTCTCCTTGACGTAGATCATCTTCGGCCTCGAGGACTTCGAACAAGCTTGTTCATTTCTCCGGGAGAACCCTTTCTAGAGTTCGGGAGATCACAACTCGCAGCGAAGGGAGTACTACACGGAGCTTTAGAAGTGAAGGACCGGTCTACACAGGTTGTATTCCTCTTTCACTTTACTTGCAAAGTAGTTTGCATTTAATTCCGTCTGATTTCTAGTTAACGATTCTTAGTTAGGGTTAGCTAGTACGACAAATTTTTGAATTTAGCATGGACGATGCCTCCCGAAACCTTGCTGCCGTGCTAGGCAACCCGAAACCCTGGCCCCACTAGTATGATCTCCATCACAGTCCTGGTGGTCAAGTACACATCCTAAGGGATTTATCAACATGTGAGAGCAAAACAGTATCACAATACAAGTCTACTTGTTAAGATAAAGAGCAACCAGATAGCATACTATCATGTCGAGCAAGAAAATCCTCTCCATATATGTCCAAGAATCCATTATAATATATAATCATGTACAAAAATGGCCTCTACGGCATACATACAACTAACACTCTTCCAACAGACCGTCCCTCCATTGAGGGTAAAGACATAACCCGACATGGACTTGGAGTCATCCTTGTCACTCTGGAAGCTGGAGTCAGCAAAGGCCTCGATCTGGTGGTCTTTTCCGCCGTTCACTGATCGTTAGAATATTTCGCGTTTCGTTTTACAAAGAATTTAAAGTTAACCGCAATCAAGACGGCATCGCGTATAGCTAGCCGCGATGAGTACGGGTCGTCCACAGGGAGATGGTTGGTTTTACGTTCTTGTTATGACGAGTTAAGCAAGGTTCGAAACGGTTCTTTTCTAACCTTAGTGTTGTATATGCAAAGTATAAGTTGTTAGGAATAGAGATAGGTTAGTGTAAGTTAGGGAAGTCCGTACTCAACCCTTTGCGCCGAGCTTGACCATTGAAGCTAGAGTAATCGGCAACAACGTAGATTAGGGTGCTTAAGCACGGTATTTGTGAAATCCGGCTTATTGACCCTTGTTCGTCCGTTCTTGTCTCTTGACTTTCGCCTCCGTCCAAACCGAACGCAACCGGTCACGGTTAGGGATCACCGATACCTTGGTAGGGTAGGGTGCCTAACGGAGCGCTTGCTTAAGGTTTGGGTGGAGTTCAATGGAAAAATATCGGGCAAAGAAAATGAGCAAAGAAAACCTTAACTTACAATACTATTCTCTTTCCTAACAACACCATTATTTACAAACCATCAAAACAACAAAAAGAAAGAGCAAATGAAATGATAAAAGAAAAGAATAGAACAACATTGCAAATAAGTAAATGGCATGAAATAAATTGCAAGCAAGTAAAAGAGATAGAAACTGAATACAAAGAACGAAAATGCAAAATGGAAGCTCTATTAACTTAAAGTGATGATACATACCATGAGTTCAATAACCAAAACTTAAACTTGCAAGCTCAATGAAGTGGTTGGAAGACCAAGAGAAGGCAAAGAACTCAAGGCAAACTAGTTATGTATAAGGCTACAATATGAAAAAGAAAAAAAGGAAAACTTTATCTCAAAGTATATCCAAGTATATGCCCCTCCCTTCCCTTGCTCACTGATATGTACTTATAGGCACAAAATAAGATTAAACAAATAATATAATATGGATGATGTGACAACAAGGGAAGGCCACAAGAAAAATGAGGAGCTTTGGGCTTGATAAGACCGGCGGCGCCTGTTTTTGGGAAGGTCTCGCCGGGCCAAACATGGTCAAATGGGCTCGTGTTGGTGTGGTGCTGTTGTGTGCTCCCCACAATCCTACTGGTATTGTTTGATTTGTCTATATGGACCTAGTTTACATTCAGTGATTTGGAGGGAACTTGTAGCTTTGTATCACATCATAACTTTTTAACATTTATAACACATCACCTCATTCGTGCCCACTATGTGCCATGGGCAGCCCCACCATGGTCCATGTGCCAAAGAGTTATGTGCACATTTGTATTGTGTTTGACCAAAATTGTGTACACATTTATTTGTTGCAAAAGAACTCTTTGGATATTGATCAGTTTGCAATTCCGGTTGCAGTGTCGGCTCACAAACGTTATATCCATGATTTTGAGTGTGTTTCCAGTATAGTGTCACAGATACATGTAATCTGTATTTACTGAGCAGACACAGGTTAATAGCACCGATATATAACAAAACAGATAATGAATGAGTGGAATTAAAATGCAGTTTTCTGAGATGAACAAATACCCCCAAACTTATCATTTGCTCGTCCCGAGCAAAAGAAAAATCCTAACCTCACTTTCGCAGGGAACGCGATTGCACTGAGCTCGTGCAACAAGCCGTTAAACCTTTAGGTATCCCTAGTAGGAGGAGTGTTGTCTCCTGAGGATTTTCAGCGGATACTACCCACAAAATCCCGTCAAGCTAGTTTCATAAGTTAACGTCGATTCTACTCCTACAGTTTAGTATCTAGGTTAGAAATTCTATCTTCCTAAGTTAGAAATATTCAACCCTTATGTTTCACGCCACATATTTATTCAACCTCAGATCCTATATGTTTTTACAGTTTAGAAAGATCTCGGTTTCTCTTGAGTTTTACTTCTAAAGTGCGGTCTCCAATCAGGGATTTTTATCAACTTTACGGAAAACAAAATTCTTATTCTTTATTCCTATCATTCCTCCAAACATCGATTGTATACCCCTACGTGTGTGTAAAATTTCACCCTTACACTTAAGAATTCAATTCAAGCTATAGTACCCTTGCCCTAATGCCTAATACTACTTCTTTTCGTTAATGATGGACAATTTTGCTCACACACATTTCATGCGACAATTAATGCTTCTTGAAGCACTAACAGCCAATTACTGACTGTGTGAGCTTAAAACTTAAATAGCAGTTTCCAGATCTTGACTTTATTTATTTATTTATATTTTTTTTTCTTTTTCAAGACCAGATATATTTTTCAATGATTCTCTTTTGGTGGTTAGCTTTAAATACCATTTTTTCTTTCATACTATGTTTTCAGGCAAGAGTATTTCTAAGTATCCTCTACTATCTCAAGTTTCATGGTGCGTGTATGTGCAGTTTGTAGGGTATATACTTTCTAATTTTGGACTCAAAAATAGAAACTATTTTTCAGACTTATCTTTCAGTAAAGCTTCAATACTTTCCCTTCATCTCGACATAACTCAAGAACTGAACTCAAGATTACCCACTTCTATAAAAAAACTGTAAGGACGTATAATTACCAAGGTTAAACAGAGTGAGGGTTATTTTTAGGGTTTTCAATTCCTAAGCCTAGGATTTAGTTATTTCTAACGTATCAACTAAACATTCGGAATAAAAATCTAAGTTACCCTATTCGGTAACTTGACAACAAAGTTTTTATATTTTTGTAAATTTTTTTGATTTTTATGGGTTTTTAAATAAGTATGCAAATGCAAAATATACACATGAATGCGAAGGTAGAAAGCTTACCGAGCGCACACCCAAACTTAAACTTGACAGTGCTTTCACTGTCAGGCTACACCAAGAGGGTCAAAATTGTCGACGCTCCCCCCTTTTTTTATTTTATACAAAAAAAAGCAAACCAAAAATATATACACAAAAAGATCCTCCCAAACTTAAGTGAAGCAGTGTTGCCACTGTTTAAGCGCTAATGTTCAGAGTTAGGGGAGAGAACAATATTAATCTATACAAGGCCTTACACAGGCCAAAATTTAGCACCAACCATTCAAAAAATCTATCGCTATAATATGCAGGTTGGTGAAAGAATGCGGAGAGGAAAAAAATGGAGAATATGCGAGACCGTATGGGGATGGAAGCGGGATACGGTCTCGGTGGAGGAGAAGAATGGCGGAGGGGAGAAAGAAGTGGAATAAGAACTTGAAGGTGGAAATGGAGTGAATAAATTAGTACAATTTGTAATGATCGATGTATAAAAAGCGATTGTACTAATCTATCAACCCGTTGAAAAATGGGGTCAAACCTCTCAAGGATCGTGAGAAAACATGAGTCAACGAACTTGGTAAACCAGAAACAGGAAATGAAAGTGATACGGTGTCTTGCGAGGTGGGAACGATGGAAAGGATGAAAGGAAGTGATCGAGGAATGGATTGGATAAACGTTCAGGAGGGTGTACACAGTCAATGAAAGGGATAGGATGAATTGGAAAATCCGACTCATCAAGTAAAACTGGTTCATCCTCAAACTTTTCCTCAATATTATCCTCAAAAATTGACTCATCCATGCATTTGTCATCAATATCTAGACGCATATGAAGTTCGGGAAAAACAGTTAATGTCCCGGGATGATGTCCATACGGAAGTGAAAGGACAAGATGAGTTGGTGAGAAAAACTCATCCAAAACTGCGGGTTCATCATCCAAAATATTCCCAGCGTTGATATCCTTAAAAATCGAAAATCAAACTCTTTCGATGAAATTTTATTTTCTCACCAACTCATTATCCAAAATTTGATTTTCTCACCAACTCATCATCCAAAATTTTCCAATGTATGATGAGTTGGTGAGAAAATCAAATTTCTCAGACACCTCATCAAAAGCATGGATTTTAATCAATTGTGGTTCTAGGATGGAGGTGTAGACGTCAAAGGGATTGGGTGTGGTTTCACTTGACAGGGTCCCTTCACAATCCTGTAAATCAAACACTAAAAAGTCGCACAACTCATTAATCATTCTGTCTTCAATTGGTGAATCATATAGGACACTCGATAGACTTTTAAAACTGGAGTTGTGGAATTCAATTTTCTATGTGTAGGCTTGATTTGGAATGGTGTATCGCTCACTCTCACGACTCAAATCCTCAATCTGTCCAATCGCCTCATCATACATTGGAAAATTTGGAGCTAGTTGGAAACTAGCTGCCGGTTCGTTAGGTTGTATGAGGGCGGCCATAGAGGCATTCAAATCCATCATCTGTTGGCATGACGCTACCCGAAATTCTTCCAACGATTGTTCAAGACTAGACATGGGCTGTGAAGGGGTTTCAATAAAAGATTCAAATTTTTCTGGATACGTGAAACTCTCAAATGGAAGTTCAGAAGCAATGTCTAGGGAATGTGTAAAAGTCGGGTAGGATTGATAGGAATCGAATGGTTGGATAGGACTAAGATTATAGTTATGATAATAAGGTGATTGGAATTGTTGATCAAAAGAATTGGAAGTGGTGAAAGGAGTAAAAGATCGGCTACGTGATTGTTCAATTCGGTCAGCAATGGACATCGGTCTTGGAGTCGGAACATTACTCTCAAAAGGGGTATCAACATAAGAAGGTGGGGGAGGTTGAAACGGTTGATACAAGGTGGATTGCGGAGTCCAATTTTTTGTCCAAGACGCGTCTATTCGATATTTCAATGAAATTTTGGGCATGAATGGATTGTTCGAAGTTCGGCCAAAACAAGAACCGTAAGAAGTAATATCTGGCTGTGGGTACAAAAGTTCGGCAAAAGTTGCTCTTTGTGGGGTACCCATGATATGATGAGAAGAAAAGGAGAGGAAAAAGAATGTGATTTTTTTTATGTTTTATGTTAGTTATTAACAAAAGTATGAAATATACACACAAAAAGAAAAAGAAAAAAAATAATCACGACACAATACCACACACCTAATCGGTCTAGGGTTCTGTTAGTTTTATGTATGCCCTAGAGGCCATTACTGTACATACGATGTATATTGTAATGGATGTTTGGACATATATAGGGAGGACTTTCTTGCTCGACATGATAGTATGCTAACTGGTTACTCTTTATCTTAACATGTACTCTGCGTAAGTCGACGTTAGACACCCGACGTATTGCGGGGAGGCGGAATAGGTAAAACAATCATTTTGTTTAAAACAAACATCGACTAACTTACGGATCTTTCCCAAACCTTAACTAACAAAACAATAGAAGTCATTAGCTATTATGAAAGAAGATTATACCTAATGAACCAAGTCCTTCTTGTTCTCTTTGACCACCTCCTCGTCGGCCTCCTCTTTGTAATAGAAGATCCACCCAAGAGCTACTACTCCAAGCTTGACCTCTAACTTGAGGTAACTAGGTTACTCAAAGTGCTAATCAAAGCAACCTAGGGAATACAGAGTAGGATTAGGGATTAATATGTCTTGCTAACCCTTGATCTCAACACATGAGAGGTTAGGGTTAGAGTTTGAAGAGAGAGAGCTTGAGGAGAGAGAAGATGAGAATCCTTTTGGAATAATGAAATCATTGTGATATATATGAAGCATACCATATTTATTAAATGAATAAAAAATAAAAAATATCTTCATGCTTCATTAACTCACATAGTGATTCATCTCATGAGTCATTTAAATCATTAATGCATCATTAACTCCATGGATGAATCACACCATGACTCCTTAATCCAATAAATGCAAATGCCACATTAACCTCCAAGTCATCATCCTTCTAGAAGCTTTTCGGCAATTTACGAGAACGCCCCTCCGATCCGTGAAAACACGGAAATACTTTAGACTGTATAAATCCAATAATCCGATACTAGAATTTGGCTTAAACCAAAACCTGCTAGTAAAAACTGTCCGAACATCATACGTGCATAAATGCACGTGCGTGTCCGAACCCTGTCGTAAAACCATACGACCTCTATATCGTTTCGCCCGAAGCAGGGAAACTCTCTGTGTGGGACTCTAAAGACTCGACTACTACGCTGGCAGTGGGTTTAACCACAGACCGCAAGCGGCACTAGCTGTACGTAACGGTCCCCAGGTAGATGTCGATAAGAAGGCCTATGAGGAAACCCATCCGAACTCTTAGTGAGCCGAATGTGACAATCTCCGTACTGTCGGGTCTGTTCGTCTGGGACTATCGCATATCGGGCCTATGGGGGCGGCAAGCGTTAGTCCCCTAAAAGCGGTATTTGTCGTGTCGGAGTGAAGCCCATTACACCTTGAGAAACTATTGGAAAACCTACCAGTAAATCTCGCTTGCCCTGGCCAGGGACTTTGCGTAATGGCTCTCCAAACACAGCGCAATATCAACTCCCAATACTGGGAGAGACGAATTCTGTCTAACCGCCACTGCCTCCAAGTGCTTCGGGACTGCACCCAACTGCTACGTGTTTGCACGACTCCTTTGAGCCGTGGTAGGGTAGCAATCTAAGAACAGTGGGAACACACTCAAGGCGAAGTAGCAGTGTCAAGTCTGCAGACTATGTTGTACTCATATCACCTGGGAACTGTTAACTGACGACGGGTATAATACCAACCAACAGTTCCCTATGAGTCCGGTCTGGTGTACCCGTAACCCAATGAGCACCTGTATACTATCTCCAGTATGACGTACTGATGGCTGTGGGACAGACCATCTCCCCAACTGGGATTAGAAGCGTGCACACTAGTCTACTCCGGAGTATCGATGCCCTGTCTCGATAATCCTACGACTAGAGACCTGAAAAAGGATGTGCTTGTAGACTAACCAGCCCCCACTAATGTGACTACCATCACAGCGCTGATAGTCAAGCAAGATCCAAAGGGCTCTATCAATACGTACACACATATTAAGATAGAAATAAACCAAGTAGCATACTATCATGTTTAGCAAGACTGTTAATATAACTATGAATATCCCAAGCTTCCATTAAGTAATATACAAGCTAGTATGATACAATAATGGCCTCTAGGGCATATACACTAACAATCTCCCACTTGCACTAGGGTCATGTACTGGCATATCGAAGACCGATCATCTCGAGTAGCCTCTTAAACTGAATCTGAGGTATGGCCTTTATGAATGGATCAGCAGTGTTCTCCTCTATAGCAACTCTCCGGACCTTGATTTCCCGGCGATCTATGATCTCCCTGATCAGGTGATACCGCCTTAAGATGTGTTTGGACTTCTGATGGGACCTGGGTTCCTTTGCTAAAGCTATAGCTCCGTTGTTGTCACAATACAGCGGTATTGGATCAACAATGGTAAGAACCACCTGAAGTTATGTTAGGAACTTCTTCATCCAGACCGCTTCTTTTACGGCATTGTAAGCAGCAATATACTCTGCTTCCATCGTCGAGTCAGTAATGGTGTCCTGCATGGAACTCTTTCAGCACACCGCCCCTCCATTGAGGGTAAAGACATAACCTGACATGGACTTGGAGACATCCTTATCACTCTGGAAGCTGCAATCAGCAAAGGCCTCTATCTTGAGGTCTTTTCCGCCGTAAACGAAGAACATCTCCTTAGTTCTTCTCAGGTACTTGAGAATGTTTTTTACTGCTATCCAGTGCTTCTCCCCTGGGTCTGACAGATACCTGCTTACCACGCTCAGTGCGTAAGCTACATCTGGTCTGGTGCACAACATCGCATACATTATAGAGCCTACCGCAGAAGCGTAGGGTATAACTGACATGCGATTCCTTTCCAAATCAGTCATGGGAGACATCTCTTTGGATAGGGTGATTCCGTGACAAGCCGGTAAATTACCGCGCTTAGAATCTTCCATACTGAATCTTTTCACTACAGTGTTGATATATCTGGACTGCGAAAGTCCTAACATCCTCTTCGATCTATCACGATAGATCCGAATCCCCAGAATGTAAGAGGCATAACCCAGGTCTTTCATGGAGAACCTGTGTGACAAGAATCCTTTGACATATTGTAGCATAAAAATGTCATTTCCTATCAATAGAATGTCATCCACGTACAAGACGAGGAATACGACAGTTCGTGCTACAATTTTACTATATATACATGGTTCATCTGGATTTTTGATAAAGTCATATTCTTTGACCGTTTCATCAAAACAGATGTTCCAACTACGCGATGCCTGCTTTAGTCCATAAATGGACTTACGCAACTTGCACACTTTCCCGCTGCTCCCACTCTGATTGAAGCCTTCTGGCTGATCCATATAAACGCACTCTTCTAAATTACGATTTAGAAAAGCCGTCTTTACGTCCATCTGCCAGATCTCATAATCATGGAAGACGGCAATAGCAAGAAGGACCCGAATGGATTTGAGCATAGCCACTGGAGAAAAAGTTTCGTCATAGTCCAAACCAGGTCTTTGACGAAAACCCTTTGCAACAAGTCTAGCCTTATAGGTTACCACCTGTCCATCTACACCAATCTTTTTCTTGAAGATCCATTTGCATCCTATGGGTTTTACCCCATCTGGAGCAAAGTCCAAATTCCATACTTTGTTGGTGGACATGGACTCCATCTCGGTCCACATTGCATCTAGCCATCGTACGGAGTCGCCGCTCTGGATGGCCTGCTG
This sequence comes from Agapanthus africanus, assembly GCA_030015575.1. Classification (NCBI taxonomy): domain Eukaryota; kingdom Viridiplantae; phylum Streptophyta; class Magnoliopsida; order Asparagales; family Amaryllidaceae; genus Agapanthus; species Agapanthus africanus. The sequence goes on from JASDDO010000024.1 coordinate 620,419,371, forward strand.
GAAACTAGTATGTTCATCATCATCAATGATGTAATCGTCTCTATCCCCATCTATGAGAAAACCGTAGTATCTCTCAGGCGGATGAGACGGCGTACTACTCCTCCGGAGGGGTGCGGGAATGTCCTGTTCTTCTTAAACTACTGGTTCTACCAAACTTTCAGTAGTAGTTTGTGGTTCTGGAATTTCTTCCAGTTCTATTTCACTCCCACTTGTTTCCTTTTCTAAAAACTGTTGTTCTAGAAAATGGGCATGACGAGAAACAAAAACCTTTTGTTCCTCTGCGTAATAGAAGAAATACCCCTTGGAGTTCTTTAGATATCCCACAAACTTACACTGTACTGATCGTGCCTCGAATTTGTCCGCATGTTGCTTTTTAACAAAAGCTGGACATCCCCATATCTTCAGATACTGAAGATAGGGTTTCTTCCCACTCCACATCTGATATAGTGTGGTAGGCACAGTCTTGGTAGGAACCCTGTTCAAAAGATATGCAGCTGATTCTAGTGCATAACCCCAGAAAGATCGCGGTAACTCAGCATTACTCATCATGGAACGTACCATATCCAATAGGGTTCGATTCCGTCTCTCTGATACACCGTTATGCTGTGGAGTGTATGGAGGAGTAAGCTGAGAGAGAATTCCATTCTCTTTTTGGTAACCTAGGAACTCGGCACTTAAGTATTCACCACCTCGAACAGATCTTAGTGTCTTGATACTTCTGCCGGTTTGGTTTTCTACTTCATTCTTATACTCTGGGAATTTATCAAAAGCCTCGGATTTATGTTTCATCAAGAAAATGAATCCGTACCTAGAGTAACATCCGTAAAAGTAATGAAATAGGAAAAACCACCTCTTGCATGTGTAGACATTGGACCACATACATCGCTGTGTATGAGTCCTAAGAGCTCGCTCGCTCTTACTCCATGTCCAGTGAATGGAGTCTTTGTCATCTTTCTTTTGAGACATGATTGGAAAGTGGCATAAGATTGATGTTCGAACAGATCCAAATATCCTTCTCTATGTAACTTAGTTAACCTTGTCTCATTGATGTGACCTAGTCTACAATGCTATAAGAAAGCCTTATTTAAATCTGGAGACTTTCTTTTTAGTGTGTTCTGGACATTGAAAATCTGTAATTGGTTTAAGACATATATACCGTTATCTAGTGTACCGGACCAAATCAAACCATGATTAAGGTGGATGTTAACAACATCGCTTACAAACGTGAATTCATAACCTTCTTTTGATAACAACGAAACCGATATGATATTACACGTTAAACTGGGTACACAAAAACAGTTATGCAAAACCAAAATATGTCCACTCGTCAATCCTAGGTGATAATCCCCTACGGACACAGCACCCATGCTAGCTCCGTTAGCAACCTGGAGGGTTATATCACCAACCTTCAGCTCTCTACGGTCTCTCAGTGCCTGTAATGAATTGCATATATGAGATCCCGATCCAGTATCCAATACCCACGAAGTAGAGATGATTGACAGACATTTTTCAATTACAAGCACACCTGAAGTCGAAGCCACAGCTTGCTTCGGTTCCTGGTTCTTGGCATTCCAAGCTTTGCAATCCTTCTTCTAGTGCCCTTTCCTACGACAGTGGAAGCACTCGTCCTTTGCCACTACTGGCACCGCAATCTTTTTCTTTCCCTTAGCTTCCACCTTAGTAACACCTCCTCTAGGTTTGGTAGTGGCCTTATTCTTCCTTCCTTTGTCCCTAGCCTTGGACCCGGAAGAAGAAGCACCGTGAACAAACATAGCGAGCGTTTCCCTTGCCTTCTGCAAGGTGCCCTCTGCACTCCCCAACATGTTAAGGAGTTCTGGAAGTTCAACTTCTTTTCTTTGAATGTTGAAATTCAGAATAAACTGTGCGTAGGTGGAAGGAAGGGACTGGAGAATCAAGTCTGTATAGAGCTCGTTCTCCAAAGTCGTCCCGAGGTCTGCGAGCTGTCCTATATAACCAATCATCTTTAGGACTTGTTCTCCTACAGAAGATCCGACGGCCAATCTCGACTGAAACAAGTTCTTCGAGGTCTCGTATCTTGCTATACGAGATTGCTCCCCATACAAATCCATTGTATGGAGAAATATGGATTCAAGATCCATATCCTCGTGCCTCCTCTGATGTTCATTATTCATAGAGGCAAGCACGATGCACTTGGCCTTCGCGCAATCTAACTCCCAGATTTTGTGGATTTCCTTATCCGCAATACTGGATTTTGGACCAGGGACAGCAGGTGCCTTAGTGGTAAGGACATACCCTAATTTGTCATAAGTCAAAGCCATTTTGACGTTCCGCAGCCAATCTTTATGGTTTGGCCGTGTCAATATATTTTTCTCTAATAGTAACTTAAGGCCTGTCATGTTTTGGGTCGCTGTAATGAGAGAGAGAGGGAACACTTTAGCATGATGCTCTTGCAAGTTTAGAGTGCTTTTTAGTTTATCTAAACTGGATGGCTCCCACTGTTTCTCGAATCCCTCCTCAAACCAAAAAGGAAGAACTAGCCAGGACTATTCTCACCGTATAATACTTGCTTAACCGTTCAGCCAGGCCAGTGTCGGTACTTCGAGGGAGGTTTTCCAACGCTTTCGCGAAGTTCCTTAATTAAATAACCTCTTTTCTCTAGAGGCGTAGCCCCGTTGACAACTTTCTCGGCACCTACTTGGTTTATAGCATTGATCGTTAAGTGACGAATCTCCTGATGAGTAGCGGATACTCACAGTTGGATCGGGATCTAAATATCATCGTATGATAATGCTGAAGGAATCCTACCAACATTCATCAAACTCCAAATGGTATGCATCTCTTTGCAAATTTCAGTTTCTTTAGAAATTCCCGATATAAATTTTTGCCCCATGCTCTTATGACCTTGGCGTCGGTCAAAATGTCATAAGTCACATGTCAAGTTCTACCCATCATTATCTTGTTAATTTGAACTCATCCGTACATACCCCTGACGTTGGTCAAATGATAATACGACTGCCCCAAACTAACTCACCTATCTATGCAACAAATGAATACCTAGCAGCTACCAAACACTATGCCTTGACTTTGGCCAAAATACATAGCTTGAATACTACTGAATAGCCAAATGAAATGACGGAGGGCTACGAATGGTTCTGGCGAAACCGTGAACGTAGTGAACTTGATATGACCGAAGGAACCTGATAGCTTTTAAAAGGAGTGGTTAATGCTTCGCAATTTAAAAAATATCCTCTGTTTTAAATAACTGAGTGGTTTCTTTTAAACTGTTCCAACGATTCAACTTTGGTTTTTTTTATTTGCATTAATATAATGCGCCCCATCATTAACCTATCATTGCAGAAAACAACGAAAATACAACATCCTCTTATGCCATCCTCATTCGCCACTGGGTCCCGTCATGACCCGTTAGGTTACTTAACTAACGATAGAGCGGGGGCTGGGCTAGCGCGGTTGTAAAACATAAGTGACTCCTAATAGCTATCATATATAGATATTGTACATTCGTCAGACACAATAATAGGCATTCAAGATCACAGATGAACATATTGGATTTTCTACGAACCCGCATTCTTTTGAGCCTGCAAAGAAAGACGGATTACACAGTCGTGATGAATAGCCAAAACCCCACCCTAGACCCCTACGGGTACGGCAAACTACCTGCCAAGTACCCGAAGCGAAGCGGTCTCCCTCAACAACGTGAGTAGGCAACTAAACACTTCAAAGTACCCGGTAGTTTGTGGACCCCACCTTGGGTCTATCCTTGGAGAAAAAATCAGTAAATGAAATAATACAACGGTGGTTACAACCGCAACCTGGATGTTCGCTGCAAAAGAATATTACTACAATTTACAAATTACATTTGAATGAAAGAAATGCTCGTCTCACATCCCCGGCTATCCATTCACGACAATCGAACAAGTCCACAAACACAAACAGAAAAAACATTACAGAAATGTACAACCCCCTGCCAACCGATATATTAGCAGTTAGGGGAGGTTTACGAACACATTATACAAATCACAGATATAATCTAATTAGCCAAACATCGTAGAATTTCGATCGAGCAAACGCAAATGATTCTACTCCAAAAACTTCTCTGTGCACCTGAGACTTGAGCAGAAACAAAATATCCCAGAAATACCAAAATTGACACAGAAGAGTTACTGGGGAATTTTCGGGTGACTCGGCTTCAACTCGGCCGCGGATCCGCGGCGGATCGCTTGGATCGGCCGCGGTTCCGCGACTGTTTGGTCGAGTCAGGAACCTAAATTTCTCCAGTATTCTTATAATTCCCTGCTTGTAATTTTAAGGGTCCCTGAAAATTTTTAGACCCCGTTTTAAAATCGACAGAAACTATGTGAAAATGATGATTTTTCCGGTTCGTTTCTCGATCGAATTTCTAACGAATTTTCTAACAAGTTAGTTATGGTTTAGCGAGGCTCTGATAGCACTGTAAGTCGACGTTAGACACCATATGTATTGCGGGGAGGCGGAATAGGTAAAACAATCATTTTGTTTAAAACAAATATCGACTAACTTTCGGATCTTTGCCAAACCTTAACTAACAAAACCATAGAAGTCATTGGATACTATGAAAGAAGAGTATACCTAATGAACCAAGTCCTTCTTGTTCTCTTTGACCACCTCCTCGTCGGCCTCCTCTTTGTAATAGAAGATCCACCCGAGAGCTACTACTCCAAGCTTGACCTCTAACTTAAGGTAACTAGGTTACTCAAAGTGCTAATCATAGCAACCTAGGGAATATAGAGTAAGATTAGGGATTAATAAGTCTTTCTAACCCTTGATCTCAACATATGAGAGGTTAGGGTTAGGGTTTGAAGAGAGAGAGAGCTTGAGGAGAGAGAAGGTGAGAATCCTTTTGGAATAATGAAATCATTGTGATATATATGAAGCATAACATATTTATTAAATGAATAACAAATAAAAAATATCTTCATGCTTCATTAACTCACATAATGATTCATCTCATGAGTGATTTAAATCATTAATGCATTATTAACTGCATGGATGAATCACACCATGACTCATTAATCCAATAAATGCAAATGCCACCTTAACCTCCAAGTCATCATCCTTCTAAAAGCTTCTCGACAATTAACGAGAACGCCCCTCCTATCCGTGAAAACACGGAAATACTCTAGACTGTATAAATCCAATAATCCGATACTAAAACCTGGCTTAAACCAAAGCCTGCTAGTAAAAACTGTCCGAACATCGTACGTGCATAAATATACGTGCGTGTCCGAACCCTGTCGTAAAACCATACGACCTCTATATCGTTTCGCCCGAAGCAGGGAAACTCTCTGTGTAGGACTCTAAAGACTCGACTACTACGCTGGCAGTGGGTTTAACCACAGACCGCAAGAGGCACTAGCTGTACGTAACGGTCCCCAGGTAGATGTCGATAAGAAGGCCGATGAGGAAACCCATCCGAACTCCTACTGATCCTGATGTTACAATTTCTGTACAGTCCGGTCTGTTCGTCTACGACTATGGCATATCGGGCCTAGGGGGCGTCAAGCGACAGTCCCCTAAAAGCGGTATAAGTCGTGTTGGAGTGAAGCCCATTACACCTTGAGAAACTACTGGAAAACCTACCAGTAAATCTAGCTTGCCCTGGTCAGGGACTTTGCGTAATGGCTCTCCAGACAGAGCGCGATATCAATTCCCAATACTGGGAGAGACGAATCCTGTCTAACCGCCACTGCCTCCAAGTGCTTCGGGACTGCACCCAACTGCTACCTGTTTGCACGGCTCCTTTGAGCCGTGGTAGGGTAGCAATCTAAGAACAGTGGGAACACACTCAAGGCGAAGCAGCAGTGTCAAGTCTGCGGACTATGCTGTACTCATGTCACCTGGGAACTGTTAACTTACGACGGGTATAATTCCAACCAACAGTTCCCTGCGAGTCATGTCCGGTGTACCCGTAACCCAACGAGCACCTGTATACTATCTCCAGTACGACGTACTGATGGCTGTGGGACAGACCATCTCCCCAACTGGGATGAGAAGCGTACACACTAGTCTACTCCGGAGTATCGATGCCCTGTCTCGATAATCCTACGACTAGGGACCTGAAAAAGGATGTGCTTGTAGACTACCCAGCCCCCACTAGTTTGACTGCCATCACAATGCTGGTAGTCAAGCAAGATCCTAAGGGCTCTATCAATACGTACACGCATATTAAGATAGAAATAAACCAAGTAGCATACTACCATGTTTAGCAAGACTGTTAATATAACTGTGAATATCCTAAGCTTCCATTAAGTAATATACAAGCTAGTATGATACAATAATGGCCCCTAGGGCATATACACTAACACTCTGATTGTCTCTATGTTACATATTGATAAAGCCCTTAGGATGAGTACTTGACTACCAGGACTATGATGCAGATCATACTAGTGGGGACAGAGTAGTCATTAAGTACATCCTACAAATGTTCCTAGTCGCAGGTGTATCGAGACAGGGCATCGATATACCAGAGTTGACTAGCGTATGCTTCTTGACCCATGTAGATGGGCGATGGATGATCCCATATCCATCGATGTTTGACATCAGAGATAGTATACGGGTGCTCAATGGAGACTGGGTACACTGGACGGACTCACCGAGAACTCCCAGATGGTATTATAGCTCACGTCAGATGGCAGTTCTCTGGTGACACAGGTACAGGCTAGTCTGTAGACCCGAGATCGTCATAGTGTCTTGTGTGATTCCCACTGTGCTTTGATTTCCATCATACCACGTCTAAGAGGGCGTGCAAAACGGTAGCTTTTGGGTACAGTCCCGAATCACATGGTGGCAATGAGCAATAGGAGGGGTTTCGTCTCTCCCGGTATAGGGAGTTGATGTTGCGCTGTGCTCGATTGGCCATAACTGGAAATCCCTGGCCAGGTTCGCTGAGATTTACTGGTAAGTATTATCAGTAGTTTCTTGAACTGTTATGGACCTCATATCGACACGACATATCAAGCTACTGGGGTCTGACGTTTACCACCCATAGGAGAGATATGCGACAGATCAGACGAAGAGACCGGACTGTACGGGAGTGTTACTGATTGGATTCGCAGGAGAATGTACATGCTTGCTTGTTGATCTTCTAATCGCTCAATACCTGGGTGGCTGTTACGTTTAGCTGACCGCTTGCAGCTTGTGGGTGTTTTTGATATGATCATCACCTACTTCCGGCTTATTGACGATTCTTCAGAGTCCTACACAGAGGTTTCCTGGCTCAGGCAAAACGGAGTAGGTGCACATATATGATATGTGCAGGACCGAGAATAATAAGATATGAGATTCCGTATTCTATTCTCGCGATATATGATATCGGCCGAGTATATGTGATATAACCGGGTCAACGGATCAAGTGTTGATTCGATGAATAGGTGCATATTATATTAGTCGGTTATATGCGATATAGCTGAATTGTCGGATCAAGTGTTGATGCGATAATTTAATGTATAATTATACATGTGATATATTACATTACGTTAACTAAAATAAGCTCGCTTTAAAGATTCTTTTTCTCACTTGGATAATACATTGATATATATGTGATATATGTTAATTGTATTATTTTATTTTGTTACAATAAATATTGTATATGTGATATATAATATTATAACATGTTATGGTTACAAATGCAACATGCTTTGTGGAGTTTAAATGTAGTAAGGGTTTGGATTAGGGTTAAGCTTGCATGAAGCTTTCAAGAAGCTTCTTGAAGATTTGACTTTGACTATGATATTTTGTGTAGATATTTCTTAACCCAATGTCATGCCCCGAAAGTACGGAACATGACCGGCACTTAAACTACGAAACATCTCGAGGCGATGTAATCCAAGTAAACCGAAAACCCAGAAATCCAAACCAAGAAAAGTAGTAGAGTGAAGGAAAACCAATTTAAATCAAGTAGTTTTAATAGCATAAGCCGAATTATGCGTTTTTTTAAAAAACATCAATTATTTCCTGAAAATTTCGGCAGAGTCTCCTTTGTAAATACTGGCCCCCAAACGGGAAACAACAAGAATAGTATACGAAATCAATAAAAGGCATCCCCAAGCGGGAGCTAGCTCTTCGTCAATCGACGGTCACAACCACACAAGCAATATAATATACAACGCCAAGGGCGAGGATCAAAACTCAAAAGGAAAATCAAAACAACAAGAAATGCACAGAAATATAACGCGTGACTCTAAGGTCGAAAGAATAACATCACTGGTCTCTATCTCAAAAATAAATACATGTTTGGTTGATGGAACTTCTAGATAAAACAGAGTAATAATATACAAGGTATATAATGGGGGGTACGATACAAATAAACCCACCTACTAGCAAATCAACCGGAAAAGGAAGTAGTGCAAGCAAAGTCGTAATGAAACCTGTACGGCAAAACCTGCAAGAAAATGTGGCACAACAGGTGTGAGTTTCCAACTAGTGAGTAGAAAACATCTGCGAACAGAAATCGCCTGAACAACGCAATCCTAGGTCATATGACCATAATATATCCTCAAATATATAACCGACAGCCTATAACAATGGCTAGGGTAAATATCTATCCCAAGTGTAATCCCATGTGCCCGTGTCAGTGCATCGGCTAGCAATATATCATATGGATGATGTATGAAGGCATGAAACAGAATGCATGTAGTGAAGAAAACTGCTTTCATAAATTAGTGAGATTTCTGTATTTTTTTTAAAAAACGAGGTATTATAAATGAAATCAGCATAAACCGTGCTTAGCATCGACACAAAACAAGTATCCAAATCTCTCGATATCTCTGTACCTCAATATCTCAAAATCTCTGTATGTCAATCTCACTATCTAGGGCGCCGTCAGTCCAGACCAGCCCCTACCATCAATCTCAAGACCACGACGGTATCCTCCGGATATACGACGCGTCGGGTAAAATCACCGGTCGGTAGTGCTCCCCTGCCAGGCTCAACGCCATTATCTGCGATCCACTTGCCCCGGGGTACCGCACCGGGTCCACCATGTACCCGAAACGGTTCCTCCACTCCTCGAACTCGGGTCTCGAAATCCATTAACAAATTCATGGCCGACGACTCATACATCATGGGAAAACCGCAATTTTCATTTTGAAAAAAGTAAAAAAAGAATTTTATAAGTGTTTTTGCGGTTTTCCCTCCAAATCCAGGAAATCTCATGAAAATCCGAATCCAAATCCTCAATAGCATGTAAACGGTGAATATAGACATAAAAATCCATGAATGCGGCATATCAATGAATAATAACATGCATGAAGTAGCAAGTAATATCTACAATGTCTAAACTAGCATAGAAGGCAAGTAAACTAATATCATGTCTAAACTATTAGCTAACAACCTATGTCAAATGAAATAGTATTTTCTAAAGTGTTCGTGACATGGCAATTACCGATGAAGATGTGTGTGAGCCGGCAAGTAAGTGTACGTGGTACATACGCGTCATCGGTAATGGTGCTGGTGTCCTAACAGCATGATATTAACAATAGAGTATGATTCAAAAATAAGTATGTGATGCGGAGCAACAACAATAATGAGCGGGAGCTAAATACTAGACACAATAACAACTAATATGGGCTAACAACTACACTAAACTCTAGGACTAAACTGTCAAGCTAAACTAAAGGTAAGGAAGCAGCCTAACTTCTCAGTCGATACATATGTATGTATGTATGTATGTATGTATATATATTAATCGGTGATCCCGCCTCGATAATATCACATCCGATACCATATCTATAATCAGACATTCCCAACTCAAGAGTGCAGATAAAACATAAATATATAGCTCGTACGTAAATCCGTCGTACGTCATCCCCAAATATGGGTACAGGTCAGTATCACATTCATCAAATTAATCATTTGGTATCCTCTTTATCAAAGATCATAATCTAGGGTACTGATCTATGTCTAGTACAATACTAATATCATCATGATCTGACTGCTGATCTACAGCCTCATACAACCGATATCATCATCATATATCGTCATAAAGAGGTATACATCGCCTAATGCGACCTATTAAGAATATCTTAACATATCTTATCTCATCTCACGATCATATGTCAACCATTCAATGTATAACACTATTCACATGTATCGTCGTCCCAAGATCCGCTATAATATCATGACGTACCTCAAGTACGAATCCTGCCATATTACCGTTCTCACGGTCTCAAATCAATCTCATCGACTTACCTCAAATTCCAAACACTATCCTCAAATCCAGTATGTGAACACATAGTCTCATACCCATGTGAACACATAAATACATATTCCCGTACAAGCACAAATGAAGAAGAATGTATGCAAGTTTGTGTGTGTGTATGTATGGTGCAACCCCTACTCTAGGGTTTCGCAACACTAAACCTATCCAATCACACCTAAAATCTATCTTTATCATCAATAAACTCAACAATAAAACCAATATATATGTGTGTATACGTATTCGTATTCATCACCACGAACTGCGGGGGTCCTATACGCCATCCACCCGACTTCTCCCCGTAGATATAAATCTACTCACCTGGTCCTCGCTCGCCGGTGCCGACGTCGCCACTCGCTTCCTTGTTGTCTCGAAGTCCACATGGGGTATATACATATCATAACGCACCGTATCGCATTAAAACTAAATTCGAAATCGAAACGGCATACGAAAATCAAACCGGCACGCGTATCACGCATAGATCAAAACCATTCGCCTACGCATGCAAGAATAGCTAAACCAACTATCGATGTCGATGTACAAACATCAAACCATCGAGAAAAACCAAAACACACTCATTTGCGCATTCACGAACACTAATCATAATATAAAATAGGTTAAAATTCACAAAAACCGCAAATTCACTTTAAAAGCCATTTTTCCGAAAATCTAGCAAGCAAAAATTACCCGTTTTAGTACAAAACTCGACGTTTAAGCAAATCTAGCGGCTATAATACTTATTAAACATCTCAAATAAATCATACAACCCATTTCAAGAATTTAATATCATCAATTCTTATAAAAATAAAAATTCTAGTTTTGCAATTTATCTAATTTTAACAATTTCAACTAAAAATGCACAAAACAATAACTACGCTTGATTTTGCATGGTCCAAGGCATTAAACCACTCATTATAATATTAATGATGACATGAAACCATAATTATATTTTAATCTAAAGCATTAACAATTATCCAAAAAACCTAGTTAGCAAAATAACATAATTAGGACATTTTATAAGTAATGGCTTTTAATTAACAACTAAATTAGCATTCTACAAAACTTAAGATGTTAATCCACATCACTAAACCAAGCATAATTTATCACAACACAAATCCACAACAAAACCCTATTCTAATCCTTCTCTTGAAAACCCACATCTTTCAATTAAACCATAATTAAACTTATAATTAAGCTAGACTAAAGTATTTAGCAACAATTTAAACAAAAGGCCAAGATTTATACCTCATGAACCATGGATCAAACTTAAGATCTATACCTCCAATTTGAAATCCTTGCACCAAGATCCATGCAATTTTGGCTAATGAGAAATGGGTAGGAGTCGGATTTGGATTTTAGCTTGATTTTAGATGGAATTTTGGACATTTTTGAGTCCAAAATGAAGTGGGATTCAAGGGGGAAAATTCTGGACAGCAAGGGGGGATTCGGATGCAGGTAGGGTGAGAGGAGAGAGAGAGGGAGGTGGGGAAAAATGATATCAAGTCAACCCTAGTCAAAATCCACTCTCATTTCTACCATTTCCTTTCCTTTCCTTTTCTTTTAACAATTCAAGTGGGGAAAGTGAGGGGGGAACAACTTAGGGCTGCTGAAATTCAGCCAAGGTGGGGAGGAAAAATGTGGAGTGTGAGTGTGGTTGTGGAAAGAAAAAGATACATATTATACCCCCAAAACCATTTAAACTAATTTCACCAAATAAGCCTCTTTTCTTCAATATTTTCTAAAACCGATTAACAACTTCATTTCATTTAAAAAACGTGTTAAAATTTTGTTTAATTTGATATGATGCACAAAATTTGTTTCAACTCATTCCAATTTGTAATTTTCCCTAATTAAATGTATTAGTGACGGCTTAAAATAATATTAAAATAATTAATTTCGGAAAAATTTTCAGAAAATTTGAAATTTCACCAGTGGCTCAATAAACACCAAATACTAGCAATTACATAGCTAGAATATGTATATTTAATTTTAAAATAAAGATATTTGTATTTTGACTTTTTACAGAAAACCCTCTTATTTTACCGATTTTTCGAAATTTCTCCGAAACGATTTTCAAAACGTTACAATCTTCCCCCCTTAGAGAAATTCGGTCCCCGAATTTAAATTAAAACTCCCCCCAAATACTAAAACATCTAAGCAAAACCATCAAGTCGTCGGGGCTCCGAAATCGTAAATACATAAAACAAATCATAGCGCAGCGCATGAAAAATGAGCATATAACTCAAAATCAAAACTCCGTCAAGCATCCCGCAATCATCGGAGTCATGGTAAAGACACAAATGTCAAATCCAATACCTAAAACCAATATGATATAACTCGAAACTATACACGTAAATATCAAATCTATATGTGTAAATATCTGAAGGAAATGCATGCCAAATCTCTTAAAATCGCTGTGCAATGCGCAAAACACTACACTGTGGCGGACGTCTATTATAAGAAAATAAACATATACATATATACCTTTTGTTTAAAATGTACGTCCCGCCGTTTTGGGAAACAATTTAGAAGGGTTTCTTTGTTTTAAACGTTTCGTGTCATATCAGACACGTAGGTAAATACTGAGACTATAGCTCGCTTTTTGGAATTCCCTTCGATAGCTATTAATGCATGCAAAATACATTCAGGTACTGTCCTCTGACTTGTTCTGCTCAGTACGAAAACACATAGCAATTATCATAAAAACGTATTGCTCTATAAAAAATCAATCCCAAAATACGCATATGAATACTACGTGCGTCTAGTGCGCACGGAAATCAAATCCATATACGTGCCATACAAGTGCACAGAAACAAGATCTAAGTGCATCAGGTGTGCACGAATCATCTGTCATAGGCAACGTGTGTGCCTGACAGCAAAATCAGGTGCATCTGACATGCACCAAAAATCTCGATTTAGTGCATCTAGTGTGCACCAAATCGCATCTCAAAGCATGCGCTCAACATGCGCGAAAATCCAAACCAGGTGCATCCATCATGCACGAAATCATGAAATCCAATATCAAGCGCCGAACATGCGCAAAATCAAATCAGGTGCACAAAACAAACATCGAGTATCACAATCGAAATCGAAGTCCAGTGCATCTAAGTGCACAAAATGCGTATCACTGCACTTCAAGCATATGGGAACTATACCGAGTGCAAAAACCAAATTGTATGCGTATATACGCACAAATCAACTCAACTGTATGAAATCCATATAATCATAAACATGAAAAACCAAGGCACGAAAACTATCTCAAGTGCAACAACTGTGCAAAAATCGTAAATCCCTAGCAGGTGCAACCATGGCGCATGAAAACAAATATGATGGAACTCCATCATCAAAATCAATCATGCAAATAGACCGTCCAAAATACAGAAATCTAATATGGCGGATTAGTCCCGCTCAAGCACATCCTCCAAGAATCTCTGGCCAACTGTCGTGGTCACTCATAGCATGTCTCGTCGACGATCCTGAACTTTGTCCTGCCAGTGTGCGTAACATGACCACTCCTGGGTCCAATTCTTCTCGTAATTTATTCCAGAAAGGTCCTGTCGAGGTCTCTCCCAAATCACGTCTCTGCCGAACTGTCCGGAAGTCATCGTCCTTTACTAAATCTGTTTCTTGTTCCGGAACGGCTGCATACGCATCGCGGCTCCTTCTGGAAGGTATATCCCAGTACAATGTCTCGGAATGCGTATCGCATCTCTGATGTCAGCGGAGTGGAACGTCGTCTCATCAAGATCTCGTACGAACCTCTTACTCCACTTTCTCTAATATCGACTGCTTCAGACTCGTCTCGTTGTGGCTGCATGGACTGAGCTCCAACGACTATCCTCGTATCTGGAGTCTCCCAAGAATGCATCTCACCACCTGGCATCCGAATGAAGTCGAACCATTTGATCGATTCCTCAAAACCTCATAATCCCCCAAGAGCTCAACATCTTGGGTACAGTATAATAGTATCGAGTACGTACCACAGCATCGATGGTTCATCCGTAGAAGGGCAAACCCAAGCCTCACTAATGGCGCCGCGGAACTGCCGCAAACCCTAAGGTTCAAAGGCTTTCACACGGTCATTAAGTCGAGTTAGGGTTTCATTCTTCTAGAGGGTCCATAGAATTGCCTGCATATCTTTCCGAATACTTTAAACTTGGAATAATAGGTTGCTGACATTCGATCGTCTCTGTTGACTTTCAACGTCTCCGGGTGAAGTCGTCTCTAGCTGGAATAAATCTATCTGATGACCTCGCATCGGGGTAGCGAACGAACCACATGTCCTAGTCATTCATCCTTGGTGACTAGCGACCTTCTATCATCTCTTAGTACAACTCGTACTGCAATAGCTCCAACATCTAGGGCGATATCTCGACGTTCGCAGCAATGACTGGCTCACTCGTCTGCATGCTGAACAGTGCATCAATCATCAGTAGTAAGCAATACGCCAACGGTCATCAAAATCTGGCTGGCCTCTATCATTGGTACGATCCTTTGGTACTGATCGGCACATATAAGAAATCTCGTAAAAGAGATCTGTCAAACGCTCATGGCGCGAAAACACAATCAGACGACGCCTCTCAATGCAATCGTATGTCCCTGGAATCAAGCCCTGGTCAGTCCTCGTTCGTAACGAGCTCGTGCTGACTGCAACTCTAGCCGTAGCTCTCCCTGCCCGTAATCGTGGCAGCAAAACCATAACTGGTACCGATGAGGCTAGATCAGGAATGAATATAATACTGAATAAAGAAATGTACATCCTAAGGTTTCTTAAGTGGAGTAGCGTATCGTAAGTATGCCGCGGAACATACCCACGGTACGTTACTCTACTTTAGTCATCTATTCCATCAACCAAGGGTCATCCTACGCTCCGAAGGTAAAACCTAACACTCTGATACCAACTTTGTCACGCCCCGAAAGTACGGAACATGACCGGCACTTAAACTACGAAACGTCTCGAGGCGATGTAATCCAAGTAAACCGAAAACCCAGAAATCCAAACCAAGAAAAGTAGTAGAGTGAAGGAAAACCAATTTAAATCAAGTAGTTTTAATAGCATAAGCCGAATTATGCGTTTTTTTAAAAACATCAATTATTTTCCTGAAATTTTCGGCAGAGTCTCCTTTGTAAATACTGGCCCCCAAACGGGATACAACATGAATAGTATACGAAATCAATAAAAGGAATCCCCAAGCGGGAGCTAGCTCTTCGTCAATCGACGATCACAACCACACAAGCAATACAATATACAACGCCGAGGGCGAGGATCAAAACTCAAAAGGAAATTCAAAACAACAAGAAATGCACAGAAATATAACGCGCGACTCTAAGGTCGAATGAATAACATCACTGGTCTCTATCTCAAAAATAAATACATGTTTGGTTGATTGAACTTTTAGATACAACAGAGTAATAAAATACAAGGTATATAATGGAGGGTACGATACAAATAAACCTACCTACTAGCAAATCACCCGGAAAAGGAAGTAGTGCCCGCAAAGTCGTAATGAAACCTGTACGGCAAAACCTGCAAGAAACTGTGGCACAACGGGGCTGAGTTGGTAACTCGTGAGTAGAAAACATCTATCAACAGAATTCGCATGAACAACGCAATCCTAGGTCATATGATCATAATATATCCTCAAATATATAACCAGCAGCCTATAACAATGGCTAGGGTAAATATTTATCCCAAGTGTAATCCCATATGCCCGTGTCAGTGCATTGGCTAGCAATATATCATATGGATGATGTATGAATGCATGAAACAAAATGCATGTACTGAAGAAAACTGGTTTCATAAATTAGTGAGATTTCTGTATCTTTTTTTAAAAACGAGGTATCATAAATGAAATCAGCATAAACCGTGCCTAGCATCGACACAAAACAAGTATCCAAATCTCTCGATATCTCTGTGTCACAATCTTTGTACCTCAATATCTAAAAATCTAAGTATGTCAATCTCACTAGCTAAGGCGCCGTCAGTCCAGACCGGCCCCTACCATCAATCTCAAGACCATGATGGTATCCTCCGGATATCCGACGCGTCGTGTAAAATCGCCGGTCGGTAGTGCTCCCCTGCCAGGCTTAACACCACCATCTGCGATCCTCTTGTCCCGGGATACCGCACCGGGTCCACCATGTACCCGAAACGGTTCTTCCACTCCTCGAACTCGGGTCTCGAAATCCATCAGCAAACTCATGGTGTACGACTCATACATCATGGGAAAACCGCACTTTTCATTTTAAAAAAAGAAAAAAAAGAATTTTATAAGTGTTTTTGCGGTTTCCCCCCCAAATCCAGGAAATCTTATGAAAATCCGAATCCAAATCCTCAATTGCATGTAAACAGTGAATATAGACATAAAAATCCATGAATGCAGCATATCAATGAATAATAACATGCATGAAGTAGCTAATAATATCTATAATGTCTAAACTAGCATATAAGGCAAGTACACGAATATCATGTCTAAACTATTAGCTAACAACCTATGTCAAATGAAATAGTATTTTCTAAAGTGTTCGTGACATGGAAATTACCGATGAAGATGTGTGTGAGCCGGTAAGTAAGTGTACGTGGTATATATGCGTCATCGGTAATGGTGCTGGTGTCCTAACAGTATGATATTAACAATAGAATATGATTCAAAAATAAGTATGCGATGCGGAGCAACAACAATAATGAGCGGGAGCTAAATACTAGACACAATAACAACTAATATGGGCTAACAACTACACTAAACTGTAGGGCTAAACTGTCAAGCTAAACTAAAGGTAAGGAAGCCGCCTAACGTCTAAGTCGATACATATATGTGTGTGTCTATATATATATATATTAGTCGGTGATCCCGCCTCGATATTATCACATCTGATACCATATCTATAATCAGACATTCCCAAGTCAAGAGTGCAAATCAAATATGAATATATAGCTCGTACGTAAATCCGTCG
The DNA here is from genome assembly GCA_030015575.1 of Agapanthus africanus. NCBI lineage: Eukaryota > Viridiplantae > Streptophyta > Magnoliopsida > Asparagales > Amaryllidaceae > Agapanthus > Agapanthus africanus. The sequence goes on from JASDDO010000024.1 coordinate 620,436,559, forward strand.
TACGTCATTCCCAAATCTGGGTACAGGTCAGTATCACATTCATCAAATTAATCATTTGGTATCCTCTTTATCAAAGATCATAATCTGGGGTACTGATCTACATCTAGTACAATACTAATATCATCAATCTAATTATGATCTGACTGCTGATCTACAGCCTCATACAACCGATATCATCATCATATATCGTCATAAAGATGAATACATCGCCTAATGCGACCTATTAAGAATATCTTAACATATTTTATCTCATCTCACGATCATATGTCAACCATTCAATGTATAACACTATTCACATGTATCGTCGTCCCAAGATCCGCTATAATATCAGGACGTACCTCAAGTACGAATCCTGCCATATTACCGTTCTCGCGGTCTCAAATCAATCTCATCGACTTACCTCAAATCCCAAACACTATCCTCAAATCCAGTATGTGAACGCATAGTCCCATACCCATGTGAATACATAAATACATATTCCCGTATAAGCACAAATGAGGAAGAATGTATGCAAGTGTGTGTATGTGTGGTGCAACCCCCACTCTAGGGTTTCGCAACACTAAACCTATCCAATCACATCTAAAATCTATCTTTATCATCAATAAACTCAATAATAAAACCAATATATATGTGTGTATACGTATTCGTATACATCACCACGAACTACGGGGGTGCTATACGCCATCCACCCGACTTCTCCCCGTAGATATAAATCTACTCACCTGGTCCTCGCTCGCCGGTGCAGTCGTCGCCACGCGCTTGCTTGTTGTCTCAAATTGCACATGGGGTACCTACATATCATAACGCACCGTATCGCATTAAAACCAAATTCGAAATCGAAACGGCATTCGAAAATCAAACTGGCACGCGTATCACGCATAGATCAAAACCTATCGTCTACGCATGCAAGAATAGCTAAACCAACCATCGATATCGATGTACAAACGTCAAACCATTGAGAAAAACCAAAACACACTCATTTGCGCATTCACGAACACTAATCATAATATAAACTAGGTTAAAATTCACAAAAACCCCCAAATTCACTTTAAAAGCCATTTTTCCGAAAATCTAGCAAGCAAAAATTACCCGTTTTAGTACAAAACTCGACGTTTAAGAAAATCTAGCGGCTATAATACTTATTAAACATCTCAAATAAATCATACAACCCATTTCAAGAATTTAATATCATCAATTCTTATAAAAATAAAAATTCTAGTTTTGCAATTTATCCAATTTTAACAATTTCAACTAAAAATGCACAAAACAATAACTACGCTTGATTTTGCATGGTCCAAGGCATTAAACAACTCATTATAATATTAGTGATGACATGAAAACATAATTATATTTTAATCTAAAGCATTAACAATTTTCCAAAAACCCTAGTTAGCAAAATAACTTAATTAGGACATTTTATAAGTAATGTTTTGTAATTAACAACTAGATTAGCAATCGACAAAACTTAAGATGTTAATCCACATCACTAAACCATGCACAATTTATCACAATACAAATCCACAACAAAACCCTAATATAATCCTTCTCTTGAAAACCCACATCTTTCAATTAATCCACAATTAAACTTATAATTAAGCTAGACTAAAGTATTTAGCAACGATTTAAACAAAAGGCCAAGATTTATACCTCTTGAACCATGGATAAAACATAAGATCTAGACCTCCAATTTGAAATCCTTGCACCAAGATCCATGCAATTTTGGCTAATGAGAAATGGGTAGGAGTCGGATTTGGATTTTAGCTTGATTTTATATGGAATTTTGGACATTTTTGAGTCCAAAATGAAGTGGGATTCAAGGGGGAAAATTCTGGACAGCAAGGGGGGATTCGGATGCAGGTAGGGAGAGAGGAGAGAGAGAGGGAGGTGGGGAAAAATGATATCAAGTCAACCCTAGTCAAAATCCACTCTCATTTCTACCATTTCCTTTCCTTTCCTTTTCTTTTAACAATTCAAGTGGGGAAAGTGAGGGGGGAACAACTTGGGGCTGCTGAAATTCAGCCAAGGAGGGGAGGAAAAATGTGGAGTGTGGGTGTGGTTGTGGAAAGAAAAAGATACATATTATACCACCAAAACCATTTACACTAATTTCACCAAATAAGCCTCTTTTCTTCAATATTTTCTAAAACCGATTAACAACTTCATTTCATTTCAAAAACAACGTTTTAAATTTTTTTTTAATTTGATATGATGCACAAAATTTGTTTCAACTCAATCCAATTTGTAATTTTCCCTAATTAAATGTATTAGTGACGGCTTAAAATAATATTAAAATAATTAATTTCGGAAAAAATTTCAGAAAATTTGAAATTTCACCAGTGGCTCAATAAACACCAAATACTAGCAATTACAAAGCTAGAATATGTATATTTAATTTTAAAATAAATATATTTGTATTTTGACTTTTTACAGAAAAACCCTTTATTTTACCGATTTTCCGAAATTTCACCGAAACGATTTTCAAAACGTTACACCCAACCCAAACCATTTACCATAGTTAGTTATCTACAAGGGTTAAGTCTTCATTCTTAACCCATGCTTGCATTTCTAACCACACACAAGTTTTCATTATTCATCATAAATAGATTTCTTCTTCTTCTTTTCTTGAAAAAGCTTTCTAGCTTTTTGATATGTGATGATAATGAGCGAGAAATTGAATACAAAAGAGAGCAAAATTCCTACTTCATCATCCTCATCTATTCTAGCCACTTAGATTAGGGTGTTTGCTTTGCTAATACTTGATTGGTGAAGCAAGTGCTTGGGTTTGAGTTTCTTCAAGGCAGATCATCTTAGTTATTGAAGATCAGAAACAAGCTTGCATCTTTTTCTTCATGGAGCCTCTCTAGAGTCTGGGTACTTGATGATCGCAGCGAAGAGACCTCAACACGGAACTTATAAAGTGAAGGAAGGGACTACAAAGGTTGTAATCCCTCTCTCTTAGAAGTAAAGTTGTTTACTTGCTCATTGTTTGCCTAATTCTCTAGTCTAAGATCTTGGTTAGGGTTTGTTTAGCACCCCAAAAATTTTAATATAGCATGTTTGATACTTACCAAAAACTTCACAAGGTGCTAAGCTAACCCTATAGTGGTATCAGAGCCAAGCTAGAGCATTAGGCGTTGTCTAGACGAAGTTTGAAGTCCGATCGAACTCCGAAACCACCATAAATCCCACTTTCTGGAAATTTTTTCAAAAGTTGAAATTTTTCATATTAAAAATCCTCAAAAAATCATGCAGGGAATTCTAAGAATTACTGTGAAGTACGAAGCCATAACTCCATCAAGGGACCACGGAACCGCGGCCAAAACATGTGTTTGGCGGCGGTTCCGCGGCCAACTTTAAGAGTTACGGGCTAATACTTCAGGGCTTAATTCTTGGGTACTTTTTCATGCTTTTGGGAATTTTTAATTCTAATCAAGTGTTGAGCTTTCTGGGAAATATTTGGAACTCATTGATTCGATCGGAAAGTTTATCTTCGTTTATGTTTCTCCGGGTAATTTAGAACGTGTTAAAAAGTTCGAACGGATATCAATAACTCACTTTTTCCCCTGTCGGAAAACTTTCAAGAGTTGGATTTTTCCTGAGTTTAAAACTTTCAGAAAATTATGCAAGTGATATGTGGACCCTCTAGAAAAACATAACCTTAACTCGATTATGTGACCGTCAAAACCGCCACTGAACCATATGGTTTGTGGTAGTTTAGCGTTGCCACATGTGAGGCGTTGATTTGACCCTTCTACGGCTGGTTCATAGCGGTTGTGACATGTTCTGGGATTTTTGAACTCCACTCAAGTGTTGAGCTATTTGGGAAATCTTGGGTGTTTGTTGATTCGATCAGAAAGTTTAACATTGTCTATTTATCTGGAATGTGATACAATATTTGGAATCCACAAGTACTTATGAGATAACTATTTTGAATGTTATAAATCTAGCAGTTTAGTCTCGGATGATCGGTTGCCACGCGATTTTGATGCGATCAAAAGTCCATTGCAATCACGTAGCGTACGCGGATACTCGTCGGGTAAACTTAATAGATAGCCACACCCTATAGCCCCGACCAAGTGACTATAGGAGAACCCCGTCACTAAAAGCATCCGTTCGGGTGCTCGCGGCAGCGGTGTTTCGCCTTAGTGCACTTCGTCGACGGTATCGGAGGGTGCGGCTGTCTACTAAAGTTTCCGACGAGCATTCGATCAGGATATCAGGAATCTTGTTGAATTGCCCGACTAGATGTTGAAAAGTGACTTCAAGATTGAGACTAAATTACGGGGTTTATAATTGTTAGGCATGTGATGTCTAAGGAATTCATTTGGTTAGGCATGAAATCGAAAGTATGAGATACGTTGGGTTTATGATGTCTAAGGTGGTTGCGGATTCCAACTGTTGTAGTTTTTCACAATCTTTTCTGTGACCGTAAGTGTAATATGTGGTGTATCGCCGGTTTCGGTGCTATATGTCAACGAAAACTGGGATACACATATTTACTTACGTTGTTGATATGAGATATTATGTGTTGCTGTGATATGTTATATTGGACTGTTGTGTTTTGAATAGCCGGGGTTTTTATGTGAGATGAGAGTTTTTCATTTTCATTCATGTAAAATTCAATTCTATGTAATATTCTTTTATCGGGGCACTTCCAGGTTGAGGATGATGTCACCATTGTATATTATTTAATTTTCCGCATTAGGATAAACCCAAGGCGGGGAGCACAAGTAACCGGGTTCTAGGGTTCAGTGGGAGACCATCTCGAGGAGTCGAGACCTGGTCTCCTAACTCTAGAATTGGTAGGGTTGCTTGCTGCTCTCGTAGTGGTCTAGGGGTGTGGGATTGGCTATTCATCACGCCCGTGGAATCCGTGTTTTATAAAGGCTCGTATTAAAAACACGGACCTCCTAGTATATCTAATATTTCATATATGTTCTTCTGCTGCAATGTTCTGTGATGAGATCATATTACTGCCTGAGACGAATGTTTTTATTATGTTTATGAGATATATGTTATATATTGTTCATTTCGTTTCATATCTAATGCTTGTGAAGCATAATAAAATGGGACTTCATTAATGAGATTAATGAAACTAAAAGAAACCTAATGATGTTGTAGAAACTTGTCTCGAAAATAGGTAGCTCTAGTTGTTGCTTTGCATAGCGGTATTCCTTGTAGAATATCAAGCACCTTATTCGATGAGGAAAGAGCCGAGATCCCTTCACCGGGAGTAACCTCTTTAGCGAAACTAGCAGATGCTACAAACTCGGTTTGTCTTTTGATTGCTTTGATAGTTCTTACTTTGCATAGCGGTATTCCTTGTAGAATATCCAGCACCTTATTAGATGAGGAAAGAGCCGAGATCCCTTCACCGGGAGTGACCTCTTTAGCAAAACTAGAAAAGCCTTAAAAACACTCCATTTAAAATCACTTGATTCAACAACGATATCAAGTTCATTACGCAAAAAGGTTTTCTTAAAAACCTGTCGTAGCCCTCCGTCATTTCAGATAATTAATTCTTAGTATTCGTGCTGCGCTTGTTGACTTTAGCCAAGGCGTAGTGTGCGGTAGCTAATTAGTACTTATCTGTAAAGCATATGATGCGGTTGAGTTAGGGTAGTCGTGCGACTTTGTTGACTTTAGCCAAGGGTCGTGCGGGTGGGTTTAATTCAATTGGGAAATGACGGGTTGAACTTGTCTAGCGCTTATGATTTGTTGACATTAGCCAAGGTCATAAGTTGCTATGGGCAAAACATTATCGGGAATTTCAAGTATTGAAATTTGCAATGAGATTGCATACCTCCTATGAGATAGTTGGATCCCGATACCCGCTGCGAGTAAGGGTTACTCCTGGGATAGTGTTACACATTACAAATAGCCGATCAAATAGGTGTCTAGAAAAGTGTTAACGGGGTTATGCCTCAGGGAAAACGAGGTTTACTTTAATTAGGTCCGTGCGATAGCACGGGAAACCTCCCTCAAAGTACCGCACTGGCCTGGCTGAAAGATTGGCAAACTTGTAGCGTGTAATTAATCCCGCTAGTCTTTCCTTTTAAGGTTTGAAGGAAGATTTGACTAAAACAGTGGGAAACATCCTGATTAGATATATTAAATAACCAATCTAATCTTGTAAGAGCATAAGCTGAGTGTTTTCTTCTCTCTCTCTCTCCAGGTAGCGACCATGTCACGCCTTAATCAAGATTATAATACGGATGTATTTACCAAACCTGCTTGTTATACTGCGCTGGAGAACGTTGGTCCCGCTCTAACTTATAATTGATATAAGACAGAGCAGCAAATAGGGGATTACCAGAATTCCCGTGCCGCCCAAACGAAGAAAGTGCATGATGATGCATCTTCTTCGGGTGTGTTCATTACCAAGAACTGTTTCTCAGTATCCTTTACATCCTGGGTATGAGATACCGGATCAGGATCCCACATATGTAATATGTTACATGGTCTAAAGATAAGTAGAGAACTGAGAATGGGTGATAAGTTTCAAGAGTTGGAAATGGTGCAAGTGTTGCAGCCAAGTTTGTTGGCAGTTATCACCCTGTATTACCAAATACATCGATTCTGAACGAATATTATTAGATACCGAACCTGATATACAACATCGTATCAGTCTCTTTATTAGTAAAGAAGGATATAATTTTGTATTTTTGGATAATGTTTTGAACATTTACTATATCAAGAGTTGATCGGTTCAGGCACGTTATCTAAAAGCATAGACGATCTAAGTCAAACTACAGTTCTTAATGTACAGAACACACACAAGAGGAAGAGTTCAGAAATGAACGAATGCTTCTTGAGGTATTTGTAGACTAGGTCATATCAACTGCGACCCGACTAGCTATGTTACATTTAGATGCATATTTAAATCTGTTTGAATTTACATCTTATGAAACTTGCCAGTCATGCCACAAAGATAAGATGACCACAGCTCCGTTTATTGGAAACAGAGAAAGAGTTAGTGAACTCTTGGGATTGATACATGATGATGTATGTAAGGTCCCCTGTCTACACATGCCAGGACCGGTTCTTTGTACTCCATTACATTCACTGATTATCTCTCAAAATTCGGACATATGTTCCTGTTGAAACACAAGTCTGAACCTTTTGAGAAATTTAATGAATATAAGTTAGAAGTAGAGAACCAAAACAGGTATAAGTATTATGTCCTATGATGAAATCAGGGAGGACAATACTTGAGCACGGAATTCCTGGGCTATTCTAAACAAGAATAAAATTCTCTCTCGGCATTACTCTTCCGTATACACCACAGCACGTCGGAGTATCAGGGCGAAGCAATCGCACCATATGAGATATGGTGTGCTCTATGATGAGTATTACTGAGTCGCCTATTTCCTTTTAGGGGTTATGCACTTGTGAAGCTGCATACCTATTGGATAAGGTTCCAATCAAATCAGGTGCCTACCACTCCATATGTGATATGGTATGGGAAGAGCCCATCTCTTAAGGATGTTAAGATTTGGGGTTGTCCGGCCTATGCCAAAAGCAAAATCCAGACAAACTCGAGGCAAGGTCAGTTCTACGGAATTTTGTTGGATATCCCAAGCATTCACAAGGGAATATCTTCTACCTAATCAAGGAACAAAAGGTGTTTTATTTCTCGGCATGCCACCTTTTTGAGAAAAAAGGGAATTTCTTGTGAAGAAATCAGTGGTCATGAGATAGAACTGGAAAGAGTTCCAGCTATACAAACTGCAGCTGATGATTCGGTAGAACCGGAGGATTCAATAGTTTCCAACGAACCTCAGCCTCGCCGCCGATCGGGTAGGGTTCCTCATCCACCTGAGAGATACTTCGGTTTCTCTATGACAGTGGGAGCGAGGATTGCATCATGAGATGATGACCCAACTTGTTTCGAGCAGGCCATCAAGAGTGAAGACTCTGTGAGTATGGCTGGATGCTTAGTGATCTGAGATGGAATCCATTTACACCAATAAAGTATGGACTTTGATAGCTTTATCTAAAGGGTTAAATCCCCATCAGAAGCAAGTATATCTTGAGAAGATTACTTGGTGTACAAGGAAAAGTTGAGACTTTCAAAGCTATGCTTAAGTCCATCCAGATCCTACTTGCCATTGCTACATACCATGACTACGATAACTGGCGGTTGGGTGTCAGGACAGCTTTTCTAAATAATGATTTGGAAGAGAGCGTCTATAAGTACACAGTCAGAGGGCTTCGTAGACAGTGGGAGCAGCGGAAACGTGCGCAAGTTGTTTTATGGGATAAATCAGGCATCGCGGAGTTGGAACGTCTGTTTTGATGTGGTAGTCAACGAGTTTGACTTCATCAAAATAGTAGATGAACCTTGTATATACAAAAAGGTAGTAGGGAGTATGATGGTGATCCTCGTATTGTACGTGGATGACATACTCTTGATAGGAACGGAGTTTCCTATGCTACGCTCGGTCAATCTCCTCTTATCACAAGGATTCTCCATATAAGGATCAATGTGATACCTCCTGAATCCTGGATTTTGGGTCTATAAGATAGATCTAATTGGATGTTAGGATTCTCGCTAGGTGTAGTGAGATGGTATCAATCGATCCTGGGGAGAATCACTGGAATGGTTCCAGGGTTGTAAGGTAGACTGAATGTCAGTCACAGCCATTGTCTTTACCCTCAGTGGAGGGACGGTATGTTGGAAGAGTTCCAAGCTAGATACCGAGGGAAACTAGACGATTAAAGGCAAGATACATCGTTACCAAGGAGGAAGTCTGGATATATATATATATATATAAGTTCATGAGATGAACTTAGTTCCTACCGTTGTGTGACAATAGAGTTGTGGCTTATGCCTAGGAACCCACGTCCCATCATAGATCTAGACATATTCTTAAGCAGTATCGCCTGATCATGGAGATGGTTGATCTCCAGGGAGATCGAGGTTAGGAGAGTAGACACAAAGGAAAACAACGCGGATCCACTCACAAAGGCCTATTTCCCCGTAGAGACTTTCATGGGATGGTTGAGTATGAGATACTTCAACCATAGCTGATTGTTGGGTATGCGATACCACAACAGATGGCCCTAGTGCAAGTGGGAGATTGTTAGTTTTATGTATGCCCTAGAGGCCATTACTGTACATATGATGTATATTGTAGTGGATGCTTGGACATATATAGGGAGGACTTTCTTGCTCGACTTGATAGTATGCAATCTGGTTACTCATTATCTTAACATGTACTCTGATTGTCTCTATGTTACATGTTGAAAAAGCCCTTAGGATGAGTACTTGACTACCAGGACTATGATGCAGATCATATTAGTGGGGACAGAGTAGTCGTTAAGTACATCCTACAAATGTTCCTAGTCGTAGGTGTATCGAGACAGGGCATCGATATACCAGAGTAGACTAGCGTATGCTTCTTGACCCATGTAGTGTTGGAGATAGTGCCCTCAGAGTCAATTATTGGATCACAGGCACGTGATTGCAATGATTGAGGGATGACCTATACCGGTAGGACAGTCTTACTCGAGATGATAGTATGCTATCTGGTTTATCTTTATCATCGTGTACTGCTTCAGTTGACCTTACAGGTCACTATTGCACGTTGATATAGCCCCTAGGATTCTTGCTTGACTGCCAGCAGTATGAGGGCGATCATATACGTGGGAGCTGGGGTCTATAAGCACATCCTTAAAAGGTCCCTAGTCGAGGGAGTTTCGAGACTGGGCATCGATACTCCAGAGTAGACTAGTGTATACAGTCGAGACCCCGACGAGGGGCGGTGGCCGGTCTCACAAGCCACTGGTGTCAGTTGGTTCACCTAAGATGTATACAGGTGCTCATTGGGTTATGAGTACACCGGACAGGACTCGCCGGGAACATGCTTGTTGGTCTTATACCTGACGTCAGATAGCAGTTCCTTGGTGACATGTGTACAGGTTAGTTCATCGACCTGAGATCGTTATTTGTTTCGTGTGTGTTCCCACTGTACTTTGTGTTAGGTCCACGTTACCTCTCCCGGTACTTTCAGGGTTGCGGAAACGGTACAACAAAAATTTTTCTGAACATGGTAACATGGACCGTAAAAGCCGGATCTTTACTAAAAAATACACTAGCATCCTAACTAGAGATTTATCTTCTTGGTTAGGGGTTATACCTCAACTTGTACTCCTTCCCATCTTGTTGTTCATCTCCTTGCTTGCTCCGAGGCTTGATCCGGACTTTAGTCACCTCCGCGGCCTCCTTGAGTCGAAGACGATCCAACCGAGAGATGTACACCGAGCTCCACCTCGAGCCGAGATAACTAGGGCAAAGAGATTGCTAATCTAGAAGCCCTAGGTTGTGTATAAGTGATAAAGGGATGGTTTTGTCTTTGTGGGATCTTTATCTCTCAACACATGATATCAAAAGATGAATCAAGAGGAGGAGGAAGAAGGAGGAGATAGCAACCATGGTTCATTTTTTTTTCTTCTCCCTTGAAAAGGCAAGAGAGAGAATGAGAAAGAAATTATGAACTAAAGAAAAATAACCATGGTTGCAATAATGCAAAAACAACATCATTACTAATCCCATCAAGATAAAGTTTGATGGCTACATTGAAATGACCATTATCATAATCCAAAAGAAAAAGGAAATGAAAAGAAGAGTGTAGATCCCTCTTGAAAGTCAATGGTCAACACGGTCAACCGGTCAACAAAGTCAAGAGAGGTCAACGGGGTCAAATGGTCAATGCAATTAGCCATCATAAAATTATCACTAAAAGGATTACCAAATGATGTCCGCGGCTCATAATGGTTTTGACCAAACGAACTGTCAAAACCCTAATGAGCCTACCACATAACGGTTTTGGCCGAACCAATTGCCAAAACCCTAATGAGGCACCTCCTCCTTCATCGCTCCGGAAAACTGTGCATACACACCTGCATCTGCATTCTGTAGAATGCGGATGCGCAGAAGACAAAACAAATCCATCCGTGCCATACTAGGATCCGGCTTAAACCAAAGCCCACTAGTATTGCCTGCCCGAACACCGCACGCACACAAGTGTACGTAAGTGATCATAGCCCTGCCGTAAAACCATACGGCCTCTACACGTTTCGCTCAGTGCAGGGAAACTCTCTGTGTGGGACTCTAAAGACTCGACACTACGCTGGCAGTGGGTTTAACCACAGACCGCAAGCGGTACTAGCTGTACGTAACGGTCCCCAGGTAGATGTCGATAAGAAGGCCGATGATGTGAACCCATCCGAACTCCTACTGAGCCTGAATGTGACAATCTCCGTACAGTCCGGTCTGTTCGTCTGATACATCGCATGTCGGGCCTAGGGGGGCGGTAAACGTCAGTCCCCTAATAGCGGTACAAGTCGTGTCGGAGTGAAGCCCAGAACACCCTGAGATAACACTGGAAACCTACCAGTATATCTCGCTTGCCGTGGCCAGGGACTACTCGTGTAATGGCTCTCCTAGACACAGCGCGATGTCAACCCCCAATACCGGGAGAGACGAATCCTGTCTAACCGTCACTGCCTCCAAGTGCTTCGGGGCTGCACCCAACTACTACCTGTTTGCACGACTCAGTAGAGCCGTGGTAGGGTAGTAATCAAAGAACAGTGGGAACACACTCGAGGCGAAGTGACAGTGTCAAGTCAGCGGACTAAGCTGTACTCATGTCATCTGGGAACTGATAACTGACGATAGGTATAATACCAACCATCAGTTCCCGACGAGTCCTGTCCAGTGTACTCGTAACCTAACGAGCACCCGCATACTATCTCAAGTACGACATACTGATGGCTGTGGGACAGACCGTCTCCCGTGCTGGGTTGAGAAGCGCATACGCTAGTCTACTCCGGAGTATCGATGCCCTGTCTCGATAATCCCACGACTAGGGACGTGTATAAGGATGTGCTTATGGATTACCCAGCCCCCACGAGTGTGATCACCATCACAACGCCGGTAATCAAGCAAAGATCCTAAGTGTAGGGTTCCTAGGCACCCCAATGAGGTCTCACAAGGCATCAACCATGCCCATTTCAAATTCTAACGGTGCCGAGAAACCCGACTACGGATCGTTGGCTAGAAAACTAGGCGAAACAAAACTAGTTAACAACTTAACTAAGATTTATACGGAAATACAACCTTTGTAGATCCGGTGCTCCACCTCCATAGCTCCGCAACGAAGTCCCCTTGCTGTCCAAGTGAATTCCCGGGCTCTAGCGTCGGCTTCATCGGAGAATAGGCGGGCTAGGTCGTCGATGTCCATGCCGAAGATGATCTACGTCGAGGCATCGCTAGATCAAGCTCCCACTTCAACAAGTCATGAAACTTGTGAAGAAAACACCCTATACTACTTGGCAAGAGGTAGAGGATGAAGAAATAGGAAGTGGGTTCACTTTAGAATTGGATTTCTCACTTGTTTTCATCAATCACCATTGATGAAGTAAGGTTTCTTCATGTGTCAAGATGAAGAAGAAGATGATGATGATTATGATAAGTTAATAAAAATAGAAAAGAAATATAATACTTATCATAACTTTAACGATGGTAAAGTGTAGAGAATTAACTTTAGTTAGGTGGAATGGTTAGGGTTAGAGAAGAAGACAAGAATGGTTGCTTTGGTCAAAGTTGCATGAAGCTTGAAGAAGCTTCTAAGAAAGCAACCATTTGTTTTCTTTTCTCATTCTTTTCTGTAAGTCCATGCTACCTCTCCCGGTACTTTCGGGAATGCGGAATTTGGTAAAAAACGATTTTCACGGAGGTGGTAACATGGACCTAAAACCCGGATCTTGGTTAAACATCTATCTAGCAACCTAACTACGAGTTCTAGCTACTCGGTTAGGGGGTTATACCTTGCTTGTCTTGAACTCCTTCGTCTTCAAACTCCGATGGTGGTCAGGATTGGCTTCTTCCCGTCGTCTCCGTACGCCGAAGATAGATCCACCTGAAAGCTCCAACCTTTGGCTCCTTCTTCGTTCTTTGAAGAAACTAGTTCACTCGGTTTGCTAAACCTTGTGAACTAGAATGAGTAGAGAATAGTTTGTATGGGATTATATCTATGGTTCTTGATTCTCAACTCATGAGACAAGAGAACCATAGAGTCAAGAGAGGGAGCAAGAGGTTGAGGGTGAGAACAAAACAAGAGAGCTCAAGAACAAGAGAGAGAATGAGCAAGAAAGAATGAGCAAGTCTTTTGTCTCTCACCCTCTCATAATCCAAAGTCATGATAACTCATCATACCAAAAAAAGTCTTATGTGATGGTTGAAGCAACCATAACCATATCATTTCATGCACTCATTTTACACAAATGAACAAGCAAGTAAAAGTCTTTGCCATGAAATGATGGCTATGGTTATTATGATGGTCAACTAGTCAAGCCTAGTCAACCGGTCAACAAAGTCAACAAGTCAACAAAAGTCAACAAGTCAACAAAGTCAACAAAAGTCAACAACCATGTCACCAAAATAATTAATTAATATAATAGTTAATCACATATCATATTCTCATTAGGGTTGAGCAAAAAGTCAAATAGTCAACGGTCAACTGTCAACAACCCTAATGAGAATCCGCTGCCTCTGCCTCCCTGTCAACTGTGCATACACACCCGCATCCGCGTTCCGAGGAACACGAATGCAGACTGGATAAATCCAATCCCAAAAGGTACACTAGGATCTGGCTTAAACCAAAGCCCGCTAGTGTAAACTGTCCGGACACTGTACGTGCACAAGTGCACGGATGTGACCGAACCCTATCGCAAAACCATGCGACCTGTCGCAATACCATGCGACCTCTACTCTTTTGCCTAAAGGCGAAAAGCTTTCTGTGTGGGACTCTAAAGACTCGACACTATGCTGGCAGTGGGTTTAACCACAGACCGCAAGCAGCACTAGCTGTGCGTAACGGTCCCCAGGTAATGCCGACAAGAAAACCGACGAGGCGAAACCCATCTGAACTCCTACTGAGCCTGAGTGTGACATTCTCCGTACAGTCCGGTCTGTTCGTCTGATACATCGCATGGCGGGCCTAGGGGGCGGTAAACGTCAGTCCCCCAATAGCGGTACAAGTCGTGCCGGAGCGAAGCCCAAAACACCCTGAGATAACACTGGAATCCTACCAGTATATCTCGTTTGCCCTGGCCAGGGACTACTCGTGTAATGGCTCTCCTAGACACAGCGCGATGTCAACCCCCAATACCGGGAGAGACGAATCCTGTCTAACCGTCGCTGCCTCCAAGTGCTTCGGGACTGCACCCAACCACTACCTGTTTGCATGACTCCTTTGAGCCGTGGTAGGGTAGTGATCAAAGTACAGTGGGAACACACTCGAGGCGAAGTGACAGTGTCAAGTCAGCGGACTAAGCTGTACTCATGTCACCTGGGAACTGATAACTGACGATAGGCATAATACCAACTAGTCAGTTCCCGACGAGTCCTGTCCAGTGTACCCGTAACCTAACGAGCACCCGCATACTATCTCAAGTACGACGTACTGACGGCTGTGGGACAGACCGTCTCCCACACTGGGATGAGAAGCGCATGCGCTGGTCTACTCCGGAGTATCGATGCCCTGTCTCGACAGTCCTGCGACCAGGGACCTGCATAAGGATGAGCTTATAGATTACCCAGCCCCACTAGTGTGACGGCCATCACATCGCTGGTAATCAAGCAAAGATCCTAAGGGCTCCACTAATGTGTATAGGCGATATACTAAAATAAACACATGTACACATTGAAGTAGAAACAAACCAAGTAGCATACTACTATTTTGAGCAAGATTGTATATACAAGGTGAATATCCCAAGCTTCCATTAAGTAATATACAAACTAGTATGATACAGTATTGGCCTCTAAGGCATATACACTAACAATCTCCCACTTGCACTAAGGCCATGTACTGGCGTATCGAAGACCTATCATCTCGATCAGCTGCTCGAACTGAGTCTGGGGCAAGGCCTTGGTGAATGGATCTGCAGTGTTATCTTATGAAGCGACTCTCCGAACCTCGATCTCCTGGCGATCCACGATCTCCCTGATCAGGTGATACCGCCTCAAGATGTGCCTGGATTTCTGATGGGACCTGGGTTCCTTCGCTAAAGCTATAGCCCCGTTGTTGTCGCAATACAGAGGTATTGGATCAACAATGGACGGAACCACCTGAAGTTCTTTCAAGAACTTTCTCATCCAGACAGCTTCTTTTGCGGCATCAGATGCAGCGATGTATTCCGCTTCCATCGTCTAGTCTGCAACGGTTTCTTGTTTGGAACTCTTCCAACACACCGCCCCTCCATTGAGGGTAAAGACAAAACCCGACATGCACTTGGAATCATCTTTGTCACTCTGGAAGCTGGAGTCAGCAAAGGCCTCGATCTGGAGGTCTATTCCGCCATACACCAAGAACATCTCCTTAGTCCTTCTCAGGTACTTGAGAATGTTCTTTACCGCTATCCAGTGTTTCTCCCCAGGGTTTGACTGATACCGGCTTACCACACTCAGTGCATAAGCTACATCCGGTCTGGTACACAACATCGCATACATTATAGAGCCTACCGCAGAAGCGTAGGGTATAATAGACATGCGATCCCTCTCCAAATCAGTCTTGGGAGACATCTCTTTAGAGAGGGTGATCCCGTGACAAGCCGGTAGGTTACCGCGCTTGGAATCTTCCATACTGAATCTTTTCAGTTTGGTGTCGATGTACCTGGACTGAGAAAGTCCTAATATCCTCTTGGATCTGTCACGGTAGATCCGGATACCCAGAATGTATGAGGCATCACCCAGGTCTTTCATGGAGAACCTGTGTGACAAGAACCCCTGGACAGATTGTAGCATAGGAATGTCATTTCCTATTATGAGAATGTCATCCACGTATAAAACGAGGAATACTACAGTTCTCGCTATAAATCTACTATAGATGCATGGTTCATCTGGATTTTTGATAAAGCCAAATTCTTTGACCGTCTCATCAAAGCAAATATTCCAACTCCGCGATGCCTGCTTTAGTCCATTGATGGACTTAAGCAACTTGCACACCTTTCCGCTGCTCCCACTCTAAATGAAACCCTCTGGCTGGTCCATATAGACACACTCCTCTAAATTTCCATTTAGAAAAGCTGTCTTTACGTCCATTTGCCAGATCTCATAATCGTGGAAGGCAGCAATGGCAAGAAGGATCCGAATGGATTTCAGCATGGCTACTGGAGAAAAGGTTTCGTCATAGTCCAAGCCAGGTCTTTGACGAAAACCCTTTGCTACCAGCCTAGCTTTATAGTTCTCAACCTTTCCATCTACACCAATTTTCCTTTTGAAGATCCACTTGCATCCTACGGGTTTTACCCCGTCTGGAGCAATGTCCAACGTCCATACCTTGTTGGTGTACATGGACTCCATTTCGGTCCGCATTGCATCCAGCCATTTCACTTAGTCAACGCTCTGAACGGCCTGCTGGAAGCTAGTAGGCTCATCATATTCTATGATGCAATCCTCTCTATCCCCGTCTATGAGAAAACCGTAGTATCTCTCGGGCGGATGAGACTGCCTACTACTCCTGCGGAGCGGCGTAGGAATGTCCTGTTCTTCCGAACCCTCTGGTTCCACTAAACTTTCAGTAATAGTCCGTGGTTCTGGAATTTCTTCCAGTTCTACTGCGCTCCCACTTATTTCTTTTTCTAAGAACTGGTGTTCTAGAAAGTGGGCATGACGAGAAACAAGAACTTTTTGTTCCTCTTCGCAGTAGAAGAAATATCCCTTGGAATTCTTTGGATATCCCACAAACTTACACAGTACTGAGCGTGCCTCGAGCTTGTCCGCATGCTGCTTTTTGACAAAAGCTGGACTTCCCCATGTCTTAATGTGATTAAGATGGGGTCTCATCCCACACCACATCTCAAATGGCGTTGTAGGCACAGTCTTAGTGGGAACTCGGTTCAAAAGGTATGCGGCTGATTCTAGCGCATATCCCCAGAATGATCGCGGTAACTCAGCGTTACTCATCATGGACCGCACCATATCCAATAGGGTGCGGTTCCGTCTCTCCGATACACCGTTATGTTGCGGGGTGTATGGAGGAGTAAGCTGAGAGAGAATTCCGTTCTCTTTTAAAAAGTCCAGGAACTCGGAACTTAAGTATTCTCCACCTCGATCCGATCTTAGAATCTTAATACTTTTGCCGGTCTGTTTTTTTACTTCTTTCTTATACTCCTGGAATTTTCCAAAGGCTTCGGACTTATGTTTCATTAAGAAGACATAACCGTACCTTGAGAAGTCATCCGTAAAAGTAATGAAGTAAGAATAACCTCTTCGCGCATGTGTAGACATTGGACCGCACACGTCACTGTGTACGAGTCCCAAGAGCTCGCTCGCTCTTACTCCACGTCCAGTAAACGGAGTCTTTGTCATCTTTCCTTTGAGACAGGATTGACAAGTGGCATACGATTGATATTCGAACGCATTCAAATATCCTTCTGTATGTAACTTAGTCAACCTTCTCTCATTGATGTGACCCAGTCTACAATGCCACAAGAAAGTCTGATTTATTTCTTGAGACTTTCTTTTGTGTGTATTCTGGACGTTGAAAATCTGTGGTTGGTTTAACACGTATATACCATTACTCAATGTACCTGACCCAATCAAAACTTGATTAAGGTGAATGTTTACAACATTACTTACAAACGCAAATTCATAACCTTCTTTAGAAACTAAAGATACAGAAATGATATTACAAGTTGCGTTGGGTACAAAAAAGCAATTACGCAAAACCAAAACATGTCCATCTGACATTCCCAGGTGATAGTCCCCCACGGCTTTAGCATCCATGCTAGCTCCGTTCGCAACTCTGAGGGTCATGTCACCTGCCTTCAAAACACTACGGTTTCTCAACGCCTGCAAAGAATTACAGATATGAGATCCTGATCCGGTATCCAATACCCAGGAAGTAGAGTTTATTGAAAGACAGTTTTCAATAACATACACACCTGAAGCTGAAGCTGCAACCTGCTTCAATTCCTGTGTTCTGGCCTTCCAGGCCCTGCAATCATTCTTCCAGTGTCCTTTCTTATGACAATAGAAGGATTCTTCCTTATCCACAAGCTTCCCCGCTATCTTTGTTGCTTTGGCTTTTCCCTTCGTATCCACTTTACTAACACCGCCCCTTGGTTTGGCGGGGGCTTTCTTCTTCTTTCCCTTGGCTTTCGCCTTGGACCTAGAAGAAGATGATCCTCCCACAAACAAAGTGGATGTTTCCCTACCTTTCTGTAGGGTGCCCTCTGCGCTCCTCAGCATGTTGAGGAGCTCTGAAAGTTCAACCTCTTTTTCTTGTAAGTTGAAGTTCAGTAGAAACTGGGCGTAAGTGGAAGGAAGGGACTGGAGAACTATATCCGTATATAGTTCACTCTCCAATGTGATCCCTAGGTCCGCGAGCTCCTCAATGTAGCCGATCATCTTTAGCACGTGCTCGGCTACTGATGATCCGACGGCCATTCTTGCCGAAAATAACTTTTTCGACGCTTCGTATCTTGCGATACGAGATTGCTCTCCATACAGTTCTTTTGTATGGAGAAATATGGATTCAAGGTCTATATTCTCGTGCCTCCTCTGATGTTCGTTGTCCATTGAGGCAAGTATGAGGCACTTGGCCTTCGCGCTATCAATCTCCCAAGTCTTGCGGATTTCCTTATCCGCGACGCTGGAAGTGGGACCAGGGGCAGGGGGAGTTTTGGTGGTAAGAAGATACCCCAGCTTGTCGTAAGTGATTGCTATCTTGACATTCCTGAGCCAATCTTTGTAGTTTGGCCCTGTCAGTTTGTTTTTATCTAGGAGTAACTTAAGTCCAGTCATGTCGATTTGGTCGCTGCAATTAGGAGAGAGAAGAAGAAACACTCAGCATGATGCTCTTGCAAGTTTTGAGTGGTTTTTAGTTTGTCTAAACCGGATGGCTCCCACTGTTTCTCGAATCCCTCCTCAAACCATAAAGGAAGAATTAGTCGGGATCAATCCCACCGCACAATACTTGCTTAACCGTTCAGCCAGGCCGGTTTCGGTACTTCGAGGGAGGTTTTCCAACGCTTTCGCGAAGTTCCTTAATTAAAGAACCTCTTTTCCCTGGGAGCGTAGCCCCGCTAACACCTTTCTAGGCACTTACTAGGTTTATAGCATTGATCGATTAGTGAGAAATTTCCCGAGGAGTAGCATATACTCACAGTAGGATCGGGATCCAAATATCATTGCGTGACGAAACTGAAGGAATCCTACCAGAATCATCACACTCCAAATGGTATGCAAATCTAGCAAGTTTCAGTACTTATGAAACTCCCGATGTGGATTTCTGCCCCATGCTCTTATGACCTTGACTTTGGCCAAAATATCATAAGTCACATGTCAAGTTCTACCCGTCATTATCCAGGTTAATTTGGATCCATCCGTACCTACCCTTGACTTTGGCCAAAATGGCAGTACGACTGTCCCAAACCAACGCATCTATCTATGCTACACATGAACACCCAATAGTTACCAATCACTGTGCCTTGACTTTGGCCAACATACACAGCTTGAATACTATTGACTATTCATGTGAAACGACGGAGGGCTACGGATGGTTTTGGCAAAACCGTGAACGTAGTGAACTTGATATAGTCGATGGAACGAGATAGCTTTTAAAAGGAGTGGCTCAAGCTCCGTATTTAAAAGTTGTTTTTGAAAAGAACCGAGTGGTTTTTCGAAAGTGTTCCAATGACTTTAACTTGGTTTATTGTCTTGCATTAGTTCTTTTAATGCGTGATATTCTTGCATTAGTTCTTTTAATGCGTCCCATCATTTAATCCTACCATTGCAGAAAACAACCAAAATATGACGTACGCTTATGCCATTCGCATTCGCCACGGGGCCCCGTCATTACCCGTTAGGTTACTTAACTAACGACAAAGCGGGGGCTGGGCTAGCGCGGCTGTAAAACATAAGCAACGCCTAAATAATATCATATGTAGATATACTGCAATGATAAACATTTCAGATCACAGATGAATATATTGGATATACTAGGAATCTGTAATTCGCACGAGCCTGTAACGAAAAACAGATTACACGGTCGCGGTGAATAGCCAAAACCCCACCCAAGACCCCTACGGGTGCGGCAAACTACCCGCCAAGTACCCGAAGCGTAGAACCTCCCTCATCTCCATGAGTAGGCCACTCGACACTTCGGCATACCCGGTAGTTTGTGCACCCCCTCCATGGGTCTATCCTAGGAGCAAAAACAGTAAAAAGAAATTATACAATGACGGCTACAACCCCGACCCGGTTGTGCGGCCATACAAATAATTATTACATCAATTTACAAATTTACATGAATTGAAAGAAAAGAAAACTCTCGTCTTACAACCCCCGGCTATTCACCCGCGACAATCCAACATATTCATATACACATTCCAGCAACATTACAGATCACAGATTTGTATAACCCCCACTAATCGACATATAGCGATTAGTAGACGTTCAATACAAATAGCACATTACAGAAAAACCCGTTAGCTTAAGTCTTTTAGAAGTTCGATCAAAAATACGGATTTTCAGAACCCCAAAATAAATTTTTCGTTCTGGAAAATCTGGGTTGAAAATATATATTCCAAAAATCCCAAAATACCCCTGCAAGTACACTGTAGCAAAGAAACACCAGAGAGAGGCCAAGGAGGCCGCGGAACCGCGGCAATAGCAGGCTATTGCCGCGTTTCCTCGGTCGTTTAGGGGGATCACTTGGTGATTTTTCTACAGTGGCTTTTAAAAACCCTGAGCCGATTTTAGGTGTGAAAATAATCAACTTTTGAACAGTATAAAAAACGACAGAAACTCGAATTTTTGGGGTTTGTTTTCGGGACTTTTTCTTTGATCGATCTTCTAGTTACTTGCTAACATGTTAGATAGAGTTTAACTAGGCTCTGATACCACTGTAAGTCCATGCTACCTCTCCCGGTACTTTCGGGAATGCGGAATTTGGTAAAAAACGATTTTCACGGAGGTGGTAACATGGACCTAAAACCCGGATCTTGGTTAAACATCTATCTAGCAACCTAACTACGAGTTTCTAGCTACTCGGTTAGGGGGTTATACCTTGCTTGTCTTGAACTCCTTCGTCTTCAAACTCCGATGGTGGTCCGGATTGGCTTCTTCCCTTCGTCTCCATACGCCGAAGATAGATCCACCTGAAAGCTCCAACCTTTGGCTCCTTCTTCGTTCTTTGAAGAAACTAGTTCACTCGGTTTGCTAAACCTTGTGAACTAGAATGAGTAGAGAATAGTTTGTGTGGGATTTTATCTATGGTTCTTGATTCTCAACTCATGAGACAAGAGAACCATAGAGTCAAGAGAGGGAGCAAGAGGTTGAGGATGAGAGCAAAACAAGAGAGCTCAAGAACAAGAGAGAGAATGAGCAAGAAAGAATGAGCAAGTCTTTTGTCTCTCACCCTCTCATAATCCAAAGTCATGATAACTCATCATACCAAAAAAAGTCTTATGTGATGGTTGAAGCAACCATAACCATATCATTTCATGCACTCATTTTACACAAATGAACAAGCAAGTAAAAGTCTTTGCCATGAAATGATGGCTATGGTTATCATGATGGTCAACTAGTCAAGCCTAGTCAACCGGTCAACAAAGTCAACAAGTCAACAAAAGTCAACAAGTCAAAAAAAGTCAACAACCATGTCACCATAATACTTAATTAATATAATAGTTAATCACATATCATATTTTCATTAGGGTTGAGCAAAAAGTCAAATAGTCAACGGTCAACTGTCAACAACCCTAATGAGAATCCGCTGCCTCTGCCTCCCTGTCAACTGTGCATACACACCCGCATCCGCGTTCCGAGGAACACGAATGCACACTGGATAAATCCAATCCCAAAAGGTACACTAGGATCTGGCTTAAACCAAAGCCCGCTAGTGTAAACTGTCCGGACACTGTACGTGTACAAGTGCACGGATGTGACCGAACCCTGTCGCAAAACCATGCGACCTGTCGCAATACCATGCGACCTCTACTCTTTTTCCTAAAGGTGAAAAGCTTTCTGTGTGGGACTCTAAAGACTCGACACTACGCTGGCAGTGGGTTTAACCACAGACCGCAAGCGGCACTAGCTGTGCGTAACGGTCCCCAGGTAATGCCGACAAGAAGACCGACGAGGCGAAACCCATCTGAACTACTACTGAGCCTGAGTGTGACATTCTCCGTACAGTCCGGTCTGTTCGTCTGATACATCGCATGGCGGGCCTAGGGGGCGGTAAACGTCAGTCCCCCAATAGCGGTACAAGTCGTGCCGGAGCGAAGCCCAAAACACCCTGAGATAACACTGGAAACCAACCAGTATATCTCGTTTGCCCTGGCCAGGGACTACTCGTGTAATGGCTCTCCTAGACACAGCGCGATGTCAACCCCCAATACCGGGAGAGACGAATCCTGTCTAACAGTCACTGCCTCCAAGTGCTTCGGGACTGCACCCAACCACTACCTGTTTGCACGACTCCTTTGAGCCGTGGTAGGGTAGTGATGAAAGTACAGTGGGAACACACTCGAGGCGAAGTGACAGCGTCAAGTCAGCGGACTAAGCTGTACTCATGTCACCTGGGAACTGATAACTGACGATAGGCATAATACCAACTAGTCAGTTCCCGACGAGTCCTGTCCAGTGTACCCGTAACCTAACGAGCACCCGCATACTATCTCAAGTACGACGTACTGACGGCTGTGGGACAGACCGTCTCCCACACTGGGATGAGAAGCGCATGCGCTGGTCTACTCCGGAGTATCGATGCCCTGTCTCGATAGTCCTGCGACCAGGGACCTGCATAAGGATGAGCTTATAGATTACCCAGCCCCACTAGTGTGACGGCCATCACATCGCTGGTAATCAAGCAAAGATCCTAAGGGCTCCACTAATGTGTATAGGCGATATACTAAAATAAACACATGTACACATTGAAGTAGAAACAAACCAAATAGCATACTACTATTTTGAGCAAGATTGTATATACAAGGTGAATATCCCAAGCTTCCATTAAGTAATATACAAACTAGTATGATACAGTAATGGCCTCTAGGGCATATACACTAACATTTTCATCCAAAAAGAAATAGATAAATGAATGAATAAATAAATAAGCAAATAATAAACCCTAACCATTTCATTAACCAAGGTTTAATTCTTTATACTTAACCAATTTTACATGCACCATCAAACATGATACAAGCATGTGCACAAAATCATATCACATATATAATGCGCACATCCGAGCGAGAAAATCCATTTAAAGTGAACCGATACTAGTTAATGCAAAGTAATATATCAAGTATATAATTATGCATTAAATCATTAAATCAACACTTGATTTAACGATCCGGTCATATCGCATATAACCGACTAATATCCAATGTATCGATTTATCGAATCAATCTTCGATTCGATAACTAGGTTATATCGCATATGTCACGACACGAAGTTTGGCCCGTGACCGGCACTTAACCACGTAACGTCTACAGGCGTAACGTGACTAAGGGAACCGGAAACCCAGAAATCAAACCAGTGAAAGTATAGAGTGTGGTAAGAATTAAATGAAAGAACCAACTAACATGATAAGAAATCTAAGTAAACAATCTCCAAGATAACAATATACGACGCCGTAGCGAAGCTCAAGATCCACAAGTGGGAACAACACAGATAGAATAAGACTGCATAAGAAAAGTCGGCTCACAACGAGCACGACCCCAGAATACAAATAAAGTACAACATCGTCCTCACACTGTCTCTAAGTCAAATACATACATGGTAGATGGAGAATACTAGATAAAACAATTTACATACAGAAAGATAAACAGATACCGCACAAAACCCACCTATCAGCAAAAGAGCTAGTACACCAACTATGGGGGTATATGTGTCAAAAGATGCAACCGCAGCCTGCCGCGACTACTCCGAAGGGCAACCTGCAAACACTGTGGCACAACGGGGGTGAGTTGCCAACTCATGAATAGAGATAACATATAAAGGTAATCGCGAGCATGCATGTACTACGCTACTCTATCATATGCCAACAGAGGATATCAATATGTGATGAGCAGTATGTGCAATAATCATGCAAGTTCTCTATCAGGTGCTGTACTACTGGATGAGGTACAAATGCTCTATCAGGTAATGCATCTACAGGATGAGGTACAAATGTAATGCTGAGCAGGGGCAATATAATATCTACACGGAATGTCAACGTGGAATATATATGATCGGTTTCTCAATGCACCCAGATCTCCCAAAAATAGCTCATGCGCCGGCACTCTCATCGGCCCTCAAATCCTGTACATCTCTGAGAATCCCGAGTGCCCAACATCGGCACCCAAATATCATAAATACTCGTGTCCAGCATCGACACGCAAATCCTCATCCATCGGGCCCCGTCAGTCCGGGTCAGCCCACGGGCTCCGTCTGCGGTATCGGCCCTCGGCCCCGGCAGTACGGATCACCCCACATCCATCTATAGACTCTGATCAGTACACTCCGGATAACTGTCAGGTCCAACCAATCACCGGTAGGTAGTGGTCCCTCTGCCAGGCTCACCGTCTACTGCACAGCGAAACCGTTCTCGCCCCGGGGTACCATACCGGGTCCACCATGTACCCGTAATCGGCCTCAACCACCTCCTCGATTCGGGTTCCCATATATCACTCTAGCACCGAGAAAACACATGGTGGACGCACCGAAATATCATATCAAGGGAACCGGGTTTTTAAATGATTACTTATTGAAATGGCCACGGTTCCCAAATCCAGAAATCACATATAATCCAAACAAAATACAAGTCAATGATCCGATATGATATGTGCGTCAAATGTAAATATCCAGTCAAATTACACATAGATAAGCTACAATGCAATGATCCGATGTGATATGTGTAGCAGGTATGAATATCAAGTCATGTCACATATAATGAGCTACAATGCAATGATCCGATGTGATATGTGTAGCAGGTATGAATATCAAGTCATGTCACATATAATGAGCCACAATGCAATGATCCGGTGTGATATAGGCATCAAGTATGAATATCTAGTCATGTCACATATAGATGAGCTATAATGCAATGATCCGATGTGATATGTGTAGCAGGTATGAATATCAAGTCATGTCATATATAATGAGCTACAATGCAATGATCCGGTGTGATATAGGCATCAAGTATGAATATCTAGTCATGTCACATATAGATGAGCTATAATGCAATGATCCGATGTGATATGTGTAGCAGGTATGAATATCAAGTCATGTCACATATAATGAGCTACAATGCAATGATCCGGTGTGATATAGGCATCAAGTATGAATATCTAGTCATGCCACATATAGATGAGCTATAATGCAATGATCCGATGTGATATGTGTAGCAGGTATGAATATCAAGTCATGTCACATATAATGAGCTACAATGCAATGATCCGATGTGATATGTGTAGCAGGTATGAATATCAAGTCATGTCACATATAATGAGCTACAATGCAATGATCCGATGTGATATATGATTCCTACGTGTCATGGCAATTACTAACGGTGTGTGTGTAACATACAGAATAGTGCTCGTGCACATGGACCGTTAGTAATGGTGCGGTGTTCTATCAATTCTAATTTATATCTGTGTAGTAGGGAATGCAATACGCACAAAATAGTAACCATGAACATGCAATATATGTATGGAACACTATAAGGTCCCATCAGCCCTGACGTAGAACGCCATGCGGGCGATATCCCCGTAGATGTGAAATCTACTCACCGTAGTCTCTCGCTAGGTGTAGCCAACAACCTGCTTCCCTTTCTTCGCTGCGTCCGCCGTACTCGCCTGCGAACCTAGAATTACAGAATATATCATATGTAAGCTCGAAATCACACAAACGCGACATTAAAGCCGAACTAGTAACTCGTGTCGCGAACCAAGCGCGCGTGTGCGCGATACGCTAAAACGTATGGTTACGCGTCTGAAATCACTCCGACGCGTCGCGATACGTAGAAACCCAAAACCCACACACACGTATCACGCGTGTCGCGAAAGGTTGAAAAAACGGGAAAATAGGTATTCAGCTCCAGATTTTTATACAGGAAATATATAGCAAAACTATATATACCAAAATAACTCACATACAAGCAGAGACCCACACCCCAAACCCCAACCCAAATCTCCCCCATCTGGCCGCAATTTGCGGCCAGAATGCCCATTTCGGCGGCCAGAGTTGGGAATTGGGTCCCCAGGTTTGGTTTGTGCACTCTACACAATACATACATGCTACAGTAATCACTATTTTTGTTCTGAAAAGTCTCGGGTAGTAGCAGATTTCCTACAGTGCCTAAAATCAGTTCAAATCACACAATTTGCACAAAACCGGAACTTTATGGTATTTTGATGAAATCTGAAACAAACCTAGGTCTAATCCCACACTAATAACTTGTTAACAAGCTAAACAAGTCACAACAACAAAAACTTAACATATTACACAAAAACCCCCTTCAATAGCACTAAAAAGGCACAAAATGTGATATTTCTAAACTAAACATGCAAGTTATGGAAATTTGGTGTTAGGGTTAAGATTTTATACCTTTAAAAGACCTTAGAACACTAAGGGTTCCAGCTTTACCCTCAGTTGTGCAGATTGGCCCTTGAACACCTCAAAAACCTCAATTTTTCATGTTTTATTGAAGGAAAAAGAGTTGATTGTGTAGGGTTTTTGGTGTAGGATTCAAAGAGGAATGAAAAGAGAGAGAAGAGGAGAAGAGAGAGATGTTTGCTCTGCTGAATTTCTGCAGAGAATTCAGATGAGGAAAAGAGAGAGAGAGAGAGAGAGGAGAAGAAAATGGTCAAAAGGTCCACCCTTCACCTAACCACCATACCCATTTGTTTTATTAGGATTTGACTTCTAAAAAGGATGGTTTATGCAAGGATTAATTGATGGGGAAAAATATAAACTTGCAACCATACACAAAAGAATGGTTAACAAGTCACAAAATGCCTAAGTATGCAAGGTCCACCCTACAAAGGAAAAATTTCCAAAATGCTAACACTACCAATAATAGCTATAACTAAAAAATCCAAGAACACATATATAAAACATGCACGACTACTAATTGTCACCAAACATTCAAACGGAAAAACTCAAAGTGTTACAATCTACCCCCCTTAAAGAAATTCGGTCCCCGAATTTAAAAATCTATCCATACGCACCTTCAAAAAGATGGGGATACCTCTTCCTCATCTCGCTCTCGGTCTCCCAAGTGACCTCCTCCCTGCTCTGGCCGCGCCAAAGTACCTTGACGGACGGTATCTCTTTCGACCTCAATTTCTTCACTTGTCGATCCAAGATCATCACTGGCTGCTCTGCATAGGAAAGATCGCGCTCAAGCTGGATCGGCGGGTGCTGAATCGCATGCGAAGGATCATGAAGATATCGGCGGAGCATCGAAACGTGAAATACGGGGTGCACGTCTGGAAAACTGGGCGGAAGGGCTAATCGATACGCAACTGCCCCAAAACGCTCAAGGATCTCGAAGGGGCCTACGTATCTGGGACTAAGCTTCCCCTTCCTCCCAAATCTCATCACGCCCTTCATTGGGGAGACCCTCAAGAAAACATGATCACCAACAGAAAACTCAAGTCTGCGTCGACGACGGTCCGCATAAGATTTCTGCCTACTCTGGGCTGCTCTCATCCTATCGCGAATCAACTGGATCTTCGCTGTCGTCTCCTCAACGATTTGTGGCCCTAAAATACTGCTCTCACTGAGCTCTGTCTAACAAGTAGGCGACCTGCATTTCCTCCCATAAAGAGCCTCAAACGGTGCCATCTGAATGGTCTCCTGGTAGCTGTTGTTGTAGGAGAACTCTACTAAGGGCAAATGATGATCCCAGCTACCTCCAAAGTCTAATACGCATGCTCTGAGCATGTCCTCGAGAGTCTGAATAGTCCGCTCTGACTGTCCGTCGGTCTGCGGATGGAATGCTGTGCTGAAACTGAAGCGAGTGCCCAAAGCCTCCTGAAGCCTCTGCCATAGCCGGCTGGTAAACTGGGTGCCTCTATCGGACACGATGCATGTCGGAACTCCGTGCAGTCGCACAATCTGATCAATGTAAACCTGGGCATACTGAGTAAATCCGAAAGTCGTCTTTACCGGTAGGAAGTGAGCCGCTTTAGTCAAACGATCCACGATCACCCAGATGGAGTCATACCCTCGACTAGTCCTGGGTAGACCTACAATGTAGTCCATAGATATCTGTTCCCATTTCCACTCCGGAATGGGCAACGGCTGTAGCTCTCCTGCGGGCCTCTGGTGCTCAGCCTTGACTTGCTGACAAGTCAGGCATCTCGACACAAAATCTGCAATATCTCTCTTCATACCATCCCACCAGTAAACATTTCTCATATCGTGGTACATCTTGGTGGAACCGGGATGAACACTATATACCGATCGATGTGCATCCTCAAGAATCTCGCGCCGCAATCCCTCAGCATCCGGTACGCACAGTCTAGCCCCAAATCGTAGTATCCCCTGATCGTCGATCACGAACTCGGAAAATCTGCCATGTCCCATCTGTGTCCTGATCTCTGAACAGCGGTCATCACTGTGCTGTGCCTCGTATATACGGTCAAGCAACTGTGGGCATGCACGAACATGCGCAATCTGTCCCCCGATCGGCGTAAACTCAAACTGTACCCGGCTGTCGCACAAGATCTGCCAATCTGCCGATGACTGCCTCTGCACTGCGCTCACACAAGCTAGACTACCCCCGGGCCTCCTGCTCAACGCATCTGCCACTACATTTGCCTTGCCCGGGTGATACAAGATCTCACAATCGTAGTCGTTCACCAACTCCATCCATCGGCGCTGTCTAAGGTTCAGGTCTCGCTGCTGAAATATGTACTTTAAGCTCTTGTGGTCGGTGAATATCTGGCACGACTCTCCATACAGATAATGTCGCCAGATCTTGAGTGCAAAGACCACTGCAGCCATCTCCAGATCATGAGTAGGGTAATTCTGTTCATGTTTCTTTAATTGCCGTGAAGCATACGCAATCACCCTGTCATGCTGCATCAAAACACATCCCAGCCCCACTCGTGAAGCATCGCAGTAGACCGCAAATCCGCCTGATCCTGAAGGCAATGATAGCACTGGTGTCGTAGTCAGTAGAGCCCGTAACCGCTGGAAACTGTGCTCACACTCCTCCGTCCAATCAAAGTGAACTCCCTTCCGGGTCAACCCGGTCAACGGTGTAGCAATGCGAGAGAAGTCCTGCACAAATCGCCTGTAATAACCTGCCAGCCCTAGAAAGCTGCGAACCTCCGTCACTGACGTGGGTCTAGGCCAACTCCGAACTGCCTCTATCTTTCTCGGGTCGACACATATACCATCTCGTGTAATCACGTGGCCCATGAAGTCTACGCTGTCTAGCCAGAAGGCACACTTGGAGAATTTGGCGAAAAGCTGATGCTCCCTCAAGGTCTGCAGTGAAATCCGCAGGTGCTGCTCGTGCTCCTCTCTACTCCGAGAATACACCAAGATATCGTCAATAAACACTATAATGAACCGATCAAGATACGGCCGGAAAATACGGTTCATCATGTCCATAAATGCTGCTGGCGCGTTGGTGAGTCCGAACGACATCACCAAAAACTCATAATGGCCGTAACGTGTGCGGAAAGCTGTCCTAGGAATGTCCTCCTGTCGAACCCGCAGCTGATGGTAGCCTGATCGCAAATCGATCCTCGAAAAGTATCCTGCCCCCTGAAGCTGGTCGAACAAATCGTCGATGCGTGGCAAAGGATATCTGTTCCGCACTGTCACCTTGTTCAGCTGGCGGTAGTCAATACACAAACGCATGCTGCCGTCCTTCTTCTTGACGAACAGGACTGGAGCACCCCAAGGAGAAACACTGGGTCGAATAAGTCCCTTATCCAGCAAGTCCTGCAACTGACCCTTCAACTCTCTAAGTTCCGCCGGGGCCATCCGATAAGGCGGTACTGAAATAGGCCCCGTGCCAGGAACCAAATCAATGGAGAAAGAAATATCACGCTCGGGCGGTAGCCTAGGAAGCTCGTCAGGGAACACATCAGGGAACTCGCTAACCACCGGAACCTGGTCCAGAGGAACCTCTATAGCTCTAGTATCGCAAACATATGCGAGAAATCCCTGACATCCCTTCCGCAAAAGCTGTCCAGCGCGAACAGAAGAAATCACACAGTGAGGGGTGGCACTACGGTCCCCCAACACAACAACAACCGACTCGCCGGGAAAACAAAATCGAACTGTCTTCTCGCGGCAGTCAACAGAAGCATAGCACGTGGCTAACCAATCCATGCCCAAAATGACGTCGAAGTCCAACATCTCAAGAAGGATCAAATCGACCGGCAACTCTCTATCGCCGATACGGACGGTACAGGATCGGAACACGTGCCTAGCAACAAACGACTCTCCCACAGGAGTAGTCACAACAAGCGGCTGGCCAAGCAAACCAGACTCTCTACCCAAACTCGGCACAAAGTGTGTAGATACGTACGAGTGCGTGGATCCGGGATCGAATAACACGTGTGCATCAACCGAACATACAGAAAGGATACCTGAGACCACCGCATTGGACGCCTGCGCGTCCTGATGCGTCAAAGCAAAAACTCGCGCCTGTCCTCCACCTGCAACTAACTGTCCCCTGCCGGCCGCTGGCTGTCCTCTACCTCGGCCCCCTCGTCCTCTACGAACAAATCCTCCGCGACCACGACCTCTCTGTGCATGCGTCTGATGCGGGGTAACAGTAGGTACTATCGGCAATGCCGTCTGGGGTGGCGAAGGTGGTAATGTAACATGCGGTGCTGCCGCCCCACTCCGGGGTACCTCAGGACAATCTCGCACACGATGATAAGAACTCCCGCAGCGGTAACATCCTGATGACGGTCTCTGGCCCTCCTGGGAATAGGAGCTAAACAATCGGCCTCGTCTCGAATCTCTGCCACCTGCAAGGTGCCTGTCACAACGCCGGAACGGCCGTCTCTGCACTGACGTATCTGCACGAACTCTCTTCGGCCCTGGAACTGCCGAAGTCTCAGCAAGGCGTTCCTCAACTAATAACGCTGCATCTACCGCTGCTGCGTATGTCTCGTAATGCTGTGCGCTGATAGCAAGGAATAGTGGTGTAAGCAAGCCTCGGACAAATCTCTTGACTCGCAACTCCTCAGTAGCCACTAGATACGGAGCATAAACGGATAGCTCGGTGAACAACACATCGTACTCTGCCACTGACATCCCTGGCGTCTGGCGTAAGGACTCGAATCTGCGTGCTCTAGCATCTCTGACACTCAGGGGAAGAAAGCGGGCAAGGAATAGCGCCACGAACTCTGTCCAGGTCATAGGAGGAAGACCTGCTGCTCTACCCTTCTCGACTGATTCGCACCATTTCTGAGCAAGACCTTCGAGGCGAAAGCTCGCGAACTCAACCCATCTCCAATCTGCGCATCTAAGTGAACGACATATCCGCGCCATCCTATCGATGAAAGACTGTGGATCCTCGGCCACATCGGTGCCTGTGAAGACCGGAGGTTTCAGCCTCATAAATTCTGACAGCGATACTGTAATAACCTCTGTAGTCGCAGGTGCAACTGCCTGAACTGTGGGTACCACCGCGGTCTCCGCAACGGGTGGGACTATCTCTGGTCGCTGCGCTCGAAGTGTCTCGACTAGAGATCCCATCATCTGGCGCATCTCCTGCATACTGGACCCCATCGTCTGGCGCATCTCCTGCACACCAGCCCCTAACATAGCAATCTGATCTGTCACGGCAGGAACAGCCTGCTCGGGCACAACCGGTGTACTACCCGGATCAGTCCTCGTCTCAGACGAGTCAACTCGAATCTCGGCCCTCGCGGCTGCTCTCTGCGCCCTCGTAGTCTTTGGCGGCATATTGGCTGAAAGGAACAATAGGATTCGATAAGGATACGGAAATCGAATCGCGAGAATGTATATAATCAAGAAGGAAATTATATCAACAAGTCCTAAGGTCGCGTACGCGGAGTACCGTGTCGTGAGTATGCCGCGGAACATACACACGCTACGCTACCCTGCCGCAGCTACCTACTCCATCATACCAGGGTCATCCTACACTCCGAAAGGTAAAACCTACGCTCTGATACCAACTTTGTCACGACCCGAAGTTTGGCCCGTGACCGGCACTTAACCACGTAACGTCTACAGGCGTAACGTGACTAAGGGAACCGGAAACCCAGAAATCAAACCAGTGAAAGTATAGAGTGTGGTAAGAATTAAATGAAAGCACCAACTAACATGATAAGAAATCTAAGTAAACAATCTCCAAGATAACAATATACGACGCCGTAGCGAAGCTCAAGATCCACAAGTGGGAACAACACAGATAGAATAAGACTGCATAAGAAAAGTCGGCTCACAACGAGCACGACCCCAGAATACAAATAAAGTACAACATCGTCCTCACACTGTCTCTAAGTCAAATACATACATGGTAGATGGAGAATACTAGATACAACAATTTACATACAGAAAGATAAACAGATACCGCACAAAACCCACCTATCAGCAAAAGAGCTAGTACACCAACTATGGGGGTATCTGTGTCAAAAGATGCAACCGCAGCCTGCCGCGACTACTCCGAAGGGCAACCTGCAAACACTGTGGCACAACGGGGGTGAGTTGCCAACTCGTGAATAGAGATAACATATAAAGGTAATCGCGAGCATGCACGTACTACGCTACTCTATCATATGCCAACAGAGGATATCAATATGTGATGAGCAGTATGTGCAATAATCATGCAAGTTCTCTATCAGGTGCTGTACTACTGGATGAGGTACAAATGCTCTATCAGGTAATGCATCTACAGGATGAGGTATAAATGTAATGCTGAGCAGGGGCAATATAATATCTACACGGAATGTCAACGTGGAATATATATGATCGGTTTCTCAATGCACCCAGATCTCCCAAAAATAGCTCATGCGCCGGCACTCTCATCGGCCCTCAAATCCTGTACATCTCTGAGAATCCCAAGTGCCCAACATCGGCACCCAAATATCATAAATACTCGTGTCCAGCATCGACACGCAAATCCTCATCCATCGGGCCCCGTCAGTCCGGGTCTGCCCACGGGCTCCGTCTGCGGTATCGGCCCTCGGCCCCGGCAGTACGGATCACCCCACATCCATCTATAGACTCTGATCAGTACACTCCGGATAACTGTCAGGTCCAACCAATCACCGGTAGGTAGTGGTCCCTCTGCCAGGCTCACCGTCTACTGCACAGCGAAACCGTTCTCGACCCGGGGTACCATACCGGGTCCACCATGTACCCGTAATCGGCCTCAACCACCTCCTCGATTCGGGTTCCCATATATCACTCTAGCACCGAGAAAACACATGGTGGACGCACCGAAATATCATATCAAGGGAACCGGGTTTTTAAATGATTACTTATTGAAATGGCCACGGTTCCCAAATCCAGAAATCACATATAATCCAAACAAAATACAAGTCAATGATCCGATATGATATGTGCGTCAAATGTAAATATCCAGTCAAATTACACATAGATAAGCTACAATGCAATGATCCGATGTGATATGTGTAGCAGGTATGAATATCAAGTCATGTCACATATAATGAGCTACAATGCAATGATCCGATGTGATATGTGTAGCAGGTATGAATATCAAGTCATGTCACATATAATGAGCCACAATGCAATGATCCGGTGTGATATAGGCATCAAGTATGAATATCTAGTCATGTCACATATAGATGAGCTATAATGCAATGATCCGATGTGATATGTGTAGCAGGTATGAATATCAAGTCATGTCACATATAATGAGCTACAATGCAATGATCCGGTGTGATATAGGCATCAAGTATGAATATCTAGTCATGTCACATATAGATGAGCTATAATGCAATGATCCGATGTGATATGTGTAGCAGGTATGAATATCAAGTCATGTCACATATAATGAGCTACAATGCAATGATCCGGTGTGATATAGGCATCAAGTATGAATATCTAGTCATGCCACATATAGATGAGCTATAATGCAATGATCCGATGTGATATGTGTAGCAGGTATGAATATCAAGTCATGTCACATATAATGAGCTACAATGCAATGATCCGATGTGATATGTGTAGCAGGTATGAATATCAAGTCATGTCACATATAATGAGCTACAATGCAATGATCCGATGTGATATATGATTCCTACGTGTCATGGCAATTACTAACGGTGTGTGTGTAACATACAGAATAGTGCTCGTGCACATGGACCGTTAGTAATGGTGCGGTGTTCTATGAATTCTAATTTATATCTGTGTAGTAGGGAATGCAATACGCACAAAATAGTAACCATGAACATGCAATATATGTATGGAACACTATAAGGTCCCATCAGCCCTGACGTAGAACGCCATGCGGGCGATATCCCCGTAGATGTGAAATCTACTCACCGTAGTCTCTCGCTAGGTGTAGCCAACAACCTGCTTCCCTTTCTTCGCTGCGTCCGCCGTACTCGCCTGCGAACCTAGAATTACAGAATATATCATATGTAAGCTCGAAATCACACAAACGCGACATTAAAGCCGAACTAGTAACTCGTGTCGCGAACCAAGCGCGCGTGTGCGCGATACGCTAAAACGTGTGGTTACGCGTCTGAAATCACTCCGACGCGTCGCGATACGTAGAAACCCAAAACCCACACACACGTATCACGCGTGTCGCGAAAGGTTGAAAAAACGGGAAAATAGGTATTCAGCTCCAGATTTTTATACAGGAAATATATAGCAAAACTATATATACCAAAATAACTCACATACAAGCAGAGACCCACACCCCAAACCCCAACCCAAATCTCCCCCATCTGGCCGCAATTTGCGGCCAGAATGCCCATTTCGGCGGCCAGACTTGGGAATTGGGTCCCCAGGTTTGGTTTGTGCACTCTACACAATACATACATGCTACAGTAATCACTAGTTTTATTCTGAAAAGTCTCGGGTAGTAGCAGATTTCCTACAGTGCCTAAAATCAGTTCAAATCACACAATTTGCACAAAACTGGAACTTTATGGTATTTTGATGAAATCTGAAACAAACCTAGGTCTAATCCCACACTAATAACTTGTTAACAAGCTAAACAAGTCACAACAACAAAAACTTAACATATTACACAAAAACCCCCTTCAATAGCACTAAAAAGGCACAAAATGTGATATTTCTAAATTAAACATGCAAGTTATGGAAATTTGGTGTTAGGGTTAAGATTTTATACCTTTAAAAGACCTTAGAACACTAAGGGTTCCAGCTTTACCCTCAGTTGTGCAGATTGGCCCTTGAACACCTCAAAAACCTCAATTTTTCATGTTTTATTGAAGGAAAAAGAGTTGATTGTGTAGGGTTTTTGGTGTAGGATTCAAAGAGGAATGAAAAGAGAGAGAAGAGGAGAAGAGAGAGATGTTTGCTCTGCTGAATTTCTGCAGAGAATTCAGATGAGGAAAAGAGAGAGAGGGAGAGAGAGGAGAAGAAAATGGTCAAAAGGTCCACCCTTCACCTAACCACCATACCCATTTGTTTTATTAGGATTTGACTTCTAAAAAGGATGGTTTATGCAAGGATTAATTGATGGGGAAAAATATAAACTTGCAACCATACACAAAAGAATGGTTAACAAGTCACAAAATGCCTAAGTATGCAAGGTCCACCCTACAAAGGAAAAATTTCCAAAATGCTAACACTACCAATAATAGCTATAACTAAAAAATCCAAGAACACATATATAAAACATGCACGACTACTAATTGTCACCAAACATTCAAACGGAAAAACTCAAAGTGTTACAGCATACAACCATTCGACACATTGTTCGCGAGAATGAAATACGGTATCACATACATGCATTATTCTCGGTCCCGCACATATCTCATATGCGCTCCTATTTCGTTTCGCTTGAGCCAGGAAACCTCTGTGTAGGACTCTAAAGACTCGTCAATACGCCGGCAGCAGATGATGATCATATCAAACATCCACAAGCCGCAAGCGGTCTGCTAAACGTAACGGCTACCCGGGTATTGAGCGATCAGAAGATCGACGAGCAAGCCCGCTCACACTCCAGTGAATCCAACCAATAACACTACCGTACAGTCCGGTCTGATCGTCTGATATGTCGCATATCTCGCCTAGGGGTGGTAAACGTCAGAGCCCAATAGCTCGATAAGTCGTGTCGATATGAGGTCTATAACAATTCGAGAAACTACTGGTAACACTTACCAGTAAATCTCAGCAACCCTGGCCAGGGATTTCCTGTTATAGCCAATCGAACACAGCGCAACATCAACCCCCTATACCGGGAGAGACGAATCCCCTCCTATCGCTCATTGCCTCCATGTGACTCGGGACTGTACCCAAAAACCACCGTTTTGCACGCCCTCTTGGACGTGGTAAGATGGAAATCAAAGCACAGTGGGAACCACACAAGACTCTATGACGATCTCGGGTCAACAGACTACTCTGTACCAGTGTCACCAGAGAACTGCCATCTGACGTAAGGTATAATACCATCTGGGAGTTCTCGGCGAGTCCGTCCAGTGTACCCAGTCTCTACTGAGCACCCGTATATCATCTCTGATGTCAAACACCGATGGATATGGGATCATCCATCGCCCATCTGTATGGGTCGAGAAGGTATACGCTTTTCTACTCTGGTATATCGATGCCCCGTCTCGATACACCCACGACTAGGGACTTTGAAGGATGTACTTATGGACTACCATGTCCCCACTAGTATGATCCGCATCATAGTCCAGGTAGTCAAGTACACATCCTAAGGGCTTTACCAACATGTAACAGAGAGACAATCAGTATACACGTTAAGGTAAAGAGCAACCAGATAGCATACTATCATGTCGAGCAAGAAAGTCCTCCTTCATAGTCCCTAGTCGTGGGTGTATCGAGACGGGGCATCGATATACCAGAGTAGACTAGCGTATACCTTCTCGACCCATACAGATGGGCGATGGATGATCCCATATCCATCGGTGTTTGACATCAGAGATGATATACGGGTGCTCAGTAGAGACTGGGTACACTGGACGGACTCGCCGAGAACTCCCAGATTGTATTATACCTTACGTCAGATGGCAGTTCTCTGGTGACACTGGTACAGAGTAGTCTGTTGACCCGAGATCGTCATAGAGTCTTGTGTGGTTCCCACTGTGCTTTGATTTCCATCTTACCACGTCCAAGAGGGCGTGCAAAACGGTGGTTTTTGGGTACAGTCCCGAGTCACATGGAGGCAATGAGCGATAGGAGGGGATTCGTCTCTCCCGGTATAGGGGGTTGATATTGCGCTGTGTTCGATTGGCTATAACAGGAAATCCCTGGCCAGGGTTGCTGAGATTTACTGGTAAGTGTTACCAGTAGTTTCTCGAATTGTTATAGACCTCATATCGACACGACTTATCGAGCTATTGGGGTCTGACGTTTACCACCCCTAGGCGAGATATGCGACATATCAGACGATCAGACCGGACTGTACGGTAGTGTTACTGGTTGGATTCACTGGAGTGTGAGCGGGCTTGCTCGTCGATCTTCTGATCGCTCAATACCCGGGTGGCCGTTACGTTTAGCAGACCGCTTGCGGCTTATGGATGTTTGATATGATCATCATCTGCTGCCGGTGTATTGACGAGTCTTTAGAGTCCTACATAGAGGTTTCCTGGCTCAAGCGAAACGAAATAGGAGCGCATATGAGATATGTGCGGGACCGAGAATAATGCGTGTATGTGATACCGTATTTCATTCTCGCGAACAATGTGTCGAATGGTTGTATGCGATATAACCTAGTTATCGAATCGAAGATTGATTCGATAAATCGATACATTGGATATTAGTCGGTTATATGCGATATGACCGGATCGTTAAATCAAGTGTTGATTTAATGATTTAATGCATAATTATATACTTGATATATTACTTTGCATTAACTAGTATCGGTTCACTTTAAATGGATTTTCTCGCTCGGATGTGCGCATTATATATGTGATATGATTTTGTGCACATGCTTGTATCATGTTTGATGGTGCATGTAAAATTGGTTAAGTATAAAGAATTAAACCTTGGTTAATGAAATGGTTAGGGTTTATTATTTGCTTATTTATTTATTCATTCATTTATCTATTTCTTTTTGGATGAAAAGAATGTGAAAAGAAAACAATTGGTTGCTTTCTTAGAAGCTTCTTCAAGCTTCATGCAACTTTGACCAAAGCAACCATTCTTGTCTTCTTCTCTAACCCTAACCATTCCACCTAACTAAAGTTAATTCTCTACACTTTACCAAGGTTAAAGTTATGATAAGTATTATATTTCTTTTCTATTTTTATTAACTTATCATAATCATCATCATCTTCTTCTTCATCTTGACACATGAAGAAACCTTACTTCATCAATGGTGATTGATGAAAACAAGTGAGAAATCCAATTCTAAAGTGAACCCACTTCCTATTTCTTCATCCTCTACCTCTTGCCAAGTAGTATAGGGTGTTTTCTTCACAAGTTTCATGACTTGGTGAAGTGGGAGCTTGATCTAGCGATGCCTCGACGTAGATCATCTTCGGCATGGACATCGACGACCTAGCCCGCCTATTCTCCGATGAAGCCGACGCTAGAGCCCGGGAATTCACTTGGACAGCAAGGGGACTTCGTTGAGGAGCTATGGAGGTGGAGCACCGGATCTACAAAGGTTGTATTTCCGTATAAACCTTAGTTAAGTTGTTAACTAGTTTTGTTTCGCCTAGTTTTCTAGCCAACGATCCGTAGTCGGGTTTCTCGGCACCGTTAGAATTTGAAATGGGCATGGTTGATGCCTTGTGAGACCTCATTAGGGTGCCTAGGAACCCTACAGTGGTATCAGAGCCTAGTTAGAGCCTTAGGCGAAGTCTAGACGGAGTTTGAAGTCCGAACGAACCAGAAAACCCATTTCCAAAATGCTCTCTGTCCAATTTTTAAAAATCTGGATTTTTCAATATTAGAAACATGCAGAAAATTAAGCAGGGTTTTTTATGAATTACTGTGAAAAACGGAGACCTAACTCCGTCATAACGCCGCGGAACCGCGGCCTGAGCCCACGTGGCGCGGCGGTTCCGCGGCCATATTGTTAACTCTTTGACTCCTTTTTGCACAGTAATGTTTATAATTAATTCCTGTGTTTTCTGGGTAATTTTAAAATATGCTATGCAGTTGAGTTTTCTGTGGTTGTTTTGGGGATTCAGCGTTTCGATCGGAGTATCAGATTTTGTCTATGTGGCTTTCCGGATAATTTTTGAATATGTTAAAAAGTTCGACCGGATATAAATACCCAATTTTTCCCCTGTCGGGAAATTTCCAAGTGTTGGATTTTTCCGAGGTCTAAAGACGTTCTAAGTAGTGCAAGTAACGCGATGGTCCCTCTAGAAGACAACAAACCTTAACTCGATTATATGACCGTCTTGAACTGCCCTTTGAACCTTCGGGTTTGGGGCAGTACGGCGTGCCACATGTGAGGCGTTGGCTTGACCCTTCTACGGCTGGACCGTTGGTACTGAGGCATGAACTGAATGTTTTAAAACCTATTTCATGAGTTGATCTGTTTCGGGAAAACTTGGGTGTTTGACTGTTCGATCGAAAAGCTTAACATTTTCTAATTATCCGGAATGGGATACAATAATTGGAATTCACAAAGAGTTATGAGATAACTGAATGAATGTTATAAACATAGCAGTTTAGTCTCAATTGATCGGTTGCCACGGAATTTTGATGTGATCAAAAGTCCGTCGCAATCACGTAGCGTACGCGGATACTCGCCGGGTAAACTTAATAGACAGCCTCATTCCATAGCCCCGACCAAGTGACTGTAGGAGAACCCCGTCGCCGAAAGCATCCGTTCGGGTCCTCGCGGAAGCGGTGTTCCGCCTTAGTGCACTTCGTCGACAGCATCGGGGGTGCGGCCGCCTACTAAAGTTTGCGACGAGCATTCGATCAGGATGTCGGGAATCTTGTTGAATTGCCCGACTTGATATTGAAAAGTGTTTTCGATAATGAGACTAAAATGCGGGGTTTATAATTGTTAGGCATGCGATGTCTAAGGAATTCATTTGGTCAGGCATGCGATGTCTGAGGTGGTTGCGGATTCCAACTGTTGTAGTTTTACACTTTCTTTTCTGTGACCGTAAGTGTAATATGTGATATCGCCGGTTTCGTTGCTGTATGTCAACGACAATTGGGATGCGCATATTTACTTACGTTGATGACATGTGATGTTATGTGTTGCTGGATATGTTATATTGGATCGTCGTGTTTGAATAGCCGGGGGGTTTTATGTGAGATGAGTGTTTTTCATTTTCATTCATGTAAAAACTTGTATGTAATATTCTTTTATTGGGGCACTTCCAGGTTGCGGAAGATGTCACCCTTTGTATATTATTTACTTTTCCGCACTAGGATAGACCCAAGGAGGAGGGCACAAGTAACCGGGTTCTGGAGTCCAGTGGGAGACCAACTTGAGGAGTCGAGTCCGGGTCTCCTAACTCTAGAATTGGCAGGGTTGCTTGCCGCTCTCGTAGGGGTCTAGGGGTGTGGGTTTGGCTATTCATCACGACCGTGGAATCCGTGTTTTATACTGGCTCGTATTGAAAACACGGACGTCCTAGTATATCCAATGTTTCATATGTTTCTTCTGCTCTGATATCTGTGATGTGATCATGTGATGTTCTGTGATAGATACAGTATATAGTATATATGATATATTATATAGACGTTACTTATGTTTTACACCCGCGCTAGCCCTGCCCCGCTCTGCCGTTAGTTACCTAACCTAACGGTGCACGAGGGGACATCGAGGCGAATGCGGATGGCATAAGTGTACGTCGTATTTATCTGTGACGATTAGGTAATTTAAATGATGGGACTTCATTAATGTGATTAATGAAATAAAAGAAACCTAAGATGTTGTAGAATCGAATTTCAAAATAAAACAGGTAGCTACAGTTTTTTGCTTTGCACAGCGGTATATGTGATATATCCTGCACCTTATTCGATGAGGAAAGGACTGAGATCCCTTCACCGGGAGTGACTCCTTTAGCAATAACTGGCAGATGCTACACACTCGGTTTGTCTTTTGATTGCTTTTAAGAGTTTTTGCTTTGCACAGTGATATATATGATATATCACGCACCTCATTCGACGAGGAAAGGACCGACGATCCCTTCACCGGGAGTGACTCCTTTAGCAAAACTAGAAAAGCCTCAAAAACACTCCATTTCAAAAATCATTTGATTCTACAACGATATCAAGTTCATTACGCAATAGGTTTTCAGAAAAACCTGTCGTAGCCTCTGTCATTTCAGATAAGTCCTAGTTAGTATTCGTGCTACGTTTGTTGGCCTGCGTCAAGACGTAGTGTACGGTAGCTAACTAGTATTTATCTGCTTATGCATATGATGCAGATTGGATTATGGTAGTCGTGCGACTTTGTTGGACTGCGTCAAGGGTCGTGCGGGTGGGTTTAATTCAATCAGGAAATGACGGGTTGAACTTGACTAGCGCACTATGGTTTGTTGGCCTGCGTCAAGGTCATAGGACGCTAGGGGCAAAATTATCGGGAATTTCAAGTGTCGAAATTTGCAACGAGATTGCATACCTTCTATGAGATAGTTGGATCCCGATACCCGCTGCGAGTAAGAGTTACTCCTGGGAGAGTTTTATACATTACAATTAGCCGATCAAGTAGGTGTCTAGAAAGGTGTCAACGGGGTTACGCCTCTGGGAAAACGAGGTTTACATTAATTAGGTTCGTGCGAAAGCACGGGGGACCTCCCTCAAAGTACCGACACTGGCCTGCCTGAAAGATTGGCGAACTTGTAGTGTGTAATTAATCCCGGCTAGTCTTTCCTTTTAGGGTTTGAAGGAAGATTTGATAAAAAGCAGTGGGAGCCATCCTGATTAGATAAAATAAAACCAATCTATTCTTGCAAGAGCGCACGCTGAGTGTTTTCTTCTCTCTCTCTCCTGGTAGCGACCATATCACGCCTTAATCAAGATAATAATACGGATAATTGACCGAACCCGCTTGTTATACTGAGCTGGGGAACGTTGGTCCCGCTCCAACTTATAATTGTTATAAGACAGAGCAGGAAATAGGGGATTACCAGAATTCCCGTGCCGCCCAAACGAAGAGAGTGCATGCTGATGCATCATCTTCGGGTGTGTTCGTTACAAAGAACTGTTTCTCTGTATCCTCTACGTCCTGGGTATGTGATACCAGATCAGGATCCCAGATATGTAATCTGTTACATAGGGCTACAGAAAGGTAGAGAACTGAGAACGGGTGATAAGTTTCATGAGGCAAAAAACGGGGCAAGTGTTGCAGCCAAGTCTGTTGGTCACTGTCACCATGTATTACCAATACATTGATTCTGAATGAATGTTATTAGATACCGAACCTGATATACAAAATCATATCACTCTCTTTATTAGTAAAGAAATGATTAAATTTTGTATTGTTGGATAATGTTTTGGATATTTCCTATATCAAAAGTTGATCGGTTCAGGCACGTTATCTAAAAGCATTTATGTTCTAAATCAAACTACAGTTCTTAGTATAGAGAACACACACAAGAGGAAGAGTTCAGAAATGAATGAATCCTTCTTGAGGTATTGTAGACTAGGTCATATCAATGCGACCCGACTGGCTGAGTTACATTTAGATGCATATTTAAATCAGTTTGAATTTACATCTTGTGAAACTCGCCAGTCATGTCACAAAGATAAGATGACCATAGCTCTGTTTATTGGAAACAGAGA
The DNA here is from genome assembly GCA_030015575.1 of Agapanthus africanus. NCBI lineage: Eukaryota > Viridiplantae > Streptophyta > Magnoliopsida > Asparagales > Amaryllidaceae > Agapanthus > Agapanthus africanus. The sequence goes on from JASDDO010000024.1 coordinate 620,479,448, forward strand.
AAGAGTTAGTGAACTCTTGGGATTGATACATGTTGATGTATGTAAGGTCCCCTGTCTACACATGCCAGGACTGGTTCTTTATACTTCATTACGTTCTCTGATGATCTCTTTAGATTCAGACATATGTTCTTGTTGAAACACAAGTCCGAACCTTTTGAGATATTCACAGAATATAAGTTAGAAGTAGAGAACCAAAATATGGGTATAAGTATTATGTCCTATGATGAGATCAAAGAGGAGAATACTTGAGCATGGAAATACTGGACTATTCTAAAGGAGAATAAGATTCTCTCTCAGCATTACTCCTCTGTATACACAATAGCACGATGGTATATCAGGGCGGAGCAATCACACCCTATATGATAAGGTGTGCTCTATGATGAGTACTACTGAGTTACCTGTTTCCTATTAGGGGTTATGCACTTATGAAGTTGCATACCTATTGAATAGGGTTCCAATCAAATCAGTTGCCTACCACTCCATATGAGATATGATATGGAATGAGCCCATGTCTTAAGCTAGTTAAGATTTGGGGTTGTCCGGCCTATGTCTAAAAACAAAATCCGGACAAGCTCGAGGCAAGGTCTGTAATATAGAACTGGAAAAGTTCCAGCTATACAAACTACAACAGATGATTTGATAGAGCCAAAGGATTCAGTAGATTCCAATGAACCTCAGCCTCTCCGCCGATCTAGTAGGGTTCCTCACCCACCTGAGAGACACTTCGGTTTCTCTATGACAGTGGGAGCGAGGACTGCATCATGAGATGATGACCCAACTATTTTCGAGCTGGCCATCAGGAGTGTGACTCTGTAAGAATGGCTGGATGCTTAGCGATCTGAGATGGAATCGTTATACACCAACAAAGTATGGACTTTGGTTGCTATATCTGAAGGGTTAAATCCCTATCAGGAGCAAGTATATCTTGAGAAGATTACTTGGTGTAGATGGAAAAGTTGAGACTTTCAAAGCTAGACTTGTTAAAGGTTTTCGTCATCGACCAGGTGTAGATCATGAGGAAACCTTTTTCTAAGGTGCTATGCTTAAGTCCATCCAGATCCTACTTACCACGGCTGCATACCATGACTACGATCTCTGGTGGTTGGGTGTCTTGACTGCTTTTCTAAATGATGATTTGGAAGAGAGCGTCTATAAGTACACAGCCAGAGGGCTTCGTAGACAGTGGGAGCAGCGGAAAGGTGTGCAAGATGTTTTATAGGATAAAGCAGGCATCGCGGAGTTGGAACGTCTGTTTTGATGAAGTAGTCAAAGAGTTTGACATCATCAAAATGGTAGATGAACTTTGTATAAACAAAAAGGTAGTAGGGAGTATGGTGACGATCCTCGTAGAGTACGTGGATGACATACTCTTGATAGGGAAGTAGTTTCCTATGCTACGCTCGATCAATCTCCGATTATCACAAAGATTCTCCATATAGGATCAAAGTGATACCTCCTAAATCCTGGGTTTTGGATCTATGAGATAGATCTAATTAGTTGTTAGGATTCTCACTAGTTGTAGCGAGATGGTATCAATCGATCCTGGGGAGAATCACTGGAAGTGTTCCAGGGTGATAATGACGACTGAGTGTCAGTCACAGGCATTGTCTTTACCCTCAGTAAAGGGACGGTATGTTGGAAGAGTTCTAAGCTAGATACCGTGACATACTAGACGATAAAGGCAGGATACATCGCTACTTAAGATGCTACCAAGGAGGATGTTTGGGTGTATAATGGTTCATGAGATGAACTACGTTCCAACCATTGTGAGACAATGGAGTTGTGGCTTATGCCAAGGAACGCCGGTCCCATCAGTGATCCAGACATATTCTAAGGCAGTATCACCTGATCATGGAGATGGTTGATCTCTAAGGGATCGAGGTAAGGAGAGTATACTCAGAGGACAACACAGCGGATCCACTCACAAAGGCCTGTTCCCAGAGAGAGATTTTTATGGGATGGTTGAGTATGAGATACTACAACCACTGCTACAGATGGCCCTAGTGCAAGTGGGAGATTGTTAGTTATATGTATGCCCTAGAGGCCATTACTGTACATTGGATGTATATTGTAGTGGATGCTGGGACATATATAGGGAGGACTTTCTTATATATGTCCCAGCATCCACTACAATATACATCCAATGTACAGTAATGGCCTCTAGGGCATACATATAACTAACACTAAGGGCTCTACTAATGCTTATAGGTGATACAATAAAGAAACACACACGTACACATTAAAGCAGAGACAAACCAAGTAGCATACTACTATATTGAGTAAGATTGTCTATACAACTGTGAATATCCCAAGCTTCCATCAAGTAATATACAAACTAGTATGATACAATAATGGCCTCTAGGGAATATACACTAACAATCTCCCACTTGCACTAAAGCCATGTACTGGCGTATCAAAGACCTATCATCTCGATCAGCCGCTCGAACTGAGTCTGGGGTAAGGCCTTCGTGAATGGATCCGCCGTGTTTTCTTTTGTGTCCACTCTCCGCACCTCGATCTCCTGGCAATCAATGATCTCCCTGATCAGGTGATACCGCCTTAAGATGTGCCTGGATTTCTGATGGGAACTTGGTTCCTTCGCTAAAGCTATAGCCCCATTGTTATCGCAATACAAAGGTATTGGGTCAACAATGGACGGAACCACCTGAAGTTCACTAATGAACTTCATCATCCAGACCGCCTCTTTTGCAGCATCGCTTGCAGCAATGTATTCAGCCTCCATCGTCGAGTCTGCGACGGTATCCTGTTTGGAACTCCTCCAACATACCGCCCCTCCGTTGAGGGTAAACACAAAACCTAAGACAGACTTGCTGTCATCTTTGTCACTCTGGAAGCTTGAATCGGTAAAGGACTCGACCCTAAGGTCGTAAACCAGGAACATCTCCGTAGTCCTTCTCAGGTACTTGAGAATGTTCTTCACTGCTGTCCAGTGATCCTCACCTCAGTCTGACTGATACCGGCTTACCGTGCTTAGCGCGTAAGCTACATCTGGTCTTGTACATAGCATTGCATACATTATAGATCCTACCGCCGAAGCGTAGGGTATAGTGCTCATGCGAACCTCTCCTCGTCAGTCTTAGGTGACATCTTCTTGGAGAGGGTAATTCCATGCAATGCGGGTATGTTACCGCGCTTGGAATCCTCCATACTAAATCTCTTTAATACGGTCTCTATGTACCTGGACTGTGAAAGTCCCAGTAGTCTCTTGGATCTATCTCTATAGATCTTGATCCCCAGAATGTACGAGGCATCACCCAGGTCCTTCATGGAGAACCTTTGTGACAAAAATAGCTTGACCGATTGTAGCATAGGAATGTCATTTCCTATCAAAAGAATGTCGTCCATGTACAAGACTAGGAACACGACAGTTCGTCCTACAATCTTCTTATAGACATAAGGTTCATCTTCGTTCTTGATGAAATCAAATTCCTTGATTGCCTCATCAAAACAGATGTTCCAGCTCCGCGATGCCTGCATTAATCCATAAATGGATTTAAGCAACTTGCACACCTTCCCTCTGCTCCCACTGTCTACGAAACCTTCTGGCTGATCCATGTAAACGCACTCTTCCAAACAACCGTTTAGGAAAACCGTTTTAACATCCATCTGCCAGATTTCATAGTCATGGTAGGCAGCAATGGCAAGTAGGATCCGAATGGATTTGAGCATAGCCACCGGAGAAAAAGTTTCGTCATAGTCCAAACCAGGTCTTTGACGAAAACCTTTTACAACGAGTCTAGCCTTATAGGTTTCCACCTGCCCATCTACACCAAGTTTTCTTTTGTAGATCCATTTGCATCCAACGGGTTTTACCCTAGGTGGAGCAATATCCAAGGTCCACACTTTATTGGCGTACATGGACTCCATTTCGGATTGCATTGCTTCCTGCCACTTATCAGAGTCCCTACTGATAATGTCCTGCCTGAAACTGGTAGGGTCATCTTCTTCCAAGATGCAATCCTCTCGATCCCCGTCTATGAGAAAACCGTAGTATCTCTCAGGCGGATGAGAAATCCTACCAGATCTGCGGAGTGGCTGAGGTTCGTCTGGGGTTATTAAATTCTGAGGTTCTGTCAAATCTTCAGTTTCATTTTGTGGTCGCTGAATTTCTTCCAGTTCTACCGAACTCCCACTTGTTTCTTTTGCAAGAAATTGCCACTCTAAAAAGGTGGCGTGGCGAGATACAAACACCTTCTGTTCCTCGGTATGGTAGAACAGATATCCTATGGAGTTCTTAGGATATCCCACAAATTTACATAGAACTGAACGTGCCTGCAGTTTGTCCGGATTTTGTACTTTTACATAGGCCGGACAACCCCATATCTTAATACGTTTAAGATACGGCTTTTTACCATTCCATATCTCGAACGGTGTTTTAGGCACAGATTTAGACGGAACATCGTTCAATAGATATGCTGCTGTCAACAGTGCATGTCCCCAAAATGAAAGAGGTAACTCGGCATTACTCATCATGGAGCGAACCATATCCAGTAGGGTACGATTCCTCCGCTCCGATACACCGTTGTGATGTGGTGTATAATGAGGAGTAAGCTGAGAGAGAATACCATTCTCTTTTAAGTAATCTAGGAATTCCGTGCTTAAGTACTCCCCTCCTCTATCAGACCGGAGGATCTTGATACTTTTGCCAGTCTGGTTCTCTACTTCGTTTCTGAATTCCTTAAATTTCTCAAAAGCTTCAGATTTGTGTTTCATCAGATACACATATCCGAACCTAGAGAGATCATCAGTGAATGTGATGAAGTACGAGAACCCACCCTTTGCATGTATAGACATCGGACCACATACATCACTATGTACGAGTCCCAAGAGCTCTGCTGCTCTTTCTCCATGTCCGGTGAACGGAGATTTGGTCATCTTACCTTTGAGACAAGACTGACAAGTTTCATAAGATGAAAACTCGAACGCATCCAAGAGTCCATCTTTATGCAACTTACTCTGTCTTTTCTCTCCGATATGACCAAGTCTACAATGCCACAAGTAGGAATCATTCGTATCTGAATTCTTCCTCTTGCGTGTGTTTTGTACATTGAGAACTGTATTCTGATTTAGAACGTAGATACCATTACACAGTGCACCTTCTGCAACCAGTACTTTATGAAGGTAAATGTTCATGATATTTCTATCAAGAACAAAATTATATCCATCTTTATCGAGTAAAGAAACTGATATGATGTTGCAAACCATGGAAGGTACATAATAGCAATCGTTCAAAATCATAGTCTTGCCATTTGGCAAAACTAGGTGATATTCACCGACGGCTGCCGCATTAACTTGTGCTCCGTTCGCTACTCTGAGCGACATATCACCCGGTGCAACATTCCTACTTTTTCTCAGTCCCTGCAATAAATTACAGATATGAGATCCTGATCCGGTATCAAGTACCCAGGAGGTAAGGCTGACCGTAAAACAGTTCTCAATTACAAGAACACCTGAAGTAGATGCAAAACCATGCTTCTTCTTCAACTGGGTATCCTGGGAATCCATACAATCCCCTTTCCCTTGCTCATACTTATGAATGTTGTCACAAGTTAGAGCTGAACCAACGTTCCCCAGCCCCAAATAAGAATTCGGATCCGTCAAGCGATACGTTTTATTATCTTGATTAGGGCGTGAAATGGTTGCTGCCTGGAGAGAGAGAAAAGAAACACTCAGCGTGCGCTCTTGCAAGTTTAGATTGTTTTTTAATTTATCTAAACAGGATGGCTCCCACTGTCTCTCGAATCCCTCCTCAAACCATAAAGGAAGAATTAGTCTGGATCAATCTCACCGTACAATACTTGCTTAACCGTTCAGCCAGGCCAGTGTCGGTACTTCGAGGGAGGTTTTCCAACGCTTTCGCGAAGTTCCTTAATTAAGTAACCTCTTTTCCCTGTGGGCGTAGCCCCGCTAACACCTTTCTAGACACCTACTTGGTTTATAGTATTGATCGTTAAGCAAGAAAGTTCCCGAGGAGTAGCATATACTCACAGTAGGATCGGGATCCAAATATCATTGCGTGACAAAACTGAAGGAATCCTACCAAAATCATCACACTCCAAATGGTATGCAACACTAGCAAGTTTCAGTACTTTTGAAACTCCCGATGTGGTTTTTGCCCCTAGGACCCATGTGACCTTGACTGAGCCAACATATCAAAGGATCCTAGTCAAGTTCAACCCGTCATTATCTTGACTGCATTAGACCCACCCGTACGAGTCCTTGACTGAGCCAAAATGACCGCACGACTGTCCTAACCAATCACTTTGTATCCAACGGAAAAATATTACATAGCTACCGTACACTACGCCTCGGCTGAGCACGAAATACATAGCACGAATACAAAGCAATATCAATCCGAAACGACGGAGGGCTACGACTGAGTTTTGGCGAAAACCCGTTAACGTAATGAACTTGATATCGTTGAAGGAACGTCATACAATTTTTGAAAATATAGTGGCGAAATCTTTTGCTAAAGAGGTCACTCCTTGTGAAGGCATCTCGGCTCTTTCCTCGTCGAATGAGGTGCAGGATATTCCAAACTGAATACCTCGATGCAAAGCAAGAATAATCGACTATAGTGAACTTATTACCCTTACGGAAACTTTTGTCTAAGGGGTCACTCCCGATGAAGGGATCTCGGCCCTTGCCTCGTCGACTGAGGTGCTGGGCATTCATAACCGAATGCCTCGATGCAAAACAAAAGTAAACGTCCTTGTAATAACAGCTTTTTTTGAAAAATTGTTCCAACAACGTCTTTTAGGTTTATTTTCTTGCATTAGTTCTTTTAATGCGTCCCATCATTTAAATCCTACCATTGCAGAAAACAACCAAAATATGACGTACGCTTATGCCATTCGCATTAGCCACGGGGCCCCGTCATCACCCGTTAGGTTACTTAACTAACGACAGAGCGGGGGCTGGGCTAGCGCGGCTGAAAAATATAAGCAACGCCTAAATAGTTATTTTATATAGATATATAGCAATGATAGCCAATCTAGATCACAGATGAACACTCTGGATATACTAGGAACCCGCGATTCGTTCGAGCCTGCAACGAAAAGCGGATTACACGGTCGCGATGAATAGTCAATACCCTACCCAAGACCCCTACGGGTGCGGTAAACTACCCGCCAAGTACCCGAAGCGAAGCAACCTCCCTCAACGCCGTGAGTGGGCCACTCGGCACTTCGAGATACCCGGTAGTTTGTGCACCCCCTCCATGGGTCTATCCTAGGAGCAAAAACAGTAAAAAGAATTATACAATGACGGCTACAACCCCGACCCGGTTGTGCGGCCATACAAATAATATTACGTCAATTTACAAATTTATTACATGAATGAAAGAAAAAGAAACTCTCATCTCACATCCAACCCGGCTATTCATCCGCGACAATCCAACAAGTTCATATACACATACCATCAACAACATAGATCACAGATATGTATAACCCCCACTAATCGACGTATAGCGATTATTAGACGTTCAATACACATATAACATCACAGGATATAACCAATAGCCAAAGTCTACAGAACATCGACAAAAAATATGGATTTTTAAGCCCCAAAAACAAATTTTGCTTTCTGGAAAATCTGGGCAGAAAAGTCATATTGTAAAAATCCCAAAATACCCATCTAAGAAAACTGCAGGAAGCAGATCCCCCAACTAAGTTAAATCGGCCGCGGTTCCGCGGCATAAGCAAGCTTATGCGGCGGAACCGCGGCGCTTTAGTCGAGTTGGGGGGTCAAATTTCTCTAGTGTTCTAACAAAAGCCTGAGCCGATTTTTAGTGCATGATTTATTAATTTTTGAACAGAAAAAAAAATCGGCAGAAACTTGAAATATCCGGGGTGTTTTGCGGTTTTTCGTCCGGTCGAAATTCTAAACACTTTGCTAACATGCTAGGGTGTGTTTAGTTAGGCTCTAATACCACTGTTAGATCCACGTAACCTCTCCCGGTACTTTCGGGGTTGCGGAAACGGTAAAACAATTTTTTTTCGGAACATGGTACCATGGACCGTAAAAGCCGGATCTTTACTAAACAATACACTAGCATCCTAACTAAAGATTTATCTACTCGGTTAGGGGTTATACCTCAACTTGTACTCCTTCTCTTCTTGTTGTTCTTCTCCTTGCTTGCTCCGAGGCATGATCCGGACTTTGGTCACCTCCGCGGCCTCCTTGAGTCGAAGACGATCCACCCGAGAGATGTACACCGAGCTCCACCTCGAGCCGAGGTAACAAGGGCAAAGAGATTGCTAATCTAGAAGCCCTAGGTTGTGTAGAAGTGATAAAGGGATGGTTTTGTCTTTGTGGGATCTTTATCTCTCAACACATGAGATCAAAATATGAATCAAGAGGAGGAAGAAGAAGGAGGAGCTAGCAACCATGGTACATTTCTTTTTATTCTCCCTTGAAAAGGCAAGAGAGAGAATGAGAAAGAAATTATGGACTAAAGAAAAATAACCATTGTTGCAATAATGCAAAAACAACATCATTACTAATCCCATCAAGATAAAGTTTGAGGGCTACATTGAAATGACCATTATCATAATCCAAAAGAAAAAGAAAAAGAAAAGAAGAGTGTAGATCCCTCTTGAAAGTCAATGGTCCACACGGTCAACCGGTCAACAAAGTCAAGAGAGGTCAACGGGGTCAAATGGTCAATGCAATTAGCCATCATAAAATTATCACTAAAAGGATTAGCAAATGATGTCCGCGGCTCATAATGGTTTTGACCAAACGAACTGTCAAAACCCTAATGAGCCTGCCACATAACGGTTTTGGCCGAACCAACTGCCAAAACCCTAATGAGGCACCTCCTCCTTCAACGCTCCGGAAAACTGTGCATACACACCTGCATCTGCATTCTGTAGAATGCGGTTGCGCAGAAGACAAAACAAATCCATCCATGCAATACTAGGATACGGCTTAAACCAAAGCCCACTAGTATTGCCTGCCCGAACACCGCACGCACACAAGTGTACGTAAGTGATCGTAGCCCTGCCGTAAAACCATACGGCCTCTACACGTTTCGCTCAGTGCAGGGAAACTCTCTGTGTGGGACTCTAAAGACTCGACACTACGCTGGCAGTGGGTTTAACCACAGACCGCAAGCGGCACTAGCTGTACGTAACGGTCCCCAGGTAGATGTCGATAAGAAGGCCGATGAGGTGAACCCATCCGAACTCCTACTGAGCCTGTATGTGACAATCTCCGTACAGTCCGGTCTGTTCGTCTGATACATCGCATGGCGGGCCTAGTGGGCGGTAAACGTCAGTCCCCTAATAGCGGTACAAGTCGTGTCGAGTGAAGCCCAGAACACCCTGAGATAACACTGGAAACCTACCAGTATATCTCGCTTGCCCTGGCCAGGGACTACTCGTGTAATGGCTCTCCTAGACACAGCGCGATGTCAACCCCAATACCGGGAGAGACGAATCCTGTCTAACCGTCACTGCCTCCAAGTGCTTCGGGACTGCACCCAACTACTACCTGTTTGCACGACTCAGTAGAGCCGTGGTAGGGTAGTAATCAAAGAACAGTAGGAACACACTAAAGGCGAAGTGACAGTGTCAAGTCAGCGGACTAAGTTGTACTCATGTCACCTGGGCACTGATAACCGACGATTGGTATAATACCAACCATCAGTTCCCGACGAGTCCTGTCCAGTGTACTCATAACCTAACGAGCACCCGCATACTATCTCAAGTACGACATACTGACGGCTGTGGGACAGACCGTCTCCCGTGCTGGGATGAGAAGCGCATACGCTAGTCTACTCCGAAGTATCTATGCCCTGTCTCGATAATCCCACGACTAGGGACATGTATAAGGATGTGCTTGTGGATTACCCAGCCCCCACGAGTGTGATCGCCATCACAACGCTGGTAATCAAGCAAAGATCCTAAGGGCTCTACTAATGCGTATAAGTGATACAATAATGAAACACACATGTACACATTAAAGCAGAGACAAACCAAGTAGCATACTACTATATTGAGAAAGATTGTCTATACAACTGTGAATATCCCAAGCTTCCATCAAGTAATATACAAACTAGTATGATACAGTAATGGCCTCTAGGGCATATATACTAACAATTTGATTACTACCCTACCACGCTCAAAGGAGACGTGCAAACAGGTTTTAGTTGGGTACAGTCCCGAGCCACATGGAAGCAGTGAGCGGATCTGCAGGGGTTCGTCTCTCCCGGTAATGGGGGGTGAGTTCGCGCTGTGTCTAGGAGATCCATTACACGAAGTCCTTAGCCAAGGAAGGGGATTTACTGGTAGGTATTCCAGTAGTATGTCAGGGTGTTCTGGGCTACACTCCGACACGACTTGTACCGCTTTTGGGGGTCTGACTTTTACCAACCCTCTAGGCCTGCCATGCGATGCTCATAGACGAACGGACCGGACTGTACGGATATTGTCACTGACAGGCTCAGTAGGGTGTCAGGATGAGTTCGCTCATCGATGTCCCTTTTGGTCAATAGCTGGTAGCCCGTTATGTATGGCTAATACCTCTGACGTGCTGGTGGTTAAATCCACAGCCATAGTATTGACAAGTCTTTAGAGTCCCCCACAGACAGTTGCTCAAGTTTCGGGCGAAACGTTGTTGTGGCCGTATGGAGATATGGCAGGGTTCGATCAGATACGTGCGGTATTGCACGGATCATGATCGGACGGATAATACTAGCGGGCTTTGGTTTAAGCCGGATCCTAGTATAATAAAGTGTAGATTTTGCCTCAATGTATTTGTATTTCGGTCGGAATACAAATGCGGGTATGTATATACGGTAGCGGGGTTTTCCTGTAATTTATTACGGGATCAGTTTTTTGGAGTTGCCAGTTTGCTTTCCGTTTCGGCCATTTTTCTTTGAATCTTTCGTTGGCTGGAAAAATGGTGGAGGAGGGCTTATTTGCATTTATGCAAATAAGCATTTTGGAGGGTTGTTTTTGCAAGTAGTTGCATCATGATGGTTTCATGATGGTGCACTTTCATTTGACTTCTTTTCCTCATCATTGCTTGACTTTGGGTGTGATGATTGGTTGTTGGAGTATTGGTCTTTGATTGTGATCATGTTTCATGATGACCCTTTCCTCTCTCTTGCATTATGGGGGCTCTCTCATTTTTGAGCCTCACTCTCTACTCTCTCTCACTCTCTTCCTCAAGCATGGCCGGCCAACCTAAAAGGGGGGGGGGGCTGTCCAAAAGTTTTGCAATGGGATTTTGTTCTCTACATCCTAGAAAATTCCCCAAGTTCATCTAGAAAAAGTTCACATATCATTCCTCCACCATTATGGCAACTTCCACAACCCCAAAGAGACATAGAGTTCTACAGTTAACCTACAGCACTCTTGGGCACGTCGGCTCACCAACTTCATGCCCGAGTTGCCTCGGTCAAGAGGTGGGAGCCCGTAAAAGAAGCCGGCGATGTGGTGCCCTTCCGGCGAGGAGGTGAAGACCGGAGATTCTGTGGGAGATCGGGACGACGACGAGAAGACCGAAGGACACGGATCGCTCGGTATATCTCTCTACCCCGTTCTTTAGTTAGCTAGGACTAGTTTAATGGCCCGATCCGGGATTTTAGTGCGCGGTGGTGCCGGTTCAAAAAGTTAAAGTAAATTATCGTTTACGCATTCCGGCGTCGGATTGACGGCCGAGGCGCCGCCGTGCACTTACACTGGTATTAGAGCCAGGCCATTATGCTATTCTTGCTTGCTCTAACGTGTTTACAAGTTCGATCGAACAGATTTTCCAAAAACCATATTTCCATGTCGTACTTTCTGTCGAATTTTTCTGTTCTCTAAAAATTATTTGGTACATTGGAAAATTACGTGCAGGGTTTTTTATGAATTCTGTGAAAATTTGGTACGCTGATGTTACTGTAGCGCGGCGGTTTAGCGGTGATCAGTCGAAAATAATGTATTTTTAACACGGCAATTTCCCTATCATTTGCACTCATTTAGAAGTGTTCGGTATTCATATTTCACATATTAGCAAATCAGTCGTAAAATATCAGATTGCATGTGTTAGACTCTATAACCGGCACTATAAAGGAAATTGACTGCATTTCATGGCATCGCATCTTCTCTATATTGCGCAACACTTGTCTTGAGAAATTGTGCAGGAAAATCCGGAAGAAAAGCCAAAATTGTCATTTTGCTGATCAAACTTTACACCAACTCCAAGTTTTGAGATCTAGTAGCAATCCAAAGGGATAAATACAATTCAACATATCAAAGAAAGGCCCACAACTCAAGCCCAACAAGCACCAGAGAGCCCGAGCCCCAACTCTTCAAAAGCATCGCGGAACCGCAGCGGGAGCCGGCTTGCGCCGCGGTTCCGCAGCGGTTTGGTCAGATCGGCAAATTATTTTTAGTGCAAAATTCCTATTTCAAGGCCTACATCTCAGAAAGATATGTCAAATTCCAGAATTCTCGCGAAGCTACTGCCAGATCAGCAAAGATCTTTAAGCAAAGCTAATCCTAATTAAGCTCCTAACTAACCTCTTCTAGAAGCTCCCTCCTAACTAATCACATCTAGAAGCTTCTCCTCTAACTAACTTTTGGAGGGAAATTCAAATTTCCTTAACAAACTTTTGGAGGGAAACTTAAAATTCAAATCCTAGATCGAGGGTTTTGATGGATATAAATAGGAACCTAAATCTAAGGGTTGGGGTTGTTCAATCTTAGTTAGTTCTTCATTACTTCATTATTCATTCCCTCTTACATCATCTTCTTCCACAAGTCTAGTGACATGGCTTGTGCGAAACCCTAACCCTAATTCCAATCAAATTCAAGATCCCGAGTACCAATCAAGCAAGAAGCCCTTCAACCTTTTAGGAGCGGAGCCGATCTCCAATCGAGCAAGTGATCCAAGCCGATCCGCGACTCACGGAGCCGAGCGAAGCCAAATCGACGATCGAGTTCTTCCTCTTGTAGTTCTTGAGCGAATGTAATGAAATTGTTGATATAAATAAAAGGTGAAATTCTTTAATCTTGCTTTCTTTTAATTCTTGCATCATGATTAGATCTCAATTTGTAATTGTGGTTCTTGTTGTGATGTTTGAGTAAAACTCTGCTCGTAAAGGAGTCGAGACGATCAATAGAATGATGATGTAACAAATCTTAAAACGATTTGTAAGTCCTACGAGTTTTGTAAACCCTAGCAAGTTCAAGGATCGATGACCTAGTTTCGTAGCGATGCTTTCTTGATTGTGATCGCTCGAAATTAGGGATCTACGATCGTTTCTTGAATTTACTAGAGGCTAGAATGTGAATGATATCGACGAAAGAACAAGGGATAAGATGAAACCCTAGTTTCACTAGAAATCCCTAATTCTTGTCGATCATCATCGATCTAGTATCAATTTATCGAAGGATAAGAATACGTAATTGTAAGATTGCATCACATCTATAGATCCGATCGATTCCTACGAGCCTCATTTCGATTCTTGATATTTAGGTTGGAAAAATCATCAAACTATCAATTATTGATTCTATCCTTTTCTTGTTATTAGATCTAGATTTTTCTAATTCTTGAACTTCAAATATAAATCATGAATTGTTTTGTTTTCTTTTCATTAAAGTTTCGACTCATCTAATTCAAAAGACGAACTATTACACTGTCCCTGTGGACGATCCGCACTCACTTACAATCTACATCCGACACCATAGTTGATTGCTGTCAAATAATTTTTGGTTGTGATTTCTTTACAATTTTCATACTACACATCCGTAAATCGTTTCAATCAAGCGGCCAAAACTACGTTTTGGCCGCGGAACCGCCGCCGTTTTGTGTCCAAACCGTACCAAATTTCTACAGTGGTTTACTGACATGGAAATAGGGTTTCTGGTAAATTCTTTTTGGGCCCAGATGTTTTTGAGTGCTACAGTTGTGCTTGGGGCCCACTTCGGAAAATTCAGTCGATCGAAAATTTTTAACATGTTAGTTCACAGTATTTACATTATATCTACGACCGTGAATGTCACTTGATCGGTAAAACCTGTCTAACTGCTATAGCCCGGTTAGACGGATTTGCGAACGTGACATTCACGTTGATGTTCTGTGTTGTGCTGTGATGTTGCGGATTGGTCGTGGGGGATAGCCTGGATGCAATGCTAGTACAGTTTTGGTTGTATTATGTACATTTGATATTGCGGGGCGAGCGTCCGACATGTGGACTGCCGTCACTGCCAGTTTGTATATTATTCTTTTGGGGCACGACCGGGGAGAGGTCGATGTACCCGTTGTATGTATATTTTACTTTCTGTTCTAGGATTAACCTAAGGTGGGGTGCACGGATAGCCGGGTTCTAGAGGGCAACGAGCCCGCATCTCATGGCATTGAGACGGAGGGGGATTTACTCTAGAATTGGCAGGCTATTCTCCGCACTCGTAGGGGGTACAGGTTGACCCAGGAGGGGTGCCCAAGTTACCGGATTCCGTGAAGTGCTGGGTGGTCCATTCACGTTGCTGAAGGGGGCTGCCTCGCTTCAGGTTTTGGCGGGTAACTTGCCGCGCCCGTAGGGGTCTAGGATTTCATTGCACAGGCTATCCACACGACCAGGGGAACGTCGGGTTTCAGTAGCGGCTCTATGAAACCCGGGGATCCCAGATATCTGTATTGTTCTGTGATGCTTATTATATTTCTGTGATGGTGCATTTTATCACGCCTTGAGCGAATATTATATATTGATATATATACTAGTAGATGTTGTATATGTTTTGCATCCGCGCTAGTCCAGTCCCCGCTCTGTCGTTAGTTAAGTAACCTAACGGGTAATGACGGGACCCAGTGGCGAATGCGGATGGCATATACGTACATCATTATTTTCGTTCTTTATTGGTGTGATCAATTGATGGGACTGCGTTGATTCAGATCAATGCAAGCTAAACAAACCTATTCTGATGTTGTTGGAACAATTTTCAAAAAAGCTGTTATTGCAAGGACGTTCACTTTTGTTTTGCACAGTGGTATTCAGTTGGAATATCCTGCACCTCAGTCGACGAGGCAAGGGCCGAGATCCCTTCACCGGGAGTGACCCCTTGGACAGAAGTTTGCGTCAGGGTAATAACATCACTATAGTCGTTTGCTTTTGCTTTGCATCATGGTATTCAGTTGGAATATCCTGCACCTCATTCTACGGGGAAAGAGCCGAGATCCCTTCACCGGGAGTAACCTCTTTAGCAAAAGTTTTCGCCACTATATTTTTGTAAAGCTATCCAGTTCCTTCAACGATATCAAGTTCATTACGTTAAAGGTTTTCGCTAGAAACCATTCGTAGCCCTCCATCATTTCAGTTAAATATTCGGTAGTATTCAAGCTATGTATTTTGACCTCACGCCAAGGCATAGTGATTGGTAGCTGCCGGATATTTATCTGTTGCATAGATAGAATGCGTTGGTTTGGGACAGTCGTACTGCCATTTTGGCCTACGTCAAGGGTAGGTACGGGTGGGTTCAAATTAACCTGGATAATGATGGGTAAAACTTGACATGTGACTTATGACATTTTGACCTCACGCTAAGGTCATAAGAGCATGGGGCAAAAATCACATCGGGAGTTTCTAAAGAAGCTGAAACTTGCCAGATATGCGCATACCTTCTGTAGTGTGATAACGTGAGCGGATTCCGTCACGTTATCATGCGATGATAGTTGGATCCCGATTCCCACTGATGAGTTGGTTTACTCCTCGGGCGATCCTGACTAATTCTTCTTTCAGGTTTGGAGGAGAATTTGACGGTACAGTGGGAGGTTTCCTGATTAGATAAATTGGTAACCATTCTGATCTAGGTTAGAGTGCACGCTGAGTGTTTCTTTTCTCTCTCTCTTCGGCAGCGACCATGACCCGACCCCTATACTATGACTCAGTGACCAAAATTAACCGAACCTTCTTAAACACTTGCTTTTTGATTGTCAGAGTTGCATACCTCATTGCCACTCCTACTTTTACCCTTTTTTCTCCAGGACACCCCGTATTACTACGAACGTCCACTTCCATTGGACAAAACCATCATATGGTTATATACGAACTAGTAGGAATTTACTCGAGGATGGTTTCCCGTTCTGGAGAAAACGAATAGGACTACTCAGTTGTCTTTTCTTTTTACCTTCTCTCAGGTTGCGAGTACTCCTTGGTTTAGGAGAAAGTACACCTATTACGCAAATTGGATGGTCTTCTTCCAAACCTTAGGCTGGTGCCAAACGGTGGGAAATGAAGAAAACCAATTAGCATAACGATGGTGTACAGAAGGTATTAAGTAAAGACATATCAAGGGATTAGTAAGAGGGCAAAGTAAATTGCGACTGCTATTCATAACCAAACCAAGTATTTCATTACCACTCCCATTTCACTTTTGTATTTCTCCAGGACACTCCGTATCACTACGAAGATCCACAGTTTATTGGATACTCCATCGTATGGTTATATACGAACTCAAAAGGAACTTGTTCCAGTTCGGGGATGGATTCTGGTTCAGGAGAAATAGGAATAAGGTTTATTCGATTGTCTTTTATCTTCACCTTCTCTCTCATTGCGAGTGCTCCTAGGATTAGGACAGTACACCCATTATGCTTATTGGATAGTCTTCTTCCAAACCATAGGCTGGTGCCGAACGGTAGGGAAGGAAGAAAATCATTTAGCCTAAGAGGGTGTACAGAAGGTAATGACTAAAGACATATAAAGGGATTTGGAGAGATGGCAAAGAATTATACGGTTACAGTTGTGAATCTGGATAATGGAAGAGGCATTACTAGGAATACCCGGATACCCCATCGAAACATTTCAATGTTTCAGTTTCACTGTGTACTGTTAAAAGAAAACTGATTTCCCAATCAGATCTTGCTCCAGGGTATGTATTTACCAAGTATGATTCTCACATCTGAATGGATTTACAGATGATGAGTGGGTGTAAGTTATTGGAAATTAGGTGATTGTCCTCATTATATCGGAATTCGTTGTAATTTGTGATATTTGAGGAAATCGCCAATATTGTTTGCCGGACGGCAAATATTTGATTTTGAATATCCGTTGTTATGCACCAATTTCAAATTGATACATCTGTACGTCTATTTTTATAGAGTGAGATATACCTTTTTGAAATTATGTCCATGACATTTACCTATATCAGTGGATGGTTAGGTAAGGAGCATTAAACAGCGGTGTAATTCTTCTTAACCATAGGTACAGTTTTCAACCTACGACACACAGGGATTGAGTTATCAGACTCAATGGACATATACAGAGTATTGTATGTTGTCCAGTGTCTATTAGGACAGAAGGGTTGGTCCTCGTACTATATTCGGTTTACTTATGACTTCTCTAGTTCTTAGAGAAGTGTTTCGTAGAAACACAAGGTCTGAGTTTTGAGAAGTTATAGGTATATGAATAAAGTAGAGAACCAGGTGTTTCAAGTATCGGGATTCTTCAAGGTGATCAAAGATGTAGATACTTGTGTAGGGTATTCAGTTGATAGTAAAGATTAAGAGAACTTGCCACTCTTTCAGGTTACTCATAATTGGAAGCATTCCTAAGTTGAGTAACGCTGATCGGCCTTTTTCCATTTAGTTGACATGCACTGGAGACAGCTGCATGATTTGAATCTGGTTCTATTAAATCAGAGCCTCTGGTTCTATATTGGATATAGAACAGTTCATATCTTAACGATGTTAAGGTATGGGGAGTTGTCCGGCTTATGCTTAAAACCAGACTCTGGATAACTCAAGGCGCGTTTCTGTAATGGCTGTTTGTGGGTTGACCCAGGCTATGACGAGGGTTGACTTTCTACCATCTGGAAGATCAATAGTGATATTGTTCTAGACTCGCCACAGTTTTAACAAAAATGGATTTTTCAGAAAACAGTAGTGGGAGTATGGTAGAACAAGAAGTGATTCCAGAACCGCAGACGATTACTGAAAGTTTGATAAGAACCTAATGATTCAATCTGGCTTGACATTCCATTGGCTACTCCGCAGATACGGTGGGTAACCTCAGGCACCCGAGAGGTACTCCGGTAGCCTCAAGGACGGTGGCAGGGAGGTTCTTATTTACCCAGACTTGCCATTGCTGTTGTTCCAGGCTGCGAGACCCGGCAGGAGGATGAGTATAGCGTCGTTCTAAACTAGCTTTAGAAGTGAACCTGTGTATGACTCTGCAAGAGAGTTGTCGTAGTCAGTGGGAGCAGCGGAAGCATTGGTGGACAAGTGGCTTATGTCCATTTATAGACTAAAGCAGATGTGGCGGAGATAGATCATCTATTTCTGATGTGACAGTCATTGGTTTGACTTCATCAGAATTGGGGATGGATCTGTTAAGAAGGTAGTAGGGTGTGATGTCCTGGTATTTGGATGACATACACAGAGTAGGAAGTGATGTTCCTATACTACGATCGGTTATACTTTGGTTGTCACACAGTGGTTTCTCCAAAAATGACTTGGATATCATATCAGACATTCTGGTTACTGGATCTATGGTTTTAGATCTAGATTTGGGTAGTTTCCCAATCTGGGTACTTAGACAACATTCTAAAGGTATTTAGAATGGACGACTCCCGGCATGGTGGTGTACCTGCAGGTGATGGAGTCACCCTCTCTAAAGGTGTCTTACAGACTAAAGGGGAGAGGGATGTGCATGATTGGCAGATCACTTGCTTAGGCAATTGAGTCGATCATGAGTACCACACCAGATGTTTTTTTTGCAGTAGATGCAATAAGTTGATATTGATCCAATCCTGGAGAGACGGTCGGAAGCAGTTTTAGACATAAGTGGATGTTCTACGGATATGATAACGACAGCCTCATTTCGGGAGACAGTTATCATTCCAGGCTTCCAAGGTGACCTGGATGACAGATTAGTTGTCAGAGTTATAGTTTTCCCTCTGACGAGGTGCAGTATTTTGGACAGATGGTCCAAGGGAATACCGAGGGAGGCATGACGCAGGATACCGATTAAGTTCAGTTGTCAATACAGTCTAAGAAGTTTGGATTTGGAGTTCATTTATGAGCTAGGTCCCATCAGACATCCAGACACATTCTAAGACAGGTATTGCTCATTTCGGGAGATGGCATTCTCCGCGAACTTGAGATATAGAGAGACATAGAAAGAAACATCAAGGCAGATCCACTCACTGAGGCTATTCCTCGAACGCATTAGTTTCGCAAACAGGTTTTGTGAGACTGATTAGTAGAGGAGTTGGGTGTTCGGTATCGCACGGGCTGTGAGTATGCGACATCGCAATAATTAGCCTTGAGTGCAAGTGGGAGATTGTTGGAGATAGTGCCCTCAGAGTCAATTATTGGATCATAGGCACGTGATTGCAATAATTGAAGGTGGACCTATACCGGTAGGACAGTCTTACTCGAGATGATAGTATGCTATCTGGTTTATCTTTATCATCGTGTACTGCTTCAGGTGACCTTAAAGGTCACTATTGCGCGCTGATAGAGCCCATAGGATTCTTGCTTGACTGCCAGCAGTATGAGGGCGATAATATACATGGGAGCTGGGGTCTATAAGCACATCCTTAAAAGGTCCCTAGTCGAGGGAGTTTCGAGACTGGGCATCGATACTCCAGAGTAGACTAGTGTATACAGTCGAGACCCCGACGAGGGGCGGTGGCCGGTCTGACAAGCCACTGGTGACAGTTGGTTCACCTAAGATGTATACAGGTGCTCATGAGGTTATGAGTACACCGGGCAGGACTCGCCGGAAACATGCTAGTTGGTCTTATACCTGACGTCAGATAGCAGTTCCCTGGTGAAATGTGTACAGGTTAGTTCATCGACCTGAGATCGTCATTTGTCTCGTGTGAGTTCCTACTGTACTTTGATTACTACCCTACCACGCTCAAAGGAGACATGCAAACAGGTTTTAGTTGGGTACAGTCCCGAGCCACATGGATGTAGTGAGCGGATCTGCATGGGTTCGTCTCTCCCGGTATTGGGGGCGAGGTCGCGCTGTGTCTAGGAGAGCCATTACACGAAGTCCTTGGCCAAAGCAGGAGATTTACTGGTAGGTATTCCAGTAGTATCTCAGGGTGTTCTGGGCTACACTCCGACACAACTTGTACCGCTTTTGGGGGTCTGACTTTTAGCCCCTAGGCCCGCCATGCGATGCTCATAGACGAACGGACCGGACTGTACGGATATTGTCACTGACAGGCTCAGTAGGGTGTTAGGATATGTTCGCTCATCGACGTCCCTTTTGGTCAATAGCTGGTAGCCCGTTATGTATGGCTAATACCTCTGACGTGCTGGTGGTTAAATCCACAGCCATAGTATTGACGAGTCTTTAGAGTCCCCCATAGACAGTTGCTCAAGTTTCGGGCGAAACGCTGTAGAGACCGTATGGAGATATGGCAAGGTTCGATCAGATACGTGCGGTATTGAACGGATCATGATCGGACGGATAATACTAGCGGGCTTTGGTTTAAGCCGGATCCTAGTATAGTACAGTGTAGATTTTGTCTCAATGCATTTGTATTTCGGTCGGAATACAAATGCGGGTATGTATATACGGTAGCGGGGTTTTCCTGTAATTTATTACGGGATCTGTTTTTTGGAGTTGCCAGTTTTTTTCCGTTTCGGCCATTTTTCTTTGTATCTTTCGTTGGCTGGAAAAATGGTGGAGGAGGGGTTATTTGCATTTATGCAAATAAGCATTTTGGAGGGTTGTTTTTGCAAGTATTTGCATCATGATGGTTTCATGATGGTGCACTTTCATTTGACTTCTTTTCCTCATCATTGCTTGACTTTGGGTATGATGATTGGTTGTTGGAGTATTGGTCTTTGATTGTGATCATGTTTCATGATGACCCTTTCCTCTTTCTTGCATTATGGGGGCTCTCTCATTTTTGATCCTCACTCTCTACTCTCTCTCTCACTCTCTTCCTCATGCATGGCCGGCCAAGCTAAAAGGGGGGGGGCGCTGTCCAAAAGTTTTGGAGTGGGATTTTGTTCTCTACATGCTAGAAAAATCCACAAGTTCATCTAGAAAAAGTTCACATATCATTCCTCCACCATTATGGCAACTTCCACAACCCCAAAGAGACATAGAGTTCTACAGTTAACCTACAGCACTCTTGGGCACGTCGGCTCGCCAACTTCATGCCCGAGTTGCCTCAGTCAAGAGGTGGGAGCCCGTAAAAGAAGCCGGCAATGTGGTGCCCTTCAGGTGAGGAGGTGAAGACCGGAGATTCCGCGGGAGATCGGGACGACGACGAGAAGACCGAAGGATACGGATCGCTTGGTATATCTTTCTACCCCGTTCTTTAGTTAGCTAGGACTAGTTTAATTGCCCGATCTGGGAATTTTGTGCGCGGTGGTGCCTATTTACAAGTTCGTTAAAAGTTTTGTTTCCGCATTCCGGCGTCGGATTGACGGCCGGGGCGCCACCGTGCACTTACATGTTGATGGGTGATGGATGATCCCATATCCATCGATGTTTGACATCAGAGATAGTATACGGGTGCTCAGTAGAGATTGGGTACACTGGACGGACTCGCCGAGAACTCCCAGATGGTATTATACCTCACGTCAGATGGAAGTTCTCTGGTGACACTGTTACAGGTTAGTCTGTAGACCCGAGATCGTCATAGAGTCTTGTGTGATTCCCACCGTGCTTTGATTTCTATCATACCACGTCCAAGTGGGCGTGCAAAACGGTGGCTTTTGTGTAAAGTCCCGAATCACATTGAGGAAATGAGCGATAGGAGGGGTTTCGTCTCTCCCGGTATAGGGAGTTGATGTTGCGCTGTGCTCGATTGGCCATAACTGGAAATCCCTGGCCAGGGTTGCTGAGATTTACTGGTAAGTGTTATCAGTAGTTTCTCGAACTGTTATGGACCTCATATCGACACGACTTATCAAGCTACTGGGGTCTGACGTTGATATGCGACATATCAGACGAAGAGACCGGACTGTACGGGAGTGTTACTGATTGGATTCGCAGGAGAATGTACATGCTTGCTTGTTGATCTTCTGATCGCTCAATACCTGGGTGGCTGTTACGTTTAGCTGACCGCTTGATACTTGTGGGTGTTTTTGATATGATCATCACCTACTGCCGGCTTATTGACGATTCTTTAGAGTCCTACACAGAGGTTTCCTGGCTCAGGAAAAACGGAGTAGGAGCACATATATGATATGTGCGGGACTGAGAATAATACGATATGAGATACCGTATTCTATTCTCGTGATATATGATATCGGCCGGGTATATGTGATATTGCCGGGTCATCGGATCAAGTGTTGATTCGATGAATCAGTGCATATTATATTAGTCGGTTATATGCGATATAGCCGGATTGTCGAATCAAGTGTTGATTCAATAATTTAATGTATAATTATATATGTGATATATTATATTACGTTAACTAATATAAGCTCGCTTTAAAGATTCTTTTTCTCACATAGATAATATATTGATATATATGTGATATTTATTAATTGTATTATTTTATTTTGTTACAATAAATATTGTATATGTGATATATAATATTGTAACATGTTATGGTTACAAATGCAACATGTTTTGTCGAGTTTAAATGTGGTTAGGGTTTGGATTAGGGTTAAGCTTGCATGAAGCTTTGACTTTGACTATGATATTTTGTGTAGATATTTCTTAACCCAACCAAAACCCTTTACCATAGTTAGTTCTCTACGAGGGTTTAGTCTTCATTCTTAACCCATGGTTGCATTTCTAACCACACACAAGTTTTCATTATTCATCACAAATAGATTTCTTCTTCTTCTTCCTCTTGAAAAAGCTTTCTAGCTTTTTGATATGTGATGATAATGAGTGAGAAATTGAAAACAAAAGAGAGCTAAATTCCTACTTCATCATCCTCATCTATTCTAGCCACTTAGATTAGGGTGTTAGCTTTGCTAATACTTGATTAGTGAAGCAAGAGCTTGGGTTTGAGTTTCATCAAGGTAGATCATCTTAGTTATTGAAGATCGGAAGCAAGCTTGCATCTTTCTCTTCATGAAGCCTCTCTAGAATCCGGGTACTTGATGATCGCAGCGAAGGGACCTCAACACGGAGCTTATGAAGTGAAGAAACGGACTACAAAGATTGTAATCCCTCTCTCTTAGAAGTAAAGTTGTTTTCTTGCTCATTGATTGCCTAATTCTCTAGTCTAAGATCTTGGTTAGGCTTTGTATAGTACCCCAAAATTTTTAATATAGCATGTTTGATAGTTTCCAAAACCATCACAAGGTGCTAAGCTAACCCTACAGGTTCACCTTGGTCAACTAGACCTGCTCAAGAACTTGATTGTCAAAGTAAAACTATGTCGAGAAACGGGCTCAAGATATACTGATCACGATGCCAGGTAAGTGCAGAGATAAGGGGAGGTTTTCCAACACTTTCGCGAAATTCCTTAATTAGAATAACCCTTTCTCTTTTGGCGGTTTCACTGTGAACACTTTTCTAAACACCCCGTGAACGATATACCGTTAAGCGATTTTTTAAACACAGTTAACTTCTCCTAATGAGCGCGAAGTACTTAAAGGCTTAAAGTCTAGTTTCTTTTGAAATTTGGGCGGGTAAACGTTATGCTCAATTTCGTGATTTATGGGCCACGGAAAAGGTGATGAATTCCTTTACCGTATTTCGTGGGGTTCGCTTGCCCTTAAGTCCGTATTAATGGATGCAATACGCAAATCAACGAAAAAATTCAAAACATCAAACAATCGTTTGATATTTTTGGGCACGGCCCTGTAACAAATACGGGTTAGTCACTTTTGGCGTTTGACAATGAACTTGCAAATAATCCTGCAAAGATAGTATATTGGATGCGTCGGATTTGAGAAGAAGGTGATTAGGATATACGTACTGATAAGTTTTCGGGTTAAGAAACCCTCGTTGAATTGAATCCGGTTAGCTTGAAAAATTTGCTTGCGCGGGTAAAACTACCACGATCTTTGGTATTATACTTCGTAATCACGTTAGTTTTGAATGTACACTTTTCTCCACACGATCGCAATTCGCAAATCCGTCAAAATCTGCAAATGTCGGAAAAACGGATTTTTACTGCGAAAAAGCGATATGAATGCCCAAACTCCTGCACACACAAAATAATAAAAAAAATAAAACAATAAAATTGGGACAATAATAGAACACTGGAGTAAATAATGAAATTTAGGAGCAAAATGAGGAGGAAGGGCCGGCGGCGCCGGACTTTAGAAGAAAGTCGCCGGGCGACTTGGTGAATTGGGGCTCCAAATTTTTTCAGGTATCCCACTGTTCTACTAGTGTCTAGTTGTTATTGTTTAACTTTTTTAATTAGTCCCAAAATGATAGCATTGTTAGGTCCACGTTACCCACTCCGGTACTTTCGGGGAGGCGGAATAGGTAAAAATCGAATTTTTCCTCGATATGTAACATGGACCGTACATGATGAATCTTTGCTAAACAAAAACTAACAAAAGAACTACAAGTTCTAACTGCTATGTAGAATGGTTATACCTAGGTCTTGAAGTCCTTCTTTTCTTGCTCCTTGGAGTGGGAAGAACGGGTCGTCCCGGTCGCCTTCTCTTGCCGAAGAAAGATCCACCCGAGGGCCTCTACTTTTGGCTCCTACCTCAAAATAGAAGTAACTAAGGTGATTGGTGTGTTAAACCTAGAACCTTAGAAAGAGTAGAGAATGATTTTGGTGTTTTATCTCAAAAGCTTAATGGTTCTCAACTTATGAGAGGGAGAGCTTTGAAAGAAAGGAAGAGGATGAGAGAGAATGAGAATGAGAGAATAAGGATAATTACAACCATTCTCACATATATGTGAATTATGATAATTAAATAATTAATCAAAAGATAATTATGATGGTTAACTTGAAATAACCATTATCATTTCACATTAATGAATTTTGCAAGAATCAAAGAGCATTTTTCATGTGAAATGATGATGGTCAATTTGTCAACATAGGTCAACAAGTCAACCATAGTCAAATGGTCAACAACCCTAACCATAACACAATTACAATTAATTAATATTAATAATAATATTTCACATATACATTAGGGTTAGGAAAAAGGCAAGGGTCATCAACCCTAATGAAAGTCCTCTGCCTCTGCCTTAGTCAACTGTGCATACACACCGGTATCCGTGTTCCGTGGAACACGAATACAACGAGATAAAACCAATCCCAAAACATATACTAAGATCTGGCTTAAACCAAAGCCCGCTAGTATCAACTGTCCGGATACAAAACGTGCACAAGTGTGCGGTTGTGAATGAACCCTGACGCAAAACAATGCGACCTCTACTCTATTTTGCCTAAAGGCGAATAACCCTCTGTGTGGGACTCTAAAGACTCGACACTACGCTGGAAGTAGGTTTAACCATAGACCGCAAGCGGCACTGGCTGTACGTAACGGTCCCAGGTAGATGCCGATAAGAAGACTGACGAGGTGAACCCATCTGAACTCCTACTGACCCTGAATGTGACAGTCTCCGTACAGTCCGGTCTGTTCGTCTAAGAATATCGCATGGCGGGCCAAGGGGGGCGTTAAACGTCAGTCCCCTAATAGCGGTACAAGTCGTGCCGGAGTGTAGCCCAGAACACCCTGAGATATCACTGGAAACCAACCAGTATATCTCGCTTGCCCTGGCCAGGGACTTTGTGTAATGGCTCTCCTAGACACAGCGCGATATCAACACCCAATACCGGGAGAGACGAATCCTGTCTAACCGTCACTGCCTCCAAGTGCTTCGAGACTGCTCATAACTACTACCTGTTTGCACGACTCAGTAGAGCCGTGGTAGGGTAGTAATCAAAGAACAGTGGGAAAACACTTGAGGCGATGTAACAGTGTCAAGTCAGCGGACTAAGCTGTACTCATGTCACCTGGGAACTGTTAACTGACGATAGGTATAATACAAAGCAACATTTGCCGACGAGTCATGTCCAGTGTACTCGTAACCTAACGAGCACCCGCATACTATCTCCAGTACGACGTATTGATGGCTGTGGGACAGACCATCTCCCATACTGGGAAGAGAAGTGCATGCACCAGTCTACTCTGGAGTATCTATGCCCTGTCTCGATAATCCTACGACTAGGGACCAAGAATAAGGATGTGCTTATAGACTACCTAGCCCCCACTAGTGTGATCGCCATCACAACGCCGGTAGTCAAGCAAAGATCCTAAAGGCTCCATCAATATGTTTCAGCGATATGTTAAAAGAAACATATACACATATTAAGAAAGAAACAAACCAAGTAGCATACTACTATATCGAGCAAGACTGTCGTAAAACCATATATATATCCTAAGCTTCCAAAACGTATTATACAAACTAGTAGTATACAATAATGGCCTCTAGGGCATACATAACTACAATCTCCCACTTACACTAAAGGCCAGTAATTGGTGTACCGAATACCCAACGTCTGCACTAGGGCCTGCTGCTGGCGTACCGCATACCCAATAGCTCAAAAAGTCGCTCGAACTGTGTTTGAGGGAGGGCCTTTGTGAATGGATCCGCCGTGTTGTCTTTTGTGTCCACTCTCCGTACCTCGATCTCCTGGCGATCAATGATCTCCCTGATCAGGTGATACCGCCTTAAGATGTGTCTGGATTTCTGATGGGACCTTGGTTCCTTCGCAAAAGCTATAGCCCCATTGTTATCGCAATACAAAGGTATCGGGTCAACAATGGACGGAACCACCTGAAGTTCACTAATGAACTTCTTCATCCAGACCGCCTCTTTAGCGGCATCGCTTGCAGCAATGTATTCAGCCTCCATCGTCGAGTCTGCGACGGTATCCTGTTTGGAACTCCTCCAACATACCGCCCTTCCGTTGAGGGTAAACACAAAACCCGAAACAGACTTGCTGTCATCTTTGTCACTCTGGAAGCTTGAATCGGTAAAGGACTCGACCCTGAGGTCTCCATTACCGTAAACCAGGAACATCTCCTTAGTCCTTCTCAGGTACTTGAGAATGTTCTTCACTGCCGTTCAGTAGTCCTCACCTGGGTCTGACTGATACCGGCTCACCACGCTCAGCGCGTAAGCTACATCTGGTCTTGTACATAGCATCGAATACATTATAGATCCTACCGCCGAAGCGTAGGGTATAGTGCTCATGCGAACCCTCTCCTCGTCAGTCTTAGGAGACATCTTCTTGGAGAGGGTAATTCCGTGCAATGCGGGTATGTTACCGCGCTTGGAATCCTCCATACTAAATCTCTTTAGTACGGTCTCTATGTACCTGGACTGCGAAAGTCCCAGTAGTCTCTTGGATCTATCTCTATAGATCTTGATCCCAAGAATGTACGAGGCATCACCCAGGTCCTTCATGAAGAACCATTGTGACAAAAATAGCTTGATCGATTGTAGCATAGGAATGTCATTTCCTATCAAAAGAATGTCGTCCACGTACAAGACTAGGAACACGAAAGTTCGCCCTACAATCTTCTTATAGACACAAGGTTCATCTTCGTTCTTGATGAAATCAAATTCCTTGATTGCCTCATTAAAACAGATGTTCCAGCTCCGCGATGCCTGCTTTAATCCATAAATGGATTTAAGCAACTTGCACACCTTCGCGCTGCTCCCATTGTCTACGAAACCTTCTGGCTGATCCATGTAAACGCACTCTTCCAAACAGCCGTTTACAAAAGCCGTTTTAACGTCCATCTGCCAGATTTCATAGTCATGGAAGGCAGCAATGGCAAGTGGGATCCAAATGGATTTGAGCATAGCCACCGGAGAAAAAGTTTCGTCATAGTCTACACCAGGTCTTTGACGAAAACCTTTTGCAACGAGTCTAGCCTTATAGGTTTCCACCTGCCCATCTACACCAAGTTTCCTTTTGTAGATCCATTTGCATCCAACGCATTTTATCCCAGGTGGAGCAATATCCAAGGTCCACACTTTATTGGTGTATATGGACTCCATTTCGGATTGCATTGCTTCTTGCCACTTTTCAGAGTCCCTACTGATAATGGCCTGCCTGAAACTGGCAGGGTCATCTTCTTCCAAGATGCAATCCTCTCGATCCCCGTCTAAGAGAAAACCGTAGTATCTCTCGGGCGGATGAGAAATCCTACCAGATATGCGGAGTGGCTGAGGTTCGTCTGGGGTTATTGAATTCTGAGGTTCTGTCAAATATTCAGTTTCATTTTGTGGTCGCTGAATTTCTTCCAGTTCTACCGAACTCCCACTTGTTTCTTTTGCAAGAAATTGCCACTCTAAAAAAGGTGGCGTGGCGAGATACAAACACCTTATGTTCCTCGGTGTGGTAAAACAGATATCCTGTGGAGTTTTTAGGATATCCCATAAATTTACATAGAACTGAACGTGCCTTAAGTTTGTCCGGATTTTGTACTTTTACATAGGCCGGACAACGCTCATATCTTAATACGTTTAAGATACGGCCTTTTACCATTCCATATCTCGAATGGTGTCTTAGGCACAGATTTAGACGGAACATCGTTCAATAGATATGCCGCTATCAATAGCGCTTGTCCCCAAAATGAAAGAGGCAACTCGGCATTACTCATCATGGAGCGAACCATATCCAGTAGGGTACGATTCCTCCGCTCCGATACACCGTTGTGCTGTGGTATATAAGGGGGAGTAAGCTGAGAGAGAATACCATTCTCTTTTAAGTAATCTAGGAATTCCGTGCTTAAGTACTCCCTTCCTCTATCAGACCGCAGGATCTTGATACTTTTGCCAGTCTGGTTCTCTACTTCGTTTCTGAATTCCTTGAATTTCTCAAAAGCTTCAGATTTGTGTTTTATTAGATACACATATCCGAACCTAGAGAGATCGTCAGTGAATGTGATGAAGTACGAGAACCCACCCCTTGCATGTATAGACATTGGACCACATACATCACTGTGTATGAGTCCCAAGAGCTCTGTTGCTCTTTCTCCATGTCCGGTAAACAGAGATTTGGTCATCTTCCCTTTGAGACAAGACTTACATGTTTCATAAGATGAAAAATCGAACGCATTCAAGAGTCCATCTTTATGCAACGTACTTAGTCTTTTCTCTCCGATATGACCAAGTCTACAATGCCATAAGTAGGATTCATTCGTATCTGAATTCTTCCTCTTGCGTGTGTTTTGTACATTGAAAACTGTATTCTGATTTAGAACGTAGATACCATTACACAGTGTACCTTCTGCAACCAGTACCTTATGAAGGTAAATATTCATGATATTTCTATCAAGAACAAAGTTATATCCATCTTTATCGAGTAAAGAAACTGATATGATGTTGCAAACCATGGAAGGTACATAGTAGCAATCGTTCAAAATCATAGTATTGCCATTTGGCAATACTAGGTGATATTCACCGACGGCTGCAGCATTAACTTGTGCTCCTTTCGCTACTTTGAGCGACATATCACCAGGTGCAACTTTCCTACTTTTTCTCAGTCCCTGCAATAAATTACAGATATGAGATCCTGATCCGGTATCAAGTACCCAGGAGGTAGGGCTGACCGTAAAGCAGTTCTCAATTACAAGAACACCTGAAGTAGATGCAAAACCATGCTTCTTCTTCAACTGGGTATCCTTGGAATCCATACAATCCTCGTTCCCTTGCTCAAACTTATGACTGTTGTCATAAGTTAGAGCCGAACCAATGTTCCCCAGCCCTGAATGAGAATTCGGATCGGTCAAGCGTTACATTTTATTATCTTGATTAGGGCGTGAAATGGTTGCTACCTGGAGAGAGAGAAAAGAAACACTTAGCGTGCGCTCTTGCAAGATTAGATTGGTTTATTAGTTTATCTAACCTGGATGGCTCCCACTGTTTCCTCAAATTCTTCTTAAAACCTTTTAAAAGAAGAACTAGTCGGGATTAATTGCACGTCACAATACTTGCTTAACCTTTCAGCCAGGCTAGTGTTGGTACTTTGAGGGAGGTTTTCCAACGCTTTCGTGAAGTTCTTTAATTAAGTAGCCTCTTTTCCCTGGAGGCGTAGCCCCGCTAACACCGTTCTAGACACCTACTTGGTTTATAGCATTGATTGTTATGTGAAATAATCTCCCGAGAGTAATCCAACTCATCAGTGGGATCAGGATCCAACTATCATTGTGTGATGACCTAGATGGAATCCACTCTAGTCACCATACTCCAGAAGGTATGCTAAATCTGCAAGTTTCAGTTTCTTTAGAAAACCCCGATGTGGTTTTTGCCCCTAGGACCCAAATGACCTTGACTGAGCCAACATATCAAAGGATCCTAGTCAAGTTCAACCTGTCATTATCTTGATTGCATTAGACCCACCCGTACGAGTCCTTGACTGAGCCAAAATGACCGCACGACTGTCCCAACCAATCACATTGTATCATACGGAAAAATATTGCGTAGCTACCATACACTACGCCTCGGTTGAGCACGAAATACGTAGCATGAATACTAAGCAATACCAATCCGAAACGACGGAGGGCTACGGCTGGGTTTTGGCGAAAACCGGTTAACGTAATGAACTTGATATCGTTGAATGAACATGATACCCTTTTGAAAATATAGTGGCGAAAACTTTTGCTAAAGAGGTCACTCCTTGTGAAGGGATCTCAGCTCTTTCCTCGTCGAATGAGGTGCAGGATATTCTAAGCTGAATACCTCGATGCAAAGCAAGAATAATCGACCATAGTGAAGTTATTACCCTGACGCAAACTTTTGTCCAAGGGGTCACTCCCGATGAACGGATCTCGGCCCTTGCCTCGTCGAATGAGGTGCTGGAAATTCATAACCGAATACCTCTGTGCAAAACAAAAGTCAACGTCCTTGCAATGACAGCTTTTGAAAATTGTTCCAACAACGTCTTTTTGGTTTTTTTTCTTGCATTAATTTAATGCGTCCCATCAATTAATCCTACCATTGCAGAAAACAACGAAAATATGACGTACGCTTATGCCATCCGCATTCACCACGGGGTCCCGTCATCACCCGTTAGGTTACTTAACTAACGACAGAGCGGGGGCTGGACTAGCGCGGATGCAAAACATAAGCAACGCCTAAATAGATATCATATATAGATATATAAATCCATTCGTCAGATGCAATGATAGCCATTCCAGATCACAGATGAACACTTTGGATATACTAGGAATCTTCATTTCGTTCGAGCCCGCAACGAAAGACAGATTACACGGTCGCGATGAATAGCAAAATACCCCACCCTAGACCCCTACGGGTGCGGCAAACTACCCGCCAAATACCCGAAGTGAAGCAACCTCCCTCAACAACGTGAGTATGCCACTCGGCACTTCGAGGTACCCGATAGTTTGTGCACCCCTCCTTGGGTCTATCCTAGGAGCAAAAACAGTAAAAAGAAATTATATAATGGCGGCTACAACTTCATCCCGGATGTGCGTCCATACAAATAATATTACATCAATTTACATATTATATGAATTGAAAGATAAAGAAAAACCCTCATCTCACAACCCCCCGGCTATTCATCCGCGACGATCCAACGAATTCATATACACAAACCATCAATATTACAGATCACAGATATGTATAACCCCTACTAATAGACGTATAGCGATTAGCAGACGTTCAATACATATATCACATCACAGATATAACCATTTAGCCAAAGTTTGTAGAACTCCGATCAAAATACGAATTTGTAACTACCCCCAAAAATAACATTTTTCTCTGGACAACCTGGGCAGAAATAAAATATCTCAAAAATCCCAAAACATAAACATAAGAATTCTGCAACAAATTTGAGCCGCGGCCGAGTCAACTCGGCCGCGGATCCGCGGCGGAACGCATGGTTCCGCGGCGAGTTGGCCGATTCGTGGCCTCAAATTTCTTGGTTATTCCTATAAAACCCTGCTTGTATTTTTCAGACATGTTAAATAAATTTTAGAGTAGGTTTTAAAAACGGCAGAAAGCATGGGTTTCGGACATCGTTTTTGGATTTTTGCCGGATCGAAGTTCTAAAAACCTTGCCAACTGTTAGTTGTTGTTTCGTTAGGTTCTGATACCAATGTTAGGTACACGTTACCCACCCCGGTACTTTCTGGGAGGCGGAATAGGTAAAAATCGAATTTTTCCTCGATAGGTAACATGGACCGTACATGATGAATCTTTGCTAAACAAAAACTAACAAAAGAACTACAAGTTCTAACTACTATGTAGAATGGTTATACCTAGGTCTTGAAGTCCTTCTCTTCTTGCTCCTTGGAGTGGGAAGAACGGGTCGTCCTCGTCGCCTTCTCTTCCTGAAGAAAGATCCACCCGAGGGCCTCTGCCTTTGGCTCCTACCTCAAAATAGAAGTAACTAAGGTGCTTGGTGTGCTAAACCTAGAACCTTAGAAAGAGTTGAGAATGATTTTGGTGTTCTATCTCAAAAGCTTAATGGTTCTCAACTTATGAGAGGGAGAGCTTTGAGAGAGAGGAAGAGGATGAGAGAGAATGAGAATGAGAGAATAAGGATAATTACAACCATTCTCACATATATGTGAATTATGATAATTAAATAATTAATCAAAAGATAATTGTGATGGTTAACTTGAAATGACCACTATCATTTCACATTAATGAATTTTGCAAGAATCAAAGAGCATCTTTCATGTAAAATGATGATGGTCAATTTGTAAACATAGGTCAACAAGTCAACCATAGTCAAATGGTCAACAATCCTAACCATAACACAATTATAATTAATTAATATTAATAATCATATTTCACATATACATTAGGGTAAAGAAAAAGACAACGGTCATCAACCCTAATGAAAGTCCTCTGTCTCTGCCTCAGTCAACTGTCCATACACACCCGTATCCGTGTTCCGAGGAACACCAATACAACGAGATAAAACCAATCCCAAAACATATACTAGAATCTGGCTTAAACCAAAGCCCGCTAGTATCAACTGTCCGGACACCAAACGTGCACAAGTGTGCGGATGTGAACGAACCCTGTCGCAAAACCATGCGACCTCTACTCTGTTTTGCCTAAAGGCGAATAACCCTCTGTTTGGGACACTAAAGACTCGACACTACGCTGGCAGTGGGTTTAACCACAGACCGCAAGCGGCACTAGCTGTATGTAACGGTCCCCAGGTAGATGCCGATAAGGAGACTGACGAGGTGAACCCATCTGAACTCCTACTGAGCCTGAATGTGACAGTCTCCGTACAGTCTGGTCTGTTCGTCTAAGAATATCACATGGCGGGCCTAGGGGGCGGTAAACGTCAGTCTCCTAATAGCGGTACAAGTCGTGCCGGAGTGTAGCCCAGAACACCCTGAGATATCACTGGAAACCTACCAGTATATCTCGCTAGCCCTGACCAGGGACTTTGTGTAATGGTTCTCCTAGACACATCGCGATGTCAACCCCCAATACCGGGAGAGACGAATCCTGTCTAACCGTCTCTGCTCCAAGTGCTTCGGGACTGCTCCCAACTACTACCTGTTTGCACGACTCAGTAGAGTCGTGGTAGGGTAGTAATCAAAGAACAGTGGGAACACACTCGAGGCGAAGTGACAGTGTCAAGTCAGCGGACAAAGCTGTACTCATGTCACCTGGGAACTATTAACTGACGACAGGTATAATACCAACCAACAGTTCCCGACGAGTCATGTCCAGTTTACTCGAAACCAAACGAGCACTCGCATACTATCTCCAGTACGACGTACTGATGGCTGTGGGATAACCCATCTCCCATTCTGGGAAGAGAAGCGCATGCACCAGCCTACTCTGGAGTATCGATGCCCTGTCTCGATAATCCTACGACTAGGGACCAAGAATAAGGATGTGATTATAGACTACCTAGCCCCCACTAGTGTGATCGCCATCACAACGCCAGTCGTTAAGCAAAGATCCTAAGGGCTCCATCAATATGTTTCAGCGATATGTTAAAAGAAACATATACACATATTAAGATAGAAACAAACCAAGTATCGAGCAAGACTGTCGTAAAACTATATATATATCCTAAGCGTCCAAAATGTATTATACAAACTAGTACTATACAATAATGGCCTCTAGGGCATACATATCTAACAAGCAGGTCCAATTTCTACAGAACAAAATGTTAGAATGGTCAATTTTTGTTTTTGTTTTTGAAATTTTTTCGATTTTTAGTTTGTTTTTAGAATAGTGTTAGATTTATCAACAAGATATACAGAGATTAACCCGAAATAACAAGAATAAAAACGTTACCGTTTCCCCGGCAACGACGCCATTTGATTGTTAGAAGATTTCGCGTTTCGTTTTACAAAGAATTTAAAGTTAACTGCAATCAAGACGACATCACGTGTAGCTAGACGCGATGAGTACAGGTCGTCCGCAAGGAGATGGTTGGTTTTACGTTCTTATTATGACGAGTTAAGCAAGGTTCAGAATGGTTCTTTTCCAACCTAAGTGTTGTATATGCAAAGTATAAGTTGTTAGGAATAGAGATAGGTTAGTGTAAGTTAGAGAAGTCCATACTCAACCCTTTGTGCCGAGCTTGACCATTGAAGCTAGTGTAATCGGCAACAACGTGGATTAGGGTTCTTAAGCACGGTATTTGTGAAATACGGCTTATTGACCCTTGTCTGTCCGTTCTTGTCTCCTAACGTTCGCCTCCGGCCAAACCGAACACAACCGGTCACGGTTAGGGATCATCGATACCTTGGTAGGGTAGGGTGCCTAACGATGCACTTGCGTAAGGTTTGGGCGGAGTTCAATGGAAAAATATCGGGCAAAGGAAATGAGCAAAGTAAAACTTAACTTACAATACCATTCCCTTTCCTAACAACACCATTATTTACAAACTATCAAAACAACAAAAAGAAAGAGCAAATGAAATGATAAAAGAAAAGAATAGAACAACATTGCAAATAAGAAAATGGCAAGAAATAAATTGCAAGTAAGTAAAAGAGATAGAAAATGAATACTAAGAACCAAAGTGCAAAATGGAAGCTCTATTAACTTCTAGTGATGATACAAACCATGAGTTCAACAACCAAAACTTAAACTTCTAAGCTCAATGAAGAGCTAGCAAGATCAAGAGATGGCAAAGAACTCAAGGCAAACAAGCTATGCACAAGACTTCAAAATGAAAAAGAAAACAAAAAGAAAACTTTAGCTCAAAGTATATCCAAGTATATGCCTTTCCCTTCCCTTGCTCACTGATCTGTATTTATAGGCACAAAATAAGATTATACAAATAATATAATATGGATGATGTGACAACAAGGGAAGGCCAGGAGAAAAATGGGGAGCTTTAGGCTTGATAAGACCGGCGGCGCCGGTTTTTGGGATGGTCTCGCAGGGCCAAACATGGTCAAATGGGCTCGTGTTGGTGTGGTATTGTTGTGTGCTCTCCACAATCCCACTGGTATTGTTTGATTTGTCTATATGAACCTGGTTTACATTCAGGGATTTGGAGGGAACTTGTAGCTCTATATCACATCACAATTATTTAGCATTTATAACACATCACCTCACTCGTGCCCACCAAGTGCCATGGGCAGCCCTACCAAGTCTCTGCTCTGAATGGCTTGCTGGAAGCTAGTTGGCTTATTGAATGAAATTCTTGTTGTGTGTGTAACTCAAATGGTCCCCGGCAACGGCGCCATTTGTTTGAATGAGTTTCTTTATGTCGGTTTAGAAAATGAATAGAATTCACAATCAAAGAATTATTTGACCCCAATCAACTACGGTGTCGGATGTAGATCGTTAGCGAGTGCGGATCATCCACAGGGATTGTGCGATTCGTTTGTATTTTTGATTTGTTTGAATTGAAAAGTTTATAGAAAAGAAAAGAAAACATGATTCAAAATTTTTATCGATGAGTTTTAAGTATCACTATTCTAATCAAGAATTAAGAAAATGATAAACATCGAGAATAAAGTTTCGATAGAATTCCAATCACTTAGGGTTTCATGATTTGAAGTAAAGCTCGTAGGAATCGAGTAAATTGTAGATGTGATGAAGATTCAAGATTACGATTTCTTATCTAGTAACAAAATTTATGCTAAATAGATGTCGAATTCATCGAGGATCACGGATCTTGTGAAGAATTAGGGTTCCTCATCCTATCCTTTGTCCTTTCGATGAATAGCATTCAATAGATAGCTTCTTGAAAGTCGAATGATCAATTGTCGATCTCTAGATTGTGCGAAAGGAATCAAGAACACATTCGCATCGATCTAGATCATCGATCAATCAATTTTCAAGATTTTACAATTGTTTTAAGACTTAAGAAAACGTTTAACAATTCATCAACATCATCATTTTACAATTGTTTCGATTCCTCCACGAACGGAGTTTTATTCAAGCATCATCACAAAGTACATATTCAAGAATCGAAATATAAGCATAATGCTCGAATTGAAATGTAAACAAGTTTAAAGAATCTTCACCTTTATTACATCAACAAGTAGTTACAACTCTCGAGATTTACAAGAGGTAGGAACTTCGCTCGTTGAATCTTGCATCGCTCGGTTTCTTGAGTCTTGGATCGCTTCGCTCTTGTGCTCCGTTGAAATCCGGTTCTGCTTCTAAAGGATCTTGAAGACTTGCTTGGCTTGCACTCAAAGAATCTTGAAGTTTCTTGATTTTGGATTAGATTAGGGTTAGGGTTTTGACACAAGCCTTGTCACTAGACTTGTGGGTGGAAATTGGGGAAGATGAAGATTGAACTAGAATTTAGCCAAAAAAATGAGTTATTCTCAACAAGTGAGCCTAGGGGTCTATTTATAGGTTTCCCAAACCCTAGGTCTAGGTTATTGAATTTACAATTCCTTCCAAAAGTTAGTTGTATGGAGAGGCTTCTAGATGTAGTTAGTTAGGAGCTTAGCTTAAGCTTTAAACTAGGAATGTTTAGTTTAGAAACCCTAAGGCTTGCTGATCTGGCAGAATCTCCTAGAGTCTTCTAGAAAATGTAGTGTCTTGAAGAGCTATAGGAGCTGAGGTAGGAGTTTTGGGTTGAAGCAGAGGGGGTGATGTGGCATAGCCGCCGCGGAACCGCGGCGCAAGGCGGCTCCGGCCGCGGTTCCGCGGCCAAGTGGCTTCCTTGGTGCTTCAAACTTGCAGTGTTGGCTTTTTCTGTACTTTTATGTATTTCCTGATATGTTGAATCTCTTAATGCTTCTTATATCAATACCAGATTCCAAATCCATGAGTTGGCGTCTTTTTAATAGTCTTCGTTTGTAAATTTGACCGATCTTTTGTAATGTCCTGCACAGACTTCGAAACACAAGTTGCGATATATAGGAATGATGCTATGCTATGAAATGCAGTCAATTTCCTTTACAGTGCCGATTTTAGAGTCTAACACATGCAATCTGATATTTAATGACTGATTTGCTAATATGTGCGATATGAATGCCGAACACTTCTAGATGAGTGCAAATGATAGGGAAATTACCGGTTAAAAGATGCAGTATTTTCGACTGATCATTGGCTCATCATCGTCGATGATGCAATCCTCTTATCCCCGTCTATGAGATAACCGTAGTGTCTCTCGGGCGGATGAGACTGCCAACTAGTCCTGCGGAGGGGCGAGGGGATGTCCGGTTCTTTTGAAACTTCTGGTTCCACCATGCTTTCAGTAATATCTTGTGGTTCTGGAATTTGTTCCATTTCTATTGCTCTCCTACTTATCTCTTTTTCTAAAAATTGAGTTTCCAACAAGTGAGCATGCCGAGAAATAAAGTCCTTTTGTTCCTCTGCGTAATAGAAAAGATATCCCCTGGAGTTCTTTGGGTATCCCACAAACTTACATAGTACTGAGCGTGCCTCGAGCTTTTCCGCATGCTCCTTTTTTACAAAAACTGGACATCCTCATATCTTCAGATACTGAAGATAGGGTTTCTTCCCACTCCAGATCTGATATGGTGTGCTAGGCACTGACTTAGTAGGAACCTTGTTAAAAAGATATGCATATTATTCTAGTGCATAACCCAGAAGGACCACGGTAACTCAGCGTTACTCATCATAGAACGTACAATATCCAATAAGGTTCTGTTCCGCCTTTCCGATATACCATTGTGTTGAGGTGTGTATGGAGGAGTAAGCTGAGAGAGAATCCAATTCTCTTTTAAGTAATCCAAGAACTCGACAGTTAAGTATTCACCACCTCGATCAGATCTAAGTGTCTTGATACTTTTGTCGGTTTGTTTTTCCACTTCATTCTTATATTCCCAGAATTTCTCAAAGACCTCGAATTTATGTTTCATCAAGAATACATGTCCATACCTTGAGAAATCATCTGTAAAAGTAATGAAATAGGAATAACCACTTCTTGCATGTATGGACATTGGACCACATACATCGCTATGTATCAGTCCCAAGAGCGAGCTCGCTCTTACCCCGTGTCCAGTGAACGGAGTTTTTGTCATCTTTCCTTTAAGACATGATTGACAAGTTGCATAGGACTAATATTCAAACGGATCCAAATATCCCTCTTTATGTAACTTTGTCAACCGTGTTTCATTGATGTGACCCAGTCTACAATGCCATAAGAAAGCCTGATTTAATTCTCGAGACTTTCTTTTAAGTGTGTTCTGGACGTTGAAAACCTGAGCTTGATTTAATACGTATATACCGTTATCTAATGTACCTGACCCAATCAAAGCTTGATTTAAGTGGATGTGGACCACATCGCTTACAAATGTAAAATCACAACCTTCTTTAGATAGTAAAGATATAGAGATGATATTACATGTCAAACTAGGTACACACAAACATTTACGCAAAATCAAAATCTGCCCACTTGTCAATCATAGGTGATATTCCCATACGGATACAGCGTCCATGCTCATTCTGTTAGCAACCCTGAGAGTCATATCACCTGCCTTGAGAACTCTACGGTTTCTCAAAGCCTGTAATGAATTATTGATAGGAGATCCTGATCCGGTATCTAGTACCAAGGAAGTAGAGTTAATTGACATACAGTTTTCAATCATAAACACACCCGAAGCCGAAGCCACAACGTTCTTCGAATCCTGGTTTCTGGCTTTCCAAGCCCTGCAGTCCTTCTGCCAATCCCATTTTCCATGAAAATAGAAACATTCATTTTTCCTTAGTGTTAGCCCCAAAACTTTTGCCATGTCCTTTCCCTCTACCTTACTGACACCGCCTATCGGCTTGGTGGAGGCCTTCTTCTTTTCTACCTTGGCTTTTGCCTCGGATCTAGAAGAGGAAGATTCCTCAATGAGCAGAGCGGGTGTCTCCCTGCATTCTTGCAGGGTGCCTTCAGCACTCCTCAACATGTTGAGGAGTTCTGGAAGTGAAACTTCCCTCCCTTGAATATTGAAATTCAAAATAAACTAGGCGTAGGTAGAGGGGAGCGACTGTAGAATCAAGTCAGTAAATAAATCGTTCTCCAATGTGGTCCCATGGTCCGTGAGCTCTTTAATATAGCTAATCATCGTAAGGACGTGGTCCGCTACAGATGACCCGACAGCCAACCTCGCTTGAAACAATTTCTTCGAGGTCTCATATATCGCGATACGAGATTGCTCTCCATATAAAACTTTGGTATGGAGAAAGATGGAAGCTAAGTCCATTTTCTCATGCTGTCTCTGGTGTTCATAATCTATTGAGACTAATACATGGCACTTGTCTCTCACAAAATCCTTTTCCCATGTCTTACGGATATCAACATCCGCGATGGTAGAATCTGTACCTGGGGCGGCGGGTGTTTACTAGTAAGGAGGTAGCCCAGATTGTCATAGGTAATGGCCAACTAGATATTCCTTAGCCAATCTTTATAGTTGGCCCTGTCAATTTATTATTATCTAGCGGTAACCTAAGTCCGGTCATTGTGGTCGTTGCAATTAGGAGAGAGAGAAGAAACACTTAGCATGATGCTCTTGCAAGTTTAGATTGGTTATTAGTTTATCTAAACAGGATGGTTCCCACTGTTTCTCGAACCCTCTTTCAAACCATAAAAGAAGAATTAGTCGGGATTAATCTCTCCTTACAATTCTTGCTTAGTAGCCTTTCGGCCAGGCTGGTGTTGGTACTTCAAGGGAGGCTTTCCAACGCTTTCGCGAAGTTCCTTAATTACATAACTTCTTTTCTCTGGAGGCGTAGCCCCGCTAACACAATTCTAGACACCTACTTGGTTTATAGCATTGATTGTTTAGTGAAAAATTTCCTGAGGAGTAGCGGATACTCACAGTAGGATCAGGATCCAAATATCATCGAGTGACAACCTTGAAGGAATCCTACCAAAATCATCACACTCCAAATGGTATGCAACACTAGCAAGTTTCAATTTCCTTAGAAACACCCGATGTGGATTTTTGCCCCAAGCTCTTATGACCTTGACGAAGGCCAACATATAATAAGACACAAGTCAAGTTCTACCCATCATTTTCCAGGTTAATTTGAACCCACCCGTACATACCCTTTACGAAGGCCAAAATAGTTGTACGACTTTCCCAAACTAACGCATATATTTATGCTACAGATGAATAACCAGCAGCTTCCAATCACTATGCCTTGGCGAAGGTCAAAATATATAGCTTGAATAATACTGAATATCCATCTGAAATGACGGAGGGCTACGAATAGTTATGGAGAAACCGTGAACGTAATGAACTTGATATAGTCGAAGGAACAATGATAGCTTTTAAAAGGAGTGGTTTAGGCTCTGCATTTAAAAGTTGCTTTTTTGAAGAAAACCGAGTGGTTTTAAAACTGTTCCAACAATTAAAGCTTTGGTTTGTTTTACTTGCATTAATCAATGTCAATGATGTAAGTCCACGTTACCTCTCCCGGTACTTACGGGCTTGCGGAAATGATAAAAAGTGATTTTTCTTTTGGTGGTAACATGGACTCAAAATACGGATCTTTGTTAAACAACTATCTAACAAACCTAACAAGAGTTTTACCTACTCGGTTAGGGGTTATACCTTAACTTGAACTCCTTCTCTTGGTCTCCTTGTGGTGGTCGGATGGTTCTCTCCTCGTCGTCTCTTTGTGCGAAGATGGATCCACCTGAAAGCTTCTACCTTTGGCTTCACTTCAAACTAGAAGAAACTAGAACACTTGGTTTGCTAAACCTTGTGAACTAGGATGAGTAGAGGAGTGTGTTAGGTTTTATCTCTATGGTTCTTGCTTCTCAACACTTGAGACAAGTGAACCATAGACTAGAGAGAGAGCAAGAGAAAAAGGGAGAGCTCAAGCATGAGAGAGAAAGGAAATGAAAGAAAGAGAAAGACTTTTGCCATCCAAGCTCTCATAATCCCAAATAATCATAACCCATAATAGTAATTGAGTATTATGTGATGGTTCAAGTCAAAATGGCCATATCATTTCATGCACTCATTTTGCAAAAAGAAACAAGGAAGCAAAAGTCTTTGCCATGAAATGATAGCTATTGTAATGATGGTGGTCAACTAGTCCAACCTAGTCAACCGGTCAACAAAGTCAACCCTTCATCCCAACCATGACACAATAATACTTAATTAATATTATCATTAATCATATTTCTTATTCTCATAAGGGTTTAGCAAAAGTCAACAGTCAACAACCCCAATGAGAATCCTCTGCCTCTGTCTCTCTGTCAACTGTGCATACACACCCGCATCCGCATTCCGAGGAACACGAATACAAACGAGATAAAACCAATCCCAAAACGTACACTAGGATCTTGCTTAAGCCAAAGCCCGCTAGTGTTAACTGTCCGGACACTAAACGTGCACAAGTGCACGGATGTGACCGAACCTGTCGCAAAACCATGCGACCTCTACTCTTTTGCTTAAAGGCGAATAGCTCTCAGTGTGGGACTCTAAAGACTCGACACTACGCTGGCAGTGGGTTTAACCACAAACCGCAAGCGGCACTAGCTGTGCGTAACGGTCCCCAGGTAGATGCCGATAAGAAGACGGACAAGGTGAAACCCATCTGAACTCCTACTGAGCCTGAATGTGACAATCTGCGTACAGTCCGGTCTGTTCGTCTGAGAACATCGCATGGAGGGCCTAGGGGGGCGGTAAACGTCAGTCCCCTAATAGCGGTACAAGTCGTGTCGGAGTGTAGCCCAGAACACCCTGAGATAACACTGGAAACCTACCAGTATAGCTCGCTTGCCCTGGCTAGGGACTTTATGTAATGGCTCTCCTAGACACAGCGCGATATCAACCCCCAATACCGGGAGAGACGAATCCTGTCTAACCGTCACTGCCTCTAAGTTCTTCGGGACTGCACCCAGCTACTACCTGTTTTCACGACTCTTTTGAGCCGTGGTAGGGTAGTAATCTAAGTACAGTAGGAACACACTCGAGGCGAAGTGACAGTGTTAAGTCAACGGACTAAGCTGTACTCATGTCACCTGGGAACTGATAACTGACGATAGGTATAGTACCAACCAACAGTTCCCGACGAGTCCTGTCCAGTGTACTCGTAACCTAACGAGCACCAGCATACTATCTCAAGTATGACGTACTGACGGCTGTGGGACTGACCGTCTCCCCTACTGGGATGAGAAGCGCATACGCTAGTCTACTCCGGAGTATCGATGCCCTGTCTCCATAGTCCTACGACTAGAGACCTGCATATGGATGTGCTTGTGGATTACCCAACCACCACAAGTGTGACTGCCATCACAACGCTGGTATTCAAGCAAAGATCCTAAGGGCTCCACTAATGTGTATAGGTGATATACAAAAATAAACACATGTGCACATTAAAGTAGAAACAAACCAAGTAGCATACTACTATTTTGAGCAAGATTGTCTATACAAGGTGAATATCCCAAGCTTCCATTAAGTAATATACAAACTAGTATGATACAGTAATGGCCTCTAGGGCATATACACTAACAATCTCCCACTTGCACTAAGGCCATGTACTGACGTATCGAAGACCTATAATCTCGATCAGCCGCTCGAACTGAGTCTGGGGTAAGGCCTTTGTGAATGGATCAGCAGTGTTATCTTCCATAGCAA
Source organism: Agapanthus africanus (assembly GCA_030015575.1). Taxonomy (NCBI): domain Eukaryota; kingdom Viridiplantae; phylum Streptophyta; class Magnoliopsida; order Asparagales; family Amaryllidaceae; genus Agapanthus; species Agapanthus africanus. Next base: position 620,522,357 of record JASDDO010000024.1, read on the forward strand.
CTCCCTGAACCTCGATCTCCTGGCGACCCACGATCTCCCTGATCAAGTGATACCGTCTCAAGATGTGTCTAGACTTCTGATGGGACCTGGGTTTCTTCTCTAAAGCTGTAGCCCCGTTGTTGTCGTAATACAGCGGTATTTGATCAACAATGGACGGAACCACCTTAAGTTCCGTTAAGAACTTCCTTATCCAGACGGCTTCTTTTACGGCATCTGCAGCAGCGATATATTCCTCTTCCATCGTCGAGTCAGCAACGGTTTCCAGTTTGGAACTCTTCCAACACACCGCCCCTCCATTGAGGGTAAAGACATAACCCGGCATGGACTTGGAATCATCCTTGTCACTCTGGAAGCTGGAGTCAGCAAAGGCCTCGATCTGGAGGTCTTTTCCGCCATACACCAAGAACATCTCCTTAGTCCTTCTCAGGTACTTGAGAATGTTCTTTACCGCTATCCAGTGCTTCTCCCTAGGGTTTGACTGATACCGGCTTACCACACTCAGTGCATAAGCTACATCTGGTCTGGTACACAACATCGCATACATTATAGAGCCTACCACAGAAGCGTAGGGTATAATAGACATGCGATCCCATTCCAAATCAGTCTTGGGAGACATCTCTTTGGAGAGGGTGATCCCGTGACAAGCCGGTAGATTACCACGCTTGGAATCTTCTATACTGAATCTTTTCAGTATGGTGTCGAAGTACCTGGACTGTGAAAGTCCTAATATCCTCTTGGATCTGTCACGATAGATCCGGATCCGTCACGATAGATCCGGATCCCCAGAATGTAAGAGGCATCACCCAGGTCTTTCGTGGAGAACCTGTGCGACAAGAACCCCTTGACAGATTGTAGCATAGGATGTCATTTCCTATCAAAAGAATGTCATCCACATACAAAACGAGGAATACGACAGTTCTCGCTACAAATCTACTATAGATACATGGTTCATCTGGATTTTTGATAAAGCCAAATTATTTGACCGTCTCATCAAAACAGATGTTCCAACTTCGCGATGCCTGCTTTAGTCCATAGATTGACTTAAGCAACTTGCACACCTTTCCGCTGCTCCCACTCTGAATGAAACCCTCTGGCTGGTCCATATAGACACACACCACTAAATTTCCATTCAGAAAAGCGGACTTTACGTCCATCTGCCAAATCTCATAATCGTGGAAGCCAGCAATGGCAAGAAGGATCCGAATGGATTTCAGCATAGCCACTGGAGAAAAGATTTCGTCATAGTCCAAACCGGGTATTTGACGAAAACCCTTTGCAACAAGTCTAGCCTTATAAGTCTCAACCTGTCCATCTACACCAATCTTCCTTTTGAAGATCCACTTGCATCCTACGGGTTTTACCCCATCTGGAGCAACGTCCAACGTCCATACTTTGTTGGTGTACATGGACTCCATTTCGGTCCGCATTGCATCCAGCCATTTTACCGAGTCAACGCTATGAATGGCCTGCTGGAAGCTAGTCGGCTCATCATAATCAATGATGCAATCTTCTCTATCCCCGTCTATGAGAAAACCGTAGTATCTCTCGGGCGGATGAGACTGCCTACTACTCCTGCGGAGCGGCGCAGGAATGTCCTGATCTTTCGAACCTTCTGGTTCTACTTAGCTTTCAGTAATAGCTCGTGGTTCTGGAATTTCTTCCAGTTCTATTGCGCTCCCACTTATCTGATTTTCCAAAAACTCAGTTTCCAAGAAGTGGGCATGACGAGAAACAAAAACCTTTTGTTCCTCTTCGCAATAGAAGAAATATCTCTTGGAGTTCTTTGGATATCCCACAAACATGCACTATACTGAGCGTGCCTCGAGTTTGTCCGCATGCTGCTTTTTGACAAAAGCTGGACATCCCCATGTCTTAATGTTCTTAAGATAGGGTTTCTTCCCACACCACATCTGATATGGTGTGGTAGGCACAGTCTTAGTTGGAACTCGGTTCAAAAGGTATGCAGCTGATTCTAGTGCATATCCCAGAATGAACACGGTAACTCAGCGTTACTCATCATGGAACGTACCATATCCAATAGGGTCCCGTTCCGTCTCTCCGATATACCGTGATGTTGCGGAGTGTATGGAGGAGTAAGCAGAGAGAGAATTCCATTCTCTTTTAAGTAATCCAGGTACTCGGCACTCAAGTATTCACCACCTCGATCAGATCTTAGTGTCTTGATACTTGTGCCGGTTTGTTTTTCTACTTCATTCTTATATTCCTGGAATTTTGCAAAGGCTTCGGATTTATGTTTCATTAAGCAGACATATCCGTACCTTGAAAAGTCATCCGTAAAAGTAATGAAGTAAGAATAACCGCTTCGTGCATGCATAGACATTGGACCGCACACGTCGCTGTGTACGAGTCTTAAGAGCTCGCTTGCTCTTACTCCGTGTCCAGTGAACGGAGTCTTTGTCATCTTTCCTTTGAGACAGGATTATCAAGTTGCATATGATTGATATTCGAACGGATCCAAATATCCTTCTGTATGTAACTTCGTCAACCTTCTCTCATTGATGTGACCCAGTCTACAATACCATAAGAAAGCCTGATTTGTTTCCGGAGACTTTCTTTTGCCTGTATTCTGGACATTGAAAATCTATGGTTGGTTCAATATGTATATACCATTGCTTAATGTACCTGACCAAATCAAAACTTGATTAAGGTGAATGTTTACAACATTACTTACGAATACAAATTCATAACCTTCTTTAGATAATAAAGATACAGATATGATATTACAGGTTGCATTGGGTACAAAATAACAATCACGCAAAACCAAAACGTGTCCATCTGAAAACCCCAGCTGATAGTCCCCCACGGACTCAGCATCCATGCCAGCTCCGTTTGCAACTCTGAGGGTCATATCACCTGCCTTCAAAACCCTACGCCTTCTCAGTGTCTGTAAAGAATTACAGATATGAGATCCTGATCCGGTATCCAATACCCAGGATGTAGAGTTTATTGATAGACAGTTTTCAATAACATACACACCTGAAGCTGAAGCCGGAACTTGCTTCAGATCCTGGGTTCTGGCCTTCCAAGCCCTGCAATCCTTTTTCCAGTGTCCACTCTTGTGACAGTAAAAGCATTCTTCATTTCCCACAAGCTTTCCCGCTACCTTTGTTGCCTTTTTCTTTCACTTCGTATCCACTTTACTAGCACCGCCCCTTGGTTTGGCGGGGGCTTTCTTCTTCTTTCCCTTGGCTCTCGCCTTGGACCTAGAAGAGGAAGATCCTCCTACAAACAAAGTGGATGTTTCCCTACCTTTCTGTAGGGTGCCCTCTGCACTCCTCAGCATGTTGAGGAGTTCTGAAAGTTCAACTTCTTTTTCTTGCAAGTTGAAGTTCAGGATGAACTAGGCGTAAGTGGAAGGAAGGGACTGGAGAATCATGTCCGTGTAGAGCTCGTTCTCTAACGTGGTCCCAAGGTCCGCGAGCTCCTCAATGAAGCCAATCATCTTAAGCACGTGTTCCGCTACCGATGATCCGACGGCCAATCTCGCCGAAAACAACTTTTTCGAGACTTCGTATCTGGCGATACGAGATTGCTCTCCATACAGTTCTTTTGTATGGAGAAATATGGATTCAAGGTCCATATTCTCGTGCCTCCTCTGATGTTCATTATCCATAGAGGCAAGCACGAGGCACTTGGCCTTCGCGCAATCGATTTCCCAAGTCTTACGGATTTCCTTATCCGCGACGCTGGTTTTAGGACCAGGGACAAGGGGAGCTTTGGTGGTAAGAAGATACCACAACTTGTCATAAGTGATTGCCATTTCGACATTCCTGAGCCAATCTTTGTAGTTTGGCCCTGTCAGTATGTTTTTATCTAGTAGTAACTTAAGTCCAGTCATGATGTTTGGTCGCTGCAATTAGGAGAGAGAGAAGAAGCACTTTAACATGATGCTCTTGCAAGTTTAGAGTGGTTTTTAATTTGTCTAAACAGGATGGCTCCCACTGTCTCTCGAATCCCTCCTCAAACCAAAAAAGAAGAATTAGTCAGGATCAATCTCGCCGTACAATTCTTGCTTAACCGTTCAGCCAGGCTGGTGTTGGTACTTCGAGGGAGGTATTCCAACGCTTTCGCGAAGTTCCTTAATTAAATAACCTCTTTTCCCTGTGGGCGTAGCCCCGCTAACACCTTTCTTGACACCTACTTGGTTTATAGCATTGATCGTTAAGTGAGAAATTTCCCAAGGAGTAGCATATACTCACAGTAGGATCGGGATCCAAATATCATTGCGTGACAAAACTGAAGGAATCCTACCAGAATCATCACACTCCAAATGGTATGCTGCGCTAGCAAGTTTCAGTTCTTTTAAAACTCCCGATGTGGATTTTTGCCCCATGCTCTTATGACCTTGACTTTGGCCAACAAATCATAAGTCACATGTCAAGTTCTACCCGTCATTCTCCATGTTAATTTGAACCCACCCGTACCTACCCTTGACTTTGGCCAACAAGGCAGTACGACTGTCCCAAACCGACACATCAATCTATGCTGCACATGAATACCCAATAGCTACCAATCACTATGCCTTGACTTTGGCCAACAAACTTAACTTGAATACTATTAACCATCCATGTGAAACGACGGAGGGCTACGAATGGTTTTGGCGAAACCGTGAACGTAGTGAACTTGATATAATCGATGGAAAGAGATAGCTTTTCAAAGGAGTGGCTTAAGCTCCGCGTTTAAAAGTTATTTTTGAAAATAAACCGAGTGGGTTTTTGAAAGCGTTCCAACGACTCAACTTTGGTTTATTTTCTTGCATTAATTTAATGCGTCCTATCATTTAATCCTACCATTGCAGAAAACAACGAAAATATGACGTACGGTTATGCCATCCGCATTCGCCACGGGGCCCCGTCATTACCCGTTAGGTTACTTAACTAACGACAGAGTGGGGGCTGGACTAGCGCGGATGCAAAACATAAGCAACGCCTAAATAGATATACACATTCGTCACATGCAATGATAGCCATTCCAGATCACAGATGAACACATTGGATATACTAGGAATCCGCAATCCGTACGATCCTGTAACGAAGAGTGGATTACACGGTCACGATGAATAGCCAAGACCCCACCGTAGACCCCTACGGGGGCGGCAAACTACCCGCCAAGTACCCGAAGCGAAGCAACCTCCCTCAACACCGTGAGTAGGCCACTCGGCACTTCAAGATACCCGGTAGTTTGTGCACCCCACCATGGGTCTATCCTAGGAGCAAAAACAGTAAAAGAAATTATACAATGACGGCTACAACCCCATCCCGCTTGTGCGGCCAAATAAATAATATTACATCAATTACAAATTACATGAATTGAAAGAAAAAGAAAACTCTCATCTCACAACCCCCCGGCTATTCATCCGCGACAATCCAATGAATTCATATACACATACCATCAACATTACAGATCACAGATATGTATAACCCCCACTAATCGACGTATAGCGATTAGCAGACGTTCAATACATATATCACATCACAGATATAACCCGTTATCTTAAGTCTTTAGAAGTTCGATCAAAATACGGATTTTTAGGCCCAAAAACAAATTTTGCTTTCTGGAAAATCTGGGCAGAAAAAATATATTGTAAAAATCCCAAAACACCCCACTGAACAAACTGCAGGAAAAATCGCCCACGGCCGAGTCAACTCGGCCGTGGATTCGCGGCGGGAGCATGCTCCTGCCGCGATTCCGCGGCTCTTTGACCGAGTTGATGGACCATTTTTCTACAGTGTGTTCTAAAAAGCCTGAGCCGATTTTTAGTGTAAGATTAATTATTTTTTGCACAGAAAACAGAATCGGCAGAAACTTGATTTTTCGGGCGTATTTCGTGACTTTTTCTCCGATCGAACTTCTACTTACTTTGCTAACATGTTAGATAGCGTTTAACTAGGCTCTGATACCACTGTAAGTCCACGTTACCTCTCCCGGTACTTACGGGCTAGCGGAAATGATAAAAAACGATTTTTCTTTTGGTGGTAACATGGATACAAAATACAGATCTTTGTTAAACAACTATCTAACAAACCTAACAAGAGTTTTACCTACTTGATTTGGGGTTATACCTTAACTTGAACTCCTTCTCTTGGTCTCCTTGTAGTGGTCGGATGGTTCTCTCCTCGTCGTCTCTTTGTGCCGAAGATGGATCCACCTGAAAGCTTCTACCTTTGGCTTCACTTCAAACTAGAAGAAACTAGAACACTTGATTTGCTAAACCTTGTGAACTAGGATGAGTAGAGGAGTGTGTTGGGTTTTATCTCTATGGTTCTTGCTTCTCAACACATGAAACAAGTGAACCATAGACTAAAGAGAGAGCAAGAGGAAGAGGGAGAGCTCAAGCATGAGAGAGAAAAGAAATGAAAGAAAGAGCGAGACTTTTGCCATCCAAGCTCTCATAATCCAAAATAATCATAACCCATAATAGTAATTAAGTATTATGTGACGGTTCAAGTCAAAATGGCCGTATCATTTCATGCACTCATTTTGTAAAAAGAAACATACAAGCAAAAGTCTTTGCCATGAAATGATAGCCATTGTATAGATGGTGGTCAACTAGTCCAACCTACTCAACCGGTCAACAAACTCAACAAGTCAACAAAGTCAACCTTTCATCCCAACCATGACACAATAATACTTAATTAATATTATAATTTATCATATTTCTTATTCTCATTAGGGTTTAGCAGAAGTCAACAGTCAACAGTCAACAATCCCAATGAGAATCCTCTGCCTCTATCTCTCTGACAACTGTGCATACACACCCGCATCCGCGTTCCGAGGAACACGAATACAAACGAGATAAAACCAATCCTAAAACGTACATTAGGATCTGGCTTAAACCAAAGCCCGCTAGTGTTAACTGTCCGGACACTAAACGTGCACAAGTGCACGGATGTTACCGAATCCTGTCGCAAAACCATGCGACCTCTACTCTTTTGCCTAAAGGCGAATAGCTCTCTGTGTGGGACTCAAAAGACTCGACACTACGCTGGCAGTGGGTTTAACCACAGACTGCAAGCGGCACTAGCTGTGCGTAACGGTCCCCAGGTAGATGCCGATAAAAATACGGACGGGGTGAAACCCATCTGAACTCCTACTGAGCCTGAATGTGACAATCTGCGTACAGTCCGGTCTGTTCGTCTGAGAACATCGCATGGCGGGCCTAGGGGGCGGTAAACGTCAGTCCCCTAATAGCGGTAGAAGTCGTGTCGGAGTGTAGCCCATAACACCCTGAGATAACACCTGAAACCTACCAGTATATCTCGCTTGCCCTGGCCAGGGACTTTGTGTAATGGCTCTCCTAGACACAGCGCGATATCAACCGCCAACACTGGGAGGGACGAATCCTGTCTAACCGTCAGTGCCTCCAAGTTCTTCGGGACTGCACCCAACTACTACCTGTTTGCACGACTCCTTTGAGCCGTGGTAGGGTAGTAATCTAAGTACAGTAGGAACACACTCGTGGCGAAGTGACAGTGTCAAGTCAGCGGACCAAGCTGTACTCATGTCACCTGGGAACTGATAACTGACGATAGGTATAGTACCAACCAACAGTTCCCGACGAGTCCTGTCCAGTGTACTCGTAACCTAACGAGCACCCTCATACTATCTCAAGTACGATGTACTGACGGCTGTAGGACAGAATGTCTCCCCTGCTGGGATGAGAAGCGCATACGCTAGTCTACTCCGGAGTATCGATGCCCTGTCTCGATAGTCCTCTGACTAGGGACCTGCATAACGATGTGCTTGTGGATTACCCAGCACCCACGAGTGTGGCTGCCATCACAACGCTTGTAATCAAGCAAAGATCCTAAGGGCTCCACTAATGTGTATAGGTGATATACTAAAATAAACACATGTACACATTAAAGTAAAAACAAACCAAGTTGCATACTACAATTTTGAGCAAGATTGTCTGTACAAGGTGAATATCCCAAGCTTCCATTAAGTAATATACAAACTATTATGATACCGTAATAGCCTCTAAGGCATATACACTAACAAATGCGGTCCAATCATTTACCCCTATCATTGCAGAAAAGAAACGAAAATAGAACGTACGCTTATGCCATCCGCATTCGCCATGGGGCCCCGTCGGGTTACTTAACTAACGGCATAGCGGGGGCTGGACTAGCACGGGTGCAAAACATAAGCAACGTTTATTATATATCATATATATATATATCCATTCATCTCACGCAATAATAGGCATACAGTTCACAGATGAATATATTGGATATACTAGGAATTCCGCTTTTCGTTTAAGCCTATAACGAAATACGGATTCAACGGTCGTGATGAATAGCCAAATCCCACTCTAGACCCCTACGGGTGCGGCAAACTACCCTCCAAATTCCCGAAGTGAAGCAACCTCAATAAATAAAATGAGTAGGCCACTCGGCACATCAAGAACCCGGTAGTTTATGCACCCCATCTTGGGTCTATCCTAGGGGCAAGAAATAATAAATGAAATAATACAACGGTGGCTACAACCTCAACCCGAATGTGCCCCGCAAAATAATATTACATCACTTTACAAATTTACATGAATAAAAGAAAAGAAAACACTCTTCTGACATCCCTCCGGCTATTCATCCACAACGATCCAATATTCCATATCCACAAACCACAACCACAAATATGTGCAACCCCCGCTAATCGACATATAGCGATTAGCAGACGTTTAGCATCATATATCCAAACAAAGAAAACCCGATTAGCTAAGTAACTTAGAATTTTGATCGATAAGCCAAATCCGTGTCTACCCCATGCACAAACCAGTCCACAAACAATTCTTGGTAGAAACCAAATATACGAGAAATCATAATTCCACAAAATAAACCCACAGGAAAAAATCGGAGCAACTCGGCCTTGACATGGCCACGGAACTGTTGGGTTAATCAAGCGCCCCGACCATCAAACTGCGGCCATTGCGGAACAAAAATTTTCAAAAACTGGCGCTAGAACAACGCGTTAACCCAGATCGACCCATAAGCCCTAGATAACAAAAACATGCATAGGAGATAAACTAAGGGGTTAGAGTGATTATATCGAATTGATCTGTGTCTTTCGGTCTTCAACCACCTTCCTAAGCTCCTAGTGGCCTCCTTGATCAAGCTTGATCTCGAGTCTCCCTTCATCGAAGATGATCCACCCGAGAGTCTATGAATCGAGCTCCAACCTCATATTCGAGGTAACTAGGGTACCTAGATCACTACCTAGATACCGTAGAAGAAGTAGAGAGTGATGAAGGATTAATTTGTCTCAAGACACCCAAGGTTTCTCAACACATGAGAGGGTTTGGGTGGAGGTAGAAGAAGATGCCATAAGGCAACTCAAGAAAGAAAATGGCTAAGTCTTTTTCTTTGTTGTGAGATTTCTTTTTGTGTTAATTCTTTTCAATAATTGAAGCCATCCACATAAATATCCCATGGCTCCAAAATATCTAGAGTCAACCAAAAATATCTCAAGTCAAAAATATCTCACAACAAACAAAAACTTAATCATGCTTAGAAAAGTAACCATGGGTCACTAATAAACCATGCCACCAAAAATGAAATAAACACCTCATCCTGTAAGTCCATGCTACCTCTCCCGGTACTTTCGGGAATGCGGAATTTGGTAAAAAACGATTTTCTTAAAGATGGTAACATGGACCTAAAACCCGGATCTTGGTTAAACATCTATCTAGCAACCTAACTACGAGTTTCTAGCTACTCGGTTAGGGGGTTATACCTTGCTTGTCTTGAACTCCTTCGTCTTCAAACTCCGATGGTGGTCCGGATTGGCTTCTTCCCGTCGTCTCCGTACGCCGAAGATAGATCCACCTGAAAGCTCCAACCTTTGGCTCCTTCTTCGTTCTTTGAAGAAACTAGTTCACTCGGTTTGCTAAACCTTGTGAACTAGAATGAGTAGAGAATAGTTTGTGTGGGATTTTATCTATGGTTCTTGATTCTCAACTCATGAGACAAGAGAACCATAGAGTCAAGAGAGGGAGCAAGAGGTTGAGGGTGAGAGCAAAACAAGAGAGCTCAAGAACAAGAGAGAGAATGAGCAAGAAAGAATGAGCAAGTCTTTTGTCTCTCACCCTCTCATAATCCAAAGTCATGATAACTCATCATACCAAAAAAAGTCTTATGTGATGGTTGAAGCAACCATAACCATATCATTTCATGCACTCATTTTACACAAATGAACAAGCAAGTAAAAGTCTTTGCCATGAAATGATGGCTATGGTTATCATGATGGTCAACTAGTCAAGCCTAGTCAACCGGTCAACAAAGTCAACAAGTCAACAAAAGTCAACAAGTCAACAAAGTCAACAAAAGTCAACAACCATGTCACCATAATACTTAATTAATATAATAGTTAATCACATATCATATTCTCATTAGGGTTGAGCAAAAAGTCAAATAGTCAACGGTCAACTGTCAACAACCCTAATGAGAATCCGCTGCCTCTGCCTCCCTGTCAACTGTGCATACACACCCACATCCGCGTTCCGAGGAACACGAATGCACACTGGATAAATCCAATCCCAAAAGGTACACTAGGATCTGGCTTAAACCAAAGCCCGCTAGTGTAAACTGTCCGGACACTGTACGTGCACAAGTGCACGGATGTGACCGAACCCTGTCGCAAAACCATGCGACCTGTCGCAATACCATGCGACCTCTACTCTTTTGCCTAAAGGAGAAAAGCTTTCTGTGTGGGACTCTAAAGACTCGACACTACGCTGGCAGTGGGTTTAACCATAGACCGCAAGCGGCACTAGCTGTGCGTAACGGTCCCAAGGTAGTGCCGACAAGAAGACCGACGAGGCGAAACCCATCTGAACTCCTACTGAGCCTGAATGTGACATTCTCCGTACAGTCCGGTCTGTTCGTCTGATACATCGCATGGCGGGCCTAGGGGGCGATAAACGTCAGTCCCCCAATAGCGGTACAAGTCGTGCCGGAGCGAAGCCCAAAACACCCTGAGATAACACTGGAAACCTACCAGTATATCTCGTTTGCCCTGGCCAGGGACTACTCGTGTAATGGCTCTCCTAGACACAGCGCGATGTCAACCCCCAATACCGGGAGAGACGAATCCTGTCTAACCGTCACTGCCTCCAAGTGCTTCGGGACTGCACCCAACCATTACCTGTTTGCACGACTCCTTTGAGCCGTGGTTGGGTAGTGATCAAAGTACAGTGGGAACACACTCGAGGCGAAGTGACAGTGTCAAGTCAGCGGACTAAGCTGTACTCATGTCACGTGGGAACTGATAACTGACGATAGGCATAATACCAACTAGTCAGTTCCCGACGAGTCCTGTCCAGTGTACCCGTAACCTAACGAACACCCGCATACTATCTCAAGTACGACGTACTGACGGCTGTGGGACAGACCGTCTCCCACACTGGGATGAGAAGCGCATGCGCTGGTCTACTCCGGAGTATCGATGCCCTGTCTCGATAGTCCTTCGACCTGGGACCTGCATAAGGATGTGCTTATAGATTACCCAGCCCCACTAGTGTGACGGCCATCACATCGCTGGTAATCAAGCAAAGATCCTAAGGGCTCCACTAATGTGTATAGGCGATATACAAAAATAAACACATGTACACATTGAAGTAGAAACAAACCAAGTAGCATACTACTATTTTGAGCAAGATTGTATATACAAGTTGAATATCCCAAGCTTCCATTAAGTAATATACAAACTAGTATGATACAGTAATGGCCTCTAGGGCATATACACTAACAATCTTCCACTTGCACTAAGGCCATGTACTGGCGTATCGAAGACCTATCATCTCGATCAGCCGCTCGAACTGAGTCTGGGGCAAGGCCTTGGTGAATGGATCTGCAGTGTTATCTTCTGAAGCGACTCTCCGAACCTCGATCTCCTGGCGATCCACGATCTCCCTGATCAGGTGATACCGCCTCAAGATGTGCCTGGATCTCTGATGGGACCTGGGTTCCTTCGCTAAAGCTATAGCCCCGTTGTTGTCGCAATACAGAGGTATTGGATCAACAATGGACGGAACCACCTGAAGTTCTTTCAAGAACTTCCTCATCCAGATAGCTTCTTTTGCGGCATCAGATGCAGCGATGTATTCCGCTTCCATCGTCGAGTATGCAACGGTTTCTTGTTTGGAACTCTTCCAACACACCGCCCCTCCATTGAGGGTAAAGACGAAACCCGACATGGACTTGGAATCATCCTTGTCACTCTGGAAGCTGGAGTCAGCAAAGGCCTCGATCTGGAGGTCTTTTCCGCCATACACCAAGAACATCTCCTTAGTCCTTCTCAGGTACTTGAGAATGTTCTTTACCGCTATCCAGTGTTTCTCCCCAGGGTTTGACTGATACCGGCTTACCACACTCAGTGCATAAGCTACATCCGGTCTGGTACACAACATCGCATACATTATAGAGCCTACCGCAGAAGTGTAGGGTATAATAGACATGCGATCCCTCTCCAAATCAGTCTTGGGAGACATCTCTTTAGAGAGGGTGATCCCGTGACAAGCCGGTAGGTTACCGCGCTTGGAATCTTCCATACTGAATCTTTTCATTATGGTGTCGATGTACCTGGACTGAGAAAGTCCTAATATCCTCTTGGATCTGTCACGGTAGATCCGGATACCCAGAATGTATGAGGCATCACCCAGGTCTTTCATGGAGAACCTGTGTGACAAGAACCCCTTGACAGATTGTAGCATAGGAATATCATTTCCTTTTAAGAGAATGTCATCCACGTATAAAACGAGGAATACTACAGTTCTCGCTACAAATCTACTATAGATGCATGGTTCATCTGGATTTTTGATAAAGCCAAATTCTTTGACCGTCTCATCAAAGCAGATGTTCCAACTCCGCGATGCCTGCTTTAGTCCATAGATGGACTTAAGCAACTTGCACACCTTTCCGCTGCTCCCACTCTGAATGAAACCCTCTGGCTGGTCCATATAGACACACTCCTCTAAATTTCCATTTAGAAAAGCTGTCTTTACGTCCATTTGCCAGATCTCATAATCGTGGAAGGCAGCAATGGCAAGAAGGATCCGAATGGATTTCAGCATGGCTAGTGGAGAAAAGGTTTCGTCATAGTCCAAGCCAGGTCTTTAACGAAAACCCTTTGCTACCAGCCTAGCTTTATAGGTCTCAACCTGTCCATCTACACCAATCTTCCTTTTGAAGATCCACTTGCATCCTACGGGTTTTACCCCGTCTGGAGCAATGTCCAACGTCCATACCTTGTTGGTGTACATGGACTCCATTTCGGTCCGAATTGCATCGAGCCATTTCACTGAGTCAACGCTCTGAACGGCCTGCTGGAAGCTAGTAGGCTCATCATAATCTATGATGCAATCCTCTCTATCCCCGTCTATGAGAAAACCGTAGTATCTGTCGGGCGGATGAGTCTGCCTACTACTCCTGCGGAGCGGCGTAGGAATGTCCTGTTCTGTTGAACCCTCTGGTTCCACTAAGCTTTCAGTAACAGTCTGTGGTTCTGGAACTTCTTCCAGTTCTATTGTGCTCCCACTTATCTGGGTTTCCAAAAACTCAGTTTCCAAGAAGCGGGCATGCTGAGAAACAAAAACCTTTTGTTCCTCAGCGGAATAGAAAAGATACCCCCTGGAGTTCCTTGGGTATCCCACAAACTTACACTGTACTGAACGTGCCTCAAGCTTGTCCGCATGCTGCTTTTTTACAAAAGCTGGACATCCACATACCTTAAGATACTTAAGACAGGGTTTCTTCCCAGTCCACATCTCATATGGGGTGGTAGGCACAGTCTTGGTGGGAGCCTTGTTCAAGAGATACGCAGCTGCTTCTAGTGCATATCCCCAGAATGATCGCGGTAACTCAGTGTTACTCATCATGGACCGAACCATATCCAATAGGGTTCGGTTCCGTCTCTCCGATACACCGTTATGTTGCGGGGTGTATGGAGGAGTAAGCTGAGAGAGAATTCCGTTCTCTTTTAAATAGTCCAGGAACTCGGCACTTAAGTATTCTCCACCTCGATCCGATCTTAGAATCTTAATACTTTTGCCGGTCTGTTTTTCTACTTCATTCTTATACTCCTGGAATTTTCCAAAGGCTTCGGACTTATGTTTCATTAAGAAGACATAACCGTACCTTAAGAAGTCATCCGTAAAAGTAATGAAGTAAGAATAACCGCTTCGCGCATGTGTAGACATTGGACCGCACACGTCACTGTGTACGAGTCCCAAGAGCTCGCTCGCTCTTACTCCACGTCCAGTAAACGGAGTCTTTGTCATCTTTCCTTTGAGACAGGATTGACAAGTGGCATACAATTGATATTCGAACGCATTCAAATATCCTTCTGTATGTAACTTAGTCAACCTTCTCTCATTGATGTGACCCAGTCTACAATGCCATAAGAAAGTCTGATTTATTTCTGGAGACTTTCTTTTGTGTGTATTCTGGACGTTGAAAATCTGTGGTTGGTTTAACACGTATATACCATTACTCAATGTACCTGACCCAATCAAAACTTGATTAAGGTGAATGTTTACAACATTACTTACAAACGCAAATTCATACCCTTCTTTAGAAACTAAAGATACAGAAATGATATTACAAGTTGCGTTGGGTACAAAAAAGCAATTACGCAAAACCAAAACATGTCCATCTGACATTCCCAGGTGATAGTCCCCCACGGCTTTAGCATCCATGCTAGCTCCGTTCGCAACTCTGAGGGTCATGTCACTTGCCTTCAAAACCCTACGGTTTCTCAACGCCTGCAAAGAATTACAGATATGAGATCCTGATCCGGTATCCAATACCCAGGAAGTAGAGTTTATTGAAAGACGGTTTTCAATAACATACACACCTGAAGCTGAAGCTGCAACCTGCTTCAATTCCTGTGTTCTGGCCTTCCAGGCCCTGCAATCATTCTTCCAGTGTCCTTTCTTATGACAATAGAAGCATTCTTTCTTATCCACAAGCTTCCCTGCTAACTTTGTTGCTTTTGCTTTTCCCTTCGTATCCACTTTACTAACACCGCCCCTTGGTTTGGCGGGGGCTTTCTTCTTCTTTCCCTTGGCTTTCGCCTTGGACCTAGAAGAAGATGATCCTCCTATAAACAAAGTGGATGTTTCCCTACCTTTCTGTAGGGTGCCCTCTGCGCTCCTCAGCATGTTGAGGAGCTCTGAAAGTTCAACCTCTTTTTCTTGTAAGTTGAAGTTCAGTATAAACTGGGCGTAAGTGGAAGGAAGGGACTGGAGAACTATATCCGTATATAGTTCACTCTCCAATGTGATCCCTAGGTCTGCGAACTCCTCAATGTAGCCGATCATCTTTAGCACGTGCTCGGCTACTGATGATCCGACGGCCATTCTTGCCGAAAATAACTTTTTCGACGCTTCGTATCTTGCGATACGAGATTGCTCTCCATACAGTTCTTTTGTATGGAGAAATATGGATTCCAAGTCCATATTCTCGTGCCTCCTCTGATGTCCGTTGTCCATCGAGGCAAGTACGAGGCATTTGGCCTTCGCGCTATCAATCTCCCAAGTCTTGCGGATTTCCTTATCCGCGACGCTGGAAGTGGGACCAGGGGCAGGGGGAGCTTTGGTGGTAAGAAGATACCCCAGCTTGTCGTAAGTGATTGCTATCTTGACATTCCTGAGCCAATCTTTGTAGTTTGGCAATGTCAGTTTGTTTTTATCTAGGAGTAACTTAAGTCCAGTCATGTCGATTTGGTCGCTGCAATTAGGAGAGAGAAGAAGAAAAACTCAGCATGATGCTCTTGCAAGTTTAGAGTGGTTTTTAGTTTGTCTAAACAGGATGGCTCCCACTGTTTCTCGAATCCCTCCTCAAACCATAAAGGAAGAATTAGTCGGGATCAATCCCACCGCACAATACTTGCTTAACCGTTCAGCCAGGCCGGTGTCGGTACTTCGAGGGAGGTTTTCCAACGCTTTCGTGAAGTTCCTTAATTAAAGAACCTCTTTTCCCTGGGGGCGTAGCCCCGCTAACACCTTTCTAGGCACCTACTAGGTTTATAGCATTGATCGTTTAGTGAGAAATTTCCCGAGGAGTAGCATATACTCACAGTAGGATCGGGATCCAAATATCATCGCGTGACGAAACTGAAGGAATCCTACCAGAATCATCACACTCCAAATGGTATGCAAATCTAGCAAGTTTCAGTGGTTATGAAACTCCCGATGTGGATTTTTGCCCCATGCTCTTATGACCTTGACGAAGGTCAACAAATCATAAGTCACATGTCAAGTTCTGCCCGTCATTATCCAGGTTAATTTGAATCCACCCGTATATACCCTTGACGAAGGTCAACAAGGTAATGCGAATGTCCCAAACCAACGCATCTATCTATGCTACATATGAATACCCAACAGCTACCAATCACTATGCCTTGACGAAGGTCAACAAACACAGCTTGAATACTATTGAATATTCATACGAAACGACGGAGGGCTACGAATGGTTTTGGCAAAACCGTGAACGTAGTGAACTTGATTTGGTCGATGGAACGAGATAACTTTTAAAAGGAGTGGCTCAAGCTCCGCATTTAAAAGTTGGTTTTGAAAAGAACCGAGTGGTTTTTCGAAAGTGTTCCAGCGACTTTAACTTGGTTTATTATCTTGCATTAGTTCTTTTAATGCGTGATATTCTTGCATTAGTTCTTTTAATGCGTCCCATCATTTAATCCTACCATTGCAGAAAACAACCAAAATATGACGTACGCTTATGCCATTCGCGTTCGCCACGGGGCCCCGTCATTACCCGTTAGGTTACTTAACTAACGACAGAGCGGGAGCTGGGCTAGCGCGGCTGTAAAACATAAGCAACGCCTAAATAATATCATATATAGATATACTGCAATGATAAACATTTCAGATCACAGATGAATACATTGGATATACTAGGAATCTGCAATTCGTACGAGCCTGTAACGAAAAACAGATTACACGGTCGCGGTGAATAGCCAATACCCCACCCAAGACCCCTACGGGTGCGGCAAACTACCCGCCAAGTACCCGAAACGTAGCAACCTCCCTCATCTCCATGAGTAGGCCACTCGACACTTCGGCATACCCGGTAGTTTGTGCACCCCCTCCATGGGTCTATCCTAGGAGCAAAAACAGTAAAAAGAAATTATACAATGACGGCTACAACCCCGACCCGGTTGTGCGGCCATACAAATAATTATTACATCAATTTACAAATTTACATGAATTGAAAGAAAAGAAAACTCTCGTCTCACAACCCCCGGCTATTCACCCGCGACAATCCAACATATTCATATACACATTCCAGCAACATTACAGATCACAGATTTGTATAACCCCCACTAATCGACATATAGCGATTAGTAGACGTTCAATACAAATAGCACATTACAGAAAAACCCGTTAGCTTAAGTCTTTTAGAAGTTCGATCAAAAATACGGATTTTCAGGACCCCAAAATAAATTTTTCGTTCTGGAAAATCTGGGTTGAAAATATATATTCCAAAAATCCCAAAATACCCCTGCAAGTACACTGTAGCAAAGAAACACCAGAGAGAGGCCAAGGAGGCCGCGGAACCACGGCAATAGCAGGCTATTGCCGCGTTTCCGCGGTCGTTTAGGGGGATCACTTGGTGATTTTTCTACAGTGGCTTTTAAAAACCCTGAGCCGATTTTAGGTGTGAAAATAATCAACTTTTGAACAGTATAAAAATCGACAGAAACTCGAATTTTTGGGGTTTGTTTTCGGGACTTTTTCTTTGATCGATCTTCTAGTTACTTGCTAACATGTTAGATAGAGTTTAACTAGTCTCTGATACCACTGTAAGTCCATGCTACCTCTCCCGGTACTTTCGGGAATGCGGAATTTGGTAAAAAACGATTTTCTTAAAGATGGTAACATGGACCTAAAACCCGGATCTTGGTTAAACATCTATCTAGCAACCTAACTACGAGTTTCTAGCTACTCGGTTAGGGGGTTATACCTTGCTTGTCTTGAACTCCTTCGTCTTCAAACTCCGATGGTGGTCCGGATTGGCTTCTTCCCGTCGTCTCCGTACGCCGAAGATAGATCCACCTGAAAGCTCCAACCTTTGGCTCCTTCTTCGTTCTTTGAAGAAACTAGTTCACTCGGTTTGCTAAACCTTGTGAACTAGAATGAGTAGAGAATAGTTTGTGTGGGATTTTATCTATGGTTCTTGATTCTCAACTCATGTGACAAGAGAACCATAGAGTCAAGAGAGGGAGCAAGAGGTTGAGGGTGAGAGCAAAACAAGAGAGCTCAAGAACAAGAGAGAGAATGAAAGAATGAGCAAGTCTTTTGTCTCTCACCCTCTCATAATCCAAAGTCATGATAACTCATCATACCAAAAAAAGTCTTATGTGATGGTTGAAGCAACCATAACCATATCATTTCATGCACTCATTTTACACAAATGAACAAGCAAGTAAAAGTCTTTGCCATGAAATGATGGCTATGGTTATCATGATGGTCAACTAGTCAAGCCTGGTCAACCGGTCAACATAGTCAACAAGTCAACAAAAGTCAACAAGTCAACAAAAGTCAACAACCATGTCACCATAATACTTAATTAATATAATAGTTAATCACATATCATATTCTCATTAGGGTTGAGCAAAAAGTCAAATAGTCAACGGTCAACTGTCAACAACCCTAATGAGAATCCGCTGCCTCCGCCTCCCTGTCAACTGTGCATACACACCCGCATCCGCTTTCCGAGGAACATGAATGCACACTGGATAAATCCAATCCCAAAAGGTACACTAGTATCTGGCTTAAACCAAAGCCCGCTAGTGTAAACTGTCCGGACACTGTACGTGCACAAGTGCACGGATGTGACCGAACCCTGTCGCAAAACCATGCGACCTGTCGCAATACCATGCGACCTCTACTCTTTTGCCTAAAGGTGAAAAGCTTTCTGTGTGGGACTCTAAAGACTCGACACTACGCTGGCAGTGGGTTTAACCACAGACCGCAAGCGGCACTAGCTGTGCGTAACGGTCCCCAGGTAGTGCCGACAAGAAGACCGACGAGGCGAAACCCATCTGAACTCCTACTGAGCCTGAATGTGACATTCTCCGTACAGTCCGGTCTGTTCGTCTGATACATCGCATGGCGGGCCTAGGGGGCGGTAAACGTCAGTCCCCCAATAGCGGTACAAGTCGTGCCGAAGCGAAGCCCAAAACACCCTGAGATAACACTGGAAACCTACCAGTATATCTCGTTTGCCCTGGCCAGGGACTACTCGTGTAATGGCTCTCCGAGACACAGCGCGATGTCAACCCCCAATACCGGGAGAGACGAATCCTGTCTAACCGTCACTGCCTCCAAGTGCTTCGGGACTGCACCCAACCATTACCTGTTTACACGACTCCTTTGAGCCGTGGTAGGGCAGTGATCAAAGTACAGTGGGAACACACTCGAGGCGAAATGACAGTGTCAAGTCAGCGGACTAAGCTGTACTCATGTCACCTGGGAACTGATAACTGACGATAGGCATAATACCAACTAGTCAGTTCCCGACGAGTCCTGTCCAGTGTACCCGTAACCTAACGAGCACCCGCATACTATCTCAAGTACGACGTACTGACGGCTGTGGGACAGACCGTCTCCCACACTGGGATGTGAAGCGCATGCGCTGGTCTACTCCGGAGTATCGATGCCCTGTCTCGATAGTCCTGCGACCAGGGACCTGCATAAGGATGTGCTTATAGATTACCCAGCCCCACTAGTGTGACGGACATCACATCGCTGGTAATCAAGCAAAGATCCTAAGGGCTCCACTAATGTGTATAGGCGATATACAAAAATAAACACATGTACACATTGAAGTAGAAACAAACCAAGTAGCATACTACTATTTTGAGCAAGATTGTATATACAAGGTGAATATCCCAAGCTTCCATTAAGTAATATACAAACTAGTATGATACAGTAATGGCCTCTAGGGCATATACACTAACACATCCTACACCTCAATAACCTTTTAATCCAAAAAGGTCTAAACCATAATGAGATGTAATCATCTAAAAGTAATCTTGTAAGAAATTACAAGAATACCCTTCATCCGTATATACATAACCACATCCGTATTCCGAAGGATACGAATACAATGAGACGAAAATAATCCAACAATATAATACTAGGATCCGGCTTAAACCAAAACATACTAGTATTATTCGTCTAAACATCATCCATGCACATGTACATGCATATGATCGAACCCTTCCGAAAAACCATACGACCTCTACATCATTTCACCCGAAGCACTGGAACCCTCTGTGTGGGACTCTAATGATTCGTCAATATGCTGGCAGTGGGTTTAACCACAAGCACGTCAGCAGCACTAACTGTACGTAAGGGCTACCCAAGTATTGAGCGAAAGGAAGGCCGATGAGCAAACTCATCCTAAAACTACTACTGAGCCTGACAGTGACAATATCCGTACAGTCCGGTCCGTTCGTCTATGAGTATCGCATATCAAGTCTAGGGGGTGGATAAAGTCAGAGCCTAATAACGCAACATCTAGTGTCGATATGAAACCCATCACCCACTAAGAAACTACTGATTCGAATCAGTAATTCTTGACTACCTTGGCCAAGGATTTCTGGTGATGGCCACCCGTGCACAACGCGACATCAACCCCCAATATCGGGAGAGACGAATCTCCTGACGATCCGCTCACTGCCTTTATGTGGCTCGGGACTGTACCCAACTAAAACCTGTTTGCACGACTCCTTTGAGCCGTGGTAGGGTAGTAATCAAAGCACAGTGGGAACTCACATGAGACAAATGACAATCCCAGGTCGATAGACTAACATGTAAACATGTCACCTGGGAACTGCAATCTGACAATAGGTATAATACTAACTAGCATGTTTCCGGCGAGTCTGTCTGGTGTACTCATAACCGAATGAGCACCTGTATACATCTTAGGTGAACAAACTGACACCAATGGCTTGTAAGACCATCTACCGCCCCTCGTCGGGGTCTCGATCAGTATACACTAGTCTACTCTGGAGTATCGATGCCCAGTCTCGAAACTCCCTTGACTATGGACATTTAAGGATGTGCCTATAGACCACCCAGCTCCTACGTATATGATCGCCATCATAGTGCTGCTAGTCAAGCAAGAATTCTATGGGCTTTATCAACATGTAATAGTGATCTGTAATGCCACCTAATGCTGTACATGTTGATAAAGATAAACAAGATAGGATACTATCATCTCGAGTAAGACTGTTCTACCGGTATAGGTCCACCCTCAATCATCTTAATCACCTATCTGCGACTTTGATAATTGCCTTGAGGGCACTATAGCCAACAATCTCCCACTTGCACTTAAGGCTAATTATTGCGATGTCGCATACTCACAGCCCGTGTGATACCGAACACTTAACTCCTCTACTAATCATTCTCGCAAAGCTCGTTTGCGAAACTATTGAGTTCGAGAAATAGCCTCAGTGAGTGGATCCGCTCCAATGTTTCTTTCTGTATCTCTCTATATCTCAACTTCGCGGAGAATAACCATCTCCCTAAATGAGCAATACCAGTCTTAGAATTTGTTTGGATATCTAATGTGACCCAGTTCACAAATGAACTCCAAATCCTGCAAACTTCTTAGACTGTATCGTCCACTGAATTTAATCAGTATCTTGCACCATGCCATCCTCAGTATCCACTTGTACCACCTGTCCAACATACTGTACATCAAAAGAGGGAAAACTAAAACATTGACAGTCGCTCACTTATCCAGGTCACCTAGGAAGCCTGGAATGATAACCATCTCCCAAAGGGGGCTGCCGTTACCATATCCCTAGAACATCCACTTATGTTCTTTACTGCTTCCCAACGTTTCTCCAGGATTGGATTAATATATATATAATTATTTCATCTAGTGCAAAAACAATATCTGGTGTGGATCCTGACATCATATGACTGACTCAATTGCCTAAGCAAGTGATATGCTAATCAAGCAAATCCCTCTCCCTTTTAGTCTGAAAGACATCCTTTAGAGAGGGTAACTCTATCACCTGCAGGTACACCACCATGCCAGGAGTTTTCCATTCTAAAGAACATCAAAGTACCCAAATTGGGACACTTCCCAAATCTAGATCTAAAACCATAGATCTAGTAACCAGAAACCCTGATATTATATACAAGTCCTATATGGAGAAACAACTTTGTGACAATCATAGTATAACCGATCGTAGTATGGGAATTTTACTTCCTATGCATGTCATCCAAATACCAGGACATTACACCCTACTACCTTCTTACAAGATCCATCCCCTATTCTGATGAAGTCAAAGCCTATGACTGTCACATCAAAAATAGGTGATATATCTCCGCCATACCTGCTTTAGTCTATAAATAAACACAAGCTACTTGTCCACTATGTTAGTGATATATGACCTAGAAGCTATTATTGAATCATACTGGATTGTATATTACTTAATGGAAACTTAGGATATACACAGATATAGTAACAGTCTTGCTCGAAATGGTAGTATGCTACCTGGTTTGTTTCTACCTCAATATGTGCATGTGTTTTCTTAGCATATCGCTTATACATATTGGTAGAGCCCTTTGGATCTTTGCTTGATTTCCAGCATTGTGATGGCAATCACACTAGTGGGGGCTGTGTAGTCTATAAGCACATCCTATAAAGATCCCTAGTCGTAGGATTATCGAGACGGGGCATCGATACTCCACAGTAGAATAATGTATACGCTTCTCATCCCAGCAGGGGAGATGGTCTGTCCCATAGCTATTAGTATGTCGTACTGGAGATAGTATGCAGGTGCTCATTAGGTTATGAGTACACGGGACATGACTCGTCGGGAACTGCTGGTGGGTATTATACCTATCGTCGGGTAGCAGTTCCCAGGTGTCATGAGTACAGCTTAGTCCGTCGACTTGACACGGCTACTTCGCCTCAAGTGTGTTCACACTGTACTTTGATTACTACCCTATCATGGCTCAAAGGAGTCGTGCAAACAGGTAGTAGTTGGGTGCAGTTCCGAAGCACTTAGAGGCAGTGGCGGTTAGATAGGATTCATCTCTCCCAGTATTGGGGGTTGATACCGCGCTGTGTTCAGAAGGCCATTACACTAATTCCTTGCCCAAGGCAAGCGAGATTTACTGGTAGGTACTCCAGTAGTTTCTCATGGTGTTTTGGGCTACTCTCCGACACGACATATTACGTTATTAGGGGTCTGACGATTACTGCCCCCATAAGCCTAATATGCGGTACTCTTAGACGAACGGACCAGACTGTATGGAGATTTTCAAATATAGGCTCAGTAGTAGTTCGCATGAGTTAGCTCATTGGCCTTCTTATCGTCACATACCTGGGCAGTCGTTACGTGCAGCTAGTAGCGCTTGCGGCTTGTAGTTAAACACACTGCCAGCGTAGTGTCGAGTCTTCAGAGTACCACATAGAGGGTTTCCATGCACTGGGTAAAAGTTGTAGAGGCCGTATGGTTTTACGGCAGGGTTTCGATCACTTACGTGTACTTTTGCACGTTTGGTGATCGGGCGGATAATACTAGTGGGCTTTTGTTTAAGCCGGATCCTTGTACTATATTGATGAATTATTTTTGTCTCTTTGTATTCGTATTCTTCGGAATGCGAATGCGGGTATGTATATACGGATGAAGGGCATTCTCGTAATTTGCGGAAAAGCTTCTAGAAAGGACACCTCATTTAGGGTTTGTTTTCTTTTATGGATTCAACTTAATAAGGTGAAGAAAATAGGTGGAGATATTTCTTGAATGATCTATGAGTCATCACTTGACAATATAGATGTTTTTGAACCATAGTTAATTGTTGTGAGATATTTATCTCAACAATAATTCATTTGGTTCAACTATTCATCACAAATGAAAAGCCATTCCTTTTCTAAGTTCACACTCCACTCACTTTCTTCTTCCTCTAAACCCTAAAAGCTCTCATGAGTTGAGAATCCTAGGGTTCCAAGTGACAAATTAATTCATCTTCTTACTCTACACCCTCTAGGACCTTTAGTTTAGCGAACTAGAAGCCGTAGTTACCTCAGATTTATGGTAGGAGCTCGGACTATAGACTCTCGGGTGGATCGTCTTTGACTCGAGGAGGCCATCGAGCTTGCTTCGATCCGTTTCGATCCTCGGTGTTAGATATGTATGCCGTAGAGGCCTGTGTTATATAGGATGCTAGGCATGTATATGTACAGAAACAATCTTTGCTCGAAATGATAGTATGCTATCTGGTTTATCTTCATCTTAACGTGTGATGTGTTGTATTTCATATCATTATATACATGTTGATGAAGCCCTTAGGATTATGATTGACTACCGGGATTATGATGTAGATCATACTAGTGGGGCTTGGGCAGTCTATAAGCATATCCTTTAATTGTTCCAAGTCGAGGGTATATCGAGACAGGGCATCAGTATTACCAGTGTAGACTAGTGTGTATGTTTCTTGACCTTGGAAGCGATGGTTGATCCCACAACCATTGGTGTTTGACATCAAAGATTGTACACAGGTGCTCATCGGAGAATGGGTACAACGAACATAACTCGTCGAGAACTCTTAGATGGTATATATACCTATTGTCAGAGAGTAGTTCTCTGGTGACACTTGTACAGGTTAATCTGTAGACCCGAGATCATCAGAGTGACTTGTGTGATTCCTACTGTGCTTTGATTTCCTCCCTACCATGGCTCTACTGAGTCATGCAAACAGGTGGATTTTGGGTATAGTCCTGAATCGCATGGAGCCAGTAAGCGATAGGAGGGGTTTCGTCTCTCCCGCTATATGGAGTTGATGTCGCTCTATGCTTGATCGGCCATAAAAGCAAATCCCTGGCCAGAGTTCTCGAGATTTACTGATAAAAGTTATCAGTAGTTTCTCGAACCTTTATGGGCTGTAAATCAGCATGACTTAAAAAGTTACTAGTGCCTGACATTTACAACCCCTGGACATCATATGCGACGTATCAGACAAAGAGACCGGACTGTACGGTAAGTGTTGCTTACCGGGTCGTTAGGGTTGGGATGAGTTCGCTCGTCGGCTACCTCTTTTTCGTCATGTACCTGGGTAGCCGTTACGCACAGCTAGTGCCACTGACGTGCTTATGGTTAAACCCACTGCGAGTGTACTGTCGGCTCTTTAGAGTCCCACACAGAGAGTTTCCTGGTTCAGGCGAAAGATGTAGAGGCCGTATGTTGTTACGGCAAGGTTTCGATCATGTTCGTGTAATCGTTACTGGAATAATGATCGGAATGTTAATACCGGTAGGCTTTAGTTTAAGCCGCATGCCGGTATTATATTATTAGATTATTTGTATTCGTATTTTTCGGAATTCGGATACGTGTATACTTATACGGTATACGGTGGAGGGGTATTATTGTAATTGTTACAACAATACCTTCTAGAAGGAGACGCCTCATAAATGGATATTTATTTTCTGAAAATAAATAAATGAGGTGGCATTTGGAAAAGTCTAAGAATGGATGAAGGAATGGCTTGTTTAATTATTTATTCATTTGGAGTTACAATTGAAGCATGGTGCAATTTTTTTATTGTAAGCTTCAATTATTTCATTTTGATCCATATTATTTTTCCATACTTGAACTTTTCATTTTACACTCTCACATTCTCTCTCTTCGTTTCTCTCCTTCTTCCTCCTCTTTGCTTTACCTTCACATGAGTTGTGAATCAAAAGCCTAGAGCAAAATCATAATCCAATACATAATCTCTACTTCATCTTAGTGATCACACCTAGCAAACTTGATCTCTAAGTTGAACTGTCACGACCCAGTGTTTGGATGTGACCGGCACTTAGATTATATAATATCTAAAGATATCTACATAACCCGAGTAAGCCAAAAACCAAGATCAAAAACCCTTTTTGTGGAATTTTAAGAAAATTTAGTTTTCAAGTAAAAATCACGGTTTGTAAGTATTAAAATCTTAACAGTAATTTCCTAATAAGTAAAACAGCAGTTATAAAGAGTTTTAGTTTGGTTACTTCCCTAGTTGGGAGTAACGATGCCAACAGAGGAAATTAATATACCACTTTATACGACATCAATAAGAATCTCAGACATAAGTAAAAGAAATAACATTTAACATAACTAAACGATGTCATCTGTCAAATAATATACATATAACCACATCTCTTTCTAAGTCATAATAAAAGGTCTGATGGAGATTTTCTAGATTCAATATACAATACCAAAAGAGGAGGTTACTACATAGGTAACGCCCCTAGCAAAAGATGAGATAAAAGCTGATAAGTGGATCTGTACTGCTGCTAACCGTCCACTCTACCCCTGCAAGGAACTGTGGCACAACGGAGATGAGTTGCCAACTTTGTGAATAAGACTAACATATAACGGCTGAAAATATACATATGACAACTATAACTAATTGCAATAAGGATATGTATGATGCTTGATAGCACGTGAAAGCATGAATTTATACTAATAAACATATAAATCATCAATGAAATCTCATCACTTATTTCCAATCAAGTTCATCTTTCCGTGTCCAACATCGACACAAATCTTATGTTTCCTTCAGGCATCGTTTCTCGAACGGTCCTAAAATCAATAACACTGGTCGGTATTATCTAGATATCCGCCGTGTTTCACAACTACTCCGGTATCGAGTATCCTCGCTAGGCTCCCCGCATCAAATGCGGCTTTCCTGCCCCTCGGTCTCGACCGGGTCGTCCATGAATCCGACTGTATAGCTCCCCCATTCAGTGTGGATAACGTAAAAATCCGCGACCGTATAGTCCCCCACTTGGCCCGGAATTAAACCAAATCATAAAAATAACATCTCAAGGTGGACATGCCACATCAATCATCAAGAATTTCTGAATACACTTCATAGTGTATGAAAACTCAAAACCATAAATCCTCAATAATACAAATGCCTTTAATGTCAACTTCTAACACGTGAACATAAAACATGATGTCAATTATGCAAAGTACTACTATTATTGATGTTTAAGGTATGATAGGAATCATATTTAACAGGATAAATTTCTAAGTGTGAAAGTGGCATGTTAATATTGACGAGGTGTAGTGTAACATGTAGATATGTGCATGTGCGGCATAACTCGTCGATACTGGTGCAATGTTCTAACAAGTCTTAATCATGGAGGTATATATATATATTTAAGAATGCATATGATCAATTTAACATACAAATGCAAAACTTTTATTTAAACTTAACTACGGGCGTATCACGCCATCTATACAAAATCCCACGGTAGATGTTTAGTCTACTTACCGGAATACGTCCAATCAACTCAGATCACTACTCCTTTTCCCTTCCTTGCGGCCTCCGAAGTTCCCGCACTCGAATCAAATATCGACATTAATTTGAAAAAGAACGGCTAACTTCGATACGGCTAACTATAAAAATACGAGTGTTAAGTATCAACTACACCACGTACGACTTTTCTAAACTATTTAACACTTATCTTAACTGGACTTTAACCCCTCGCTGTTTGCAACAGAAAACTTAAACGCGTTACGAATTTACCGTATCGTGTTTTAGAATTTTGATCCCTTTTTCCGATATTAGTTTCCAGATTTTATATACTGTTAATTCAACTTATTTAAACAATACCAAAATATCCAAACACCTATACAGAGACCTACCCAAAAACCCAAAACACCAAAATCCTTTAAAAATCTGGCGAAGCCGGAATTCTCATATAGCTCGCCAGCCAAAATCCGAGCTCATGGGTTCGTACTCCTTGGGTTTTTCTAGGTCCAACATACAATATTTAGGCATTGTTTGGCTAAGTTGATTTTTCTCTGAATAATAGCAGATTAATACAGAGCTAAGTTTTACCAAAAATACGATATTCGACTTCTAAATTTTACCATTACAGAACTATAATCAACTGAGTTGAGGATTTACCAACTGAGGATGGTTGAAAAGCTTCCTCCAAGACACCCAAATCCTTAGCTCCTAGCTTGAAGGTGGAAATCCTTAGCCTAGTTCTTCTTGTTCACTTCTCTTTTCTTTTAATTCTCTTTGTGAGTTCTAATTGTTTTCATTCTCTTAGGTTTTGAATTTTCAGAAGTTTAATTTGATTAATTGATCTGAACATCTAATATATATACTAAACGGAAGAGTGAGGTGTAGGAGGAGGTG
The DNA here is from genome assembly GCA_030015575.1 of Agapanthus africanus. Classification (NCBI taxonomy): domain Eukaryota; kingdom Viridiplantae; phylum Streptophyta; class Magnoliopsida; order Asparagales; family Amaryllidaceae; genus Agapanthus; species Agapanthus africanus. The sequence goes on from JASDDO010000024.1 coordinate 620,550,558, forward strand.
TCACCAACAAGGGTGTGCCACTCTCATGCAAGGAGGAGGTGTTGTGTATATATTGTGCATGAAAGTAGGATGTGTCCTTGTATTATCTCTTCAAATTGTTTTAACTTGTGATAAAATTCTGAGCTAAAACATTATCTACCCTTTTTCCACTTACATCCTCACAATTTCAAGTTTGCACATTTTCCTAAATTTTTACAAAAAGACCCTTCACTACCTATGTTATTATATAAACACCATTTTCTTAAAATGAAGCTAAATTTATCACTAAAACCCTTATAATTGATTAATGTTACATACCAAAATTTCAATTTAATTTGTTTCACCTACTACTTATGAAAATGTCCTATTTTGTTTTAATAACTTTTTAAATTGGCATTTTATTATTTAATTCATTAATTTTATTTATTTCTAATTTTTCAAAATGTTACAATATTCCCCCATTAAGAAAATTCGGTCCCCGAATTTAAAACTTAACTAGATGTACCTTCAAAAAGATGTGGAAATTTCCTTCGCATCGCATCCTCGGTCTCCCAAGTAATCTCCTCGCAATTCGTTCCTCGCCAAAGAACCTTTACAGATGGAAGTACCCTTGATCTCAGTTTCTTTTCCTGCCGGTCAAGAATAGCTACAGGTTGTACTGTGTAGGATAAATACGGCTCAAGCTGTATGGTCTGATGCTGGATCGCGTGAGAAGGATCGTGAAGATACTTGCAAAGCATAGACACATGAAACACCGGATGCACATCGGGAAAACTTGGTGGAAGTGCTAAACGATAAGCTACAACACCCACTCTTTCCAGAATTTCGTAAGGTCCCACATATCTGGGCCTGAGCTTCCTCTTTTTCCCGAAACGCATCACACCTTTCATCGGAGATACACGAAGGAAGGCAGGATCTCCCACCTCAAACTCGAGTCTACGACGTTGTCGATCTGCATATAACTTCTGTCTGCACTGGGCCGCTCTCATTCTGTCCCGTATCAACTGAATCATTTCCGTAGTCTCCTGTAGTATCTGCGGTCCCAAAATGCTACTCTCGCTCAGATCCGTCCAGCAAACGGGTGATCGACATATCCTCCCATACAAAGCTTCAAAGGGTGCCATCTGCATCATCTCCTGAAAACTGTTGTTGTACGAGAATTCTGTCAAAGGTAAGTGACGATCCAAACTACCACCGAAATCAAGGCTGCAAGCTCTAAGCATATCTTCTAGAGTCTGAATGGTCCGCTCTGACTGACCATCGGTCTGTAGGTGAAACGCTCTACTAAAACTCAATCGTGTACCAAGAACTTCTTGAAGTTTCTTCCATAGCCTGCTGGTAAACTGGGTACCCCTATCGGATACTATGCACGTCGGAACACCATGGAATCGTACAATCTCGTCGATATAAATCTGAGCATACTGCGCAAACCCATACATCGTCTTCACTGGAAGAAAGTGAGCTGCCTTTGTCAATCTATCTACAATCTCCCAGATGGAATCATACCCTCTGCTAGTCCTGGGTAGACCCACAATGAAATCCATAGAAATATGTTCCTATTTCCACTCCAGAATGGGCATGGGTTGCAACTCTCCAGCCGGCCTCTGGTGCTCGGCCTTGACTTGCTGACAAGTCAAGCATCTCGAAACAAACTCCGCAACATCCCTCTGCATTCCATCCCACCAATAAACATCCTTCAAGTCATGATACATCTTGGTGGAACCAGGATGGATACTGTATGCTGATCGATGGGCCTCCTCTAAGATCTCACGTCTCAGTCCATCCGAATCTGGAACACAAAGATGAGTCCCAAAACGTAATACTCTATGGTCATCTATCACGAACTGCGACTTTCTGCCCTGCCTAACCTGATCCATAATCTCCGATATACGAGCATCTGCGGGCTGTGTTTCTCGAATACGATCCAATAACTGAGGATGGGTGCGAACATGTGCTAACTGTCCTCCTGTCGATGTGAACTCAAACTGTACATGGCTATCACATAGAATCTGCCAGTCTATAAAAGACCGTCTCTATAAGGTGTGCAAATGAGATAAGCTACCTCCAGGCCTCCGACTCAAGGCATTTGCTACAACGTTCGCTTTGCCTGGATGATACAAGATCTCACAATTGTATTCCTTCATGAGTTCCATCCATCACCGCTGCCTTAGATTCAGATCCCTCTGCTGAAAAATATACTTTAAGCTCTTATGATCTGTAAAAATCTGGCACGACTCTCCATACAAGTAATGTCTCCAAATCTTCAGTGCGAAAACCACCGCAGCCATCTCTAAGTCATGAGTGGGGTAGTTCTGCTCGTGCCTCTTTAGCTGTCGAGAAGCATAAGCTACAACCCTGCCGTGCTGCATCAACACACAGCTTAAACCCACTCTAGAGGCATCACAATACACAACAAAACCATCTGACCCAGAAGGTAAAGATAAGACTGGTGCAGTCGTCAAGCGAGTCTTCAACTGCTGGAAACTCTGCTCACAAGCATCTGTCCAAAGAAATGGAAGTTCCTTCGTAGTCAATCTGGTCAACGGTGCAGCGATCAGAGAAAAATCCTGCACAAAGCATCGGTAATAACCTGCCAGACCCATGAAACTACGAACCTCGATATCTGACACAGGTCTGGGCCAGCGTTGTACCGCTTCGATCTTCTTTGGGTCCACACGTATCCCATCTCTCGTGACTACGTAACCCAAGAAATCAACACTATCCAGCCAGAATGCACATTTGGAGAATGTAGCGAACAGCTGATGCTCCTTCAAAGTCTGCAACGTGATGCATAAATGCTACTCCTGACTCCAGGAATAAACAAGAATATCATCAATGAATACTATAATAAACTGATCAAGGAAGGGCCTGAAGATACGGTTCATCATATCCATGAAAGCTGCTGGGGCATTGGTGAGTCCAAACGACATCACCAGAAACTCGTAATGCCCATATCGTATGCGAAAAGCAGTCTTCGTAATGTCATCCATCCGAACCCTCAACTGGTGATACCTTGACCGCAAATCAATCTTTGCAAAGTAGCCAGCTCCCTGCAGCTGATCGAACAAGTCATCGATACGAGGTAGTGGATACCTATTTCGCACAGTAACTCGATTCAGTTGTTTGTAGTCTATGCACAGTCTCATGCTACCATCCTTCTTCTTAACAAACAAGACAGGAGCTCCCTACGGCGATACACTTGGATGAACAAGTCCTCTAACTAACAACTCATGAAACTGGCTTTTGAGTTCCTTCAACTCCGTCGGGGCCATCCGGTAAGGTGGTATAGAAATAGGCCCCGCACCCGGAATCAAGTCAATGCAAAATTCGATATCGCGATCGGGCGGTAATCCGAGTAATTCAGCAGGAAACACATCTGGAAATTCTCGTGCGATCGGAACCAGGTCCAATGGGACTTCAGCGGCTCCTAAGTCCTGAACAAATTCTAAGAACCCATGACAACCCTTCTTCAAGAGTCGTCCCGCACAAAGAGCAGAAATCATGTTGGCAGGAGTTACATTACAGTCTCCCTACACAACAAAGATCGGTTCACCTGGAAAACAAAATCTAACCGCTTTCCCCCGACAATCTACATAAGCATGACAAGCGGCCAACCAATCCATACCAAGAAGTATATTAAAATCTAACATATCCAGGAGAATCAGATAAACTAAAAAATCCATATCACCAATACGTACTAAACATGACCTGAATACATGTCGAGCTATAAAAGAATCCCCCACCAGAGTAATCACAACTAGTGGTAAGTCTAACAACGACGACTCTCTTCCCAGAGAAATTGCAAAGCGTGATGATACATATGAATGTGTAGAACCGGGATCAAATAAAATATGTGCATCTAAGGAACATACTGCAAGAGTACCTGTCATAACCGCATTTGATGCCTTGGCATCCTGTGGAGTCAGCGCAAAAACTCATGCCTGGCCCCTGCCCGCATCCTGTCACCCTCTACCTCTGTCTCCTCGACCTCTCTGAGAACGTCCTGCAAAGCCTCGACCTATTGGTGCAACCGTCTGGCGCATAGTGCCAACTGGGGGGGGAAGTAAGGCCATCGAAGTAGAAGGTGGAGGGGGTAAAATAGCCTGTGGAACAACAGTCCCCCCTAGGGTCTACAATCCCTCGCATAATGTCCTGGAAGTCAACAACTAAAACATATCGATGGGGTCCTCTGATCATCGGGATATGAACTGAACATTTGGCCCTGGGTCCACCCTCATCCGAAACTACAGTCTGGAGTGTACCTGCCTCTACCTCTGCCCAACTGCCTAGTCATTGACCTAATAGGTCTAATCCATTTTAGCTCCGGAACAATCACTGCCTCGCTCAAACGCTCCTCTACCCGCATAATTGCATCCATGGACTGCGCATAAGTATCGAAATGCTGGGAGCCTATAGCAAGAAATAACTGTGTGTCCAGACTCCTTATGAACCTCTTCACCCTAAGCTCCTCCGTAGGAACTAAGTATGGAGCATAGCGCGACAACTGGATGAATCGTAAATCATAATCTGCCACCGACAAACTCGCAGATTTCCGCAACGCTTCAAAACTGCTAGCTCTGGCGTCCCTCAAACTCTGTGGTAGAAACCTAGCAAGAAAAACCTCAGAGAATTCGGTCCACGACATCGGAGGAAGACCAGTAGCTCGCCCTCTCCCCATCGACTCACACCACTCCTGTGCAAGCCCCTCCAAACGAAATCTAGTCAGCTCAATCGACATCGCAATGATCTGCTAATCCTCGCCATCCTATCAAGAAAGGACTGAGGATCCTCTGCTACATCAGTCCCTGTAAATACAGGAGGTCTCAACCTCATAAACTATGGATTCGATACCTCTATCACCCTTGTATCTACAAGCGCGACCTTCTGCATGGGCTATGCATCGGACTCTGCCATGGTCGATGTCGGATCCTGTCTCTGTACTCGAGTGGCCTCAGCCAGCTGTCCTACCACATGGTGCAATCCTAACATACCCTCCTCTATCCTAGTCAGTCGATCTGGAGGAGGATCAACATGCTCATGCACTGCCAGAATATCCGGTTTAATAGTCGCCGCCACAGGCAGATTCGCTCTAGCTGCATCTCTGGTTGCTGCTCGCCTAGCTCGCGTAGCCATAGCAATTGGAACAAGAAACGAGAGTTGATAAGGCTTACGAATAGGGATAATCAATATCAGAGAGTCAAGGCAAGAATAAATCAAGATATATATCCTAAGATCAGTTAGGCTGAGTATTGTAACGTAAATATGCCGCGGAACATACGTACGGTACTGCACTCATCCTAATTCACCTACTCCATCAAACCAAAGGTCATCCTACGTAACGAACTCTAGTCGACTTTCGTTAACTCACCACTCGATTCCGTAAGGTTAATCCTAAGATTTGATACCAACTTTGTCAGGACCCAAAGTTTGGATGTGACCGGCACTTAGATTGTATAATATCTAAAGATATCTACACAACCCGAGTAAGCCAAAAACCAAGATCAAAAACCCTTTTTGCGGAATCTTAAGAAAATTTAGTTTTCAAATAAAAGTCACGGTTTGTAAGTATTGAAATCTTAACAGTAATTTCCTAAAAAGTAAAACAGCAGTTATAAAAAGTTTTAGTTTGGTTACATCCCTAGTTAGGAGTAACGATGCCAACAGCAGAAATTAATATACAACTTTATACGACATCAATAAGAATCTCAGACATAAGTAAAAGAAATATCATTTAACATAACTAAACGATCTCATCTGTTAAATAATATACATATAACCACATCTCGTTCTAAGTCATAATACAGGGTCTGATGGAGATTTTCTAGATTCAATATACAATACCAAAAGAGGATGTTACTACATAGGCAACCCACCTAGTAAAAGATGCGATAAAATATGATAAGTGGATCTGTACTGCTGCTAACCGTCCACTATACCCTTGCAACGAACTGTGGCACAGCGGGGGTGAGTTGCCAACTCGGTGAATAAGATTAACATATAACGGCTGATAATATACATATGACAACTATGACTAATTGCAATAAGGATAAGTATGATGCATGATAGAACGTGAAAGCATGAATTTATACTAATAATCATATAAATCAAGAATGAAATCTCATCACTTATTTCCAATCAAGTTCATCTTTCCGTATCCAACATCGACACAAATCTTATGTTTCCCTCAGGCATTGTTCCTCGAACGATCCTGCAATCAAAAACACCGGTCGGTATAATCTGTATATCTGCCGTGTTTCACAACTATCTATGGTATCGAGTATCCTCGCTTGGCTCCACGCCTTAAATGCGGCTCTCCTGCCCCTCGGTCTCGACCGGGTCCATCATGAATCCGACTGTATAGCTCCCCCACTCAGTCTGGATAACCTAAAAATCCGCGACCGTATAGCTCCCCCACTCGGCCCGAAATAAAACCAAATCATAAAAACAACATCTCATGGTGGACAAGTCACATCAATCATAAAGAATTTCTAAATAACTTCATAGTGTATGAAAACTCAAAACCATAAATCCTCAATAATACAAATGCCTATAATGTCAACTTCTAACACGCGAACATAAAACATGATGTCAATTATGCAAAGTACTACTGTTATTGATGTTTAAGGTATGATAAGAATCATATTTAACAGGATAAATTTCTAAGTGTGAAAGTGGCATGTTAATATCGACGAGGTGTAGTGTAACATATAGATATGTGCATGTGCGGCATAACTCGTCGATACCGGTGCAGTGTTCTAACAACTCTTAATCATGGAGGTATATATATATATATATATTTAAGAATGCATATGATCAATTTAACATTCAAAAGCAAAACTTTTATTTAAAGTTAACTACGGGCGTATCACGCCATCTATACAAAATCCCGCGGTAGATGTTTAGTCTACTCAACGGAATACGTCCAATCAACTCAGATCACTACTCCTTTTCCCTTCCTTGCGGCCTCCGAAGTTCCCGCACTCTAATCTAATATCGACATTAATTTGAATAAGAAACGACTAACTTCGATACGGCTAACTATAAAAATATGAGTGTTAAGTATCAACTATACCACGTACGACTATTCTAAACTATTTAACACTTATCTTAACTGGACTTTAACCCCTCGCTGTTTGCAACAGAAAACATAAACGTGTTACGAATTTACTGTGTCGTATTTTAGAATTTTGATCCCTTTTTCCGATATTAGTTCCCAGATTTTATATACTATTAATTCAACATATTTAAACAATACCAAAATATCCAAACACCTATACAGAGACCTACCTAAAAACCGAAAACACCAAACTCTTTTAAAAATCCGGCGACGCCGGAATTCTCATATAGCTCGCCGGCCAAAATCCGGGCACATGGGTTCGTACTCCTAGGGTTTGTTCTAGGTCCAACATAGAATATTTAGGCATTATTTGGTTAAGTTGATTTTTCTCTAAATAATAGCAGATTACTACAGAGCTATATTTTACCAAAATACGATATTCGACTTCTAAATTTTACCATTACAGAACTATAATCTACTGAGTTGAGGATTTTACCTACTGAGGATGGTTGAAAAGCTTCCTTCAAGACACCCAAATCCTTAGCTCCTAGCTTGAAGGTGGAAATCCTTAGCCTAATTCTTCTTCACTTCTCTTTTCTTTTAATTCTCTTTGTGAGTTCTAATTGTTTTTTTTCTCTTAGGTTTTGAATTTTCAGAAGTTTAATTTGATTAATTGATCTGAACACCTAATATATATGGTAAAGGGAAGTGTGAGGTGTAGGAGGAGGTGTCACCAACAAGGTTGTGCCACTCTCATGCTAGGAGTAGGCGTTGTGTATATATTGTGCATGCAAGTAGGATGTGTTCTTGTATTATCTCTTCAAATTTATTTTAACTTGTGATAAAATTCTAAGCTAAAATATTATCCACCCCTTTTCCACTTACACCCTCACAATTTCAAGTTTGCACATTTTACTAATTTTTTGCAAAAAGACCCTTCACTACCTATGTTATTATATAAACACCATTTTCTTAAAATGAAGCTAAATTTATCACTAAAACTCTTATAATTGATTAATGTTACATACCAAAATTTCAATTTTATTTGTTTCACCTACTACTTATGAAAATGTCCTATTTTGTTTTAATAACTTTTTTAATTGGAATTTTATTATTTAATTCATTAATTTTATTTATTTCTAAATTTTCAAAATGTTACATGAACTCTTGTGAAGAGTTTGAAGCTTGTACCAAAGCTCTCGGATGGATCTTCTTGGACCTTAAGGTGGCCGGAGATCGAGCTCATTTCATCCACAAGGAGCGTAGGAGTCACATTCAAGTGACGACCCGAAGGACCGGTTCCATTAGGTATCAATACTATCATAGTAGATTAGATCTCTTAATGGTTTTTGCTAGTTGGGGTTTAAGCACCAATCTTGGGTTATGTGGGTGTTGCATGCATGAAAAATTATTGTTTTTCACTTCCGCCTTCTCACAAGTGTTGTGAGGTGTGCAAAATCCACTAACATGGTATCAGAGCCTATCTTTAACCTTAAATAGCTTGTAGCAACGTTAGAATTCTGCCATTTTTCGTCGTGCAAAAACTGCTGAAAAACAGTTTTGAAAATCGAAGTTTTGAGATGTTTGCACACCCCGCGGGCTCACGGTTTGAACCGAGAAGCCGCAGGCCGGAGCGCGTGCACCCCGGGGACACCCCCGGGGGACCGAACGGCTGAGCCCACTCCCCAAGACCACCACAAGGTGTTCTTGGCAGTGGGGACCCGAAACTGCCCCACCATAGGCAGTTTCGGGTCTGCCTCACCTCCTCGCCACCTCGTGGTGACCTCAGGGGTGGGGTACCCCTATAGGCCCCCCATTCGACCGTTAATATGTTGTTCTTCGCCTCCGCGATGTTCGGGCGGGTTTCGAGTTCGTTTCGACTCCCGGATTGGCTCAAAAGATCGGTTTTTAAAAGGTTGCTCACTAGATTTTTTCAAGTGTTGGAAAATGTTTTGGTTTGCAAATTCTTGTGAGGAATTGTAATGTTGCGACTTCTTTAGTTGCTTTGTGATGTGGATGTGTGCTTGGAAACGTCGACTAATTGCTATAGGACGATTAGTCGGGGTTGCACACATCGGTTTTTGATATCATTGAGATGGTATGTGTATATGAATATGTTGGATCTTCGTGATGAATGGCCGGGGGATGTGAGAAGAGAATTTTTCTTTTCTTTCATTCATGTAATTTGTAAAAAGCAATGTAATATTATTTTGCGGGGCACATCCGGGTTGAGGTTGTAGCCACCGTTGTATATTTCTTTTTACTGTTTTTCCTCCTAGGATAGACCTAAGATGGGGTGCACAAACTACCGGGTTTTCGAAGTACTAAGTGGCCTACTCTCTTTGTTGAGAGAGGTTGCTTCACTTCGTGAATATGGCGGGTAGTTTGCCGCACCCGTAGGCGTCTATGGTGGGGCTTTGGCTATTCATCACGACCGTGGAACCCGTCTTTAATTAAGGGCTTGAATGAAATACGGAATTTCTATTTTATCCAATGTATTCATCTGTGATCTGAAATGGCTATATTTATATATGAGATATATAATAAACGTTGCTTATATTTTGCACCCGCGCTAGTCCAGCCCCTGCTCTGCCTTTAGTTAAGTAACCTAACAGTGCATGACGGTGCCCAATAGCGAATGCGGATGGCATAAGCGTACGTTCTATTTTCGTTTCTTTTCTGTGATGTTTAGGAAACGTAAATGACGGGACAACATTAATGAGATTAATGTTAAGAAAAGAAACCTAAAGATGTTGTACAATCAAACTTTTTAAAATGGGTAACTCTAGTTTTTGCTTTGCATAGTGGTATTCCTTGATGAATATACAACACCTCATTCGATGAGGAAAGGGCCGAGATCCCTTCACCGGGAGTGACCCCTTTGGCGAAACTAGCAAATGTTACAAAGCACTCGATTGTTTTTATGGTTGATCTAACTTTTGCTTTGCATCGTGGTATTCATGAATATCCAGCACCTCATTCGATGAGGAAAGAGCTGAGATCCCTTCACCGGGAGTGACCTCTTTAGAGAAATTAGAAAGATACTACAAAACCATTCGACTTTTATAACTGGAGCTTAAACCACTCTTTTCACTAGATTCTATAATGATATCAAGTTCAAAACGTTAAGGGTTTTAATAAAAAACCATCCATTGCCCTCCGCCATTTTAGGAAGCAGATTACTTAGTATTCGTGCCACGTTTGTTGACTATAGTTAAGGCGTGGTGTACGGTAGCTAAGTGATGTCTTCCTACAAAGCATTTGATGCGATCGATTAGGACATTCGTATGACTTTGTTGACCATACTTAAGGGTCATGCGGGTGGGTCTAAATCAATCACGAAATGGCGGGTAGAACTTGACTAGTGCTTATGATTTGTTGACCACAGTTAAGATCATAAGACGCTAGGGGTAAAAAATCATATCGGGAATTTCAAGAGTTGAAATTTACAATGAGATTGCATACCTTCTATATGATAGTTGGATCCCGATCCTACTATGAGTAAAAGTTACACCCAGGAGATTTTTGCACTTTACAATTATCTAATCCAGTAGGTGTCTAGAAAGGTGTCAACGGGGTTACGCCTTTAGAAAAACGAGGTTTATTTTAATTAGGTCCATGCGAAAGCACGAGGAACCTCCCTCGGATTACCGACACTGGCCTGGCCGACCGATTAGCGAACTTGTAGATTGCAATTAATCCTGGCTAGTTTTGTTTTTAATGGTTTGATGGAAAATTTGATAAAAAGCAGTGGGAGACATCGATTAGATAAGATTAATAACCAATCTAATTTTGCAAGAGCAATCGCTGAGTGTCTTCTTTTCTCTCTCCTAATGGCAGATACCTAAGATGGGACTTAAGCTTTTATTAGACAAGAATAAACTCACCGGACCGAATTACAAAGATTGGCTAAGGAACGTAAATACTGCCCTGACCTATGATAAGGTCGGATACATCCTGACCACTCCAGCCCCTCCTAGCCCAGGCCCTGATTCATCAGTTGCGGATAAAGAAATCCTCAAGACATGGGATATAGACTGTGCAACAGCTAAGTGCGTCGCACTTGCTTCTATGAACAATGAACATCAGAAGCAGCACGAGTAAATGGATGTACAATCCATCTTTCTCCATACAAAGGAGTTGTATGGAGAGCAATCTCGTACTCTCCGATACGAAGTATCACGAAAGTTGTTTCAGATGCGGATAGTTGCTGGCATGTCTATAGGTGACTTATAGAAGAACTTGAGGACCTGGGTTGGACCATGGAGAACGAACAGTATGTTGATATTGTTCTACAGTCCCTTCCCCCTGCCTTTGCTCAGTTCATTGTAAACTTCAACATGCACAACATGGAGAGGTCATTACCTGAACTCCTCAATATGTTGAGGAGTATAGAGAGCACGCTAAAGGTAGCGAAAACTCCCGCTCTAATTGTTGAGCCATCTTCCTCTTCCGTCCCGAAAGCCAAGTCCAAGGGAAAGAAGAAGAAGAATCCAATCAAGCCGAGAGGCGGAGTGAAAAAGGCACCGGGAAAGAACAAGAAAGGGGATGCTGCGACAGGACGAGGGGAATGCTTCCACTGCCACCAGACTGGGCACTGGAAGAGAAACTGCGTTGGATACTTGGCCGACCTCAAGAAGAAGAAGCATGGTGTTGCTTCCACTTCAGGTATGTTTGTAACAGAAAATTGTTTTTCAATTAACTTTGCTTCCTCGGTATTAGATACTGTGTCAGGATCTCACATCTGCAATTGTGTGCAGGGAATGAGAAATAGCAGTTTTTGAAGAAAGGTGATCACACTCTTCAGGTTGGGAATGGTTCCTCAGTACATGCTACAGCAGTGGGAGAGTATCACCTTGGTTTGGCATCGGGTTATATATTGGTTTTGAACCCATGTTATTTTGTACCTTCCATGTTATGTAATATTATATCTGTGTCGTTGTTGGACAATGTTGGATATAATTTTGTATTACAATCTAATGTTATGAACATTAACCTTAATCAAGAGTTGATTGGGTCTGGTATATTAAATAACGGGATATACGTCCTAAACCAACACACGGTTTTCAATATACAACACACAAACAAAAGGAAGATTTCAGACATAAATGAAGCTTTCATTTGGCATTGTAGACTTGGTCATATTAATGAAACAAGACTAACCAAGCTATATAAAGATGGATATTTAAACTCTTTTAAATATAAATCTTATGCGACTTGCCAGTCATGTATCAATGGTAAAATGACCAAAACTCCGTTTAGTGGACACGGAGAGAGAGCTACTGAACTCTTAGGCCTCATACATAGTGATGTATGATGACCAATGTCTACACATGCGAGAGGTGGTTTTTCGTACTTCATAACTTTCACTGTTGATTTCTCGAGATTCGGGCACGTGTTCTTGTTGAAACATAAGTCTGTAGCCTTCGAAAAATTCAAGGAGTATAAATCTGATGTAGAAAAACAAAAAGGCTTGAGTATCAAGAAACTTCGATCGGATCGAGGAGGTGAGTATATAAGCTCAGAGTTTCTAGATTACCTAAAAGAGAATGGGATTCTCTCTCAGCTCACTCCTCCGAACACACCACAGCACAACGGTATGTCAGAACGCAGAAATCGTACCCTATAAGATATGGTACGATCTATGATGAGTGATGCTGAGTTACCAATATCATTCTGGGGGCACGCATTGGAGACTACGATTTATCTACTGAATAGGGTTCCGACCAAAACCGTGTCTACCACTCCATATGAGATATGGTATGGGAAGAGGGCATTTCTTAAAAGAGTTAAGATATGGGGTTGTCCGGTTTTTGTGAAAAAGCAGAATCCGGACAAACTCGAAACACGATCGGTTTTATGTAAATTTATGAGATATCCAAAACACTCGTATGGATATCTTTTCTACCGCAAGGAGGAACAAAGGGTGTTTGGTTCTAAGTATGCCACATTTTTTGAAAAATGAATTTTTTACAAATAATACTGTTGGTAATGCGGTAGAACTGGAAGAAATTCCAGATACACAAACAATTACCGATGATTTGGTTCAAACTGATGTTTCAGTAGAACCCGACAAACCTCAGCCACTCCGTAGATCTAGTAGGACTTCTCTCCCACCTGACAGATACTACGGTTTTCTAATTGATGGTGATAGAGAAGATTGTATCATGAATGATGATGACCGTACTAGTTTTCAGCAAGTTATCACGAGTAGTGACTCAGTGAAATGGCTGAATGCCATGAGATCCAAAATTGAATCCATGAACACCAACAAAGTACGGACTTTGGAGGTTGCACCTTCTGGAGTAAAACCCATATCTTTAAGAGAATGATCGGTGTGGTTGGTCAGGTAGAGACCTATAAAGCAAGGCTGGTCGCAAAAGGATTTCGTCAAAGACCAGGCTTGGACTATGATGAAACCTTTTCACCAGTCGCGATGCTCAAATCCATTCAGATCCTGCTTGCTATAGCTGCTCACTATGACTTTGAGATCTGGCAGATGGATGTTAAAACTTCATTTCTAAATGGTGATTTAGAAGAATGCATTTTTATGGATCAGCCAGAAGGCTTCATTGAAAGTGGGAGCAGCGGAAAGGCATGCAGGTTGCTTAAATCCATCTTTGGATTAAAGCAGGCATCACGGAGTTAGAACATCTGCTATGATGATACAATCAAAGAGTTTGGTTTTATCAGAAATATAGATGAACCGTGTATTTATAAAAAGATTGTAGAGAGTACTGTTACATTCCTCGTATTATACGTGGACGACATTCTCTTGATAGGAAAAGATGATCCTATGTTACAATCGGTCAAATTATTCTTATCGCGGGGTTTGTATTTACCATAAAAGGACGGACGGTATGTTGGAAGATGTTAGTGTATATGCCCTAGAGGCCATTATTGTATCATACTAGATTGTATATTACTTAATGGAAGCTTGGGATATTCACAGTTATATATACAGTCTTGCTAAAAATGGTAGTATGCTACTTGGTTTGTGTCTACTTTAATATGTGCATATGTCTCTTGTAACGTATCACTTATACATATTAGTAGAGCCCATAGGATCTTTGCTTGATTACCAGCGTCGTGATGGCAGTCACACTAGTGGGGGCTGGGTAGTCTATAAGCAACATTTTATACAGGTCCCTGGTCGATGGATTATCGAGATAGGGCATCGATATTCCGGAGTAGACTAAGTGTATACGCTTCTCATCCCAGTTGGGGAAATGGTCTGTCCCACAGCCATCAGTACGCCGTACTGGAGATAATATACAGGTGCTCGTTAGGTTACGAGTACACCGGACAGGACTCGCCGAGGAACTGATTGGTTGGTATTATACCCATCGTCAGTTGTCAGTTCCCAGGTGACATGAGTACAGCATAGTCCGCAGACTTGACACTGCTGCTTCGCCTCGAGTGTGTCCCACTGTTCTTAGATTGCTACCCTACCACGGCTCAAAGGAGTTGTGCGAACAGGTAGCAGTTGGGTGCAGTCCCGAGCACTTGGAGGCAGTGGCGGTTAGATAGGATTCGTCTCTCCCGGTATTGGGAGATGATATCGCGATGTGTCAGAGAGCCATTACACAAAGTCCCTGGCCAGGGCAAACGAGATAATACTAGTAGGTTCCAGTAGCTTCTCAGGGTGTAATAGGCTTCGCTCCAACACGACTTATACAGCTATTAGGGGACTGACGCTTGCCGCCCCCTAGGCTTGATATGCGATAGTCTTAAACGAACAGACCGGACTGTACGGAGATTGTCACGTCAGGCTCAGTGGGAGTTCGGATGATTTACCTCATCGGCCTTCTTATCGACATCTACCTGGGGACCGTTACGTACAGCTAGTGCCGCTTGCGGTCTGTGGTTAAACCCACTGCCAGCGTAGTGTCGAGTCTTTAGAGTCCCACACAGAGAGTTTCCCTGCTCCAGGCGAAACGATATAGACGTCGTATGGTTTTACGACAAGGGTTCGGATGCGTACGTGTGTTTTCGCACGTACGACTTTTCGGACAGTTTTTACTAGCTGGCTTTGGTTTAAGCCAGATTCTAGTATCAGGTTATTGGATTTATACAGTCTAAAGTTTTTCCGTGTTTTCACGGATTGGAGGGGCGTTCTCGTAATTTGTCGAGAAGGTTCTAGAAGAGTGGTGACATGAGGGGTTGAGGTGGCTTTTTCATGATTGCTTTGCGTGACTCATTTATATGATTCATCATATCATTAATGCTTCATTAATGATCTAATGACTCACATGATGAATCACTCTCCTTGATTAAATGAAACATGGTGAATAATCAATTAATTGATATTATTTGATAATTCATTATGTATCATATATTCAAGTGAGAAGGATTTTTTGGTTCTCATTATCATTCTCACCTTCTCTCTCCTCAAGCTCACTCTCTCTTGAAACCCTAACCCTAACCTCTCATGTGTTGAGATCAAGGGTTAGATAGACTAAAACATCCATAACCTCACTCTATATCCTCTAGGTAGCTTAGATTAGCACTTTAAGCAACCTAGTTATCTCAAGTTTGAGATTAAGCTTGGCGTAGGAGCTTTCGGGTGGATCGTCTTTGATTCGAGGAGGCCGTGAAGTTGCCGATGTTCCAAGGAGCCTACGAGGAGTGGAGGACAGCGATGAAGACCCGAAGGACATGTAACGTGAGGTATAACTCCGGGTACCGAGTAGTTAAACCTCTAGTATAACGTTAGCAATGGTTTGATTACGATTCATGCGCTCAAGTCCGTGTTACGAAGCTTTGATAATCGTTTATCATATATTCCGCCTCCCCGCGAGTTAGTGGGGTACGTGACATGGACTTACAGTGGTATCAGAGCCAACTAAACCATTACTAGCTTGTTAGCAACTGATTAGAAGTTCGATTGACGGAAAAACACGGAAAACAAAACCCTTATCCTTGACAGTTTCTGTAAATTTTAAAAGTGTCGCAAAATTTTTTTGACATACCTTAAAATTCACAGCAGGGAATTGTAAGAAATCTCGGAAAATTCGAGGATGCAACTCGGCAACACGACCGCGGTTCCGCGGCAATAGAGAGCTTTTGCCGCGGAACCGCCGCCGAGTCAACGCCGAGTTGACTCGGAGTTTCACAGTAATTCATTTTTTTGGGTTTTTTGTTTTCCTGTATATACTGTTTCTACCCAGGTTGCCTCTGTGATGATTTGCTTTTGGGGGTAGACACGGATATAGGTAATCGATCGATGTTCTAATCAATTTGCTAATTGGATCTTTATCTGTAATGTTTAATGTGTTCATAAACCTCCCCTAACTGCTAGTATGTCGGTTGGCAGGGGGTTGCACATTTCTGTAATGGATTTTATCTGTTTGTGTATATGAACTGTGTTGGAATGTTGTGATGATTAGCCGGGGTTTGGGATGTATTTAATATTCGTTCATTCAATGTAAATGTAATTTGATGTAATATTATTTTGCGGGGCACATCCAGGTTGCGGTTGTAGCCACCGTTGTATTATTTCTTTTTACTGTTTTTGCTCCTAGGATAGACCCAAGGTGGGGTGCACAAACTACCGGGTATTTTGACGTGTTGAGGCGGACCGCTTCATTTCTGGTACTTGGCGGGTAGTTTGCCATACCCGTAGGGGTCTGGGGTGGGGTAATGGCTATTCATCACAACTGTGTAATCCGTCTTTCATTGCAGGCTCAAAAGAAACGCGGATTACTTGCATATCCAATAAAGTTTATCTATGATCTGGAATGCTTATTATTGCGTCTGACGAATGTACAATATCTATATATGATAGCTATTAAACGTCACTTATGTTTTACACCCGCGCTAGCCCAGCCCCCGCTCTGTCGTTAGTTAAGTAACCTAACGGGTGATGACGGGACCCCGTGGCGAATGCGGATGGCATAAGAGGACGTGGTATTTTCGTTGTTTTCTGCAATGATAGGTTAAATGATGGGACGCATTATTATAATGCAAAGAAAATAAACCGAAGTTTAATCGTTGGAACAAATTTAAAAAGAAACCACTCGGTTATTTTAAAAGGATCAGATTTTTAAATTGCGGAGTTTTAACCACTCCTTTTAAAAAGTATCAGGTTCCTTCGATTATATCAAGTTCACTACGTTCATGGTTTTGCCAAAACCATTCGTAGCCCTCCGTCATTTCTTATGGATGGTCAGTAGTATTCAAGCTATGTTTGTTGGCCCTTAGTCAAGACATAGTGTTTGGTAGCTGCTGGGGTATTCATTTGTTGCATAGATAGATGCGTTGGTTTGAGACAGTCGTATTACTTTGTTGGCCTTAGTCAAGAGTATGTACGGGTGGGTTCAAATTAACCTGGACAATGACGGGTAGAACTTGACATGTGACTTATGATTTGTTGGCCCTTAGTCAATGTCATAAGAGCATGGGGCAAAAATCCACATCGGGAATTTCTAAAGAAACTGAAATTTGCAGAGAGGTGCATACCATTTTGGAGTTTGATGAATGTTGGTAGGATTCCTTCAACATTATCATACGATGATATTTTGGATCCCGATCCTACTGTGAGTATATGCTACTTATCAGGAGATTCGTCACTTAACGATCAATGCTATAAACCAAGTAGGTGCCTAGAAAGGTGTCAGCGGGGTTACGCCCCCAGAGAAAAGAGGTTATTTAATTAAGGAACTTCGCGAAAGCGTTGGAAAACCTCCCTCGAAGTATTGACACTAGCCTGGCTGAACAGTTAAGCAAGTATTGTGCGGTGAGAATTGTCCTGGCTAATTCTTCTTTTATGGTTTGAGGAGGGATTCGAGAAACAGTGGGGGCCATCCTGTTTAGATAAATTAAAAACCAATCTAAACTTACAACAGCATCATGCTAAAATGGTTTCTTCTCTCTCTCTTAAATTGCAGCGACCCTGTGACCACACAAAGGTTACATCTAGATAACGAATTGACTGAATATGACTTATATGACTGGCAAAGGTCTGTCCAGATATCCATTGGCTATGACAAGCTGGACCACCCTATTACTACTCAAGATCCCGCCATCTCAGGTCCAGTTTCCATTGTCGCGAATATGAATATCCGTCAGACAAGGGAAAAAGGAAAGAGAAAGGCAAAAGTTTCGGGACTGGATATAGTAAAACAGGGACGTTCCTATTGTTACAGGAATGAACATTGGCAGAAAGATTGCAGGGCTTTAGAAGCCAGTAACCAGGATTCGAAGCATGTTGTGGCTTCATCTTCGGGTGTGTTTATGATTGAAAACTGTATGTCAGTTAACCCTACTTCCTGGGTATTGGATACCGGATCAGGAACTCACATCTGTAATTCATTACAGGCTCTGAGAAATAGTAGGGTTATCGGGATAGGTGATATGACCCTCACAGTTGCTAACGGAATGAGCATGGACGCTGAATCCGTAGGGGAATATCATCTTGGGATGACAACTGGGCAAATATTGATTCTGCGTAACTGTTTTTATGTACCAGGTACGACTTGTAATATCATATCTGTACCCTTACTTTCTAAGGAAGGATATGATTTTGCTTTTACAAGAGATGTGGTTCACATCCACCTAAATCAAGTTTTGATTGGGTCAGGTACATTAGAAAACGGAATATACGTATTAAATCAAGCTCAGATTTTCAGTGTCCAGAACACACTTAAAAGAAAGTCTCCGGAAACAAATCAGGCTTTCTTATGGCATTGTAGACTAGGTCACATCAATGAGAGGAGGTTGACTAAGTTACATAAAGAAGGATATTTGAATCCGTTCGAATATCAATCTTATACTACTTGTGAATCTTGTCTCATGGGAAAGATGACAAAAACTCCGTTCACTGGACACGGAGTAAGAGCAAGCGAGCTCTTGGGACTCGTACACAGTGACGTGTGCGGTCCAATGTCTACACATGCGTGAGGTGGTTATTCCTACTTCATTACTTTTACGGATGATTTCTCTAGGTATGGATATGTCTTCTTAATGAAGCACAAATCCGAGGCCTTTGAGAAATTCCAAGAATACAAGAATGAAGTGGAAAAACAAACAGGCAAAAGTATAAAGACACTGAGATCTGATCGAGGTGGTGAATACTTAAGTGCCGAGTTCCTGGGTTACTTAAAAGAGAATGGAATTCTCTCTCAGCTTACTCCTCCATACACACCACAACATAACGGTGTATCGGAAAGGAGGAATCGAACCCTATTAGATATGGTTCGTTCCATGATGAGTAACGCTGAGTTACCACGATCATTCTGGGGATATGCACTAGAATCAGCTGCATATCTTTTGAACCAGGTTCCTACCAAAACTGTGCCTACCACACCATATCAGATGTGGAGTGGGAAGAAACCCTGTCTAAAACATTTTAAGACATGGGGATGTCCAGCTTTTGTAAAAAAGCAGCATGCGGACAAGCTCGAGGCTACGCTCAGTAAAGTGTAAGTTTGTAGGATATCCAAAGAACTCTAAGGGATATTATTTCTATTACGCAGAGGAACAAAAAGTTTTTGTTTCTCGTCATGCCTGCTTCTTGGAAACTGAATTTTTGGAAAATCAGAAGAGTGGGAGCGCAATAGAACTGGAAGAAATTCCAGAACCACAAACTACTACTGAAAGTATGGTAGAACCAGAAGTTCAAGAAGAACTGGACATTCCCACACCACTCCGCAGAAGTAGTAGGCAGTCTCATCCGCCCGAGAGATACTACGGTTTTCTCATTGACGGGGATAGAGAAGATTGCACTATAGACTATGATGAGCCTACTAGCTTCCAGCAAGCCATTCAGAGCGGTGACTCAGTAAAATGGCTGGATGCAATGCGGACCGAAATGGAGTCCATGTACACTAACAAAGTATGGACTTTGGACGTTGCTCCAGATGGGGTAAAACCCGTAGGATGCAAATGGATCTTCAAAAAGAAGATTGGTGTAGATAGACAGGTTGAAACCTATAAGGCTAGACTTGTTGCAAAGGGTTTCCGTCAAAGACCTGGTTTGGACTATGACGAAACCTTTTCTCCAGTGGCTATGCTTAAATCTATTCGGGTCCTTCTTGCTATTGCTGCTTTCCACGATTATGAAATCTGGCAGATGGACGTAAAGACGGCCTTTCTAAATGGTAATTTGGAAGAAAGCGTCTATATGGATCAGCCAGAAGGATTCATTCAGAGTGGGAGCAGCGGTAAAGTATGCAAGTTGCTTAAGTCCATTTATGGACTAAAGCAGGCATCACGGAGTTGGAACATCTGTTTTGATGATGCTGTCAAAGAATTTGACTTTATCAAAAATCCAGATGAACCATGCATATACAGTAAGATTGTAGGGAGAGCTATAGTATTCCTCGTCTTGTACGTGGATGACATTCTCCTAATAGGAAATGATATTCCTATGCTACAGTCAGTCAAAAGATTCTTGTCACTTAAATTCTCCATGAAAGACCTGGGTGATGCCACCTATATTCTGGGGATCCGGATCTATCGTGATAGATCAAAGAGGATATTGGGACTTTCACAGTCCAGGTACATAGACACCATAGTAAAGAGATTCAGTATGGATGATTCTAAGCGCGGTAACCTACCGGCTTGTCACGGAATCACCCTCTCCAAAGAGATGTCTCCCAAGACTGATTTGGAAAGGGATCGCATGTCAATTATACCCTACGCTTCTGCGGTAGGCTCTATAATGTATGCGATGTTATGTACCAGACCAGATGTAGCATACGCATTGAGCGTAGTAAGCCGGTATCAAGCAAACCCAGGGGAGAAGCACTGGATAGCAGTAAAGAACATTCTCAAGTACCTGAGAAGGACTAAGGAGATGTTCTTGGTATATAGCGGAAAAGACCTTCAGATGGAGGCCTTTGCCGACTCCGGCTTCCAGAGTGACAAAGATGACTCCAAGTCCATGTCGGGTTTTGTCTTTACCCTCAATGGAGGGGCGGTCTGTTGGAAGAGTTCCAAGCAGGAGACCGTTGCAGACTCAACGATGGAAGCAGAGTACATAGCTGCTTGCGATGCCGCAAAAGAAGCAGTCTGGATGAAGAAGTTCCTCACAGAACTTCAGGTGGTTCCTACCAGTGTTGATCCAATACCTCTGTATTGTGACAACAACGGCGCTATAGCTTTAGCGAAGGAACCCAGGTCCCATCAGAAGTCCAGACACATCTTAAGGCGGTATCACCTGATCAGGGAGATCATAGATCGCCGGGAGATCGAGGTGAAGAGAGTAAAGACGGAGGATAACATTGCTGATCCTTTCACAAAGGCCATTCCTCAGACGCAGTTCGAGAGGCTATTCGAGATGATAGGTCTACGATATGCCAGCTCATGGCCCTAGTGCAAGTGGGAGATTGTTAGTGTATATGCCCTAGAGGCCATTATTGTATCATACTAGATTGTATATTACTTAATGGAAGCTTGGGATATTCACAGTTATATATACAGTCTTGCTAAAAATGGTAGTATGCTACTTGGTTTGTGTCTACTTTAATATGTGCATATGTCTCTTGTAACGTATCACTTATATATATTAGTAGAGCCCATAGGATCTTTGCTTGATTACCAGCGTCGTGATGGCAGTCACACTAGTGAGGGCTGGGTAGTCTGTAAGCAACATCCTATACAGGTCCCTGGTCGATGGATTATCGAGATAGGGCATCGATATTCCAGAGTAGACTAAGTGTATACGCTTCTCATCCCAGTTGGGGAAATGGTCTGTCCCACAGCCATCAGTACGCCGTACTGGAGATAGTATACAGGTGCTCGTTAGGTTACGGGTACACCGGACAGGACTCGCCGAGGAACTGATTGGTTGGTATTATACCCATCGTCAGTTGTGAGTTCCCAGGTGACATGAGTACAGCATAGTCCGCAGACTTGACACTGCTGCTTCGCCTCGAGTGTGTCCCACTGTTCTTAGATTGCTACCCTACCACGGCTCAAAGGAGTCGTGCAAACATGTAGCAGTTGGGTGCAGTCCCGAGCACTTGGAGGAAGTGGCGGTTAGATAGGATTCGTCTCTCCCGGTATTGGGAGATGATATCGCGATGTGTCAGAGAGCCATTACACAAAGTCCCTGGCCAGGGCAAACGAGATAATACTGGTAGGTTCCAGTAGCTTCTCAGGGTGTAATGGGCTTCGCTCCAACACGACTTATACAGCTATTAGGGGACTGACGCTTGCCGCCCCCTAGGCTTGATATGCGATAGTCTTAGACGAACAGACCGGACTGTACGGAGATTGTCACGTCAGGCTCAGTGGGAGTTCGGATGATTTACCTCATCGGCCTTCTTATCGACATCTACCTGAGGACCGTTACGTACAGCTAGAGCAGCTTGCGGTCTGTGGTTAAACCCACTGCCAGCGTAGTGTCGAGTCTTTAGAGTCCCACACAGAGAGTTTCCCTGCTCCAGGCGAAACGATATAGACGCCGTATGGTTTTACGACAAGGGTTCGGATGCGTACGTGTGTTTTCGCACGTACGACTTTTCGGACAGTTTTTACTAGCTGGCTTTGGTTTAAGCCAGATTCTAGTATCAGGTTATTGGATTTATACAGTCTAAAGTTTTTCCGTGTTTTCACGGATTGGAGGGGCGTTCTCGTAATTTGTCGAGAAGGTTCTAGAAGAGTGGTGACATGAGGGGTTGAGGTGGCTTTTTCATGATTGCTTTGTGTGACTCATTTATATGATTCATCATATCATTAATGCTTCATTAATGATCTAATGACTCACATGATGAATCACTCTCCTTGATTAAATGAAACATGGTGAATAATCAATTAATTGATATTATTTGATAATTCATTATGTATCATATATTCAAGTGAGAAGGATTTTTTGGTTCTCATTATCATTCTCACCTTCTCTCTCCTCAAGCTCACTCTCTCTTGAAACCCTAACCCTAACCTCTCATGTGTTGAGATCAAGGGTTTGATAGACTAAAACATCCATAACCTCACTCTATATCCTCTAGGTAGCTTAGATTAGCATTTTAAGCAACCTAGTTATCTCAAGTTTGAGATTAAGCTTGGCGTAGGAGCTTTCGGGTGGATCGTCTTTGATTCGAGGAGGTCGTGAAGTTGCCGATGTTCCAAGGAGCCTATGAGGAGTGGAGGACAGCGATGAAGACCCGAAGGACATGTAACGTGAGGTATAACTCCGGTACCGAGTAGTTAAACCTCTAGTATAACGTTAGCAATGGTTTAGATTACGATTCATGCGCTCAAGTCCGTGTTACGAAGCTTTGATAATCGTTTTTCATATATTCCGCCTCCCTGCGAGTTAGTGGGGTGCGTGACATGGACTTACAGAAGAGTTCCAAGAAAGATACCGTCGCAGACTCCATGATGGAAGCTGGGTATATTGCTGCTAATGATGCCGCAAAAGAGGCTGTCTGGATGAGGAATTTCGTTTCTGAACTTCAGGTGGTTCCATCCATTGCTAATCCAATACCTCCGTATTGTGATAACAATAGATCCATGGCTTTGGCAAAGGAACCGAGGTCCCATCATAAATCCAGACATATCTTGAGGCGGTATCACCTCATCCTGGAGATAGTGGATCGCTAGGACATAGAGGTATGGAGAGTTGACACGAAAGACAACACAGCAGATCCATTCACCAAGGCCATCCCTCAAGTCCAGTTTGAGAAATTATTCGAGCTGTTGCGCATGCGGTACGCCGGCAACTGGTTCTAGTGTAGATAGTGGGTACTTATTGCGCCGACTTCAGGCCTTAGAGCAAGTGGGATATTGTTAGATATGTATACCCTAGAGGCCTGTATTGTATAGGATGCTATCCATGTATATGTATAGAAACAATCTTTGCTCGAAATGATAGTATGCTATCTGGTTTATCTTCATCTTAACGTGTGATGTATTGTATTTCATATCTTTATATACATGTTGATGAAGCCCTTAGGATTATGATTGACTACCGGGATTATGATGTAGATCATACTAGTGGGGCATGGGCAGTCTATAAGCATATCCTTTAATTGTTTCAAGTCGAGGGTATATCGAGACAGGGCATCAATATTACAAGTGTAGACTAGTGTGTATGTTTCTTGACCCTGGAGGCGATGGTTGATCCCACAACCATTGGTGTTTGACATCAAAGATTGTACACAGGTGCTCATCGGAGAATGGGCACAACGAACAGAACTTGTCGAGAACTCTTAGATGGTATATATACCTATTGTCATATAGCAGTTCTCTGGTGACACTTGTACAGGTTAGTCTGTAGACCCGAGATCGTCATAGTGTCTTGTGTGATTTCCACTGTGCTTTGATTTCCTCCCTACCACGGCTCTACTGAGTCATGCAAACATGTGGATTTTAGGTAAAGTCCCGAATCGCTTGGAGTCAGTGAGCGATAGGAGGGGTTTCGTCTCTCCCGGTATAGGGAGTTGATGTCGCGCTATGCTTGATTGGCCATAACAGCAAATCCCTGGCCAGGGTTCTCGAGATTTACTGATAAGAGTTATCAGTAGTTTCTCGAACCGTTATGGGCCATAAATCAGCATGACTTATAAAGTTATTGGGGTTTGAAATTTACCACCCCTAGACATCATATGCGACGTATCGGACGAAGAGACCGGACTGTACGGTAAGTGTTGCTTACAGGGTCGTTAGGGTTGGGATCATTTCGCTCGTCGGCCACCTCTTTTTCGTCATGTACATGGGTAGCCGTTACGCACAGCTAGTGCCGCTGACATGCTTGTGGTTAAACCAACTGCCAGCGTACTGTCGAGTCTTTAGAGTCCCACACAGAGAGTTCCCTGGTTCAGGCGAAAGATGTAGAAGACGTAAGTTGTTATGGTAGGGTTTCAATCATGTTCGTGTAATCATTACAGGAATAATGATCGGAATGTTAATACCGGTAGGCTTTGGTTTAAGCCGCATGCCGGTATTATATTATTGGATTATTTGTATTCGTATTTTTCGGAATTCGGATAAGGGTATACATATACCGTATACGGTGGAGAGGTATTATTGTAATTGTTACAACAATACCTTCTAGAAGGAGACACCTCATAAATGAATATTTATTTTCTGAATATTAATAAATGAGGTGGCATTTGGAAATGTCTAAGCATAGATGAAGGAATGGCCTGTTTAATCATTTAGTCATTTGGAGTTACTATTGAAGCATGGTGCAATTTTTTTATTGTATGCTTCAATTATTTCATTTTGAGCCATATTATTTTTCCATGCTTGAACTTTTCATTTTACACTCTCATATTCTCTCTCTTCATTTCTCTCCTTCTTCGTCCTCTTTGCTTTACCTTCACATGAGTTGTGAATCAAATGCCTAGAGCAAAATCATAATCCAATACTTAATCTCTACTTCATCTTAGTGATCACTCCTAGCAAACTTGATCTCTAAGTTGAACTTTTGTGAAGACTTTGAAGCTTGTACCAAAGCTCTCGGGTGGATCGTCTTGGACCTTGAGGTGGCCGGAGATCGAGCTCATTTCAACCACAAGGAGCGTAAGAGTCACATTCAAGTGAAGATCCGAAGGAACGGTTCCATTAGGTATAAATACTATCATAGTAGATTAGATTTCTTGATGGTTTTTGCTAGTTAGGGTTTAAGCACTAATCTTGGGTTATGTGGGTGTTGCATGCAAGAAAAATTATTGTTTTCCACTTCCGCCTCCTCACAAGTGTTGTGAGGTGTGCAACATCCACTAACACTCGGAGCCTACGATGATGAGGAGGACAGCGAGAAGACCCGAAGGACACGATACTATGAGGTATAATATTCATCCGAGAAGTTAAACCTCAAGTAGTTTGCTAGCTATGGTTTATGATCGATCCTTGGTTCAAGTAGGTGTTGCGAAGCCCGTAAAAATCATTTTTTGCAATTTCCGCCTCCCCGCGAACACATGGGGTGCGCGACATTGACTTAAATTGGTATCAGAGTCTCTCATAAACCTTAGATAGCTTGTAGCGACGTTAGAAATCGGCCGTTTTTGTGGTGCAAAAACTGCCAATAAAAACTGTTTCCAAAATTGATGTTTGAGATGTTTGCACACCCCGCGGGCTCACGGTTTGAACTGAGAAGCCGCGGGGTAGTGCAAGGGCACCCTGGTGATTCCCCGGGGGGGACCTAACGGCTAGGCCCACTCCCCAATACCACCAGAAGGTGGTCTTGGCGGTGGGGACCCAAAACTGCCCCACCTTTAGCAGTTTCTGGTCTACCTCACCCCCTGGCCACCTCGTGATGTCCTCGGGGGTAGGGTACCCCCTTTCAGCCCCCCAACTCGAAGTTAATTTCATTCTCTAACACTCCACGAAGGTTCGAGCGCATTTCGTTTTGATTCGGACTTCCGAATTGGCTTAAAACGATCGTTTTTGGAAGTTTAGCTCACTGGATTTTTCAGGTTTTGGAAAAACCGGTTAAGTTTGCTAATTGCATGCGGAATTCTAATGTCGTAGTCACTTTACAAGCTTTGTGATGTGCATATGTGTTTGGAAACGTCGACTAATTGCTATACGTCAATTAGTCGGGGTTGAACATATCCGTGATGTAGTTATGTTGGTTTGTTTATATGAACTTGTTGGATCATCGTGGATGGATAGCCGGGGTGTAAGTCCACGTTACCTCTCCCGGTACTTACGGGCTTGCGGAAATGATGAAAAACGATTTTTCAAGAGGTAGTAACATGGACTCAAAATACGGATCTTTGTTAAACAACTACCTAACAACCTAACTAGAGTTTTGCCTACTCGGTTAGGGGGCTATACCTTTCTTGAACTCCTTCGTCATCAACTCTTTCCGGTGTACGGATCGGCCTCACCTCGTCGTCTCCTTGCGCCGAAGGTGGATCCACCTGAAAGCTTCTACCTTTGGCTTCTTCTTCGAACTTGAAGAAACTAGAACCCTTGGTTTGCTAAACCTTGTGAACAAGGATGAGTAGAGAAGTGATTTGGATTTTCTTTTATCTCTAAGGCAATGTTTCTCAACTCATGAGAGGGTGTTGCCTTGATCTAGAGAGAGAGCAAGAGGAAGAGCAAGAGGGAGAGCTCAAGCAAGAGAGAGAAATGAAATGAGAGAATGAGAAAGTCTTTTGCCATCCAAGCTCTCATAATCCAAAACCATGATTACTCATTATAGTAATTGAGTATTATGTGTTGGATCAAGTCAAAATGGCCATATCATTTCATGCACTCATTTTGCAAAAACAAACAAGTAAGCAAAAGTCTTAGCCATGAAACGATAGCCATTGCAATGATGATGGTCAACTAGTCCAACCTAGTCAACCGGTCAACAAAGTCAACCGGTCAACCATGACACAATAATACTTAATTAAAATTATCATTAATCATATTTCTTATTCTCATTAGGGTTTAGCAAAAGTCAATGGTCAACAGTGAACAGTCAACAGTCAATAACCCCAATGAGAATCCTCTGCCTCTGTCTCTCTGTCAACTGTGCATACACACCCGCATCGGCGTTCCGAGGAACACGAATACAAACGAGATAAAACCAATCCCAAAATGTACACTAGGATCTGGCTTAACCCAAAGCCAGCTAGTGTTAACTGTCCGGACACCAAACGTGCACAAGTGCACGAATGTGACCGAACCCTGTCGCAAAACAATGCGACCTGTCGCAAAACCATGCGACCTCTACTCTTTTGCCTATAGGCGAATAGTTTTCTGTGTGGGACTCTAAAGACTTGACACTACGCTGGCAGTGGGTTTAACCACTGACCGCAAGCGGCACTAGCTGTGCGTAACGGTCCCCAGGTAGATGCCGGCAAGAAGACGGACGAGGTGAAACCCATCTGAACTCCTACTGATTCTGAATGTGAAAATCTCCATACAGTCCGGTCTGTTCGTCTGATACATCGCATGGCAGGCCTAGGGGGCGGTAAACGTCAGTCCTCTAATAGCGGTACAAGTCGTGTCGGAGTGTAGCCCAGAACACCCTGAGATAGCACTGGAAACCTACAAGTATATCTCGCTTGCCCTGGCCAGGGACTACTCGTGTAATGGCTCTCCTAGACACAGCGCGATGTCAACCCCCAATACCGGGAGGGACGAATCCTGTCTAACTGTCACTGCCTCCAAGTGCTTCGGGACTGCACCCAAAATCTACCTGTTTGCACGACTCCTTTGAACCGTGGTAGGGTAGTAATCAAAGTACAGTGGGAACACACTCGAGGAGAAGTGACAGTGTCAAGTCAGCGGACTAAGCTGTACTCATGTCACCTGGGAACCGATAACTGACGATAGGTATAGTACCAACCAACAGTTCCCGACGAGTCCTGTCCAGTTTACTCGTAACCTAACGAGCACCCGCATACTATCTCAAGTACGACGTACTGGCGGCTGTGGGACAGACCGTCTCCCACACTGGGAAGAGAAGCGCATATGCTAGTCTACTCCGGAGTATCGATGCCCTGTCTCGATAGTCCTACGACTAGGGACCTGCATAAGGATGTGCTTATAGATTACCCAGCCCCCACGAGTGTGACTGCAATCACAACGCTGGAAATGAAGCAAAGATCCTAAGGGCTCCACTAATGTGTATAGGTGATTTACTAAATTAAACACATGTACACATTAAAGTAGAAACAAACCAAGTAGCATACTACTATATTGAGCAAGATTGTTTATACAAGGTGAATATCCCAAGCTTCCATTAAGTAATATACAAACTAGTATGATACAGTAATGGCCGTTAGGGCATATACACTAACAATCTCCCACTTGCACTAAGGCCATGTACTGGCGTATCGAAGACCTATCATCTCGATCAGCTGCTCGAACTGAGTCTGGGGTACGACCTTTATGAGTGGATCAGCAGTGTTATCTTCCGTAGGAACTATCCGAACCTCGATCTCCTAGTGACCCACGATCTCCCTGATCAGGTGATACCGCCTCAAGATGTGTCTGGATCTCTGATGGGACCTGGGTGCTTCGCTAAAGCTATAGCCCCGTTGTTGTCGCAATACAGAGGTATTGGATCAACAATGGACGGAACCACCTGAAGTTCAGTTAAGAACTTCCTTATCCAGACGGCTTCTTTTGCGGCATCTGCAGCAGCGATATATTCCGCTTCCATCATCGAGTCAGCAACGGTTTCCTGTTTGGAACTCTTCCAACACACCGCCCCTCCATTGAGGGTAAAGACATAACCCGACATGGACTTGGAATCATCCTTGTCATTCTGGAAGCTGGAGTCAGCAAAGGCCTCGTTCTGGAGGTCTTTTCCGCCATACACCAAGAACATCTCCTTAGTCCTTCTCAGGTACTTGAGAATGTTCTTTACCGCTATCCAGTGTTTCTCCCCAGGGTTTGACTGATACCGGGTTACCGCACTCAGTGCATAAGCAACATCTGGTCAGGTACACAACATCGCATACATTATAGAGCCTACCGCAGAAGCGTAGGGTATAATAGACATGCGATCCCTTTCCAAATCAGTCTTGGGAGACATCTCTTTGGAAAGGGTGATCCCGTGACAAGCGGGTAGAATACCGCGCTTGGAATCTTCCATACTGAATCTTTTCAGTATGGTGTCGATTTACCTGGACTGTGAGAGTCCCAGTATCCTCTTGGATCTGTCACGATAGATCCGGATCCCCAGAATGTATGAGGCATCACCCAGGTCTTTCATGGAGAACCTGTGTGACAAGAACCCCTTGACAGATTGTAGCATAGAAATGTCATTTCCTATTAAGAGAATGTCATCCACGTATAAAACGAGGAATACTACAGTTCTCGCTACTAATCTATTATAGTTGCATGGTTCATCTGGATTTTTGATAAAGCCAAATTCTTTGACCGTCTCATCAAAACAGATGTTCCAACTCCGCGATGCCTGCTTTAGTCCATAGATGGACTTAAGCAACTTGCACACCTTTCCGCTGCTCCCAGTCTGAATGAAACCCTCTGGCTGGTCCATATAAACACACTCCTCTAAATTTCCATTCAGAAAAGCGGTCTTTACGTCCATCTGCCAAATCTCATAATCGTGGAAGGCAGCAATGGCAAGAAGGATCCGAATGGATTTCAGCATAGCTACTGGAGAAAAAGTCTCGTCATAGTCCAAACCAGGTCTGTGATGAAAACCCTTTGCAATCAGTCTAGCTTTATAGGTCTCAACCTGTCCATCTACACCAATCTTCCTTTTGAAGATCCACTTGCATCCTACGGGTTTTACCCCATCTGGAGCAACGTCCAACGTCCATACTTTGTTGGTGTACATGGACTCCATTTCGGTCCGCATTGCATCTAGCCATTTTACCGAGTCAACGCTCTGAATGGCCTGCTGGAAGCTAGTCGGCACATCTTAATCAATGATGCAATCCTCACTATCCCCGTCTATGAGAAAACCGTAGTATCTCTCGGGCGGATGAGACTTCCTACTACTCCTGCGGAGCGGCGTAGGAATGTCATGATCTTTTGAACCCTCTGGTTCTACTAAGCTTTCAGTAATAGGTCGTGGTTCTGGAATTTCTTCCAGTTCTATTGCGCTCCCACTTATCTGATTCTCCAAATACCGAGTTTCCAAGAAGTAGGCATGCCGAGAAACAAAAACCTTTTGTTCCTCTTCGCAATAGAAGAAATATCCCTTGGAGTTCTTTGGATATCCCACAAACTTGCACTGTACTGAGCGTGCCTCGAGCTTGTCCGCATGTTGCTTTTTGACAAAAGCTGGACTTCCCCATGTCTTAATGTGATTAAGATAGGGTCTCTTCCCACACCACATCTTATATGGTGTAGTAGACACAGTCTTTGTTGGAACTCGGTTCAAAAGGTATGCAGCTGTTTCTAGTGCATATCCCCAGAATGATCGCGGTAACTCAGCGTTACTCATCATGGACCGTACCATATCCAATAGGGTTTGGTTCCGTCTCTCCGATACACCGTTATGTTGCGGAGTGTATGGAGGAGTAAGCTGAGAGAGAATTCCATTCTCTTTTAAGTAATCCAGGAACTCGGCACTCAAGTATTCACCACCTCGATCCAATCTCTGTGTCTTGATACTTTTGCCGGTTTGCTTTTCTGCTTCATTCTTATATTCCTGGAATTTTCCAAAGGCTTTGGATTTATGTTTCATTAAGAAGACATAACCATACCTTGAAAAGTAATGAAGTAAGAATAACCTCTTCGCGCATGTGTAGACATTGGACCGCACACGACGCTGTGTACGAGTCCCAAGAGCTCGCTCGCTCTTACTCCGTGTCCAGTGAACGGAGACTTTGTCATCTTTCCTTTGAGACAGGATTGACAAGTGGCATACGATTGATATTCGAACGGATCCAAATATCCTTCTGTATGTAACTTCGTCAACCTTCTCTCATTGATGTGACCCAGTCTACAATGCCATAAGAAAGTCTGATTTATTTCCGGAGACTTTCTTTTGTGTGTATTCTGGACATTGAAAATCTGTGGTTGGTTTAATATGTATATACCATTGCTTAATGTACCTGACCCAATCAGAACTTGATTAAGGTAAATGTTTACAACATTACTTACAAACGCAAATTCATAACCTTCTTTAGAAATCAAAGATACAGAAATGATATTACAAGTTGCGTTGGGTACAAAAAAGCAATTACGTAAAACCAAAACATGTCCATCTGACATTCCCAGGTGATAGTCCCCCACGGCCTTAGCATCCATGCTAGCTCCGTTTGCAACTTTGAGGGTCATGTCACCTGCCTTCAAAAACTTATGGTTTCTCAACGCCTGCAAAGAATTACAGATATGAGATCCTGATCCGGTATCCAATACCCAGGAAGTAGAGTTTATTGATAGACAGTTTTCAATAACATACACACCTGAAGCTGAAGCCGCAACTTGCTTCAGATCCTGTGTTTTGGCTTTCCAAGCCCTGCAATCTTTCTTCCAGTGCCCACTCTTATGACAGTAAAAGCACTCTTCCTTCCCCACAAGTTTCCCCGCTATCTTTGTTGTTTTTGTCTTTCCCTTCGTATCCACTTTACTAACACCGCCCCTTAGTTTTGCGGGGGCTTTCTTCTTCCTTCCCTTGGCTTTCTCCTTGGACCTAGAAGAGGATGATCCTCCTACAAACAGAGTGGATGTTTCCCTACCTTTCTGTAGGGTGCCCTCTGCACTCCTCAGCATGTTGATGAGTTCTGAAAGTTCAACTTCTTATTCTTGCAAGTTGAAGTTCAGGATAAACTGGGCATAAGTGGAAGGAAAGGACTGGAGAATCAAGTCCGTATAGAGCTCGTTCTCTAATGTGGTCCCAAGGTCCGCGAGCTCCTCAATGAAGCCAATCATCTTAAGCACGTGTTCCGCTACCGATGATCCGATGGCCAATCTTGCCGAAAACAACTTCCTCGACACTTCGTATCTGGCGATACGAGATTGCTCTCCATACAGTTCTTTTGTATGGAGAAATATGGATTCGAGGTCCATATTCTCGTTCCTCCTCTGATGTTCGTTGTCCATAGAGGCAAGCATGAGGCACTTGGCCTTCGCGCAATCGATTTCCCAGGTCTTACGGATTTCCCTATCAGCGACGCTGGTTTTGGGACCTGGGACAGGAGGAGCTTTGGTGGTAAGGAGATACCCCAACTTGTCATAAGTGATTGCCATTTTGACATTCCTGAGCCAATCTTTGTAGTTTGGCCCTGTCAGTATATTTTTATCTAGTAGTAACTTAAGTCCGGTCAAGATGTTTGGTCGCTGCAATTAGGAGAGAGAGAAGAAACACTTTTGCATGATGCTCTTGCAAGTTTAGAGTAGTTTTTAATTTTGTCTAAACAGGATGGCTCCCACTGTCTCTCGAATCCCTCCTCAAACCAAAAGGGAAGAATTAGTCAGGATCAATCTCACCGTACAATACTTGCTTAACCGTTCGGCCAGGCTGGTGTCGGTACTTCGAGGGAGGTTTTCCAACGCTTTCGCGAAGTTCCTTAATTAAATAACCTCTTTTCCCTGGGGGCGTAGTCCCGCTAACACCTTTCTAGACACCTACTTAGTTTATAGCATTGATCGTTAGGTGAGAAATTTCCCGAGGAGTAGCATATACTCATAGTAGGATCAGGATCCAAATATCATTGCGTGACAAAACTGAAGGAATCCTACCAGAATCATCACACTCCAAATGGTATGCAGCGCATGCAAGTTTCAGTTCTTTTGAAAATCCCGATGTGGATTTTTGCCCCATGCTCTTATGACCTTGACTCTGGCCAAAATATCATAAGTTGCATGTCAAGTTCTACCCGTCATTATCCAGATTAATTTGAGCCCATCCGCACCTACCCTTGACTTTGGCCAAAATGGTAGAACGACTGCCCCAAACCAACACATCAATCTATGCTGCACATGAATACCCAATAGCTACCAATCACTATACCTTGACTTTGGCCAACATACATAGCTTGAATACTTATTGACCATTCATGTGAAACGACGGAGGGCTACGAATGGTTTTCGCGAAACCGTGAACATAGTGAACTTGATATAATCGAAGGAACGAGATAGCTTTTAAAACGAGTGGCTTAAGCTGCGCGTTTAAAAGTTATTTTTGAAAAGAAACCGAGTGGTTTTGAAAGTGTTCCAACGACTTTTACTTGGTTTATTTTTCTTGCATTAATTCCAATGCGTCCCATCATTTAATCCTACCAATGCAGAAAACAACCAAAATTTGACGTACGCTTATGCCATCCGCATTCACCACGGTGCCCTGTCATTACCCGTTAGGTTACTTAACTAACGACAGAGCGGGGGCTGGACTAGCGCGGATTCAAAACATAAGCAATGCCTAAATAATATCATACATAGATATATTGCAATGTTAGCCATTTCAGATCATAGATGAATACATTGGATATACTAGGAATCCGCAATTCGTATGAGCTTGTAATGAAAAGCGGATTACACGGTCGCGATGAATAGCCAATACCCCACCCTAGACCCCTACGGGTGCGGCAAACTACCCGCCAAATATTCGAAGCGGAGCAACCTCCCTCAACGACGTGAGTAGGCCACTCGGCACTTCGAGATACCCGGTAGTTTGTGCACCCTACCTTGGGGCTATCCTAGGAGCAAAAACAGTAAAAAGAAATTATACAATGACGGCTACAACCCCGACCCGGTTGTGCGGCCAAAAATAATATTACATAAATTTACATATTACATGAATTGAAAGATAAAAGAAAACTCTTATCTCACACACCCCGGCTATTCATCCGCGACAATCCAATGAATTCATATACACATACCATCAACATTACAGATCACAGATATGTATAACCCCCACTAATCGACTTATAGCGATTAGCGGATGTTCAATACATATAACACATCACAGATATATACCCGTCAGCTTATGTCTTTAGAAGTTCGATCAAAATACGGATTTTCAAGCCCCAAAATCTAATTTTTCTTTCTGGAAAATCTGGGCAGAAAAATCATATTCCAAAAATCCCAAAACACCCCTATGACCTCACTGCAATAAAAATCGTCCACGGCCGAGTCAACTCAGTCGCGGATCCGCGGCGGGAGCAAGCTCCTGCCGCGGTTCCGCGGTGCGTTGATGGTCTCTCTGGACCATTTTTGTACAGTGAGATGTAAAAACCCTGAGTCGAATTTTTTGCCAAGATTTATTAATATTTGAATAGAGGAAAAATTCGGTCGAAAGTATACTTTTCGGGCGTGTTTCGCGACTTTTTCTCCGATCGAATTTCTAGTTACTTTGCTAACATGTTAGATAGTGTTTAACTAGGCTCTGATACCACTGTAAGTCTACGTTACCTCTCCCGGTACTTACGGGCTTGCTGAAATGATGAAAAACGATTTTTCAAGAGGTGGTAACATGGACTCAAAATATGGATCTTTGTTAAACAACTACCTAACAACCTAACTAAAGTTTTGCCTACTCGGTTAGGGGGCTATACCTTTCTTGAACTCCTTCATCTTCAACTCTTTCCGGTGTACGGATCGGCCTCACCTCGTCGTCTCCTTGCGCCGAAGATGGATCCACCTGAAAGCTTCTACCTTTGGCTTCTTCTTCGAACTTGAAGAAACTAGAACCCTTGGTTTGCCAAACCTTGTGAACTAGGATGAGTAGAGAAGTGATTTGGGTTTTCTTTTATCACTAAGGCAATGTTTCTCAACTCATGAGAGGGTGTTGCCTTGAGCTTGAGAGAGAGCAAGAGGAAGAGAAAGAGGGAGAGCTCAAGCAAGAGAGAGAAATGAAATGAGAGAATGAGAAAGTGTTTTGCCATCCAAGCTCTCATAATCCAAAACCATGATTACTCATAATAGAAATTGAGTATTATGTGTTGGTCAAGTCAAAATGGCCATATCATTTCATGCACTCAT
Organism: Agapanthus africanus; assembly: GCA_030015575.1. NCBI lineage: Eukaryota > Viridiplantae > Streptophyta > Magnoliopsida > Asparagales > Amaryllidaceae > Agapanthus > Agapanthus africanus. Next base: position 620,585,893 of record JASDDO010000024.1, read on the forward strand.
TTAGCACAAACAAACAAGTAAGCAAATGTCTTTGCCATGAAATGATAGCCATTGCAATGATGATTGTCAACTAGTCCAACCTAGTCAATCGGTCAACAAAGTCAACAAGTCAACAAAGTCAACCCCTCATCTCAACCATGACACAATAATACTTAATTAATATTATCATTAATCATATTTCTTATTCTCATTAGGGTTTAGCAAAAGTCAATGGTCAACAGTGAACTGTCAACAGTCAATAACCCCAATGAGAATCCTCTGCCTCTGTCTCTCTGTCAACTGTGCATACACACCCGCATCGGCATTCCGAGGAACACGAATACAAACGAGATAAAACCAATCCCAAAATGTACACTAGGATCTGGCTTAAACCAAAGCCTGCTAGTGTTAACTGTCCGGACACCAAACGTGCACAAGTGCACGGATGTGACCGAACCCTGTCGCAAAACCATGAGACCTCTACTCTTTTGCCTAAAGGCGAATAGCTTTCCGTATGGGATTCTGAAGAATCGACACTATGCTGGAAGTGGGTTTAACCACAGACCGCAACCGGCACTAGCTGTGCATAACGGTCCCTAGGTCGATGCCGACAAGAAGACGGTCGAGGTGAAACCCATCTGAACTCCTACTGAGTCTGAATGTGACAATCTCCATACAGTCCGGTCTGTTCGTCTGATACATCGAATGGCGGGCCTAGGGGGCGATAAACGTCAGTCCCCTAATAGCGGTACAAGTCGTGTCGGAGTGTAGCCCAGAACACCCTGAGATAGCACTGGAAACCTACCAGTATATCTCACTTGCCTTGGTCAGGGACTACTCGTGTAATGGCTCTCCTAGACACAGCGTGATGTCAACCCCCAATACCGGGAGAGACGAATCCTGTCTAACCGTCACTGCCTCCAAGTGCTTCGGGACTGCACCCAAAAACTACCTGTTTACACGACTCATTTAAACCGTGGTAGGGTAGTAATCAAAGTACAGTGGGAACACACTCGAGGCGAAGTGACAGTGTCAAGTCAGCGGACTAAGCTGTACTCATGTCACCTGGGAACTGATAACTGACGATAGGTATAGTACCAACCAACAGTTCCCGACGAGTCCTATCCAGTGTACTCGTAACCTAACGAGCACCCGCATACTATCTCAAGTACGATGTACCGGCGGCTGTGGGACAGACCGTCTCCCACACTGGGATGAGAAGCGCATACGCTAGTCTACTCCGGAGTATCGATGCCATGTCTCGAGAGTCCTACGACTAGGGACCTGCATAAGGATGTGCTTATAGATTACCCAGCCCCCACGAGTGTGACTGCCATCACAACGCTGGTAATCAAGCAAAGATCCTAAGGGCTCCACTAATGTGTATAGGTGATATACTAAAATAAACACATGTACAAATTAAAGTAGAAACAAACCAAGTAGCATACTACTATATTGAGCAAGATTATCTGTACAAGGTGAATATCCCAAGCTTCCATTAATTAATATACAAACTAGTATGATACAGTAATGGCCTCTAGGGCATATACACTAACACGGGGATGTGAAATGAGGGTTTTCATTCTTTCATTCGATGTAAATTTGTAAAGTGATGTAATATTATTTTGCTGGGCATATCCAGTTTTAGATTGTAACCACCGTTGTATTATTTCTTTTACTGTTTTTGCTCCTAGGATAGACCCAACGTGGGGTGCACAAACTACCGGGTACTTTGAAGTGCCGAGTGGCCTAATCACTTTATTGAGGGAGGTTGCTTCAATTCGAGTATTTGGCGGGTAGTTTGCCGCACCCGTAGGGGTCTAGGGTGGGGTCTGGCCATTCATCACGACCGTGGAATCTCTCTTTCATTACAGGCTCAAACGAAACGCGGAATTCCTAGTATATCCAATATGTTCATCTGTGATCTGCAATGCCTATTACTGCGTGAGACGAATGTATATATCTATATATGATATCTAGTAGGCGTTGCTTATGTTTTGCATCTGTGCTAGTCCAGCCACCGCTCTGTCGTTAGTTAAGTAACCTAACGGTTGATGACGGGGCCCAGTGGCGAATGCGGATGGCATAAGTGGACGTGATATTTTCGTCTTTTTATGTGATGATAGGTGTAAATGATGGGACTGCATTACATTAATGCAAAGAAAACAAACCAAAGTTGAATTGTTGGAACAAAATTTAAAACCACTCGGTTATTTTAAAAACATGAGACTTTTAAATGCGGAGATTAAACCACTCCTTTTAAAAGCTATCAGGTTCCTTCGATTATATCAAGTTCACTACGTTCACGGTTTCGCCAAAACAATTCGTAGCCCTCAGTCATTTCAGTTGGATATTCATTAGTATTCAAGCTATGTATTTTGACCTTCGCCAAGGCATAGTGATTGGTAGCTGCTGAATATTCATCAGTAGCATAAATAGATGCGTTGGTTTGGGACAGTCGTACTACTATTTTGGCCTTCGTTAAGGGTATGTACGGGTGGGTTCAAATTAACCTGGACAATGACGAGTAGAACTTGACATGTGACTTATGATATGTTGGCCTTCGTCAAGGTCATAAGAGCATGGGGAAAAAATCCACATCGGGAGTTTCTAAGGAAACAGAAACTTGCTAGTGCTGCATACCATTTGGAGTGATAATGTTGGTAGAATTCCTTCAGGATTATCACACAATGATATTTGGATCCCGATCCTACTGTGACTGTATTCTACTGCTCGGGAGATTTTTCACTTAACGATCAATGCTATAAACCAAGTAGGTGTCTAGAACGGTGTTAGCGGGGCTATGCCTTGTAACGTTTTGAAAATCGTTTCGGTGAATTTTCGGAAAATCGTTAAAATAAGGGGGGTTTCCGTAAAAAGTCAAAATACAAATATCTTTGTTATAAAATTAAATATACATATTCTAGCTTTGTAATTGCTATTAATTGGTGTTTATTGAGCCACTGGTGAAATTTCAAATTTTCTGAAAATTTTTCCGAAATTAATTATTTAAAATTTTTTTAAGCCGTCACTAATACATTTAATTAGGGAAAATTACAACTTGGAATGAGTTGAAACAAATTTTGTGCATCATAACACATTAAACAAAATTTTATCATGTGGTTTTTGAAATGAAATGGTTTGCCAAAACGGTTTAGAAAATATCGAAGAAAAATGGCTTAATTAGCGAAATTAGTGTTAATGGGAATTGGGGTAATACATTTATCTTTTCCTTAACCCACACACCCACACCTCACCATCTCTCCCCCTCCCCATGTGGCCGGCCCCACTTGACAGGCCCTCCCTCTCTCTCTCTCTCCAATCACCTCACTTTCAAGAGAAAAGAAAAGAAAAGAAAAGAAAAAGATAAAAGTAAAAGGGTGGACTTTGACTTTTTCAACACTTTCTCCACCTCACTCTCTCTCCTCCTTCACCCCCCTCCAATTTCTGTCCGAAAATCCACATCCCAATAGAAGCCCTCCCCTTCCTTCTTCTCCTCTCTTTTCCATCAAAATAATTGTCAAAAAATCAAGTAAAACCTCACCGAAATCAAAATCCAACTCCTACCCATTTCTCATTTGCCTATCTAGCATGGATCTTGGTGCAAGGATTTCAAATTGGAGGTCTAGATTTGTAGTTTGATTCATGGTTGTGAGGTATAACGTTTGACCCATTGTTCTTTTTGGTTTAAATTCCATATTGAAGCTTGTTAGGTGCTTAATTTCGGTTTAATTGAAAGTTGTGGGTTTGCAAGAGAAGGTTTAGATTAGGGTTTGTGAAAAATCTAGTTAGGGTTTTGTGTTGTGAGACTATGGTTGTGGGAGGTATTTGCCATATTAATATTTTGCTAAACCAAATTACGTTGCTAATTTGCTTTTTGTTGATTTAAATTGTGATATTTATATAAATTGTAAACTAAAATTTTAAAATAATTATATTCTTGTGAGATAAAATTCAAATTAAGGTTTCATGTCATTATAAATATTATATTGAGTGGTTTAATGCTTTTAGTTCATGAAAATCCAAGCTAAATTGTTGTTTGTGCATTTTTGCTATAAATTGCTAAAATTTGGGTATATTGTAAACTAGAATTTTGGGGTTAATGAAATTTATTGGGATTAAATTATGCAAATTGTTTTTATGACTTATTTAAGATATTTAATAAGTATTATGGCCACTAGATTTGTTTAAACATCGAGTTTTGTACTAAAACGGGTAATTTTTGCTTGCTAGATTTTTCGAAAAATGGCTTTTAAGGTGAATTTGGGTTTTTTGTGAATTTTAACCTATTTTATATTATAGTTAGTGTTCGTGGATGCGCAAATGAATGTGTTTGGGTTTTCTCGATGGTTTGACGTTTGTACATCGACATCGAGGGTTGGTTTGGCTATTCTTGCATGCGTAGGCCATAGGTTTTGACCTATGCGTGATACGCGTGCCGATTTGATTTTCGTATGCCGTTTCGATTTTGAATTTGATTTTAATGCGATATGGTGCGTTATGATATATAGGTACCCCATGTGGACTTCGAGACGACAAGCAAGCGCGTGGCGACGTCAGCACCGACGAGCAAGGACCAGGTGAGTAGATTTATATCTACGGGGAGAAGTCGGGTGGATGGCGTATAGCACTCCCGCAGTCCGTAGTATAGTTCATATATATATGTTTATATAGGTGTTTTATGATACGAGAATGTTTATTCATGATATGATTATGTGTTCATGGATTAGCTTTGGGTTAGTTGTGAAACCTCTAGAGTAGTTGTTATACCCACATACGAACACACAGACTTGCATACATTACTTTCTTGTGCGTAGACGGGGATGTGTATATATCTATATACGCGTGGGTATGGGACTATGCATATATACATTCATATACACATGCATGGATGATGAGGATAGTACTTGGGATTTGAGATGAGTCGATGAGATTTGATTTGAGGCCGTGAGATCGGTGATATGGCAGGGTTCGTATTTGAGATACGACATGACGTTGTAGAGGGTCCTTGACGTAGTGTTTCACACACGTGCATGCATACTTAGGCGGTATCAGTATTGTACTAGACGTAGATCAGTACCCCGATCATGATATTTAATAATGAGGATACCAGATGAATAGTATGATGAATGTGATATTGACCCGTACCCAGATTTGGGATGCCGTACGACGGATTTACGTACGAGCTATATATTGATGTTTGATCAGCACGCTTGACTTGGGAATATTTGATTATAGATATGGTATCGGATGTGATATTATCGAGGCGGGATCACCGACTAATATATATATACATATGTATCCGCACGCAGAGAATTTGTTTATATCAGATTTTTGTATTTTTATACCGCCCAATTTTTATCACATTGCTTATCGGTAGGTACTCTTGAGCCGTGTTTGCTAGTCAATTGCAGGATACAGGTTCTCGACTCTTAACAATGAAATTCATGGAAAAACACGACAAAATCCGGGTTCCTGCCAACCACAGACAAAACACGGGTCTCCGCTCTTTACCCGTCTGTTGTCACACATCAGTTGAGGAGACAAAATGGCAAATCGATTGTCATTTTCATGCACAAGGCTCAATGGCAACACAAGATCCAAGAAATCTACGCGGAGCTCAAGAAAATCATGGCAAAAAGATCCACATCCAATCACCTTTTGGTTTACTAAAATTCTGGAAGAAATGTGGAAAGATTATCAGAAAAATCATATACCAGACTGAAGTACATGAAAGACCAGGGAACCCCACAAAGTCAGAGAAGCCAATTCCACTAAAGTGCCGCGGTTCCGCGGCATAAGCATGCTTAGGCCGCGGAACCGCGACCTTATGGCCTCCTCATGTGCTGATGTTTCAGGGGTAGTTTTGTCTTTTCATGAGGGGACAGTTTTTTTGCCCTAGGTTTTCAGTTGCCTGCCTATAAATAGCCCAGAACTTGCCAAAGCCAATGGTGCTTAATCTTGTATTTTTCTAGGTTTAGAATACTTGTTTCTTCTTCCTCTTCTCATCTCTTCTCCATTGAAAAACTTGTAGTGAGCTTTTGTGAGTGAAGAATGATGAATAAAGAAGTTCATTTTATTATCATACTTGTCTTGCTCTTATGTTAAATGCTTGTAATTTTCATTTGTTAACTTAGTTGTTGTTATTTCTTGTTGTTTCTTTCTTTCTCTTTTTCTTTATCCTTAAAACAACCATGATGCTTACGCTTGATCCTTGCCAAGATGAGGTGGCAAATAGCTAGTTGTTATCTTCTAATCTCCTTCTTTCTATCTTCCTCTTTGTTTTGTTTTCTTTTCATTATGATGTGTGAGTAGTTTCCATACTTGTTAGGGTAGGATAAGGGAAGTTTGAGAGAAGGAAATCTCTCTCACTCTTTCCTTGCCCAACATCTTAAATCGACTCCCGTTAATTGAACCACAATCCGCTCCCTACGGCACCCTATCCTACATGATAGCGGTGATTCCGTAGTGAGACCGGTTGTGGTTGAATTAACCGGAGGTTATGGCTAAGAGCCAAGAACGGACGGACAAGCACCAAAAGGAAGAACTTAAGCGTTGGAAAGCCTAGCTTATACTCGCAAGTTCCTTTCTAGTCGTGCTAATCCCCGTTGATGCCGATTACCGTAACACCGATATTAAGAGTGGCAACGAAAAAAGTGAGAGACTCCTAACCCAAACTAACCTAATCCTAACCCTAAGAAGCTCTCTTTACATATCATTTTAACACTTAGATAATCACAAACAAATCTGGACTTTCGGACTTAACTCGTTAAAGCACATAGAAAAAGATTCCCATCTCCCTGCGGACGACCCGTACTCAACCGGCTAGCTACAAGAGAAACCGTTTTCATTGCGGTAATTAACTAAACATGAACACGCAGAACCGCTAACAATCAAATGGCGCCGTTGCCGGGGAGACGGTAGTTTATTTCTTTGTGTAATTTCGGGTTAACTTGTGAATATAAATATAACTAAAAAACAAAAAAAAATACTTTGTAAAGAAAAATCATTTTTATTTGTGATTAGTTTTTGTGCAAGTGTGCAGGATAAAACGACGTTCGAGTTCAGTGCCAAAGACGTGGGAAGATAGACCCACATTTCGCGGCTACACCGCGACGGATCAAAACGAAGCAAACGGTCTACTGTAAAAATCTGAAGCAGTTACAGTGAGAAAATCAAGATTCAGAAAATCCAGACAAGAAGAGGACAGCCAAAGAGGGACCCACAGAATTTTTGAAGCCCCATCTCCACTACTACGCCGCGGAACCGCGGCATAAGCAAGCTTAGGCCGCGGAACCGCGGCGGTCTGGTGCCATCAGGGCTTCAAATTCCCTGTAAGTGTTTCTCTCCTCCTCCTCACTCCTCTGGACTCCAATAAACTGTGTTTTCTGCAGCATTCATTGCGCAAACTCTCTTCCCCCGTCCAATAAACTGTTCTTCTGCAGGATTCTTTGCGCCGCGCTAAAAATAAAAATTGTTTGCAGTTGATTTGTTACCGCTTTGCATTCATTAATACGGACTTAAGGGGCTTGAAACCAATTCAGATTGGGTGGGGATTTCATCACCCTTCCCAGGACCCCAGAAATCACAAAAAGCATATGCATTGACCATTGTTAAATTAGAAAATACTAGACTCAGCCCTAAGTACTTCGCGCTTAATAGGACAGAGGACTAGTTACAGGCATCGGCCGTTTATCCTATCTGACTTTTGCGGTGCCTAGGCAAGTGTGACGAAGGCAAGTGGTTATTTAATTAAGGAACTTCGCGAAAGCGTTGGACAACCTCCCACTTACCTGGCACTTATCTGGCCGCAATTGGCGGAGAAGAGGCGGTTTGAGGTCCTGTTTCTAGTTCTTTGGAACAGTTAGGAGCTGTCTAGCTGACCTAGGTAACCCTAGATCTAGGTGTGATTGTGCATATCTTGTTTGTGATTGTTTAAAGCCGTAAATCCGTACATATTTCTGTAAAGCTCTTCCTAAAAATAAAAAAAATTGAAAAAAAATCAAAAACTTTTATAAAAACTTGCCCTTTTTCGCCAAAATCCATTTTTCACCCACCACCCATCGCCTTTCTCCATTGACGTTTTCTTACCCTCACCTTCTCCGTTTTGACTATACTAAACTCGTTTAGTGTATGTCCGCTTGGACTCGGGACACTAGCGCCCGCCTAGTCCGCATTACGTTAGTCGCTACCGACTACGCGATCGACTCAGACGTCGAAACTCCGTCCACTCCTCTTTCACCTTTACCTTTGCCGGCCAACTCCGACGTTGACCGGAATTCTGTTCATACATCTTCACCTTCACCATCACCAACCTCTTCTTCCGCGATGTCAGGATTTAATCCGAACATCTCTTTGACTACCCCTGGATTGGCTCCACCTCCTACGGAGACCAATAACCCACCACCACCGCCTGTTGTAGCGCCGCAGCGAATCGCGCTCCAGGATCGTTTCTATCCCACCCGTTCTGCACTTCCCACCTGCCTTTCTCTTCCACCGGCCAATGGGGATAATTTTGAAATTAAGCCCCACTTCATCAACATGCTTCCACAATTTCAAGGGCTTGAATCTGAAGATGCCTATATCTTCATCAATAAATTTCAAAACGTTTGTGCCATGATGAAAACCACCCAACTGTCGGACGATGCTATACGTCTACGGGTCATTCCGTTCACTTTATGCGATCTTGCTGAAAAATAGCTGTATAGCACCGCTTCCCACTCGATAACCAGTTGGGACGAGTTTGTTAAAGCGTTTCTAAAAAAATTCTATCCGAATAATAAAACCGCAAGGATCCGCAATGAAATCAACCAATTCTCTCAGCTTCCTTCTGAACCCTTCTGGAAGTGCTTTGACCGGTACAAAGACCTTCTTGTTCAGTGTCCTCACCACGGTATAGAGAAATGGAAAATTTACCAAACCTTATACGAGGGCCTGATCCCAGCAACGAAGCAGTTGTTGGAAACCATCTGTCAGGGCCACTTCCTATCCAAATCTGACGAGGAAGCGTGGCAATTCTTTGACGACCTTGCGGAGCAAACGCTACAATGGGAGAGCACCAGACCGACGACTTCTTCTTCTACCTCCACTTCTACCGGTCAGTCTAGGGTAGGAATTCACCAACTTGACGTCTCTATTGCGATGAAAGCTGAAATGGCCGCAATAACGAGAAAGCTTGAAGCGATAGAAAGCAAATTTTCTTCTCCTGCTCCTGCCCCTGTTCTTCCCCTTCGTACCATCTGCGCTTGTTGTTCCGATCCTTCTCACTTAACCGAAGAGTGTCCTTACAATCCACCATCGCAACGACAGGATCAGGTTAATGCTGCATTCCAGCAAAGACCGAGGAATGATCCATACACTTCCACCTACAATCCCGGTTGGAGGAACCACCCTAATTTCGCCTGGAATCAGAATCAGAATCAATTCCAAGGCAACAATTTCCAAAGGCCCCCTCCGCCGCAAAAACTGTTAGTGTATATGCCCTAGAGGCCATTACTGTATCATACTTGTTTGTATATTACTTAATGGAAACTTGGGATATTCACCTTGTACATACAATCTTGCTCAAAATAGTAGTATGCTACTTGGTTTGTTTTTACTTCAATGTGTACATGTGTTTATTTTAGTATATCACCTATACACATTAGTGGAGCCCTTAGGATCTTTGCTTGATTACCAGCGATGTGATGGCAGTCACACTAGTGGGGCTGGGTAATCTATAAGCACATCCTTATGCAGGTCCCTGGTCGCAGGACTATCGAGACAGGGCATCGATACTCCGGAGTAGACTAGCGCATGCGCTTCTCATCCCATTGTGGGAGACGGTCTGTCCCACAGCCGTCAGTACGTCGTACTTGAGATAGTATGCGGATGCTCGTTAGGTTATGGGTACACTGGACAGGACTCATCGGGAACTGACTAGTTGGTATTATGCCTATCGTTAGTTATCAGTTCCCAGGTGACATGAGTACAGCTTAGTCCGCTGACTTGACACTGTCACTTCGCCTCGAGTGTGTTCCCACTGTACTTTGATCACTACCCTACCACGGCTCAAAGGAGTCGTGCAAACAGGTAGTGGTTGGGTGCAGTCCCGAAGCACTTGGAGGCAGTGACGGTTAGACAGGATTCGTCTCTCCCGGTATTGGGGGTTGACATCGCGCTGTGTCTAGGAGAGCTATTACACGAGTAGTCCCTGGCCAGGGCAAACGAGATATACTGGTAGGCTTCCAGTGTTATCTCTGGGTGTTTTGGGCTTCGCTCCGGCACGACTTGTACCGCTATTGGGGGACTGACGTTTACCGCCCCCTAGGCCCGCCATGCGATGTATCAGACGAACAGACCGGACTGTACGGAGAATGTCACATTCAGGCTCAGTAGGAGTTCAGATGGGTTTCGCCTCGTCGGTCTTCTTGTCGGCATTACCTGGGGACCGTTACGCACAGCTAGTGCCGCTTGCGGTCTGTGGTTAAACCCACTGCCAGCGTAGTGTCGAGTCTTTAGAGTCCCACACAGAAAGCTTTTCGCCTTTAGGCGAAAGAGTAGAGGTCGCATGGTTTTGCGACAGGTCGCATGGTTTTGCGACAGGGTTCGGTCACATCCGTGCACTTGTGCACGTACAGTGTCCGAACAGTTTGCACTAGCGGGCTTTGGTTTAAGCCAGATCCTAGTGTACGTATTGGGATTGGATTTATCCATTTTGCATCCGTGTTCTTCGGAACACGGATGCGGGTGTGTATGCACAGTTGACGGGGAGATAGAGGCAGCGGATTCTCATTAGGGTTGTTGACAGTTGACCGTTGACTATTGACTTTTTGCTCAACCCTAATGAGAATATGATATAATTATATTAATTAAGTATTATGGTGACATGGTTGTTGACTTTTGTTGACTTTGTTGACTTGTTGACTTGTTGACTTTTGTTGACTTTGTTGACCGGTTGACTAGGCTTGACTAGTGGACCATCATGATAACCATAGCCATCATTTCATGGCAAAGACTTTTGCTTGCTTGCTCATTTGTGCAAAATGAGTGCATGAAATGATATGGTTATGGTTGCTTCAACCATCACATAACACTTGATTGGTATGATGAGTTATGATGCTTTTGGATTATGAGAGGGTGAAAGGAAAAAGTGAGGCTCATTCTTACTTGCTCATTCTCTCTCTTGTTCTTGAGCTCTCTTGTTTTTGCTCTCACCCTCTTCCTCTTGCTCCCTCTCTTGACTCTATGGTTCACTTGTCTCATGAGTTGAGAATCAAGAACCATAGATAAAATCCCATACAAACTCTTCTCTACTCACTCTAGTTCACAAGGTTTAGCAAACCGAGTGAACTAGTTACTTCAAAGTTCGAAGAAGGAGCCAAAGGTTGGAGCTTTCAGGTGGATCTATCTTCGGCATACGGAGACGACGGGAAGAAGCCGATCCGGACCACCATCGGAGTTTGAAGACGAAGGAGTTCAAGACAAGCAAGGTATAACCCCCTAACCGAGTTGTTAGCAACTCGTAGTTAGGTTGTTAGTTAGATATTTAACAAAGATCCGGGTTATAAGTCCATGTTACCACCTCTATAAAATCGTTTTTTATCAAATTCCGCTTGCCCGAAAGTACCGGGAGAGGTAGCATGGACTTACAGTGGTATCAAAGCCAGGTTATACTCTATCTAACATGTTAGCAAGTAACTAGAAGATCGATCAAAGAAAAAGTCGCGAAATGAACCCCGAAATTTGAACTTACTGTCGATTTTAAAAGTGCTGGAAAACTTTTTTGAAATACACCAAAAATCGACTCAGGGTTTTCTGAAGAGACTGCAAAAATTTTACACCCTAACTCGATCAAAGCGCCGCGGTTCCGCGGCGGGAGCACGCTCCCACCGCGGAACCGCGGCCGAGTTGACTCGGTCATGGGTTTTCTTTTTTGCAGTTTGCTCATAGGGGTATTTTGGGATTTTTGGAATATGTGTTTTCTACCCAGATTTTCCAGAACGAAAATTTTATTTTTGGGGTCCCGAAAATCCGTATTTTTGATCGAACTTCTAAAAGACTTAAGCTAACGGGTTTTTCTGTAATGTGATATTTGTATTGAACGTCTACTAATCGCTATATGTCGATTAGTGGGGGTTATACAAATCTGTGATCTGTAATGTTGCTGGAATGTGTATATGAATATGTTGGATTGTCGCGGGTGAATAGCCGGGGGTTGTGAGACGAGAGTTTTCTTTTCTTTCAATTCATGTAAATTTGTAAATTGATGTAATAATTATTTGTATAGCCGCACAACCGGGTCGGGGTTGTAGCCGTCATTGTATAACTTCTTTTTACTGTTTTTGCTCCTAGGATAGACCCATGGAGGGGGTGCACAAACTACCGAGTATGCCGAAGTGCCGAGTGGCCTACTCACGGAGATAAGGGAGGTTGCTTCGCTTCGGGTACTTGGCGGGTAGTTTGCCGCGCCCGTAGGGGTCTTGGGTGGGGTATTGGCTATTCACCGCGACCGTGTAATCTGCTTTTCGTTACAGGCTCGTACGAATTGCAGGTTCCTAGTATATCCAATGTATTCATTTGTGATCTGAAATGTTTATCATTGCAGTATATCTATATATGATATTATTTAGGCGTTGCTTATGTTTTACAGCCGCGCTAGCCCAGCCCCCGCTCTGTCGTTAGTTATGTAACCTAACGGGTAATGACGGGGCCCAGTGGCGAATGCGAATGGCATAAGCGTACGTCATATTTTGGTTGTTTTCTGCAATGGTAGGATTAAATGATGGGACGCATTAAAAGAACTAATGCAAGAATATCACGCATTAAAAGAACTAATGCAAGATAATAAACCAAGTTAAAGTCGTTGGAACACTTTCGAAAAACCACTCGGTTCTTTTCAAAACCAACTTTTAAATGCGGAGCTTGAGCCAGTCCTTTTAAAAGCTATCTCGTTCCATCGACTATATCAAGTTCACTACGTTCACGGTTTCGCCAAAACCATTCGTAGCCCTCCGTCGTTTCACATGAATAGTCAATAGTATTCAAGCTGTGTTTGTTGGCCAAAGTCAAGGCATAGTGATTGGTAGCTATTGGGTATTCATGTGCAACATAGATAGATGCGTTGGTTTGGAACAGTCGTACTGCCTTGTTGGCCAAAGTCAAGGGTAGGTGCGGGTGGATTCAAATTAACCTGAAGAATGACGGGTAGAACTTGACATGTGACTTATGATTTGTTGGCCAAAGTCAAGGTCATAAGAGCATGGGGCAAAAATCCACATCGGGAGTTTCATAAGTACTGAAACTTGCTAGATTTGCATACCATTTGGAGTGTGATGATTCTGGTAGGATTCCTTCAGTTTCGTCACGCGATGATATTTGGATCCCGATCCTACTGTGAGTATATGCTACTCCTCGGGAAATTTCTCACTAAACGATCAATGCTATAAACCTAGTAGGTGCCTAGAAAGGTGTTAGCGGGGCTACGCCCCCAGGGAAAAGAGGTTCTTTAATTAAGGAACTTCGCAAAAGCGTTCGAAAACCTCCCTCGAAGTACCGACACTGGCCTGGCTGAACGGTTAAGCAAGTATTGTACGGTGGGATTGATCCCGACTAATTCTTCCTTTATGGTTTGAGGAGGGATTCGAGAAACAGTGGGAGCCATCCTGTTTAGACAAACTAAAAACCACTCTAAACTTGCAAGAGCATCATGCTGAGTGTTTCTTCTTCTCTCTCCTAATTGCAGCGACCAATCGACATGACTGGACTTAAGTTACTTCTAGATAAAAACATACTGACAGGGCCAAACTACAAAGATTGGCTTAGGAATGTCAAGATGGCAATCACTTACGACAAGCTGGGGTATCTTCTTACCAGCAAAGCTCCCCCTGTCCCTGGTCCCACTTCCAGCGTCGCGGATAAGGAAATCCGCAAGACTTGGGAGATTGATAGCGCGAAGGCCAAGTTCCTCGTACTTGCCTCGATGGACAACGAACATCAGAGGAGGCACAAGAATATGGACCTTGAATCCATATTTCTCCATACAAAAGAACTGTATGGAGAGCAATCTCGTATCGCTAGATACGAAGCGTCGAAAAAGTTATTTTCGGCAAAGATGGCCGTCGGATCATCAGTAGCCGAGCACGTGCTAAAGATGATCGGCTACATTGCGGAGCTCGCGGACCTAGGGACCACATTGGAGAGTGAGCTCTATACGGACATAGTTCTCCAGTCCCTTCCTTCCACTTACGCCCAGTTTATACTGAACTTCAACTTACAAGAAAAAGAGGTTGAACTTTCAGAGCTCCTCAACATGCTGAGGAGCGCAGAGGGCACCCTACAGAAAAGTAGGGAAACATCCACTTTGTTTGTAGGAGGATCATCTTCTTCTAGGTCCAAGGCGAAAGCCATGGGAAAGAAGAAGAAAGCCCCCGCCAAACCAAGGGGCGGTGTTAGTAAAGTGGATACGAAGGGAAAAGCTAAAGCAACAAAGAAGGCGGGGAAGCTTGTGGATAAGGAAGAATGCTTCTATTGTCATAAGAAAGGACACTGGAAGAATGATTGCAGGGCTTGGAAGGCCAGAACACAGGAATTGAAGCAGGTTGTAGCTTCAGCTTCAGGTGTGTATGTTATTGAAAACTGTCTTTCAATAAACTCTACTTCCTGGGTATTGGATACCGGATCAGGATCTCATATCTGTAATTCTTTGCAGGCGTTGAGAAACCGTAGGGTTTTGAAGGCAGGTGACGTGACCCTCAGAGTTGCGAACGGAGCTAGTATGGATGCTAAAGCCGTGGGGGACTATCACCTGGGAATGTCAGATGGACATGTTTTGGTTTTACGTAATTGCTTTTTTGTACCCAACGCAACTTGTAATATCATTTCTGTATCTTTAGTTTCTAAAGAAGGTTATGAATTTGCGTTTGTAAGTAATGTTGTAAACATTCACCTTAATCAAGTTCTGATTGGGTCAGGTACATTGAGTAATGGTATATACGTATTGAACCAACCACAGATTTTCAATGTCCAGAATACACACAAAAGAAAGTCTCCGGAAATAAATCAGACTTTCTTGTGGCATTGTAGACTGGGTCACATCAATGAGAGAAGGTTGACTAAGTTACATACAGAAGGATATTTGAATCCGTTCGAATATCAATCGTATGCCACTTGTTAATCCTGTCTCAAAGGAAAGATGACAAAGACTCCGTTTACTGGACATGGAGTAAGAGCGAGCGAGCTCTTGGGACTCGTACACAGTGACGTGTGCGGTCCAATGTCTACACATGCGCGAAGCGGTTATTCTTACTTCATTACTTTTACGGATGACTTCTCAAGGTACGGTTATGTCTTCTTAATGAAACATAAGTCCGAAGCCTTTGGAAAATTCCAGGAGTATAAGAATGAAGTAGAAAAACAGACCGGCAAAAGTATCAAGATTCTAAGATCGGATCGAGGTGGAGAATACTTAAGTGCCGAGTTCCTGGACTATTTAAAAGAGAATGGAATTCTCTCTCAGCTTACTCCTCTATACACTCCGCAACATAACGGTGTATCGGAGAGACGGAACCGCACCCTATTGGATATGGTGCGGTCCATGATAGGTAACGCTGAGTTACCGCGATCATTCTGGGGATATGCGCTAGAATCAGCCGCATACCTTTTGAACCGAGTTCCTACTAAGACTGTTCCTACTACACCATATGAGATGTGGTGTGGGAAGAGACCCTATCTTAAGCACATTAAGACATGGGGATGTCCAGCTTTTGTCAAAAAGCAGCATGCGTACAAGTTCGAGGCACGCTCAGTACAGTGCAAGTTTGTGGGATATCCAAAGAACTCCAAGGGATATTTCTTCTACTGTGAAGAGGAACAAAAAGTTCTTGTTTCTCGTCATGCCTACTTCTTGGAAACTGAGTTTTTGGAAAACCAGATAAGTGGGAGCACAGTAGAACTAGAAGAAATTCCAGAACCACGGACTATTACTGAAAGTTTAGTGGAACCAGAGGGTTCAAAAGAACAGGACATTCCTACGCCGCTCCGCAGGAGTAGTAGGAAGACTCATCCGCCCGAGAGATACTACGGTTTTCTCATAGACGGGGATAGAGAGGATTGCATCATAGATTATGATGAGCCTACTAGCTTCCAGCAGGCCGTTCAGAGCGTTGACTCAGTGAAATGGCTGGATGCAATGCGGACCGAAATGGAGTCCATGTACACCAACAAAGTATGGACGTTGGACATTGCTCCAGACGGGGTAAAACCCGTAGGATGCAAGTGGATCTTCAAAAGGAAGATTGGTGTAGATGGACAGGTTGAGACCTATAAAGCTAGACTGGTAGCAAAGGGTTTTCGTCAAAGACCTGGCTTGGACTATGACGAAACCCTTTCTCCAGTAGCCATGCTGAAATCCATTCGGATCCTTCTTGCCATTGCTGCCTTTCACGATTATGAGATATGGCAAATGGACGTAAAGACCGCTTTTCTAAATGGAAATTTAGAGGAGTGTGTCTATATGGACCAACCAGAGGGTTTCATTCAGAGTGGGAGCAGCGGAAAGGTGTGCAAGTTGCTTAAGTCCATCTATGGACTAAAGCAGGCATCGCGGAGTTGGAACATCTGCTTTGATGAGACGGTCAAAGAATTTGGCTTTATCAAAAATCCAGATGAACCATGCATCTATAGTAGATTTGTAGCGAGAACTGTAGTATTCCTCGTTTTATACGTGTATGACATTCTTTTAATAGGAAATGACATTCCTATGCTACAATCTGTCAAGGGGTTCTTGTCACACAGGTTCTCCATGAAAGACCTGGGTGATGCCTCATACATCCTGGGGATCCGGATCCATCGTGATAGATCCAAGAGGATATTAGGACTTTCACAGTCCAGGTACATCGACACCGTACTGAAAAGATTCAGTATGGAAGATTCCAAGCGCGGTAACCTACCGGCTTGTCACGGGATCACCCTCTCTAAAGAGATGTCTCCGAAGACTGATTTGGAGAGGGATCGCATGTCTATTATACCCTACGCTTCTGCGGCAGGCTCTATAATGTATGCGATGTTGTGTACCAGACTGGATGTAGCTTATGCACTGAGTGTAGTAAGCCGGTATCAGTCAAACCCTGGGGAGAAACACTGGATAGCGGTAAAGAACATTCTCAAGTACCTGAGAAGGACAAAGGAGATGTTCTTGGTGTATGGCGGAAAAGACCTCCTGATCGAGGCCTTTGCTGACTCCTGCTTCCAGAGTGACAAGGATGATTCCAAGTCCATGTCGGGTTTTGTCATTACCCTCAATGGAGGGGCGGTGTGTTGGAAGAGTTCCAAACAAGAAACCGTTGCAGACTCGATGATGGAAGCGGAATACATCGCTGCATCTGATGCCGCAAAAGAAGCTGTCTGGATGAGGAAGTTCTTGAAAGAACTTCAGGTGGTTCCGTCCATTGTTGATCCAATACCTCTGTATTGCGACAACAACGGGGCTATAGCTTTAGCGAAGGAACCCAGGTCCAATCAGAGATCCAGGCACATCTTGAGGCGGTATCACCTGATCTGGGAGATCGTGGATCGCCAGGAGATCGAGGTTCGGAGAGTCGCTTCAGAAGATAACACTGCAGATCCATTCACCAAGGCCCTGCCCCAGACTCAGTTTGAGCGGCTGATCGAGATGATAGGTCTTCGATACGCCAGTACATGGCCTTAGTGCAAGTGGGAGATTGTTAGTGTATATGCCCTAGAGGCCATTACTGTATCATACTTGTTTGTATATTACTTAATGGAAACTTGGGATATTCACCTTGTATATACAATCTTGCTCAAAATAGTAGTATGCTACTTGGTTTGTTTCTACTTCAATGTGTACATGTGTTTATTTTAGTATATCACCTATACACATTAGTGGAGCCCTCAGGATCTTTGCTTGATTACCAGCGATGTGATGGCAGTCACACTAGTGGGGCTGGGTAATCTATAAGCACGTCCTTATGCAGGTCCCTGGTCGCAGGACTATCGAGACAGGGCATCGATACTCCGGAGTAGACTAGCGCATGCGCTTCTCATCCAAGTGTGGGAGACGGTCTGTCCCACAGCCGTCAGTACGTCGTACTTGAGATAGTATGCGGGTGCTCGTTAGGTTACGGGTACACTGGACAGGACTCGTCGGGAACTGACTAGTTGGTATTATGCCTATCGTCAGTTATCAGTTCCTAGGTGACATGAGTACAGCTTAGTCCGCTGACTTGACACTGTCACTTCGCCTCGAGTGTGTTCCCACTGTACTTTGATCACTACCCTACCACGGCTCAAAGGAGTCGTACAAACAGGTAGTGGTTGGGTGCAGTCCCGAAGCACTTGGAGGCAGTGACGGTTAGACAGGATTCGTCTCTCCCGGTATTGGGGGTTGACATCGCGCTGTGTCTAGGAGAGCCATTACACGAGTAGTCCCTGGCCAGGGCAAACGAGATATACTGGTAGGCTTCCAGTGTTATCTCAGGGTGTTTTGGGCTTCGTACCGGCACGACTTGTACCGCTATTGGGGGACTGATGTTTACCGCCCCCTAGGCCCGCCATGCGATGTATCAGACGAACAGACCGGACTGTATGGAGAATGTCACATTCAGGCTCAGTAGGAGTTCAGATGGGTTTCGCCTCGTCGATCTTCTTGTCGGCATTACCTGGGGACCGTTACGCACAGCTATTGCCGCTTGCGGTCTGTGGTTAAACCCACTGCCAGCGTAGTGTCGAGTCTTTAGAGTCCCACACAGAAAGCTTTTCGCCTTTAGGCAAATTAGTATAGGTCGCATGGTTTTGCGACAGGGTTCGGTCACATCCGTGCACTTGTGCACGTACAGTGTCCGAACAGTTTGCACTAGCGGGCTTTGGTTTAAGCCAGATCCTAGTGTACGTATTGGGATTGGATTTATCCAGTTTGCATTCGTGTTCCTCGGAACACGGATGCGGGTGTGTATGCACAGTTGACGGGGAGACAGAGGCAGCGGATTCTCATTAGGGTTGTTGACAGTTGACCGTTGACTATTGACTTTTTGCTCAACCCTAATGAGAATATGATATAATTATATTAATTAAGTATTATGGTGACATGGTTGTTGACTTTTGTTGACTTTGTTGACTTGTTGACTTTTGTTGACTTTGTTGACCGGTTGACTAGGCTTGACTAGTTGACCATCATGATAACCATAGCCATCATTTCATGGCAAAGTCTTTTTCTTGCTTGCTCATTTGTGCAAAATGAGTGCATGAAATGATATGGTTATGGTTGCTTCAACCATCACATAACACTTGATTGGTATGATGAGTTATGATGCTTTTGGATTATGAGAGGGTGAAAGGAAAAAGAGAGGCTCATTCTTACTTGCTCATTCTCTCTCTTGTTCTTGAGCTCTCTTGTTTTTGCTCTCACCCTCTTCCTCTTGCTCCCTCTCTTGACTCTATGGTTCACTTGTCTCATGAGTTGAGAATCAAGAACCATAGATAAAATCCCATACAAACTCTTCTCTACTCACTCTAGTTCACAAGGTTTAGCAAACCGAGTGAACTAGTTTCTTCAAAGTTCGAAGAAGGAGCCAAAGGTTGGAGCTTTCAGGTGGATCTATCTTCGGCATACGGAGACGATGGGAAGAAGCCGATCCGGACCACCATCGGAGTTTGAAGACGAAGGAGTTCAAGACAAGCAAGGTATAACCCCCTAACCGAGTAGTTAGCAACTCGTAGTTAGGTTGTTAGTTAGATGTTTAACAAAGATCCGGGTTATAAGTCCATGTTACCACCTCTATAAAATCGTTTTTTATCAAATTCCGCTTGCCCGAAAGTGCCGGGAGAGGTAGCATGGACTTACAACAACAAGCGCAACAACAAACTCAATTTCAGCAGCCCTTCCAACCCCAACCTTTTCAAAATCAGACGAACAACTTTGCACCTAACAATTCTTTTCCACCAAACAACTTTGTTCCATCAAACAACGATAAGGTTTCCTCGCTCGAACGAAGTCTGGAGGCGTTCGTTAAACAATCAACTCAATCCACCGCCAACATCCAGTCTTCCATTCAGTCTTTAGTGCAACACACTGCCGCACACGGGCAAAGCATCAAAACCATCGAGGCCCAGATTGCACAGCTGAATGCGTCCTTAAGCGAGCGAGAGAAGGGGAAGCTCCCGTCCCAGCCACTCCCAAATCCTGGTCACCCACAGAATGTACATGTTGCTCTTGAACAACAGAACCATAATGTGAGTGCCGTTACCACATTGAGATCGGGAAGGATGCTGCAAAACAACATTGGTACACGGATCAACGATGACACCCCGGCCGCCGCTTCTTCTTCTTCTTCTCCTGCTTCTTCGTCTTCTGAGCATATTCTCCATTCTTCAAAAGGCTCTTCTTCTTCTTCTTCTGCTCTGAACGGACCCGCCTCTCACTCCACGAAAACACCTGTTCTGGGATCCGTTCCGACTCCACAATCTCCTCCACTAGCATTAGACTCAACCAATTTTAAAAATGTCCCATTTCCAAACCGGTTGAGGTCTAATAAACAAAATCCTCAAATGGAGAAGATTCTGGAGTTATTTAAGCAGGTTAACATTAACATTCCTCTTTTAGATGCCGTCCAACAAGTCCCATCCTATGCGAAAATCTTAAAGGACTTATGCACGAAAAAGAGGAAGTCTCAGGTACCAAAGAAAGTTTTCTTGGCTAGTGCTGTGAGTGATGCTCTTACCCAATCTTTACCATAAAAATGGAAGGACCCTAGCTATCCTACGATTTCTATTACCATTGGGGATAAGAACATCAACCGCGCACTATTAGATCTTGGTGCCAGTGTTAACCTGCTTCCGTACTCAGTATACGAGCAATTAGGCGTAGGAGAGCTGAAACCCACACACTGTACTCTCCAAATGGCCGACCGATCGATCACCCATCCTAGGGGTGAGCTAGAGGATGTGTTAATCAAAGTCGGGGACTTCATATTCCCCGTTGACTTCATTGTATTAGACACACAGCCTGTAGCTAACCCCCGGAATCAAATTCCGGTGATACTCGGTCGCCCATTCCTTGCAACCTCAAATGCTGTGATCAATTGTCGCAATGGTTCGATGAACCTCTCTTTTGGAAACATGACAATTGAACTCAACATTTTTAGGTTGGGGAATCAGCCCTCCGAACCTAATGCTCATATACTGGACGTCTACTCGATCCAGGAGATCACCCCTGAAGAGTGTGAATTCGAGAAGTTTCTGTTCGATCATGCTAACCTTAACGCCACTAGTGCGTTGCTCCTCGAACCTGCTGCTGTTTCTGCGCCCGACAACGACTACGAGTGTTTCACGTTCTTGAACGATCTTAGCCGCTCGCAACCCGAGTTTGAATCCTTCGAATTTCTGGATGAATTACCTGAACCATCCGACTCGGTCGCTTACACTCGTTTTGAACCTTTGCTGGAGTCCTTTGAGTTCGAGACCTCTGCACCAATCTTGCCTTCAATCGTTTCACCTCCGACGCTCGAACTCAAGCCTTTGCCGTCTCACCTTAAGTACGCTTACTTAGGTGAGAACGAGACCCTCCCTGTCATCATCTCGGCTTCTCTAGCTCCAGAGCAAGAGAAAGCCCTTCTCGCGGTCTTGCACAGCAACAGGCAAGCTTTTGGCTGGTCCATGGCGGACATCAAAGGGATTAGTCCCCTGATCGTTGAACATCACATTCATCTGATGGATGAAGCCAAACCAGCCCGGGATCCACAAAGACGTCTTAATCCAGTCATGAAAGATGCTGTGAAGAAGGAGATCGTAAAATGTCTAGATAGTGGTGTCATTTACCCTATCTCTGATAGCCAGTGGGTTAGCCCCATTCACGTTGTCCCCAAGAAATCAGGTATAACGGTCATAACCAACGAGGCGAACGAGTTAATCCCTACTCGCACCCAAACTGGGTGGCGAGTATGCATCGATTACAGAAAACTCAACGCCGCAACGCGGAAGGATCACTTTCCGCTACCTTTCATTGACCAAATGCTTGAACGATTGGCCGGACACGAGTACTACTGCTTTCTTGATGGCTACTCTGGCTATAATCAAATTCCCATCGCCGAAAAAGACCAGGACAAGACCACTTTCACTTGTCCTTTCGGCACGTTTGCATATCGTCGCATGCCCTTTGGGTTATGCAATGCGCCCGCTACCTTCCAGCGGTGTATGATGGGAATCTTCTCAGACATGGTGGAAAAATTTCTGGAGATTTTCATGGATGATTTCTCCATCTTCGGCGATTCCTTCAACGAGTGTTTGCTGCATCTTGACGCTGTCCTTACCCGATGTAAGGACAAGAATCTCACTTTGAATTGGGAGAAGTGCCACTTCATGGTGCGCGAAGGTATTGTCTTAGGACATATCATCTCGCAAAATGGCATAGAGGTTGACAAAGCTAAGATTGAGGTCATTTCCAATCTCCCTCCTCCTCGATGCGTCAGAGATATCCGAGCCTTCCTTGGCCATGCCGGTTTCTATAGACAGTTCATCAAGGACTTTAGCAAGATTGCTAGGTCCTTGACTCTTTTACTGGCCAAGGATACGCCATTCGACTTCAACTCGAGCTGTGTGGCTGCATTCGAGTCATTGAAAGGCTCACTCACTTCTGCTCCCGTTCTTTCTTCGCCTGACTGGACGCACCCATTTGAGATTATGTGCGATGCATCCGACTTTGCCATTGGTGCTGTCCTTGGACAACACATCAACAAGATGCCGCACGTAATCTATTATGCGAGCCGAACCCTGAACGACGCCCAACTCAATTATACAACAACTGAGAAGGAATTCTTAGCTGTTGTATTTGCTTTAGAGAAGTTCAGGCCCTACCTCATCGGCTCTCCAGTCATTGTCTACACAGACCACTCTGCTCTGCGCCATCTTTTTGCGAAGAAAGATGCAAAATCTCGGCTGATACGTTGGATCCTCTTGCTTCAAGAGTTTGACCTTGTCATTAAGGACAAACGAGGATGTGAAAACGTAGTTGCCGACCATCTCTCACGACTTCCTTCTTCGCCTTCGCTTCCAATTCCGATCAATGACGTTTTCCCGGATGAACAGCTCTTGACAGTATCTTGCGAACCCTGGTTCACAGATATTGTGAACTATTTGGCCACGGGATTACTACCGACTGAATGGTCAAGTCAGGACAGACTTCGCTTCTTATCCCAAGTAAAACACTTTTACTAGGACGAACCCTATTTGTTCAAATACTGTCCCGACCAGATTATTCGTCGGTGTGTCCCAAACGAGGAATTCAAGAGTGTGCTGTCATTTTGCCACGATCAAGCGTGTGGCGGGCATTTTGGCCCCAGAAAGACAGCTGAGAAGATCTTGCAATGTGGTTTCTACTGGCCACAACTCTTCAAAGACGCTCATGACTATTGCAAGACTTGCTCCCGGTGCCAACACTTGGGCCGGATATCCCGGAGGAACGAGATGCCGCTCCAACCGATCTTGGTTGTGGAGATTTTCGACGTTTGTGGGATAGATTTCATGGGGCCATTTCCCAGCTCTTTTGGGAACTTGTACATCCTTCTCGCTGTTGATTACGTCTCTAAATGGGTCGAGGCTGTGCCCAGCCGGACTAACGACAACAAGGTTGTCGTTAGGTTTCTTAAAGAAAACATTTTCTCCCGTTTTGGGCACCCCCGAGCAATCATTAGCGACAATGGAAGTCATTTCTGCAATAAGACTTTCAAGGCCTTGATGCGGAAATATTCCATTAATCATAAGCTCTCTACGCCCTACCACCCCCAAACCTGCGGGCAGGCCGAAGTTTCAAATCGGCAAATCAAGCAGATACTGGAGAAGACGGTTTCCAAGAACCGTAAAGATTGGTCGCTGAAACTCACTGATGCCCATTGGGCATTTCGAACCGCTTATAAGACCGATCTTGGCATGTCTCCCTATCGGCTTGTGTACGGAAAAGCTTGCCACCTACCTGTCGAAATAGAGCATCGCGCATTTTGGGCGATAAAGGAGCTGAATCTGTCTCTCGAAGATGCGGGCAGCCATCGGAAGCTGCAGTTGAACGAATTGAGCGAGCTTAGGGATGAGGCTTACGATAACGCGGTTGTCATTAAGAACCGAACGAAGGTGTTTCACGATAAACACCTTTTGCGCAAAACCTTCGTACCTGGTCAGCAGGTACTGCTTTACGACACCCGACTACACTTCCATCCAGGAAAGCTCAGATCTCGCTGGAAAGGGCCGTATTTTGTGCGGAATGTGTATCCGCATGGCGCTGTGGATTTGGAGAATCCAAAGGACGGTTCATTTTTCAAAGTGAACGGACACCGACTAAAACCGTACCTTAGCGCCGAACCAACAGAAGAGCTCCTGTTCTTACAGGAGCCGGTTTACCCTGCATAATCTTCCTCTGCCTACCTCCAAACTTCGGTTATCCAGCCAAGAACAAGTGGACACTGTTCCAAATAAGTTTGGGGGTATGTATATACCATTTTGTATATTTTTGTGGATATTCTTTTCCTTTTTTGCTTTTCTTTTCTTTTTGTTAAAAAAAAATTGTGTATATCTAACCGACAATTTTGACCCTTCAAATGATCTCTTCATGCAATGACAGTGAGGACACTGTCCAGTTTAAGTTTGGGGGTACGCTCGGTACGCATTTCTTACCTTCGCATTCATATGTATATTTTGCATCCGCATATTAAAATCCATAAAATCCATAAAAATCTGAAAATTTTCTAAAAACATGAAAACTTTTTTGTCAAGTGGGAGGACTCTGATTCAACATTTCGACGGTTTTGTTTGATAAAATAAGAATAACTAAATCTTATGTTTAGATTTTGAAAACCTGAAAGATAACTCTCCTTTGAAGTTAACTATAGCTGATATACGTCTTTACATCACACTACACGTGCCGTGAGTTTTTGGAAATTAGATGACAAGTCTTTTTATGTCTAAAAACTTTTAAATGGATAAATGATTTTCTGAGGATCAAATAGGTTTGTTCGGAAATAAGTAATATCAAGAATAGTTTATGAAGTGAGTGAATATGAAGGAATGTTATTGATGCCTTAATTGGAACTAAGTCTGAAAAATAACCCATCTGAAACTTGATTGGAATGATTACACACGAAAACCCACTAAACACGTCTTTTATCGAAAAAAAAAATAATTGAAATGCCGGCTATATCTCCGTTCGTATTAAATCATCATGATTTTCACGCCAAACTGTCTTTTGTTTGTGGACCTATGTAACTTGAGCAATTAAGTCCGCTGGGCTGTTTCTACACCTAATGCCCTAAAGCCAACTGGTTTGTGTGTATTGGCCCAAAGCTCGCTAAGAAGCTTAGAAAGTCCAGATTAAAGCAAAGTCAAGCAAGTGTTCTCTCCGAATTAAAATTCCTAACGATTCTTTGTGTGAGAATAATCTTGATAAAAGACAGGCTTTTATAAAAAAAAATTTAACGGAGATATGAAGGTTTTATTCTATGATAAAGACTATTGCACGTTCACAGAGGTGTGTATGAAATGAAAACAAGAAAAAGGTGGAGTGAAATATAAGACTAGTTTCCTGTTAAGGAAGATAGAAATTCTAAAGTTGAAACTTTACTGGAAAACGAAACTTGAAAAATGCTTAACTCTTTATAAAACTTATGCGATCCTTTCAAAATTTTTATCTGGGCTTTATTGTGTGACATGATGACGTAAATCGATCCTCCTGGAAACTTAACGACACTATTTGCACTGCACGTAAAGACATATAAAATCTGTAGTTAAATAAGAAGCAAGTTGTGAAAAATAAAGGTTCGATAGTCTAGACTTGGGATTATAGAATTGTTATTTTCTGAAACAAACTTTAGGGTTTGAATCTTAGTTATTTTGCAAAACTAACTTGACCGGATTTTGTGGGTAGTATCCGCTGAAAACCCTCAGGAGACAACACTCCCCCTATTAGGGACACCTAGAGGTTTAACGGCTTGTTGCAAATGCTCAGTGCAATCGCGTTCCCTGCGAAAGTGATGTTAGGAAATTTTTTGTGAATAAATTGGCTTTGCTCGGGACGAGCAAATGATAAGTTTGGGGGTATTTGTTCATATCAGATTTTTGCATTTTTATACCGCCCAATTTTTATCACATTGCTTATCGGTAGGTACTCTTGAGCCGTGTTTGCTTGTCAATTGCAGGATACAAGTTCTCGACTCTTAACAATGAAATTCATGGAAAAACACGACAAAATCCGGGTTCCTGCCAACCACAGACAAATCACGGGTCTCCGCTCTTTACCCGTCTGTTGCCACACATCAGTTGAGGAGGCAAAATGGCAAATCGATTGTCATTTTCATGCACAAGGCTAAATGGCAACACAAGATCCAAGAAATCTACGCGGAGCTCAAGAAAATCATGGCAAAAAGATCCACATCCAATCACCTTTTGGTTTACTAAAATTCTGGAAGAAATGTGGAAAGATTATCAGAAAAATCATATACCAGACTGAAGTACATGAAAGACCAGGGAACCCCACAAAGTCCGAGAAGCCAATTCCACTAAAGTGCCACGGTTCCGCGGCATAAGCATGCTTAGGCCGCGGAACCGCGGCCTTATGGCCTCCTCATGTGCTCATGTTTCAGGGGTAGTTTTGTCTTTTCATGAGGGGACAGTTTTTTTGCCCTAGGTTTTCAGTTGCCTGCCTATAAATAGCCCAGAACTTGCCAAAGCCAATGGTGCTTAATCTTGTATTTTTCTAGGTTTAGAATACTTGTTTCTTCTTCCTCTTCTCATCTCTTCTCCATTGAAAAACTTGTAGTGAGCTTTTGTGAGTGAAGAATGATGAATAAAGAAGTTCATTTTATTATCATACCTGTCTTGCTCTTATGTTAAATGCTTGTAATTTTTATTTGTTAACTTAGTTGTTGTTATTTCTTGTTGTTTCTTTCTTTCTCTTTTTCTTTATCCTTAAAACAACCATGATTCTTACGCTTGATCCTTGCCAAGGTGAGGTCGCAAATAGCTAGTTGTTATCTTCTAATCACCTTCTTTCTATCTTCCTCTTTGTTTTGTTTTCTTTTCATTATGATCTGTGAGTAGTTTCCATACTTGTTAGGGTAGGATAAGGGAAGTTTGAGAGAAGGAAATCTCTCTCACTCTTTCCTTGCCCAACATCTTAAATCGACTCCCGTTAATTGAACCACAATCCGCTCCCTACGGCACCCTATCCTACATGATAGCGGTGATTCCGTAGTGAGACCGGTTGTGGTTGAATTAAACGGAGGTTATGGCTAAGAGCCAAGAACGGACGGACAAGCACCAAAAGGAAGAACTTAAGCGTTGGAAAGCCTAGCTTATACTCGCAAGTTCCTTCCTAGTCGTGCTAATCCCCGTTGTTGCCGATTACCATAACCCCGATATTAAGAGTGGCAACGAAAGAAGTGAGCGACTCCTAACTCAAACTAACCTAATCCTAACCCTAACAAGCTCTCTTTACATATCATTTTAACACTTAGATAATCACAAACAAATCTGGACTTTCGGACTTAACTCGTTAAAGCACAAAGAAAAAGATTCCCATCTCCCTGCGGACGACCCGTACTCAACCGGCTAGCTACAAGCGAAACCGTTTTGATTGCGGTAATTAACTAAACTTGAACACGCAGAACCGCTAACAATCATCAACCGGTCAACAAAGTCAACAAGTCAACAAAGTCAACCCCTCATCTCAACCATGACACAATAATACTTAATTAATATTATCATTAATCATATTTCTTATTCTCATTAGGGTTTAGAAAAAAGTAAATAGTCAAAAGTCAATAGTCAACAACCCCAATGAGAATCCTCTGCCTCTGTATCTCTGTCAACTGTGCATACACACCTGCATCCGCGTTCCGAGGAACATGAATACAAACGAGATAAAACCAATCCCAAAATGTACACTAGGATCTGGCATAAACCAAAGCCCGCTAGTGTTAACTGTCCGGCCACTAAACGTGCACAAGTGCACGGATGTGACCGAACCCTGTCGCAAAACCATGCGACCTGTCGCAAAACCATGCGACCTCTACTCTTTTGCCTAAAGGCGAATAGCTTTCTGTGTTGGACTCTAAAGACTCGACACTACGCTGGCAGTGGGTTTAACCACAGACCGCAAGCGACACTAGCTATGCGTAACTGTCCCCAGGTAGATGCCGACAAGAAGACGGACGAGGTGAAATCCATCTAAACCCCTACTGAGCCTGAATGTGACAATCTCTGTACAGTCCGGTCTGTTCGTCTGATACATAGCATGGCGGGCCTAGGGGGCGGTAAACGTCAGTACCCTAATAGCGGTACAAATCGTGTCGGAGTGTAACCCAGAACACCCTGAGATAGCACTGGAAACCTACCAGTATATCTCGCTTGCCCTGGCCAGGGACTACTCGTGTAATGGCTCTCCTAGACATAGCGCGATGTCAACCCCAAATACCAGGAGAGACGAATCCTGTCTAACCGTCACTGCCTCCAAGTGCTTCGGGAATGCACCCAACTACTACATGTTTGCACGACTCCTTTGAGCTGTGGTAGGGTAGTAATCTAAGTACAGTGGGAACACACTCGAGGCGAAGTGACAGTGTCAAGTCAGCGGACTAAGCTGTACTCATGTCACCTGGGAACTGATAACTGACGATAGGTATAGTACCAACCAACAGTTCCCGACGAGTCCCGTCCAGTGTACTCGTAACCTAACGAGCACCCGCATACTATCTCAAGTACGACGTACTGACGGCTGTGGGACAGACCGTCTCCCACACTGGGATGAGAAGCGTATAAGCTAGTCCACTCCGGAGTATCGATGCCCTGTCTCGATAGTCCTACGACTAGGGTCCTGCATAAGGATGTGCTTGTGGATTACTCAGCCCCCACCAGTGTGACTGCCATCACAACGCTGGTAATCAAGCAAAGATCCTAAGGGCTCCACTAATGTGTATAGGGGATATACTAAAATAAACACATGTACACATTAAAGCAGAAACAAACCAAGTAGCATACTACTATATTGAGCAAGATTGTCTATACAAGGTGAATATCCCAAGCTTCCGTTAAGTAATATACAAACTAGTATGATACAGTAATGGCCTCTAGGGCATATACACTAACAATCTCCCACTTGCTCTAAGGCCATGTACTGGCGTATCGAAGACCTATCATCTCGATCAGCCGCTCGAACTGAGTCTGGGGTAAGGCCTTCGTGAGTGGATCAGCAGTGTTATCTTCCGTAGAAACTCTCCGAACCTCGATCTCGTGGCGACCCACGATCTCCCTGATCAGGTGATACCGCCTCAAGATGTGTCTGGATCTCTGATGGGACCTGCGTTCCTTCGCTAAAGCTATAGCCCCGTTGTTGTCGCAATACAGAGGTATTGGATCAACAATGGACGGAACCACCTGAAGTTCAGTTAAGAACTTCCTTATCCAGACGGCTTCTTTTGTGGCATCTGCAGCACTGATATATTCCGCTTCCATCGTCGAGTCAGCAACGGTTTCCTGTTTGGAACTCTTCCAACACACCGCCCCTCCATTGAGGGTAAAGACATAACCCGACATGGACTTGGAATCATCCTTGTCACTCTGGAAGCTAGAGTCAGCAAATGCCTCGATCTGGAGGTCTTTTCCGCCATACACCAAGAACATCTCCTTAGTCCTTCTCAGGTACTTGAGAATGTTCTTTACCGCTATCCAGTGTTTCTCCCCAGGGTTTGACTGATACTGGCTTACCACACTCAGTGCATAAGCTACATCTGGTCTAGTACACAACATCGCATACATTATAGAGCCTACCGCAGAAGCGTAGGGTATAATAGACATGCGATCCCTTT
This sequence comes from Agapanthus africanus, assembly GCA_030015575.1. Taxonomy (NCBI): domain Eukaryota; kingdom Viridiplantae; phylum Streptophyta; class Magnoliopsida; order Asparagales; family Amaryllidaceae; genus Agapanthus; species Agapanthus africanus. Next base: position 620,615,709 of record JASDDO010000024.1, read on the forward strand.
CCAAATCAGTCTTGGGAGACATCTCTTTGGAAAGGGTGATCCCGTGACAAGCCGGTAGATTACCACGCTTGGAATCTTCCATACTGAATCTTTTCAATATGGTGTCGATGTACCTGGACTGTGAGAGTCCCAGTATCCTCTTGGATCTGTCACGATAGATCCGGATCCCCAGAATGTATGAGGCATCACCCAGATCTTCATGGAGAACCTGTGTGACAAGAACCCTTTGACAGATTGTAGCATGGGAATGTCATTTCCTATTAAGAGAATGTCATCCACGTATAAAACGAGAATTACTACAGTTCTCGCTACAAATCTACTATAGATGCATGGTTCATCTGGATTTTTGATAAAGCCAAATTCTTTGACCGTCTCATCAAAACAGATGTTCCAACTCCGCGATGCTTGCTTTAGTCCGTAGATGGACTTAAGCAACTTGCACACCTTTCCGTTGCTCCCACTCTGAATGAAACCCTCTGGCTGGTCCATATAAACACACTCCTCTAAATTTCCATTTAGAAAAGCGGTCTTTACGTCCATCTGCCAAATCTCATAATCGTGGAAGGCAGCAATGGCAAGAAGGAGCCGAATGGATTTCAGCATAGGTACTGGAGAAAAGGTCTCGTCATAGTCCAAACCAGGTCTTTGACGAAAACCCTTTGCAACCAGTCTAGCTTTATAGGTCTCAACCTGTCCATCTACACCAATCTTCCTTTTGAAGATCCACTTGCATCCTACGGGTTTTACCTCATCTGGAGCAACGTCCAACGTCCATACTTTGTTGCTGTACATGGACTCCATTTCGGTCCGCATTGCATCCAGCCATTTTACCGAGTCAACGCTCTGAATGGCCTACTGGAAACTAGTTGGCTCATCATAATCAATGATGCAATCCTCTCTATCCCCGTCTATGAGAAAACCGTAATATCTCTCGGGCGGATGAGACTGCCTACTACTCCTGCGGAGCGGCGTAGGAATGTCATGTTCTTTTGAACCCTCTGGTTCTACTAAGCTTTCAGCAATAGTCTGTGGTTCTGGAATTTCTTCCAGTTCTATTTCGCTCCAACTTGTTTCCTTTTCTAAGAACTGGTGTTCCAGAAAATGGGCATTATGAGAAACAATGATCTTTTGTTCCTCTGCGTAATAGAAGAGATACCCCCTGGAGTTCTTTGGGTATCCCATAAACTTGCACAGTACTGAGCGTGCCTCGAGTTTGTCCGCATGCTACTTTTTGACAAAAGCCGGACATCCCCAGATCTTCAGATATTGAAGATAGGGTTTCTTCCCACTCTATATCTCATATGGTGTGGTAGGCACAGTCTTAGTTGGAACTCGGTTCAAAAGGTATGCAGCTGATTCTAGTGCATATCCCCAGAATGATCGCGGTAACTCAGTGTTACTCATCATTGAACGTCCCATATCCAATAGGGTCCGGTTCCGTCTCTCCGATACACCGTTATGTTGCGGAGTGTATGGAGTAAGCTGAGAGAGAATTCTATTCTCTTTTAAGTAATCCAGGAACTCGGCACTCAAGTATTCATCACCTCGATCCGATCTGAATGTCTTGATACTTTTGCCGGTTTGTTTTTCTACTTCATTCTTATATTCCTGGAATTTTCCAAAGGCTTCGGATTTATGTTTCGTTAAGAAGACATAACCGTACCTTGAAAAGTCATCCGTAAAAGTAATGAAGTAAGAATAACCGCTTCGCGCCTGTGTAGACATTGGACCGCACACGTCGCTGTGTACGAGTCCCAAGAGCTCGCTGATTGTTAGAGATTCTGCGTGTTCAAGTTTAGTTAATTACCGCAATCAAAACGGTTTCGCTTGTAGCTAGCCGGTTGAGTACGGGTCGTCCGCAGGGAGATGGGAATCTTTTTCTATGTGCTTTAACGAGTTAAGTCCAATTTTTCAGATTTGTTTGTGATTATCTAAGTGTGAAAATGATATGTAAAGAGAGCTTGTTAGGGTTAGGATTAGGTTAGTTTGAGTTAGGAGTCGCTCACTTCTTTCATTGCCACTCTTAATATCGGTGTTACGGTAATCGGCAACAACGGGGATTAGCACGACTAGGAAGGAACTTGCGAGTATAAGCTAGGCTTTCCAACGCTTAAGTTCTTCCTTTTGGTGCTTGTCCGTCCGTTCTTGGCTCTTAGCCATAACCTCCGGTTAATTCAACCACAACCGGTCTCACTACGGAATCACCGCTATTATGTAGGATAGGGTGCCGTAGGGAGTGGATTATGGTTCAATTAACGGGAGTTGATTTCAGATGTTGGGTAAGGAAAGAGTGAAAGAGATTTCCTTCTCTCAAACTTCCCTTATCCTACCCTAACAAGTATGGAAACTACTCACACATCATAATGAAAAGAAAATAAAACAAAGAGGAAGATAGAAAGAAAGAGATTAGAAGATAACAACTAGCTATTTGCGACCTCACCTTGGCAAGGATCAAGCGTAAGCATCATGGTTGTTTTAAGGATAAAGAAAAAGAGAAAAGAAAGAAACAACAAGAAATAACAACAACTAAGTTAACAAATAAAAATTACAAGCATTTAACATAAGAGCAAGACAAGTATGATAATAAAATGAACTTCTTTTTTCATCATTCTTCACTCACAAAAGCTCACTACAAGTTTTTCAATGGAGAAGAGATGAGAAGAGGAAGAAGAACAAGTATTCTAAAACCTAGAAAAAATACAAGATTAAGCACACTTGGCTTCACAAGGTTCTGGGCTATTTATAGGCAGGGAACTGGAAATCTAGGGCAAAATTCTGCCTCTACATGAAAAGACCAAAATAACCCTGAAGTTTCGTCAACTGAGGAGAACGTACGGCCGCGGTTCCGCGGCCTAAGCATGCTAATGCCGCGGAACAGCTGCGCTTCAGAGGAGTTGGATCCTCGTATTTTTTGTGCTTCTTAGTGTTGATGTTTGGATCAGTTTGGTACACTTTTTTCTCAGAATCTCTCCACAAGTTGTCCAGAATTTCAGCAAGTCAAAAGGTGATTGGATGTGGATCTTTTTGTCATGATTTCCTCGAGCTCCGCGTAGATTTCTTGGATCTTGTGTTGCCATTGAGCCTTGTGCATGAAAATGACATTGATTTGCCATTTTGTCTCTTAAACTGGTGTGTGGCAACATACGGTTAGAGAGCGGAGACCCGTGTTTTATCTGTGGGTGATAGGAACCCGGATTTTTTCATGCTTTTCCATGAATTTCATCGTTTAGAGCCGAGAATCTGTATCCTGCAATTGACTAGGAAACACGGCTCAAGAGTACCTACCGATAAGCAATATGATAAAAATTGGGCAGTATAAAAATGCAAAAATCTGATATGAACAAATACCCCCAAACTTATCATTTGCTCGTCCCGAGCAAAGCCAATTTATTCACAAAAAATCCTAACCTCACATTCGCAGGGAACGTGATTGCACTGAGCATGTGCAACAAGCCGTTAAACCTCTAGGTGTCCCTAGTAGGAGGAGTGTTGTCTCCTGAGGGTTTTCAGTGGATACTACCCACAAAATCCGGTCAAGCTAGTTTTGCAAAATAACTATGATTCAAACCCTAAGGTTTTGTTTCAGAAAATAACAATTCTATTATCCTAAGTCTAGACTATCGAACCCTTATTTTTCACACCTCGCATCTTATTTAACTACGGATTTTATATGTCTTTACGTGCAGTGCAAATAGTGTCATTAAGTTTCCAGAAGGATCGATTAAAGTCATTATGTCACACAATAAAGCCCAGATAAAATTTTTAAAAGGATCACATAAGTTTTATAAAGAGTTAAGCATTTTTCAAGTTTCGTTTTCCAGTAAAGTTTCAACTTCAGAATTTCTATCTTCCTTAACAGGAAACTAGGTCTTATTTTTCACTCCACCTTTTTCTTGTTTTCATTTCATACACCTCTGTGAACGTGCAATAGTCTTTATCATAGAATAAAACCTTCATATCTCCGCTAAAATTTTTATAAAAGCCTGTCTTTTATCAAGATTATTCTCACACAAAGAACCGTTAGGAATTTTAACTCGGAGAGAACACTTGCTTTACTTTGTTTTAATCTGGACTTTCTAGGATTCTTAGCGAGCTTTGGGCCAATGCTCCCAAACCAGTTGGCTTTAGGGCATTAGGTGTAGAAACACCCCAGCGGACTTAATTACTCAAGTTACCTAGGTCCAAAAAACAAAACACTGTTTGGCGTGAAAATCATGATGATTCAATACGAACGGAGACATAACCGGCAGTTCAATTATTTTTTTGGATAAAAGACGCGTTTAGTGGGTTCGGTGTGTAATCATTCCAATCAAGTTTCAGATGGGTTATTTTTCAGACTTAGTTCCAATTAAGGCATCAATAACATTCCTTCATATTCACTTCACTTCATAAACTATTCTTGATATTACTTATTTCAGAACAAACCTTTTTGATCCTCAGAAAATCATTTATCCATTTAAAAGTTTTTAGACATAAAAGACTTGTCATCTAATTTTCAAAACTCACGACACGTGTAGTGTGATGTAAAGACGTATATCAGCTATAGTTAACTTCAAAGGAGAGTTATCTTTCAGGTTTTCAAAATCTAAAAATAAGATTTAGTTATTCTTATCTTATCAAACAAAACCGTCGAAATGTTGAATCAGAGTCCTCCCACTTGACAGAAAAGTTTTTATGTTTTTTTAAGAAAATTTTCAGATTTTTATGGATTTTATGGATTTTAACATGCAGATGAAAAATATACATATGAATGCGAAGGTTAGAAATGCGTACCGGGCGTACCCCCAAACATAAACTGGACAGTGTCCTCACTGTCATTACATGAAGAGATCATTTGAAGGGTCAAAATTGTCGTTTAGATATACACAAAATTTTTATTTTTATTTTTTTGTGTTTTTGGTTTTAAGATAAAGAAAAAGAAAAAGAATATCCACAAAAATGTACAAAATGGTATATACATACCCCCAAACTTATTTGGAACAGTGTCCACTTGTTCTTGGCTAGATAACCGAAGTTTGGAGGTAGGCAGAGGAAGATTATGCACGGTAAATCGGCTCCTGTAAGAACAGGAGCTCCTCTGTTGGTTCGGCGCTAAGGTACGGTTTTAGTCGGTGTCCGTTCACTTTGAAAAATGAACCGTCCTTTGGATTCTCCAAATCCACAGCGCCATGCGGATACACAATCCGCACAAAATACGGCCCTTTCCAGCGAGATCTGAGCTTTCCTGGATGGAAGTGTAGTCTGGTGTCGTAAAGCAGTACCTGTTGACCAGGTACGAAAGTTTTGCGCAAAAGGTGTTTATCGTGAAACACCTTCGTTCGGTTCTTAACGACAACCGCGTTATCGTAAGCCTCATCCCTAAGCTCGCTTAATTCGTTCAACTGCAGCTTCCGATGGCTGCCCGCATCTTCGAGAGACAGATTGAGCTCCTTTATCGCCTAAAATGCGCGATGCTCTATTTCGACTGGTAGGTGGCAAGCTTTTCCATACACAAGCCGATAGGGAGACATGCCAAGATCGGTCTTATAAGCGGTTCGAAAGGCCCAAAGGGCATCAGTGAGTTTCAGAGACCAATCCTTATGGCTTTTGGAAACCGTCTTCTCCAGTATCTGCTTGATTTGCCGATTTGAAACTTCGGCCTGCCCCCAGGTTTGGGGGTGGTAGGGCGTAGAGAGCTTATGATTAATAGAATATTTTCACATCAAGGCCTCGAAAGTCTTGTTGCAGAAATGACTTCCATTGTCGCTAATGATCGCTCGTGGGTGCCCAAAACGGGAGAAAAAGTTTTCTTTAAGAAACCTAACGACAACCTTGTTGTCATTAGTCCGGCTGGGCACAGCCTCGACCCACTTAGAGACGTAATCAACAGCGAGAAGGATGTACAAGTTCCCAAAAGAGCTGGGAAATGGCCCCATGAAATCGATCCCCCAAACATCGAAAATCTCCACAACCAAGATCGGTTGGAGCGGCAACTCGTTCCTCCGGGATATCTGGCCCAAGTGTTGGCACCGGGAGCAAGTCTTGCAATAGTCATGAGCGTCTTTGAAGAGTTGTGGCCAGTAGAAACCACATTGCAAGATCTTCTCAGCTGTCTTTCTGGGGCCAAAATGCCCGCCACACTCTTGATCGTGGCAAAATGACAGCACACTCTTGAATTCATCGTCAGGGACACACCGATGAATAATCTGGTCGGGACAGTACTTGAACAGATAGGGTTCGTCCCAGTAAAAGTGTTTTACTTGGGATAAGAAGCGAAGTCTGTCCTGACTTGACCATTCAGTCGGTAGTAATCCCGTGGCCAAATAGTTCACAATATCTGCGAACCAGGGTTCGCAAGATACTGTCAAGAGCTGTTCATCCGGGAAAACGTCGTTGATCGGAATTGGAAGCAAAGGCGAAGAAGGAAGTCGTGAGAGATGGTCGGCAACTACGTTTTCACATCCTCGTTTGTCCTTAATGACAAGGTCAAACTCTTGAAGCAAGAGGATCCAACGTATTAACCGAGATTTTGCATCTTTCTTCGCAAAAAGATGGCGCAGAGCAGAGTGGTCTGTGTAGACAATGACTGGAGAGCCGATGAGGTAGGGCCTGAACTTTTCTAAAGCAAATACAACAGCCAAGAGTTCCTTCTCAGTTGTTGTATAATTGAGTTGGGCATCGTTCAGGGTTCGGCTCGCATAATAGATTACGTGCGGCATCTTGTTTATGTGTTGTCCAAGGACAACACCAATGGCAAAGTCGGATGCATCGCACATAATCTCAAATGGGTGCGTCCAGTCAGGTGAAGAAAGAACGGGAGCAGAAGTGAGTGAGCTTTTTAATGACTCGAACGCAGTCACACAGCTCGAGTTGAAGTCGAATGGCGTGTCCTTGGCCAGCAAAAGAGTCAAGGGCCTAGAAATCTTGCTAAAGTCCTTGATGAACCGTCTATAGAAACCGGCATGGCCAAGGAAGGCTCGGATGTCTCGGACGCATCTGGGAGGAGGTAGATTGTAAATGACATCAATATTTGCTTTGTCAACCTCTTTGCCATTTTGCGAGATGATATGTCCTAAGACAATACCTTCACGCACCATGAAGTGGCACTTTTCCCAATTCAAAGTGAGATTCTTGTCCTTACATCAGGTAAGGACAGCGTCAAGATGCAGCAAACACTCGTTGAAGAAATCGCCGAAGATGGAGAAATCATCCTCGAAGATCTCCAGAAATTTTTCCACCATGTCTGAGAAGATTCCCATCATACACCGCTGGAAGGTAGCGGGCGCATTGCATAACCCAAAGGGCATGCGACGATATGCAAACGTGCCGAAAGGACAAGTGAAAGTGGTCTTTTCTTGGTCTATTTCGGCGATGGGAATTTGATTATAGCCGGAGTAGCAATCAAGAAAGCAGTAGTACTCGTGTCCGGCCAATCGTTCAAGCATTTGGTCAATGAAAGGTAGCGGAAAGTGGTCCTTCCGCGTTCCGGCGTTGAGTTTTCTGTAATCGATGCATACTCGCCACCCAGTTTGGGTGCGAGTAGGGATTAACTCGTTCGCCTCGTTAGTGATGACCAGTATACCTGACTTCTTGGGGACAACATGAATGGGGCTAACCCACTGGCTATCAGAGATAGGGTAAATGATACCACTATCCAGACATTTTACGATCTCCTTCTTCACAACCTCTTTCATGACTGGATTGAGACGTCTTTGTGGATCCCGGGCTGGTTTGGCTTCAACCATTAGATGAATGTGATGTTCAACGATCAGGGGACTAATCCCCTTGATGTCCGCCATGGACCAGCCAAAAGCTTGCCTGTTGCTGTGCAAGACCGCGAGAAGGGCTTTCTCTTGCTCTGGAGCTAGAGAAGCCGAGATGATGACAGGGAGGGTCTCGTTCTCACCTAAGTAAGCGTACTTAAGGTGAGACGGCAAAGGCTTGAGTTCGAGCGTTGGAGGTGAAACGATGGAAGGCAAGATTGGTGAAGCGGTCTCGAACTCAAAAGATTCCAGCAAAGGTTCGAAACGAGTATAAGCGACCGAGTCGGATGGTTCAGGTAACTCATCCGGAAATTCGAAGGATTCAAACTCGGGTTGCGAGCTGCTAAGATCGTTCACGAACGTGAAACACTCGTAGTCGTTGTCGGGCGCAGAAACAGCAGCAGGTTCGAGGAGGAACGCACTAGTGGCGTTAAGGTTAGCATGATCGAACAGAAACTCCTCGAATTCACACTCTTCAGGGGTGATCTCCTGGATTGAGCAGACGTCCAGTATATGAGCATTAGGTTCGGAGGGCTGATTCCCCAACCTAAAAATGTTGAGTTCAATTGTTATGTTTCTAAAAGAGAGGTTCATCGAACCATTGCGACAATTGATCACAGCATTTGAGGTTGCAAGGAATGGGCGACCGAGTATCACCGGAATTTGATTCCGTTGGTTAGCTACAGGCTGTGTGTCTAATACAATGAAGTCAACGGGGAATATGAAGTCCCCAACTTTGATTAACACATCCTCTAGCTCACCCCTAGGATGGGAGATCGATCGGTCGGCCATTTGGAGAGTACAGTGTGTGGGTTTCAGCTCTCCTACGCCTAATTGCTCGTATACTGAGTACGGAAGCAGGTTAACACTAGCACCAAGATCTAATAGTGCGCGGTTGATGTTCTTATCCCCAATGGTAATAGAAATCGTAGGACAGCCAGGGTCCTTCCGTTTTTGTGGTAAAGATTGGGTAAGAGCACCACTCACAGCACTAGCCAAGAAAACTTTCTTTGGTACCTGAGACTTCCTCTTTTTCGTGCACAAGTCCTTTAAGATTTTCGCGTAGGATGGGACCTGTTGGACGGCATCTAAAAGAGGAATGTTAATGTTAACCTGCTTAAATAACTCCAGAATCTTCTCCATTTGAGGATTTTGTTTATTAGACCTCAACCGGTTTGGAAATGGGACGTTTTTAACATTGGTTGAGTCTAATGCTTGTGGAGGAGATTGTGGAGTTGGAACGGATCCTAGAACAGTTGTTTTCGTGGAGTGAGAAGTGGGTCCGTTCAGAGCAGAAGAAGAAGAAGAAGAAGGAGAGCCTTTTGAAGAATGGAGAATAGGCTCAGAAGACGAAGAAGCAGGAGAAGAAGAAGAAGAAGAAGCGGCCGGGGTGTCATCGTTGATCCGTGTGCCAATGTTGTTTTGCAGCATCCTTCCCGATCTCAATGCGGTCACGGCACTCACATTATGGTTCTGTTGTTCAAGAGCAACATGTACATTCTGTGGGTGACCGGGATTTGGGAGTGGCTGGGACGGGAGCTTCCCCTTCTCTCGCTCGCTTAAGGCCGCATTCAGCTGTGTAATCTGGGCCTCGATGGTTTTGATGCTTTTCCCGTGTGCGGCAGTGTGTTGCACTAAGGACTGAATGGAAGACTGGATGTTGGCAGTGGATTGTGTCGATTGTTTAACGAACGCCTCCAGACATCGTTCGAGCGAAGAAACCTTATCGTTGTTTGACGGAACAAAGTTGTTTGGTGGAAAAGAATTGTTGGGTGCAAAGTTGTTCGTCTGATTTTGAAAAGGTTGGGGTTGGAAGGGCTGCTGAAATTGATGTTGAGTTTGTTGTTGCTCTTGTTGTTGCGGCGGAGGGGGCCTTTGGAAATTGTTGCCTTGGAATTGATTCTGATTCTGATTCCAGGCGAAATTGGGGTGGTTCCTCCAACCGGGATTGTAGGTGGAAGAGTATGGATCATTCCTCGGTCTTTGCTGGAATGCAGCATTAACCTGATCCTTTCCTTGCGATGGTGGATTGTAAGGACACTCTTCAGTTAAGTGAGAGGGATCGGAACAACAAGCGCAGATGGTACGAAGGGGAAGAACAGGGGCAGGTGCAGGAGAAGAAAATTTGCTCTCTATGGCTTTAAGCTTTCTCGTTATTGCAGCCATTTCAGCTTTCATCGCAATAGAGACATCAAGTTGGTGAATTCCTACCCTAGACTGACCGGTAGAAGTGGAGGTAGAAGAAGAAGAAGTCGGTCTGGTGCTCTCCTATTGTAGCGTTTGCTCCGCAAGGTCGTCAAAGAATTGCCACGCTTCCTCGTCAGATTTTGATAGGAAGTGGCCCTGACAGATGGTTTCCAACAACTGCTTCGTTTCTGGGTCAGGCCCTCGTATAAGGTTTGGCAAAGTTGCCATTTCTCTATACCGTGGTGAGGACACTGAACAAGAAGGTCTTTGTACCGGTCAAAGCACTTCCAGAAGGGTTCAGAAGGAAGCTGAGAGAATTGGTTGATTTCATTGCGAATCCTTGCGGTTTTATTATTCGGATAGAACTTTTTGAGAAACGCTTTAACAAACTCGCCCCAACTGGTTATGGAGTGGGAAGCGGTGCTATACAGCCATTTTTCAGCAAGATCGCATAAAGTGAACGGAATGACCCGTAGACGTATAGCATCGTCCGACAGTTGGGTAGTTTTCATCATGACACAAACGTTTTGAAATTTATTGATGAAGATATAGGCATCTTCAGATTCAAGCCCATGAAATCGTGGAAGCATGTTGATGAAGTGGGGCTTAATTTCAAAATTATCCCCATTGGCCGGTGGAAGAGAAAGGCAGGTGGGAAGTGCAGAACGGGTGGGATAGAAATGATCCTGGAGCGCAATTCGCTGCGGCACTACAACAGGCGGTGGTGGTGGGTTATTGGTCTCCGTAGGAGGTGGAGCCAATCCAGGGGTAGTCAAAGAGATGTTCGGATTAAATCCTGACATCGCGGAGGAAGAGGTTGGTGATGGTGAAGGTGAAGATGTATGAACAGAATTCCGGTCAACGTCGGAGTTGGCCGGTAAAGGTAAAGGTGAAAGAGGAGTGGACGGAGTTTCGACGTCTGAGTCGATTGCGTAGTCGGTAGCGACTAACGTAACGCGGACTAGGCGGGCGCTTGTGTCCCGAGTCCAAGCTGACATACACTAAACGAGTTTAGTATAGTCAAAGCGGAGAAAGTGAGTGTAAGAAAACGTCAATGGAGAAAGGCGATGGGTGGTGGGTTAAAAAATGGATTTTGGCGAAAAAGGGCAAGTTTTTATAAAAGTTTTTGATTTTTTCCTTTTTTTTAATTTTTTTAGAAAGAGCTTTACAGAAATATGTACGGACTTACGGCTTTAAGCAATCACAAACAAGATATGCACAATCACACCTAGATCAAGGGTCACCTAGGTCTGCTAGACAGCTCCTAACTGTTCCAGAGGGCTAGAAATAGGACCTCAAACCGCCTCTTCTCCGTCAATTGCGTCCAGGTAAGTGCCAGGTAAGTAGGAGGTTGTCCAACGCTTTCGCGAAGTTCCTTAATTAAATAACCACTTGCCTTCGACACACTTGCCTAGACACCGCAAAAGTCAGATAGGATAAACGACCGATGCCTGTAACTAGTCCTCTGTCCTATTGAGCGCGAAGTCCTTAGGGCTGAGTCTAGTATTTTTTAATTTAACAATGGTCAATGCATATGTTTTTTGTGATTTCTGGGGTCCTGGGAAGGGTGATGAAATCCCCACCCAATCTGAATTGGTTTCAAGCCCCTTAAGTCCGTATTAATGAATGCAAAGCGGTAACAAATCAACTGCAAACAATTTTTATTTTTAGCGCGGCGCAAAGAATCCTGCACAAGAACAGTTTATTGGAAGGGGGAAGAGAATTCGCGCAAAGAATGCTGCAGAAAACACAGTTTATTGGAGTCCAGAGGAGTGGGGGAGAGAAGAGAGACACTTACAGGGATTTTGGCACCCTGAGGCCACCAAACGGCCGCGGATCCGCGGCCTAAGCCAGCTTATGCCGCGGTTCCGTGGCAGTAGGGTGGAGTTGGGCTTCTGAAATTTTTGGGTGTGCTCTGTTGGGTGTCCTCTGCTTGTCTGGATGTGCTGAATTTTGACTTGCTTACTGTATCTGCTCCAGATTTTTACAGTAGACCGTTTGCTTCGTTTTGATCCGTCGCGGTGTAGCCGCGAAATGTGGGTCTATCTTCCCACGTCTTTGGCACTGAACTCGAACTCCGTATTATCCTGCACACTTGCACAAAAAATAATCAAAAATAACAAGTTGATTTTTCTTTACAAAGTATATTTTTTTGTTTTGTTTTTCGGTTAGATTTATATTCACAAGTTAACCCGAAATTACACAAAGAAATAAACTACCGTCTCCCCCGCAACGGCGCCATTTGATTGTTAGAGATTCTGCGTGTTCAAGTTTAGTTAATTACCGCAATCAAAACGGTTTCGCTTGCAGCTAGCCGGTTGAGTACGGGTCGTCCGCGGGGAGATGGGAATCTTTTTCTATGTGCTTTAACGAGTTAAGTCCAATTTTCCATATTTGTTTGTGATTATCTAAGTGTTAAAATGATATGTAAAGAGAGCTTGTTAGGGTTAGGATTAGGTTAGTTTGAGTTAGAAGTCGCTCACTTCTTTCGTTGCCACTCTTAATATCGGTGTTACGGTAATCGGCAACAACGGGGATTAGCACGACTAGGAAGGAACTTGCGAGTATAAGCTAGGCTTTCCAACGCTTAAGTTCTTCCTTTTGGTGCTTGTCCGTCCGTTCTTGGCTCTTAGCCATAACCTCCGGTTAATTCAACCACAACCGGTCTCACTACGGAATCACCGCTATCATGTATGATAGGGTGCCGTAGGGAGCGGATTGTGGTTCAATTAACGGGAGTTGATTTAAGATGTTGGGCAAGGAAAGAGTGAGAGAGATTTCCTTCTCTCAAACTTCCCTTATCCTACCCTAACAAGTATGGAAACTACTCACACATCATAATGAAAAGAAAAGAAAACAAAGAGGAAAATAGAAAGAAAGAGATTAGAAGATAACAACTAGCTATTTGCGACCTCACCTTGGCAAGGATCAAGCGTAAGCATCATGGTTGTTTTAAGGATAAAGAAAAAGAGAAAATAAAGAAACAACAAGAAATAACAACAACTAAGTTAACAAATGAAAATTACAAGCATTTAACATAAGAGCAAGACAAGTATGATAATAAAATGAACTTCTTTATTCATCATTCTTCACTCACAAAAGCTCACTACAAGTTTTTCAATGGAGAAGAGATGAGAAGAGGAAGAAGAACAAGTATTCTAAAACCTAGAAAAAATACGAGATTAAGCACACTTGGCTTCACAAGGTTGTGGGCTATTTATAGGCAGGGAACTGGAAATCTAGGGCAAAATTCTGTCTCTATATGAAAAGACCAAAATAACCCTGAAGTTTCGTCAACTGAGGAGACCGTACGGCCGCGGTTCAGCGGCCTAAGCATGCTAATGCCGCGGAACCACGGCGCTTTAGAGGAGTTGGATCCTCGTATTTTTTGTGCTTCTTAGTGTTGATCTTTGGATCAGTTTGGTACACTTTTTTTCTCAAAATCTCTCCACAAGTTGTCCAGAATTTCAGCAAGTCAAAAGGTGATTGGATGTGGATCTTTTTGTCATGATTTCCTCGAGCTCCGCGTAGATTTCTTGGATCTTGTGTTGCCATTGAGCGTTGTGCATGAAAATGACATTGATTTGCCATTTTGTCTCTTAAACTGGTGTGTGGCAACATACGGATAGAGAGCAGAGACCCGTGTTTTATCTGTGGGTGATAGGAACCCGGATTTTTTCGTGCTTTTCCATGAATTTCATTGTTTAGAGCCGAGAACCTGTATCCTGCAATTGACTAGTAAACACGGCTCAAGAGTACCTACCGATAAGCAATATGATAAAAATTGGGCGGTATAAAAATGCAAAAATCTGATATGAACACTCGCTCGCTCTTACTCTGTGTCCAGTGAACGGAGTCTTTATCATCTTTCCTTTGAGACAGGATTGACAAGTTGCATATGATTGATATTCGAACGGATCCAAATAACCTTCTGTATGTAACATCGTCAACCTTCTCTCATTGATGTGACCCAGTCTACAATGCCATAAGAAAGTCTGATTTATTTCCGGAGACTTTCTTTTGTGTGTATTCTGGACATTGAAAATCTGTGGTTAGTTTAATACGTATATACCATTGCTTAATGTACCTGACCCAAACAGAACTTGATTAAGGTGAATGTTTACAACATTACTTACAAACGCAAATTCATAACCTTCTTTAGAAATCAAAGATACAGAAATGATATTACAAGTTGCGTTGGGTACAAAAAAGCAATTACGTAAAACCAAAACATGTCCATCTGACATTCCCAGGTGATAGTCCCCAACGGCCTTAGCATCCATTCTAGCTCCGTTTGCAACTTTGAGGGTCATGTCACCTGCCTTCAAAAACCTACGGTTTCTCAACGCCTGCAAAGAATTACAGATATGAGATCCTGATCCGGTATCCAATACCCAGGAAGTAGAGTTTATTGATAGACAGTTTCCAATAACATACACACCTGAAGCTGAAGCCGCAACTTGCTTCAGATCCTGTGTTCTGGCTTTCCAAGCCCTGCAATCTTTCTTCCAGTGCCCACTCGTATGACAGAAAAAGCACTCATCCTTCCCTATAAGCTTCCCCGCTATCTTTGTTGCTTTTGCCTTTCCCTTCGTATCCACTTTACTAACACCGCCCCTTGGTTTGGCGGGGGCTTTCTTCTTCTTACCCTTGTCTTTCGCCTTGGACCTAGAAGATGAAGATCCTCCTACAAACAAAGTGGATGTTTCCCTACCTTTCTGTAGGGTGCCCTCTGCATTCTTCAGCATGTTGAGGAGCTCTGAAAGTTCAACTTCCTTTTCTTGCAAGTTGAAATTCAGGATGAACTGGGCGTAAGTGGAAGGAAGGTACTGAAGAATCAAGTCCGTATAAAGCTCATTCTACAACGTGGTCCCAAGGTCCGCGAGCTCCTCTATGAAGCCAATCATCTTAAGCACGTGTTCCGCTACCGATGATCCGACGGCCAATCTTGCCGAAAACAACTTCTTCGACACTTCGTTTCTGGCGATACGAGATTGCTCTCCATACAGTTCTTTTGTATGGAGAAATATGGATTCGAGGTCCATATTCTCGTGCCTCCTCTGATGTTCATTGTCCATAGAAGCAAGCACGAGGCACTTGGCCTTCGCGCAATCGATTTCCCAGGTCTTATAGATTTCCCTATCCGCGACGCTGGTTTTGGGACCTGGGACAAAGGGAACTTTGGTGGTAAGGAGATACCCCAACTTGTCATAAGTGATTTCCATTTTGACATTCCTGAGCCAATCTTTGTAGTTTGGCCCTGTCAGTATGTTTTTATCTAGTAGTAACATAAGTCCGGTCATGATGTTTGGTCGCTGCAATTAGGAGAGAGAGAATAAACACTTTAGCATGATGCTCTTGCAAGTTTAGAGTGGTTTTTAATTTGTCTAAACAGGATGGCTCTCATTGTCTCTCGAATCCCTCCTCAAACCAAAAAGGAAGAATTAGTCAGGATCAATCTCACCGTACAATACTTGCTTAACCGTTCGGCTAGGCTGGTGTCGGTACTTCGAGGGAGGTTTTCCAACGCTTTCGCGATGTTCCTTAATTAAATACCTCTTTTCCTTGGGTGCGTAGCCCTGCTAACACCTTTCTAGACACCTACTTGGTTTATAGCATTGATCGTTAAGTGAGAAATTTTCCCGAGGAGTAGCATATACTCACAGTAGGATCGGGATCCAAATATCATTGCGTGACAAAACTGATGGAATCCTAACAGAATCATCACACTCCAAATGGTAAGCAGCGCTAGCAAGTTTCAGTTCTTTTGAAACTCCCGATGTAGATTTTCGCCCCATGCTCTTATGACCTTGGGGTGAGGTCAAAATGTCATAAGTCACATGTCAAGTTCTTCCCATCATTATCCAGGTTAATTTGAACCCACCCGTACCTACCCTTGACGTAGGACAAAATGGCAGTACGACTGTCTCAAACCAACGCATTCTATCTATGCAACAGATAAATATCCGACAGCTACCAATCACTATGCCTTGGCGTGAGGTCAAAATACATAGCTTGAATACTACCGAATATTTAACTGAAATGATGGAGGGCTACGGATGGTTTTGGCAAAACCGTGAACGTGGTGAACTTGATATGATCGATGGAACGAGATAGCTTTTAAAAGGAGTGGCTTATGCTCCGCGTTTAAAAGTTCTTTTTGAAAAGAAACCGAGTGGTTTTGAAAGTGTTCCAACGACTTTTACTTGGTTTATTTTTCTTGCATTAATTTTAATGAGTCCCATCAATTAATCCAACCATTGCAGAAAACAACGAAAATATGACGTACGCTTATGCCATCCGTATTCGCCACGGGGCCCCGTCATTACCCGTTAGGTTACTTAACTAATGACAGAGCGGGGGCTGGACTAGCGCGGATGCAAAACATAAGCAACGCCAAAATGGATATCATATATAGATATACTCATTCGTCACATGCAATGATAGCCATTCCAGACCACAGATGAACACATTGGATATACTAGGAATCCGCAATTCGTACGAGCCTGTAACGAAAAGCGGATTACACGGTCGCGTTGAATAGCTTATACCCCACCCTAGACCCCTACGGGTGCGGCAAACTACCCGCCAAATATCCAAAGCGGAGCAACCTCTCTCAACGACGTGAGTAGGCCACTTGGCACTTCGAGATACCCGGTAGTTTGTGCACCTCACCTTGGGTCTATCCTAGGAGCAAAAACAGTAAAAAGAAATTATACAATGACGGCTACAACCCCGACCCGGTTGTGCGGCCAAAAATAATATTACATCAATTTACATATTTACATGAATTGATAGATAAAAGGAAAAACTCTCATCTCACAACCCCCCGGCTATTCATCCGCGACTATCCAATGAATTCATATACACATACCATCAACATTACAGATCATAGATATGTATAACCCCCACTAATCGACATATAGCGATTAGCAGACGTTCAATACATATATCACATCACAGATATATACCCGTCAGCTTAAGTCTTTAGAAGTTCGATCAAAATACGGTTTCAAGCCCCAAAAACTAATTTTTCTCTCTGGAAAATCTGGGCAGAAAAATCATATTCCAAAAATCCCAAAACACCCAAATAAACAAACTGTGAGAAAAATCGCCCACGGCCGAGTCAACTCGGCCGCGGATACGCGGCGGGAGCAAGCTCATGCCGCTGTTCCGCGGCGTGTTGATCGACTCTATGGACAAATTTTCTACAGTGAGTTTTAAAAACCCTGAGCCGAATTTTAAGGTAAGATTTATTAATTTTTGGAACAGAAAAAAATTCGGCAGAAAGTAAACATTTCGGGCGTGTTTCGCGACTTTTTCTCCGATCGAACTTCTAGTTACTTTGCTAACATGTTAGATAGTGTTTAACTAGGATCTGATACCACTGTAAGTCCACGTTACCTCTCCCGGTACTTACGGGCTTGCGGAAATGATGAAAAACGATTTTTCAAGAGTTGGTAAGATGGACTGAAAATACGGATCTTTGTTAAACAACTACCTAACAACCTAACTAGAGTTTTACCTACTCGGTTAGGGGGCTATACCTTTCTTGAACTCCTTTGTCTTGAACTCTTTCTGGTGTACGGATCGGCCTCACCTCGTCGTCTCCTTGCGCCGAAGATGGATCCACCTGAAAGCTTCTACCTTTGGCTTCTTCTTCGAACTTGAAGAAACTAGAACACTTGGTTTGCTAAACCTTGTGAACAAGGATGAGTAGAGAAGTGATATGGGTTTTCTTTTATCTCTAAGGCAATGTTTCTCAACTCATGAGAGGGTGTTGCCTTGAGCTAGATAGAGAGCAAGAGGAAGAGCAAGAGGGAGAGCTCAAGCAAAAGAGAGAAATGAAATGAGAGAATGAGTAAGTCTTTTGCCATCCAAGCTCTCATAATCCAAAACCATGATTACTCATAATAGTAATTGAGTATTAAGTGATGGTTCAAGTAAAAATAGCCATATCATTTCATACACTCATTTTGCAAAAAAAAATAAGTAAGCAAAAGTCTTTGCCATGAAATGATAGCTATTGTAATGATGATGGTCAACTAGTCCAACCTAGTCAACCGGTCAACAAAGTCAACAAAGTCAACCCCTCATCTCAACCATGACACAATAATACTTAATTAATATTATCATTAATCATATTTCGTATTCTTATTAGGGTTTAGCAAAAAGTCAATAGTCAACAGTCAACAGTCAACAACCCCAATGAGAATCCTCTGCCTCTGTCTCTCTGTCAACTGTGCATACACACCCGCATCCGCGTTCCGAGGAACACGAATACAAACGAGATAAAACCAATCCCAAAATGTACACTAGGATCTGGCTTAAACCAAAGCCCGCTAGTGTTAACTGTCCGCACACCAAACGTGCACAAGTGCACGGATGTGACCGAACCCTGTCGCAAAACCATGCGACCTCTACTCTTTTGCCTAAAAGCGAATTGCTTTCTGTGTGGGACTCTAAAGACACGACACTACGCTGGCAATGGGTTTAACTACAGACCGCAAGCGGCACTAGCTGTGCGTAACGGTCCCCAGGTAGATGCCGACAAGAAGACGGATGAGGTGAAACCCATCTGAACTCCTACTGAGCCTGAATGTGACAATCTCCATACAGTCCAGTCTGTTCGTCTGATACAACGCATGGCGGGCCTAGGGGGCGGTAAATGTCAGTCCCCTAAAAGCGGTACAAGTCGTGTCGGAGTGTAGCCCAGAACACCCTGAGATAGCACTGGAAACCTACCAGTATATCTCGCTTGCCCTGGCCAGGGACTACTCGTGTAATGGCTCTCCTAGACACAGCACGACGTCAACCCCCAATACCGGGAGAGACAAATCCTGTCTAACCGTCACTGCCTCCAAGTGCTTCAGGACTGCACCCAACTACTACCTGTTTGCACGACTCCTTTGAGCCGTGGTAGGGTAGTAATCTAAGTACAGTGGGAATACACTCAAGGGGAAGTGACAGTGTCAAGTCAACAGACTACGCTGTACTCATGTCACCTGGGAACTGATAACTGACGATAGGTATAGTACCAACCAACAGTTCCCGACAAGTCCTGTCCAGTGTACTCGTAACCTAAGGAGCACCCACATACTATCTCAAGTACGACGTACTAACGGCTGTGGGACAGACCGTCTCCCACACTGGGATGAGAAGCGCATACGCTAGTCTACTCCGGAGTATCGATGCCCTGTCTCGATAGTCCTACGACTAGGGACCTGCAAAAGGATGTGCTTGTGGATTACCCAGCCCCCACTAGTGTGACTGCAATCACAACGCTGGTAATCAAGCAAAGATCCTAAGGGCTCCACTAATGTGTATAGGATACCGTCGTGGTCTTGAGATGGATGGTAGGGGCCGGTCTGGACTGACGGCGCCCTAGATATTGTGATTGAGACATTGAGATTTTGAGATATTGAGGTACAGAGATTGTGACACAGAGATATCGAGATATTTGGACACTCATTTTGTGTCGATTCTGGGCACTGTTTTATGCTGATTTCATTTATGGTACCTCATTTTTAAAATACAGAAATCTCACCGATTTATGAAAGCAGTTTTATTTAGTACATGCATTCCGTTTCATGCATTCATACATCATCCATACGATATATTGCTACCTGAGGCACTGACACGGGCATATGGGATTACACTCGGGTTAGATATTTACCCTAATCATTGTTATAGGCTGCATGTTATATATATTTGAGGATATATTATGGTCGTTGACTTAGGTTTGCGTTGTTCATGCAGTTTCTGTCCGTGGATGTTTTTCTACTCACGAGTTGGAAACCCACCCCCGTTGTACCACAGTTCCTTGCAGGTTTTGCCGTACAGGTTTCATTACGGCTTTGCTGGCACAGCTTCTTTCGGGTGACTTGCTAGTAGGTGGGTTTATTTGTATCGTACCTATCATTATACATTGTATATTATTATTCAGTTGTATCAAGAAGTTCTATCAACCAAACAAGTATTTATTTTGAGATAGAGACCAGTGATGTTATTCTTTCGACCTTAGAGTTGCGCGTTGTATTTCTATGGATTTCCTGCTGTTTTGCGTTTCCTTTTGAGTTTTGATCCTTGCCCTTGGCGTTGTATATTATATTGCTTGTGTGGTTGTGACCGTCGATTGACGAAGAGCTAGCTCCCGCTTGCGGATGCCTTTTTATTGATTTCGTATACTATTCATGTTGTATCCCGTTTGGGGGCCAGTATTTACAAAGGAGACTCTGCCGAAATTTTCAAAAAATACTTGATGTTTTTTTTAAAAAACGCATAATTCGGCTTATGCTATTAAAACTACTTGTTTTAAGTTGTTTTTCCTTCACTCTACTACTTTTCTTGGTTTGGATTTCTGGGTTTTCGGCTTACTTAGATTACGTACGCCTCGAGACGTTTCGTAGTTCAAGTGCCGGTCATGTTCCGTACTTTCGGGACGTGACACGCCTCCAGGGAAAAGAGGTTATTTAATTAAGGAACATCGCGAAAGCGTCGAAAAACCTCCCTCGAAGTACCGACACTAGCCTGGCTGAACGGTTAAGTGAGTATTGTACGATGAGATTAAGCCTGACTAATTCTTCTTTTATGGTTTTAGGAAGGATTCAAGAGATAGTGGGAGCCATCCAGTTTAGATAAATTAAAAACCAATCTATACTTGCAAGAGCATCATTCTGAGTGTTTTTTTTCTCTCTCTCTCTCCTAATTGTAGCGAAAAGGTGACAAGATTATGTTACAGATAGATAATAAAATGACTGAGTTATACTATATTAACTTGCAAAGGTTTGTCCAGATGTCAATTACCTATGACAAGATGGACCACCTCATTACTACTCAAGCCTCCGTCGTCCCAGGTCATGTTTCCACCGTCGCGGATGTTGATATCCGTAAGACAAGGGAATAAGACTGTGCGAATGCCAAGTGCATCGTGTTGGTCTCATTTGATGGTGTATACCAGAGGCAGCACGAGAAGATGGACTTAGTTTCTATCTTCTTCCATAACAAAGTTTTATATGGAGAGCAATCTTGTATCGCAAGATATGAGCCCTCAAAAGAATTGCTTTAAGCTAGGTTGGCTGTCGGCTCATCTGTAAGGGACTACGTCCCTACATTGTTTAGCTATATTATAAAGCTCACGGACCTGCAGACCACGTTCGAGAACGAGTCATATGCTGACTTGATTCTACAGTCCCAACCTCCTACTTGCGCCCAGGGGAAGAAAGTTATACTTCCAGTTGAGGGCACCCTAAAGGAAACTAGGGAGACACCCACTCTGCTTACTTGGGAATCTTCCTCTTCTGGATCTAAGGCAGATGCCAAGGGTGAGAAGAAGAAGACCTCCACAAAGCCGATAGGCGGTGTCGGTAATGTAGAAGGAAAGGGAAGGGCAAAAGTTTCAAGGTTAACAGTACGGAAAGAAGGATGTTCCTATTGTCACGGGAAAGGACAATGGCAGAAGGGATGCAGGTCTTGGAAAGCCAGAATCCAGGATCCGAAGCATGTTGTGGCTTCGACTTCGGGTGTGTTTATGATTGAAAACAGTCTGTCAATTAACTCTACTTCCTGGGTACAAGATACCAGATCAGGATCTCACATCTATAATTCATTACAGGCTTTGAGAAACCGTAAAGTTATCAGGGCAGGTGATATGACTCTCAGGATTGGTAACGGAAAGAGTGTTGACGCTGTATCCGCAGTGTATATCACCTAGAATTGACAAGTGGGCAGATATTGATTCTACATAACTGTTTGTGTGTACCTAGTCTAGTTTGTAATCGATGTGGTTCACATCCACCTAAATAAAAGTTTGATTAGGTCAGGTACACTAGAGGACAGAATATATTAAATCAAGCTCAGGTTTTCAATGTCCAGAACACACTTAAAAGAAAGTCTCCAGAATTAAATAAGGCATTGTAGACTGGGTCACATTAATGAAACGCGGTTGACGAAGTTACATAGAGATTGATATTTGGATCCGTTCGAATATCAGTCTTATGCAACTTGTCAATCTTGTCTCATAAGAAAGATGACAAAGACTTCGTTCACTGGATACGGAGTAAGAGCAAGCGAGCTCTTAGGACTCATACAAAGCGACGTGTGTAATCCAATATCTACAGATGAACGAAGTGGTTATTCCTATTTCATTACTTTTACGGATAATTTCTCTAGGTTAGGATATGTCTTCTTGATGAAGCATAAATCCAATTCCTTTTGAGAAAATTCCGAGAATATAAGAATGAAGTGGAAAAACAAACTGGCAAAAGTATGAAGACACTGAGATCTGATCAACGTGGTGAATATTTAAATTGCCGAGTTCCTGGATTACCTAAAAGAGAATGGAATTCTCCCTCAGCTTACTCCTCCATACACACCACAACACAACGGTGTATAGGAAAGGAAGAATAAGACCCTATTCGATATAGTTCGTTCCATGATGAGTAACTCTGAGTTGCCGCGATCCTTCTGAAATTATGCACTAGAATCAGCTGCATATCTTTTGAATAAGGTTCTTACCAAGACTGTGCCTACCACACCATATCAAATGTGGAGTGGGAAGAAACCCTATCTTCAGTATCCGAAGATATAGGGATGTCCAGCTTTTGTTGAAAAGCGGTATGAGGACAAGCTCGAGGCATGCTCAGTACTGTATAGGTTTGTGGGATACCCAAAGAACTCTAGGTGGTATCTTTCCTATTAAGCAGAAGAACAAAAGTTTTTTGTTCCTCGTCATGCCCACTTTTTGGAAAATCAATTTCTTTAAAAGGAAATAGTGGGAGCAAAATAGAACTGGAAGAAATTCCAGAACCACAAACTATTACTGAAAGTATGGTAGAACCAGAGGTTTCAAAAGAACCAGACATACCTATGCCAATCCGCAGGACTAGTAGGCAGTCTCATCCGCCCGAGAGATACTACGGTTTTCCCATAGATGGGGATCGAGAGGATTGCATCATTGACAATGATGAGCCAACTAGCTTCCAGTAAGCCATTCAGAGCGGCTACTCGGTAAAATTGCTGGATGAAATATGGACCAAAATGGAGTCCATGTACACCAACAAAGTATGCACTTTGAACATTGCTCCAGAACGGGTAAAACCTGTAGGCCGCAAATGGATCTTCAGAAAGAAGATTGGTGTAGATAGATAGGTTGAAACCTATAAGGACAGACTTGTTGCAAAAGGTTTTCTTAAAAGACCTGGTTTGGACTATGATGAAACCTTTTATCCAGTGGCTATGCTCAAATCCATTCGGATCCTTCTTGCCATTGCTGCTTTCCAAGATTTTGAGATCCGGCAGATGGACGCAGAGACGGCTTTTCTAAATGGTAATTTGGAAGAGTGCGTCTATATGAATCAGCCAGAGGGTTTCAATCAGAGTGGGAGCAGCGAGACAGTGTGCAAGTTGCTTAAGTCCATTTATGGACTAAAGCAGGAATCGCGGAGTTGGAACATCTGTTTTTATTAAGACAGTCAAAGAATTCGACTTTATCAAAAATCCAGATTAACCATGCATTTATTGTAAGATTGTAGCAAGAACTGTGGAATTTCTCGTTGAGTATGTGGATGACATTCTCTTGATAGGAAATGACATTCCTATACTACAATCAGTCAAAGGATTCTTGTCACAGAGGTTCTCCATGAAAGACCTGGGTGATACCAACTACATTCTGGAGATCTAGATCTATCATGATAGATCAAAGAAGATGGTGGGACTTTCACAGTCAAGGTACAACAACACCATGCTGAAAATATTTAGTATGGATGATTCTAAGCACGATAGTCTACCGGCTTGTTACGGAATCACCCTCTTCAAAGAGATGTCTCCAAAGACTGATTTGAAAAGGGCTCGCATCATATCTATGCCATACGCTTCTGCGGTAGGCTCTATAATGTATGCGATATTGTGTACTAGACCAAATGTTGCTCACGCACTCTGCGTGGTAAGCCGGTATCAGTCAAACCAGGGGAGAAGCACTGGATAGCAATAAAGAACATTCTCGAGTACCTGAGAAGGACTAAAGAGATGTTCTTGGTGTATGGCGGAAAAGACCTCCAGATCGAGGCCTTTGCTGACTCCAGCTTCCAGAGTGATAAGAATGACTCTAAGTCCATATTGGGTTATGGCTTTACCCTCAGTGGAGGGGTGGTCTGTTGGAAGAGCTCCAAGCAGGACACCGTTGCAGACTCGACGATGGAAACGGAGTAGTTCGCTACATGAGACACCACAAAAGAGGCAGTCTGGATGAGGAAGTTCTTAATTGAACTTCTGGTGGTTCCTTCGATTTGTTGGTCAAATACTTTAGTATTGTGACAACAACGGAGCTATAGCTTTAGGGAAGGAACCAGATCCCATAAGAGATCCAGACATATCTTGAGGCGGTACCACCTGATCTGGGAGATCGTTGATCCCCAGGAGATCGAGGTGAGGAGAGTAGATACGGAGAACAACACAACAGATCCACTCACAGAGGCCATCCCTCAGACAGTGCTCGAGAGGCTATTCAAGATCTTAGGTCTGCGATATGCCAGTATATGGCCTTAGTGCAAGTGGGAGATTGTTAGTGATATATGCCCTAGAGGCCATTATTGTATTATACTGGATTGTATATTATTTAATGGAAGCTTGGGATATACACGGATATAGTAACAGACTTGCTCGAAATGGTAGTATGCTACCTGGTTTGTATCTACCTCAATATGTGCATGTGTTTTCTTAGCATATCGCTTATACATATTGGTAGAGCCGTTAGGATCTTTGCTTGATTACCAGCGTTGTGATGGCAGTCACACTAGTTGGGGATGGGTAGTCTATAAGCACATCCCATACAGGTCCCTAGTCGTAGGATTATCGAGACGGGATATCGATACTCCACAGTAGACTAGTGTATATGCTTCTTATCCCAGCAGGGGAGATGGACTTTCTCAAAGCCATTAGTACATCGTACTGGAGATAGTATGCAGGTGCTCATTAGATTATGAATACACTGGACATGACTCGTCGGGAACTGCTGGTGGGTATTATACCTATCGTAGGGTAGCAGTTCCCAGGTGACATGAGTATAGCTTAGTCCGTCGACTTGACACTGCTACTTCGCCTCGAATGTGTTCCCACTGTACTTTGATTACTACCAAACCACGGCTCAAAAGAGTTGTGCAAACAGGTAGCAGTTGGGTGCAGTCCCGAAGCACTTAGAGGCAGTGGCGGTTAGATAGGATTAGTCTCTCCCGGTATTGGGGGTTGATATCGCGCTGTGTTCGGAAAGCCATTACACAAAATCCTTGGCCAAGGCAAGCGAGATTTACTTTGGGTACTCCAGTAGTTTCTCAGGGTGTTTTGGGCTACTATCCGACACGACTTATTGCACAATTAGGGGTCTGACGATTACTGCCCCCTAGGCCTGATATGCGATACTCTTAGACGAACAGACCGGACTGTACGGAGATTGTCACATATAGGCTCGGTAAGAGTTCGGATGAGTTAGCTCACCGGCCTTCTTATCGACACATACCTAGGCATCCGTTACGTGCAGCTAGTACCGCTTGCGGCTTGTGGTTAAACCCACTATCAGCGTAGTGTCGAGTCTTCAGTGTCCCACATAGAGGGTTTCCCAGCACCGGGCAAAAGGTGTAGAGGCCGTATGGTTTTACGGCAGGGCTTCGATCACTTACGTGTACTTGTGCACGTATGATGATTGGGTGGATAATACTAGTGGGCTTTGGTTTAAGCTGAATCCTATCATTATTTTGATGGATTATTTTCTTTTCTTTGTATTCGTATTCTTCAGAATGTGGATGCGGGTATGTATATATGGATGAGGAGCATTCTCGTAATTTGCGAGAAAGCATCTAGAAGGGACACCTCATTTAGGGTTTGTTTTCTTTTATGGATTAAACTTAATGAAGTGTAGAAAATAGGTGGAGATATTTCTTGGGTGAGCTATAAGTCATCACTTGACAAAATATATATTTTTGAACCATGGTTAATTGTTGTGATATATTTATCTCAACAATGATTCATTTGGTTCAACTATTCATCATAAATGAAAAGCCATTCCTTTTCCAAGTTCACACTCCACTCTCTTTCTTCTTCCTCTAAATCATTAAAGCTCTCATGTGTTGAGAATCCTAGGGTTCCAAGTGACAAATTAATTCATCTTCTTACTTTACACCCTCTAGGACTTCTAGTTTAGTGAACTAGAAGCTGCAGTTACCTCGGATTTTAGGTAGGAGCTCGGACTATAGACTCTCGGGTAGATCGTCTTTGACTTGAGGAGGCCGTCGAGGTTTCTTCAATCCGTTTCGATCCTCGGAGCCTACGATGATGAGGAGGACAGCGAGAAGACCCGAAAGACACGATACTACGGGGTATAATATTCATCCGAGTAGTTAAACCTCAAGTAGTTTGCTAGCTATGGTTTATGATCGATCCTTGGTTCAAGTCGGTGTTGTGAAGCCTGTAAAAATAAGTTTTTGCAATTTCCGCTTTCCTGCGAACACGTGGGGTGCGCGACATCGACTTACACACTATGTTTTCGCTGCTCCCACTGACTACAACAACCCTCCGGCACAGTCATATACACATGCACTTCTAAAGCTAGTTTAGAAGGACGTTATACTCATCCTCCTTCCGGGTCTCGTAGTCTAGAACAGCAGCAATGCCAAGTCTGGTTAAACAAGAACCTCCCTATCACCGTTTCTGAGAAGACCGAAGTACCTCTCGGTGCCTGAGGTTACCCACCATATCTGCGTAGTGGCTAATGGAATGTGAAAACCAGTTGAATCTTTAGGTTCTATTAAATTTTCCGTAATCGTTTGTGGTTCTGGAATCACTTCCAGTTTTACCATACTCCCACTAATGTTTTCTGAAAAGAATCCATTTTACTAAAACCGGTGGCGAGTCAAGAAAAATACAACTATTGATATTCCAGATGGTAGAAAGTTAACCCTCATCATAGCCCGGGATAACCCACAAACTGCCATTACTGAAACGTGACTTGAGTTTATCCAAATTCTGGTTACAAGCATAAGCCGGACAACTCCATATACCTCAACATCGTCAAGATACGATCCATTCTATATACAATATAGAAACAGAGCAACTAATTTAATTTGAACCATATTCAAATCATGCAGCTGTCTCCAGTGCATGTCAACTAAGTGGAATGAGGCCAAGCAGCATTACTCATCTAGGAGTGCATCCAAATATGAGTAACCTGAAAGAGAAGCTAGTTCTCAAAACCAATACTATCAACGGAATACAAAACACATGTATCTACATCTTTGATCACCTTGAAGAATCCTGATACTTGCAACATATAGTTCCCTACTTTATTCTTATACCTATAACTTCTCAAAACTTGGACCTTGTGTTTCATCGAAATACTTGTCTAAAATTGGAGAAGTCACAAATAAACAAAATATAGTACGAGCACCAACTCCTTTGTCCTAATGGACACTGGACAACTAAGTCCCCTGAGATTAATAACTCATACCCTGTGCATCGTGGGTTGAAAAACTGTACCATGGTTAAGAAGAATTACACCGTTGTTGAATGCTTCTTACCTAACCATCAACTGATATAGGTAAATGTCATAGACATAATTTCAAAAAGTTATATCTCACTTTATAAAATAAACGTACAGATATATCATTTTGAAATTGGTGCAGAACTACGGATATTCAAAACTAAATATTTGCCGTCAGGCAAAAACACAGATGATTTCCTCAAATATCACCAATTACAATGAATTCAGATATAATGTGGATATAATCAACTAATTCCCAATATCTTACTCCCACTCATCATCTGTAATAATATACAGATGTGAGAAACAAATCTGGTAAATACATACTCTGGAATAAGGATCTAATTGCGAAATCAGTTTTCAATTAATAACGCACAATGAAACTGAAACATGAAAATGTTTTGAAGGGGCATCCGGGTATTCCTAGTAACGCCTCTTCCATTATCTAGATTCATGACTGTAACCGTATATTTACTTGCCATCTCTCCAATCCCTTTATTTGTCTTTACTTACTATCTTCTGTACACCACACTTAGGCTAATTGATTTTCTTCCATCCCTTCCTTTCGGCACCAGCCTATGGTTTGGAAGAAGACTATACAATAAGCGTAATAAATGTACCTTCCTAAAAACCAGGAGCCTTCGCAACCTGAGAGAAGGTAATGAAAAATGACAACCTGAATAATCCTATTCAATTTCTCCTGAACCGGAGAAATGCAAATATGAAGTAGGAGTGGCGATGATATACACGGCTTTGTCGTGAATGATAGTAGTCGCAATTTACTTTGCCCTCTGTCTAATCCCTTTATTTGTCTTCACTTACTACCTTCAGTACACTACACTTTAGGCTAATAGGTTTTCTTCCTTCCCTACCGTTCGACACCTGCCTATAGTTTTGGAGAAGACTATCCAATAAGCGTAATAGGTGTACTCTCCTAATACCAGGAGCCCTCGCTACCTGAGAGAAGGTTAAAGGAAAAGACAACCGAATAATCCTATTCAATTTATCCAGAACCGGAAACAATCCTTGAATATGAAACAAGTTTCTTCGAGTTCGTATGTAACTATACGATGGTCATATCCAATAAAAGGGGATCTTCGTAGCAATACAGAATATTCCAGAGAAATGCAAAGGGTAAAAGTAGGAGTGGCAATGATATATGCAACTTTGACAATCCAAAAGCCAATGTGATTTAAGAAGGTTCGGTTAATTTGGTCCATGAGTTTTAGTCTAGGGTCGTGCCAGAGATAGAGAGAGAGAGAAAAGAAACACTCAGCGTGCACTCTAACCTAGATCAGAATGGTTAATCACTTTATTTAATCAGGATGTCTCCCACTGTTTCCTCGAATTCTCCTTCAAACCCAAAAGAAGAATTAGTCGGGATGATCTAAAATCACCCAAGGAGTAAACTAACTCATCAGTGGGAATCGGGATCCAACTATCATCGCATGATAACTTGATGGAATTCACTCAATTCACCACAATCCAGAAGGTATGCGCAAGCCTGGCAAGTTTCCTGTATATTTGAAACTCCCGATATGAATTTTACCCCTAGTACCCAAGTGATCTTGATGAATAATCAACAAATCAAAAGGTCCTAGTCAAGTTCAACCTGTCATTATCTTGATTGCGTTAAACCCACCCGCATGACCCTTGACGAATAATAAAAAAAGTCGTACGACTGTTCTAACCAATCCACATGCCCATGCGACAAAAAAGCATTATAAAGCTACTACACACTACGTCTCGGTGAATAGCAACGAAAAAAGTAGCAAAAATACTAAGCAATACTAATCTGAAATGACGGAGGGCTACGGATGGTTATTGGCGAAAAACCATTAACGTAATGAACTTGATATCGTTGAAGGAATCCAAGTGGTTCTACAAATATATAGTGGCGCAAACTTTTGCTAAAGAGGTCACTCTCGGTGAAGGGATCTCGGATCTTTTCTCATTGAATGAGGTGCAAGATATTACAAACTGAATACCACGATGCAAAGCAAAAGGAAACAACTATAGTGAAGTTATTAGGCTGACACAAACTTCTGCCTAAAGGGTCATTCCCGATGAAGGGATCTCGGCCCTTTCCTCGTCGAATAAGGTGCAGGATATTCTAAACTGAATACCACTGTGCAAAGCAAAAGAGAATGTCTGTAATGTCTGTTTTTCAAAGAACTTGGTTCCAAAAACATAAAATAGGTTTGTTTTATCCTTGCATTGATCAGAATCAACGCAGTCCCATCAATTAATCATACCAAAAAAGGACGAAAAATATGATGTACGTATATGCCACCCGCATTCGCCACTCGGCCCCGTCATCACCCGTTAGGTTACTTAACTAACGACAGAGCGGGGGCTGGACTGGCGTGGGTGCAAAACATATACAATATCTAGTAGTATATATATAAATATATATAACATTCGTCCCAGGTATAATATAAAGTAACATCTCAGAATACCAGCCAAGCAACAAAGAGTGGTGGATAATCCTGGAGCCTCGGGTTTCATTTAAGCCGCAAATGAGACCCGACGTTCCATGTCGTGTGGATAGCCTGTGCAATGAAAACCTAGACCCCTATGAGCGCGGAAAATTACCCGCCAATCCCAGAAGCGAGGCAACCCTAATCAACAATGTGAATGGGCCACCCAGCACTCCACGGAATCCGGTAACTTGAGCACCCCTCCTTGGGTCAACCTATACCCCCTACGAGTGCGGCGAATAGCCCGCCAATTCTAGAGTGATGCCCCCTCCGTCTCACCGCCATAAAATGAGGGCCCGTTGCCCTCTATAACCCGGCTATTCGTGCACTCCACCGTGGGTAATCCTGTTAATTATATGTATGCCCTAGAGGCCATTACTGTACATGTGATGTATATTGTAGTGGATGCTTAGACATATATAGGGAGGACTTTCTTGCTCGACAAGATAGTATGCTATCTGGTTCCTCTTTATCTTAACATGTACAATTATAGTCTCTCTATTACATGTTAATAAAGCCCTTAGGATGAGTACTTGGCTACAAGGATTATGATGCAGATCATACTAGTGTGGACAGGGTAGTCGGCAAGTACATCCTTCAAATGTTCCTAGTCGTAGGGGTATCGAGACAGGGCATCAATACTCCAGAGTAGACTAGAGTATACGCTTCTCGACCCATATGATGGGCGATGAATGATCCGATATCCATTGGTGTTTGACATCAGAGAAGGTATACGGGTGCTCAGAGGAGACTGGGTACACTGGACGGACTCGCCGAGAACTCCTAGATGGTATTATACCTATCGACGAATAGCAGTTCTCTGGTGACACTGGTACATGTTAGTCTGTAGACCCGAGATCTTCATAGAGTCTTGTGTGATTCCCACTGTGCTTTGATTTCCACCATACCATGGTCAAAAGATCGTGCAAAAAGGTGGTTTTTAGGTACAGTCCCGAGTCACATGGAGGCAATGAGCGATATGAGGGGTTTCGTCTATCCCGGTATTAGGAGTTGATGTTGCGCTATGCTAGATTGGCCATAACAGGAAATCCCTGGCCAGGATTGCTGAGATCTACCGGTGAGTGTTATCAGTAGTTTCTCGAACCGTTATGGACCTTGTATCGGCATGACTTATCAGGCTATTGGGGTCTGACGTTATACCACCCCCAGGCTGTGATATGCGACATATCAGACGAAGAGACCGGACTGTACGGTAGTATTACTGATTGGATTCGCAGGAGTACGAGCAGGCTTGATTGTTGATCTTCTGATCACTCAATACCCGGGTAGCCGTTACGTTTAGCAGACCGCTTGCGGCTTGTGGGTGTTTGATATGATCATCACCTATTGCCGGCGTATTGACGAGCCTTTAGAGTCATACACAGAGGTTTCCTGGTTCATACGAAACGGAGTTGGAGCACATATGTAATATGTGCGGGACCGAGATTAATGCGTGTATATGATACCGCATTCTATTCTCGCGACTTGTGACATTGGCCGGTTATATGTGATATAGCCGGGTTATCGGATCAAGTGTTGATTCGATAAGTTGTTGCATTTGAAAGTAGTCGATTATACAGAATATAGCCGGATTATTAAATCAAGTGTTGATTCGATAAGTTGTTGCATTTGATATTAGTCGATTATACAGAATATAGCCGGATTATTAAATCAAATGTTGATTTAATAATTTAATGTCTAATTATATATATTTGATATATTAAGTTACACTAACTAATATTCATTCACTTAAGATTTCTTTTCTCACTTAATTTGTGCATGTGTATATATGATATATATTAGTGTACAATGTTTTGTGTCATGCTTGATGATACATGATTCATGGGCGTGTGTATGACTTACACCATGCTAAGTGATAATCTAGGGTTTTTAATTTCTTATGTAATTCAAAAATTGGTTGCATTTGGTCATTGCTAGAAACTTGGAGAAGCTTTGCTAACCATTGACTAAGTCCACAAGTTTTGTTTTACTAAAGATATTTATAAACCCAACCATTATAGCTAGCCATGGTTAACTCTCTACAAGGGTTAGCATATGATGTTAACTCACCCATGGTTCCTATTCTCCACTTGATTTTGATCATGAGATATTTCTTCATCTTCTTCATCAAAAGCTCACTAGCTTTTGGAAAATGGAGAAAAGATTGTGAGAAAAAGAAAACTAAAGAGAGCCCATTTGTTAGTTATATGTATGCCCTAGAGGCCATTACTATACATGGGATGTATATTGTAGTGGATGCTGGGACATATATAGGTAGGACTTTCTTGCTCGACATGATAGTAGGCTATCTGGTTGCTCTTTATCTTAAAATGTATACTTTCTGTCTCTCTGTTACATGTTGATAAAGCCCTTAGGATGTGTACTCGATTTGCAGGACTATGATGCAGATCATACTAGTGGGGCCTGGGTAGTCCATGAGTACATCCTTCAATGTTCCTAGTCGTGGGAATATCGAGACGGGGCATCGATATTCCAGAATAGACTAGCGTATATCTTCTCGACCCATGTGATGGGCGATGGATGATCCCATATCCATTGGTGTTTGACATCAGAGACGGTATGCGGGTGCTCAGTGGTGTTTGGGTACACTGAACGGACTCGCCGAGAACTCCCAGATGGTATTATACCTCACGTCAGATGGTAGTTCTCTGGTGACACTAGTACAACTTAGTCTGTTGACCCGAGATCGTCATAGAGTCTTGTGTGTCTCCCACTGTGCTTTGATTTCCACCCAACCACGGCTCTACTGAGTCTTGCAAACAGGTGGTTTTTGGGTACAGTCCCGATTCACATAGAGGCAATGAGCGATAGGAGGGGATTCGTCTCTCCCGGTATTGGGGGTTGATGTTGCGCTATGATCGACTGGCCATAACTGGTAATCCCTGGCCTGGGTTGAAGTGATTTACTGGTAAGTGTTATCAGTAGTTTCACGGTTGTTATGGACCTTACATCGGCATGACTTATCAAGCTGCTGGGGTCTGACGTTTACCACCCCTAGGCGAGATATGCGACATATCAGACGAACAGACCGGACTGTGCGGTAAGTGTTACTGATTGGATTCGCAGGAGTGTGAGCAGGCTTGCTCGTTGATCTTCTGATCGCTCAATACCCGGGTGGCCTTTACGTTTAGCAGACCGCTTGCGGCTTGCGAGTGATTGATATGATCACCACCTACTGCCAGCGTATTGACGAGTCTTTAGAGTCCTACACAGAGGTTTCCTGGCTCAAGCGAAACGAAATAGGAGCGCATATGAGATATGTGCGGACCGAGAATAATACCAATATGTGATACTGTATTCTATTCTCGTGATTAGTATCATCGGTCGGTTATATGAGATATAGCCGGGTTACCGAATCAAGTGTTGATTCGATATATTGATACACTAGATATTAGTCGGTTATATGCGATATGACCGGATCGCTAAATCAAGTGTTGATTTAATGATTTAATATATAATTATATATTTGATATATTACTTTACATTAACTAGTATTGGTTCACTTAAGATTGATTTTCTCACTTGATGTGCACAAGTTGTATATGTGATATATGTTTGTGCACTAGTTTTTATCATGATTGATGATACATGAAAACATGGGTGGGTGGGTGATATACGCCTTGTTAATTATAATTTAGGTTTTTATTTATCTTAATTATTCAAAATGGTGGCTTCTTTTGTCATGGCTTGAAGCTTCATGAAGCTTGAAGCAACTTTGACAAAGTCCAATCATTTTGTCTTGATTAAGATATTCATTAAACAAACCATTGTAATTAACTATGGTTTAGTCTCTACAAAGGTTAACTCACCCATGGTTGCATTATGATAGACTTCACTTGATTACTCTTTTTAGATAATTCATTCTTATTCTTTTCTTCTTCTTCCTCTTCTTGAAGTGAAGAAAAGTTTTCTAGAATTTTTCAAGTGGAGATTTAGAGTCAGAAATCCAAATCTAAAGTGAACCCATTTCCTATTTCATCATCCTCTACTACTTGCCATTTAGTTTAGGGTGTTCTCTTCACAAAGTTCTTGACCTAGTGAAGATGGAGCTTGATTTTGAGTCTCCTCGATGTAGATCATCTTCGACCTCGAAGTCAATGACCTAGCCCGCTCATTTCTCAGAAGAAACCATCGCTAGAGTCCGGGATCCCGAAGATCGCAGCGAAGGGACGTCAACACGGAGCTTTAGAAGTGAAGGACCGGATCTACAAAGGTTGTAATCCCTTTCACTTGTAGTTAAAATGTTTAGCTTACTAGTTTTCGCATAATCTCTAGTATACGATCTTGGTTAGGGTTGTTCGAAACGGCTATTTTTTTTGAAACGGGCACGGTTGATGCCTTGTAGAACCTTGTTAGAGTGCCTAGGAACCCCACAGGATCCTGGGACCTGTGGGTTATGAATGGTTGATGCCTTGTTAGAGTGCCTAGGAACCCTACAGTGGTATCAGAGCCAAGCTAGAGCTTTACGCGAAGTCTAGGCGAAGTTTAAAGTCCGATCGAACCCGTAAACCCCGACGAATACCCTTCTCTGGACAAATTTCAAAACTGTGATTTTTTATGAATTAAAAATGCTCAGAAAATTAAGAAGCAAAATCTAAGTATTACTGTGAAGTACGGCCCACTGATTCATCTATATGACCGCGGAACCGCGGCCAAACCAAGGGTTTGGCGGCGGTTCCGCGGCCCAAATTATGACTTAGTCCCTCATACTTCATATATTTATTCTTAGGTCCTTTCTTGTCAATTTTTTCTGGGAATTTTTTAATTCCACTCAAGTGTTGAGTTTTCTTAAGGTTGTATTGGGGACTCGTTGATTCGATCGGATAATTTAACATTGTTTAGTTTGTCCGGGTAATTTTTAGATCGTGTTAAAAAGTTCGACTGGATATCAATAACTCACTTTTTCCCTGCCGAAAAATTTCCAGGTGTTGGATTTTTCCGTAGTTTAAGAATGTTCTAAATCGTGCAAGTTACTTGATGGACCCTCTAGAAGACAACAAACCTTAACTCGATTATGTGACCGTCTTGAACTGCCTTTTGAACCTTAGGGTTTGGGGCGGTATGGCGTGCCACATGTGAGGCGTTGGCTTGACCCTTCTACGGCTGGACCGTTGGTAATGTGGCATGAAATGGATGTTTTTAAACTTATTTCAAGTGTTGAGCTATTTGGGAAAACTTGGGTGTTTGATTATTCGATCGGAAAGATTAACATTGTCTATTTATTTGGAATGTGATACAATATTTGGAATCCACAAATTGTTATGAGATAACTGATTTGAATGTTATAAATCTAGCACTTCAGTCTCAAATGATTGGTTGCCACGGGATTTTGATGCGATCAAAAGTCCGTCGCAATTACGTAGCGTACGCGGATACTCGCCGGTAAACTTAATAGATGCCACGCCCCATAGCCCCGACCAAGTGACTGTAGGAGAACCCCGTAGCCAAAAGCATTCGTTTGGGTGCTCACGGCAGCGATGTTCCGCCTTAGTGCACTTCGTCGACGGCATCCGGGGGTGCGGCCGTCTACTAAAGTTTGCGACGAGCATTCGATCAGGATGTCGGGAATCTTGTTGAATTGCCCGACTTGATATTGAAAAGAGTTTTCGATGATGAGACTAAAATGCAGGGTTTATAATTGTTAGGCATGCGATGTCTAAGGAATTCATTTGGTTAGGCATGCGATGTCTAAGGAGGTTGCGGATTCCAACTGTTGTAGTTTTACACATTCTTTTCTGCGACCGTAAGTGTAATATGTGGTGTATCGCCGGTTTCGTTGCTATACATCAACGACAATTGGGATACGCATATTTACTTACGTTGATGACATGTGATGTTATGTGTTGCTGGATATGTTATATTGGATCGTCATGTTTGAATAGCCGGGTTTTTTTTATGTGAGATGAGTGTTTTTCTTTTTCATTCATGTAAAATTCATTGTATGTAATATTCTTTTATTGGGGCACTTCAGGGCTGAGGATGATGTCACCATTTTATATTATTTACTTTTCCGCATTAGGATAGACCCAAGGCGGGGAGCACAAGTAACCGGGTTCTAGGGTCCAGTGGGAGACCATATTGAGGAGTCGAGACCGGGTCTCCTAACTCTAGAATTGGTAGGGTTGCTTGCCGCTCTCATAGGGGTCTACGGGTGTGGTATTGGCTACTCATCACGACCGTGGAATCCGTGTTTTATATAGGCTCAAAATAAAATACGGACGTCCTAATATATCCAATATTTCAAATGTTGTTTTCTGCTGCGTTAACTGTGATGTGATCATGTGATATGTTCAGATAGATACTGTATATAGTATATATGATATATTATATAGACGTTGCTTATGTTTTACACCCGCGCTAGCCCTGCCACGTTCTGCCGTTAGTTACCTAACCTAACGGTGCAGACAGGACATCGAGGCGAATGTGGATGGCATAAGTGTACGTTGTATTTATCTGTGATGTTTATGTGGACTAAAATGATGGGACATTCATTAATGAGATTAATGAAAGAAAATAAACCTAAATGATGTTGTGGAATCGAATTTCAAAAATCAGGTAGCTCTAGTTGTTGCTTTGCATAGCGGTGTTCCTTGTAGAACATCCAGCACCTTATTCGATAAGGAAAGAGCCGAGATCCCTTCACCGGGAGTGACCTCTTTAGCAATAATTAGCAGATGCTACAACCTTCGGTTTGTCTTTTGACTGCTTTTCTAGTTCTTGCTTTGCATAGTGGTATTGTAAATATCCAGCACCTCATTCGACGAGGAAAGAGTCGAGATCCCTTCACCGGGAGTGACCTCTTTAGCGAAACTAGTAAAAGCCTCAAAAACACTCCATTTAAAACCATTTGATTCTGCAGCGAGATCAACTTCAAAGCGTTAAATGTTTTCTTAAAAACCATCTGCAACCCTCCGTCATTTTAGGAAGAAGAGTACTTAGTATTCGTGCTGTGTTTGTTGACCATAGTCAAGACACAGTGTACGGTAGCTAAGTGATGTCTTCCTACACAGCATATGATGCGATTAGTTAGGACAGTCTTGTTACATTGTTGACCTTAGTTAAGGGTCATGTGGGTGGGTCTAATTAATCACGAAATGACGGGTAAAGCTTGACTAGTGCTTATGATTTGTTGACCATAGTTAAGGTCATAAGTGCTAGGGGTAAAAACCTTTATCGGGAGTTTCAAGTGTTGAAATTTGCAATGAGATTGCATACCTTCTATGAGATAGTTGGATCCCGATACCCACTGCGAGTAATTGTTACTCCTGGGAGAGTTTTACACTTTGCAATTAGCCAATCAAGTAGGTGTCTAGAAAGGTGTCAACGGGGTTACGCCCCTGGGAAAATGAGGTTTATTTTAATTAGGTCCGTGCGACAGCACGGGGAACCTCCCTCAAAGTACCGGCACTGGCTTGGCTGAAAGATTGGCGAACCTGTAGAGTGTAAATAATCCCGGCTAGTCTTTCCTTTTAGGGTTTGAAGGAAGATTTGATAAAAACAGTGGGAGCCATCCTGATTAGATAAAATGTATAACCAATCTAATCTTGCAAGAGCGCACGCAGAGTGTTTTCTTCTCTCTCTCTCCAGGTAGCGACCATGTCACTCCTTAATCAAGATAATAATATGGATGTATTGTGTAACAACTCCAATTTTTGTATACCAAAATTTGATTTAAAATTGAAGTATACTTGGAGTATTAATGTTGCTGATAACACTTTAAGTATCTATCTCTTTACAATAATTACAAGAAGGAGCTTGTGGCTCATTGGTAATACCTTGCATTGCTGAACCAAGCCACCAGAGTTCGAATCCCATACCCCACATTATTTTTATTATTGATTTTTAGAAAACCTTTAGAATACCAAGAGTTTACACGTGCATATCTCACAAAAACCCCACTACACCCAAAGATGTAACACTTGCAGAGGGTAGATGAACCGCCGGGGGAGATCCAGGTCACCGGACTCGGTCGGGAATCGGCCAACTCGGCCTTGACTCGGCCGACTCAGTGATCCGACCGAGTCACGGCCGAGTCACCCCCTTTTAGGCCGATTCCGGCAAGGGTCACAACATGAAAGTTGTGTCTTTTGGTATTCCCTACTCACCTGAAAAGTTTCAGCCCAATACCACTTCCAGAGATCTTTAAAACCCCCAATTACTCCACTTTTAATACATTTTTATTACATTTTATCACATTTTTATTTTTTAACTTTTCATCTACCCTAACCCTAACCCTAGCCTAGCCCTATATAAAGGCCCCTACCCTCTACCTTTTTCCCTCACAACTCTAAGCATACTCTCTAAAACTCTTGAGAACTTGGTGCAAAGAGCGAGAAGCGAAGCGCTGCCGAAACCGACGACGGATTCCGGCGACCGGATCAAGACCGACGTGACGTTTCCAACGAATCGGCAACCACCACACCTTTTAGAACGCTTAGCTTGTCCAAACCCGTAAGTCCCAACCTTCTACCTCTCTTTTCTATATTTGCAAAATACGACTTTTTGAAACCCGACGGAAATCGGACAAACCGATTTCCGATTCGTTTTTCTTAAAAATTCCACTTGTCACCTAATACATATTATCAACCCTCTTGCATGTTGACTATTAATCACCCTTAAATCAAATTTAATTGTACTTTTCCACATGAAATGACAAGTTCTTTAGAAAACCGTATTTCTTGCATAAAAATACCATCAAGTTAAATTTTAATGTTCTATTTAGATACCCCACTCCTAATCATGTTTATTTTGATAACAAAACTTGTTTCATTCAATTTGGATGAAATTTCACACATGAAATGATAACGTTTATGGAAACCGTATTCTTGCACTTTAATACCCTTAACTTTAACATAACTCATTTCACCTTGAAACTTCACCAAAACTTAATATAAGTCATGGGGTAATGACCTACCCTTACACACACTCATTATAACCCTAATTGCTGAATAACAAAATACAGAATACGATATTATAGGACTTTTTCACTAAAATACCATAATCTTTATAACTTTTAGTTTAATCTTTAAATTGTAAATTCTTTTTAAATAAAACTTATACAAAATGAAAGCACGATTAGTCATGGACATCGATCGTTTATCTAAACTGTCTTGTGGGTCTAGGCAAGTGTGTCTAAGGCTAGTGGTTTTTAATTAGGCCCACGACTGTGGTTCCTTCCCACTTACCTGGCACTTACCTGGCTGCATTCGACGGTGAAGAGGCGATTTGAGGCTTCTAATGACTCATCGTTTAGACCATAGAATATAGGTTAGATGGTCTAGGAAACCCTAACAACTAAAATATGGAGAACTATATACTTTTACAAATAAATACCCTATATTTAGAAAACATTTTCCCTAAATTAAAAGTATTTATAAAAACCTGAGCAAAGTGCCATTACAACCCATCTTTAGGGAACCTGTTAGGGATAGCACGGTTCATCGTGCACCCGCAGGCTAGTAGTGCGAGATTCAGACCTCCGCAAGGAGCATTCGGTCTCGAAAGGTTTAAAATACGATATTTAAAGAAAGTGATATTTTTGTAAATAAAATATTCATTTAAAAATTATTTATGTGTTTAAGTATATATAATTATCATTTAAACACCTATTTTATTATAATATAAAATTTCCACTTTTTCCTAAAATTCAAAGATTAAAAGTTACATTAAAATAACACGAATTTCAAATAAACAATTAATACTTTTATTAGGATATATTCACTAGAATAACACAAATAAAATTCACATTCATTATAACAATAAAGACGATTATTAAATACTTGAGGTGTATTTGGAAAACTATACAAAAGTATTTTTACATAAAACCCCCTCAAGTTTCACAAATTACAATAAGGCCCCTAGCTAATATTGAACTTCAAATTATATTTCTTTTAGTCGGACTCGGGTTAGAGTCTGACTAATTCTGACTTGAATATATTTCAAGTCAATCTATATTTCAATTATATTCCAACACAACTTGAATACATGAATCCCAGAATCAGTTAACAATCTGTCTGACTGAACCGAACCATGGATATTCTTTTTACAAGTTTCCAGTATTCCATTTACATGACTCTACGGTTATAACCGTTTCCTGATATCATGGTTTCGGTAAGTCAATCAGTTAATCAAGTCAATCAAGAAATCATTACAAGTTTACAAGATAACAATACAAACATGACATCGCGGGGTTTAAAGGGGTAGATTGGTACGGAAGATGTTAAAAGTGGAATGAGGTGGTCAGATTAAGACACCTAACATGAATACTGTTGCTGTTGTACCGTGGCATAACGGTTCCTTGTACTCTCCGTTTGCACTGATCTCTAGCATATAGAGATCCCCCTCGTATACACTGGCATTCTTCTGTACCAAGCTACAAACAACTGCGTTAAACAATATTCCATAATATTCTACAACATAATACTCTAGAAAATACTGTTACTCTGCAATTCTCACTCCACTTTTCTTTGGGACTTACCGAGCGACCTGTTCGCTGACGACATTCTATTTCTTTCTTCTTTGAATGTCGTCAGGTGCGTTGGACCAAGTTGAGATCGAGCCAACAACTGAAGATTTGGAGCAGTTCCAAGAATATCCAGAGCTCTAGACTTTGTACTTGTTCTTTCCAGTATTTCCTTTTATTATTATGCCACTGTTTAGGCATTGCTTTCTTTTTTTTCATTCCAGTTGTATTTTCATTTCATGCATTGTATAAAGAATGTTATTAATAAAAGTTGCTGTTATTTCTATTATTCGTCTCTTGTGATTCATTTTATATTGCTTAGTTACGCTTAGCGTATGTACTTCTGAGTACATACGTAGCGGGCCTCGTCACGTCCACTTCGCCGTACACTGGGAAGCGGGGCGTGACATATTGACTGAACCCGCTTGTTATACTGAGCTGGGGAACGTTGTTCCCGCTCGAACTTATAATTGTTATAAGACCGAGCAAGAAATTGGGGAATACCGGATTTCCCATGCCACCCAAACGAAGAAAGTGCATGATGATGCATATTTTTCGGGTATGTTTATTACATAGAACTGTTTCTCAGTATCCTTTACGTCCTAGGTATTAGATACCAGATTAGGATCCCGCATATGTAATCTGTTACATGGGCTACAGAAAGGTAGAGAACTGAGAACGGGTGATAAGTTTCTAGAGTTAAAAACGGTGCAATTGTTGCAACCAAGATGTTGGCAGTTATCACCCTGTATTACTAGAATACATTGATTCTGAACGAATGTTATTAGATACCGAACCTGATATACAACATCATATCAGTCTCTTTTTATTAAAGAAGGATATAATTTTGTATTGATGGTTAATGTTTTGAACATTTCCTATGTCAAGAGTTGATCGGTTCAGGCACGTTATCTAAAAGCGTAGACGTTCTAAATCAAACCACAGTTCTTAATGTACAGAACACACACAAGAGAAAGAGTTCTGAAATGAACGATTCCTTCTTGAGGTATTGTAGACTAGGTCATATCAATGTGACCGGACTAGTTGAAGTTACATTTAGATGCATATTTGAATCAGTTTGAATTTACATCTTGTGAAACTTGCCAGTCATGTCGCAAAGATAAGATGACCATAGCTCTGTTTACTGGAAACAGAGAAAGAGTTAGTGAACTTTTGGGACTGATACATAGTGATGTATGTAGGTCCCCAGTCTACATATGCCAGGACTGGTTCTTTGTACTTCCTTACATTCACTGATGATCTATCAAGATTCGGGCACATGTTCCTGTTGAAACACATGTCTGAAACTTTTGAGAAATTCAAAGAATGTAAGATAGAAGTAGAGAACCAAAACCGGGTATAAGTATTATGTCCTATGATGTGATCAAGGAGGAGAATACTTGAGCACGGAATTCCTGGATTA
Organism: Agapanthus africanus; assembly: GCA_030015575.1. NCBI lineage: Eukaryota > Viridiplantae > Streptophyta > Magnoliopsida > Asparagales > Amaryllidaceae > Agapanthus > Agapanthus africanus. Next base: position 620,657,551 of record JASDDO010000024.1, read on the forward strand.
TTCTAAAGGAGAATGAGATTCTCTATCAGCATTACTCCTCCGTATACACCACAGCATGTAGGTGTATCGGGGTGGAGCAATTGCACCATATATGATATGGTGCGCTCTATGATGAGTACTGCTGATTTTCCTTTTTCCTTTTAGGGAGTTATGCACTTTTGAAGCTGCATACCTATTAAATAGGGTTCCAATAAAATCCATTGCCTACCACTACATATGTGATATGGAATGGGAAGAGCCCATATCATAAGTTTGTTAAGATTTGGGGTTGTCCGGCCTATGTCTAAAAGCAAAATCCGGACAAGCTCGAGGCAAAGTCAGTTCTGTAGAAGTTTGTTGGATATCCCAAGCATTCGCAAGGGAATATCTTCTACCTAACCGAGGAACAAAATATATTTAGTTTCTCAACATACCACCTTTGTGAAAGGGAATTTCTTATGAAGAAATTAGTGGTCATGAGGTAGAATTGAAAGGAGTTCCATCTATACAAACTACAGCAGATGATTTGGTAGAACCAAAGGATTCAATAGATTCCGACGAACCTCAGCCTCTCCGCCGATCTAGCAGGGTTCCTCATCTGCCAGAGAGATACTTCGGTTTCTTGATGACAGTGGGAGCGAGGATTGCATCATGAGATGATGACCCAACTAGTTTTGAGCAGGCCATCAAGAGTGGGGATTCTGTAAGAATGGCTGGATGATTAGCGATCTGAGATGGAATCCATGTACACCAACAAAGTATGGACTTTGGTTGCTATATCTGAAGGGTTAAATTCCCATCAGGAGCAAGTTTATCTTGAGAAGATTACTTGGTGTAGATGGAAAAGTTGAGACTTTCAAAGCTAGACTTGTTAAAGTTTTTCGTCATCGACCAGACGTGGATAATGATGAAACCTTTTCCAGTGGTTATGCTTATGTCCATCCGGATCCTACTTGCCATGCTGCATACCATGACCGCGATATCTGGTGGTTGGGTGTCATGACTGCTTTTCTAAATATTGATTTAGAAGAGAGCGTCTATAAGAACACAGCCAGATGGCTTCGTAAACAGTGGGAGCAGCGGAATCGTGTGCAAGATGCTTTGTGTGATAAAGCAGGCATCGCGGAGTTGGAACATCTGTTTTGATGTGGTAGTCAAAAAGTTTAACTTCATCAAAATAGTAGATGAACCGTGTATATACAAAAAGGTAGTAGAGCATAAGGTGGTCATCCTCTTATTGTACGTGGACAACATACTCTTGATGGGAAAAGAGTTTCCTATGCTACGCACGGTCAATCTCCTCTTATCACAAGGATTCTCCAAATAGGATCAAAGTGATACCTCCTAAATCCTGGGTTAAGGATCTATGCGATAGATCTATATGGATATTAGGATTCTTATTAGGTATAGTGAGATGGTATCAATCGATCCTGGGGAGAATCACTGGAAAAGTTCTAGGGTGATAAGGACGACTGAATGTCAGTCGCAGGCATTGTCTTTACCCTTAGTGGAGGGATGAAATGTTGGAAGAGTTCCAAGCTAGATACCGTGGCAAACTAGACGATAAAGGCTGGTGACAACGCTATCAAAGATACTACCAAAGAGGCAGTTTGGGTGTATATTGGTTCATGAGATGAACTAGGTTTCTACCATTGTGTGACAATGGAAGTGTGGATTTGGCCCAGGAACCCCGGTCCCATCAGTGACCCAGACATATTCTGAGGCAGCATCACCTGATCATGGAGATAGTTGATCTCCAGGGTGATCGAGGTTAGGAGAGTAGACTCAGAGGACAACACGGCGGATCCATTCACAAAGGCTTTTTCCCAGAGAGAGACTTTTATGGGATGGTTGAGTATGAGATACTACAACCACTGCTACAGACGGCCCTAGTACAAGTGGGAGATTGTTAGTTATATGTATGCCCTAGAGGCCATTATTGTACATGGGATGTATATTGTAGTGGATGCTGGGATATATATAGGTAGGACTTTCTTGCTCGACATGATAGTAGGCTATCTGGTTGCTCTTTATCATAACATGTATACTTTCTATCTCTCTGTTACATGTTGATAAAGCCCTTAGGGTGTGTACTCGACTTCCAGGACTATGATGCAGATCATACTAGTCGGGCCTGGGTAGTCCATGAGTACATCCTTCAATGTTCCTAGTCGTGGGAATATCGAGACGGGGCATCGATATTCCAGAGTAGACTAGCGTATATCTTCTCGACCCATGTGATGGGCGATGGATGATCCCATATCCATTGGTGTTTGACATCAGAGACGGTATGCGGGTGCTTAGTGGTGACTGGGTACACTAAACGGACTCGTCGAGAACTTCCAGATGGTAGTATACCTCACGTCAGATGGCAGTTCCCTGGTTACACTGGTACAGCTTAGTCTGTTGACCCGAGATCGTCATAGAGTCTTGTGTGTCTCCCACTGTGCTTTGATTTCCACCCTACCACGGCTCTACTGAGTCGTGCAAACAGCTGGTTATTGGGTAAAGTCCCGATTCACATAGAGGCAATGAGCAATAGAGGGGATTCGTCTCTCCCGGTTTTGGTGGTTGATGTTGCGCTATGCTCGACTGGCCATAACTGGAAATCCATGGCCAGGGTTGAAGTGATTTACTGGTAAGTGTTATCAGTAGTTTCACGCTTTGTATGGACCCTACATCGGCATGACTTATCAAGCTGCTGGGGTCTGACGTTTACCACCCCTAGGCGAGATATGCGACATATCAGACGAACAGACCGGACCGTGCGGTAAGTGTTCCTGATTGGATTCGCAGGAGTGTGGGCAGGCTTGCTCGTTGATCTTCTGATCGCTCAATACCCGGGTGGCCGTTATGTTAAGCAGACCGCTTGCGACTTGCGGGTGATTGATATGATCACCACCTACTGCCGGCGTATTGACGAGTCTTTAGAGTCCTACACAGAGGTTTCCTGGCTCAAGCGAAACGAAATAGGAGCGCATATGAGATATGTGCGGGACCGAGAACAATACCAGTATGTGATACTGTATTCTATTCTCGCGATTAGTATCATCGGTCGGTTATATGAGATATAGCCGGGTTACCGAATCAAGTGTAGATTCGATATATTGATACACTAGATATTAGTCAGTTATATGCGATATGACTGGATCGTTAAATCAAGTGTTGATTTAATGATTTAATGTATAATTATATATTTGATATATTACTTTACATTAACTAGTATTGGTTCACTTAAGATTTATTTTCTCACTTAATGTGCACAAGTTGTATATGTGATATATGTTTGTGCACTAGTTTGTATCATGATTGATGATACATGCAAACATGGGTGGGTGTGTGACATACACCATGTTAATTATAATTTAGGTTTTTATTTATCTTAATTATTCAAAATGGTGGCTTCTTTTGTCATGGCTTGAAGCTTCATGAAGCTTGAAGCAACTTTGACAAAGTCCACTCATTTTGTCTTGATTAAGATATTCATTAACCAAACCATTGTAATTAACTATGGTTTAGTCTCTACAAAGGTTAACTCACCCATGGCTGCATTATGATAGACTTCACTTGATTAATCTTTTTAGATAATTCATTCTTATTCTTCTTCCTCTTCTTCAAGTGAAGAAAAGTTTTCTAGAATTTTTCAAGTGGAGATTTAGAGTCAGAAATCCAAATCTAAAGTGAACCCATTTCCTATTTCATCATCCTCTACTACTTGCCATTTAGTTTAGGGTGTTCTCTTCACAAAGTTCTTGACCAAGTGAAGATGGAGCTTGAGTTTGAGTCTCCTCGACGTAGATCATCTTCGTCCTCGAAGTCAACGACCTAGCCCGCTCATTTTTTCGAAGAAACCAACGCTAGAGTCCGGGATCCCGATGATAACAGCGAAGGGATGTCAACACGGAGCTTTACAAGTGAAGGACTGGATCTACAAAGGTTGTAATCCCTTTCATTTGTAGTTAAAATGTTTAACTTGCTAGTTTTCGCATAATCTCTAGTATACGATCTTGGTTAGGGTTGTTCGGCAAGGCTATTTTTTTTGAAACGGGCATGGTTGATGCCTTGTAGAATCTTGGTAGAGTGCCTTTGAACCCTACACAATTTCCTACTTCATCATCCTCTACTATTAGCCATTTAGTTTAAGGTGTTTGCTTCACTAAACCCTAATTTAGTGAAGAGGTAGCATTAGCTTGAGTCTCCTCGACGTAGATCATCTTCGGCCTCGAAGACTTCGAGAAAGTTTGCTTCTTTCATCTTGTGGATCCTCTGAAGAGTTTGGGAGATCATTATTCGCAGCGAAGGGACGTCTATATGGAGCATTTGAAGTGATGGACCGGTCTACAAAGGTTGTATTCCTTGTTCACTTGTTTGCAAAGTTTATTGCATTTAGTATCGTCGGATTTTCTAGTTACGATTCTAGGGATAGGGTTAGCTAGGAAGGCAAATTTTTTAAATTGGCATGAACGATGCCTCCCGAAACCCTGCAGTCGTGCTAGGAAACCCTACAGTGGTATCAGAGCCATGCTAGAAAATTAGATGATGTTTGCTAGGATTACGAAACCGAAACGACTCCGAAACTTGAAACGTTGAAACCATTTTTCTGTCGATTTTAAAACAGCCTCCAAATTTTTTTTAAACAACTGCAGAATGTTATATGTGATATACCATGAACACCACCAAAATTGTTGGGATACCTACAAGGGCAGCAAGGTTTCGGGAGGCATCATCCATGCCAAGTTCAAATTTTGCCATTATAGATAACCCTAAACCTAGGATCTTAACTAGAGAATCAAACACAAACTAGCATGTTAACACTTTAACATCTAAGAGTTAGGGATTACAACCTTTGTAGTCCATTCCTTCGCTTCATAAGCTCCGTGTTGAGGTCCCTTCGCTGCGATCATCAAGTACCCGGACTCTAGAGAGGCTCCATGAAGAGAATGATGCACCCTTGCTTGAAGACTTCACTAATCCAAGATGATCTACCTTGAAGAATCTCAAACCCAAGCTCTTGCTTCACTAATCAAGTATTAGTAAAGCAAACACCTAATCTAAGGGGCTAGAATAGATGAGGATGATGAAGTAGGAATTTTTCACTCTTTTGTTTTCTTGATCTCACTTTTAAATCATCACAAACAAAAAGCTAGAAAGCTTTTTCAAAAGGAAGAAGAAGAAGAAATCCTTTTGTGAAGAATAATGAATTGTTGTGAGGTTAGAATTGCAACCATGGGTTAAAGATGACATTCTTAACGCTTGTAGAGACTTAACCACTTGCTATGGTTAGAGTTAGGTCAACAAATATCTTAAGGAAGACAAGAATGGTGGACAAAGTCAAAAAATCCTACAAGCTTCCATCATAATAACAACCATGACTAATTCCACCATTAACTGTATTTCCTTAATAATAATTATGAACCCTAATCTAACCCTAGCATGGTTCAAGTCTCTTAAACCCTAGTTGCAATTGTAACCTAGCATGTTATAAGATTATATATCAAATATATAATATATAATGTAACAAATGAAAATAATACAATTAACATATATCGCATATACATGAATGTATTATCCAAGTGAGAAAAAGAATCAATAAAGCGAATAAACACTTGATCCGATAATCCGGCTATTTCATAAATAACCGACTAATATAAAATGTATCAGTTCATCGAATCAACACTTGATCCAATGACCGGGCTAAATCACATATACCCGGCCGATATCACATATCGCAAGAATCTAGTACGTTATCACATACACGTATTATTCTCAGTCCCGCACATATCACATATGTGCTCCTACTCCGATTTGCCTGAGCCAGGAAACCTCTGTGTAGGACTCTAAAGAATCGTTAATACGCCGGCAGTAGGTGATGATCATATCAAACACGCACAAGCTGCAAGCGGTCAGCTAAACGTAACAGCTACCCAGGTATTGAGCGATCAGAAGATCAACAAGAAAGCCTGTACATTCTCCTGCGAATCCAACCAGTAACACTCCCGTACAGTCCGGTCTCTTCGTCTCATATGTCGCATATCTAGTCTATGGGTGTTAAACGTCTGTTCATATCATAATTTTGCATTATTATATTCCCCATTCTTAATCATATTGCAAATAAATAGGTGCTTTTGATACATGTCTGCTAAATAGTTGCAGGTTACAGGTTCTCGGAACAATACAGTGAAAATGGTGAAAAGACGTTACAAAGGTAAGACTACGACCAACAAATAGAAGAATCTTTATGATGCAGCCTACAGTTTAAGGAACAAGTGAAGATCAAAGAATAGTTCAATTGCACAAGGTACGAAGGCAGCACAAAGATTCATGACTTCAACGCGAAGCTAACGGTAAAAGTTCACAACATTCTGCACTGTGGAAGTCTGGAAGAAACTAGAAGACATTCTGAGAAACCAAATGAAGAAACCAGAAGTAAAATGCAACAGAAAACAACCCTGAAAATCTGAGATGAAGAACCCGCCATATGGCCGCGGTTCCACGGCCAAACATGGCTTATGGCCGCGGTTCCGCGGCCGTGCAGAGCACGTGTCGGTGCATTTTGTCAGTGGGAGTCGGTGCGTTGACCAGGCTTCTCATGGTATTTTTGTAATTCTAGATATGGATCAGATGTAAACCCTAGGGTTTCTGCTATTTATAAATAGGAATCCTACAGCTCTTTTGGGTGCATGCCTCTTTTTACTTTCCTAGATTAAAATTTCATTCCTTGTAATTGTCGAAGAGTGCATCAATAAAGAAAAGTAAGTTTTTTTATCTGCCGTTGTAATATCTTATCTGCCTTAGTTATTTCTCTGCAATTTTTTTATCTGCCATAGTTATTTTCCGCATTTTAGTTAGATTATTAAAAATCATAAAAATGAATTCCTTTGTTAATTCCCTAATGAGTGAGTAATTCCTCACTTGTTAGGGTTAGGTTTGGGGAAGGTTTGAGAGATGAAAATCCCTCACCCATTTCTTGCCCGTTCAATATTTTAAAATAGGAATCTATGCAAACCAACACACACCGCTCACTACGGTACCCTATCCCACGAGGTAGCGGTGATACCCTAGTTAAAGACCGGTTTTGATTGTTTTCCATAGAAGTTAGAGATAAGAGTTAAGAAACGATGGACAAGGACCAAAGGGAAGAAACTTAGTTTCTTCCCGATCGTGCTAATCCCCTTTGTTAACTATTACCTTAACACCTAAAAGTTCATAATTAGGGCATAGAAAACTGTGAGAAATATTGACTTTCTAAACTAACCTAATCTTAACCCTAGCAAGGTGTTAATCCTACTCAAACTCAACTTCAGTTTTTATTGAAAATCAAAACCTACTGATCAGTCGAAAATACTGCATCCTTAAACTGGCAATTTCCCTATCAATTGCATTCATCTAGAAGTGTTCGGCATCCATATAACACATATTAGAAAAACATCTCTTAAATACCAGATTGCATGTGTTACACTTTAAAACCGGCATTTCTAGGGAAATTGACTGTATTTCATAAGCATGGCATCATTCCTACATTGCGCAACTTGTGTTTCGAAGTCTGTGCAGGGAAATCCAGAAGAATGGTCAAATTGATATAACAAGTGCTGTTAAAAGACGCCGACTCAGGGATTTCGAATCTGGCAATGATATAAAAGGAATTCAGAGATTCAACATATCAGATAACACCAAAATGACATCAGAAATCAACATTTGAGGTATGAAGCCCTAAGGCAGCCAAGTGGCCGCGGAACTGCGGCCGGAGCCGCCTTGCGCCGCGGTTCCGCGGCGGCCATGCCACGTCATCATCCCTGCTCTGCTTCAGAATCTCTACCTAAGTTCTTAAAGCTCTTCAAGCCACTGCAAATTCCAGAAAGATCCTAAACATTCTGCCAGATCAGCAAGCTCTTGGGTTCCAAGCTAAACATTCCTAGCTTCTTAAACAAGCTTCAGCCTAACTCCATTAAGAACCTAGAACCTTCTCCCTAACCTCCTAGCTTAAGGTAGAAGCTAAGCTCCTAACTAACTACTTCTAGAAGCCTCTCCCTATAACAAACTTTTGGAGGGAAATTCAAATTTGAAATGCTAAACCTAGGGTTTTGGAAACCTATAAAAAGGACCTAAGGCTCACTAGAAAATGTTGTTGAAAGCTAATCACTCTTTAGTTCTTCATCCTTCCACAAGTTTAGTGACAAAACTTGCCACCTCCAAACCCTAACCCTAATCCAATCAAGAAACCAAATTCAAGATCCTTTTGAGTTCTAGCAACGCAATGCCTTCAACCAACCTTTAGAAGCGAAGCCGGACTTCAACGGAGCACGAGATCCAAGCCGATCCACGACTCAAGGAGCCGATGCAACGCTAGATTCGACAATCTTATTGCTTCTCAAATTCTTGTAGTCTTGAGCAATGTGTAACAATTTGTGGAATAAATAAAGGTGAAGATTCTTTAAACTTGCTTATATTTCAATTGGAGCATTATGCATATATTTCGATTCTTAAATATATTCTTTGTGATGATGCTTGAATAAAACTCCGCTCGTGGAGGAGTCGAGATGTTTGTAGAATGATGATATTGACGATTCTTGAAATGTTTTCTTAAGTCTTATAACGATTGTAAATTCTTGAAAATTGAATGATCGATGATCTAGATCGATGCGAAATGCGTTCTTGATTCTTTTCGCACGATCTAGAGATCAACGATCAATCATTCGATTTCCGAGAAGCTATCTTGTGAATGCGATTCATCGAAAGGACAAAGGATAGGATGAAGAAACCCTAATTCTTCGCAAGATCCTTAATCCTCGATCAATCGACATCGATTTAGCATCAATTCGTTAATGGATAAGAAACGTTAATTTCGAGTCTTCTTCACATCTACGATCTAATCGATTCCTACGAGCTTTACTTCAAATCTTGAAACCTAAATCGATTGGAATTCTATCTTTCTTGATTCTTGATGTTTAATGTTTTCTCGATTCTTGATTAGATTAGTTGATTCTTGAAATTCATCGATAAAAATCTTGAATCGTTTTTGCTTTTCTTTTTTACTAAATTTTCAATTCAAACAAAACAAAATACGAACGAATCGCACAATTCCCGTGGACGATCCGCACTTACTAACGCGCTACAATTCGACACCGTTATTGATTGCGGTCAAATATTTTCGGTTGTGATTTCATACAAGTTTCTAAATACCGACACATACTAAAAAAGTATCAATCAAATGGCGCCGTTGCCGGGGATCGCGCGCTAATTCGTTCTTTATTTGAAATTTGAATTGAAAGATTTATTCCATTATAATTTTGTGATCAAAATCTGCGCAAAACACTAAACGATTTGTTATGGTTTGTTGCAAGGAAATCTGGAGCTTGCTGTGCAATTGGAACAATTTTTGGCGAATTCTAGAGGACTAAGAGGTTGAACATAAACCTTTTGTGAAAATTTTGTGCAGGAACCCCTCATCATCACCGCGATTCCGCGGCCCTAGCCTCCTATTGCGGCGGTTCCGCGACCTCCTCAAGGCGTTGCTGCACCAAAATTGCTCTGTAAAATCCTAACTTTCTTATCTCCTTCCTCATCTGCTCCAATTAACAAATTTCTGCTGGTTTCTTTGCAAAAATCGCAGCACCGCAAAAAAAAAAGCAAAATTAAATTGTGCGTGTTTTTGATTTTTGTGGTTGTTTGCATAATAATACGGACATTAAGGGGCAAAGACCAAATCCAGATTAGGTGGGGAGTTCATTACCCTTCCTAAGCCCCAAAAATCATAAAATTTGCATCCGCATTTACCCTAATTAAGTAAAAAAATATCTAGAGATGACTCTAAGGACCGTCGCGCTCATTTAGGACAAGAGAAGGCCGTGGGTAATTCATTGCTTATCCGTGTTTCTTTTGTGGTGTCTAAGGCAAGTGTGTCGAAGGGTAGTGGTTACTTAATTAGGCCCACTACTTACGTAGTGGAGAACCTCCCACTTACCTGGCCACAGGAGAGACAAAGAGGCAGTGGAGGATTTGTCCTGCGACTTTTCTTTTGGCAGTTAGGAGCGGTCTAGAGATTTGACCTAGGTGACCCCTAGAATTAGGGTTTTGCTTGTTGCACTTATTGTGATCGCATCATTTTTTCAAAATTCTGTATCATTTTTCAAAACAAACACCGCATTCATCATTTCACCAAATTATAAGTCACGTTGCCCCTTGTACTAACCCTTTTTAGTGCAAGATAGGCTGGACGAGGGATTCTAGTGCCTGTTTAGTCCGCGTACCTCCTATCGACTCCGAAGTCGGTATTTCTCCATTTACTTCTTCTTTACCCACCACCACACCGATGGATCCGTCTCCATCGAACTTCTTTACCACTAATCTGCCGCCGTCCGTTGGTGCGCAGAATCCACCCCGCATCTCTCTCCAAGAGAGATGCTATCCTTTGCGAGGTCCTCTTTCGATCTGCTTATCCATTCCACCAGCCAACGGGGATAATTTTGAAATTAAACCCCAATACATCAACCTTTTACCCAAATTCCACGGACTCGAGACTGAAGACGCTTACGTTTTTATCACCAAATTTGAAAACGTATGTGCAATGATGGGTACGTCACAACTTTCAGTAGATGCTATGCGTCTACGACTTCTTCCATTTACTTTGTGCGATATGGCCGAAAAGTGGCTATATAACACTACCTCACATTCCATTACGAATTGGGAAGAATTCGTTGCGGCATTCCTTAAGAAATTCTACCCTATGCAAAAGACAGCTCGATTCCGTAGCGAACTAAATCAATTCACCCAGCTTCCGACTGAACCATTTTCAAAATGCTTTGAACGATTCAAGGATCTTTTGGTTCAATGTCCTCATCACGGCATCCCGAGATGGGATCTTTGCCGAATCATATATGAGGGCATTAACCCAAACACTAAACAGAACCTTGAAAACATGTGTCAAGGAACTTTTATGACCAAGGATGATAGGGAAGCTTGGAAATTTTTAGAAGAGTTCGCTGAAAAATCATTACAGTGGGAGAGTGGAGCCCAATCATTGAATAGGGGTGGCGTACACCAAATTAATATGTCCATAGGTGTTCGAGCTGAGATGACAGCATTGAAAAAGAAGCTCGAGGCTATGGAACATAAATTTTCAGCAGCCTCCCTAAACCCAATGTCGCTCCCCAAAACTGTATGTGGGTGCTGTTCTGATCCTTCTCACTTAACGGAAGAATGTCCATTAAACTCTCCGTTTCAAGGTCACGAGCATACTAATGCCGCATTTCAAAGGCCTAGAAACGATCCATATTCTTCCACGTACAATCAGGGTTGGAGGAATCATCCGAATTTTGCTTGGAAGCAACAACAATCTCATCAAAACACGGTTCCAAGACAAAATAATTTCCAAAGGGCTCTTCCACCACAACAGCAACCACTTCAACTCACTCAGCACCCCTACCAGTTACAAAATTTCCAAAACCAGGTCAACACTCCCGCACTGTCTAATCCTGTGAAGTTGTCCTATTCTGATGAATTCTCTCAATTCACTCAAACCATGAAATCACTCTTGTCAAATTTCATAGAGGTTTCGGCTGAGGTTAGATCTTCCGTCAGTGAGATAAAGAAAAACTCAACGCCCCAAGCTGAGAGTATCAGATCGATGGAAGATGAAATTGCACGACTTAAAGCCGAAATGAGTGCGAGAGAAAAAGGGAAACTTCCGTCTCAACCCCTACCGAATCCTGGGCATTACAATGTAAATGCCGTCACAACGTTGAGATCAGGAAGAGTGCTGAATAACCATGTCGGGGAAAGAATTGAAGATATTGAAAATCCTATCAATAACACCCCGGCTGAGACCTTTCCTCACACACACACTTCTACTTCTGATCCTTGTTCTTCTACCCCACCGCCTTCTCGCGAGCCTATTCTCCATTTCCCACTAGGCTCGACACCTCAGTATAGCTCTTCTAGTTCTCCACAGACGATCCTCACTCCTCTTTTGGGATCACGTCTACCCCCACTTCCTTCACCTATTATAGACCCAGCACTTATTGCGAAAGCTCCTTACCCGAATCGGTTAAGGGGTAACAAATCGAGTCCACATATAGAGAAAATTATGGAAATGTTCAAATAGGTTAACAGCAACGTCTCTCTCCTAGATGCTATTCAACAAGTCCCCGCGTATGCGAAAATTCTTAAGGACTTGTGCACTATGAAGAGGAAGACTCAAGTGCCGAAGAAGGTCTTCATGTCTAATAATATTAGCACTGCTTTTATCCACCAGCTACCAAAGAAACGTAATGACCCAGGATGTCCTACGATAGCGATTTCTATTGGGGGTAAAAACATAAATCGTGCTCTTTTAGACCTTGGCGCAAGTGTTAACCTACTTCCATATTCTGTCTATGAGCAGCTAGGGATTGGAGAGTTGAAACCAACTCACTGCACTCTCCAAATGGCAGACTGTTCAATCACCAAACCAAGAGGTGAACTAGAGGATGTGTTGATAAAGGTCGGGGAATTTGTATTCCCTGTAGACTTCATTGTACTCGATACACAACCTGTAGCAAACCCCCGGAGCCAAATTCCGGTGATTTTAGGGCGACCTTTCCTTGCCACTTCCAACGCTGTTATTAACTGTAGAAACGGTTCAATGAACTTATCATTTGGAAATATGACCATTGAACTAAACATCTACAAAGTTGGAAGTCAACCATCAGAACCCTCTGCTCATATTCTTGATGTGTGCTATGTCCACGAGATTGCTCCCGAAAGCTGCGGAGTTGAGAAACTTTGCTTTACAGATCTCGACGACACTACCACATCACTGTTTGATCTTTCATATAATCTTAGTGAGGACACCTTTCTCACACTTGAGTCCGACACTCCTGACTTATCACCACACGAGTCTGTATCTTTCACAGGCTATGAGCTTCTTTGTGACTCCAAAAATAACTCGATGATCCCACCTTCTATTATTTCTCCGCCCGGATTAGACCTCAAAACTTTACCTTCTCGTCTTAAATATGCATATTTAGGTGAGAATGAGTCCTTACCGGTTATCATATCCGCTTATCTAGCATCAGAGCAAGAAAATGCACTTTTATCGGTATTGAGATCTAATAGAGAGGTGTTTGGTTGGACTATGGCGGACATCAATGGGATTAGTCCCTTGATTGTAGAACATCATATACATGTGATGGATGATGCCAGACCAACCCGAGAACCACAGAGACGGTTAAATCCCGTCATGAAGGAAGCCGTGATGAAAGAGATAGTCAAATGCCTTGATAATGGTATTATATACCCTATCTCCGATAGCTAATGGGTGAGTCCTATACATGTCGTCCCTAAGAAATCCGGCATCACTGTTATTACCAATGAGGCAAATGAGTTGATTCAGACACGCGCTCAAACTGGGTGGCGTGTATGTATTGATTACAGAAAACTCAATGCCGCTACGAGGAAAGACCACTTTCCTCTACCTTTCATTGATCAAATGCTGGAACGCTTAGCTGGACGAGAGTATTATTGCTTTATGGACGGATACTCTGGCTACAATCCGGTCCCCATCGCCAAAAAGGATCAAGATAAAACCACTTTTACTTGTCCTTTTGGTACCTATGCTTATAGACGCATGCCCTTTGGGGTATGCAATGCTCTCGCTACTTTTCAGCGGTGCATGATGGGGATATTCTCTGACATGGTCGAGAATTTTCTGGCGATCTTTATGGACGATTTCTCGATTTTTGGAGATTCTTTTTCTGATTGCATAACGAATCTTGACGCGATTCTTACTCATTGCAAAGAGAAGAACTTAACCTTGAATTGGGAAAAATGCCATTTCATGGTCCAAGAAGGAATTGTACTTGGACATGTTATTTCACAGAAAGGCATTGAGGTTGACAGAGCTAAGATAGATGTCATTCAAAGCCTTCCTCATCCCAAAAGCGTCAAGGACATTCGATCTTTCCTTGGTCATGCGGGCTTTTATAGGAGATTCATTAAGGATTTTAGCAAAATTGCTAGACCTTTAACTCTTCTCTTGGCCAAGGATACGACCTTCCACTTTGACTCGGATTGTGAGACAGCTTTCGACTCACTCAAACACTCCCTCACTACAGCCCCCGTTCTATCGTCTCCAAATTGGGACTACCCATTTGAGCTGATGTGTGATGCATCTGACTTTGCAGTAGGTGCAGTCTTAGGACATCACATTGAAAAGATGCCACACGTGATCTACTATGCGAGTAAGACCCTGAATGATGCTCAAATCAATTATACAACTACCGAAAAAGAACTTTTGGCGATTGTATTTGCATTAGAAAAATTCAGGCCTTACTTGATTGACTCACCTATAGTTGTGTACACTGACCATTCTGCCTTAAAATATCTTCTGGCAAAGAAAGATGCAAAAGGTCGGCCAATACGTTGGATCCTTCTGTTACAAGAATTTGATCTTGTTATCAAAGATAAGAAAGGATGTGAAAACGTTGTAGCCGACCATCTTTCACGCATCTCTTCTTCCCCCGTGACCCTGCCGATCAATGATTCGTTTCCGGATGAACAACTCTTGAGCATATCCAATGAACCTTGGTTCAGGGATATTGTGAACTATCTTGTCACATGACTGATACCCAGCGATTGGTCAAAACAGGACAAATACCGTTTTCTATCCTAAGTAAAAACTTTTACTGGGACGATCCAAATCTGTTTAAATATTGTCCTGATCAGATCATTCGCCGGTGTGTCCTGAAAGAAGAGTTCAAGAGTGTTCTTTCTTTTTGTCATGATCAGGCTTGCGGGGGTCACTTCGGTCCTAAAACGACGGCGGAGAAGGTTTTGCAATATGGATTTTATTGGCCGACCTTGTTCAAAGACGCATTCGATTATTGCAAAACCTGTACACAATGTCAGTACACGGGTAGAATTTCCCGGAGAAATGAAATGCCTCAGCAACCCATCCTAGTGGTTGAAATTTTCGATGTTTGGGGCATTGACTTTATGGGTCCCTTTCCCAACTCCTTTGGGAATCTGTACATACTGCTGGCGGTTGATTATGTCTCAAAGTGGGTCGAAGCCATTCCATGTCGCACTAATGACAAGAAAGTTGTCATTAAGTTCTTAAAAGAAAATATTTTTTCGCAATTTGGACACCCACGCGCTAACATTAGCGATAATGGGACACATTTCTGCAACAGGTCTTTCGAGACTCTGATGCGGAAATACGCAATCAACCACAGAATTTCTACACCCTATCATCCCCAAACGAGCGGGCTGGCCGAGATTTCAAATAGACAGATCAAACAAATCTTGGAGAAGACTGTTGCTAAGAATAGAAAAGATTGGTTGACCAAACTGACGGATGCTTTTTGGGCATTCCGAACTGCATTTAAAACTGATCTAGGGATGTCTCCATATAGGATAGTGTTTGGGAAGGCATGCCACTTACCTATCGAGATTGAGCATAAAGCATTGTGGGCTATTAAGGAAATCAACTTTGACCTAAACCAAGCCTGCACCTTTCGGAAGCTGCAATTAAATGAGCTAAGCGAACTCCGCGATGAAGCTTATGATAACGCTGTAATCGTAAAGAATATGACTAAGATTTTTCATGATAAAAACATTTTGAGGAAAACATTTTCACCTGGTCAGCAAGTCCTTCTTTATGATTCACGAGTACACCTTCACGCGGGTAAGCTTCGATCTCGGTGGAAGGGTCCTTTTGTTGTGCGGTCTGTATACCCGCACGGAGCAGTAGAAGTAGAAAATGTTAAAAACGGCACATTTTTCAAAGTGAATGGAAATAGACTAAAGCCGTATTTTTCCACTGACCCCACGGAGGAGCTCCTGTTATTACAGGAGCCATTTTATCTTGAGTAAAATTCTTCCGTCTCACCTCCATGTCATGTAAATCACTGCATCATTTTTTGAATGGAGGTGAGTGAAAAGAATAAGTTTTGGGGAAGATCTTCACTTAAATATTTTGCCCCCACCAATAAATTCCTCCCAGGCTTACAGGTTTTGTAGATATAGCGGTTGGCAACAGTGAGGACATTGTTGAAAATAAGTTTGGGGGAGGTTTGTGCTTATTTTTGCATCATTTGCATATCATTTGCATAAGCACAAAACATTTCTTTTTAAACCTATAAAAATTTAAAATTTTCAAAATCCATAAAAAATTAAAATTATCAAAATATAAAAATATTTAATATTTAATATTTTTGTACATAAATAAGATAATAAAAGATTAGATAGTGAAAAATTACATCCATGAGATTAGAAAAATTTAAGAAAACCAAGAAAATTAGAAGTTTTCTTATACGAACTAGTAATAAGTATTTATGAGCCATTGTCCCATAGGTTAGTAAGATGAAGGAAGTCACTAATCTGAGGATAAAAATAAGTCTGAAAATTAGTTTCTATTCTGAAACCCAAACATTTTGAACGTTGATACCCTGCTATTCACACTTACACACGTCTTGAAGCCTGGGATAGTAGAGGATACCTTGAAATGCTCTTGTCTTAAAGCCGAAGTATGAAGGGAATAAATAAAAAAAATAAAGAAAATATAAAGTGGTGAGAAAATTGGACACTGGTTTTGTTATCGCCAAGGCAGCAATAAAAAAATATTGCGAGGGTGCCTCTTCACCTAGTGCCCTAAGGCCAACTGGTCTGGGAGTCACTGCTAAGACTTAGGTGGTGCAAGACGAGGAAAATACACCAAATAAGCAAGCACATGAGTAATCGGTCGGTTAGTACCTCAAGAAGTATTAACGGTTGCATGAAAGTGTGTGAACAATCTCATCTAAATATTCATTAATTAGAAAGTACTGAGGCGGATGGGCAAGAATATGATAGCTTGAACTGAATTCTCCGGGTGTAGGGATGTCTTTACGCACACGCAGGGTTATATGATCGATGTTTGGAAGAAAGATTGGAATGAAGAATAAGACGATGTTTTATTGAGGGAGGACGTGATTTCTAACATCTTTTCATGACTATTAAGATAGGGCTCAAGATGTAAGTCCACGTTACCTCTCCCGGTACTTACGGACTTGCGGAAATGATGAAAAACGATTTTTCTAGAGGTGGTAACATTGACTTGAAATACGGATCTTTGTTAAACAACTACCTAACAACCTAACTAGGAGTTTTACCTACTCGGTTAGAGGGTTATTCCTTACTTGAACTCCTTCGTCTTCAACTCCTTGCGGTGTTCGGATCGGCCTCACCTCGTCGTCTCCTTGCGCCGAAGATGGATCCACCTTAAAGCTTCTACTTTTGGCTTCTCTTCAAACTAGAAGAAACTAGAACACTTGGTTTGCTAAACCTTGTGAACTAGGATGAATAGAGAAGTGATATGGGTTTTCATCTATCTCTAAGGAAATGTTTCTCAACTCATGAGAGGGAGTTGCCTTGAGCTAGAGAGAGTGCAAGAGGAAGAGCAAGAGGGAGAGCTCAAGCAAGAGAGAGAAAGCAAATGAGAGAATGAGTAACCCTTTTGCCTTCCAAGCTCTCATAATCCAAATCATGATAACTCATAATAGTAATTGAGTATTATGTGATGGTTCAAGTCAAAATGGCTATATCATTTCATGCACTCATTTTGAAAAAAGAAACAAGCAAGCAAAAGTCTTTGCCATGAAATGATTGCCATTGTAATGATGGTGGTCAACTAGCCCAACCGAGTCAACCGGTCAACAAAGTCAACTCTTCATCCCAACCATGACACAATAATACTTAATTAATATTATCATTAATCATATTTCTTATTCTCATTAGGGTTTAGCAAAAGTCAATAGTCAACAGTCAACAACCCTAATGAGAATCCTCTGCCTCTGTCTCTCTGTCAACTGTGCATACACACCCGCATTCGCGTTCCGAGGAACACGAATACAAACGAGATAAAACCAATCCCAAAACGTACACTAGGACCTGGCTTAAACCAAAGCCCGCTAGTGTTAACTGTACGGACACTAAAACATGCACAAGTGCACGGATGTGACCGAACCCTGTCGCAAAACCATGCGACCTGTCGCAAAACTATGCGACCTCTACTCTTTTGCCTAAAGGCGAATAGCTTTCTGTGTGGGACTCTAAAGACTCGACACTACGCTGGCAGTGGGTTCAACCATAGACCGCAAGCGTCACTAGCTGTGCGTAACGGTCCCCAGGTAGATGCCGACAAGAAGACGGACGAGGTGAAACCCATCTGAACTCCTACTGAGCCTGAATGTGACAATCTCCGTACAGTCCGGTCTGTTCGTCTGATAACATCACATGGCGGGCCTAGGGGGCGGTAAACGTCATTCCCCTAATAGCGGTACAATTCGTGTCGGAGTGTAGCCCAGAACACCCTGAGATAACACAGGAAACCTACCAGTATATCTCGCTTGCCCTGGCCAGGGACGACTTGTGTAATGGCTCTCCTAGACACAGCGCGATGTCAACCCCCAATACCGGGAGAGACGAATCATGTCTAACCGTCACTGCCTCCAAGTGCTTCGGGACTGCACCCAACTACTACCTGTTTGCACGACTCCTTTGAGCCGTGGTAGGGTAGTAATCAAAGTATAGTGGGAACACACTCGAGGCGAAGTGACTGTATCAAGTCAGCGGACTAAGCTGTACTCATGTCACCTGGGAACTGATAACTGACGATAGGTATAGTACCAACCAACAGTTCCCGACGAGTCCTGTCCAGTGTACTCGTAACCTAACGAGCACTCGCATACTATCTCAAGTACGACATACTGACGGCTGTGGGACAGACTGTCTCCCACACTGGGATGAGAAGCGCATACGCTAGTCTACTCCGAAGTATCGATGCCCTGTCTCGATAGTCCTATGACTAGGGACCTGCATAAGAATGTGCTTGTGGATTACCCAGCCCCCACTAGTGTGACTGCCATCACAACGCTGGTAATCAAGCAAAGATCCTAAGGGCTCCACTAATGTGTATAGGTGATATACTAAAATAAACACATGTACACATTAAAGCAGAAACAAACCAAGTAGCATACTACTATATTGAGCAAGATTGTCTATACAAGGTGAATATCCCAAGCTTCCATTAAGTAATATACAGAATAGTATGATACTGTAATGGCCTCTAGGGCATATACACTAACAATCTCCCACTTGCACTAAGGCTATGTACTGGCGTATTGAAGACCTATCATCTCGATCGGCCGCTCGAACTGAGTCTGGGGTAAAGCCTTTGTGAATGGATCAGCAGTGTTATCTTCCGTAGCAACTCTCCGAACCTCGATCTCCTGGCGACCCACGATCTCCCTGATTAGGTGATACCGCCTTAAGATGTGTCTGGATCTCTGATGGGACCTGGGTTCCTTCGCTAAAGCTATAGCTCCGTTGCTGTCGCAATACAGAGGTATTGGATCAACAATGGATGGAACCACCCGAAGTTCTGTTAAGAACTTCCTTATCTAGACGGCTTCTTTTACGGCATCTGCAGCAGCGATATATTCCGCTTCCATCGTCGAGTCAGCAACTGTTTCCTGTTTGGAACTCTTCCAACACAGCGCCCCTCCATTGAGGGTAAAGACATAACCTGACATGGACTTGGAATCATCCTTGTCACTCTGGAAGCTGGAGTCAGCAAAGGCCTCGATCTGGAGGTCTTTTCCGCCATACACCAAGAACATCTCCTTAGTCCTTCTTAGGTACTTGAGAATGTTCTTTACCGCTATCCAGTGTTTCTCCCCAGGGTTTGACTGATACCGGTTTACCACACTCAGTGCATAAGCTACATCCGGTCTGGTACACAACATCGCTTACATTATAAAGCCTACCGCAGAAGCGTAGGGTATAATAGACATGCGATCCCTTTCCAAATCAGTCTTGGGAGACATCTCTTTGGAGAGGGTGATCCCGTGACAAGCCGGTAGATTACCGCGCTTGGAATCTTTCATACTGAATCTTTTCAGTATGGTGTCGATGTACCTGGACTGTGAAATTCTTAATATCCTTTTAGATCTGTCACGATAGATCCGGATCCCCGGAATGTAAGAGGCATCACCCAGGTCTTTCATGGAGAACCTGTGTGACAAGAATCCCTTGACAGATTGTAGCATAGGAATGTCATTTC
Source organism: Agapanthus africanus (assembly GCA_030015575.1). Taxonomy (NCBI): domain Eukaryota; kingdom Viridiplantae; phylum Streptophyta; class Magnoliopsida; order Asparagales; family Amaryllidaceae; genus Agapanthus; species Agapanthus africanus. Next base: position 620,677,607 of record JASDDO010000024.1, read on the forward strand.
CTATCAAAAGAATGTCATCCACGTACAACACGAGGAATACGACAGTTCTTGCTACAAATCTACTATAGATGCATGGTTCATCTGGATTTTTGATAAAGCCAAATTCTTTGACCGTCTCATCAAAACAGATGTTCCAACTCCGTGATGCCTGCTTTAGTCCATAGATGGACTTAAGCAACTTGCACACCTTTCCGCTGCTCCCACTCTGAATGAAACCCTCTGGCTGGTCCATATAGACACACTCCTCTAAAATTTCTGTTTAGAAAAGCGGTCTTTACGTCCATTTTCCAAATCTCATAATCGTAGAAAGCAGCAATGGCAAGAAGGATCCGAATGGATTTCAGCATAGCCACTGGAGAAAAGGTTTCGTCAGAGTCCAAACCAGGTCTTTGACGAAAACCCTTTGCAACAAGTCTAGATTTATAGGTCGCAACCTGTCCATCTACACCAATCTTCCTTTTGAAGATCCACTTGCATCCTACGGGTTTTACCCCATCTGGAGCAACATCCAACGTCCATACTTTGTTGGTGTACATGGACTCCATTTCGGTCCGCATTGCATCCAGCCATTTTACCGAGTCAGCGCTCTAAATGGCCTGCTGGAAGCTAGTTGGCTCATCACTATCAATGATGCAATCTTCTTTATCCCCGTCTATGAGAAAACCATAGTATCTCTCGGGCGGATGAGACTGCCTACTACTCCTGCGGAGCGGCGTAGGAATGTCATGTTCTTTTGAACCCTCTGGTTCTACTAAGCTTTCAGTAATAGCTCGTGGTTCTGGAATTTCTTCCAGTTCTATTGCGCTCCCACTTATCTGTTTTTCCAAAAACAGAGTTTCCAAGTAGTGGGCATGACGAGAAACAAAAACCTTTTGTTCCTCTTCGCAATAGAAGAAATATCCCTTGGAGTTCTTTGGATATCCCACAAACTTGTACTGTACTGAACGTGCCCCGAGTTTGTCAGCATGCTGCATTTTGACAAAAGCTGGACATCCCCATGTCTTAATGTGATTAAGATAGGGTCTCTTCCTAAACCACATCTGATATGGTGTAGTAGGCACAGTCTTAGTTAGAACTCGGTTCAAAAGGTATGCAGCTGATTCTAGTGCATATCCCAAAAATGATCGCGGTAACTCAGCATTACTCATCATGGACCGTACCATATCCAATAGGGTTCGGTTCCGTCTCTCCGATACACCGTTATGTTGCGGAGTGTATGGAGGAGTAAGCTGAGAGAGAATTCCATTCTCCTTTAAGTAATCCAGGAACTCGGCACTCAAGTATTCACCACCTCGATCAGATCTCAGTGTCTTGATACTTTTGCCGGTTTGTTTTTCTACTTCATTCTTATAATCCTGGAATTTTCCAAAGGCTTCAGATTTATGTTTCATTAAGAAGACATATCCGTACCTTGAAAAGGCATCCGTGAAAGTAATGAAGTAAGAATAACCGCTTCGTGCATGTGTAGACATTGGACCGCACACGTCGCTGTGTACGAGTCCCAAGAGCTCGCTCGCTCTTACTCCGTGTCCAGTGAACGGAGTCTTTGTCATCTTTCCTTTGAGACAGGATTGAAAAGTTGCATATGATTGATATTCGAACGGATCGAAATATCCTTCTGTATGTAACTTCGTCAACCTTCTCTCATTGATGTGACCCAGTCTATAATGCCACAAGAAAGCCTGATTTGTTTCTGGAGACTTTCTTTTGTGTGTATTCTGGACATTGAAAATCTGTGGTTGGTTTAATACGTATATACCATTGCTTAATGTACCTGACCCAATCAGAACTTGATTAAGGTGAATGTTTACAACATTACTTACAAACGAAAATTTATAACCTTCTTTAGATATTAAAGATACAGAAATGATATTACAAGTTGCATTGGGTACAAAAAAGCAATTACGTAAAACCAAAACATGTCCATCTGACATTCCTAGGTGATAGTCCCCCACGGCCTTAGCATCCATGCTATCTCCGTTTGCAACTTTGAGGGTCATGTCACCTGCCTTCAAAAACCTACGCTTTCTCAACGCCTGCAAAGAATTACAGATATGAGATCCTGATCCGGTATCCAATACACAGGAAGTAGAGTTTATTGATAGACAGTTTTAAATAACATACACACCTGAAGCTGAAGCCGCAACTTGCTTCTGATCCTGTGTTCTGGCCTTTCAAGCCCTGCAATCTTTCTTCCAGTGTCCACTCTTATGACAGTAAAAGCACTCTTCCTTCCCCACAAGCTTTCCCGCTATCTTTCTTGCTTTTGCCTTTCCTTTCTTATCCACTTTACTAACACCGCCCCTTGGTTTGGCGGGGGCTTTCTTCTTCTTTCCCTTTGCTTTCGCCTTGGACCTAGAAGAGGAAGATCCTCCTACAAACAAAGTGGATGTTTCCCTACCTTTCTGTTGGGTGCCCTCTGCATTCCTCACCATGTTGAGGAGTTCTGAAAGTTCAATTTCCTTTTCTTGCAAGTTGAAGTTCAGGATAAACTGGGCGTAAGTGGAAGGAAGGGACCGGAGAATCAAGTCCGTGTAGAGATCGTTCTCTAATGTGGTCCCTAGGTCCGCGAGCTCCTCAATGAAGCCAATCATCTTAAGCACGTGTTCCGCTACCGATGATCCGACGGCTAATCTCGCCGAAAACGGCTTTTTCGAGACTTCGTATCTGTCGGTACGAGATTGCTCTCCATACAGTTCTTTTGTATGGAGAAATATGGATTCAAGGTCCATATTCTCGTGCCTCCTTTGATGTTCATTGTCCATAGAGGCAAGCACGAGGCACTTGGCCTTCGCGCAATCGATTTCCCAGGTCTTACGGATTTCCTTATCCGTGACGCTAATTTTGGGACCTGGGACAGGGGGAGCTTTGGTGGTAAAAAGATACCCCAACTTGTCATTAGTGATTGCCATTTTGACATTCCTGAGCCAATCTTTGTAGTTTGGCCCTGTCAGTATGTTTTTATCTAGTAGTAACTTAAGTCCGGTCATGATGTTTGGTCGCTGCAATTAGGAGAGAGAGAAGAAACACTTTAGCATGATGCTCTTGCAAGTTTATAGTAGTTTTTAATTTGTCTAAACAGGATAGCTCCCACTATCTCTCGAATCCCTCCTCAAACCAAAAAGGAAGAATTAGTCAGGATCAATCTCACCGTACAATACTTGCTTAACCGTTCAGCCAGGCTAGTGTCGGTACTTCGAGGGAGGTTTACCAACGCTTTCGCGAAGTTCCTTAATTAAATAACCTCTTTTCCCTTGGGGCGTAGCCCCGCTAACACCTTTCTAGACACCTACTTGCTTTATAGCATTGATCGTTAAGTGAGAAATTTCCCGAGGAGTAGCATATACTCTCTGTAGGATCGGGATCCAAATATCATTGCATGACAAAACTGAAGGAATCCTACCAGAATCATCACACTCCAAATGGTATGCAGTGCTAGCAAGTTTCAGTTCTTTTGAAACTCCCGATGTGGATTTTTGCCCCATGCTCTTATGACCTTGACTTTGGCCAAAATATCATAAGTCACATGTCAAGTTCTACCCGTCATTCTCCAGGTTAATTTGAACCCACCAGTACTTACCCTTGACTTTGGCCAACATGGCAGTACGACTCTCCCAAACCAACACATCTATCTATGCTGCACATGAATACCCAGTAGCTACCAATCACTATGCCTTGACTTTGGCCAACATACATAGCTTGAATACTTATTGACCATTCATGTGAAACGACGGAGGGCTACGAATGGTTTTGGCGAAACCGTGAACGTAGTGAACTTGATATAATCGAAGGAACGAGATAGCTTTCAAAAAGGAGTGGTTCATGCTCCGCATTTAAAATTTGGTTTTGAAAAGAAACCGAGTGGTTTTGAAAGTGTTCCAACGATTTTTACTTGGTTTATTTTTCTTGCATTAATTTTAATGTGTCCCATCATTTAATCCTACCATTGCAGAAAACAACCAAAATATGACGTACGCTTATGCCATCCGCATTCGCCACGGGGCCCCGTCATTACCCGTTAGGTTACTTAACTAACGACAGAGCGGGGGCTGGACTAGCGCGGATGCAAAACATAAGCAACGCGTAAATAATATCATATATAGATATATTGCAATGATAGCCATTCCAGATCACAGATGAACACATTGGATATACTAGGAATCTGCAATTCGTACGAGCCTGTAACGAAAAGCGGATTACACGATCGCGATGAATAGCCAAAACCCCACCCTAGACCCCTACGGGTGCGGTAAACTACCCGCCAAATATCCGAAGCGGAGCAACCTCCCTCAACGACGTGAGTAGGCCACTCGGCACTTCGAGATACCCGGTAATTTATGCACCCCACCTTAGGTCTATCCTAGGAGCAAAAACAGTAAAAGAAATTATACAATGACGTCTGCAACCTCACCCCGGTTGTGTGGCCAAAAATAATATTACATCAATTACAAATTTACATGAATTGAAAGAAAAGAAAACTCTCATCTCACAACCCCCCGGCTATTCATCCGCGACAATCCAATGAATTCATATACACATACCATCAACATTACAGATCACAGATATGTATAACCCCCACTAATCGACGTATAGCGATTAGCAGACGTTCAATACATATATCAAATCACAGATATAACCCGTTTGCTTAAGTCCTTTAGAAGTTCGATCAAAATACGGATTTTTAGGCCCCAAAAACAAATTTTTCTTTCTGGAAAATCTGGGCAGAAAAATCATATTGTAAAAATCCCAAAACAACCCCAGAACCACAGTGCAGGAAATTTGTGCCACGGCCGAGTCAACTCGGCTGCGGTTCCGCGGCGCTTTGACCGAGGCAGTGGACCAAATTTCTTGGGTGTCTTTTAAAAATCCTGAGTCGATTTTTGGTGCAAGATTTATTATTTTTTTAACAGAATACAGAATCGACAGAAACTTGATTTTTCGGGTTCGTTTCGCGACTTTTTCTCCGATCGAACTTCTAGTTACTTTGCTAACATGTTAGATAGTGTTTAACTAGGCTCTGATACCACTGTAAGTCCACGTTACCTCTCCCGGTACTTACGGGCTTGCGGAAATGATGAAAAACGATTTTTCTAGAGGTGGTAACATGGACTTGAAATACGGATCTTTATTAAACAACTACCTAACAACCGAACTAGGAGTTTTACCTACTCGGTTAGGGGGTTATACCTTACTTGAACTCCTTCGTCTTCAACTCCTTGCGGTGTTCGGATTGGCCTCACCTCGTCGTCTCCTTGCGCCGAAGATGGATCCACCTGAAAGCTTCTACTTTTGGTTTCTCTTCAAACTAAAAGAAACTAGAACACTTGGTTTGCTAAACCTTGTGAACTAGGATGAGTAGAGAATTGATATGGGTTTTCTTTTATCTCTAAGGCAATGTTTCTCAACTCATGAGAGGGAGTTGCCTTGAGCTAGAGAGAGAGCAAGAGGAAGAGCAAGAGGGAGAGCTCAAGCAAGAGAGAGAAAGCAAATGACAAAATGAGTAACCCTTTTGCCATCCAAGCTCTCATAATCCAAAATCATGATAACTCATAATAGTAATTGAGTATTATGTGATGGTTCAAGTCAAAATGGCTATATCATTTCATGCACTCATTTTGCAAAAAGAAACAAGCAAGCAAAAGTCTTTGTCATGAAATGATAGCCATTGTAATGATGGTGGTCAACTAGTCCAACCTAGTCAACAAGTCAACAAAGTCAACTCTTCATCCTAACTATGACACAATAATACTTAATTAATATTATCATTAATCATATTTCTTATTCTCATTAGGGTTTAGCAAAAGTCAATAGTCAACAGTCAACAACCCTAATGAGAATCCTCTGCCTCTGTCTCTCTGTCAACTGTGCATACACACCCGCATCTGCGTTCCGAGGAACACGAATACAAACGAGATAAAACCAATCCCAAAACGTACACTAGGATCTGGCTTAAACCAAAGCCCGCTAGTGTTAACTGTCCGGACACTAAAACATGCACAAGTGCACGGATGTGACCGAACCCTGTCGCAAAACCATGCGACCTGTCGCAAAACCATGCGACCTCTACTATTTTGCCTAAAGGCGAATAGCTTTCTGTGTGGGACTCTAAAGACTCGACACTACGCTGGCAGTGGGTTTAACCACAGACCGCAAGCGGCACTAGCTGTGCGTAACAGTCCCGAGGTAGATGCCGACAAGAAGACGGACGAGGTGAAACCCATCTGAACTCCTACTGAGCCTGAATGTGACAATCTCCGTACAGTCCGGTCTGTTCGTATGATAACATCGCATGGCGGGCCCAGGGGGCGGAAAACATCTGTCCCCTAATAGCGGTACAATTCGTGTCGGAGTGTAACCCAGAACACCCTGAGATAACACTGGAAACCTACCAGTATATCTCGCTTGCCCTTGCCAGGGACGACTTGTGTAATGGCTCTCCTAGACACAGCACGATGTCAACCCCCAATACCGGGAGAAACGAATCATGTCTAACCGTCACTGCCTCCAAGTGCTTCGGGACGGCACCCAACTACTACCTGTTTGCACAACTCCTTTGAGCCGTGGTAGGGTAGTAATCAAAGTACAGTGGGAACACACTCGAGGCGAAGTGACAGTGTCAAGTCAGCGGACTAAGCTGTACTCATGTCACCTGGGAACTAATAACTGACGATAGGAATAGTACCAACCAACAGTTCCCGACGAGTCCTGTCCAATGTACTCGTAACCTAACGAGCACTCGCATACTATCTCAAGTACGACGTACTAACGGCTGTGGGACAGACCGTCTCCCACACTGGGATGAGAAGCGCATACGCTAGTCTTCTCCGGAGTATCGATGCCCTGTCTCGATAGTCCTACGACTAGGGACCTGCATAAGGATGTGCTTTGGATTACCCAGCCCCCACTAGTGTGACTGCCATCACAATGCTGGTAATCAAGCAAAGATCCTAAGGGCTCCACTAATGTGTATAGGTGATATACTAAAATAAACACATGTACACATTAAAGCAGAAACAAACCAAGTAGCATACTACTATATTGAGCAAGATTGTCTATACAAGGTGAATATCCCAAGCTTCCATTAAGTAATATACAAACTAGTATGATACAGTAATGGCCTCTACGGCATATATACTAACACATGACAACCGAAAAGCTAGCTTAGTTGGAAACCCTAATTTTCAAGGCTTTTCTTTTACAATTCTTATCTTTAAATGTAATATTCACGATCTATCTTTTATTATTGGATTTTGTGGGTGCAATCCGCTGAAAACCCTCAGGAGACAACACTCCTCCTACTAGGGACACCTAAAGGTATAAAGCCTTGTTGCACGTGCTCAGTGCAATCGTGTTGCCTACGAAAGTGTGCTAGTTAGTTTTTCTCTTTCTTTATTTTCTCTTTCTCTTTTTAATAAAATAGTTCGCTCGAGACGATCGAAAATAAGTTTGGGGGAATTTGATCAGTCGAAAATACTGCATCTTTAAACTGGCAATTTCCCTATCAATTGCATTCATCTAGAAGTGTTCAGCATCCATATAACACATATTAGAAAAACATCTCTTAAATACCAGATTGCATGTGTTACACTTTAAAACCGGCATTTCTAGGGAAATTGACTGTATTTCATAAGCATGGCATCATTCCTACATTGCGCAACTTGTGTTTCGAAGTCTGTGCAGGGAAATCCAGAAGAATGGTCAAATTGATATAACAAGTACTGTTAAAAGACGCCGACTCAGGGATTTCGAATCTGGCAATGATATAAAAGGAATTCAGAGATTCAACATATCAGATAACACCAAAATGACATCAGAAATCAACATTTGAAGTATGAAGCCCTAAGGCAGCCAAGTGGCCGCGGAACTGCGGCCGGAGCCGCCTTGCGCCGCGGTTCCGCGGCGGCCATACCACGTCATCATCCCTGCTCTGCTTCAGAATCTCTACCTAAGTTCTTAAAGCTCTTCAAGCCACTGCAAATTCCAGAAAGATCCTAAACATTCTGCCAGATCAGCAAGCTCTTGGGTTCCAAGCTAAACATTCCTAGCTTCTTAAACAAGCTTCACCCTAACTCCATTAAGAACCTAGAACCTTCTCCGTAACCTCCTATCTTAAGGTAGAAGCTAAGCTCCTAACTAACTACTTCTAGAAGCCTCTCCCTATAACAAACTTTTGGAGGGAAATTCAAATTTGAAATGCTAAACCTAGGGTTTTGGAAACCTATAAAAAGGACCTAAGGCTAACTAGAAAAGGTTGTTGAAAGCTAATCACTCTTTAGTTCTTCATCCTTCCACAAGTTTAGTGACAAAACTTGCCACCTCCAAACCCTAACCCTAATCCAATCAAGAAACCAAATTCAAGATCCTTTTGAGTTCTAGCAAAGCAATGCCTTCATCCAACCTTTAGAAGCGAAGCCGGACTTCAACGGAGCACGAGATCCAAGCCGATCCACGACTCAAGGAGCCGATGCAACGCTAGATTCGACAGTCTTGTTCCTTCTCAAATTCTTGTAGTCTTGAGCAATGTGTAACTATTTTTGGAATAAATAAAGGTGAAGATTCTTTAAACTTGCTTATATTTCAATTCGAGCATTATGCATATATTTCGATTCTTAAATATATTCTTTGTGATGATGCTTGAATAAAACTCCGCTCATGGAGTAGTTGAGATAATTGTAGAATGATGATGTTGACGATTCTTGAAACATTTTCTTAAGTCTTATAACGATTGTAAATTCTTGAAAATTGACTGATCGATGATCTAGATCGATGCGGAATGCGTTCTTGATTCTTTTCGCACAATCTAGAGATCAACGATCAATCATTCGATTTCCGAGATGCTATCTTGTGAATGCGATTCATCGAAAGGACAAAGGATAGGATGAAGAAACCCTAATTCTTCGTAAGATCCTTAATCCTCGATCAATCGACATCGATTTAGCATCAATTCGTTAATGGATACGAAACTTTAATTTCGAGTCTTCTTCACATCTACCATCTAATCGATTCCTACGAGCTTTACTTCAAATTTTGAAACCTAAATCGATTGGAATTCTATCTTTCTTGATTCTTGATGTTTAACGTTTTCTAGATTCTTGATTAGATTAGTTGATTCGTGAAATTCATCGATAAAAATCTTGAATCGTTTTTGCTTTTCTTTTCTACTAAATTTTCAATTCAAACAAAACAAAATACGAACGAATCGCACAATCCCTGTGGACGATCCGCACTTACTAACGCGCTATAATTCGACACCGTTATTGATTGCGGTCAAATATTTTTGGTTGTGATTTCATACAAGTTTCTAAATACCGACACATCCTAAAAAAGTATCAATCACCTACCACAAATAGGAATTGACTCGTTAGAACAACTAGAAAATACACGTAATCCCTGTGGACCGACCCGTACACAACTGGCTAGCTACCAAGCGACACCGTTATTGATTGCAGTTAATTCTTTGATTTCAAAATCTATCTTTCAAAACGCATAAGCACAAAATCTATACCAATCAAATGGCGCTGTTGTCGGGGATGGCGTAGTTATTTTCTTTTTGTAATTTCGGGTTAGTTAAAAATTAAAAAATCATAAAAACTGAAAAATATGAAAAATATAAAAAAAAAATTTATCATCTTGTTATTATTTAAAGGTTTTTCGTGTGAATTGTGAAGGATCGGAAAGACTAAAAGATTCAGATCTGGAAAATTCCAGTGCACAAAACAGCAAACAGCAGATCTGAACAAACAGTGGAGAACCACAACAGACAACAGAAGAAGCTTGGAGGCCTGAGTCAACCATTCAACCGCGGAACCGCTGTCATAGGCAGCAATTGGCAGCGGAAACGCGGCACTTTGCTGACGTCAGCAACTGGAATCTTCTCTGTAAGCAATCTTTTCTTCTCTTCTGCCCTCTGCAGTCCTCTGTAAAAATTTTCCTGCAGGGTTCTTTAAGCAAAAATTTTTCCCGCTTCTCCAATAACTTGATCTTGTGCAGGATTCTTTGCACTGCAGTAAAAAAAATAATTTGGCAAGTGTTTTTGATTTTTGTGTGTTTAACTGCTTTGCATTTTTTAAAATGGACTTTTAAGGGGCTATAACACCAATCCAGATTAGGTGGGGATTTCATTACCCTTCCTAGGACCCCAAAAATCACAAAAAGGATTTTGCATCAGCCTTCGAGTTAATTAAAAGATATTAGACTCAGCCTATAAGGACTGTCGTGCTCAATAGGACAAAGGAAAGGTTGTAGGCATCGGTCCTTTATCTAAACCAGACTTTGTGGTGCCTAGGCTAGACAAGTGGGAAATGTAATTTTAAAAGGCCCGTATCACGGTGATTCGTGAGCGGATCCCTCCTTTCTTTACTTGTGCTTACCTGGCTACAATTGGCGGGTAAGAGGCGATTTGAGGATCTCACAACTTGCCATTTGGAACAGTTAGGCGTAGTCTAATTGACCTAGGAGAACCTAGCTCTAGGCTTGATTGTGCATATTGTGATTGCTTGAACGTGTGTCTAAGCTCCTTATAAAAAATCTTTTGCAAAAACTCCTTATAAAAAAAAAGCACAAAACAAAATTTTTTTAACAAAAACTTGCCAATTTTGACGCTAGAAATCCATTGCACCCCACTTGCACCGACTTTCTCTCATTGACGTTTTCTTACCCCCACCTTCTGTTTCTACTTTTTGACTACACTACACCTCGTTAGTGTATGTCCAGTTGGACTAGGGACACTAGCGCCCGTTTAGTCCGTGTCTTGTTAGTGCCTACTAACGACGCTTTCGACTCCGAAGTCGAAATTCCATCCACTTCTTTTTCTTCATCTTCACGTTCACCATTTTCTAAAGAGATGTTAGCATTCGATCCTAACAACCCTTTACCGCCTGTTGAAGCGCCCCAACGAATAGCACTCCAGGATCTTTTCTATCCCGTCCGCACCGCACTTCCCACTTGTCTTTCACTTCCTCCGGCTAATTGGGATAACATTGAAATTAAACCCCACTTCATCAATATGTTGCCCGAATTTCACGGGCTGGAATCCGAAGATGCCTACATCTTCATTAACAAATTCCAGAATGTCTGCGCAATGGTGAAGACCGCACAACTTTCTGATGATGCTATAAGGCTACGTGACATTCCATTCACTTTATGTGACCTAGCCGAAAAATGGTTATATAGCACAGCATCACACTCCATAAAAAATGGGAAGAGTTTGTTAAGGCTTTTCTAAAAAAGTTTTACCCACACCACAAGACCGCGAGAATTCACAATGAAATTATTCAATTTTCCCTGCTTCCTTCCGAACCTTTTTGGAAGTTCCTCGAAAGATTTAAGGACCTTCTTGTTCAATGCCTTCACCACGGTATCGAGAATTGGCAACTTTGCCAAATTTTATACGAAGGACTGAACCCAGCAACTTAGCAGTTGTTGGAAACCATTTGTCAAGTTCACTTTCTTACAAAATCGAGCGAGGAAGCTTTGCAATTTCTCTATGAACTTGCTGAACAAACACTTCAGTGGGAAAGCACTAAGACAACCTCATCTACTTCATCAGGTCAGTCTAGGGCAGGCATACATCAACTTGATATGTCGATTGCAATGAAGGCCGAAATGGCTGCACTCACGAAAAAACTAGAAGTAATTGAGAGCAAATTCTCATAGCCTTCTCCTGCCCCTGCCGTACCCACTCGCACTATTTGCGATTGTTGTTCGGATCCGTCCCATCTAACCGAAGAGTGTCCTTCCAACCCACCTGTTCAAGGACAAGATCAAGTCAATGCTGCCTTTCAGCAAAGACAAAGAAATGATCCATACTCATCAACTTACAATCCTGGTTAGAGAAGCTACCAAAATTTTGTTTGGAACCAAAATCAACAATTCCAAGGCAATAACAATTTTCAAAGGCCTCTTCCACAACAACAAGCCCCTCAACAAACTCAATATCAGCAACCTTTGAAAGCTCAACCTTACCAAAACTAAATGAACAACTTTGTACCAAACAACTCTTATCCTCAAAACAATTTTGTTCAGCCGAATAACGATAAGGTTTCCTCACTAGAACGAAGTCTGGATGCGTTTTTAAAACAATCTACGCAATCTCCAGCCAGCATCCAATTGTCCATTCAGTCTTTGGTGCAACACAGTTCTTCACATGATCAGAGCATCAAAGCAATTGAAGCCCAAATTGCATAACTGAATACTGCGTTAAGCGTGCGAGAGAAGGGGAAACTTCCATCTCAACCACTGCCAAATCCCGGTCACACAAAAAATACATATGTTGCTCATGAACAACAAAATCATAATGTGAGTGCCGTGAGTACATTGAGCTCTGGAAAGGTATTGCACAACAACGTTGGGAATAACGATGACACCCCTGCCGCCGCTTCTTCATCTTCTTCATCTTCTTCGTCTTCTTCAGAGCATGTTCTTCATTCTTCACAAGGCTCTCCTTCTTCTAATTCGAACGGACCCGTATCTCACTTTACGAAAACACCAACACCGGGATTCGTTCGAACTCCGCAATCTACTCCACAAACATTGGACTCAACAAATTTTCAAAATATTCTATTTCCAAACAGGTTGAGATCTAATAAACCAACTCCACAAATAGAGAAGATTGTGGAGTTATTCAAACAGGATAGCATTAACATACCTCTCATAGATGCAATCCAACAAGTCCCTTCGTACGCTAAAATCTTAAAGGATTTATGCACCAAGAAGAGGAAATCACAGGTACCCAAGAATGTTTTCTTGGCTAATGAAGTGAGTGATGCTCTTACCCAATCTTTACCTCAAAAGCAAAAGGACCCTGGCTGTCCTACAATTTCAATAACTATTGGGGATAAGAACATCAATCGCGCACTTTTAGATCTTGGTGCCCGTGTGAATTTGCTTCCCTAGTAAGTATATGAATAATTAGGCATTGGAGAGCTGAAACCCACACATTGTACTCTCCAAATGGCCGACCGATCCATGACCCATCCTAGGGGTGAGTTAGAGGATGTGTTGATTAAGTAGGGGACTTCATTTTCCCCGTTGATTTCATCGTTATGGACACACAGCCTGTAGCTAACCCCCGGAATCAAATTCCGGTGATACTTGGTCGACCATTCCTCGCAACTTCTAATGCCGTGATCAATTGTTGAAATGGTTCGATGAACCTATCTTTTGGTAACATGACAGTTGAGCTCAACATTTTTAAGTTGGGGAATCAACCCTCCGAGCCTAATGCTAATATACTTGATGTTTGCTCGATTCAAGAGATCACTCAGGAGGACTGTGAGCTCGAAAAATTTCTGTTCGATCACAACAATTTTGACTCCAATAGTGCGTTCCTCCTTGATTCTGACACAGCTTTCACACCCGATAACAATTACGAGTGTTTCACTTTTTCGGACGATTTTGAAGAATCTCCACCCGAGTTTGAGTCCTTTGAATTTTCGGATGAGTTACCTAAACCATCCGACTCGGTTGCTTACACTCGCTTTGAACCATTGTTGGAATCTTTCGAGTTCGAGACAGTTTCACCAATTTTACCTTCAATTGTGTCACCTCCAAAACTCGAACTCAATCTATTGCCGTCTCACCTTAAATATTCTTACTTAGGTGAGAATGAGACGTTTCCTGTTATCATATCGGCCTCTCTAGCCCACGAGCAAGAGACAGCCCTTTTAACGGTCTTACAAAATAATCGGCAAGCTTTTGGCTGGTCTATGGCGGACATCAAGGGGATTAGTCCCCTCATAGTTGAACATCATATACATTTGATGGATGATGCCAAGCCAGTAAGGGATCCACAGAGACGCCTCAACCCTATAATGAAGGAGGCTGTTAAAAAGGAGATCATAAAATGTCTTGATAGTGGTATCATTTACCCTATCTCCGATGGCCAGTGGGTTAGCCTCATTCATGTTGTTCCAAAGAAATCGGGCATAACGGTCATAACAAATGAAGCGAATGAGTTAATACCTACTCGCACCAAAACTGGGTTGCGTGTTTTCATCGATTATAGAAAACTCAACGCCGCGACACGGAAAGACCACTTTCCATTACCTTTTATTGACCAAATGCTAGAACGATTGGCTGGGCATGAATTTTACTGCTTTTTGGATGGCTACTCCGGCTATAATCAAGTTCCCATCGCCGAAAAGGATCAAGACAAGACCACATTTACTTGTCCGTTCGGTACATTCGCTTACCGTCGCATGCCCTTTGGGTTATGCAATGCACCCGCTACATTCCAGCGGTGTATGATGGGTATCTTTTCAGACATGGTGGAAAAAGTTTTGGAGATTTTTATGGATGATTTCTCCATTTTCGGCGACTCCTTTGATGAGTGCTTGCTACACTTAGACGCGTTTCTTACCCGCTGTATGGATAAGAACCTCACTTTAAATTGGGAGAAGTGCCACTTTATGGTACGAGAGGGTATTGTCTTAGGACATATCATCTCGCAAAACAGCAATGAGGTTGATAAAGCTAAGATTGAAGTCATTTCCAATCTTTCTCCTCCTAAGTGCATCAAAGACATCCGAGCCTTCCATGGCCATACCGGTTTCTATAGATGGTTCATTAAGGATTTTATCAAGATAGCTAGACCCCTGACTCTTTTGTTGGCCAAAGACACAACTTTTGATTTTGACTCAAGCTACATGAAGGCATTCGAGTGATTGAAACACACACTTATTTCTGCGCCCATTCTTTCATCTCCCGACTGGACGCATCCATTTGAAATTATGTGCGATGCATCTGATTTCGCCATTGGTTCTATCCTTGGACAACACATAAATAAGATGCCGCACGTAATTTATTATGCTAGACGAACATTAAACGAGCCCCAAATTAATTACACAACAACTGAAAAAGAATTCTTAGCCGTTGTGTTTGCACTAGAAAAATTCAGGCCCTATTTAATCGGCTCTCCTGTTATCGTTTACATGGACCACTCAGCTCTTCGCCATCTTTTCGCGAATAAGGATGCTAAATCTCGGCTAATACATAGGATCCTCTTGCTACAAGAGTTTGACTTTGTCATAAGAGACAATAGAAGATGTGAAAACGTAGTCGCCGACCACCTTTCATGCTTCCTTTTTCACCTACAGTTCAAACTCCTATTAGAGACGTTTTCCCGATGAGCAGCTCTTAACCGTGTCAAGCGAACCTTGGTTCGCTGATATCGTAAATTATTTGGCCACCGGACTGATACCAAATGATTGGTCGAATCTGGACAAACTCTGATTCCAATGTCAAGTAAAACATTTTTACCGGGATGAACCGTATCTCTTTAAATACTATTCCGAACAAATCATTCGTCGGTGTGTCCCCGACAACGAGTTTAAGAGTGTGTTGTCAATCTGCCACGATCAAGCGTGTGGCGGGCATTTTGGCCCTAAAAAGACAGCATAAAAAATCTTGCAGTTTGGCTTCTACTGGCCACGACTTTTTAAAGATGCATACAAATAGTGCAAGACATGCTCCCAGTGCCAACACTTAGGCCGTATATCTTAGAGGAATGAAATGCCGCTCCAACCAATTTTGGTTGTTGAAATTTTTGATGTTTAGGCGATAGACTTTATGGGACCATTTCCCAACTCTTTTGGGAATATGTATATTCTGCTTGCTGTTGACTATGTTTAAAAATGGGTCGAGGCTGTTCCCAGCCGAACTATTGACAACAAGGTTGTCGTTAGATTTCTCAAAGAAAACATTTTTTCACGGTTTGGGCATCCTCGCGCGATTATAAGTGATAATGGATCTCACTTTTGTGATAGGAATTTTGAGTCCTTAATGCGCTAATACTCCATTACTCACTGACTGTCAACGCCATATCATCCCCAAACTTGTGGGCAAGCCGAAATTTCGAATCGGCAGATTAAACAAATATTGGAGAAAACGGTTTCTAAAAACCGTAAAGATTGGTCATCAAAACTGATTGATGCACTTTGGACATTCCGTACTGCCTATAAGACCGATCTTGGCATGTCTCCATACAGGCTTGTTTATGGAATGTCTTGCCACCTTCCTGTTGAAATAGTGCACAAGGCATTTTGGGCGATTAAAGAGTTGAACCTATCATTGGGAGATGTGGGCAGCAATTGAATGAATTAGACGAGCTACGGGATGAGGCCTATGACAACGCAAAAGTTGTTAAAAACTGAACAAAGGTGTTCCACGATAAACACCTTGTGCGCAAGACTTTCAAACCTGGTCAACAGGTTTTGCTTTACGATACTCGGTTACATTTTCATCCCGGCAAGCTCAAATCTCGATGGAATGGGCCATTTATAATACGCATCGTATATCCGCATGGTGCGGTAGATCTAGAAAACCCGGAGGATGGTACACTGTTTAAAATAAACGGACATCGACTTAAACCGTTCCTCACCGCGGACCCTTCGGAGGAGCTCCTGTTTTTACATGAGCTGATTTATATTGACTGATCTTCCTCCATCTACCCCTATATTTTCGATCATCTAGCCAAAACAATGTTTCAAACAAGTTTGGGGGTATGTATCATTTGTAATTTTAAAAAAACAAAATAAGATATAAATAAAAAAAAATTGAAAAAAATTTATTTTTTGGGTATTTTTGTAAATTTCCAGATTTAATAAAATAAAAATAAAAATTTTATTTGCAAATAATTTCCGCTCTTTTAGAGGAGATTTTTACAAATATCCAACACACTTCCCCTTATAAATAATACCCAACCCCTCTCTGTTTCACCAACCCTAAAAAATTTTTGCTCTCCTCAAACCCTAGCCGCCGCTGCTGTTTTTGCAGAGAGATCTCGTCGCCGCGCCGCCCTTCCGCCGAAAAGACCCCCTTCCCACCGCGCTTCCGCCGCACCCCTTTGTCTTCTCCCTCTGATTTTCTCAGAGGCGGTTTGCTTCTCTTTCTCCTTCTCTGTTAAAATTTTAGATATATAAATTTTCTGCGATGGCACCGAATATGCAGTTAAACGTGATTTTTCAGAAATCTTTTCACACACGATATATGGGAGTTATTTTGCTGACGAAATAATACGAATGGGCTATAATTTTTAAATATATAATCACCCAAATGGTTACGCCCTTCCAGATCTAGTCACTCGTTTTTACGAGTGCATGGAAGAAGGGTGCCTTGCACAATATGGATTTATCAAATTACTGTGGGGTGATAGAGAGATAATTATTGATAGAGACTTCATTCATGATGTCACTTTAATCCCTAGGTTACCTGTTCACGATCAGCCCCTTCAGTTTGATGATTACATGCCCTTAATGGGCAATGATTGCTCGAAGGAACCGAGGAAAGGAATACAAGCGAGACCCCTTTTCGCTAATGTTTTAACATTGTGCCGGTGGGCACAAAACAATATTTTTTGGAGTTCCCATAATACCACATTTTTCACCCCGTCACTTCATATCGTGCACACACTAATAACTAAGAAACCTAGATTCGACATGTGCACGGTTCTGCTTAACTCAATTGGTACGGGCAAAAGGCCCGCGAACCACCCATGCCCCATGTTAGTGACACAACTGTGTCGCTATTTCCTCCCTGTGGAGGAATTTGAATTCTACATGCATGGAGGTATAATCATCAGGCCTCTCATTGAGGGCGTATCTACGTCCTATACACGCTTGACTGATGTTTGGTCACGAACAGAACCGGCAGAACACTTGCCCGCCAGAACACCTAGCTCCAGCTCGACCGCGAGCGAAGAAGAGCTCACCCCCTAAGAACATGCAAGTTTAATGTGAAGAGTCATAAGGGGGATTGACGAGTTGAGGGGGATGATGAGGGAACATGATCGGCGTCTGACAGAAGTAGAGCAGGGAGGGTGCTTTATCACCTAGTGCCTTAGACCAACTGGTTTGGGAGTCACTGCTAAAGCCTTAGGTATTACAAGACGAGGAATTACGCCTTAATGCGCAAACACATTTTGTAATCGGTCGTTAGTACCTCAAGAAGTATTAACGGTCGCATGAAGGATGTGTGAGCTATTTCATCTAAAAATTCACCAACTAAAAGTACTTTGGACGATGGACAAGTGTATAATAACTTGATTTGAATTTCCAAGTGTAGGGGTGATACATAAACACACGTAGGGGTATATGATTGGAGTTTGGATGAGAGATAGGAATGAAAAATAGGACTTATATCTTTAGTAGAAATGATAAAAATTCCTAAGTTGAGATTAAACCTTAGAAGGAAGATTCAAAAGATACTAAAAGCTAAATAAATTTACAGAACATATACAATCTTAAGTTAAATGATAAGGAAGCATGAAAAATATGGGTTGATAATTTTTGAGTTGAAAATAATAGAATTTCTTGCTAGAACACCGAATTGAAGAATGAAAATTAATAGGCCAAATAGATCGGATTTTTGTGGGTAGAATCTGCTGAAAATCCTCAAGAGACAACACTCCTCCTACTAGGGACACCTAGAGGTTTAATGGCTTGTTGCACGAGCTCAGTGCAATCGCGTTTCCCTGCGAAAGTGAGGTTAGGCTTTTTCGAGAATAAACTAGTTTTGCTCGGGACGAGCAAAAGATAAGTTTGGCGGTATTTGTTCATATCAGAATTTTGCAGTATTATATTCCCCATTCGTAATCATATTGCAAATAAATAGGTGCTTTTGATCCAAGTCTGCTAAATAATTGCAGGTTACAGGTTCTCGGAACAATACAATGAAAATGGTGAAAAGACGCTACAAAAGTGAGACTACAACCAAAAAATATAAGAATTTTTATGATGCAGCCTACAGTTTAAGGAACAAGTGAAGATCAAAGAACAGTTCAATTGCACAAGGTACGAAGGCAGCACAAAGATTCAAGACTTCAACGCGAAGCTAACGGTAAAAGTCCACAACATTCTGCACTGTGGAAGTCTGGAAGAAACTAGAAGACATTCTGAGAAACCAAATGAAGAAACCAGAAGTAAAATGCAACAGAAAACAACCCTGAAAATCTGAGATGAAGAACTCACCATATGGCCGCGGATCCGCGGCCAAACATAGCTTATGGCCGCGGTTCCGCGGCCGTGCTGTGCACATGTCGGTGCATTTTGTCAGTGGGTGTCGGTGCATTGACCAGGCTTCTCAAGGTATTTTTGTAATTCTAGATATGGATCTGATGTAAACCCTAGGGTTTCTATTATCTATAAATAGGAATCCTACAGCTCTTTTTGGAGCATGCCTCTTTTTACTTTCCTAGATTAAAATTTCTTTCCTTGTAATTGTCGAAGAGTGCATCAATAAAGAAAAGTATGTTTTTTATCTGACGTGTTAATTTCTTATCTTCCTTAGTTATTTCTCTGCAATTTTTTTATCTGCCTTAGTTATTTTCCGCACTTTAATTAGATTATTAAAAATCATAAAAATGAATTCCTTTGTTAATTCCCTAATGAGTGAGTAGTTCCTCACTTGTTAGGGTTAGGTTTGGGGAAGGTTTGAGAGATGAAAATCTCCCACCCCTTTCTTGCCCATTCAATATTTTAAAATAGGAATCTATGCAAACCAACACACACAGCTCACTACGGCACCCTATCCCAAGAGGTAGCGGTGATACCCCAGTTAATGACCAGTTGTAATTGTTTTCCATAGAAGTTAGGGATAAGAGTTAAGAAAGGACGGATAAGGACCAAAGGGAAGAAACTTAGTTTCTTCCCGATCGTGCTAATCCCTTTTGTTAACTATCACCTTAACACCTAAAAGTTCTTAATTAGGGCATAAAAAGCTGTGAGAAATACTGACTTTCCAAACTAACCTAATCCTAACCCAAGCAAGGTGTTAATCCTAATCAAACTCAACTTCAGTTTTTATTGAAAATCAAAACCTACCACAAATAGGAATTGACGCGTTAGAACAACTAGAAAATACACGTAATCTCTGTGGACCGACCCGTACTCAACCGGCTAGCTACCAAGCGACACCGTTATTGATTGCGGTTAATTCTTTGATTTCAAAATCTATCTTTCAAATTGCATATGCACAAAATCTATACCAATCAACGTCAGACCCCAGTAACCGATAAGTCATGTCGATATGAGGTCCATAACAGTTCGAGAAACTACTGATAACACTTACCAGTAAATCTCAGCAACCCTGGCCAGGGATTTCCAGTTATAGCCAATCGAACACAGCGCAACATCAACTCCCAATACCGGGATAGACGAAACCCCTCATATCGCTCATTGCCTCCATGTGATTTGGGACTGTACCCAAAAGCCACCGTTTTGCACGTTCACTTGAACGTGTTAAGGTTGAAATAAAAGCACAGAGAGAATCACACAAGACTCTATGACGACCTCGGGTCTACTGACTAACTTGTACCAGTGTCACCAGAGAACTGCCATCTGACGATAGGTATAATACCATCTGGGAGTTCTCGGCGAGTCCGTTCAGTGTACCCAGTCTCCACTGAGCACCCGTATACTGTCTCTGATGTCAAACACCAATGGATATGGGATCATCCATTGCCCATCTATATGGGTCGAGAAGCTATACGCTATTCTCTCTGGTATCTCGATACACCTACGACAAAGAACATTTGAAGGATGTACTTAGCGACTACACTATCCCCACTAGTATGATCCGCATCATAATCCTGGTAGTCAAGTACTCATCCTAAGGGCTTTATCAACATGTAACATAGAGACAATCAGAGTACATGTTATGATAAAGAGCAACCAGATAGCATACTATCATGTCGAGCAAGAAAGTCCTTCATATAAATGTCCAAGCTTCCACTACAATATACATCTTATGTACAGTAATGGCCTCTAGGGCATACATATCACTAACAATCTCCCACTTGCACTAGGGCCATCTGTTGTAGTATCTCATACCTTACAATCAGCTGTGGTTGAAGTATCTCATACTCAACCATCCCATAAAAGTCTCTACTGGGAAATAGGCCTTTGTGAGTGGATCCGCGTTGTTGTCCTCTGTATCTACACTCTTATCCTCGATCTCCCTGGAGATCAACCATTTCCATGATCAGGTGATACTGCCTAAGAATATGTCTGCATCTCTGATGGGACGGGGGTTCCTAGGCATAAGCCACAACTCCATTGTCACACAATGGTAGGAACGAAGTTCATCTTATGAACTTATATATATCCAAACTGCCTCTTTGGTAGCATCCTTGGTAACGATGTATCTAGCTATTAATCATCTAGTTTGCCACGGTATCTAGTTTGGAACTCTTTGAACACACCGTCCCTTCACTGAGGGTAAAGACAAAGCCTGTGACTGACATTCAGTCGACCTTACCACCCTGAAAGTTTTCCAGTGATTTTCCCTAGGATCGATTGATACCATCTCACTATATCCAGTGAGAATCCTAACATCCAATTAGATCTATCTCATTGATCCAAACCCAGGATTTAGGAGGTATCACATTGATCCTATATACAAAATCCTTGTGATAAGAGGAGATTGACTGAGTGTAGCATAGGAAACTCCTTCCCTATCAAGAGTATGTCATCCACGTACTATACGAGGATCACCACCATACTCCCTACTACCTTTTTGTATATACTAGGTTCATCTACCATTTTGATGAAGTCAAACTCATTGACTACCACATCAAAACAGATGTTCCAACTCCGCGATGCCTGCTTTAACTCATAAAGCATCTTGCATACATTTCCACTGCTCCCACTGTCTACGAAGCCTTCTGACTGTGTACTTGTAGACGCTCTCTTCTAAATCACTATTTAGAAAAGCAGTCATGGCACCCAACCGCCAGATATCGTAGTTATGGTATGTAGCAATGGCAAGTAGGATCTGGATGGACTTAAGCATTGCTTTGAAAGTCTCAACTTTTCAATGTACACCAAATAATCTTCTCAAGATATACTTGCTCCTGATGGGGATTCAACCCTTCGGATAAAGCAACCAAAGTCCATACATTGTTGGTGTATATGGATTCCATCTCAGATCTCTAACCATCCAGCCATTCTTACAGAATCCCCACTCTTGATGGCCTGCTCGAAACTAGTTGGGTCATCATCTCATGATGCAATCCTCGCTTCTACTGTTATAGAGAAACCGAAGCATCTCTCAGGTGGAAGAGGAACCCTACCAGATCGGCGGAGAGGCTGAGGTTCGTTGGAAACTATTGATTCCTCCAGGTTTACCAAATCATCAGCTGCAGTTTGTATAGCTGTAACTCCTTCCAGTTCTACCTCATGACCACTAATTTCTTCACAAGAAATTCTTTTCTCTAAATGGTGGCATGCCGAGAAATAAAACACTTTTTGTTTCTCGGTTCGGAAGAAGATATTCCCTTGCGAATGCTTGGGATATCCAACAAACTTCCATATAACTGACATTGCCTCGAGCTTGTCCGGATTTTGCTTTCGACATAGGCCGGAAAACCCCAGATCTTAACTTACTTAAGAGATGGGCTCTTCCCATACCATATCTCATATGGAGTGGTAGGCACCTGATTTGGTTGGAACTTAATTCAATAGGTATGCAGCTTCTCAAGTGCATAACCCCCAAAAGGAAATAGGCAACTCAGTAGTACTCTTCATAGAGCACACCATATCACTTAGGGTGCGATTGCTCCACCCCGATGCACCGACGTGCTGTGGTGTATACGGAGGAGTAATGCTGAGAGAGAATCTCATTCTTCTTTAGAATAGTCCAGGAATTCCGTGCTCAAGTATTCTCCTCCCTGATCACATCAAAGGACATAATACTTATACCCATTTTAGTTCTCTACTTCGAACCTATATTCATTGAATTTCTCAAAATGTTCAGACATGTGTTTCAACAGGAACATATGTTCGAATCTTGAGAGATAATCAGTGAATGTAATGAAGTATAATGAACCGGTCATGGCATATGTAGACAGGGGAGGTACATACATCATCATGTATCAATCCCAAGAGTTCATTAACTCTTTCTCTGTTTCCAATAAACGGAGCTATGGTCATCTTATCTTTGTGACATGACTGGCAAGTTTCACAAGATGTAAATTCAAACTGATTTAAATATGCATCTGTATGTAACTTCAGCTAGTCGGGTCACATTGATATGACTTAGTCTACAATACCTCAAAAAGGATTTGTTCATTTCTGAACTCTTCCTCTCGTATGTATTCTGTACATTAAGAACTGTAGTTTGATTTAGAACGTATATGATTTTAGATAACGTGCCTGAACCGATCAACTCTTGATATAGGAAATGTTCAAAACATTATCCAACAATACAAAATTATATCCTTTTTAATAAAATAAATAGACTTATATGATGTTGTATATCAGGTTCGGTATCTAATAACATTCGTTCAGAATCAATGTATTTGGTAATACAGGGTGATAACTGCCAATAGACTTGGCTGCAACACTTGCACCATTTTTAACTCTTAAAACTTATCACCCTTTCTCAGTTCTCTACCTCACTGTAGCCCTTGTAACAGATTACATTTGCGGGATCCTGATCCTGTATCTCATACCCAGGACGTAAAGGATACTGAGAAACAGTTCTCTGTAATAAACACACCCGAAGAAGATGTATCATCATGCACTTTCTTCTTTTGGGCGGCACGGGAATTTTGGTAATCCCCTATATCCTGCTCGGTCTTATAACAATTATAAATTGGAGCGGGACCAACGTTCCCTAGCTCAGTATAACAAGCGGGTTCGGTCAATACATCCATATTATTATCTTGATTAAGGCGTGACATGGTCGGTACCTGGAGAAAGAGAGAGAAGGAAACACTCAGCGTATGCTCTTGCAAGATTAGATTGGTTATTAATTTATCTAATCAGGGTGGCTCCCACTGTTTTAGTCAAATCTTCCTTCAAACCCTAAAAGGAAAGACTAGCCGGGATTAATTACACCAACAAGTTCGCTAATCTTTCAGCCAGGCCAGTGACGGTACTTTGAGGGAGGTTCTCCGTGCCTTCGCACGAACCTAATTAAAATAAACCTCGTTTTCCCAGGGGCGTAACCCCGTTGACACCTTTCTAGACACCTACTTGATCGGCTATTTGTAATGTGTAAAACTCTCCCAGGAGTAACTCTTACTCACAGTGGGTATCGGGATCCAACTATCTCATAGGAGGTATGCAATCTCATTGCAAATTTCAACACTTGAAATTCCCGATAATATTTTACCCCTAGCATCTATATGTCCTTAACATAGTCAACAAATCATAAGTGCTAGTCAAGTTCTACCCGTCATTTCCCGATTGAATTAAACCCACCGGCACGACCCTTAACATAGTCAACAAAGCCGTACGACTACCCTAATCCAATCACATCTCATGTTTATACAGATAAGCACTAATCATCTACAGCACACTACGCCTTAACATAGTCAACAATTGTAGCACGAATACTAACTAGTACTTATCTGAAATGACGGAGGGCTGCGACAGGTTTTTACGGAAACCTTTTGCGTAATGAACTCGATATCGTTGTAGAATCAAATGATTTAAAATAGAGTGTTTTTTACGCCATTGCTAGTTTCGCTAAAGAGGTCACCCCCGGTGAAGTGATCTCGGCTCTTTCCTTATCGAATAAGGTGCAGGGTATTCAGAATACCACTATGCAAAACAAGAACTAGAAAAGCAATCAAAAGACATAACCGAGGGGTTGTAGCATCTGCCAGTTATTACTAATGAGGTCACTCCCGGTGAAGGGATCTCGGCTCTTTCCTTATCGAATAAGATGCTGGATGTTCTACAAGGAACACCGCTATGCAAAGTAACAACTAGAGCTACCTGTATTTGAAAATTCGATTCCACATCTTTAGGTTTCTTTTATTTCATTAATCTCATTAATGAAGTCCCATCTTTTAAGTTTACCTAAACATCACAGATAAATACAACGTACGCTTATGCCATCCGCATTCGCCTCGATGTCACCTCATGCACCGTTAGGTTAGGTAACTAACGGCAGAGCGGGGCAGTGCTAACACGGGTGTAAAACATAAGCAACGTCTATATAATATACCACATATACTATATTCTGTATTCATCTCATCAATATATCAAAAGTTCACATCACAGATATCACAGTAGAAGAAACATATGAAATATTGGATATATTAGGAGGTCCGTGTTTTATTGCGAGCCTGTATAAAACACGGATTTCACGGTCGTGATGAATAGCTAATCCTACACTGTAACGTTTTAGAAATCTGTAAGTCCACGTTGCGACCCCCGGTTCTTACGGGGAGGCGGAAACGGTATAAAAATCAATTTTTGGCGCATGGGGCAACATGGACTAACAAACTCGGGATCTTTTCCTAAACTAAAACTAGCAACCATGCTAAAGAGAGTTAGCTACTCGGAAAGATGGTTATACCTAAACTTGAACTCCTTCTTCTTCAAACCTTGTAGAGGTTGATGGTTCTTTCCTCGTCGCCTTCTTCCGTCGAAGATGGATCCACCTGAGGGTTCAACCTTCGGGCTCTTCCTCGAACTTTGAGTGAACTAGAATCTCCGGCTTGCTAAACCCTTGATCCTAGAGTGAGTAGAGATTGTCTAGGGGTTGTTTTCTTTTCAAGGAGAGGGATTCTCAACACATGAGAAGGATTCTCCTTGAGCTTGAGGAAGAAGAAGATGAAGTGAGGAGAGAGAATGATTATGATAGAATGAGCTCTCTTTTCCTTTTTGCAACCATATCAAAAGAAAAAGAATTATCTAATTAGTAATAATAATTGAAATGAGAATAGTTGATGGTTGTTTTGGAATGACCACTATCATACTTCATTAAATGAATGTTGGCAAGAATCAAGGAGCATCCTTGCAAAATAATGATGATGGTCAAACATTCAACCATGGTCAACAAGTCAACCATGGTCAACAAGTCAACAAAACCAACCATAACATAATTTCATTTAATTACTATTATTAATAGATATCTCACTAATTCATTAGGGTTTGGAAAAAAGACGACTGTCAACTGTGCATGCGCACCCGTTCCGAAACCCTAATGAAAAACCTCTTCTTCCGCCTCAAACAACTGTGCATACACACCTGCATTCTTGTTCCGAGGAACATGAATACTGAGAGATAAAAGTAACCCCAAAACATATACCAGTAACCGGCTCAAACCAGAGCCCGCTGGCAATATCCGTCCGGACTCCAAACGTGCACAAGTGCGCGGATGAGAACGAACCCTGTCGCAAAACCATTCGACCTCTACTCTGTTTTGCCCAGAGGCGAATACCCTCTGTGTGGGACTCTAAAGACTCGACACTACGCTGGCAGTGGGTTTAACCACAGACCGCAAGCGGCACTAGCTGTGCGTAACAGTCCCCAGGTAGATGCCGACAAGAAGGCTGACGAGGTGAACCCCATCTGAAATCCTACTGAGTCTGAGTGTGACATTCTCCGTACAGTCCGGTCTGTTCGTCTGATACATTGCATGTCGGGCCTAGGGGGCGGTAAAACGTCAGTCCCCCAATAGCGGTACAAGTCGTGTCGGAGTGAAGCCCAAAACACCCAGAGATAATACTGGAAGCCTACCAGTATATCTCGCTTGCCCTGGCCAGGGACTACTCGTGTAATGGCTCTCCTAGACACAGCGCGATGTCAACCCCCAATACCGGGAGAGACGAATCCTGTCTAACCGTCACTGCCTCCAAGTGCTTCGGGACTGCACCCAACCACTACCTGTTTGCACGACTCCTTTGAGCCGTGGTAGGGTAGTGATCAAAGTGCAGTGGGAACACACTCGAGGCGAAGTGCCAGTGTCAAGTCAGCGGACTAAGCTGTACTCATGTCACCTGGGAACTGATAACTGACGATAGGTATAATACCAACCTGTCAGTTCCCGACGAGTCCTGTCCAGTGTACTCGTAACCTAACGAGCACCCGTATACTATCTCCAGTACGACGTACTGATAGCTGTGGGACAGACCATCTCCCACACTGGGATGAGAAGCGCATACGCTAGTCTACTCCGGAGTATCGATGCCCTGTCTCGATAGTCCTGCGACTAGGGACCTGTATAAGGATGTGCTTATAGATTACCCAGCCCCCACTAGTGTGACTGCCATCATAACGCTGGTAATCAAGCAAAGATCCTAAGGGCTCCACTAATGCGTATAGGTGATATCGCAAAATAAACACATGTACATATTGAAGTAGAAACAAACCAAGTAGCATACTACTATATTGAGCAAGATTGTTTATACAAGATGAATATCCCAAGCTTCCATTAAGTAATATACAAACTAGTATGATACAGTAATGGCCTCTAGGGCATATACACTAACAATCTCCCACTTGCACTAAGGCCATGTACTGGCGTATCGAAGACCTATCATCTCGATCAGCCGCTCGAACTGAGTCTGGGGTAGGGCCTTGGTGAATGGATCTGCAGTGTTTTCTTCTGAAGCAACCCTCCGAACCTCGATCTCCTTGCGATCCACGATCTCCCTGATCAGGTGATACCGCCTCAAGATGTGCCTGGATCTCTGATGGGACCTGGGTTCCTTCGCTAAAGCTATAGCCCCGTTGTTGTCGCAATACAGAGGTATTGGGTCAACAATGGACGGAACCACCTGAAGTTCTTTCAGGAACTTCCTCATCCAGACAGCTTCTTTTGCGGCATCAGATGCAGCGATGTATTCCGCTTCCATAGTCGAGTCTGCAACGGTTTCCTGTTTGGAACTCTTCCAACACACCGCCCCTCCATTGAGGGTAAAGACAAACCCCGACATGGACTTGGAATCATCCTTGTCACTCTGGAAGCCGGAGTCAGCAAAGGCCTCGATCTGGAGGTCTTTTCCTCCATACACCAAGAACATCTCCTTAGTCCTTCTCAGGTACTTGAGAATGTTCTTTACTGCTATCCAGTGTTTCTCCCCAGGGTTTGACTGATACCGGCTTACTACACTCAGTGCATAAGCTACATCCGGTCTGGTACACAACATCGCATACATTATTGAGCCTACCGCAGAAGCGTAGGGTATAATAGACATGCGATCCCTCTCCAAATCAGTCTTGGGAGACATCTCTTTAGAAAGGGTGATCCCGTGACAAGCCGGTTGGTTACCGCGCTTGGAATCTTCCATACTGAATCTTTTCAGTACGGTGTCGATGTATCTGGACTGTGAAAGTCCTAATATCCTCTTGGATCTATCACGATGGATCCGGATCCCCAGGATGTAAGAGGCATCACCCAGGTCTTTCATGGAGAACCTGTGTGACAAGAAACCCTTGACAGATTGTAGCATAGGAATGTCATTTCATATTAAGAGAATGTCATCCACGTATAAAACAAGGAATACTACAGTTCTCGCTACAAATCTACTATAGATGCATGGTTCATCTGGATTTTTGATAAAGTCAAATTCCTTGACCGTCTCATCAAAACAGATGTTCCAACTCCGCGATGCCTGCTTTAGTCCATAGATGGACTTAAGCAACTTGCACACCTTTCCGCTGCTCCCACTCTGAATGAAACCCTCTGGCTGATCCATATAGACACACTCCTCTAAATTTCCATTTAGAAAAGCGGTTTTTACGTCCATCTGCCAAATCTCATAATCGTGGAAGGCAGCAATGGCAAGAAGGATCCGAATGGAATTCAGCATAGCCACTGGAGAAAAGGTTTCGTCATAGTCCAAGCCAGGTCTTTGACGGAAACCCTTTGCTACAAGTTTAGCTTTATAGGTCTCAACCTGTCCATCTACACCAATCTTCCTTTTGAAGATCCACTTGCATCCTACGGGTTTTACCCCGTCTGGAGCAATGTCCAACGTCCATACTTTGTTGGTGTACATAGACTCCATTTCGGTCCGCATTGCATCCAGCCATTTTACTGAGTCAACGCTCTGAACGGCCTGCTGGAAGCTAGTAGGCTCATCATAATCTATGATGCAATCCTCTCTATCCCCGTCTATGAGAAAACCGTAGTATCTCTCGGGCGGATGAGACTGCCTACTACTCCTGCGGAGCGGCGTAGGAATGTCCTGTTCATTTGAACCCTCTGGTTCCACTAAGCTTTCAGTAATAGCTCGTGGTTCTGGAATTTCTTCCAGTTCTACTGTGCTCCCACTTATCTGGTTTTCCAAAAACTCAGTTTCCAAGAAGTAGGCATGATGAGAAACAAGAACTTTTTGTTCCTCTTCACAGTAGAAGAAATATCCCTTGGAGTTCTTTGGATATCCCACGAACTTACACTGTACTGAGCGTACCTCGAGCTTGTCCGCATGCTGCTTTTTAACAAAAGATCGACATCCCCAAGTCTTGATGTGACTGAGATGGGGCCTCTTCCCACACCACATCTTATATAGTGTAGTAGGCACAGTCTTAGTAGGAACTCGGTTCAAAAGGTACGCAGCTGATTCTAGCGCATACCCCCAGAAGGATCGCGGTAACTCAGCGTTACTCATCATGGACCGTACCATATCCAATAGGGTTCGGTTCCGTCTCTCCGATACACCGTTGTGTTGCGGAGTGTATGGAGGAGTAAGCTGAGAGAGAATTCCGTTCTCTTTTAAATAATTCAGGAATTCGGCACTTAAGTATTCTCCACCTCGATCCGATCTTAGAATCTTGATACTTTTGCCGGTTTGTTTTTCTACTTCATTCTTATATTCCTGGAACTTTTCAAAAGCTTCGGACTTATGTTTCATTAAGAAGACATAACCGTACCTTGAAAAATCATCCGTAAAGGTAATGAAGTAAGAATAACCGCTTCGCGCATGTGTAGACATTGGACCGCACACGTCGCTGTGTACGAGTCCCAAGAGCTCGCTCGCTCTTACTCCGTGTCCAGTGAACGGAGTCTTTGTCATCTTTCCTTTGAGACAGGATTGACAAGTGGCATATGATTGATATTCGAACGGATCCAAATATCCTTCTGTATGTAACTTAGTCAACCTTCTCTCATTGATGTGACCCAGTCTACAATGCCATAAGAAAGTCTGATTGATATCTGGAGACTTTCTTTTGTGTGTATTCTGGACATTGAAAATCTGTGGTTGGTTTAATACGTATATACCATTGCTCAGTGTACCTAACCCAATCAGAACTTGATTAAGGTGAATGTTTACAACATTACTTACAAACGCAAATTCATAACCTTCTTTAGAAACCAAAGATACAGAAATGATATTACAAGTTGCGTTGGGTACAAAAAAGCAATTACGCAAAACCAAAACATGTCCATCTGACATTCCCAGGTGATAGTCCCCCACGGCTTTAGCATCCATGCTAGCTCCGTTCGCAACTCTGAGGGTCATGTCACCTGCCTTCAAAACCCTACGGTTTCTCAACGCCTGCAAAGAATTACAGATATGAGATCCTGATCCGGTATCCAATACCCAGGAAGTAGAGTTTATAGAAAGACAGTTTTTAATAACATACACACCTGAAGCTGAAGCCGCAACCTGCTTCAGTTCCTGTGTCCTGGCCTTCCAAGCCCTGCAATCTTTCTTCCAGTGTCCACTCTTATGACAATAGAAGCATTCTTCGTTTCCAACAAGCTTCCCCGCAATCTTTGTTGCCTTTTCCTTTCCCTTCGTACCCACTTTACTAACACCGCCTCTTGGTTTGGCGGGGACTTTCTTCCTCTTTCCCTTGGCTTTCGCCTTGGACCTAGAGGAAGAAGATCCTCCTACAAACAAAGCGGGTGTTTCCCTACCCTTCTGTAGGGTGCCCTCTGCGCTCCTCAGCATATTGAGGAGTTCTGAAAGTTCAACTTCCTTTTCTTGCAAGTTGAAATTCAGTATGAACTGGGCGTAGGTGGATGGAAGGGACTGGAGAATTAAATCCGTATAAAGTTCACTGTCCAACGTGGTCCCAAGTTCCGCGAGCTCCTCAGTGTAGCCAATCATCTTAAGCACGTGGTCCGCTACCGATGATCCGACGGCCAACTTTGTCGAAAATAACTTCTTCGACACTTCGTATCTTGCGATACGAGACTGCTTTCCATACAGTTCTTTTGTATGGAGAAATATGGACTCGAGGTCCATATTCTCATGCCTCCTCTGATGTTCGTTGTCCATAGAGGCAAGCACGAGGCACCTGGCCTTCGCGCAATCAATCTCCCAAGTCTTACGGATTTCCTTATCCGCGACGCTGGAGGTGGGACCTGGGACGGGGGGAGCTTTGGTGGTAAGAAGATACCCCAGCTTGTCGTAAGTGATTGCCAATTTTACATTCCTGAGCTAATCTTTGTAGTTTGGCCCTGTCAGTATGTTTTTATCTAGAAGTAACTTAAGTCCAGTCATTTCGATTTGGTCGCTGCAGGGGGGAGAGAAGAAACACTTTAGCACGATGCTCTTGCAAGTTTAGAATGGTTTTTAATTTGTCTAAACAGGATGGCTCCCACTGTCTCTCGAATCCCTCCTCAAACCACAAAGGAAGAATTAGCCGGGATCAATCCCACCGCACAATACTTGCTTAACCGTTCAGCCAGGCCAGTGTCGGTACTTCGAGGGAGGTTTTCCAACGCTTTCGCGAAGTTCCTTAATTTAAGAACCTCTTTTCCCTGGGGGCGTAGCCCCGCTAACACCTTTCTAGGCACCTACTAGGTTTATAGCATTGATCGTTTAGTGAGAAATTTCCCGAGGAGTAGCATATACTCACAGTAGGATCGGGATCCAAATATCATCGCGTGACGAAACTAAAGGAATCCTACCAGAATCATTACACTCCAAATGGTATGCAAATCTAGCAAGTTTCAGTACTTATGAAACTCCCGATGTGGATTTTTGCCCCATGCTCTTATGACCTTGACTTTGGCCAACAAATCATAAGTCACATGTCAAGTTCTTCCCGTCGTTCTCCAGGTTAATTTGAATCCACCCGTACATACCCTTGACTTTGGCCAACAAAGCAGTACGACTGTTCCAAATCAACGCATCTATCTATGCTGCACATGAATATCCAATAGCTACCAATCACTATGCCTTGACTTTGGCCAACAAACACAGCTTGAATACTATTGACTATTTATGTGAAACGACGGAGGGCTACGAATGGTTTTGGTAAAACCGTGAACGTAGTGAACTTGATATAATCGATGGAACGAGATAGCTTTTAGAAGGAGTGGCTCAAGCTCCGCATTTAAAAGTTAGTTTTGAAAAGAACCGAGTGGTTTTTTGAAAGTGTTCCAACGACTTTAGCTTGGTTTATTATCTTGCATTAGTTCTTTTAATGCGTGATATTCTTGCATTAGTTCTTTTAATGCGTCCCATCATTTAATCCTACCATTGCAGAAAACAACCAAAATATGACGTACGCTTATGCCATTCGCATTCGCCACGGGGTCCCGTCATCACTCGTTAGGTTACTTAACTAACGACAGAGCGGGGGCTGGGCTAGCGCGGCTGTAAAACATAAGCAACGCCTAAATATAAAGCAATGATAGACATTACAGATCACAGATGAATACATTGGATATACTAGCAATCCGCAATCCGTTTGAGCCTGCAACGAAAAGCGGATTACACGGTCGCGGTGAATAGCAAATACCCCACCCAAGACCCCTACGGGTGCGGCAAACTACCCGCCAAGTACCCGGTAGTTTGTGCACCCCTCTATGGGTCTATCCTAGGAGCAAAAACAGTAAAAAGAATTATACAATGACTGCTACAACCCCGACCCGGTTGTGCGGCCATACAAATAATATTATTACATCAATTTACATTTACAAATGAATGAAAGAAAAACAAAAGCTCATCTCACATCCACCCCGGCTATTCACCCGCGACAGTCCAACACATTCATATACACATTCCAATATCAAACACAGATCACAGAGATGTATAACCCCGACTAATCGACTTATAGCGATTAGCCGACGTTCAATACATGCGAACATCAAAGATATAACCATCATAGTCAAAGTGCAGTGAAGTTCGGAAAAAAATACGGAATTATAGGACCCCAAAAGTAAATTTCTGTTCTGGAAAATCTGGGCACATATAACATATTTGAAAAATCCCAAAACCCTACCAGAAGAACACTGCACGAAACCCGATCACGAGAGGACTCCAAACGGCGGCGGTTCCGCGGCAAATGCCAACCTCATGCCGCGGAACCGCGGTGGTTTGAATGAATCAGGGGATCGCTTTTCTTGGCTGTTCACACAAAACCCTGAGCCGAATTTAGGTGTATAACAAAACTTGTTTTGACCAGAAAAAATTTTAACAGAAACTAGGGTTTTGTAAAAGTTTGGTTTTTGGATTTTTCGGTTCCGAACTTCGTTACACTTCACTACCAAGCAAGTTTAAGTTTAGTTAGGCTCTGATACCACTGTAAGTCCACGTTGCGACCCCCGGTTCTTACGGGAAGGCGGAAACGGTATAAAAATCAAATTTTGGCGCATGGGGCAACATGGACTAATAAAGTCGGGATCTTTTCCTAAACTAAAACTAGTAACCATGCTAAAGAGAGTTAGCTACTCGGAAAGATGGTTATACCTAAACTTGAACTCCTTCTTCTTCAAACCTTATAGAGGTTGATGGTTCTTTCCTCGTCGCCTTCTTCCGTCGAAGATGGATCCACCTGAGGGTTCAACCTTCGGGCTCTTCCTCGAACTTTGAGTGAACTAGAATCTCCGGCTTGCTAAACCCTTGATCCTAGAGTGAGTAGAGAGTGTCTAGGGGTTGTTTTCTTTTCAAGGAGAGGGATTCTCAACACATGAGAAGGATTCTCCTTGAGCTTGAGGAAGAAGAAGATGAAGTGAGGAGAGAG
Organism: Agapanthus africanus; assembly: GCA_030015575.1. Taxonomy (NCBI): domain Eukaryota; kingdom Viridiplantae; phylum Streptophyta; class Magnoliopsida; order Asparagales; family Amaryllidaceae; genus Agapanthus; species Agapanthus africanus. The sequence goes on from JASDDO010000024.1 coordinate 620,711,266, forward strand.
AATGATTATGATAGAATGAGCTCTCTTTTCCTTTTTGCAACCATATCAAAAGAAAAAGAATTATCTAATTAGTAATAATAATTGAAATGAGAATAGTTGATGGTTGTTTTGGAATGACCACTATCATACTTCATTAAATGAATGTTGGCAAGAATCAAGGAGCATCCTTGCAAAATAATGATGATGGTCAAACATTCAACCATGGTCAACAAGTCAACCATGGTCAACAAGTCAACAAAACCAACCATAACATAATTTCATTTAATTACTATTATTAATAGATATCTCACTAATTCATTAGGGTTTGGAAAAAAGACGACTGTCAACTGTGCATGCGCACCCGTTCCGAAACCTTAATGAAAAACCTCTTCTTCCGCCTCAAACAACTGTGCATACACACCTTCATTCTTGTTCCGAGGAACATGAATACTGAGAGATAAAAGTAACCCCAAAACATATACCAGTAACCGGCTCAAACCAGAGCCCGCTGGCAATATCCGTCCGGACTCCAAACGTGCACAAGTGCGCGGATGAGAACGAACCCTGTCGCAAAAACATGCGACCTCTACTCTGTTTTGCCCAGAGGCGAATACCCTCTGTGTGGGACTCTAAAGACTCGACACTACGCTGGCAGTGGGTTTAACCACAGACCGCAAGCGGCACTAGCTGTGCGTAACGGTCCACAGGTAGATGCCGACAAGAAGGCTGACGAGGTGAACCCCATCTGAACTCCTACTGAGTCTGAGTATGACATTCTCCGTACATTCCGGTCTGTTCGTCTGATACATCGCATATCGGGCCTAGGGGGCGGTAAAACGTCAGTCCCCCAATAGCGGTACAAGTCATGTCGGAGTGAAGCCCAAAACACCCTGAGATAATACTGGAAGCCTACCAGTATATCTCGCTTGCCCTGGCCAGGGACTACTCGTGTAATGGCTCTCCTAGACACAGCGCGATGTCAACCCCCAATACCGGGAGAGACGAATCCTGTCTAACCGTCACTGCCTCCAAGTGCTTCGGGACTGCACCCAACCACTATCTGTTTGCACGACTCCTTTGAGCCGTGGTAGGGTAGTGATCAAAGTGCAGTGGGAACACACTCGAGGCGAAGTGCCAGTGTCAAGTCAGCGGACTAAGCTGTACTCATGTCACCTGGGAACTGATAACTGACGATAGGTATAATACCAACCTGTCAGTTCCCGACGAGTCCTGTCCAGTGTACTCGTAACCTAACGAGCACCCGTATACTATCTCCAGTAAGACGTACTGATGGCTGTGGGACAGACCATCTCCCACACTGGGATGAGAAGCGCATACGCTAGTCTACTCCGGAGTATCGATGCCCTGTCTCGATAGTCCTGCGACTAGGGACCTGTATAAGGATGTGCTTATAGATTACCCAGCCCCCACTAGTGTGACTGCCATCACAACGCTGGTAATCAAGCAAAGATCCTAAGGGCTCCACTAATGCGTATAGGTGATATCGCAAAATAAACACATGTACACTTTGAAGTAGAAACAAACCAAGTAGCATACTACTATATTGAGCAAGATTGTTTATACAAGGTGAATATCCCAAGCTTCCATTAAATAATATACAAACTAGTATGATACAGTAATGGCCTCTAGGGCATATACACTAACAAAATCGTTATGCGATTTTTTTCCGTTTTTGGGTTAAATTGTCGGTATTTTCCGTTTTGACCCGACTGTGTTCAAACGACCATATAGATTTGCCAGCACCTAGTTTAGCTAAAATAAAGCTAGTGCGCAAGCTTTGGGGGTATATGCGATGTTTTGGTTCAATTCGATATTTTCCCAATTTTAATGTTATTTTAATGCGGTATTCGCATTTTGCAAAATTTCTGTTAATTGAACTTTTCACCAATTATGTTTTGGTAAGCCACAAAAAAAAAACACATAGTATCTAGATTCTTTGTTTGGACTAAGGATTAAGTTTATGTTAAAGAAAAGAAAAGAATAAAGAGTTGCATGAATGTGTGTGTGAATGCATTTATGTGCATTTATCACTAAATTGAGCTAGAACACTCCACAACTCTCCATTCTTCTCCCTTGGCCGAATCCCTCTCTCCCTCTACTGCTCTTGATCATTTCCCTTCCATTCTTCATCAATTCTAGCACAATAAATCCTCAAAATTCCCAAATATATCACAAAAATTCTAAAAGTCTTGGTTTTTGCTCTTGGATCACTTGGAGCTCGGAAAGCTTACATCTTGTGAGCTGAAGTTGATAGGTATAGTCCCTACACTGTTAAATTAGAGTTTTTATGTTGTATAGCTTGCTGGTTATGTTTTAGAACACTTAAAGTATCGATTAGTGCGATATCGGATTTTTAGTGTCTTTTTAGAGCCTTTGTACCTGCTGTGATCTGGAAATTTTAGTTAGTGACCAAACAAAATTATAGTGATGTACTAGTGAACCTGAGACACCACCTGAGACACGAGAACCACCCCACCGACCGGGGCCGTCGACCCCTTTAGCGAACTCCGGCGACGCCGGCTTGGTAGGATGGTGTTGGGGTTTGGGTTCTGTGGGTAGTTGTCTGCTGTTGGTTAGGGGTGTTTGGTACTTTTACTTTTTTAGTAATTGCAGTATGAAAATTTGGGATCGTTTACTTATAATCTAGTATTTTGAGTCCGCGTGTTACGTGTTGCGACACTAGTCGTGATCTTGTGCTGCTGCGGTACTTGGGCAGGTTTTGTGGTATCGTTACGCACGTTAGCCACTAGACGTACACTCGCGAGTTAGTTTAGTGTTGGTGCGTTATTTAATACGTACGTTATATTGATCGATTCTTAGATATTTGCATTATTTCTTGTGTTTGTGAAAATATATCGTCGCAAGCGGGGACTTCGGACGCTGGGAACAAGGGGAAGCAGGTGGTCGGATTTTCATAGCTGGAGACCATTGGTGAGTAGATTTAACATCTACGGGGAAATCGCCCGTATGGCGTTATGCGTCGGGGCTGATATGATATGATAGCTGCATGTATTTGCATATTAGTTACCTTCATATGGATGATATTGCATAGCATTATCTATTGTACCAGACTCGTATCTTTAGATATAACACATTACTGACGGTTCATGTTGCACGAGCACTAAATTGTATGCAACACCCATATCGTCAGTAATTGCCCTGACACAAACAAACCATCTACATACGTGATATGGTAGTGGATAGGGATAGTTGAGGTAGTCTCCCTTAGCCCATTGTACATATGAGATATTGTTGACACCTACATACGTGATATTGTATTGGACATGGATAGTTAAGATAGTGACTCTTAACCCATTTCACGTATACCTTACTATAGCTACTTGTACATATTGACATGTACACCCACATAGTCTATTATAGCTACATGTATATCATGCACACATATTGACATGTACACCCACCTATTTTCGCTATAGTTGTGTGTACCCCAAGTGGTATTGTTTTGATACGTGTTATTGAGTTGTTGATCATTGCGCTTATGAAATGCATCATACCCACTTGCTTACATGTAGATACTTAAACCTTGCTACACTTACATGTACACCTCATATGATGCTGCATTTGTTTTCAAAGGATTTTGGGAACCACAAGATATATTTTAAAAGGCTGGATTCATTTAAAAGAGCGGTTTTCCCTTTATATGCTCATATTGATGGTTTATGTTGCATATATCAGTTTTATATGTATTTTACGCATTGAGATATGGATTTCATATGATTTATGGTACGCATTGAGATATGGATTTCATATGATTTATGGATTTGAGAACCGTGGGCGTATTTTCAAGAAACTTTGTATTGTTTGAAAACCCGGTTTCTCTTGATATGATATTTGATGCGTCCGCCATGAGATTTCTCGGTTCTGCGATTTGTGATATATATACCCGATGCGAGGAGCGAGTGGGCCGTGTGCGGGTACATGGTGGGCCCCGATACGGTTCCCCTCGACAAGATGTTCGTGGTACAGACGATGAGCCTGGAAGGTGGGCAAGTACCTACCGGCGACTGTATTTGGACTCGGCGGTTATCGTGGGGATACCGACCGGAATGATGTACGACATATCGTCAGGGCCAGTCGTGGTGATGCGCCTGAGTTATGAGGATTTACGTGTCGATGCTAGACGCGGGTTTCATGATGTTTCGAGTGTCTGTGTTAGACACTCAGGTTTTCATGATTTTTACGTATCGTCGGTGGACATACGGGGTTGATATCCTCATACTTATATACATATATATATATATACACATAGGGATATGTTTTCATGATGTTTCGGGTGTCGATGTTTGACACTTAGGTTCCATGAGACTTACAGGATGTGAGGGCCGATCTGTGGATGCGGTGCCTGAGGATTTGGGATTTGATGTGTCAGTGAGGGACACTGGTGTTTTTCCATGCTGATGTTTTTGCATGAGATTTTATTGTATCATCCCACACACTCAGGATTATTGTTGTTATGCATTGTTTCATGCAGTTGTAGTACCCTGATGATGTACCTTTACATGATTGTTGCATATTCACTTATCATACTTATGCTATCGGATTACATATGATAGATAGATCGTTGTTCGTGCATACTCGCGATTACAGTATGATGTTAATTACTATTCATGAGTTGGCAACTCACCCCGTTGTGCCACAGTGTTTTGCAGCACTTACCATCAGAGTAGTCGCGGCAGGGCGTCTTATCATCTCTACTTTTGCGGATACCGCTACATTAGGCAGTGAGGCCTTTGCTTTTAGGTGGGTTTCCGGTTATCTTCCTGTACATTGTATATCTTTTTGTTGGAACTAGTATTCTCCATCTACCACTGTTTGTATATGACTTAGAGATGACTTGTGAGGATTCGGTGTTGTATTATTTTGGGTGACTTTGGGTGCCGTGCTCGTGGGAGCCGGTTTTGTTTTGGGAAAGTTTATTTCTTATTGCAGCCTTTTCTTTGATATTTCTTTGCTTCGACGTCGTATACATGTTGTGGTGATTGTTGTTAGTTATATGTATGCCCTAGAGGCCATTACTGTACATAGGATGTATATTGCAGTAGATGCTTGGACATATATAGGGAGGACTTTCTTGGTCGACATGATGGTATGCTATCTGGTTGATCTTTACCTTAACGTGTACACTGATTGTCTCTCTGTTACATGTTGGTAAAACCCTTAGGATGTGTACTTGACTACCTGGACTATGATGCGGATCATACTAGTGGGGACATGGTAGTCCACAAGTATATCCTTCAAGGTCCCTAGTCGTGGGTGTATCGAGATGGGGCATCGATATACCAGTGTAGACTAGCGTATACCTTCTCGACCCATACAGATGGGCGATGGATGATCCCATATCCATTGGTGTTTGACATCAGAGATGATATACGGGTGCTCAGTGAAGACTGGGTACACTGGACGGACTCGCCGAGAACTCCCAGATGGTATTATACCTTACGTCAGATGGCAGTTCTCTGGTGACACTAGTACAGAGTAGTCTGTTGACCCGAGATCGTCATAGAGTCTTGTGTGGTTCCCACTGTGCTTTGATTTCCATCTTACCACGTCCAAGTGGGCGTGCAAAACGGTGGTTTTTGGGTAGAGTCCCGAGTCACATGGAGGCAATGAACGATAGGAGGGGATTCGTCTCTCCCGGTTTAGGGAGTTGATGTTGCGCTGTGTTCGATTGGCTATAACAGGAAATCCCTGGCCAGGGTTGCTGAGATTTACTGATAAGTGTTACCAGTAGTTTCTCGAATTGTTATAGACTTCATATCGACACGACTTATCGAGCTACTGGGGTCTGACGTTTACCACCCCTAGGCGAGATATGCGACATATCAGACGACGAGACCGGACTGTACGGTAAGTGTTACTGGTTGGATTCACAGGAGTGTGAGCGGGCTTGCTCGTCGATCTTCTGATCGCTCAATACCCGGGTGGCCATTACGTTTAGCAGACCGCTTGCGGCTTGTGGGTGTTTGATATGATCATCATCTGCTGCCGGCGTATTGACGAGTCTTTAGAGTCCTACACAGAGGTTTCCTGGCTCAAGCGAAACGAAATAGGAGCGCATATGAGATATGTGCGGGACCGAGAATAATGCGTGTATGTGATACCGTATTCTATTCTCGCGATGAATGTATCGAATGGTTATATGCGATATAACCTAGTTATCGAATCGAGGGTTGATTCGATAAGCCGATACATTAGATACTAGTCGGTTATATGCGATATGACCGGATCATTGAATCAAGTGTTGATTTAATGATTTAATGCATAATTATATATTTGATATATTACTTTTCATTAACTAGTATTGGTTCACTTTAAATGGATTTTCTCATTTGGATGTACAAGTTGTATATGTGATATACTTTTTGTGCAAAAGAATTGTATCATGTTTGATGATGCATGTTTACTTGAGTTTGTGTAAGGATTGAACCATGGTTATTTAAATGGTTAGGGTTTTGTTTTCTTATTCATTTATTTATTTATTTATTCTTTATGGAAAATAATAAGCATAAAGAAAAATGGTGGCTTTCTTTGGATGGATATTGAAGCTTCATGAAGCTTTGACTTAGTCACCATTTTTGTCTTCATGCTTAACCCTAACCATTCACTTAACCCTAGTTCATTCTCTACACTTGACCATGGTTGGATTATGATAAGTATTCAATTCTTTTTCTATTTTGAATAAACTTATCATAATATTATCATCTTCTTCTTCTTCTTCTTCAAGAAGAAAACCTAGACTTCATCAATGGTGACTTGATGAAATGAGTGAGAAATCCAATTCTAAAGTGAACCTACTTCCTATTTCTTCATCCTCTACCTCTTGCCAAGTAGTATAGGGTGTTTTCTTCACAAGTTTCATGACTTGGTGAAGTGGGAGCTTGATCTTGTGATGCCTCGACGTAGATCATCTTCGGCACGAAGCCGACGACCTTGCCCGCCTATTTCTCCGATGAAGCCGACGCTAGAGCCCGGGTTTCCATTTGGACAGAGAGGAGACTTCATTGCGGAGCTATGGAGGTGGAGGACCGGATCTACAAAGGTTGTATTTCCGTTCTCTTAGTAAAGTAGTTTACTAGTTGCATCTCTCGCCTTGACATCTAGTTAACGATCCGTATTAGGGTTTCTCGGCACCCGTAAAATTTGAAATTGGCATGGTTGATGCCTTGTGAGACCTCATTAGTGTGCCTAGGAACCCTACAATTGTCTCTACCGTTGGGCATGATTTTGCTCCCATTTGGGATGCTTTATATATTATCTGTGTTGTACCCGTTTTCGGGGCTAGTTTTTATAAAGGAGGTGCTGCTGAAATTTTCAAGAAGGAAAACTAGAGTTAGAGATTTTACTTATGATATTTCCAAATGTTAAAACTATGTTTTTCTCCGTTGATCAAGATTTGGGTGGTTTAAATTTCTGGGTTTCGGCTTACTTGAGTTGTGTACGCCTGTAAACGTTACGTAGTTTAAGTGCCGGTTACGGGCCAAATTTTTGGTCGTGACACACACCCCTAGACCCCTACGAGAGCGGATAGAAACCCTTCCAATTCTAGAGTTAGGACACCCGGTCTCGACTCCTCGAGATGGTCTCCCACTGGACCCTAGAACCCGGTTAGTTATGCTCCCCGCCTTGGGTCTATCCTAATGCGGAAAAGTAAATAATATACAATGGTGACATCATCCTCAACCCAGAAGTGCCCCAATAAAAGAATATTACGTACAATGAATTTTACATTAATGAAAATAAAAACCCTCATCTCACATAAAACCCCCGGCTATTCAAAACACGACGACCCAATATAACATATCCAAGCAACACATAACATCACAGGTCATCAACATAAGTAAATATCCGTATCCCAATTGTCTTTGATGTATAGCAATGAAACCGGCGATACACCACATATTACACTTACGGTCGCAGAAAAGAAAGTGAAAAACTACAACAGTTGGAATCCGCAACCACCTTAGACATCGCATGCCTAACCAAATGAATTCCTTAGACATCGCATGCCAAACATTTATAAACCCCGCATTTTAGTCTCAATATCGAAAACACTTTTCAATATCTAGTCGGGAAATTCAACAAGATTCCCGATATCATGATCGAATGCTCGTCGGAAACTTTAGTAGACGGCCGCACCCCCCCCCTCCCGGTGCTATCGACGAAGTGCACTAAGGAGGAACACTGCTACCGCGAGCACCCGAACGGATGCTTTTGGCGACGGGGTTCTCCTACAGTCACATGGTCAGGGCTATGGGGCATGGATATCTATTAAGTTTACCCGGCAAGTATCCGCGTACGCTACGTGATTGCGACGGACTTTTGATCGTATCAAAATCCCGTGGCAACCGATCAAGTGAGACTGAACTGCTAGATTTATAACATTCAAATTAGTTATCTCATAACTACATTTGTGGATTCCAAATATTGTGTCACATTACAGAAAACGTTAGACGATGTTAAACATTCCGATCGAATCAACAAACACTAAAAATTTCCCAATAGCTCAACACTTGAACTTAGTTTAAAAGCATCCATCACATGCCACAGTACCAATGGTCCAGCCGTAGAAAGATAAAACCAATGCCTCACTTGTTGTACCGCTAAACCATCACAAACCCAAGGGTTTAGTGACAGTTTTGACGGTCACAAAATCGAGTTAAGGTTTCGTTCTTCTAGAGGGTCCACCGCGTTACTTGCATGATAATTGAATGTTCTTCAACTAAGGAAAAATCCAACACATGGAAATTTTCCGACAGGGGAAAAAGTGAGTTATTGATATCCGTTCGAACATTTTAACACTGTCTAAACAATCATGAAACCAAGCTAGAATTGCGAATACGAAATACTCTGAATTACATTTTGAGTAAATAAACATCTCATGCAAATTTAGCAAAAATAAACAACACCAAAAGTACCAAACCCCAGAGAATTGAACACCACCCAAAACCCAAACCCTAGGTCCCTAAGAAATCTGAGCAGGCCGGATTTTAAGGCCTTATGGCCGGCTAAATTCCGAGCAAGGGGTACGATTTCGGCTGTGTTCATATTGTATCCCATACAATATTCTGCAATTGTTTGAAAAAATTTTACAGCTCATTTTAAATTTGACAGAAACTAGGGTTTGATATCGGGTGTTTCGGAGTTGTTTCAGTTTCGTAATCCTACACTTATCCGTCTAATTCTCTAGCTAGGCTCTGATACCACTATTAGGATACCTACAACGGCAGCAAGGTTTCGAGAGACATCATCCATGCCAAGTTCAAATTTTGCCATTATATATAACCCTAAACCTAGGATCTTTACTAGAGAATCAAACACAAACTAGCATGTTAACACTTTAACATCTAAGAGTTAGGGATTACAACCTTTGTAGTCCGTTCCTTCGCTTCATATGCTCCGTGTTGAGGTCCCTTCACTGCGATCAACAACTACCCGGACTCTAGAGAGACTCCATGAAGAGAATGATGCACCCTTGGTTGAAGACTTCACTAATCCAAGATGATCTACCTTGAAGAATCTGAAACCCAAGCTCTTGTCCACTAATCAAGTATTAGTAAAACAAACACACTAATCTAAGTGGCTAGAATAGATGAGGATGATGAACTAGGAATTTTTCTCTCTTTTGTTTTCTTGATCTCACTTTTAAATCATCACAAACAAAATGCTAGAAAGCTTTTTCAAGAGGAAGAAGAAGAAGAAGAAATCCTTTTGTGATGACTAATGAATTGTTGTGAGGTTAGAATTGCAACCATGGGTTAAAGATGACATCCTTAACCCTTGTAGAGACTTAACCACTTGCTATGGTTAGAGTTAGGTCAACAAATATCTTAAGGAAGACAAGAATGGTGGACAAAGTCAAAGAAGCCTACAAGCTTCCATCATAATAACAACCATGACTAATTCCACCATTAATTGTATTTCCTTAATAATAATTATGAACACTAATCTAACCCTAGCATGGTTCAAGTCTAATAAACCCTAGTTGCAATTGTAACCCAGCATGTTACAATATTATATATCACATATATAATATATAATGTAACAAATGAAAATAATATAATTAACATATATTGCATATACATCAATGTATTATCCAAGTGACAAAAAGAATCAATAAAGAGAGCCTATATTATTTAATGTAATGTAATATATCAAATATATAACTATACATTAAATTATCGAATCAGCTCTTTATCTGATAATCCGGCTATTTCACAAATTACCGACTATTATAAAATGTATCAGTTCACCAAATCAACACTTGATACGATGACCCGGCTAAATCACATATACCCGGACGATATCACATATCGTGAGAATCTAGTACGGTATCACATACACGTATTATTCTCGGTCCCGCACATATCACATATGTGCTCCTACTCCGTTTTGCCTGAGCCAGGAAACCTCTGTGTAGGACTCTGAAGAATCGTCAATACGCCGGCAGTAGGTGATGATCATATCAAACACCCACAAGCTGCAAGCGGTCAGCTAAACGTAACAGCTACCCAGGTATTGAGCGATTAGAAGATCAACAAGCAAGCATGTACATTCTCCTGCGAATCAAACCAGTAACACTCTCGTACAGTCCAGTCTCTTCGTCTGATATGTCGCATATCTAGTCTAGGGGTGGTAAACGTCATACCCCAGTAACCGATAAGTCGTGTCGATATGAGGTCCATAACAGTTCGAGAAACTACTGATAACACTTACCAGAAAATCTCAGCAACCCTGGCCAGGGATTTCCAGTTATAGCCAATCGAACACAGCTCAACATCAACTCCCAATACCGGGAGAGACGAAACCCCTCCTATCGCTCGTTGCCTCCATGTGATTCGGGACTGTACCCAAAAGGCACCGTTTTGCACGTTCTCTTGAACGTGGTTAGGTGGAAATCAAAGCACAGTGGGTATCATACAAGACTCTATGACGATCTCACGTCTACAGACTAACCTGTACCAGTATCACCAGAGAACTCTCATCTGACGATAGGTATAATACCATCTGGGAGTTCTCGGAGAGTCCGTTCAGTGTGCCTAGTCTCCACTGAGCACCCGTATACTGTCTCTGATGTCAAACACCAATGGATATAGGATCATCCATCGCCCATCTATATGGGTCGAGAAGCAATACGCTAGTCTACTCTGGTATATCGATGCCCTATCTCGATACACCTACGACTAGGAACATTTGAAGGATGTACTTAGCGACTACACTGTCCCCACTAGTATGATCCGCATCATATTCCTGGTAGTCAAGTACTCATCCTAAGGGCTTTATCAACATGTAACATAGAGACAATCAGATTACATGTTAAGATAAAGAGCAACCAGATAGCATACTATCATGTCGAGCAAGAAAGTCCTCCATATATATATCCAAGCATCCACTACAATATACATCGTATGTACAGTAATGGCCTCTAGAGCATACATATCACTAACAAAAATTTGAAGCATTTTTGGCTAAAAGTGACCGGCCACATCATGCTCAAAACCGAGCTCACCGGGTCAAATTGGGTTTTTTGGCTTCAAATTTTCATGGTGTTCCAGTCTCTGGTTTTTGGTGTTTCAGGTGTTATTTGTTTTTGCTAAATTTTCATGTGATGTTAACTTTCTGCAAAGGCAACTCGGAGTGTTTCGTAGTCGTAATTCTAACATGTATTCGGTTTATTTAGACGATGTTAAAATGTTCAAACGGATATCAATAACCCATATTTTCCCTCGCTGAAATTTTCCAAAAGTTGGATTTTTCCGAGTTTAAAATTTTCAGAAAATCATGCAAGCGATTCTGTAGACCTTCTAGAAGAACGATACCCAAACTCGACTTTTTGGATCGCGGATCCGCGGTCATAACCCAGGGTTTGCCGCAGTTCCGTGGCGACATGAGTGAGGCATGGGTCGGCCCTTCTACGGATGGTTCATAGGAGCTGTGGCAGTTTCTGGGTACTTTTTGGACTCCGCTCAAGTGTTGAGCATGCTGGGAAATTTTGGGTGCTTTCTTATTCGATCAAAAATTTTAACTTCGTCTCCACATAATTAGTTATGAGATAACTAGTTTGAATTTTATAAATCTAGCAGTTTAGTCTCAGTTGATCGGTTGCCACGGAATTTTGATGTGGATCAAAAGTCCGTCGCAATTACATAGTGTACGCGGATACTCGCCGGGTAACCTTACTAGATAGCCATGCCCCATAGCCCCAACCAAGTGACTGTAGGAGAACCCCGTCGCCAAAAGCATCTGTTCGGGTGCTCGCGGCGGCGGTGTTCCGCCTTAGTGCACTTCTTCGACGGCATCGTGGGTGCGGCCGTCTACTAAAGTTTCCGATGAGCATTCGATCAGGTTATCGGGAATCTTGTTGAATTACCCGACAGGTTACTGGAAAATGTTTTCAATATCGAGTCTAAAATGCTGGGTTTATAATTGTTAGGCATGTGAGGTCTAAGGAATTCAAATGGTTGGGCATGAAATCCAAAGTATGAGATACATTGGGTTTATGATATCTAAGTTGGTTGCGGATTCCAATTGTTGTAGTTTTTCACTTTCTTTTCTGTGACCGTAAGTGTAATATATGGTGTATCGCCGGTTTCGTTGCTATATGTCAACGACAATTGGAATACACATATTTAGTTACGTTGATGACATGTGATGTTATGTGTTGCTGTGATATGTTATATTGGATCGTCGTGTTATGAATAGCCGTGGATTTTTATGTGAGATGAGAGTTTTTCATTTTTATTCATGTAAAAGCTTGTATGTAATATTCTTTTATTGGGGCACATCCGGGTTGAGGATGATGTCACCATTGATGTATATTATTTACTTTTCCACATTATGGTAGACCCAAGACGGGGAGCACAAGTAACCGGGTTCTAGGGTCCAGTAGGAGTCCATCTCGAGGAGTCGAGACCGGGTCTCCTAACTCTAGAATTGGTAGGGTTGCTTGCCGCTCTCGTAGGGGTCTAGGGATGTGGATTTGGCTATTCATCGCGACCGTGGAATCCGTGTTGTTTACTGGCTTAAATAAAACACGGAATTCCTAGTATATCAAAAATTTCATATGTGATTCTTCTGCTGCTGATATTCTGTGATGTGATCACTTGATATGTTCAGAGACGAATGCCTATATTATATATATGAGATATAATAAATTTTGATGCTTTCGTTTCTTATGTGATGCTTAGGAAGCATAATTTGATGGGACTTCATTAATGAGATTAATGAAAGAAAAGAAACCTAAAGATGTTGTAAAAACTTGTTTTAAAAAACAGGTAGCTCTAATTCTTGCTTTGCATAGCGGTATTCCTTGTATAATATCCAGCACCTTATTCGATAAGGAAAGAGCCGAGATCCTTTCACCGGGAGTGACCACTTTAGGGAAACTGGCAAATGCTACAACCCACTCGGTTCGTCTTTTGATTGCTTCTATAGTTTTTGCTTTGCATAGTGGTATTTATGAAATATCCTGCACCTTATTCGATAAGGAAAGAGCCAAGATCCCTTCATCGGGAGTGACCTCTTTAGCAAAACTAGTAAAAGCCTCAAAAACACTCCTTTTCAAAATTCACTTGATTCTACAACGATATCAAGTTCATTACGCAAAACGTTTTCTTAAAAACCTGTCGTAGCCCTCCGTCATTTCAGATAAGTGCTACTTAGTATTCGTGCTACGTTTGTTGACCTCCGTCAAGGCGTAGTGTGCGGTAGCTGACTAGTACTTATCTGCTGCATATAATACGATTGGATTAGGGTAGTCGTGCGGCCTTGTTGACCTCCATCAAGGGTCGTGCGGGTGGGTTTAATTCAATCATGAAATGTACGGGTAGAACTTGACTAGCAGCATATGGTTTGTTGACATCTGTCAAGGTCATAGGACGTTAGGGGTAAAAAGATTATCGGGAATTTCAAGTGTTGAAATTTGCAATGAGATTGCATACCTTCTATGAGATAGTTGGATCCCGATACCTACTGCGAGTAAGAGTTACTCCTGGGAGAGTTGTACACATTACAATTAGCCAATCAAGTAGGTGTCTAGAAAGGTGTTAACGGGGTTACGCCCCAGGGAAAACAAGGTTTATTTTAATTAGGTCTGTGCGAAAGCACGGGAAACCTCCGTCAAAGTACCGACACTGGCCGAAAGATTAGCGAACTTGTACGGTGTAATTAATCCCGGCTATTCTTACCTTTTAGGGTTTGAAGTAAGAATTGACTAAAATAGTGGGAGCCATCCTGATTAGATAAAATAATAACCAATCTAATCTTGAAAGAGCGCACGCAGAGTATTTTCTTCTCTCTCTCTCCTGGTAGCGACCATGTCACAACTTAATCAAGATAATAATATGAATGCATTGACCGAACCTGCTTATTATACCGAGCTAGGGAACGTTGGTTCTGCTCTATCTTATAACTGTTATAAGTCCGAGCAGAAAATAGGGGAATATCCGGATTCCCATGCCACCCAATCGAAGAAAGTGCATGTTGATGCATCTTCTTCGGGTGTGTTCATTACCGAGAACTGTTTCTCAGTGTCCTCTACGTCCTAGGTATGAGATACCGGATCAGGATCCCACATATGTAAGAGTTACATGGGCTACAGAAAGGTGGAGAACTGAGAATGGGCGATATGTCTCTAAGTGTTAGAGAATGGTGCAATTGTTGCAACCAAGTCTGTTGGCAGATATCACCTTGTATTAATACATTGATTCTGAACAAATGTTATTACATACCGAACCTGATATACAACATTACATCATGTTCTTTACTATGTTAAGAAGGATATAATTGTGTATTGGAGGATAATGTTGTGATCATTTTCCTGAATCAAAAGTTGATTCGATCAGGCACGTTAGATAATAGCATATACGTTCTAAATCAAGCCACGGTTCAAAGTTTGTAGAACACACACAAGAGGAGTAGTTTAGAGATGAACGAATCCTTCTTGTGGCATTGTAGACTAGGTCATATCAATGCGACACGACCAGCTAAGTTACATAAGAATGAATATGAGAATCTGTTCGAATTTTCATCTTATGATACTTTCCAGTCTTGTCTCAACGATAAAATGACCGATACTCCATTTACTGGAAACAGAGAAAGAGTTAGTGAACTCTTTGGACGCATATATGATGATGTATATGGTCCTAAGTCTACAAATTCCAAGGTACTTCATTATATTCACTGATCATCTCTCGAGATTCGGACATGTGTTCCTGTTGAAACACAAGTCTTAAACTTTAGAGAAATTCAAGGAATATAAGCTTGATGTTGATAACCAAACAGGTAGAAGTATTTAGTCCTTTGATGAGATCGAGGAGTACAATACAAGGCATGGAGTTCCGGGATTTTCTAAAAGGAGAATGTGATTCACTCTCAGCTTGCTCCTTCGAGTACACCACAGAACAACGGTGTATCGAGGTGGAGGTATCGCACCCTATGAGATATAGTGCGCTCTATGTTGAGTACTGCTGAGTTACCTGTTTTTTTTGGTGTTATGCACTTGAGAAGCTGCATACCTATTGAATGGGGTACCGTCTAAATCAGGGCCTACCACTACATATGAGTTATGGTGTGGGAAGAGACCATGTCTTAAACGAGTTAAGATATGGGGTTGTCCAGCCTATGTTGAAAGGCAGAATCTAGACAAGCTCAAGGCAAGGTCAGTTCTGTGTAAGTTTGTTAGGATATCCCAAACATTTGCAAGGGTATATCTTCTACCTAACTGAAGAGTAAAAAGTGTTTTGTTTCTCAACATGCCACCATTTTAGAAAAGGAATTTCTTGTGATGAAATTAGTGGTCATGAGATAGAACTGGAAGGAGTTCCAGCTAGACAAACTAACAGCTGATGCTTTGGTGAAACCAAAGGATTCAATAGTTTCCAACGAACCTCAGCCTCTTCGCGAATCTGGTAGGGTTCCTCATCCACTTGAGAGATACAACGGTCTTCTAGGTGACAGTGGGAGCGAGGATTGCATCATGGTTGATGATGGCCCAACTAGGTTCAAGTAGGCCATCACGAGTGTCGACTCTATGAAAAGGCTGGATGCTATGCGATCAAAGATGGAATCCATGTACACTAACAAAGTATGACCTTGCATGTTGCACGTGGAGAGGTAAACCCATTGGGAGCAAATTGATCTTGAGAAGATTCTTTGTGTAGATGGAAAAGTTGAGACTTTCAAAGCTATGCTTAAGTCCATCTGGATCAATGCAAGCATCGCGGAGTTGGAACATCTGTTTTAATGTGATAGTCAAAGAGTTTGACTTCATCAAAATAGTCGATGAACCCTGTATATACAAGAAGGTTGTAGAGAGTAAGGTTGTCTTCCATGTATTGTACGTAGATGACATACTCTTGACAGGAATGGTTTCCTATGCTACACTCGGTCAAGCTCTTCTTATCACAAGGATTCTGAATAGAAAATCTGGTTGATACCTACTACATCTTCAGGATTATGATCTATGGTGATAGATCTAAGTGGATGTTGGGAGTGTCCCAAATCCAGGTACATTAACACCGTACAAAAGGGGTTTAGTATGGAGGATTCTAAGCGTCGTGGTTTTCCCACTTACTCGGGAATCACTCTCTCCAAAAAGATGTCTTCCGAGACTGATTTGGAGAGAGCTCGCAAGCAAGGGATACCCTATGCTTCAGAAATAGGCTCTATCATGTGTGCGATGTTATGTACCAGACCAAATGTAGATAACTCACCAGGTGTAGTGATTAGGAATCAATCGGATCTTGGGAGAATCACTGGACAGCTGTGAAGGACATTCGTAAGTACTTGAGAAGTACTAAAAGAATGTTCCTGGTTCGAGCTTCCAGAGCGATAAGGTTGACTGAAAGTCGGTCATAGGCATTGTCTTTACCCTCAGTGGAGGGACGGTATATTGGAAGAGTTCCAAGCTAGATACCGTGAAATACTAGACGATAAATGCTGAATACATTGCTACCAATGATGCTGCTAAAGTGTCTGTCCGGGCATTTCTTGTTCATGAGATGAACATGGTTCCTACCATTGAGCGTCCAATAATTGTTATTGTGTCAACAATGGAGTTATGACTTTAGCCTAGGAACGAACGTCCCATCAGCGTTCCAGACATATTCTGAGACAAGTATCACCTGATCAGGGAGATGGTTGATCTCCAAGGGATCGAGGTAAGGAGAGTAGATTATGAGGTTAACACGGAGGATCCACTCACCAAGGCCTGCATTCCCAAATTCTATTTGAGAGATTTTAGGATGGTTGAGTATGGGATACTACAACCTGTAAGTCTACTGTAGCGCCCCGGCCTTCTGTCCGAGGCCAAAATGCGGAAACGAAACTTTTTAAAAACTTGAAACTGGCGCTATCGTATACTTTAACTCCGGATCGAACCATTAACCTACAACTAGCAACTAGAGAAAGTTTAGAACAGTTGTACCGATCGATCCGTGTCCTTCGGTCTTTAGCCACCATCCCTAGCTCCTCACGGCATCTCCGGTCTCGATCTCCTCGTCGGAAAGGGCACCACATCTTCGAGTCCTTTTACGGGCTCCCGCTTCATCCAAAGCAACTCCAGAACGAAGTTCGCTAGCCGACGTGTCCAAGGCGAAGTAGAGAATGTGTGTCATGACTTTGTTTCTTGAGGATTTAGTGGATGCCATTAGTGAGGAGATAATGAGCTCAAGAAAGAGGAGGAAGAAGAAGAAGCTTTCCTCTCTTTTTCCTTTTTATGTTGAGATCAAAAATGAGAGTGAGAGTTAGAATAGAAAATACTAAAGCTAACCTCACTATACATGGCTGCCCTTTCTCTCTCTCTCTCTCTCTCTCATTTCACCTCACAAATCAATCACTAAACATGACATGGTTCAAAGAATAAGACCATGAGCCACCACCCTTGTCCATGTCATAATTAATGCACCTAATCATGGTTTGGAGCTCATTATTTCCATAAGCAAACATTAATCCAAATGTTTGCAACAATAAAAAGAGAATGGCATCTACTAAAGTAAACTCATGACGGATCACAAGAGTACCCCTCACCTGTATATACATACCTGCATCCACATTCCGACTGAATGAGAATGCGATGAGACTAAAGTAATCCAACAAATCAAATACTAGGATCCGGCTTAAACCAAAGCCCACTAGTATGATCCGCCCGATCATGATCCGTGCACTACTGCACGTATATGATCGGACCCTGCCATATATCATACGACCTCTACAACGTTTTGCCTGAAACATGAGAAACTGTCTATGGAGGACTCTAAAGCCTCGTCAATATATTGGCTGTAGATTTAACCACTAGCACGTCAGAGGTACTGGCCGTACGTAACGGGCTACCAGGTATTGACTAAAAGGGAGGTCGATGAGCGAACTCATCCTGACACCCTACTGAGCCTGTCAGTGACAATATCCATACAGTCCGGTCCGTTCGTCTATGTGCATCGCATGGCGGGCCTAGGGGGTTGGTAAAAGACAGACCCCCAAATACGGTACAAGTCGTGTCGGAGTGTAGCCCAGAACACCGTGAGATACTACTGGTGTAGGGTTCCTAGGCATCCTCAAGAGGTCTCACAAGGCATCAACCATGCCCGTTTCAAATATTACGGTGCCGAGAAACCCTAGACTACGGATCGTTTGCTAGATGTCTAGGCGAAAAACTAACTAGTTAACACTTAACTAAAGGTTTATCGGAAATACAACCTTTGTAGATCCGGTGCTCCACCTCCATAGCTCCGCAACGAAGTCCTCTCCGCTGTCCAAAAAGAATCCGGGCTCTAGCGTCGACTTCATCGGAGAATAAGCGAGCTAGGTCGTCGATGTCCATGCCGAAGATGATCTACGTTGAGGCATCGCTAGATCAAGCTCCACCTTCACCAAGCCTTGAAAACTTGTGAAGGAAACACACTCTACTACTTGGCAAGAGGTAGAGGATGAAGAAATAGGAAGTGGGTAAACTTTAGAATTGAATTTCTCACTCTAATTCTCACTTTGCCATTAAAGCTTGTGAAGCTTTTTCTTGAAGTGAAGAAGAAGAAGAAGATGAAGAATATGATAAGTTATTAGAAAATAGAAAAATCAAAGAATACTTATCATAATCTTAACCTTAGTTAAGTGTAGAGAATTGACCAAGGTTGGGTTGAATGGTTAGGGTTAAGGATGAGAACAAAAGGTCAACAAGTCAAAGCTTCATGAAACTTCAACTAAAAACAAAAGTAGCCACCATTCATTTATCTTCCAATTTATTCAAAATGAATAAATAAATAAGATAAATGAATAAGTAAAACCCTAATAAACAACTTAACCTTGGTTTAATTCTTTATACTTAACCAAAAAGCATGCATCATCAAACATGGTACAAACATGTGCACAAAATCATATCGCATATGCAATGCGCACACCCGAGTGAGAATATCCATTTAAAGTGAACCGATACTAGTTAATGCAAAGTAATATATCAAATATATAATTATACATTAAATCATTAAATCAACACTTGATTTAACGATCCGGTCATATCGCATATAACCGACCAGTATCCTATGTATCAGCTTATCGAATCAACCTTTAATTCGATAACTAGGGTATATCGCATATAACCTAATCGATACATTTATCGCGAGAATGGAATACGGTATCACATACACGCATTATTCTCGGTCCCGCACATATCTCATATGCGCTCCTATTTCGTTTTGCTTGAGCCAGGAAACCTCTGTGTAGGACTCTAAAGACTCGTCAATACGCCGGCAGCAGGCGATGATCATATCAAACACCCACAAGCCGCAAGCGGTCTGCTAAACGTAACGGCCACCCGGGTATTGATCGATCTGAAGATCGACGAGCAAGCCCGCTCACACTCCAGTGAATCCGACCAGTAACACTACCGTACAGTCCGGTCTGATCGTCTGATATGTCGCATATCCTGCCTAGGGGTGGAAAACGTCAGACCCCAATAGCTCGATAAGTCGTGTTGATATGAGGTCTATAACAATTCGAGAAACTACTGGTAACACTTACCAGTAAATCTCAGCAACCCTGGCCAGGGATTTCCTGTTATAGCCAATCGAACACAGCGCAACATCAACTCCCTACACCGGGAGAGACGAATCCCCTCCTATCGCTCATTGCCTCCATGTGACTCGGGACTGTACCCAAAAACCACCGTTTTGCACGCCCTCTTGGACGTGGTAAGATGGAAATCAAAGCACAGTGGGAACCACACAAGACTCTATGACGAGCTCGGATCAACAGACTACTCTGTACCAGTGTCATCAGAGAACTGCCATCTGACGTGAGGTATAATACCATCTGGGAGTTCTCGGCGAGTCCGTCCAGTGTACCCAGTCTCTACTGAGCACCCGTACATCATCTCTGATGTCAAACACCAATGGATATGGGATCATCCATCGCCCATCTGTATGGGTCGAGAAGGTATACGCTAGTCTACTCTGGTATATCGATGCCCCGTCTCGATACACCCACGACTAGGGACTTTGAAGGATGTACTTATGGACTACCATGTCCCCACTAGTATGATCCGCATCATAGTCCAGGTAGTCAAGCACACATCCTAAGGGCTTTACCAACATGTAACAGAGAGACAATCAGTGTACACGTTAAGGTAAAGATCAACCAGATAGCATACTATCATGTCGAGCAAGAAAGTCCTCCCTATATATGTCCCAGCATCCACTGCAATATACATCCTATGTATAGCAATGGCCTCTAGGGCATACATATAACTAACAATCTCCCACTTGCACTAGGGCCATCTGTTAGCAGTGGTTGTAGTATCTCATACTCAACCATCCCATATAAGTGTCTCTCTCTGGGATCAGGCCTTTGTGAGTGGATCCGCTGTGTTGTCCTCTGAGTCTGCTCTCTAAACCTCGATCACCCTGGAGATCAACCATCTCCATGATCAGGTGATACTGCCTTAGAATATGTGTGGATGAATGATGGGACCTGCGTTCCTTGGCATAAGCCACAACTCCATTGTCACACAATGGGAGGAACTAAGTTCATCTCATGAACAAATATATACCCAGACTGCCTCTTTGGTAGCATATTAAGCAGCGATGTATCCAGCCTTTATCGTCCAGTATGTCACGGTATCTAGCTTGGAACTCTTCCAACATACCGTCCCTTTACTGAGGGTAAAGACAATGCCTGTGACTGACATTCAGTCGTCTTTATTACCCTGGAACCCTTCCAGTGATTCTCCTCAGGATCGATTGATACCATCTCACTACTACTAGTGAGAGTCCTAACATCCAATTAGATCTATCTCATAGATCCAAAAACCCAGGATTTAGGAGGTATCACTTTGATCCTATATGGGGAATCATTGTGATAAGCGGAGATTGATCGAGCGTAGCATAGGAAACTCCTTCCCTATCAAGAGTATGTCATCCACGTACTCTACGAGGATCGTCACCATACTCCCTACTACCTTTTTGTTTATACAAGGTTCATCTACCATTTTGATGATGTCAAACTTTTTGGCTAACACATCAAAACAGATGTTCCAACTCCGTGATGCCTGCTTTATCAGATAAAACATCTTGCACACGTTTCCGCTGCTCCCACTGTTTACGAAGCCCTCTGGCTGTGTACTTACAGACGCACTCTTCTAAAATATCATTTAGAAAAGCAGTCATGACACCCAATCACCAGATATCGTAGTCATGGTATGTAGCCGTGGTAAGTAGGATCTGGATGGACTTAAGCATAGATACTTGAAAAGGTTTTATCATTATGATCCATATCTGGTCAATGATGCAAACCTTTAACAAGTCTAGCTTTGAAAGTCTCAACTTTTCCATGTACACCAAGTAATCTTCTCAAGATATACTTGCTCCTGATGGGGATTTAACCCTTCAGATATAGCAGCTAAAGTCTATACTTTGCTGGTGTATAAGGATTCCATCTCAGATCACTAAGCATCCAGCCATTCTTACAGAGTCTTACTCCTGATGGCCAGCTCGAAGCTAGTTGGGTCATCATCTCATGATGCAATCCTCGCTCCCACTGTCATAGAGAAACCAAAGTATCTCTCAGGTGGGTGAGGAACCCTACTAGATCGGCGGAGAGGCTGAGGTTCGTTGGAATTTACTGAATCCTTTGGTTCTATCAAGTCATCAGCTGCAGTTTGTATAGCTGGAACATTTCCAGTTCTACATAACAGATC
Source organism: Agapanthus africanus (assembly GCA_030015575.1). Taxonomy (NCBI): domain Eukaryota; kingdom Viridiplantae; phylum Streptophyta; class Magnoliopsida; order Asparagales; family Amaryllidaceae; genus Agapanthus; species Agapanthus africanus. The sequence continues at coordinate 620,733,467 of JASDDO010000024.1, forward strand.
TTGCCTCGAGCTTGTCCGGATTTTGCTTTTAAACATAGGCCGGTCAACCCCAAATCTTAACTAGCTTAAGACATGGGCTCTTCCCTTTCCATATCACATATGAAGTGGTAGGCAACTGATTTGATTGGAACCCTATTCAATAGGTATGCAACTTCATAAGTGCATAACTCCCAAAAGGAAAAAGGTAACTCAGCAGTACTCATCATAGAGCACACCATATTACATAGGATGCTATTGCTCCGCCCCGATATACCATCGTGCTATGGTGTATACGGAGGAGTAATGCTGAGAGAGAATCTCATTCTCCTTTAGAAAAGTCCAGGATTTCCGTGCTCTCGTATTCTCCTCCTCGATCACATCAAGGACATAATACTTATACCCTTATTGGTTCTCTACTTCTAACTTATATTCTATGAATATCTCAAAAGGTTCGGACTTGTGTTTCAACAGGAACATAGGTCTGAATCTCGAAAGATCATCAGAGAACGTAATGAAGTATAAAGAACCTATCTTGGCATGTGTAGACAGGGGAGCTTACATACATCAACATGTATCATATCCCAAGAGTTTACTAACTCTTTCTCTGTTTCCAATAAACCGAGCTATGGTCATCTTATCTTTGTGACATGACTGGCGAGTTTCACAAGATGTAAATTCAAACTGATTTAAATATGCATCTATATGTAACTTCAGCTAGTCGGGTCGCATTGATATGACCTAGTCTACAATACCTCAAGAAGGATTCGTTCATTTCTGAACTCTTCCTCTTGTGTGTGTTCCGTATACTAAGAACCGTGGTTTGATTTAGAACATTAATGCTTTTAGATAACGTGCCTGAACCGATCAACTTTTGATATAGGAAATGTTCAAAACATTATCCAACAATACAAAATTGTATCCTTTCTTTTCTAACAAAGAAAGTGATATGATTTGGTATATCAGGTTCGGTATCTAATAACATTCGTTCAGAATCAATGTATTGTAATACAGGGTGACAGTGACCAACAGACTTGGCTGCAACTCTTGCCCCGTTTTCTGCCTCATGAAACTTATCACCCGTTCTCAGTTCTCTACCTATCTGTAACCCTATGTAACAGATTACATATCTGGGATCCTGATCTGGTATCACATACCCAGGACGTAAAGGATACTGAGAAACAGTTCTTTGTAACGAACACACCCGAAGATGATGCATCAGCATGCACTCTCTTCGTTTGGGCGGCACGGGAATTCTGGTAATCCCCTATTTCCTGCTCTGTCTTATAACAATTATAAGTTGGAGCGGGACTAACGTTCCCCAGCTCAGAATAACAAGCGGGTTCGGTCAATAATCCGTATTATTCTCTTGATTAAGGCGTGATATGGTCGCTACCAGGAGAGAGAGAGAGAAGAAAACACTCAGCGTGCGCTCTGGCAAGAATAGATTGGTTATTATTTTATCTAATCAGGATGGCTCCCACTGCTTTTTATCAAATCTTCCTTCACACCCTAAAAGGAAAGACTAGCCGGGATTAATTACACACTACAAGTTCGCCAATCTTTCAGCCAGGCCAGTGTCGGTACTTTGAGGGAGGTCCCCCGTGCTTTCGCACGAACCTAATTAATGTAAACCTCGTTTTCCCAGAGGCGTAACCCCGTTGACACCTTTCTAGACACCTACTTGATCGGCTAATTGTAATGTATAAAACTCTCCCAGGAGTAACTCTTACTCGCAGCGGGTATCGGAATCCAACTATCTCATAGAAGGTATGCAATCTCATTGCAAATTTCAACACTTGAAATTCCCGATAATATTTTGCCCCTAACCTCCTATGACCTTGACAAAGGCCAACAAACCATAGGATGCTAGTCAAGTTCAACCCGTCATTTCCTGATTGAATTAAACCCACCCGCACGACCCTTGACAAAGGCCAACAAGGTCGCACGACTACCCTAACCCAATCTGCATCATATGTATAAGCAGATAAGCACCAGTCAGCTACCGCACACTGCGCCTTGACAAAGGCCAACAAACGCAGCACGAGACGGAGGGCTACGACAGGTTTTTCTGAAAACCTATTGCGTAATGAACTTGATATCGTTGTAGGATCGAATGAATTTTGAAATGGAGTGTTTTTGAGGCTTTTCTAGTTTTGCTAAAGGAGTCACTCCCGGTGAAGGGATCGTCGGTCCTTTCCTCGTCGAATGAGGTGCGGGATATATCACATATATCACTGTGCAAAGCAAAAACACTTAAAAGCAATCAAAAGACAAACCGAGTGTGTAGCATCTGCCAGTTATTGCTAAAGGAGTCACTCCCGGTGAAGGGATCTCGGTCCTTTCCTCATCGAATAAGGTGCAGGATATATCACATATACCGCTGTGCAATGCAAGAACTGTAGCTACCTGTTTTATTTTGAAATTCGATTCTACAACATCTTAGGTTTCTTTTATTTCATTAATCACATTAATGAAGTCCCATCATTTAAGTACCTAAACATCACAGATAAATACGACGTACACTTATGCCATCCGCATTCGCCTCGATGTCCCCTCGTGCACCGTTAGGTTAGGTAACTAACGGCAGAGCGGGGCAGGGCTAGCGCGGGTGTAAAACATAAGTAACGCCTATATAATATATCATATATACTATATATGTATCTATCACAGAACATCACATGATCACATCACAGATATCGCAGCAGAAGAATCATATGAAATATTGGATATACTAGGACGTCCGTGTTTTCAATACGAGCCAGTATAAAACACGGATTCCACGGTCGTGATGAATAGCCAAACCCACACCCCTAGACCCCTATGAGAGTGGCAAGCAACCCTACCAATTCTAGAGTTAGGAGACCCGGACTCGACTCCTCGAGTTGGTCTCCCACTGGACTCCAGAACCCGGTTACTTGTGCCCTCCTCCTTGGGTCTATCCTAGTGCGGAAAAGTAAATAATATACAAACGGTGACATCTTCCGCAACCTGGAAGTGCCCCAATAAAAGAATATTACATACAAGTTTTTACATGAATGAAAATGAAAATGAAAAACACTCATCTCACATAAAAACCCCCGGCTATTCAAACATGACGATCCAATATAACATATCCAGCAACACATAACATCACATGTCATCAACGTAAGCAAATATGCGCATCCCAATTGTTGTTGACATATAGCAACGAAACCGGCGATATCACATATTACACTTACGGTCACAGAAAAGAAAGTGTAAAACTACAACAGTTGGAATCCGCAACCTCCTCAGACATCGCATGCCTGACCAAATGAATTCCTTAGACATCACATGCCTAACAATTATAAACCCCGTATTTTAGTCTCAAAATCGAAAACACTTTTCAATATCAAGTCGGGCAATTCAACAAGATTCCCGACACCCTGATCGAATGCTCGTCGCAAACTTTAGTAGGCGGCCGCACCCCTGATACCGTCGACGAAGTGCACCAAGGCGGAACACCGCTACCGCGAGCACCCGAACGGATGCTTTCGGCGATGGGGTTCTCCTACAGTCACTTGGTCGGGGCTATGGAGTGAAGCTGTCTATTAAGTTTACCCGGCGAGTATCCGCGTGCGCTACGTGATTGCGACGGACTTTTGATCACATCAAAATTCCGTGGCAACCGATCAAGTGAGACTAAAGTGTTGCGTTTATAACATTCATTCAGTTATCTCATAACTAATTGTGAATTCCAATTATTGTATCCCATTCCGGATAAATAGAAAATGTCAAACTTTCCGATCGAACAATCGAACACCCAACTTTTCCCGATACAGATCAACACATGAAATAAGTCTAACAACATTCAGTTCGTGCCTCAGTACCGACGGTCCAGCCGTAGAAGGGTCAAGCCAACGCCTCACATGTGGCACGCCGTACTGCCCCAAACCCGAAGGTTCAAAGGGCAGTTCAAGACGGTCACATAATCGAGTTAAGGTTTGTTGTCTTCTAGAGGGTCCATCGCGTTACTTGCACTACTTAGAACGTCGTTAAACTACGGAAAAATCCAACACTTGGAAATTTCCCGACAGGGGAAAATTGGGTATTTTTATCCGGTCGAACTTTTTTAACATATTCTAAAAATTTATCCGGAAAGCCAAATAGGCAAAATTTGATACCCCGATCGAAACACCGAATCCCCAAAACAACTGCAGAAAATGCAACTTTTGAATAAATTTCAAAAATACCCAGAGAAGTCAGTACTGAAAACAATGAATTACTGTGTAAAATAGGATGCCACATAAGACAAAATGGCCGCGGATCCGCCGCACGAGCCTTGCTCGTGCCGCGGAACCGCGGCTCTATGAAGGAATTAGCAACACGAATTTTACAGTAATCCTTATATTTTCCTGCTTATTTCTCTGCATATTTTTAATTTCGAAAAATCCACATTTTTAGAAAAAGGACAGAGAGCATTATATGAGATGGGGTTTCGGGTCGATCGGACTTCAAACTCTGTCTAGACTTCGCCTAAGGCTCTAGCTAGGCTCTGATACCACTGTAGGGTTCCTAGGCATCCTCAAGAGGTCTCACAAGGCATCAACCATGCCCGTTTCAAATATTACGGTGCCGAGAAACCCTAGACTACGGATCGTTTGCTAGATGTCTAGGCGAAAAACTAACTAGTTAACACTTAACTAAAGGTTTTTCGGAAATACAACCTTTGTAGATCCGGTGCTCCACCTCCATTGCTCCGCAACGAAGTCCTCTCCGCTGTCCAAAAAGATTCCGGGCTCTAGCGTCGACTTCATCGGAGAATAAGCGATCTAGGTCGTCGATGTCCATGCCGAAGATGATCTACGTTGAAGCATCGCTAGATCAAGCTCCACCTTCACCAAGCCTTGAAAACTTGTGAAGGAAACACACTCTACTACTTGGCAAGAGGTAGAGGATGAAGAAATAGGAAGTGGGTAAACTTTAGAATTGAATTTCTCACTCTAATTCTCACTTTGCCATTAAAGCTTGTGAAGCTTTTTCTTGAAGTGAAGAAGAAGAAGAAGATGAAGAATATGATAAGTTATTAGAAAATAAAAAAATCAAAGAATACTTATCATAATCTTAACCTTAGTTAAGTGTAGAGAATTGACCAAGGTTGGGTTGAATGGTTAGGGTTAAGGATGAGAACAAAAGGTCAACAAGTCAAAGCTTCATGAAACATCAACTAAAAACAAAAGTAGCCACCATTCATTTATCTTCCAATTTATTCAAAATGAATAAATAAATAAGATAAATGAATAAGTAAAACCTTAATGAACAACTTAACCTTGGTTTAATTCTTTATACTTAACCAAAAAGCATGCATCATCAAACATGATATAAACATGTGCACAAAATCATATCGCATATGCAATGCGCACACCCGAGTGAGAATATCCATTTAAAGTGAACCGATACTAGTTAATGCAAAGTAATATATCAAATATATAATTATACATTAAATCATTAAATCAACACTTGATTTAACGATCCGGTCATATCGCATATAACCGACCAGTATCCTATGTATCGGCTTATCGAATCAACCTTTGATTCGATAACTAGGGTATATCGCATATAACCTAATCGATACATTTATCGCGAGAATGGAATACGGTATCACATACACGCATTATTCTCGGTCCCGCACATATCTCATATGCGCTCCTATTTCGTTTCGCTTGAGCCAGGAAACCTCTGTGTAGGACTCTAAAGACTCGTCAATACGCCGGCAGCAGGCGATGATCATATCAAACACCCACAAGCCGCAAGCGGTCTGCTAAACGTAACGGCCACCCGGGTATTGAGCGATCTGAAGATCGACGAGGAAGCCCGCTCACACTCCAGTGAATCCGACCAGTAACACTACCGTACAGTCCGGTCTGATCGTCTGATATGTCGCATATCCCGCCTAGGGGTGGAAAACGTCAGACCCCAATAGCTCGATAAGTCGTGTCGATATGAGGTCTTTAACAATTCGAGAAACTACTGGTAACACTTACCAGTAAATCTCAGCAACCCTGGCCAGGGATTTCCTGTTATAGCCAATCGAACACAGCGCAACATCAACTCCCTACACCGGGAGAGACGAATCCCCTCCTATCGCTCATTGCCTCCATGTGACTCGGGACTGTACCCAAAAACCACCGTTTTGCACGCCCTCTTGGACGTGGTAAGATGGAAATCAAAGCAAAGTGGGAACCACACAAGACTCTATGACGATCTCGGGTCAACAGACTACTCTGTACCAGTGTCACCAGAGAACTGCTATCTGACGTGAGGTATAATACCATCTGGGAGTTCTCGGCGAGTCCGTCCAGTGTACCCAGTCTCTACTGAGCACCCGTACATCATCTCTGATGTCAAACACCAATGGATATGGGATCATCCATCGCCCATCTGTATGGGTCGAGAAGGTATACGCTAGTCTACTCTGGTATATCGATGCCCCGTCTCGATACACCCACGACTAGGGACTTTGAAGGATGTACTTATGGACTACCATGTCCCCACTAGTATGATCCGCATCATAGTCCAGGTAGTCAAGCACACATCCTAAGGGCTTTACCAACATGTAACAGAGAGACAATCAGTGTACACGTTAAGGTAAAGATCAACCAGATAGCATACTATCATGTCGAGCAAGAAAGTCCTCCCTATATATGTCCCAGCATCCACTGCAATATACATCCTATGTATAGCAATGGCCTCTAGGGCATACATATAACTAACAACTGGTATACCTACCAGTAAATCTCCTTCCTTGGCCAAGGACTTCGTGTAATGGCTCTCATAGACACAGCGCGATCTCACCCCCAATACCGGGAGAAACGAAACCCCTGCCGATCCGCTCACTATCTCCATGTGGCTCGGGACTGTACCCAACTAAAACCTGTTTGCACGACTCCTTTGAGCCGTAGTAGGGTAGTAATCAATGCATAGTGGGAACTCACACAAGACAAATGACGATCTAAGGTCGATGAACTAACCTGTACACATGTCACCAGGGAACTGCTATCCGACGTCAGGTATAATACCAACTAGCATGTTCCCGGCGAGTCCTGTCCGGTGTACTCATAACCAAATGAGCACCTGTATACATCTTAGGTGAACCAACTGACACCAATGGCTTATTAGACCGGCCCCCGTCCCTCGTCGGGGTCTTGACTGTATACACTAGTCTACTAATGGAGTATCGATGCCCAGTCTCGAAACTCCCATGACTAGGGACCTTTTAAGGATGTGCTTATAGACCCCAGCTCCCACGTATATGATCACCATTATATTGCTGGTAGTCAAGAAAGAATCCAAAGGGCTATATCAATGTGTAATAGCGACCTATAAGGTCACCTAAAGCTATACACGATGATAAAGATAAAGCAGATAGCATACTATCATCTTTAGTAAGACTGTCGGTATAGGTCCTCCCTCAATCATTGCAATCACGTGCCCGTGATCCAATAATTGACTCTGAGGACACTATATCCAACTATCTCCCACTTGCACTCAAGGCTAATTATTGCGATGTCGCATACTCACAGCCCGTGTGATACCGAACACCTAACTCCTCTACTAATCAGTCCCACAAAGCACGTTTGCGAAACTATTGCGTTCGAGGAATAGCCTTAGTGAGTGGATCCGCCCTAATGTTTCTTTCTATGTCTCTCTTTATCTCAAGTTCGCGGAGAAAGCCATCTCCCGAAATGAGCAATACCTGTCTTAGAATATGTCTGGATATCTGATAGGACCTATTTCATAAATGAACTCCAAATCCAAACTTCTTAGACTGTATCGTCAACTGAACTTAATCAGTATCCTGCGCCATGCCTCCCTCAGTATACGCTTGGACCACCTGTCCAAAATACTACCCCTCGTTGGAGGGAAAACTATAACTCTAACAGTCACTCTGTCATCGTGGTCACCTTGGAAGCCTGGAAAGATAACCGTCTCCCAAAAAAGGCTGTTGTTATCATATCCCTAGAACATCCACTTATGTTCTAAGACTGCTTCCGATCGTTTCTCCAGGACAGGATTAATATCAACTTATTGCATCTAGTGCAAAAAAAACGTCTGGTGTGGTACTTGACATCTCATGATTGACATAATTGCCTAAGCAAGTGATCTGCTAATCATGCACATCCCTCTCCCCTTTAGTCTCTAAGACACCTTTAGAGAGGGTGACTCCATCACTTGCAGGTACACTACCGTGCCAGGAGTCATCCATTCTAAAACACCTTTAGAATGCTGTCTAAGTACCCAGATTGGGCAACTACCCAAATCTAGATCTAAAACCGTAGATCTAGTAACCAGAATATCAGATATAATATCCATATCCTATGTGGAGAAAGCATTGTGTGACAACCAAAGTATAACCGATCGTAGTATAGGAATTTCACTTCCTATTCTGTGTATGTCATCCAAATACCAGGACACCACACCCTACTACCTTCTTAACAGATCCATCACCTATTCTGATGAAGTCAAACCTATGACTGTCACATCAGAAATAGATGATCTTTCTCCGCTATACCTGCTTTAGTCCATAAATAGACATAAGCTACTTGTCCACTATGCTTCCGCCGCTCCCACTGACTGCGACAACCCTCTGGCAGAGTCTTATACACGTACACTTCTAAAGCTAGTTTAGAACGATGCTATACTCATCCTCCTGCCGGGTCTCACGGTCTGGAACAACAGCAATGGCAAGTCTGGGTAAACAAGAACCTCCCTGTCACCGTCCTTGAGGCTACCGGAGTACCTCTCGGGTGCCTGAGGTTACCCACCATATCTGCGGAGTGGCTAATGGAATGTCAATTCAGATTGAATCTTTAGGTCCTATTAAATTTTCAGTAATCGTTTGCGGTTCTGGAATCACTTCCAGTTCTACCATACTCCCACAACTGTTTTATGAAAAAATCCATTTTACTAAAACTGTGGTGAGTCAAGAACAATATCACTATTGATCTTCCAGATGGTAGAAAGTCAACCCTCATCATAGCCCGGGTCAACCCACAAACAGCCATTAAAGAAACGTGCCTTGAGTTATCCAGAGTCTGGTTTTAAGCATAAGCCGGAAAACCCCCCGTACCTTAACAACGTTAAGATATGAACCGTTCTATATCCAATATAGAAACAGAGGCACTGATTTTATTGGAACCAGATTCAAATCATGCAGCTGTCTCCAATGCATGTCAACTAAATGGAGAGAGGTCGATCAGCATTACTCAACTTAGGAATACATCCAGATATGAGTAACCTGAAAGAGAAGAAAGTTCTCATAATCATTATTATCAACTGAATACCATACACAAGTATCCACATCTTCGATCACCTTGAAGAATCCTGATACTTGCAATACCTGGTTCTCAACTTTATTCATATACCTATAACTTCTCAAAACTTGGATCTTGTATTTCTACGAAACACATGTCTAAGAACTAGAGAAGTCATAAGTAAACAGAATATAGTACGAGTACCAACCCCTCTGTCCTCATGGACACTGGAAAACATACAATACTCTCTATAAGTCCGCTGAGTCTAATAACTCATTCGCTGTGTGTCGTAAGTTGAAAACTGTACTTAGGGTTAAGAAGAATTGCACCGCTGTTTAATGCTCCTTACCGAACCATCCACTGATATAGGTAAATGTCATAGACATAATTTCAAAAAGTTATATCTCACTTTATAAAAATAAACGTACAGATATATCAATTTGAAAATGGTGCATAACAACGGATATTCAAAACCAAATATTTGCCGTCCGGCAAAACAACCCAGGTGATTCCCTCAAATATCACCAATTACAACGAATCCCGATATAATGAGGATGATCACCCAATTCCCAATAACTTACTCCCACTCATCATCTGTAAAACCATACATATGTGAGAATAAAACCTGGTAAATACATGTAAGTGCACGGCGGCGCCCCGGCCGTCAATCCGACGCCGGAATGCGGAAACGGTGAATAACTTAAATTTTGCGGACTTAGCAAACCGGCACCACCGCGCACTAAACACCCGGATCGTTACCATTAACTAGTCTAAGCTATCTACAAGAAAGGGAATAGAGATATACCGACGATCCAAGTCCTCCGGTCTTCTCGTCATGGTCCCGATCTCCTGCGGAAAAGTCCCGTCTCCTCCTCGTCGCCGGAAGTGCACCACATCGCCTTCTATGTATACGGGCTCCCACCTCAATGCCGAGGCAACTCGGGCACGATGCTGGCTAGTCAACGTGCCCAAGATTCGTTGTAGAATATGTAGTGAGCTTGTGTCTCTTTTGGGGTAGTGGAGTTGCCATTTGTGGAGGAAGAAGAACTTGGAAAGAGGTGAAGGGAAAAAAAACTTGCATCCAAAAGAATTAGAGTATCATATCTTTTCTCCACACTCCAAAATGAAAAATGAATCCCCATTCCTCCAAGGAATGGCCGGCCCCCCCCTTCATGTGTGATTGGAGAGAGAGAGAGAGAGCAAGGTCAAGGGGTGGGTGGAAGCAATGATGCAAGAGGGCATCATGAAAGAATATGATCACAAGCAAAAACCACACACAACCACAACCATCATCAACAACCATGATGCTAACAAAGTCAAGCAATCATGAAGCTAGAAGTCAAGGTCAATGAGAGGCTATCATGATTCAATAATAAGCAAATACCCCCTCCACAAATACTTATTTGCAACAATGCAAATAAGCCCTCCTCCACCAATCTTCGGCCAATGAACGGAACAATGGAAATTGGCCGAAACGGAAAGCAAACTGGCAACTCCAGAAAACTGGTCCCGTAATGAATTACAGGAAAAACCCCGATACTGTGCATACACACCCGCATCTGTATTTCGACCGAAATACAAATGCAATGAGACAAAATCTCCACTGTACTATACTAGGATCCGGCTTATACCAAAACCGGCTAGTAATATCTGTTCGATCCTGATCCGTGCAATACCGCACGTATCTGATCGAACCCTGCCATATTACCATACGGCCTATAGTACAAACTGTCCGATCCTGATCCGTGCAATACCGCACGTATCTGATCGGACCTTGCCATATCTCCATACGGCCTCTACAACCTTTCGCCCGAAAGCTTGAGTAACTGTAAATGTGGTGGACTCTAAAGACTCGTCAATACTATGGCTGTGGATTTAACCACTAGCACGTCAGAGGTATAAGCCAATACGTGACGGGCCACCAGCTATTGACCAAAAGGGACGTCGATGAGGAAGCTCACCCCGACACCCAACTGAGCCTGTCAGTGACAATATCCGTGCAGTCCGGTCCGTTCGTCTATGAGTATCGCATGGCGGGCCTAGGGGGTTGGTAAAAGTCAGACCCCCAAAAGCGGTACAAGTCGTGTCGGAGTGTAGCCCAGAACACCCTGAGATACTACTGGAATACTTACCAGTAAATCTCCTTGCCTTGGCCAAGGACTTTGTGTAATGGCTCTCCTAGACACAGCACGACCTCACCCCCAATACCGGGAGAGACGAACCCCTGAAGATACGCTCACTGCCTCCATGTGGCTCGGGACTGTACCCAACTAAAACCTGTTTGCACGACTCCTTTGAGCCGTGGTAGGGTAGTAATCAAAGTACAGTGGGAACTCACACGAGACAAATGACGATCCCCAGGTCGATGAACTAACCTGCACACATGTCACCAGGGAACTGCCATCTGACGTCTGGTATATGACCAACTAGCATGTTCCCGGCGAGTCCTGTCCGGTGTACTCATAACCCAATGAGCACCTGTATACATCTTAGGTGATCCAACTGACACCAGTGGCTTGTGAGACCGGCCACCGCCCCTCGTCGGGGTCTCGACTGTATACACTAGTCTACTAATGGAGTATCGATGCCCAGTCTCGAAACTCCCACGACTAGGGACCTTTTAAGGATAAGCTTATAGACCCCCAGCTCCCACTTATATGATCGCCCTCATACTGCTGGTGGTCAAGCAAGAATCCTAGGGGCTCTATCAACGTGTAATAGCGACGTGTCATGTCACCTAAAGCAGTACACGATGATAAAGGTAAACCAGATAGCATACTATCATCTCGAGTAAGACTGTCCTACCGGGATAGGTCCTCCCTCAATCATTGCAATCACGTACCTGTGATCCAATAATTGACTCTGAGGGCACTATCTCCAACAATCTCCCACTTGCACTCAAGGCTAATTATTGCGATGTCGCATACTCACAGCCCGTGTGATACCGAACATCCAACTCCTCTACTAGTCAGTCTCACAAAGCTCGTTTGCGGAACTATTGCGTTCGAGGAATAGCCTCAGTGAGTGGATCCGCTTAGTTGTTTCTTTCTATGTCTCTCTATATCTCAAGTTCGCGGAGAAAACCATCTCCCGAAAAGAGCAATACATGTCTTAGAACGTGTCTGGATGTCTGATGGGACCTAGCTCATAAATGAACTCCAAATCCAAACTTCTTAGACTGTATCGCCAACTGAACTTAATCAGTATCCTGCGCGCCATGCCTCCCTCAGTATTGCCTTGGACCACCTGTCCAAAATACTGCCCCTCATCAGAAGGAAAACTATAACTCTGACAACCTCCTTGTCGTCCATGTCACCTTGGAAGCCTGGAATGATAACTGTCTCCTGAATGAGGCTGTCGTTATCATCTCCCTAGAACATCCACTTATGTTCTAAAACTGCTTCCGACTGTTTCTCCAGGATTGGATTAATGTCAACTTATTGCATCTAGTGCAAGAACAACATCTGGTGTGGTACTTGACATCTCACGATTGACTCAATTGCCTGAGCAAGTGATCTGCCAATCATGCCCGTCCCTCTCCCCTTTAGTCTGTAAGACACCTTTGGAGAGGGTGACTCCATTACCTGCAGGTACACTACCGTGCCAGGAGTCGTCCATCCTAAATACTCTTAGAATGCTGTCAAGTACCCTGATTGGGAAACCACCCAAATCTAGATCTAAAACCATAGATCTAGTAACCAGTATGTCTGATATAATACCCAATTCCTATGTGGAGAAACAACTGTGTGACGACCAAAGTACAACCGATTGTAGTATAGGAGATTCTTTTCCTATTCTGTGTATGTCATCCAGATACCAGGACATCACACCCTACTACCTTCTCAACAGATCCATCCCCTATTCTGATGAAGTCAAACCCATGACTGTCACGTCAGAAATAGATGATCTATCTCCGCTACATCTGCTTTAGTCTATAAATAGACATAAGCTCCCTGTCCACCAATGCTTCCGCTGCTCCCTCTGATTACGACAACCCTCTGGCAGAGTCATATAGACGTACACTTCTAAAACTAGTTTAGAACGACGCTATACTCATCCTCCCGCCGGGTCTCGTAACCTGGAACAACAGCAATGGCAATTGTGGGTAAACAAGAACTTCCCTGTCACCGTCCTTGAGGCTACCGTAGTGCCTCTCGGGTGCCTGAAGTTACCCACCTTATCTGCGGAGTGGCCAATGGAATGTCAATCCAGATTGAATCTTTAGGTTCCTTATCAAATCTTCAGTAATCGTTTGTGGTTCTGGAATTACTTCCAGTTCTACCATACTCCCACTACTGTTTTCTGAAAAAATCCATTTTTAATAAAACTGTGGCGAGTCTAGAACAATATCGCTATTGTTCGCCCAGATGGTAGAAAATCAACCCTCGTCATAGCCTGGGTCAACCCACAAACAGCTATTACAGAAACGTGCCTTGAGTTGTCCAGTGTCTGGTTTTAATCATAAACCGGACAACTCCCCGTACCTTAACATCGTTAAGATATGAACTGTTCTATATCATATATAGAACCAGAGGCACTGATTTAATTGAACCAGATTCAAATCATGCAACTGTCTCCAGTGCATGTCAACTAAATGGAAGGAGGCCGATCAGCGTTACTCAACTTAGGAATACTTCCAATTATGAGTAACCTGAAAGAGAAGCAAGATCTCTTTATCATTACTATCAACTGAATACCATACACAAGTATCTACATCTTCGATCACTTTGAAGAATCCCGATACTTGCTACACCTGGTTCTCTACTCTATTCAAATACCTATAACTCCTCAAAACTTAGACCCTGTGTTTCTACGAAACACATGTCTAAGAACTAGAGAAGTTAAAAGTAAACAGAATATAGTATGAGGACCAACCCCTCTGTCCTGATGGACCCTGGACAACATACAATACTCTGTATAAGTCCCTTGAGTCTGATTACTCATTCACTGTGTGTCGTAGGTTGAAAACTGTACTTATGGTTAAGAAGAATTACACCGCTGTTTAATGCTCCTTACCTAACCATCCACTGATATAGGTAAATGTCGTAGACATAATTTCAGAAAGGTATATCTCACTCTATGAAAATAGACGTACAGATATATCAATTTGAAATTGGTGCATAACAGCGGATATTCAAAACCAAATATTTGCCGACCGGCAAACAACCCAGGTGATTTCCTCAAATATCACCGATTACAACGAATCCCGATATAATGAGGATGATCACCCAATTCCCAATAACTTACTCCCACTCATCATCTGTAAAACTATACAGATGTGAGAATCGTACCTGGTAAATACATACCCTGGAGTAAGTATCTAATCGGGAAATCAGTTTTCCTTTAACATTACACAGTGAAACTGAAACATCGAAATGTTCCGATGGGGTATTCTGGTATTCCTAGTAATGCCTCTTCCAGATTCACGACTGTAACCGTATAGTTCTTTGCCACCTCTCCAAATCCCTTCATATGTCTTTAGTCATTACCTTCTGCACACCCATTAGGCCAAATGGTTTTCTTCCTTCCCTACCGTTCGGCACCAGCCTATGGTTTGGAAGAAGACTATCCAATAAGCATAATGGGTGTACTTTCCTAGTCCTAGGAGCACTCGCAATGCGAGAGAAGGTGAAGATAAAAGACACCTGAATGTACTTTATTCCTATTTCTCCTGAACCAGGATCCATCCCCGAACTGGAACAAGTTCCTTTCGAGTTCGTATATAACCATACGATGGAATATCCAATAAAATGGGATCTTCGTAGTGATACGGAGTGTCCTGGAGAAATACAAAGGTGATTTAGGATTGGCGAAGAAATACTTGGTTTGGTCGTGAATAGCTGTTGCAATTTACTTTGCCCTCTTACTAATCCCTTGTTTTGTCTGAACTTAATACCTTCTGCACACCATCGTTATGCTAATTGGTTTTCTTCATTCCCTACCGGTCGGCACCAGCCTAAGGTTTGGAAGAAGACAATCCAATTTGCGTAATAGGTGTACTACCCCTAAACCAAGGAGTACTCGTAACCTGAGAGAGGGTAAAAGGAAAAGACAACTGAATAATCCTATCCGTTTTCTCCAGAACCGGAAACCATCCTCGAATAATTCTTTCGAGTTCGTATCTAACCATACGATGGTTTTGTCCAATGGAAGTGGACGTTCGTAGTAATACGGGGTGTCCTGGAGAAAAGGGTAAAAGTAGGAGTGGCAATGAGGTCTGCAACTCTGACAATCCAAAAGCCAGTGTTTAAGAAGGTTCGGTCAACTTGGTCACTGAGTCAAAGTCTTAGGGTCGGGTCAATGGTCGCTGCCAAAGAGAGAGAGAAAAGAAACACTCAGCGTGCACTCTAACCTAGATCAGAATGGTTACCAATTTATCTAATCTGGAATCCTCCCACTGTACCTCAAATTCTCCTCCAAACCTGAAAGAAGAATTAGTCGGGGTTACCCGAGGAGTAAACTAACCCATCAGTGGGAATCGGGATCCAACTCTCATCGCATGACAACGTGACGGAATCCGCTCACGGTATCACACTCCAGAAGGTATGCGCATATCTGGCAAGTTTCAGTACTTTTGAAACTCCCGACGTGATTTCTGCCCCATGCTCTTATGACCTTGACTTTGGCCAACATATCATAAGTCACATGTCAAGTTCTACCCGTCATTCTCCAGGTTAATTTGAATCCACCCGTACATACCCTTGACTTTGGCCAAAATGGCAGCACGACTGTCCCAAACCAACGCATCTATCTATGCTGCATATGAATACCCCAATAGCTACCAATCACTGTGCCTTGACTTTGGCCAACATACACAGCTTGAATACTATTGACCACCCATATGAAACGACGGAGGGCTACGAATGGTTTCTGGCGAAAACCTTTAACGTAAAGAACTTGATATCGTCGAAGGAACGGATAGCTTTTAAAAATATAGTGACGAAAACCGTTGCTAAAGAGGTCACTCCCGGTGAAGGGATCTCGGCTCTTTCCCCGTAGAATGGGGTGCAGGATATTCCAAATGAATACCGCGATGCAAAGCAAAAGTGATCGGCTATAGTGAAGTTATTGCTCTGACGCAAACTTTTGTCCAAGGGGTCACTCCCGGTGAAGGGATCTCGGCCCTTGCCTCGTCGACTGAGGAGCAGGATATTCCAAATGAATACCACGATGCAAAACAAAAGTGAACGTCCTTGCAATACCAGCTTTTTGAAAAGTGTTCCAACAACATCAGATTAGGTTTGTTTTTAACTTGCATTGATCCGAATCAACGCAGTCCCATCAATTGATCACACCAAAAAGAACGAAAATATACTGATGTACGTATATGCCATCCGCATTCGCCACTGGGTCCCGTCATTACCCGTTAGGTTAGCTTACTAACGACAGAGCGGGGACTGGACTAGCGCGGATGCAAAACATATACAACATCTACTAATATATATACCAATATATTATATTTCGCTCAAGACGTGAATAAAATGCAACATCACAGAGAATGAACAGCATCACAGAAACAATACAGATATCTGGGAACCCCGGGTTTCACAGAGCCACTGCTGAAACCCGACGTTCCCCTGGTCGTGTGGATAGCCTGTGCAATGAAATCCTAGACCCCTACGGGCGCGGCAAGTTACCCGCCAAAACCTGAAGCGAGGCAGCCCCCTTCAATACCGTGAATGGACCACCCAGCACTTCACGGAATCCGGTAACTTGGGCACCCCTCCTGGGTCAACCTGTACCCCCTACGAGTGCGGCGAATAGCCCGCCAATCCTAGAGTGAAGCCCCCTCCGTCTCAATGCCATGAGATGCGGGCTTGTTGCCCTCCAGAACCCGGCTATCCGTGCACCCCTCCGCGGGGCAATCCTAGTACAGAAAGTAAAATATACATACAACGGGTACATCGACCGCAACCAGGTCGTGCCCCAAAATAATAATACAAACAGGCAGCGACGGCAGTCCACATGTCGGACGCTCGCCCCGCAATATCAAATGTACATAATACAACAGCACAGTACTAGCATTGCATCCAGGCTATCCCCCACGACCGATCCGCAACAACACAGCATAAACATAGAACATCAACGCGAAAGTCACGTTCGCAAATCCGTCTAACCGGGCTATAGCAGTTAGACCGGATTTACCGATCGAGTGACATTCACGGTCGCAGATATAATGTAAATACTGTGAAAAATGTGTTTAAAAAATTTCCGATTGATCAAACAATTAACAAGTGGGCCCCAAAGAAAACTGTAGCACTCACAGAAACAATTGGCCCAACTTTAATATTCCAAAGCCCATATTTTAAGCCCAGAAGGCCTCTGTAAAAAAATGGTGAAGTGATGTGAATAGTGCGCGGCGGAAGGGCCGCACAAATGGGGTTTTCGCGGCGGTTCCGCGCTCCAACTGTGGAGTTACTTCGTCAAATTTTTACAGAACTCTTAGATTTTCCAGTACATCAATATTTTACAACCTGAAAAATTTTTCGAGACTGAAAAATTTCAACAGAAACTGTCGTGGGTAAAATGCAGTTTTGGAACTTTTTGATCGATCGGAAATGCAAACACATTACACAAAGCTAGACTAAGTTAATGGCGAGTCTCTGATACCACTGTAAGTGCACGGCGGCGCCCCGGCCGTCAATCCGACGCCGGAATGCGGAAACGGTGAATAACTTAAATTTTGCGGACTTAGCAAACCGGCACCACCGCGCACTAAACACCCGGATCGTTACCATTAACTAGTCTAAGCTATCTACAAGAAAGGGAATAGAGATATACCGACGATCCAAGTCCTCCGGTCTTCTCGTCATGGTCCCGATCTCCTGCGGAAAAGTCCCGTCTCCTCCTCGTCGCCGGAAGTGCACCACATCGCCTTCTATGTATACGGGCTCCCACCTCAATGCCGAGGCAACTCGGGCACGATGCTGGCTAGTCAACGTGCCCAAGATTCGTTGTAGAATATGTAGTGAGCTTGTGTCTCTTTTGGGGTAGTGGAGTTGCCATTTGTGGAGGAAGAAGAACTTGGAAAGAGGTGAAGGGAAAAAAAACTTGCATCCAAAAGAATGAGAGTATCATATCTTTTCTCCACACTCCAAAATGAAAAATGAATCCCCATTCCTCCAAGGAATGGCCGGCCCCCCCTTCATGTGTGATTGGAGAGAGAGAGAGAGAGCAAGGTCAAGGGGTGGGTGGAAGCAATGATGCAAGAGGGCATCATGAAAGAATATGATCACAAGCAAAAACCACACACAACCACAACCATCATCAACAACCATGATGCTAACAAAGTCAAGCAATCATGAAGCTAGAAGTCAAGGTCAATGAGAGGCTATCATGATTCAATAATAAGCAAATACCCCCTCCACAAATACTTATTTGCAACAATGCAAATAAGCCCTCCTCCACCAATCTTCGGCCAATGAACGGAACAATGGAAATTGGCCGAAACGGAAAGCAAACTGGCAACTCCAGAAAACTGGTCCCGTAATGAATTACAGGAAAAACCCCGATACTGTGCATACACACCCGCATCTGTATTTCGACCGAAATACAAATGCAATGAGACAAAATCTCCACTGTACTATACTAGGATCCGGCTTATACCAAAACCGGCTAGTAATATCTGTTCGATCCTGATCCGTGCAATACCGCACGTATCTGATCGAACCCTGCCATATTACCATACGGCCTATAGTACAAACTGTCCGATCCTGATCCGTGCAATACCGCACGTATCTGATCGGACCTTGCCATATCTCCATACGGCCTCTACAACCTTTCGCCCGAAAGCTTGAGTAACTGTAAATGTGGTGGACTCTAAAGACTCGTCAATACTATGGCTGTGGATTTAACCACTAGCACGTCAGAGGTATAAGCCAATACGTGACGGGCCACCAGCTATTGACCAAAAGGGACGTCGATGAGGAAGCTCACCCCGACACCCAACTGAGCCTGTCAGTGACAATATCCGTGCAGTCCGGTCCGTTCGTCTATGAGTATCGCATGGCGGGCCTAGGGGGTTGGTAAAAGTCAGACCCCCAAAAGCGGTACAAGTCGTGTCGGAGTGTAGCCCAGAACACCCTGAGATACTACTGGAATACTTACCAGTAAATCTCCTTGCCTTGGCCAAGGACTTTGTGTAATGGCTCTCCTAGACACAGCACGACCTCACCCCCAATACCGGGAGAGACGAACCCCTGAAGATACGCTCACTGCCTCCATGTGGCTCGGGACTGTACCCAACTAAAACCTGTTTGCACGACTCCTTTGAGCCGTGGTAGGGTAGTAATCAAAGTACAGTGGGAACTCACACGAGACAAATGACGATCCCCAGGTCGATGAACTAACCTGCACACATGTCACCAGGGAACTGCCATCTGACGTCTGGTATATGACCAACTAGCATGTTCCCGGCGAGTCCTGTCCGGTGTACTCATAACCCAATGAGCACCTGTATACATCTTAGGTGATCCAACTGACACCAGTGGCTTGTGAGACCGGCCACCGCCCCTCGTCGGGGTCTCGACTGTATACACTAGTCTACTAATGGAGTATCGATGCCCAGTCTCGAAACTCCCACGACTAGGGACCTTTTAAGGATAAGCTTATAGACCCCCAGCTCCCACTTATATGATCGCCCTCATACTGCTGGTGGTCAAGCAAGAATCCTAGGGGCTCTATCAACGTGTAATAGCGACGTGTCATGTCACCTAAAGCAGTACACGATGATAAAGGTAAACCAGATAGCATACTATCATCTCGAGTAAGACTGTCCTACCGGGATAGGTCCTCCCTCAATCATTGCAATCACGTACCTGTGATCCAATAATTGACTCTGAGGGCACTATCTCCAACAATACATACCCTGGAGCAAGGACTAATTGGGAAATCAGTTTTCTTTTAACAATACACAGTGAAACTGAAACATGTAAATGTTTTGAAGGTGTATCTGGGTATTCCTAGTAATGCCTCTTCCATTATCGGATTCACAACTGTAACCGTATATTTCTTTGCCATCTCTCCAAATCCCTTTATATTTCTTTAGTAATTACCTTCTATACACCACCTTTAGGCCAAATAGTTTTCTTCTTTCCCTACCGTTCGGCACCAGCCTATGGTTTGGAAGAAGACTATCCAATAAGCATAATGGGTTTACTCCCCAATCCTTGGAGCACTCGCAACGCGAGAGAAGGTAAAGATAAAAGACAACTGAATAAACCTTATTCCAATTTCTCCTGAACCAGAATCCATCCCTGAACTGGAACAAGTCACTTCGAGTTCGTATATAACCATACGATGGAGCATCCAATAAACTGTGGATCTTCATAGTGATACGGAGTGTTCTGGAGAAATACAAAGGTGAAATAGGAGTGGCGATGAAATACTTGGTTTGGTCGTGAATAGTAGTCACGGTTTACTTTGCCCTCTTTCTAATCCCTTTGTCTTAACTTATTACTTTCTGTACACCATCGTTAGGCTAATTGGTTTTCTTCGTTCCCCACTATTCGGCACCTGCCTATGGTTTGGAAGAAGACTATCCAATTAGCGTAATAGGTGTACCGTCCTAATCCAAGGAGCACTCATAACCTGAGAGAAGGTAAAAGTAAAAGACAACTGAATAGTCCTATACATTTTCTCCAGAACCGGAAACCATCCTCGAATAAGTTCCTTCGAGTTCGTATATAACCATACGATGGTTTTATCCAATGGAAGTGGATGGTCGTAGTAATACGGGGTGTTATGGAGAAAAAGGGTAAAAGTAGGAGTGGCAAAGAGGTATGCAACTCCAACAATCCGAAAAGCCAGTGTTTTAAGAAAGTTCGGTTAATCTTGGTCACTGAGTCATAGTCTAGGGTCGGGCCATAGTCGCTGCCAAAGAGAGAGAGAAAAGAAATACTCAGTGTGCACTCTAACCAAGATCAGAATGTTTATCACTTTATCTAATCAGGAAACCTCCCACTGTAACCTCAAATTCTCCTCCAAACCTGAAAGAAGAATTAGTCGGGATCGCCCGAGGAGTAAATCAAATCATCAGTGGGAATCGAGATCCAACTATCATCGCATGATAACGTGATGGAATCCACTCACGTTATTACTCTCCAGAAAGTATGCGCATATCTGGCAAGTTTCTGTTTCTTTAGAAACTCCCGATGTAATTTTTACCCCATGCTCTTATGACCTTGATGTTAGTGTTTATGCCCTAGAAGTCCATTACTATATCATACTAGTTTGTATATTACTTAATGGAAGCTTGGGATATTCACATGTATATAATAGTCTTGCTAAACATGGTAGTATGCTACTTGGTTTTTCTATCTTAATATGTGAGTGTATGTATTGATAGAGCTCTTAGGATCTTGCTTGTCTACCAGCGTTGTGATGGCAGTCACACTAGTGGGGGCTGGGTAGTCTACAAGCATATCCTTATTCAGGTCCCTGGTCGTTGGATTATCGAGACAGAGCATCGATACTCCGGAGTAGACTAGTGTGTACGCTTCTCATCCCAGTTGGGGAGATGGTCTGTCCCACAGCCGTCAGTACGTCGTACTGGAGATAGTATGCAGGTGCTCGTTAGGTTACGGGTACACCGGACAGGACTCACAGGGAACTGTTGGTTGGTTTTATACCAGTCGTCAGTGAGCAGTTCCCAGGTGACATGAGTACAGCATAGTCCGCAGACTTGACACTGCTACTTCGCCTCGAGTGTGTCCCACTGTTCTTAGATTGCTACCCTACCACGGCTCAAAGGAGTCGTGCAAACAGGTAGCAGTTGGGTATAGTCCCGAGCACTTGGAGGCAGTGGCGGTTAGACAGGATTCGTCCCTCCCGGTATTGGGAGTAGATATCGCGCTGTGTCAGAGAGACATTACGCAAAGTCCCTGGCCAGGGCAAGCGAGATTTGCTGGTAGGTTCCAGTAGTTTCTCAGGGTGTAATGGGCTTCGCTCCGACACGACTTATACCGCTATTAGGGGACTGACGCTTGCCGCCCCCCTAGGCCCGAGATGCGATAGTCTTGGACGAACGGACCAGACTCTATGGAGATTGTCACAGCAAGCTCAGTAGGAGTTCGGATGGGTTTCCTCATCGGCCTTCTTATCGACAACTACCTGGGGACCGTTACGTACAGCTAGTGCCGCTTGCTGTCTGTGGTTAAACCCACTGCCAGCGTAGTAGTCGAGTCTCTAGAGTCCCACACAGAGAGTTTCCTACTCCAGGCGAAACGATATAGAGGTCGTATGGTTTTACGACAAAGGGTTCGGACGCGTATGTGTGTTTACACACTTACGTCGTTTGGACAGTTTTTACCAGTCGGCTTTGGTTTAAGCCAGTTACTGGTATCCGGTTATTGGATTTATACAGTCTAAAGTTTTTCCGTATTTTTACGGATCGGAGGGGCGTTCTCGTAATTACTCGAGAAGCTTCTAGAAGATGGTGACTAAGGAGGTTTATGTGTCATATGCATTGAATGAGATTAGTGAGTCATGAGAGTGATTCATCATAGTCATTAATGCATCATAAATGCTTAATGACTCATGATAATGAATCACCACTTGATATTTATGAAGCATGATTATTCATCACTTATTTTCTTTTCTCTTTTAAAAGATAATGCTTCATATATATTATGATAACTTACTATTCTCACTCATAATATGATTCACATTCTCTCTCCTCAAGCTCACTCTCTTCAAACCCTAATCCTCACCCCTCATGTGTTGAGAACAAGGATTAGTTAGACTAAACAATCCATAACCCTCACTCTATCTCATCTATCTTCTTTGAATAGCAATCCAAGAAGGTTAGTTGCCTCAAGTTTAGAGGCTAAGCTTGGAGTTTTGCTCTCGGGTGGATCATCTACTACATCGAGAAGGCCGAGGTGGACGAGGAGATCGTAAAGCCGAAGGACTTGGTTCGATAAGTATAATCCCTAAACACAGTAGTTTAGAAACACTTTGTGTTTGGTTATTTATAGTTTAGCTTCGATTCAAGCGGTTAGTCGATGTTCGTTCACTAAACAAGTTCGTTTTTGAAAATTCCGCCTCCCCACAAGTATTGGGGTGTAGTACATCGACTTACAGTGGTATCAGAGCCTTGCTAAACAATAAATAACTTAATTGCAAATTTGTATGAATTTCGAACGGAAAAAACGAAACCGGAAAAGCCCGAAAAATCATGTTTCTGTCGATTTTTAAATGAAATCTAAAAATTTTTCAGGGATGTTCAGAAAGCTTAAAATGATAGTAGTAGAACACACAAAAAATTTGGTCCCCTAATTCGTCTACGGCGCTGCGGAACCGCGGCGGCTAGCATAGATAGCGCCGCGCTTCCGCCGCCGAGTTGACGAATCAGGGAGCCATTTTCCTTGTGGTGGTTCTCTGTGATATTTGGGATTCTCTGGTATTTTTTAATTTTGCTCAGGTTTCAAGTTTACAGAGCAGTAATGGAGCAATGTTAAATGCGTTTAATCGATCGAAATTGTACAGTATTTGCATATTGGATTATATCTGTGATTGTATAATGTGTTCGTAAACCTCCCCTAACTGCTAGTATGTCGGTTGGCAGGGGGTTGCACATTTCTGTAATGGTTTTATCTGTTTGTGCATATGAACTGTATTGGACTGTTGTGGTGTATAGCCGGGTTATGCAATGGGTTATTATTTAATTCATTTGTTGTAAATGTAATTTGTTGTAATATTATTTTTGCGGGGCACATCCAGGTTGCGGTTGTAGCCACCGTTGTATTATTTCATTTTACTGTTTTTGCTCCTAGGACTGACCCAAGGTGGGGTGCACAAACTGCCGGGCGGGTAGTTTGCCGTACCCGTAGGGGTCGAGGGTGGGGTAATGGCTATTCATCACAACTGTGTTATCCGTCTTTTCTTGCAGGCTCAAAAGAAATACGGATTGCTTGCAAATCCAATTAAGTTCATCTGTGTTATGGAATGTATATCATTGCGTCAGACGAATGTAAAATATCTATATATATGATAGCTATTTAGACGTCACTTATGTTTTACACCCGCGCTAGCCCAGCCCCCGCTCTGTCGTTAGTTAAGTAACCTAACGGGTGATGACGGGACCCCGTGGCGAATGCGGATGGCATAAGAGGACGTTGTATTTTCGTTGTTTTCTGCAATGATAGGTTAATGATGGGACGCATTATCTATAATGCAAAGAAAAACAAACCAAAGTTTAAATCGTTGGAACAATTTAAAAGAAACCACTCGGTTAATTTAAAAAAAAAAAAGATATTTTTAAATACGGAGCTTTAACCACTCCTTTTAAAGCTATCAGGTTCCTTCGGTTATATCAAGTTCACTACGTTCACAGTTTCGCCAAAACCAGTCGTAGCTCTCCGTCATTTCTTATGAACGGTCAGTAGTATTCAAGCTATGTTTGTTTGGCCCTTAGTCAAGACATAGTGATTGGTAGCTACTGGGGTATTCATTTGTTACATAGATAGATGAGTTGGTTTGGGACACTCGTATTACTTTGTTTGGCCCTTAGTCAAAAGTATATACGGATGGGTTCAAATCAACAGGATAATGATGGGCAGAACTTGACATGTAACTTATGATTTGTTGGCCCTTAGTCAAGATCATAAGAACATGGGGCAAAAATATATATCGGGAATTTCTAAAGAAACTGAAATTTGCAAAGAGATGCATACCATTTGGAGTTTGATGAATGTTGGTAGGATTCCTTCAACATTATCATACGATGATATTTGGATCCCGATCCTACTGTGAGTATATGCTACTTATCAGGATATTCGTCACTTAACGATCAATGCTATAAACCTAGTAGGTGTTCAGAAAGGTGTCAGCGGGGTTACGCCCCCAGAGAAAAGAGGTTATTTAATTAAGGAACTTCGCGAAAGCGTTGGAAAACCTCCCTCGAAGTATCGACACTGGCCTGGCTGAACGGTTAAGCAAGTATTGTACGGTGAGAATAGTCCTGGCTAATTCTTCTTTTATGGTTTGAGGAAGGATTCGAGAAACAGTGGGAGCCATCCAATTTAGATAAACTAAAAACCACTCTAAACTTGCAAGAGCATCATGCTAAAGAGTTTTCTTCTCTCTCTCCTAATTGCAGCGACCCTGAAAATGACTGGACTTAAGTTACTTTTAGAGAAAAATATACTGACAGGGCCAAACTATAAAGATTGGCTGCGGAATGTCAAAATGGCTTTGACCTATGACAAATTGGGGTACATCCTCACCGCTACGGCACCTGCTGTCCCTGGTCCCAAATCCAGCAATGCGGATAAGGAAATCCGCAAAACCTGGGATTTAGATTGCGCGAGAGCCAAGTGCATCGTGATTGCCTCAATGAACAATGAACATCAGAGGAGGCACGAGGATATGTCCCTAGATGGCATATTTCTCCATACAAAGGAACTTTATGGAGAGCAATCTCGTATAGCAAGATACGAGACCTCTAAGAACTTGTTTCGAGCGAGGTTGGCTGTCGGGTCATCGGTAGGAGAACATGTCCTAAAGATGATCGGCTATATTGAAGAGCTCGCAGACCTTGGGACGACTTTGGATAATGAGCTCTATACAGACCTTATTCTCCAGTCCCTTCCTCCCACCTACGCCCAGTTTATCCTCAACTTCAACCTTCAAGGAAAAGAAGTTGAACTTGCGGAACTCCTGAACATGTTAAGGAGTGCAGAGGGCACCTTGCAGAAGGCAAGGGAAACACCCGCTATGTTTGTTGGCGGTGCATCTTCTTCCGGGTCCAAGGCTAGGGCCAAAGGAAGGAAGAAGAAGGCCGCATCCAAACCTAGAGCAGGTGTTAGTAAGGTGGGAAAGAAGGGAAAGAAAAAGTATGCAGTACCAGTAGTTGGCCAGGATGAGTGCTTCCATTGTCACAGGAAAGGGCACTGGAAGAAGGATTGCAAGGCGTGGAACGCCAAGAACCAGGAACCGAAGCAAGCTGTGGCTTCGACTTCAGGTGTGTTTGTAATTGAGAATTGTCTGTCGATCAACTCTACTTCCTGGGTATTGGATACCGGATCAGGATCTCATATTTGCAATTCTTTGCAGGCATTGAGAAACCGTAGAGTGCTGAAGGAAGGTGATATGACCCTAAAGGTTGCTAACGGAGCTAGCGTGGGAGCTGCGTCCGTCGGGGATTATCACCTAGGATTGACGAGTGGACACATTTTGGTTTTACATAACTGTTATTTTGTACCAAGCTTAACGTGTAATATCATATCAGTTTCCTTGTTATCAAATAAAGGTTATGATTTCACGTTTGTAAGAGATGTTGTTAACATCCACCTTAATCATGGTTTGATTGGGTCCGGTACTCTAAATAACGGTATATATGTTTTAAACCAACTCCAAATTTTCAATGTCCAGAACACACTAAAAAGAAAGTCTCCAGATTTAAATAAAGTTTTCTTATGGCATTGTAGACTGGGTTACATCAATGAGAGAAGGTTGACTAAGTTGCATACAGAAGGATATTTGGACTCGTTCGAATATCAAACTTATGACACTTGTCAATCCTGTCTCAAAGGAAAGATGACAAAGACTCCACTTACTGGACAAGGAGTAAGAGCGAGCGAGCTCTTAGGACTCATACACAGCGATGTATGTGGTCCAATGTCTACACATGCAAGAGGTGGTTATTCCTACTTCATTACTTTTACAGATGATTTCTCTAGGTTTGGACATGTCTTCTTAATGAAGCATAAATCCGAGGCCTTTGAGAAATTCAAGGAATACAAGAGTGAAGCGGAAAACCAAACAGGCAAAAGTATTAAGACACTGAGATCTGATCGAGGTGGAGAATACTTAAGTGCCGAGTTCCTAGGTTACCTAAAAGAGAAAGGAATTCTCTCTCAGCTTACTCCTCCATACACTCCACAGCACAACGGTGTATCGGAGAGACGGAATCGAACCCTATTGGATATGGTACGATCCATGATGAGTAATGCTGAGTTACCGCGATCTTTCTGGGGTTATGCGCTAGAATCAGCGGCATATCTTTCACTACTACAAAGAAGGGTTGCCCCTACGGATATATCCGTAGGTGCAACCCACTGCCCCTACGGTTATATACGTAGGGGCGAAAAAATACCCCGTAGGTGCAAAGGCCGCAGGTGCAAGTCGAGGCCCTGAACTTATCCCTACGGTTAAATTCTTGCCCCTACGGATATGTATGTAGGTCCAGTTTCCCCTACGGAGTAAGCCGTAGGGTATAAGATTTTATATTATTTACAGTTTATTTTAATAAATTACTTGGACCTACGGCTATATCCGTAGGGGAATGTACTACCCCCTACAGATATATTCGTAGGTACTTTTCAGTAGGGGCACAAATTCAGGATTCCTGATATGTGCCCCTACGGATAACCCCGTAGGAGAATGTCAGTGGCCCCTACGGATATATCCGTAGGGGGATTCCCAAACACCTGGCACTGACATCTGGGGGAAATATCAGTTACTGCTGATATTTAGCCCCTACGGATATATCCGTAGGGGTAACGTGTAGGCCTACGGATTAATCCGTAGGTACATATTATCTGAAATTTTTTTTAAAAAATGTCCTGCTTGATTTTTTCCCGCCCTGTGCACATTAATGTATACATCAATCAAATCATATATTGCAGTATTCATAATCACATCTCACGCATATATATAATATACAAAAGAAACACAAAAACTGAATATGATATAAATACAAACCAATATGAATATCGTTTCAAAATGTAGTACAATGTGTATGATATAAATAAATACATGTTTCAAAAAAAAAGAACCAAAAATCTACCCTAGCTCGGTCCAGCTCGGTCCTGCTCCTCGGTCAATAAACTCTGCAATTCGTCGCGAGCGGGAGTCTGAGTGGGCGGTGGAGCTACAGGAGCTGTCTGCGGAACCGCAGCCGAAGGAGATGCGTGTGGAGGTCGGCCGATCTACCCTGTCGCGTCTGGATATAACTTGTGTAAGAAGCGTGTAAGAACTGTTTATTATTCGAATTCGTATCATTATTAAGTTATTTCGAAACCCTGTTTGGATATCTAGTTTGGAAAAGCGTTGTTTATTTCAATTACATATGTATGTATGATTAATAAAACATAAGTCTACAACCAAATAAGCTCAGGCTATGTACTGATATTGGATATGTTGATATCTATAATATGACATTATATTTTACTATTAAGTAGTATACATACCAGCATCCCATTCAACTCCTGAACGGTGGCCTTCAAGCTCTCCTGTTCCTGCTGGATACGTCGCTGACTGGAGACGGAGGAAGTAACCACCGGGGTGGAGTCCAACCTCATATGGGCCCTGCTAGAGCCCAGTCCTCGGCCTATCTCCAAACCTCCGTGGTGCCGTCCGTGTGCGGCGTCCAGGACTGGGGTCAGCAGCCTCGAATGTTGCCTTCCCCCTAGCAACTGTCAGAACATTATATTTAGCACATACTGGTCTATAAAATTGACAAGAAATACCAAAATCAACAAATTCAAAGCCTTACCTACAGAGATAGAAGATGTGCTCCTCTGGTATCTGCATGTATCAAAATTTGAATAATATTAATTAATTTCAGTACATACATACTAACAAGGTAAACTCGCATATAGCGCTGCTTACACATATGACAGGGAGTGAACAAGCTCTTGTAGATGCGCAAATCTAATCTCATCAAGCAGCCCATGATAATGAGTTGGACGACTAAGAGCAAAAGAAATGTGTGTATATTTATGATATAGCATTCTAAATCAATATACATGCCCTATATAATATATAAACATACCTGGAGGAACGGGAGTGACCTCTGTCCCTGATATGGACGCATCACCAACAACTAGACAATCAAACATTGACAATATAAGTAATTTTGACATAAACATGCATGGATATCTATAATATTACATTCAAAATGGATATTAGAGAGCGCACCTGCAGTGAGAAGTGGTAAAAGTATCACCCAACTAGGGTGTAATTTACAGAATCAGTTGAGACTCTTAAAAGTCATAGAAGAACCCGACCTGCACAAATCTGATGTATGCTTTCCATTGGACACTAAGAAGTCTCTAAAGGGAAAAGCCTATGTGAAAGCCATCATTAGTTCATATCAGAAGATTGATGCTGAAACAGAAAACGAGAAATGTCATTTTTTTCTTCTTCCGCCACATTACTGTCTTCTCCTTCTGCCACATTACTGTCTTCTCCTTCTTATGATGTGCGCGTGCAAATTCAATGACTATATTGAGAATATTGATTAATAGTGGGTAGGAAAAGTATTTCTCAAATGTCTTTTGCGTCTTAAAACCATAAACTACTAAGCAATGGCATACATAATTTTTTTAGTATAAAGGTTGTTATTTTAAGTGCGCGTGCAAATTCAATGAAAGTTAGATTTGAGGATACCCATGTATGAGTTGTATTCTATATATGTGTGTTTCGATTTATGATTTCGCTTAAGTGTAGGGTTGTTTTTACTTAAAGAAGTATCACCATCTACTATATATAAAAAAAATATAGCAAACTAGGATTGGTATTCAAATCCCAGTCCAGATTGGTATTCAAAATTTATTTAATTAGTTTGTGATCCACATCATTTGATTCGTTGTTTGAGACATCAATGTAGGCACAAATATCGGCGACGAGGAACTCGACGAAGAAGAACGAGGGCGGTGGCGGGCTGAGAACGGAGGGCGCGCGGTGGCGACGAAGAGAAAATTGGAGACGCGGGAACGAGAGAATTTTGGGAACGAGAGGGAAAGATATCGAGGCGTATATTGGTATCGATGGGAATATGAAGGTTTCATATTATCATCGAGTATCATATATTGGTTTTAACCTGAATATCTTGAGTCGCTCTCTAATTATGCGTTTGTTGTGCATTCGTGTTGTATGTGTAACATGATTTTAAACCATTGAGATCAAGATTGATAGAACTGATCATCCTACATTGCAATAGCATTCATCGACCAAAAATAGATTGCGGTCTGGATATGGCATATTGGCAGATGTTACCTATATGCATAAATCTTATGTCTAATGACCATAAGATTGTCGGAGACAGTTTTGATGTTTTGTGGGTTTGGTTTTATACTTGGGACAATCCAATGTTGACACACACACATAAATAACAAATTAAAGTAAACTAACTAAGAGGCATGTTTGAGTTTTATACTGGGATCACAAATAGCATGATGGCTGCAAACAGGTTGCTTGAATACTTGCAGACAATCCAATGTTGCCTCGCCATTTCTATAAATTTTAAACTCCCTGGAAAATTATCATCACTCAGGATTACTTTAGGGCCAGTTTGGCTGCTTCTTGCTTGTGATTCAACATTCAGCTTTTTGTTGATTTGGAACTCAGAGAGTGTTGCAAAACAAATCCAAAACTAAATAAACCTCAAACTAGCTACAGAGAAGGCAAACAGCAAACCCCATGAAGTTTGGCTTTCAAGGGTTTTCCCACTAAAATACACTTAGATGCAGCACTTTAAGGAAGCTTGCAGCAATATAAAAACTTTTAGGTAGTTTAGTCAAAAACTGCAGTGCTTCAAGATTGTTTAAGTTTTATGTGTGCTTAAGCTGTCATACAGAAATTATCGTTGCAAAAATGTTCGCAACCCTAGCTTTTCCAGCAACGATACTGGAATACGAGCCTCAGATATGCCAGCTTAGGAATCAAAATAAGAAAGAGATTTGGGGTTATCCTAAGTCCAAAGTCAAACGGGCTCGAGAAATATATAAACCCAAAAAAATGACTGCATAAAGATCTCATAAAGATGAAAAGGATGTTATGCAAGCTCTGAACAAATCTTGAACGGAACTTTCACAAGAATTTACAATACCCGACCAGAATCCAATCCTGAGTTTGATGAAGCTTCAGGCCTTCAGCTTCCCCACAGAAAATAGTTAGGGCAAACCCTTTGCAAAACCATAGCTTTCATGCAGAGATGACGCTCAGAACATGCCAGCTTCCAAACACATTGAATAATACATAATCTCCCATACTCTCTCTCTCTCAATCAGACAGTTTATATTTGGATTTGAATTTAGGAAAAGAAATAAGAAGGCTACAAACCAGCTTGCCTCGCCAATCTCATAACTATAAAGCTCATAAAAGTGGAAGCTTGAGGGCAAGCCATCATCGCCTCCATTCAATTGAAGCCAAATCATCCACAAAAAATAGAAATAAATATAATAATTGATCGATAGGCAAAATTGCAAGAAACCTATTCAGATTTTTGCATGAAAAAATAAGAGATGTAAATTAAGTAAAAGATTACCAAATGAAATTATCCCATCACTTGAACCCCCTCTCAAGACATTTTAGCAAAAATTCCCCCAGTAATTTTCTTCGGTTTAACCGTTTTATATCATAGAAGAAAGATAAATTTCAAATGTATATACATGCATACACACACACACATCATATACA
Organism: Agapanthus africanus; assembly: GCA_030015575.1. NCBI lineage: Eukaryota > Viridiplantae > Streptophyta > Magnoliopsida > Asparagales > Amaryllidaceae > Agapanthus > Agapanthus africanus. The sequence continues at coordinate 620,765,143 of JASDDO010000024.1, forward strand.
CAGTTTTTGAATGTTGCCAGAATTTCAACGGTAATTCTAGATTTTTCCAAACTCTGAAGGCTTCACAAAATTTTTAAATACAGATAATAATATGATTGAAGAGATCAATCACCAATTTTTTTAATGAGGATCAACTGAAACCCCAAACAGAGCAAGCAAATTACAAAGATCCCAAAACCCCGCCTGGCCCAGCCCCAGCCCCAGCCCCCAGCCCCAGCCCCAGCCCCAGCCCCCAGCCCCAGCCCAACCCTAACCCCAGCGTGGCCAGCTAAACCCCAACACCAACCCTAAGGCAAACCCTAACCCCAGCCCCACCCCAGCAGCAGCCGAACCCCAACCCTAACCCTACCCTGACCCCGACCCCGACCGCGACCGCGACCGCGACCCCTGCCCAACCCCAACTCGCGCGCAACCCCAGACCCAGCCATGAACCCTAAGCCCAAAATAATCCAAAAATTCTTTAATTTACCTCGAGATTTACTCACCTGAACGGCTGCTGCTGGGGCTGGGGCGACGACCTGAACCGCGGTGGCGACGAGAACTGCGGTGGCGACGAAACCGGCGGTGGCGACGAGGAGAACGACGGTGGCGACGACGGCGTGGCGATTTGGGGATTTTTCTCGCGCCAGATCGAGAGAGAGAGAAAGAGAAAGTGAGCGTAGACGATCGGTCTGGGATCTTAATAAACCGATATTTACTTGTCCCTACGGATATACCCGTAGGTCCTTTATTTGCGCCACCGTAGGGGCAAATACCAAATTAAGAATTAATTTTTTAATTCTTGAACGTCAGTGCCCGTAGGGGCAACCATTTAGCCCTACGGAGTAATCCGTAGGGCCAAGTAAAATCTGCCCCAACGGATAACTCCATCCGTAGGGGCAACCCCCTATTTTACTAGTGTTTTAAACCAGGTTCCAACCAAGACTGTGCCTACCACACCATATCAGATGTGGAGTGGGAAGAAACCCTGTCTAAAACATTTTAGGACATGGGGGTGTCCAGCTTTTGTAAAAAAGCAGCATGTGGACAAGCTCGAGGCACGCTCAGTACTGTGTAAGCTTGTGGGATATCCAAAGAACTCCAAGGGATATTATTTCTATTACGCAGAGGAACAAAAGGTTTTTGTTTCTCGTCATGCCCACTTCTTAGAAACTGAATTTTTAGAAAATCAGAAGAGTGGGAGCGCAGTAGAACTGGAAGAAATTCCAGAACCACAAGCTGTTACTGAAAGTTTGGTAGAACCAGAGGTTCAAGAAGGACAGAACATTCCCGCACCCCTCCGCAGGAGTAGTAGGCCGTCTCATCCGCCTGAGAGATACTACGGTTTTCTCATAGATGGGGATAGAGAGGATTGCATCATAGATGATGATGAACCTACTGACTTCCAGCAGGCCATCCAGAGCGGCGACTCGGTACGATGGCTAGATGCAATGCGGACCGAGATGGAGTCCATGTACACCAACAAAGTATGGACTTTGGACTTTGCTCCAGATGGGGTAAAACCCATAGGATGCAAATGGATCTTCAAGAAAAAGATTGGTGTAGATGGACAGGTGGAAACCTATAAGGCTAGACTTGTTGCAAAGGGTTTTCATCAAAGACCTGGTTTGGACTATGACGAAACTTTTTCTCCAGTGGCTATGCTCAAATCTATTCGGGTCCTTCTTGCTATTGCTGCCTTCCATGATTATGAAATCTGGCAGATGGACGTAAAGACGGCTTTTCTGAATGGAAATTTAGAAGAGTGCGTCTATATGGATCAGCCAGAGGGTTTCAATTAGAGTGGGAGCAGCGGGAAAGTATGCAAGCTGCTTAAGTCCATTTATGGACTAAAGCAGGCACGCGGAGTTGGAACATCTGTTTTGATGAGACAGTCAAAGAATATGACTTTATCAAAAATCCAGATGAACCGTGTATATATAGTAAAGTTGTAGCCAGAAGTGTCGTATTCCTCGTCTTGTACGTGGATGACATTCTATTGATAGGAAATGACATTCCTATGCTACAATCTGCCAAAGGATTCTTGTCGCACAGGTTCTCCATGAAAGACCTGGGTGATGCCTCTTACATTCTGGGGATCCGGATCTATCGTGATAGATCCAAGAGGATGTTGGGACTTTCGCAGTCCAGGTATATCGACACTGTACTGAAAAGATTCAGTGTGGAAGATTCTAAGCGCGGTAATCTGCCGGCTTGTCACGGAATCACCCTCTCCAAAGAGATGTCTCCCAAGACTGATCTGGAAAGGGAACGCATGTCTATTATACCCTACGCCTCTGCGGTAGGCTCTATAATGTATGCGATGTTGTGTACCAGACCAGATGTAGCTTACGCACTGAGCGTGGTAAGCCGGTATCAGTCAGACCCAGGGGAGAAGCACTGGATAGCAGTAAAGAACATTCTCAAGTATCTGAGAAGGACTAAGGAGATGTTCTTGGTTTACGGCGGAAAAGACCTCAGGTTGGAGGCCTTTGCTGATTCCGGCTTCCAGAGTGATAAGGACGATTCCAAGTCCATGTCGGGTTATGTCTTTACTCTCAATGGAGGGGCGGTGTGCTGGAAGAGTTCCAAGCAGGACACCGTTGCTGACTCGACGATGGAAGCAGAGTATATAGCTGCTTGCGATGCCGCAAAAGAAGCAGTCTGGATGAAGAAGTTCCTAACAGAACTTCAGGTGGTTCCTACCATAGTTGATCCAATACCTCTGTATTGCGACAACAATGGAGCTATAGCTTTAGCGAAGGAACCAAGGTCCCATCAGAAGTCCAGACACATCTTAAGGCGGTATCACCTGATCAGGGAGATCATTGATCGTCAGGAGATCGAGGTTCGGAGAGTTGCTTCTGAAGAGAACATTGCTGATCCATTCACGAAAGCCCTACCCCAGATTCAGTTCGAGAGGCTACTCGAGAGCATGGGTCTACGATACGCCAGTACATGGCCCTAGTGCAAGTGGGAGATTGTTAGTGTTTATGCCCTAGAAGGCCATTACTGTATCATACTAGTTTGTATATTACTTAATGGAAGCTTGGGATATTCACATGTATATAACAGTCTTGCTAAACATGGTAGTATGCTACTTGGTTTTTCTATCTTAATATGTGAGTGTACGTATTGATAGAGCTCTTAGGATCTTGCTTGTCTACCAGCATTGTGATGGCAGTCACACTAGTGGGGGCTGGGTAGTCTACAAGCACATCCTTATTCAGGTCCCTGGTCGTTGGATTATCGAGACAGAGCATCGATACTCCGGAGTAGACTAGTGTGTACGCTTCTCATCCCAGTTGGGGAGATGGTCTGTCCCACAGCCGTCAGTACGTCGTACTGGAGATAGTATGCAGGTGCTCGTTAGGTTACGGGTACACCGGACAGGACTCACAGGGAACTGTTGGTTGGTTTTATACCAGTCGTCAGTGAGCAGTTCCCAGGTGACATGAGTACAGCATAGTCCGCAGACTTGACACTGCTACTTCGCCTCGAGTGTGTCCCACTGTTCTTAGATTGCTACCCTACCACGGCTCAAAGGAGTCGTGCAAACAGGTAGCAGTTGGGTACAGTCCCGAGCACTTGGAGGCAGTGGCGGTTAGACAGGATCCGTCCCTCCCGGTATTGGGAGTAGATATCGCGCTGTGTCAGAGAGCCATTACGCAAAGTACCTGGCCAGGGCAAGCGAGATTTGCTGGTAGGTTCCAGTAGTTTCTCAGGGTGTAATGGGCTTCGCTCCGACACGACTTATACCGCTATTAGGGGACTGACGCTTGCCGCCCCCCTAGGCCCGATATGCGATAGTCTTGGACGAACGGACCGGACTGTATGGAGATTGTCACAGCAGGCTCAGTAGGAGTTCGGATGGGTTTCCTCATCGGCCTTCTTATCGACAACTACCTGGGGACCGTTACGTACAGCTAGTGCCGCTTGCGGTCTGTGGTTAAACCCACTGCCAGCGTAGTAGTCGAGTCTCTAGAGTCCTACACAGAGAGTTTCCTACTCCAGGCGAAACGATATAGAGGTCGTATGGTTTTACGACAAAGGGTTCGGACGCGTATGTGTGTTTACACACTTACGTCGTTTGGACAGTTTTTACCAGTCGGCTTTGGTTTAAGCCAGTTACTGGTATCCGGTTATTGGATTTATACAGTCTAAAGTTTTTCCGTATTTTTACAGATCGGAGGGGCGTTCTCGTAATTACTCGAGAAGCTTCTAGAAGATGGTGACTAAGGAGGTTTAGGTGTCATATGCATTGAATGAGATTAGTGCGTCATGAGAGTGATTCATCATAGTCATTAATGCATCATAAATGCTTAATGACTCATGATAATGACTCACCACTTGATATTTATGAAGCATGATTATTCATCACTTATTTTCTTTTCTCTTTTAAAAGATAATGCTTCATATATATTATGATAACTTACTATTCTCACTCATAATATGATTCACATTCTCTCTCCTCAAGCTCACTCTCTTCAAACCCTAATCCTCACCCCTCATGTGTTGAGAACAAGGATTAGTTAGACTAAACAATCCATAACCCTCACTCTATCTCATCTATCTTCTTTGATTAGCAATCCAAGAAGGTTAGTTGCCTCAAGTTTAGAGGCTAAGCTTGGAGTTTTGCTCTCGGGTGGATCATCTACTACATCGAGAAGGCCGAGGAGGACGAGGAGATCGTAAAGCCGAAGGACTTGGTTCGATAGGTATAATCCCTAAACACAGTAGTTTAGAAACACTTTGTGTTTGGTTATTTATAGTTTAGCTTCGATTCAAGCGGTTAGTCGATGTTCGTTCACTAAACAAGTTCGTTTTTGAAAATTCCGCCTCCCCACAAGTATTGGGGTGTAGTACATCGACTTACACTTGACGAAGGCCAACATATCATAAGTCACATGTCAAGTTCTACCCGTCATTATCCAGGTTAATTTGAACCCACCCGTACATACCCTTGATGTAGGCCAAAATAGTTGTACGACTGTCCCAAACCAACGCATCTATCTATGCAGCTGAAAAGTAACAAATAGCTACCATACACTATGCCTTGACGAAGGCCAACATACATAGCATGAATACTAAGTGCTACCTTTCTGAAATGACGGAGGGTTACGAATGGTTTTTGGCGAAAAACCATTAACGTAATGAACTTGATATCGTTGAAGGAACCAGATAGCTTTTTATAAATATAGTGGCGAAAACCTTTGCTAAAGAGGTCACTCCCGGTGAAGGGATCTCGGCTCTTTCCCCGTAGAACGAGGTGCAGGATATTCCAACTGAATACCATGATCTAAAGCAAAAAGTAATCGACTATAGTGAAGTTATTACCCTGACGCAAACTTCTGTCCAAGGGGTCACTCCCGGTGGAAGGATCTCGGCCCTTGCCTCGTCGACTGAGGTGCTGGATATTCATAACCGAATACCACCGTGCAAAACAAAAGAGAACGTCCTTGCAATAACAGCTTTTTGAAAAATGTTCCAACAACATCAGAATAGGTTTGCTTAGCTTGCATTGATCCGAAACAATGCAGTCCCATCAATAAATTACACCACAAAAGAACGAAAATATGATGTACGTATAAGCCATCCGCATTCGCCACTGGGTCCCGTCATCAACCGTTAGGTTACTTAACTAACGACAGAGCGGGGACTGGACTAGCGCGGGTGTAAAACATATACAACATCTACTAGTATATATATAGCAATATATAATATTCGCTCATGACGTGATAAAATGCAACATCACAGAGAGTAATAAGCATAACAGAACAATACAGATAATCTAGGATCCCCGGGTTTCATAGAGCCGCTACTGAAACCCGACGTTCCCCTGGTCGTGTGGATAGCCTGTGTAATGAAATCCTAGACCCCTACGGCCGTGGCAAGTTACCCGCTAAAACCTGAAGTGAGGCAGCCCCCTACAACAAAGTGAATGGACCACCCAGCACTTCACGGAATCCGGTAACTTGAGTGCCCCTCCTTAAGTCAACCAGTACCCCCTACGAGTGCGGCCAATAGCCCGCCAATTCTAGAGTGAAGCCCCCTCCGTCTCAAAGCCAATGAGATGCCGGCCCGTTGCCCTCTAGAACCCGGCTACCCATGCACCCCTCCACGGGGTAATCCTAGTACAGAAAGTAAAATATATACAACGGGTACATCGACCTCAGCCCGGTCGTGCCCCAAAAGAATAATATACAAATAGGCAGTGACGACAGTCCATATGTCGGACGCTCGCCCAGCAATATCAAATGTACAAATACAACCAAACTGTACTACCATTGCACCCAGGCTATCCACCACGACAAATCCGCAACATCACAGCACAACAAAGAACATCAATGTGAATGTAACGTTCGCAAATCCGTCTAAAAGGGCTATAGCAATTAGACAAGATTTACCGATCAAATGACATTCACGGTCGTAGATATAATGTAAGTACTGTAAACAAACGTATTTAAAATTCCGATCGACCAAACTTCCCGAAGTGGGCCCCAAGTACAATTCCAGCACTCAAAATAATCTGGGCCAAAACTATATATCACAAAAATCTCATTTCCATGAAATAAAGCCCCATAAAATATTTGGGTTACTGTTGTTGGAGATAGTGCCCTCAGAGTCAATTATTGGATCACAGGCACGTGATTGCAATGATTGAGGGAGGACCTGTCCCAGTAGGACAGTCTTACTCGAGATGATAGTATGCTATCTGGTTTATCTTTATCATCGTGTACTGCTTTAGGTGACCTGACATGTCGCTATTACACGTTGATAGAGCCCCTATGATTCTTGCTTGACCACCAGCAGTATGAGGGCGATCATATAAGTCGGAGCTGGGGTCTATAAGCACATCCTTAAAAGGTCCCTGGTCGTGGGAGTTTCGAGACAGGGCATCGATACTCCAGAGTAGACTAGTGTATACAGTCGAGACCCCGACGAGGGGCGGTGGCTGGTCTCACAAGCCACTGGTGTCAGTTGGTTCACCTAAGATGTAAACAGGTGCTCATTGGGTTATGAGTACACCGGACAGGACTCGCCGGGAACATGCTAGTTGGTCTTATACCTGACGTCAGATAGCAGTTGCCTGGTGACATGTGTACAGGTTAGTTCATCGACCTGGGGATCGTCATTTGTCTCGTGTGAGTTCCCACTGTACTTTGATTGCTACCCTACCACGCTCAAAGGAGACGTGCAAACAGGTTTTAGTTGGGTACAGTCCCGAGCCACATGGAGGCAGTGAGCGGATCTTCAGGGGTACGTCTCTCCCGGTATTGGGGGTGAGGTCGCTCTGTGTCTAGGAGAGCCATTACACGAAGCCCTCGGCCGAGGCAGGAGATTTACTGGTAGGTATTCCAGTACTATCTTAGGGTGTTCTGGGCTACACTCCGACATGACTTGTACCGCTTTTGGGGGTCTGACTTTACCAACCCCCTAGGCCCGCCATGCGATGCTCATAGACGAACGGACCGGACTGTACGGATATTGTCACTGACAGGCTCAGTAGGGTGTCAGGATGAGTTCGCTCATCGACGTCCCTTTTGGTCAATAGCTGGTGGCCCGTCACGTATGGCTAATACCTCTGGCGTGCTTGTGGTTAAATCCACAGCCATAGTATTGACGAGTCTTTAGAGTCCACCACACATTCAGTTACTCAAGCTTTCGGGCGAAACGCTGTAGAGGCCGTATGGAGATATGGCTAGGTCCGATCAGATACGTACGGTATTGCACGGATCAGGATCGGACGGATATTACTAGCCGGCTTTGGTTTAAGCCGGATCCTAGTATAGTACAGTGTAGATGTTGTCTCATTGCATTTGTATTTCGGTTGGAATACAAATGCGGGTGTGTATACACAGTATCGGGGTTTTCCTGTAATTTATTACGGGACCAGTTTTCTGGAGTTGCCAGTTTTGCTTTCCGTTTCGGCCATATTTCATTGTATCTTTCATTGGCCGAAGATTGGTGGAGGAAGGCTTATTTGCATTTGTGCAAATAAGCAATTTGGAGGGTTGTTTTTGCAAGATGTAATGTCATGATAATTGCACCATACCTTGACTTTCTTGAGTTCATGATTGCTTGACTTTTTGAAGCAATCATGGTTGTTGATTGGTTGGTGGAGTGTGGGTTTTGATTGTGATCATGTTTCATGATAACATTTTTCTCTCCTTTGCATTATTATTGGTCTCTCTCATTTTTGATACCCCATCCTCTCATTCCCAAATGCTTGGCCGGCCATGCATGATATGGGGGCTGTCCCAATTTAGTAGTTGGGTTTTTTACACTCATTTGGCTTGGCAAACATCCCATAGTTCCACCTCCAAAGTATAGTTCATTCTCCTCCACAAAATGGCAACCTCCATGAACCCCAAAATGAGACATGGTTCTACACACATTCTACAGCAAACCTTGGGCACGTCGACTCGCCAACTTTGTGCCCGAGTTGCCTCGGTATAGAGGCGGGAGCCCGTAAAAGAAGCAGGCGACGTGGTGCCCTTCCGGCGACGAGGTGGAGACCGGAGCTTCCGCGGGAGATCGGGACGACGGCGAGAAGACCGGAGGACACGGATCGCTCGGTATATCTCTCTTCCCCATCTTGTAGTTAGCTTGGACTAGTTAATGGCCCGATCCGGGTTTTAGTGCGCGGTGGTGCCGGTTTCAAGAAAATTAAAGTTAACCATCGCTTCCGCATTAGGCCTCGGGATGGAGGCCAGGGCGCCGCCGTGCACTTACAGTCATATCAGAGCCTCGCCATTAACATAGTCTAGCTTTGTCTAATGTGTTTTACATTTCCGATCGAACAATTTTCCAAAAACCGTATTTTTCTTCACATCAGTTTATGTCGAAATTTTTTTGAAGTCCAAAAATTTTTCAGGTTGTTTCAGATTGATGTGTAGGACATTCTAAGAGTTCCGGGAAAATTTGGTCTCATGAACAGTCTAAACGACCGTGGAACCGCGGCCAAACCCATGCTTGGGCCGCGGTTCCGCCGTGACTTGAACTGTTCAGTGTACCAAAATTTTCCAGATAGCTCTTGATTTGGAAATATGGGTTTTGGAATATTATTTTTGGGCCCAGAATTTCTTGATGTGCTACAGTAGTACTTGGGGGCCCACTTGGTAAAATTTGATCGATCGGATATTTTAAATACATTAGTTCACATTATTTACATTATATCTGCGACCGTGAATGTCACTTGATCGGTAAATCCAGTCTAACTGCTATAGCCCGGTTAGACGGATTTGCAAACGTGACTTTCACGTTGATGTTCTGTGTTATGCTGTGATGTTGCGGATTGGTCGTGGGGGATAGCCTGGATGCAATGCTAGTACAGCTTTTGGTTGTATTATGTACATTTGATATTGCGGGGCGAGCGTCCGACATGTGGACTGCCGTCACTGCCTGTTTGTATTATTATTTTGGGGCACAACCAGGTTGCGGTCGATGTACCCATTGTATGTATATTTTACTTTCTGTACTAGGATTACCCCGCGGAGGGGTGCAGGGATAGCCGGGTTCTAGAGGGCAACAAGCCCGCATCTCATAGCATTGAGACGGAGAGGGCTTTACTCTAGAATTGGCGGGCTATTCGCCGCACTCGTAGGGGGTACAGGTTGACCCAGGAGGGGTGCCCAAGTTACCGGATTCCGTGAAGTGCTGGGTGGTCCATTCACGTTGCTGAAGGGGGCTGCCTCGCTTCAGGTTTTGGCGGGTAACTTGCCGCGCCCGTAGGGGTCTAGAATTTCATTGCACAGGCTATCCACACGACCAGGTGAACGTCGGGTTTCAGTAGTGGCTCTGTGAAACCCGGGGATCCCAGATATCTGTATTGTTCTGTGATGCTGTACATTTCTGTGATGTTGCTTTTTATCACGCCTTGAGCGAAAATTATATATTGGTATATATATTAGTAGATGTTGTATATGTTTTGCATCCGTGCTAGTCCAGTCCCCGCTCTGTCGTTAGTTATCTAACCTAACGGGTAATGACGGGACCCAGTGGCGAATGCGGATGGCATATACGTACATCAGTATATTTTCGTTCTTTGTGGTGTGATCAATTGATGGGACTGCGTTGATTCGGATCAATGCAAGTTAAAAACAAACCTAATCTGATGTTGTTGGAACACTTTTCAAAAAGCTGTTATTGAAAGGACGTTCACTGTTGTTTTGCATCGTGATATTCAGTTGGAATATCCTGCTTCTCAGTCGACGAGGCAAGGGCCGAGATCCCTTCACCGGGAGTGACCCCTTGGACAAAAAGTTTGCGTCAGGGCAATAACTTCATTATAGCCGATTACTTTTTTTTTCACCGTGGTATTCATTTGGAATATCCTGCACCTCATTCTACGGGGAAAGAGCCGAGATCCCTTCACCGGGAGTGACCTCTTTAGCAATGGTTTTCGTCACTATATTTTAAAAGCTATCCGTTCCTTCAACGATATCAAGTTCATTACGTTAAAGGTTTTCGCCAGAAACCATTCGTAGCCCTCCGTCGTTTCATATGGGTGGTCAATAGTATTCAAGCTGTGTATGTTGGCCAAAGTCAAGGCACAGTGATTGGTAGCTATTGGGGTATTCATATGCAGCATAGATAGATGCGTTGGTTTGGGGCAGTCGTACTACTATTTTGGCCAAAGTCAAGGGTATGTACGGGTGGGCTCAAATTAACCTGGAGAACGACGGGTAGAACTTGACATGTGACTTATGATATGTTGGCCAAAGTCAAGGTCATAAGAGCATGGGGCAAAAAAAAATCACATCGGGAGTTTCAAAAGAACTGAAACTTGCTAGATATGCGCATGTTAGTGTATATGCCCTAGAGGCCATTATTGTATCATACTGGTTTGTATATTACTTAATGGAAGCTTGGGATATTCACAGTTGTATATACAATCTTGCTCGAAATGGTAGTATGCTACTTGGTTTGTCTCTGCTTTAATATGTGCATGTGTTTCTTTTAGCATATTGCTGATATACATATTAGTGGAGCCCTTAGGATCATTGCTTTATTACCAGCGTTGTGATGGCGCTCGCACTCGTGGGAGCTGGGTAATCTATAAGCACATCCTTATACAGGTCCCTGGTCGTTGGACTATCGAGACAGGGCATCGATACTCCGGAGTAGACTAGCGTATGCGCTTCTCATCCCAGTGTGGGAGACGGTCTGTCCCACAGCCGTTAGTACGTCGTACTTGGGATAGTATGCGGGTGCTCGTTAGGTTACGAGTACACTGGACAGGACTCGTCGGGAACTGTTGGTTGGTAATATACCTATCGTCAGTTATCAGTTCCCAGGTGACATGAGTACAGCTTAGTCCGCTGACTTGACACTGTCACTTCGCCTCGAGTGTGTTCCCACTGCACTTTGATTACTACCCTACCACGGCTCAAAGGAGTCGTGCAAACAGGTAGTTTTTGGGTGCAGTCCCGAAGCACTTGCAGGCAGTGACGGTTAGACAGGATTCGTCTCTCCCGGTATTGGGGGTTGACATCGCGCTGTGTCCAGGAGAGCCATTACACGAGCAGTCCCTGGCCAGGGCAAGCGAGATATACTGGTAGGTTTCCAGTGTTATCTCAGGGTGTTCTGGGCTACACTCCGACACGACTTGTACCGCTCTTAGGGGACTGACGTTCACCGCCCCCCTAGGCCCGCCATGCGATGTATCAGACGAACGGACCGGACTGTACGGAGACTGTCACATACAGGCTCAGTAGGAGTGCAGATGGGGTTCACCTCGTCAGTCTTCTTATCGACATCTACCTGGGGACCGTTACGTACAGCTAGTGCCGCTTGCGGTCTGTGGTTAAACCCACTGCCAGCGTAGTGTCGAGTCTTTAGAGTCCCACACAGAGAGCTATTCGCCTTTAGGCAAAATGAGTAGAGGTCGCATGGTTTTGCGATAGGGTTCGTTCGCATCCGCGCACTTGTGCACGTTTGCTGTCCGGACAGTTTATACTAGCGGGCTTTGGTTTAAGCCGGATCCTAGTATATGTTTTGAGATTGGTTTTTCTCAGAGTATTCGTGTTCCTCGGATCACGAATGCGGGTGCGTATGCACAGTTGCTTGAGATTGAGGGAGAGGACCTTGTTTAGGGTTAATGGCTATTGTCATTTTATTAACCCTATTGCTTTTGTGTGTATTATAGTTAATTAATAATTAGCTTAATAATTGTGCATGGTTGCTGTTATTGACCATTTGACTTCATTGACTTGTTGACCTTGTTGACAACTTGACCATAATCATTTCATTTGGAAGATGCTCTTTGATCCTTGCAATTTGCATTAATATTGAAATGATAATGGTCATGTCTTGATTAAACCATGACAATTTTCTAGCTAATTATTGAATTAAAATAATGCACACATATTAGTGAGAATGGCTCACTAATAATTCATTCTCTCATATCATTTCTCTCTCTTGCTCATCCTCTCCCTCAAGCTCTCTTCCTCTCATGTGTTGAGAAACAAAAAGCTTGAGAAAAACCCTCACTTGATCTTCTCTACTCTCTTCTAGGGTTCAAGTCTTAACATTTCTTGCACTCTAGTTACTCCTAGCTTGGAGTTGAAGCTAAAGGTCGAGGCTTTCGGGTGGATCCTTCTTTGACGGGAGAAGACAAACAAGGTGACCTCTTTCTACCATTCCAAGGAGCAAGGAGAGAAGGACTTTGAGCTCAAGGTATAACCTTTCCATCACTTAGCTAGTTACTAGTTAGGGTTAGCTTGTTTTTGTTTAGCAAAGATCCTTAAAGCTTGGTCCATGTTGCCTATAGTTGATAAAAATCCAATTTTTATTATGTTTTCCACCTCCCCGTAAGCACCGGGGTGGGCAACGTGGACTTACAGTGGTATCAGAGCCTAACTAAACATAAACTAGCTAAGTAGTTAAGTGTAACGAAGTTTCGAAACCGGAAAATCGAAAAACCAAACTTGCAAAACCCTAAGTTTCTGTTAATTTTTTTTCTGGTCAAAATAAAATTTGTTATACACCAAAAATTATCTCAGGGTTTTGTTAAGAACACCACCAAAAACGAGACAGAGAGTCGACCAAATGGCCGCGGATCCGCGGCAATAGGAAGCTATTTTGCCGCGCATCCGCGGCCGTGTTGTCTCCTCTCTGCCTCGATTTTGGTGCAGTGTATTTCTGTGTTGGTTTTGTGATTTTTAGGATATGTTATATGTGCCCAGATTTTCCAGAACTAAAATTTACTTTTGGGGGCCTATAAATCCGTATTTTTCCGGAACTTCACTACACTTTAACTATATCGGTTGTATCTGTGATGCTTGTATGTATTGAATGTCGGCTAATCGCTATAAGTCGATTAGTCGGGGTTATACATCTCTGTGATCTGTGATTGTTATTGGTTTGTGGATATGAATGGGTTGGATTGTCGCGGGTGAATAGCCGGGGTGGATGTGAGATGAGCGTTATTTTTCTTTCATTCATTTGTAACATGTAAATTGATGTAATAATATTATTTGTATGGCCGCACAACCGGGTCGGGGTTGTAGCCGTCATTGTATAATTCTTTTTACTGTTTTTGCTCCTAGGATAGACCCATGGAGGGGGTGCACAAACTACCGGGTATCTCGAAGTGCCGAGTGGCCTACTCACGGTGGTGAGGGAGGTTGCTTCGCTTCGGGTGCTTGGCGGGTAGTTTGCCGCACCCGTAGGGGTCTTGGGTAGGGTATTGGCTATTCACCACGACCGTGTAATCCGCTTTACATTGCAGGCTCGAACGCATTGCGGATTCCTAGTATATCCAATGTATTCATCTATGATCTGTAATGTCTATCATTGCTATATATTTATATATAATAACTATTTAGGCGTTGCTTATGTTTTACAGCCGCGCTAGCCCAGCCCCCGCTCTGTCGTTTGTTAAGTAACCTAACGGGTGATGACGGGGCCCCGTAACGAATGTGAATGGCATAAGCGCACGTCATATTTTGGTTGTTTTCTGCACTGGTAGGATTAAATGATGGGACGCATTAAAAGAACTAATGCAAGAAATAAACCAAGTAAAAGTCGATTGGAACACTTTGAAAACCACTCGGTTCTTTTCAAAACGAAACTTTTAAACGCGGAGCTTGAACCACTCCTTTTAAAAGCTATCTCGTTCCGTCGATTATATCAAGTTCACTACGTTCACGGTTTCGCCAAAACCATTCGTAGCCCTCCGTCGTTTCGTATGAATATTCAATAGTATTCAAGCTATGTTTGTTGACCTTCGTCAAGGCATAGTGATTGGTAGCTGTTGGGTGTTCATATGTAGCATAGATAGATGCGTTGGTTTGGGACAGTCGTACTACCTTGTTGACCTTCGTCAAGGGTACGTACGGGTGGGTTCAAATTAACCAGGATAATGACGGGTAGAACTTGACATGTGACTTATGATTTGTTGACCTTCGTCAAGGTCATAAGAGCATGGGGCAAAAATCCACATCGGGAGTTTCATAAGTACTGAAACTTGCTAGCGTTGCATACCATTTGGAGTGTGATGATTCTGGTAGGATTCCTTCGGTTTTATCACGCGATGACATTTGGATCCCGATCCTACTGTGAGTATATGCTACTCCTCGGGAAAACTCTCACTTAACGATCAATGCTATAAACCTAGTAGGTGCCTAGAAAGGTGTTAGCGGGGCTACGCCCACAGGGAAAAGAGGTTACTTAATTAAGGAACTTCGCGAAAGCGTTGGAAAACGTCCCTCGAAGTACCGACACTGGCCTGGCTGAACGGTTAAGCAAGTATTGTACGGTGAGAATGATCCCGACTAATCCTTTTCTTTATGGTTTGAGAAGGGATTCGAGAAACAGTGGGAGCCATCCAGTTTAGACAAACTAAAAACCACTCTAAACTTGCAAGAGCATCATGCTAAAGTGTTTCTTTTCTCTCTCCTAATTGCAGCGACCATTCAAGATGACCGGACTTAAGTTACTATTAGATAAAAATATATTGACAGGGCCAAACTACAATGATTGGCTCAGGAATGTCAAGATGGCTATCACTTATGACAAGCTGGGGTATATACTTACCACCAAAGCTCCCCCTGTCCCAGGTCCCACCTCCAGCGTCGCGGATGTAGAAATCCGTAAGACATGGGAGATAGATTGCGCGAGGGCCAGATGCCTCGTACTAGCCTCGATGGACAACGAACATCAGAGGAGGAACGAGAATATGGACCTAGAGTCCATATTTCTCCATACAAAAGAACTGTATGGAGAGCAGTCTCGTATCGCTAGATACGAAGTGTCGAAGAAGCTTTTTTCGGCAAGGTTGGCCGTCGGATCATCGGTAGCGGACCACGTGCTTAAGATGATCGGCTACATAGAGGAGCTCGCGGACCTTGGGACCACGTTGGAGAATGAACTCAATACTGATTTGATTCTCCAGTCCCTTCCTTCCACTTACGCCCAGTTCATTCTTAACTTCAACATGCAAGGAAAGGAGGTTGAACTTTCCGAACTTCTGAACATGTTGAGGACTGCTGAGGGCACCCTACAGAAGGGTAGGGAGACATCCACTTTGTTTGTAGGAGGATCTTCCTCTTCTAGGTCCAGGGCGAAAGCCAAGGGCAAGAAGAAGAAAGCCCCCGCCAAACCAAGAGGCGGTGTCGGTAAAGTGGATACGAAGGGAAAGGGTAAAGCAACAAAGGTAGCGGGGAAGCTGGTGGGGAAGGAAGAATGCTTCTATTGTCACAAAAGTGGTCACTGGAAACATGGTTGCAAGGCTTGGAAAGCCAGAACACAGGATTTGAAGCGAGTTGCAACTTCAGCTTCAGGTGTGTATGTTATTGAAAACTGTCTATCAATAAACTCTACATCCTGGGTATTGGATACCGGATCAGGATCTCATATCTGTAATTCTTTGCAGGCATTGAGAAAGCGTAGAGTTTTGAAGGCAGGTGACATGACCCTCAGAGTTGCGAACGGTGCTAGCATGGATGCTGAGGCCGTGGGGGACTATCACCTGGGATTATCAGATGGACACTTTTTGGTTTTGCGTAGTTGTTTTTATGTACCAAATGCAACCTGTAATATCATTTCTGTATCTTTATTATCTAAAGAAGGTTATGAATTTGCATTTGTAAGTAATGTAGTGAACATTCACCTTAATCAAGTTTTGATTGGGTAAGGTACATTGAACAACGGTATATACGTTTTAAACCAACCACAGATTTTCAATATCCAGAATACACACAAAAGAAAGTCTCCAGAAATTAATAAAACTTTCTTATGGCATTGTAGACTGGGTCGCATCAATGAGAGAAGATTGACTAAGTTACATACTGAAGGATATTTGGATCCGTTCGAATATCAATCATATGCCACTTGTCAATCCTGTCTCAAAGGAAAGATGACAAAGACTCCGTTTTCTGGACACGGAGAAAGAGCGAGCGAGCTCTTGGGACTCGTACACAGTGACGTGTGCGGTCCAATGTCTACACATGCGCGAAGCGGTTATTCTTACTTCATTACTTTTACGGATGATTTTTTCAAGGTACGGTTATGTCTTCTTAATGAAACATAAATCCGAGGCTTTTGAAAAATTCCAGGAATATAAGAATGAAGTAGAAAAACAAACAGGCAAAAGTATCAAGATCCTAAGATCGGATCGAGGAGGAGAATACTTAAGTGCCGAATTCCTGAATTACTTAAAAGGGAATGGAATTCTCTCTCAGCTTACTCCTCCATACACTCCGCAATATAACGGTGTATCGGAGAGACGGAACCGAACCCTATTGGATATGGTACGGTCCATGATGAGTAATGCTGAGTTACAGCGATCTTTCTGGGGTTATGCACTGGAAGCAGCTGCATATCTTTTGAACAAGGCTCCCACTAAGACTGTGCCTACCACCCCATATCAAATGTGGAATGGGAAGAAACCCTGTCTTAAGTATCTTAAGGTATGGGGATGTCCAGCTTTTGTAAAAAAGCAGCATGCGGACAAGCTCGAGGCACGTTCAGTACAGTGTAAGTTTGTGGGATACCCAAAGAACTCTAGGGGGTATCTTTTCTATTCCGCTGAGGAGCAAAAGGTTTTTGTTTCTCAACATGCCCGCTTCTTGGAAACTGAGTTTTTAGAAACCCAGATAAGTGGGAAAGCAATAGAACTGGAAGAAATTCCAGAACCACAAACTATTACTGAAAGCTTAGTGGAACCAGAAGGTTCAAAAGAACAGGACATTCCTACGCCACTCCGCAGAAGTAGTAGGCAGTCTCATCCGCCCGAGAGGTACTACGGTTTTCTCATTGACGGGGATAGAGAGGACTGCATCATAGATTGTGATGAACCTACTAGCTTCTAGCAAGCCATTCAGAGCGTCGACTCGGTAAAATGGCTGGATGCAATGCGGACCGAGATGGAGTCCATGTACACCAACAAAGTATGGACGTTGGACATTGCTCCAGACGGGGTAAAACCCGTAGGATGCAAGTGGATCTTCAAAAGGAAGATTGGTGTAGATGGACAGGTTGAGACCTATAAAGCTAGACTGGTAGCAAAGGGTTATCGTCAGCGACCTGGTTTGGACTATGACGAAACCTTTTATCCAGTAGCTATGCTGAAATCCATTCGGATCCTTCTTGCCATCGCTGCTTTCCACGATTATGAGATTTGGCAGATGGACGTAAAGACAGCTTTTCTAAATGGTCATTTAGAGGAGTGTGTCTATATGGACCAGCCAGAGGGTTTCATTCAGGGTGGGAGCAGCGGAAAGGTGTGCAAGTTGCTCAAGTCCATTTATGGACTCAAGCAGGCATCGCGGAGTTGGAACATCTGTTTTGATGAGACGGTCAAAGAATTTGGCTTTATCAAAAATCCAGATGAACCATGCATCTATTGTAGATTTGTAGCGAGAACTGTAGTATTCCTCGTTTTATACGTGGATGACATTCTCTTAATAGGAAATGACATTCCTGTGCTACAATCTGTCAAGGGGTTCTTGTCACACAGGTTCTCCATGAAAGACCTGGGTGATGCCTCATACATTCTGGGTATCCGGATCTACCGTGATAGATCCAAGAGGATATTAGGACTCTCGCAGTCCAGGTACATCGACACCATACTAAAGAGATTCAGTATGGAAGATTCCAAGCGCGGTAATCTACCGGCTTGTCACGGGATCACCCTCTCCAAAGAGATGTCTCCCAAGACTGATTTGGAGAGGGATCGCATGTCTATTATACCCTACGCTTCTACGGTAGGCTCTATAATGTATGCGATGTTGTGTATCAGACCGGATGTGGCTTATGCACTGAGTGTGGTAAGCAGGTATCAGTCAAACCCTGGGGAGAAACATTGGATAGCAGTAAAGAACATTCTCAAGTACCTGAGAAGGACTAAGAAGATGTTCTTGGTGTATGGCGGAAAAGACCTGCAGATTGAGGCCTTTGCTGACTCCAGCTTCCAGAGTGACAAGGATGATTCCAAGTCTATGTCGGGTTTTGTCTTTACCCTCAATGGAGGGGCGGTGTGTTGGAAGAGCTCCAAACAGGAAACTGTTGCTGACTCGACTGTGGAAGCGGAATACATCGCTGCATCTGATGCCGCAAAAGAAGCTGTCTGGATAAGGAAGTTCTTGAAAGAACTTCAGGTGGTTCCGTCCATTGTTGACCCAATACCTTTGTATTGCGACAACAACAGGGCTATAGCTTTAGCGAAGGAACCCAGGTCCCATCAGAAATCCAGACACATCTTAAGGCGGTATCACCTGATCAGGGAGATCGTGGATCGCCAAGAGATCGAGGTCCGGAGGGTTGCATCAAAGGATAACACAGCAGATCCATTCACCAAGGCCTTGCCCCAGACTCAGTTCGAGCGGCTGATCAAGATGATAGGTCTTCGAAACGCCAGTACATGGCCTTAGTGCAAGTGGGAGATTGTTAGTGTATATGCCCTAGAGGCCATTATTGTATCATACTGGTTTGTATATTACTTAATGGAAGCTTGGGATATTCACAGTTGTATATACAATCTTGCTCGAAATAGTAGTATGCTACTTGGTTTGTCTCTGCTTTAATATGTGCATGTGTTTCTTTTATCATATTGCTGATATATATATTAGTGGAGCCCTTAGGATCTTTGCTTGATTACCAGCGTTGTGATGGCGCTCGCACTCGTGGGAGCAGGTAATCTATAAGCACATCCTTATACAGGTCCCTGGTCGTTGGACTATCGAGACAGGGCATCGATACTCCGGAGTAGACTAGCGTATGCGCTTCTCATCCCAGTGTGGGAGACGGTCTGTCCCACAGCCGTTAGTACGTCGTACTTGGGATAGTATGCGGGTGCTCGTTAGGTTACGAGTACACTGGACAGGACTCGTCGGGAACTCTTGGTTGGAAATATACCTATCGTCAGTTATCAGTTCCCAGGTGACATGAGTACAGCTTAGTCCGCTGACTTGACACTGTCACTTCGCCTCGAGTGTGTTCCCACTGCACTTTGATTACTACCCTACCACGGCTCAAAGGATTCGTGCAAACAGGTAGTTTTTGGGTGCAGTCCCGAAGCACTTGGAGGCAGTGACGGTTAGACAGGATTCGTCTCTCCCGGTATTGGGGGTTGACATCACGCTGTGTCCAGGAGAGCCATTACACGAGCAGTCCCTGGCCAGGGCAAGCGAGATATACTGGTAGGTTTCCAGTGTTATCTCAGGGTGTTCTGGGCTACACTCCGACATGACTTGTACCGCTATTAGGGGACTGACGTTCACCGCCCCCCTAGGCCCGCCATGCGATGTATCAGACGAACGGACCGGACTGTACGGAGACTGTCACATACAGGCTCAGTAGGAGTGCAGATGGGGTTCACCTCGTCAGTCTTCTTATCGACATCTACCTGGGGACCGTTACGTACAGCTAGTGCCGCTTGCGGTCTGTGGTTAAACCCACTGCCAGCGTAGTGTCGAGTCTTTAGAGTCCCACAAAGAGAGCTATTCGCCTTTAGGCAAAATGAGTAGAGGTCGCATGGTTTTGCGACAGGGTTCGTTCGCATCCGCGCACTTGTGCACGTTTGCTGTCCGGACAGTTTATACTAGCGGGCTTCGGTTTAAGCCGGATCCTAGTATATGTTTTGAGATTGGTTTTTCTCAGAGTATTCGTGTTCCTCGGATCACGAATGCGGGTGCGTATGCACAGTTGCTTGAGATTGAGGGAGAGGACCTTGTTTAGGGTTAATGGCTATTGTCATTTTATTAACCCTATTGCTTTTGTGTGTATTATAGTTAATTAATAATTAGCTTAATAATTGTGCATGGTTGTTGTTATTGACCATTTGACTTCATTGGCTTGTTGACCTTGTTGACAACTTGACCATAATCATTTCATTTGGAAGATGCTCTTTGATCCTTGCAATTTGCATTAATATTGAAATGATAATGGTCATGTCTTGATTAAACCATGACAATTTTCTAGCTAATTATTGAATTAAAATAATGCACACATATTAGTGAGAATGGCTCACTAATAATTCATTCTCTCATATCATTTCTCTCTCTTGCTCATCCTCTCCCTCAAGCTCTCTCCCTCTCATGTGTTGAGAAACAAAAAGCTTGAGAAAAACGCTCACTTGATCTTCTCTACTCTCTTCTAAGGTTCAAGTCTTAGCATTTCTTGCACTCTAGTTACTCCTAGCTTGGAGTTGAAGCTAAAGGTCGAGGCTTTAGGGTGGATCCTTCTTTGACGGGAGAAGACAAGCAAGGTGACCTCTTTCTACCATTCCAAGGAGCAAGGAGAGAAGGACTTTGAGCTCAAGGTATAACCTTTCCATCACTTAGCTAGTTACTAGTTAGGGTTAGCTTGTTTTTGTTTAGCAAAGATCCTTAAAGCTTGGTCCATGTTGCCTATAGTTGATAAAAATCCAATTTTTATTATGTTTTCCGCCTCCCCGTAATCACCGGGGTGGGCAACGTGGACTTACAGCGCATACCTTCTGGAGTGTGATAGCGTGAGCGGATTCCGTCACGTTATCATGAGATGATAGTTGGATCCCGATTCCCACTGATGAGTTAGTTTACTCCTCGGGTGACCCCGACTAATTCTTCTTTCAGGTTTGGAGGAGAATTTGAGGTACAGTGGGAGGTTTCCAGATTAAATAAATTGGTAACCATTCTGATCTAGGATAAAGTGCACGCTGAGTGTTTCTTTTCTCTCTCTCTTTGGCAGCGACCATTAACCTGACCCTAAGACTATGACTCAGTGACCAAAATTAGCCGAACCTTCTAAAACACTAGATTTTGGATTGTCAGAGTTGCAAACCTCATTGCCACTCCTACTTTTACCCTTTTCTCCAAGACACCCTGTATTACTACGAACGTCCACTTCCATTGGACAAAACCATCGTATGGTTAAATACGAACTCGAAAGAATTTATTCGAAGATGGTTTCAGGTTCTCGAGAAAATGAATAGGACTATTCAGTTGTCTTTTCATTTTACCTTCTCTCAGGTTGTGAGTACTCCTTGGTTTAGGAGGAGTACACCTATTACGCAAATTGGATAGTCTTCTTCCAAACCTTAGGCTGGTGCTGAACGGTAGGGAATGAAGAAAAACAATTAGCATAACGATGGTGTGCAGAAGGTATTGAGTTAAGACAAAGAAAGGGATTAGTAAGAGGGCAAAGTAAATTGCAACTGATATTCACGACCAAACCAGGTATTTCATTACCACTCCCACTTCACCTTTGTATTTCTCCCGGACACTCCGTATCACTACGAAGATCCACAGTTTATTAGATACTCCATCGTATGGTTATATATGAACTCGAAAGGAACATGTTTCAGTTCGGGGATGGATTCTGGTTCAGGAGAAATAGGAATAAGGTTTATTCGGTTGTCTTTTATCTTCACCTTCTCTCGCATTGCGAGTGCTCCTAGGATTAGGACAATACACCCATTATGCCTATTGGATAGTCTTCTTCCAAACCATAGGCTGGTGCCGAACGGTAGGGAAGGAAGAAAACCATTTGGCCTAAAGGGGTGTACAGAAGGTAATGACTAAAGACATAGAAAGGGATTTGGAGAGGTGGCAATGAATTATACGGTTACAATCGTGAATCTGGAAGAGGCATTACTAGGAATACCGGGATACCCATCGAAATATTTCAATGTTTCAGTTTCACTGTGTACTGTTAAAGGAAAACTGTTTTCCCGATTAGATACTTGTTCCAGGGTATGTATTTACCAGGTTTGATTCTCACATCTGTATGGTTTTACAGATGATGAGTGGGAATAAGTTATTGGGAATTGGGTGATCATCCTCATTATATCGGGATTCGTTGCAATCGGTGATATTTGAGGAAATCACCTGGGTTGTTTGCCGGACGGCAAATATTTGGTTTTGAATATCCACTGTTATGCACCAATTTCAAATTGATATATCTGTACGTCTATTTTCATAGAGTGAGATATACTTTTTGAAATTATGTCGATGACATTTACCTATATTAGTGGATGGTTAGGTAAGGAGCATTAAACAGCGGTGTAATTCTTCTTAACCATAATTACAGTTTTCAACCTACGACACACAGTGAATGAGTTATAAGACTCAAGGGACTTATACAAAGTATTGTATGTTGTCCAAGGTCCATCAGGACAGAGGGGTTGGTCCTCGTACTATATTCGGTTTACTTATGACTTCTCTAGTTTTTAGACAGGTGTTTCGTAGAAACACAGGGTCCGAATTTTGAGAAGTTATAGGTATTTGAATAGAGTAGAAAACCAGGTGTTGCAAGTATCGGGATTCTTCAAAGTGATCGTAGATGTAGATACTTGTGTATGGTATTTAGTTGATAGTAATGGTTAAGAGAACTAGCTTCTCTTTCAGGTTACTCATAATTGGAAGCATTCCTAAGTTGAGTAACGCTGATCGGCCTCCTTCCATTTAGTTGACATGCACTGGAGACAACTGCATGATTTGAATCTGGTTCAATTAAATCAGTGCCTCTGGTTCTATATTCGATATAGAACAGTTCATATCTTAATGACCGGACTGTATGGGGAGTTGTCCGAATTATGCTTAAAGCCAGACTCTGGACAACTCAAGGCACGTTTCTGTAATGGCTGTTTGTAGGTTGACCCAGGCTATGACGAGGGTTGACTTTCTACTATCTGGAAGATCAATAGCGATATTCTTCTAGACTCGCCACAGTTTTAATAAAATGGATTTTTTCATAAAACAGTAGTGGGAGTATGGTAGAACTGGAAGTGATTCCAGAACCGCAAACGATTACTGAAGATTTGATAAGGAACCTAAAGATTCAATCTGGTTTGACATTCCATTGGCCACTCCGCAGAAAAGGTGGGTAACTTCAGGCACCCGAGAGGTACTTCGGTAGCCTCAAGGACGGTGACAGGGAAGTTCTTGTTTACCCACACTTGCCATTGCTGTTGTTCCAGACTGTGAGACCCGGCAGGAGAATGAGTATAGCGTCGTTCTAAACTTGCTTTAGAAGTGTACGTTTATATGACTCTGCCAGAGGGTTGTCGTAGTCAGTGGGAGCAACGGAAGCATTGGTGGACAGGTGGCTTATGTCTATTTATAGACTAAAGCAGATATAGCGGAGATAGATCATCTATTTCAGACGTGACAGTCATAGGTTTGACTTCATCAGAATTGGGGATGGATCTGTTGAAAAGGTAGTAGGGTGTGATGTCCTGGTATTTGGATAACATACACAGAATAGGAAAAGAAACTCCTATACTACGATCGGTTATACTTTGGTCGTCACACAGTGGTTTCTCCACATGGGACTTGGACATTATATCAGACATACTGGTTACTAGATCTATGGTTTTAGATCTAGATTTGGGTGGTTTCCCAATTAAGGGTACTTAGACAGCATTCTAAGAGTATTTAGAATGGACGACTCCTGGCACGGTAGTGTACCTGCAGGTAGTGGAGTCACCCTCTCTAAAGGTGTCTTATGGACTAAAGGGGAGAGGGATGTGCATGATTGGCTGATCACTTGCTCAGGCAATTGAGTCAATCATAAGATGTCAAGTACCACACCAGATGTTGTTCTTGCACTAGATGCAATAAGTTGGCATTTATGCAATCCTGGAGAAACAGTCGGAAGTAGTTTCAGAACATAAGTGGATGTTCTAGGGATATGATAACGACAGCCTCATTCGGGAGACAGTTATCATTCCAGGCTTCCAAGGTGACCTGGATGACAAGGAGGTTGTCAGAGTTATAGTTTTTCCTTCTGACGAGGGGCAGTATTTTGGACCGGTGGTCCAAGGCAATACTGAGGGAGGCATGGCGCAGGATACTGATTAAGTTCAGTTGACGATAAGTCTAAGAATTTTGAATTTGGAGTTCATTTATGAGCTAGGTCCCATCAGACATCCAGACACATTCTAAGACAGGTATTGCTCATTTCGGGAGATGGCTTTCTCCATGAACTTGAGATATAGAGAGACATAGAAAGAAACATCAAAGCGGATCCACTCACTGAGGCTATTCCTCGAACGTAATAGTTTCGCAAACAGGCTTTGTGAGACTGACTAGTAGAGGAGTTGGGTGTTCGGTATCATACGGGCTGTGAGTATGCGACATCGTAATAATTAGCCTTGAGTGCAAGTGGGAGATTGTTGGAGATAGTGCCCTCAGAGTCAATTATTGGATCACAGGCACGTGATTGCAATGATTGAGGGAGTACCTGTCCTAGTAGGACAGTCTTACTCGAGATGATAGTATGCTATCTGGTTTATCTTTATCATCGTGTACTGCTTTAGATGACCTGACATGTCGCTTTTACACGTTGATAGAGCCCCTAGGATTCTTGCTTGACCACCAGCAGTATGAGAGCGATCATATAAGTCGGAGCTGGGGTCTATAAGCACATCCTTAAAAGGTCCCTAGTCGTGGGATTTTCGAGACAGGGCATCGATACTCCAGAATAGACTAGTGTATACAGTCGAGACCCCGACGAAGGGCGGTGGCTGGTCTCACAAGCCACTGGTGTCAGTTGGTTCACCTAAGATGTATACAGGTGCTCATTGGGTTATGAGTACACCGGACAGGACTCGCCGGGAACATGCTAGTTGGTCTTATACCTGACGTCAGATAGCAGTTCCCTGGTGACATGTGTACAGGTTAGTTTATCGACCTGGGGATCGTCATTTGTCTTGTGTGAGTTCCCACTGTACTTTTATTACTACCCTACCACGCTCAAAGGAGACGTGCAAACAGGTTTTAGTTGCGTACAGTCCCGAGCCACATGGAGGCAGTGAGCGAATCTTCAGGGTTCGTCTCTCCCGGTATTGGGGGTGAGGTCGCGCTGTGTCTAGGAGAGCCATTACACGAAGCCCTCGGCCGAGGCAGGAAATTTACTGGTAGGTATTCCAGTAGTATCTTAGGGTGTTCTGGGCTACACTCCGACACGACTTGTACCGCTTTTGGGGGTCTGACTTTACCAACCCCTAGGCCCGCCATGCGATGCTCATAGACGAACGGACCGGACTGTACGGATATTGTCACTGACAGGCTCAGTAGGGTGTTAGGATGAGTTCGCTCATCGACGTCCCTTTTGGTTAATAGCTGGTTGCCCGTCACGTATGGCTAATACCTCTGATGTGCTAGTGGTTAAATACACAGCCATAGTATTGACGAGTCTTTAGAGTCCACCACACATTCAGTTACTCAAGCTTTCGGGTGAAACGCTGTAGAGGCCGTATGGAGATATGGAAGGGTCCGATCAGATACGTGCGGTATTGCACGGATCAGGATCGGACGGATATTGCTAGCCGGCTTTGGTTTAAGCCGGATCCTAGTATAGTACAGTGTAGATGTTGTCTCATTGCATTTGTATTTCGGTTGGAATACAAATGCGGGTGTGTATACACAGTATCGGGGTTTTCCTGTAATTTATTACGGGACCAGTTTTCTGGAGTTGCCAGTTTTGCTTTCCGTTTCGGCCATATTTCTTTGTATCTTTCATTGGCCGAAGATTGGTGGAGGAGGGCTTATTTTTATTTGTGCAAATAAGCAATTTGGAGGGTTGTTTTTGCATGATGTAATGTCATGATAATTGCACCATACCTTGACTTTCTTGAGTTCATGATTGCTTGACTTTTTGAAGCAATCATGGTTGTTGATTGGTTGGTGGAGTGTGGGTTTTGATTGTGATCATGTTTCATGATAACATTTTTCCTCTACCTTGCATTATTATTGGTCTCTCCCATTTTTGATACCCCATCCTCTCATTCCCAAATGCTTGGCCGGCCATGCATGATATGGGGGCTGTCCCAATTTAGTAGTGGGGTTTTTTACACTCATTTGGCTTGGCAAAAATCCCATAGTTCCACCTCCAAAGTATAGTTCATTCTCCTCCACAAAATGGCAACCTCCATGAACCCTAAAATGAGACATGGTTCTATACATATTCTACAACAAACCTTGGGCACGTCGACTCGCCAACTTCGTGCCCGAGTTGCCACGGTATAGAGGCGGGAGCCCGTAAAAGAAGCAGGCGACGTGGTGTCCTTCCGGCGACGAGGTGGAGACCGGAGCTTCCGCGAGAGATCGGGACGACGGCGAGAAGACCGGAGGACACGGATCGCTCGGTATATCTCTCTTCCCCATCTTGTAGTTAGCTAGGACTAGTTAATGGCCCGATCCAGGTTTTAGTGCGCGGTGGTGCCGGTTTCAAGAAAATTAAAGTTAACCATCGCTTCCGCATTTGGCCTCGGGATGGAGGCCGGGGCGCCGCCATGCACTTACAACTGTAGCCCAAAAAAGGCTGCGGAAGGGCCGCCAAATGCGACATTGCGCGGCGGTT
The DNA here is from genome assembly GCA_030015575.1 of Agapanthus africanus. Taxonomy (NCBI): domain Eukaryota; kingdom Viridiplantae; phylum Streptophyta; class Magnoliopsida; order Asparagales; family Amaryllidaceae; genus Agapanthus; species Agapanthus africanus. The sequence goes on from JASDDO010000024.1 coordinate 620,791,915, forward strand.
CCGCGGCGTAATTTTGGAGTTAGGTCTCCAATCATTTTCTGTAGCTTTACTTATGCCTGCATGTATTTTTAAGATGCCTAAAATATTTTTTTGACAAACTTTGAAAATCGACAGCAAGCACACTGAAATGAAAATACGATTCGGAAATTTCAATCGATCGATGTTTTAAACGCGTTAGAACAAGCTAGTAAAGGTTAATGGAGTGGCTCTGATACCATGTAGGTCTACGGTAGCGCCCCGACCTTCTGTTCGAGGCCAAAATGCGGAAACGAAACTTTTTAAAAACTTGAAACCGGCGCTATCGTATACTTTAAATCCGGATCGAACCATTAACCTACAACTAGCAACTAAAGAAAGGTTAGAAAAGCTACACAGATCGATCCGTGTCCTTCGGTCTTTAACCACCATCCCTAGCTCCTCACGGTATCTCCATTCTCGATCTCCTCGTCGGAAAGGGCACCACATCTTCTAGTCCTTTTACGGGCTCCCGCTTCATCCGAAGCAACTCGGGCACGAAGTTCGCTAGCCGACGTGTCCAAGGCGAAGTAGAGAAAGTGTGTCGTCACTTTGTCTCTTGAGGATTTAGTGGATGCCATTAGTGAGGAGATAATGAGCTCAAGAAAGAGGAGGAGGAAGAAGAAGCTTTCCTCTCTTTTTCCTTTTTGTGTTGAGATCAAAAATGAGAGTGAGAGTTAGAATAGAAAAAACAAGAGCTAACCTCACTATACATGGCTGCCCTTTCTCTCTCTCTCTCTCTCTCGCATTTCACCTCACAAATCAATCACTAAATATGACATGGTTCAATGAATAAGACCATGAGTCACCACCCTTGTCCATGTCATAATTAATGCACTTAATCATGGTTTGGAGCTCATTATTTCCATAAGCAAACATTAATCCAAATGTTTGCAACAATAAAAAAAGAATGGCAACTACTAAAGTAAACTCGTGACGGATCACAAGAGTACCCCTCACCTGTATATACATACCTGCATCCGCATTCCGACTGAATGCGAATGCGATGAGACTAAAGTAATCCAAAAAATCTAATACTAGGATCCGGCTTAAACCAATGCCCACTAGTATGATCCGCCCGATCATGATCCGTGCACTACTGCATGTATATGATCGGACCCTGCCATATATCATACGGCCTCTACAACGTTTCGCCCGAAACTTGAGAAACAGTCTGTGGGGGACCCTAAAGACTCGTTAATATATTGGCTGTGGATTTAACCACTAGCACGTCAGAGGTACTAGCCGTACGTAACGGGATACGAGGTATTGACTAAAAGGGAGGTCGATGAGCGAACTCATCCAGACACCCTACTGAGCCTGTCAGTGACAATATCCGTACAGTCTGGTCCGTTCGTCTATGAGCATCGCATGGCGGGCCTAGGAGGTTGGTAAAAGTCAGACCCCAAAAAGCAGTTCAAGTCGTGTCGGAGTGTAGCCCAGAACACCCTGAGATACTACTGGAATACCTACCAGTAAATCTCCTGCCTTGGCCAAGGACTTCATGTAATTGCTCTCCTAGACACAACGCGATCTCACCCCCAATACCGGGAGAGACGAAACTCATGCCGATCCGCTCACTGCCTCCATGTGGCTCAGGACTGTACCCAACTAAAACCTGTTTGCACGACTCCTTTGAGCCGTGGTAGGATAGTAATCAAAGCACAGTGGGAACTCACACGAGACAAATGACGATCTCAGGTCGATGAACTAACCAGTACATATGTCACCAGGGAACTGCTATCTGACGTCAGGTATAATACCAACTAGCATGTTCCCGGCGAGTCCTATCCGGTGTACTCATAACCCAATGAGCACTTGTATACATCTTAGGTGAACCAACTGACACCAATGGATTGTGAGACCGGCCACCGCCCCTCGTCGGGGTCTCGACTGTATACACTAGTCTACTAATGGAGTATCGATGCCCAGTCTCGAAACTCCCACGACTAGGGACCTTTTAAGGATGTGCTTATAGACCCCAGCTCCCACGTATATGATCGCCATCATACTGCTGGTAGTCAAGCAAGAATCCTAGGAGCTCTATCAACGTGTAATAGCGACATGCCAGGTCACCTAAAGCAGTACACGATGATAAAGATAAACCGGATAGCATACGATCATCTTGAGTAAGACTGTCCTACCGGTATAGGTCCTCCCTCAATCATTGCAATCACGTGCCTATGATCCAATAATTAACTCTGAGGGCACTATATCCAATACAACCACCGCTAAATTGTTGCGTATGTGATACTGCAACAAATGGCCTTAGTGAAAGTGGGAGATTATTTGTTATGTATATTGTTAGTTATATATCTGCCCTAGAGGCCATTACTCTATATACGATATATATTGTAGTGGATTCTAGGACATATATAGGGAGGACTTTCTTGCTCGACATGATAGTACGCTATCCGGTTGTACTTTATCTTAACATGTACTCTGATTTTCTCTATGTAACATGTTGATAAAGCCCTTAGGATACGTACTCGACTACTGGGACTCTGATGAGATCATACTAGTGGGGCCACGGTAGTCGACGAGTACATCCTATAACTGTTCCTAGTCGAGGGTGTGTCGAGACAGGGCATCGATGCACCAGAGTAGACTAGCGTATACGCATCTTGACCCATATGATGGGCGATGGATGATCCCATATCCATCGGTGTTTGACATCAAGGATGGTGTTCGGGTGCTCAGTGGAGACTGGGTACACTGGACGGACTCGCCGAGAACTCCCAGATGGTATTATACATCATGTCAGATGGCAGTTCTCCGGTGACAATGGTACAGAGTAGTCTGTTGACCCGAGATCGTCATAGAGTCTTGTGTGATTCCCACTGTGCTTTGATTTCCATCATACCACGTCAAAAATGGCGTGCAAAAAGGTGGCTTTTGGGTACAGTCCCGAATCACATGGAGGCAATGAGCGATAGGAGGGGATTCGTCTCTCCCGGTATAGGGAGTTGATGTTGTACTGTGTTCGATTGGCTATAACCGGAAATCCCTGGCCAGGGTTGCTGAGATTTACCGGTAAGTGTTATCAGTAGTTTCTCGAACTGTTATAGACCTCATAACGACACGACTTATCGAGCTACTGGGGTCTGACGTTTACCACCCCTAAGCGAGATATGCGACATATCAGACGAAGAGACTGGACTGTACGGGAGTGTTACTGATTGGATTCACAGGAGAATGTACAGGCTTGCTTATTGATCTTCTGATTGCTCAATACCCGGGTGGCCGTTATGTTTAGCAAACCGCTTGCGGCTTGTCGGTGTTTGATATGATCATCACCTACTGCCGGCGTATTGACGAGTCTTTAGAGTTCTACACAGGGGTTTCCTGGCTCAAGAGAAACGGAGTAGGAGCACATATGTGATATGTGCGGGACAGAGATTGATACGATATGAGATACCATATTCTATTCTCGCGATTTTTAACATTGATCGGTTGTATGCGATATAGCCGGGTTATCGGATCAAGTGTTGATTCGATAAGTTGTTACACATGATATTAGTCGGTTATAGCCGGGTTATTAAATCAAGAGTTGATTTAATAATTTAATGTATAACTGTATATTTGATATATTATATTACATTAACTAGTATTAGCTCACTTAAGATTTATTTTCTCACTTGATTGTGCATAAGTGTATTTGAGATATATATTTATGTACATATGATTGTGTCATGCTTGATGATACATCAAAGATGGGTGTATGAGACTTATACCAAGATTAGGGTTTTGTTTATATTTTAAGAATAACAAAAGAGAAAGATTTTGTCAAAGTTCTCAATCTTTCATGAAGCTTGTGGAAACATTGACAAAGTCAACTATTTTGTCATTCTTAAGGATATTTAGTTAACCCAACCCTTAACCATATACCTTGGTCAATTCTCCATATGAGTTAAGCATGATAGCTTAACTCACCCATGGTTACATTATTGAGGAAATAATTCATATGATGATATTATTCTTTCTTCTTCTTCTTCTTCATCAAGCTCCATGAAAAGCTTACAAGCTCTAATGGTGCCATGAGAAAAAGTGTGAGAAAATCAATTCTAAAGTGAGCCCACCTCCTACTTCTTCATCCTCTACCACTTTCCATGTAGTAGAGTGTGTTCTCTTCACAAAGTTCATGACCCAGTGAAGGAATAGCTTGAGTTAGTGTCTCCCCGACGTAGATCATCTTCAGCCTCGATGTCATCGAAGCAAGCACGTTCGTTCTTCTTGTGAAGCTTTTCTAGAGTCTGGAGTTCACGATCGCAGCGATGGGGACATCTACACGGAGCTTAAGAAGTGAAGGACTGGATCTACAAAGGTTGTAATCCCTCTCACTTAGTGTTAATGTGTTTAACATGTTAGTTTTCGCCTAAACTCTAGTTTAAAGATCCGGCTTTGGGTTGTTCGGCACGGCTAAATTTTTAATCGGGCATGGTTGATGCCTTGTAGAACCTTGTGAGCGTGCCTAGCAACCCTACAGTGGTATCAGAGCCAAGCTACAGCTTTAGGCGAAGTCTAGACTAAGTTTAAAGTCCGATCGAACCCGGAAAACCCCGATTTTACCCCTCTCTGTACATTTCCAAAAATGTTGATTTTTTTTGAATTAAAAATTCTCAGAAAAACAAGCAGGAAAAACTAAGAATTACTGTGAAGTACGGTCCACTAAGTCGAACAAATGACCGCGGAACCGCGGCCAAACCAAGAGTTTGGCGGCGGTTCCGCGGTCAAAATTTTGACTTAGTCCCTCATATTTCATATATTTATTCTTAGGTGCTTTCATATCATTTTTATCTGGGAATTTTTTAATTCCACTCAAGTGTTGAGTTTTCTAGGGTTGTATTGGGGACTCGTTGATTCGATCGGATAATTTAACTTCATTTATTTTTTCCCGGAAAATTTTAGAAACTGTTAAAAAGTTCGAACGGATATCAATAACTCACTTTTTCCCCTGTCGAAATTTTTTTCAAAAGTTGGATTTTTTCTCGAGTTTAAGAACATTCTAAGTCGTGCAAGTAACGCGGTGGACCCTCTAGAAGACAACAAACCTTAACTCGATTATGTGACCGTCTTGAACTGCTTCTAAACCTTAGGGTTTGGGGCAGTACGGCGTGCCACATGTGAGGCGTTGGCTTGACCCTTCTACGGCTGGACCATTGGTACTGTGGCATGTGATGGATGTTCTTAAACTGATTTCAAGTGTTGAGATATATTGGGGAAATCTTGGGTGTTTGATTATTCGATCGGAAACTTTAACACTGTCTTTTTATCTGGAATGTGATACAATATTTGGAATCCACAAGTTGTTATAAGATAACTAATATGAATGTTATAAATATAGCAGTTCAGTCTCAGTTGATCGGTTGCCACAGAATTTTGATGTGATCAAAAGTCCGTCGCAATCATGTAGCGTACGCGGATACTCGCCGGGTAAACATAACAGACAGCCACGCCCCATAGCCCCGACCAAGTGACTGTAGGAGAACCCCGTCGCCAAAAGCATCCGTTCGGGTGCTCGCTGCAGCGGTGTTCCGCCTTAGTGCACTTCGTCAAAGGCATCCGATGGTGCGGCAGTCTACTAAAGTTTGCGACGAGCATTCGATCAGGATATCGGGAATCTTGTTGAATTGCCCGACTTGATATTGAAAAGTGTTTTCGATAAATGAGACTAAAATGCGGGGTTTATAATTGTTAGGCCTTAGATGTCTAAGGAATTCATTTGGTTAGGCATGCGATGTCTAAAGAGGCTGCGGATTCCAACTGTTGTAGTTTTACACTTTCTTTTCTGTGACCGTAAGCGTAGTATGTGGTGTATCGCCGGCTTCGTTGCTATACATCGACGACAGTCGGGATACACATACTTGGTTACGTTGATGATATGAGATATTATGTATTGCTGTGATATGTTATATTGGATCGTCGTGTTTTGAATAGCCGGGGGTTTTATGTGAGATGAGAGTTTTTTCTTTTTCATTCATGTAAAATTCATTTGTATGTAATATTCTTTTATTGGGGCACTTCCGGGCTGAGGATGTTGTCACCATTGTATATTATTTACTTTTCCTCATTAGGTAGACCCAAGGCGGGGAGCACAAGTAACCGGGTTCTAGGGTCCAGTGGGAGACCATCTCGAGGAGTCGAGACCGTGTCTCCTAACCCTAGAATTGGCAGTGTTGCTTGGCTCTCTCGTAGGGGTCTAGGGATGTGGGTTTGGCTATTCATCACGACAGTGGAATCCGTGTTTTATACAGGCTCGTATTGAAAACACGGACATCCTAGTATATCCAATATTTCATATATGTTCTTCTGCTGCAATGTTCTGTGATAAGATCATATTACTGCCTGAGACGAATGTTTATATTATATATATGAGATATATGTTGTATTGCAGATTTCGTTTCAAATTTGATGCTTGTGAAGCATATTAAAATAGGACTTCATTAATGAGATTAATGAAAATAAAATAAACCTAAGATGTTGTAGAAACTTATTTAAAAACTGGTAGCTCTAGTTCTTGCTTTGCATAGTGGTGTTCTTTGTAGAACATCCAGCACCTTATTCGATAAGGAAAGAGCCGAGATCCCTTCATCGGGAGTGACCTCTTTAGTGAAACTAGCAGATGCTGCATACTCGTTTGTCTTTTGATTGCTTCTATAGTTTTTGCTTTGCATAGTGGTATTTGTGAAATATCCTGCACCTTATTCGATAAGGAAAGAGCCGACGATCCCATCACCGGGAGTGACCTCTTTAGCAAAACTAGAAAAGCCTTAAAAACACTCCATTTAAAATCACTCGATTCTACAACGATATCAAGTTCATTACGCAAAAGGTTTTCTTAAAAACCTGTCGTAGCCCTCCGTCATTTCAGATAAAGTACTTCATAGTTTTCGTACTGCGTTTGTTGGCTTTCGTCAAGGTGTAGTGTGCGGTAGCTATTTATGCTTATCTGCTTGCATATGATGCGATTGAGTTAGGGTAGTCGTGCGACTTTGTTGGCATGCGTCAAGGGTTGTGCGGGTGGGTTTATTTCAATCGGGAAATGGCGGGTTGAACATGACTAGTAGCCTATGGATTGTTGGCATTCGTCAAGGTCATAGGACACTAGGGGCAAAATATTATTGGGAATTTCAAGTGTTGAAATTTGCAATGAGATTGCATACCTTCTATGAGATAGTTGGATCCCGATATCCGCTGCGAGTAAGAGTTACTCCTGGGAGAGTTTTACACATTACAATTAGCCGATCAAGTAGGTGTCTAGAAAAGTGTTAACGGGGTTACGCCCCTGGAAAAATGAGGTTTACTTTAATTAGGTCCGTGCGAAAGCACGGGGAACCTCCCTTAAAGTACCGACACTGGCCTAGCTGAAAGATTGGCGAACTTGTAGCGTGTAATTAATCCCGGCTAGTCTTTCCTTTTAGGGTTTGAAGGAAGATTTGATTAAAAAAGTGGAAGACATCCTGATTAGATATATTAGATAACCAATCTAATCTTGCAAGAGCATACGCTAAGTGTTTTCTTCTCTCTCTCTCCAGGTAGTGACCATATCACGCCTTAATCAAGATAATAAAACTGATGAATTGACTGAACCCGTTTGCTATACTGAGCTGGGGAACGTTGGTCCCGCTCTAACTTATAATTGTTATAAGACAGAGCAGGAAATTGGGGAATACCAGATTTCACGTGCCGCCCAAACGAAGAAAGTGCATGCTGATGCATCTTCTTCGGGTGTGTTCGTTACAGAGAACTGTTTATCAGTATCCTTTACGTCCTGGGTATGAGATACCGGATCAGGATCCTGCATATGTAATCTGTTACACGGGCTACAGAAAGGTAGAGAACTGAGAACGGGTGATAAGTTTCATGAGACAGAAAACGGTGCAAGTGTTGCAGCCAAGTCTGTTGGTCACTATCACCCTGTATTACCAGAATACATTGATTCTGAACAAATGTTATTAGATACCGAACTTGATACACAACATCATATCAGTCTCTTTATTAGTAAAGAAAGGATATAATTTTGTATTGTTGGATAATGTTTTGAACATTTCCTATATCAAGAGTTGATCGGTTCAGGCACGTCATCTAAAAGCATTGACGTTCTAAATCAAACTAAAGTTCTTAGTATGCAGAACACACACGAGAGGAAGAGTTCAGAAATGAATGAATCCTTCTTGAGGCATTGTAGACTAGGTCATATCAATGCGACCCGACTGGCTGAAGTTACATATAGATGCATATTTAAATTAGTTTGAATTTACATCTTTTGTAACTTGCCGGTCATGTCACAAAGATAAGATGACCCTAGCTCTGTTTATTGGATACAGAGAAAGAGTTAGTGAACACTTGGGATTGATACATACTGATGTATGAAAGTCTCCCGTCTACACATGCCAAGATCGGTTCTTTGTACTTCATTACATTCTCTGATGATCTCTCAAGATTCAGACATATGTTCCTGTTGAAACACAAGTCCGAACCTTTTGAGATATTCACTGAATGTAAGTTAGAAGTAGAGAACCAAAATACGGGTAAAAGTATTATGTCCTTTGATGTGATCAAGGAGACGAATACTTGAGCACGGTATTCCTGGACTATTCTAAAGGAGAATGAGATTCTCTCTCAGCATTACTCCTCCGTATACACCACAGCACGTCGGTGTATCGGGACGGAGCAATAGCACCCTATGTGATATGGTGTGATCTATGATGAGTACTACTGAGTTTCCTATTTCCTTTTGGGAGTTATGCACTTGAGAAGCTGCATACCTATTGAATAGGGTTCAAATCAAATCAGTTGCCTTCCACTTCATATGTGATATGGAAAGGGAAGAGCCCATATCATAAATTTGTTTTGATTTAGGGTTGTCCGGCCTAAGTCTAAAAGGAAAAATCCGGACAAGCTCGAGGCAAAATCAAATCTGTGGAAGTTTGTTGGATATCCCAAGCATACGCAAGGGAATATCTTCTACCAAACCGAGGAACAAAAGATGTTTTGTTTCTCAACATGCCACCTTTGTGAAAGGGTATTTCTTGTGAAGAAATTAGTGGTCATGAGGTAGAACTGGAAGGAGTTCCAGCTATACAAACTATAGCAGATGATTTGGTAGAACCGAAGGATTCAATAGTAACCAACGAACCTCAGCCTCTCCGCCGATCTAGTAGGGTTCCTCACCCACCTGAGAGATACTTCGGTTTCTCTATGACAGTAGGAGCGAGGATTGCACCATGAGATGATGACCCAACTAGTTTCGAGCTGGCCATCAGGAATGAGACACTGTAAGAATGGCTGGATGCTTAGTGAACTGAGATGGAATCCTTATACACCAACAAAGTATGGACTTTGGTTGCTTTATCTGAAGGGTTAAATCCCCATCAGGAGCATGTATATCTTGAGAAGATTACTTGGTGTACATGGAAAAGTTGAGACTTTCAAAGTTATGCTTAAGTCCATCCAGATCCTACTTGCCATGGCTGCATACTATGACTACGATATCTGGTGGTTGGGTGTCATGACTGCTTTTCTAAATGATGTTTTACAAGAGAGCGTCTATAAGTACACAGCCAGAGGGCTTCGTAGACAGTGGGAGCAGCGGAAACGTGTGCAAAATGTTTTATATGATAAAACCGGCATCGCGGAGTTAGAACATCTGTTTTGATGTGGTATTCAAAGAGTTTGACTTCATCAAAATGGTAGATGAACCTTGTATATACAAAAAGGTAGTAGGGAGTATGGTGGTGATCCTCGTAGAGTACGTGGATGACATACTCTTGATAGGGAAGGAGTTTCCTATGCTACGCTCGGTCAATCTCCGCTTATCACAAGGATTCTCCATATAGGATCAAGGTGATACCTCCTAAATCCTGGGTTTTGGATCTATGAGATAGATCTAATTGGATGTTAGGATACTCACTAGTTGTAGTGAGATGGTATCAATCGATCCTGGGGAGAATCACTGGAAAGGTTCCTGGGTGATAAGGACGACTGAATGTCAGTCGCAGGTATTGTCATTACCCTCAGTGGAGGGACGGTATGTTGGAAGAGTTCCAAGCTAGATACCGTGACATACTAGAAGATTAAAGGAAAGATACATCGTTACCAAAGATGCTACCAAAGAGGCAGTCTGAATATATATAAGTTCATGAGATGAACATCGTTCCTACCATTGTGTGACAATGGAGTTGTGGCTTATGCCAAGGAACCCCCGTCCCATCAGAAATCCAGATATAATTCTTAGGCAGTATCACCTGATCATGGAGATGGTTGATCTCCCGGACGATCGGGGTTAGGAGAGTAGACACAGAGGAAAACAACGCGGATCCACTCAAAAGGCCTTTTTCCCAGTAGAGACTTTTATGGGATGGTTGAGTATGAGATACTACGACCACATCTAATTGTTGGGTATGTGATACCACAACAGATGGCCCTAGTGCAAGTGGGAGATTGTTAGTTATATGTATGCCCTAGAGGCCATTACTCTACATACGATGTATATTGTAGTGGATGCTAGGACATATATAGGGAGGACTTTCTTGCTCGACGTGATAGTACGCTATCTGGTTGTACTTTATCTTAACATGTACTCTGATTGTCTCTATGTAACATGTTGATAAAGCCCTTAGGATATGTACTCGACTACTGGGACTATGATGAGATCATATTAGTGGGGCCACGGTAGTCGACGAGTACATCCTATAACTGTTCCTAGTCAAGGGTGTGTCGAGACAGGGCATCGATGCACCAGAGTAGACTAGCGTATACGCATCTAGACCCATATGATGGGCGATGGATGATCCCATATCCATCGGGGTTTGACATCAAGGATGGTGTACCGGTGCTTAGTGGAGACTGGGTACACTGGATGGACTTGCCGAGAACTCCCAGATGGTATTATACATCACGTCAGATGGCAGTTCTCCGGTGACACTGGTACAGAGTAGTCTGTTGAACCGAGATCGTCATAGAGTCTTGTGTGACTCCCGCTGTGCTTTGATTTCCATCATACCACGTCCAAGAGGGCGTGCAAAAAGGTGGCTTTTGGGTACAGTCTCGAATCACATGGAGGCAATGAGCGATAGGAGGGGATTCGTCTCTCCCGGTATAGGGAGTTGATGTTGTGCTGTATTCGATTGGCTACAACCGGAAATCCCTGGCCAGGGTTGCTGAGATTTACTGATAAGTGTTATCAGTAGTTTCTCGAACTGTTATAGAACTCATATCGACATGACTTATCGTGCTACTAGGGTCTGACGTTTACCACCCCTAGACGAGATATGCGACATATCAGACGAGGAGACTGGACTGTACGGGAGTGTTACTGATTGGATTCATAGGAGAATGTACAGGCTTGCTTGTTGATCCTCTGATCGCTCAATACCCGGGTAGCCGTTACGTTTAGCAGACCGCTTGCGGCTTGTGGGTGTTTGATTTGATCATCACCTACTGCCGGCGTATTGACGAGTCTTTAGAGTCCTACACAGGGGTTTCCTGGCTCATGCGAAACGGAGTAGGAGCACATATGTGATATGTGCGGGACCGAGATTGATACGATATAAGATACCGTATTCTATTCTCGCGATTTGTAACATTGATCGGTTGTATGCGATATAGCCGGGTTATCGGATCAAGTGTTGATTCGATAAGTTGTTACACATGATATTAGTCGGTTATAGCCGGTTATTAAATCAAGAGTTGATTTAATAATTTAATGTAGAATTATATATTTGATATATTACATTACATTAACTAGTATTAGCTCACTTAAGATTTATTTTCTCACTTGATTGTGCATAAATGTATATGTGATATATATTTGTGTACATATGATTGTGTCATGCTTGATGATACATCAAAGATGGGTGTATGAGACTTATACCAAGATTAGGGTAAAGATTAGGGTTTTGTTTATATCTTAAGAATAACAAAAGAGAAAGACTTTGTCAAAGTTCTCAAGCTTTCATGAAGCTTGTGGAAACATTGACAAAGTCAACTATTTTGTCATTCTTAAGGATATTTAGTTAACCCAACCCTTAACCATATACCTTGGTCAATTCTCTACATGAGTTAAGCATGATAGCTTAACTCACCCATGGTTACATTATTGAGGAAATAATTCATATGATGATATTATTCTTTCTTCTTCTTCTTCTTCATCAAGCTCCATCAAAAGCTTATAAGCTCTAATGGTGCCATGAGAAAAAGAGTGAGAAAATCAATTCTAAAGTGAGCCCACCTCCTACTTCTTCATCCCCTACAACTTGCCATGCAGTAGAGTGTGTTCTCTTCACAAAGTTCATGACCTAGTGAAGGAATAGCTTGAGTTAGTGTCTTCCCGACGTAGATCATCTTCGGCCTCGATGCCATCGAAGCAAGCACGTTCGTTCTTCTTGTGAAGCTTCTCTAGAGTCCGGAGTTCACGATCGTAGCGATAGGGACATCTACACGGAGCTTAAGAAGTGAAGGACCGGATCTACAAAGGTTGTAATCCCTCTCACTTTGTGTTAATGAGTTTATCATGTTAGTTTTCGCCTAAACTCTAGTTTAAAGATCTGGCTTTGGGTTGTTCGGCACGGCTAAATTTTTAATCGGGCATGGTTGATGCCTCGTAGAACTTTTTGAGCGTGCCTAGCAACCGTACATATATTCCCTAGAGGGCATTACTGTACATGTGATGTATATTGTAGTGGATGCTTTGACATATATAGGGAGGACTTTCTTGCTCGACATGATAGTATGCTATCTGGTTCCTCTTTATCATAACATGTACACTTACAGTCTCTCTATTACATGTTGATAAAGCCCTTAGGATGAGTACTTGACTATCAGGATTATGATGCAGATCATACTAGTGGGGACAGGGTAGTCGGCAAATACATCCTTCAAATGTTCCTAGTCGTGGGGGTAACGAGACAGGGCATCGATACTCAAGAGTAGACTAGCGTATACGCTTCTCGACCCATATGACGGGCAATGGATGGTCCCATATCCATTGGTGTTTAACATCAGAGAAGGTATACGGGTGCTCAGTGGAGACTAGGTACACTGAACAGACTCCCCGAGAACTCCTAGATGGTATTGTACCTATCGTCGGATAGCAGTTCTCTGGTGACACTGGTACAGGTTAGTCTGTACATTCGAGATCATCATAGAGTCTTGTGTGATTCCCACTGTGCTTTGGTTTCCACCATACCACGGTCAATTGATCGTGCAAAAAGGTGGTTTATTGGTACAGTCCCGAGTCACATGGAGGCAATAAGCGATAGGAGGGGTTTCGTCTCTCCCGGTATTGGGAGTTGATGTTGCGCTATGCTCGATTGGCTATAACAGGAAATCCCTGGCCACGGTTGCTGAGATCTACTGGTAAGTGTTATCAGTAGTTTCTCGAACCTTTATGGACCTTGCATCGGCATGACTTATCAGGCTATTGGGATATGACGTTATACCACCACCAGGCTGTGATATGCGACATATCAGACGAAGAGACCGGACTGTACGGTAGTGTTACTGATTGGATTCACAGGAGTACGGGCAGGCTTGCTTGTTGATCTTCTGATCGCTCAATACCCGGGTGGCCATTACGTTTAGCAGACCGCTTGCGACTTATGGGTGTTTGATATGATCATCACCTACTGCCTGCGTATTGACGAGTCTTTAGAGTCCTAAACAGAGGTTTCTTGGTACATGCGAAACGGAGTAGGAGCACATATGTGATTTTTGCGGGACCGAGATTAATGCGAGTATGTGATACCGCATTCTATTCTCGCGACTTGTGACACTGGCCGGTTATATGTGATATAGCCGGGTTATCGGATCAAGTGTTGATTCGATAAGTTGTTGCATTTGATATTAGTCGGTTATACAGAATATAGCCGGATTATTAAATCAAGTGTTGATTTAATAATTTAATGTATAATTATATATATTTGATATATTAAGTTACATTAACTAATATTCATTCACTTAAGATTTCTTTTCTCACTTGATTTGTGCATGTTTATATATGTGATCTATATTAGTGTACAAAGTTTTGTGTTATGCTTGATGATACAAGATTCATGGGTGTGTGTATGACTTACAACATGCTAAGTAATAATCTAGGGTTTTTAATTTCTTAAGTAATTCAAAAATTGGTTGCATTTGGTCAAGGCTAGAAACTTGGAGAAGCTTTGCTAACCATTGACTAAGTCCACAAGTTTTGTTTTAGTAAAGATATTTATAAACCCAACCATTATAGCTAACCATGGTTTACTCTCTACAAGGTTTAGCATATGATGTTAACTCACCCATGGTTCCTATTCTCCACTTGATTTTGATCATGGGATATTTCTTCATCTTCTTCCTCAAAAGCCCACTAGCTTTTGGAAAATGGAGAAAAGATTGTGAGAAAGAAAAAAATAAAGAGAGCCCATTTCCTACTTCATCATCCTTTACTATTAGCCATTTAGTTTAGGGTGTTTGCTTCACTAAACCCTAATTTAGTGAAGAGGTAGCATGGGCTTGTGTCTCCTCGACGTAGATCATCTTCGGTCTCGAAGACTTCGAGCAAGTTTGCGTCTTTCATCTTGAGGATCCTCTTAAGAGTTCGGGAGATCATTACTCACAGTGAAGGGATGTCTACACGGAGCATTTGAAGTGAAGGACCGGTCTACAAAGGTTGTATTCCTTGTTCACTTGTTTGTAAAGTTGATTGCATTCAGTATCGTCGGATTTTCTAGTTACGATTCTAGGGTTAGGGTTATCTAGCAAGGCAAATTTTTAAATTGGCATGAACGATGCCTCCCGAAACCTTGCAGTCGTGCTAGGAAACACTACAAATCCTAGTACAGAAAAGAAAATAAGTACAAGGGTGACATCGACCACAACCCGTTCGTGCGCCAAATAAATAATATACAAACGGGCAGTGACGGCAATCCACATGCCGGACACTCGCCCCGCAATATCAAATGTACAAATGAAACTAAATTGTACTACCATTGCACCCAACCTATCCACCACGACGATCCAACCACAACCACAGCACAACACAGAACATCAACGTGAATGTCACACTCACAAACCCGTCTAAAAGCCATTTAGCTATTAGACGAGTTGTACCGTTCTAATGACATTCACGATCCCAGATAGAAATGTATATTCTGAAAAATATGACATTAGAATTCCGCACGCAATTAGAAAACATAACCAATTTCCAAAACCATGAAAAAACACTCAGCTAAAGTTCCAAAAACCGACCGTTTAAAGACAATTCGGAAGTCCGAATCAAAACGAAACGCGCCCGAACCTTCGTGGGGAGTTAGAGCACAAAATTAACTTCGAGTTGGGGGTGTAAAGGGGGTAGCCTACCCCTGAGGCCACCATGAGGTGGCCAGGGGGTGAGACAGACCCGAAACTACCCAAGCTGGGGAAGTTTCGAGTCCCCACCGCCAAGACCACCTTGTGGTGGCCTTGGGGAGTGGGCCCAACCGTTCGGTCCCGCTCAGGGTTTACCTTGGGTGCTCATGCACCACTCCGCGGCTTCTCAGTTCAAACCGTGAGCCCTCGGGATGTGGAAACATCTCAAACTTTCAGCTTTTGGAACTGTTTTTGTCGACAGTTTTTGCACGACAAAACGACAGATTTCTAATGTCGCAATGAGTTAACTAAGGCTTATAGAGTGGCTCTAATACCATTTTGGGTTATGCAAGCGCCCCGGCTATTAAACTGTGGCCATTGCGGAACAAAAATTTTCAAAACCGACGCTAGAACAATCCGATAACCCGGATCGACCCATAAGCCCTAGATAACAAAAACATGCATAGGAGCTAAACTAAGGGGTTAGAGTGATTATACCGAATCTATCCGTGTCCTTCGGTCTTCAACCACCTTCCCAAGTTCCTAGAGGCCTCCTTGATCAAGTTTGATCTCCGGTCTCCTTACATCGAAGACGATCCACCCTAGAGTCTATGAATCGAGCTCCAACCTCATATTCGAGGTAACTAGGGTACCTAGATTGCTATACTAGATACCGTAGAAGAAGTAGAGAGTGATGAAGGATTAATTTGTCTCAAGACACCTAAGGTTTCTCAACACATGAGAGGGTTTGGGTGGAGGGAGAAGAAGATGCCATGAGGATGAGAGTGACGAAACTCAAGAAAGAAAATGGCTAAGTCTTTTTCTTTGTTGTGAGATTTATTTTTGTGTTAATTCTTTTCAATAATTGAAGCCATCCACATAAATATCCCATGGCTCCAAAATATCTAGAGTCAACCAAAAATATCTCAAGTCAACAAAATCTCACAATAAACAAAAATTTAATCATGCTTAGAAAAGTAACCATGGGTCACTAATAAGCCATGCCACCAAAAATGCAATAAACACCTCATCCTACACGTCAATAATCTTTTAATCCAAAAAGTCTAAACCATAATGATGTGTAATCTTCTAAAAGTAATCTTGTAAGAAATTACAAGAATACCCCTCATCCGTATATACATACCCACATCCGTATTCCGAAGAATACGAATACAATGAGACAAAAATAATCCGACAATATAATACTAGGATCCGGCATAAACCAAAGCCTACTAGTATTATCCGTCTAAACATCATCCGTGCACAAGTACACGCATATGATTGAACCCTTCCGTAAAACCATACGGCCTCTACATCGTTTTGCACGAAGCAGGGAAACCCTCTGTGTAGGAATCTAAAGACTCGTCAATACGCTGGCAGTGGGTTTAACCACAAGCACGTTAGCGGCACTAGCTGTACGTAACGGCTACCCAGGTATTGAGTGAAAGGGAGGCCGACGAGCAAACTCATCTTGAAACTGTTAGTGTATATGCCCTAGAGGCCATTACTGTATCATACTAGTTTGTATATTACTTAATGGAAGCTTGGGATATTCACCTTGTATAAACAATCTTGCTCAATATAGTAGTATGCTACTTGGTTTGTTTCTGCTTCAATGTGTACATGTGTTTATTTTGCGATATCACCTATACGCATTAGTGGAGCCCTTAGGATCTTTGCTTAATTACCAGCGTTATGATGGCAGTCACACTAGTGGGGGCTGGGTAATCTATAAGCACATCCTTATACAGGTCCCTAGTCGCAGGACTATCGAGACAGGGCATCGATACTCCGGAGTAGACTAGCGTATGCGCTTCTCATCCCAGTGTGGGAGATGGTCTGTCCCACAGCCATCAGTACGTCGTACTAGAGATAGTATACGGGTGCTCGTTAGGTTACGAGTACACTGGACAGGACTCGTCGGGAACTTACAGGTTGGTATTATACCTATCGTCAGTTTTCAGTTCCCAGGTGACATGAGTACAGCTTAGTCCGCTGACTTGACACTGGCACTTCTCCTCGAGTGTGTTCCCACTGCACTTTGATCACTACCCTACCACGGCTCAAAGGAGTCGTGCAAACAGGTAGTGGTTGGGTGCAGTCCCGAAGCACTTGGAGGCAGTGACGGTTAGACAGGATTCGTCTCTCCCGGTATTAGGGGTTGACATCGCGCTGTGTCTAGGAGAGCCATTACACGAGTAGTCCCTGGCCAGGGCAAGCGAGATATACTGGTAGTCTTCCAGTGTTATCTCAGGGTGTTTTGGGCTTCACTCCGACACGACTTGTACCGCTATTGGGGGACTGACGTTTTACCGCCCCCTAGGCCCGACATGCGATGTATCAGACGAACAGACCGGACTGTACGGAGAATGTCACATTCAGACTCAGTAGGAGTTCAGATGGGGTTCACCTCGTCAGCTTTCTTGTCGGCATCTACCTGGGGACCGTTACGCACAGCTAGTGCCGCTTGCGGTCTGTGGTTAAACCCACTGCCAGCGTAGTGTCGAGTCTTTAGAGTCCCACACAGAGGGTATTTGCCTCTGGGCAAAACAGAGTAGAGGTCGCATGGTTTTGCGACAGGGTTCGTTCTCATCCGCGCACTTGTGCACGTTTGGAGTCCGGACGGATATTGCCAGCGGGCTCTGGTTTGAGCCGGATACTGGTATATGTTTTTGGGTTACTTTTATCTCTCAGTATTCATGTTCCTCGGAACAAGAATACAGGTGTGTATGCACAGTTGTTTGAGGCAGAAGAAGAGGTTTTTCATTAGGGTTTCGGAACGGGTGCGCATGCACAGTTGACAGTCCTCTTTTTTCCAAACCCTAATGAATTAGTGAGATATCTATTAATAATAGTAATTAAATGAAATTATGTTATGGTTGGTTTTGTTGACTTGTTGACCATGGTTGACTTGTTGACCATGGTTGAATGTTTGACCATCATCATTATTTTGCAAGGATGCTCCTTGATTCTTGCCAACATTCATTTAATGAAGTATGATAGTGGTCATTCCAAAACAACCATCAACTATTCTCATTTGAATTATTATTACTAATTAGATAATTCTTTTTCTTTTGATATGGTTGCAAAAAGGAAAAAGATAGCTCATTCTATCATAATCATTCTCTCTCCTCACTTCATCTTCTTCTTCCTCAAGCTCAAGGAGAATCCTTCTCATGTGTTGAGAATCCCTCTTCTTGAAAAGAAAACAACCCCTAGACACTCTCTACTCACTCTAGGATCAAGGGTTTAGCAAGCCGGAGATTCTAGTTCACTCAAAGTTCGAGGAAGAGCCCAAAGGTTGAACCCTCAGGTGGATCCATCTTCGACGGAAGAAGGCGACGAGGAAAGAACCATCAACCTCTACAAAGTTTGAAGAAGAAGGAGTTCAAGTTTAGGTATAACCATCTTTCCGAGTAGCTAACTCTCTTTTGCATGTTAGCTAGTTTTAGTTTAGGAAAAGATCCCGACTTTGTTAGTCCATGTTGCCCCATGCGCTAAAAATTTGATTTTTATACCGTTTCCGCCTCCCCGTAAGTACTGGGGGTCGCAACGTGGACTTACAGTGGTATCAGAGCCTAACTAAACTTAAACTAGCTTGGTAGCGAAGTGTTTGGAAGTTCGAAACCGAAAAATCGCAAAACCGGAAAAACAAAAACCGTAAGTTTCTGTTGAAATTTTTTGTGCTCTAAAAGTAAAACTTTGTACTCCTAAAATCGGCTCAGGGTTTTGTGAGAACACCCACAAAAAACGATCCCATGAATCGTTCAAACCGCCGCGGATCCGCGGCCTCATCTATTCTCGTCGCCGCGGATCCGCCGCCGTTTAGCCTCTTCATGTGATCGTGTTTTGTGCAGTGTTCATCTGGTAGCGTTTTGGGATTTTTCAAATATGTTATATGTGCCCAGATTTTCCAGAGAAGAAATTTACTTTTGGGGTCCTATAAATCCGTATTTTTTTTCGAACTTCGCTACACTTTGGCTATGTTGGTTATATCTGTGATGTTTGCATGTATTGAACGTCGGCTAATCGCTATAAGTCGATTAGTCGGGGTTATACATCTCTGTGATCTGTGCTTGATATTGGAATGTGTATATGAATGTGTTGGACCGTCGCGGGTGAATAGCCGGGGTGGATGTGAGATGAGCTTTTGTTTTTCTTTCATTCATTTGTAAATGTAAATTGATGTAATAATATTATTTGTATGGCCGCACAACCGGGTCGGGGTTGTAGCCGTCATTGTATAATTCTTTTTACTGTTTTTGCTCCTAGGATAGACCCATGGAGGGGTGCACAAACTACCGGGTACTTGGCGGGTAGTTTGCCGCACCCGTAGGGGTCTTGGGTGGGGTTTTGGCTATTCACCGCGACCGTGTAATCCGCTTTTCGTTGCAGGCTCGAACGGATTGCGGATTCCTAGTATATCCAATGTATTCATCTGTGATCTGTAATGTCTATCATTGCTTTATATTTAGGCATTGCTTATGTTTTACAGCCGCGCTAGACCAGCCCCCGCTCTGTCGTTAGTTAAGTAACCTAACGAGTGATGACGGGACCCCGTGGCGAATGCGAATGGCATAAGCGTACGTCATATTTTGGTTGTTTTCTGCAATGGTAGGATTAAATGATGGGACGCATTAAAAGAACTAATGCAAGAATATCACACATTAAAAGAACTAATGCAAGATAATAAACCAAGTTAAAGTCGTTGGAACACTTTCGAAAAACCACTCGGTTCTTTTCAAAACTAACTTTTAAATGCGGAGCTTGAGCCACTCCTTCTAAAAGCTATCTCGTTCCATCGATTATATCAAGTTCACTACGTTCACGGTTTCGCCAAAACCATCCGTAGCCCTCCGTCGTTTCATATGAATATTCAACAGTATTCAAGCTGTGTTTGTTGGCCTTAGTCAAGGCACAGTGTTTGGTAGCTTGTAGGTATTCATATGTTGCATAGGTAGAATGCGTTGGTTTGGAACAGTCGTATTGCCTTGTTGGCCATTGTCAAGGGTATATACGGGTGGGTTCAAATTAACCTGGATAACGACGGGTAGAACTTGACATGTGACTTATGATTTGTTGGCCTTAGTCAAGGTCATAAGAGCATGGGGCAAAAATCCACATCGGGAGTTTCATAAGTACTGAAACTTGCTAGATTTGCATACCATTTGGAGTGTGATGATTCTGGTAGGATTCCTTCAGTTTCGTCACGCGATGATATTTGGATCCCGATCCTACTGTGAGTATATGCTACTCCTCGGGAAATTTCTCACTAAACGATCAATGCTATAAACCTAGTAGGTGCCTAGAAAGGTGTTAGCGGGGCTACGCCCCCAGGGAAAAGAGGTTCTTAAATTAAGGAACTTCGCGAAAGCGTTGGAAAACCTCCCTCGAAGTACCGACACTGGCCTGGCTGAACGGTTAAGCAAGTATTGTGCGGTGGGATTGATCCCGGCTAATTCTTCCTTTGTGGTTTGAGGAGGGATTCGAGAGACAGTGGGAGCCATCCTGTTTAGACAAATTAAAAACCATTCTAAACTTGCAAGAGCATCGTGCTAAAGTGTTTCTTCTCTCCCCCCTGCAGCGACCAAATTCGAAATGACTGGACTTAAGTTACTTCTAACTAAAAACATACTGACAGGGCCAAACTACAAAGATTGGCTCAGGAATGTAAAATTGGCAATCACTTACGACAAGCTGGGGTATCTTCTTACCACCAAAGCTCCCCCCGTCCCAGGTCCCACCTCCAGCGTCGCGGATAAGGAAATCAGTAAGACTTGGGAGATTGATTGCGCGAAGGCCAGGTGCCTCGTGCTTGCCTCTATGGACAACGAACATCAGAGGAGACATGAGAATATGGACCTCGAGTCCATATTTCTCCATACAAAAGAACTGTATGGAGAGCAGTCTCGTATCGCAAGATACGAAGTGTCGAAGAAGTTGTTTTCGACAAAGTTGGTCGTCGGATCATCGGTAGCGGACCACGTGCTTAAGATGATTGGCTACACAGAGGAGCTCGCGGAACTTGGGACCACGTTGGACAGTGAACTCTATACGGATTTAATTCTCCAGTCCCTTCCATCCACTTACGCCCAGTTTATACTGAACTTCAACTTACAAGAAAAGGAAGTTGAACTTTCAGAACTCCTCAACATGCTGAGGAGCGTAGAGGGCACCCTACAGAAGGGTAGGGAAACACCCGCTTTGTTTGTAGGAGGATTTTCTTCCTCTAGGTCCAAGGCGAAAGCCAAGGGAAAGAGGAAGAAAGCCCCCGCCAAAGCAAGAGGCGGTGTTAGTAAAGTGGGTACGAAGGGAAAGGAAAAGGCAACAAAGATTGCGGGGAAGCTTGTTGGAAAGGAAGAATGCTTCTATTGTCATAAGAGTGGACACTGGAAGAAAGATTGCAGGGCTTGGAAGGCCAGGACACAGGAACTGAAGCAGGTTGCGGCTTCAGCTTCAGGTGTGTATGTTATTGAAAACTGTCTTTCTATAAACTCTACTTCCTGGGTATTGGATACCGGATCAGGATCTCATATCTGTAATTCTTTGCAGACGTTGAGAAACCGTAGGTTTTTGAAGGCAGGTGACATGACCCTCAGAGTTGCGAACGGAGCTAGCATGGATGCTAAAGCCGTGGGGGACTATCACCTGGGAATGTCAGATGGACATGTTTTGGTTTTGCGTAATTGCTTTTTTGTACCCAACGAAACTTGTAATATCATTTCTGTATCTTTGGTTTCTAAAGAAGGTTATGAATTTGCGTTTATAAGTAATGTTGTAAACTTTCACCTTAATCAAGTTTTGATTGGGTCAGGTACACTGAGCAATGGTATATACGTATTAAACTAACCACAGATTTTCAATGTCCAGAATACACACAAAAGAAAGTCTCCAGATATCAATCAGGCTTTCTTATGGCATTGTAGACTGGGTCATATCAATGAGACACGGTTGACTAAGTTACATAAAGAAGGATACTTGGATCCGTTCGAGTATCAGTCTTATGCCACTTGTGAATCCTGTCTCATGGGAAAGATGACAAAGACTCCGTTCACTGGACACGGAGAAAGAGCGAGCGAGCTCTTGGGACTCATACACAGTGACGTGTGTGGTCCAATGTCTACACATGCGCGAAGCGGTTATTCATACTTCATTACTTTCACAGACGATTTCTCTAGGTATGGACATGTCTTCTTAATGAAGCACAAATCCGAGGCCTTTGAAAAATTTCGGGATTACAAGAATGAAGTTGAAAAACAAACAGGCAAAAGTATCAAGATCCTAAGATCGGATCGAGGTGGTGAATACTTGAGTGCCGAGTTCCTGAATTATTTAAAGGAGAACGGAATTCGCTCTCAGCTTACTCCTCCATACACTCCGCAACACAACGGTGTATCGGAGAGACGGAACCGAACCCTATTGGATATGGTACGTTCCATGATGAGTAAGGCCGAGTTACCGCGATCTTTCTGGGGTTATGCACTAGAAACAGCTGCACATCTCTTGAACCAAGTTCCTACTAAGACAGTGCCTACCACACCATATCAGATGTGGAGTGGGAAGAAACCCTGTCTTAAATCCTTTAAGACATGGGGAGGTCCGGCTTTTGTAAAAAAGCAGCATGCGGATAAGCTCGAGGCACGCTCAGTACAGTGCAAGTTTGTGGGATACCCAAAGAACTCCAAGGGGTATCTATTCTATTACGCAGAGGAGCAAAAAGTCCTTGTTTCTCGTCATGCCCGTTTCTTGGAAACTGAGTTTTTAGAAAATCAGATAAGTGGGAGCGCAGTAGAACTGGATGAAATTCCAGAACCTCAGACTATTACTGAAAGATTAGTGGAACCAGAGGGTTCAAAAGAACAGGACATTCCTATGCCACTCCGCAGAAGTAGTAGGCAGTCTCATCCGCCCGAGAGATACTACGGTTTTCTCATAGACGGGGATAGAGAGGATTGCATCATAGACTATGATGAGCCTACTAGCTTCCAGCAGGCCGTTCAGAGCGTTGACTCGGTAAAATGGCTGGATGCAATGCGGACCGAAATGGAGTCCATGTACACCAACAAAGTATGGACGTTGGACATTGCTCCAGACGGGGTAAAACCCGTAGGATGCAAGTGGATCTTCAAAAGGAAGATTGGTGTAGATGGACAGGTTGAGACCTATAAAGCTAGACTTGTAGCAAAGGGTTTCCGTCAAAGACCTGGTTTGGACTATGACGAAACCTTTTCTCCAGTGGCTATGCTGAAATCCATTCGGATCCTTCTTGCCATTGCTGCCTTCCATGATTATGAGATTTGGCAGATGGACGTAAAAACCGCTTTTCTAAATGGAAATTTAGAGGAGTGTGTCTATATGGATCAGCCAGAGGGTTTCATTCAGAGTGGGAGCAGCGGAAAGGTGTGCAAGTTGCTTAAGTCCATCTATGGACTAAAGCAGGCATCGCGGAGTTGGAACATCTGTTTTGATGAGACGGTCAAGGAATTTGGCTTTATCAAAAATCCAGATGAACCATGCATCTATAGTAGATTTGTAGCGAGAACTGTAGTATTCCTCGTTTTATACGTGGATGACATTCTCTTAATAGGAAATGACATTCCTATGCTACAATCTGTCAAGGGGTTCTTGTCACACAGGTTCTCCATGAAAGACCTGGGTGATGCCTCATACATCCTGGGGATCCGGATCCATCGTGATAGATCCAAGAGGATATTAGGACTTTCACTGTCCAGGTACATCGACACCGTACTGAAAAGATTCAGTATGCAAGATTCCAAGCGCGGTAACCTACCGGCTTGTCACGGGATCACCCTCTCTAAAGAGATGTCTCCCAAGACTGATTTGGAGAGGGATCGCATGTCTATTATACCCTACGCTTCTGCGGTAGGCTCTATAATGTATGCGATGTTGTGTACCAGACCGGATGTAGCTTATGCACTGAGTGTAGTAAGCCGGTATCAGTCAAACCCTGGGGAGAAACACTGGATAGCAGTAAAGAACATTCTCAAGTACCTGAGGAGGACTAAGGAGATGTTCTTGGTGTATGGCGGAAAAGACCTCCAGATCGAGGCCTTTGCTGACTCCAGCTTCCAGAGTGACAAGGATGATTCCAAGTCCATGTCGGGTTTTGTCTTTACCCTCAATGGAGGGGCGGTGTGTTGGAAGAGTTCCAAACAGGAAACCGTTGCAGACTCGACGATGGAAGCGGAATACATCGCTGCATCTGATGCCGCAAAAGAAGCTGTCTGGATGAGGAAGTTCTTGAAAGAACTTCAGGTGGTTCCGTCCATTGTTGACCCAATACCTTTGTATTGCGACAACAACGGGGCTATAGCTTTAGCGAAGGAACCCAGGTCCCATCAGAGATCCAGGCACATCTTGAGGCGGTATCACCTGATCAGGGAGATCGTGGATCGCAAGGAGATCGAGGTTCGGAGGGTTGCTTCAGAAGAAAACACTGCAGATCCATTCACCAAGGCCCTACCCTAGACTCAGTTCGAGCGGCTGATCGAGATGATAGGTCTTCGATACGCCAGTACATGGCCTTAGTGCAAGTGGGAGATTGTTAGTGTATATGCCCTAGAGGCCATTACTGTATCATACTAGTTTGTATATTACTTAATGGAAGCTTGGGATATTCACCTTGTATAAACAATCTTGCTCAATATAGTAGTATGCTACTTGGTTTGTTTCTGCTTCAATGTGCACATGTGTTTATTTTGCGATATCACCTATACGCATTAGTGGAGCCCTTAGGATCTTTGCTTGATTACCAGCGTTGCGATGGCAGTCACACTAGTGGGGGCTGGGTAATCTATAAGCACATCCTTATTCAGGTCCCTAGTCGCAGGACTATCGAGACAGGGCATCGATACTCCGGAGTAGACTAGCGTATGCGCTTCTCATCCCAGTGTGGGAGATGGTCTGTCCCACAGCCATCAGTACGTCGTACTGGAGATAGTATACGGGTGCTCGTTAGGTTACGAGTACACTGGACAGGACTCGTCGGGAACTGACAGGTTGGTATTATACCTATCGTCAGTTTTCAGTTCCCAGGTGACATGAGTACAGCTTAGTCCGCTGACTTGACACTGGCACTTCGCCTCGAGTGTATTCCCACTGCACTTTGATCACTACTCTACCATGGCTCAAAGGAGTCGTGCAAACAGGTAGTGGTTGGGTGCAGTCCCGAAGCACTTGGAGGCAGTGACGGTTAGACAGGATTCGTCTCTCCCGGTATTGGGGGTTGACATCGCGCTGTGTCTAGGAGAGCCATTACACGAGTAGTCCCTGGCCAGGGCAAGCGAGATATACTGGTAGTCTTCCAGTGTTATCTCAGGGTGTTTTGGGCTTCAGTCCGACACGACTTGTACCGCTATTGGGGGACTGACGTTTTACCGCCCCCTAGGCCCGACATGCAATGTATCAGACGAACAGACCGGACTGTACGGAGAATGTCACATTCAGACTCAGTAGGAGTTCAGATGGGGTTCACCTCGTCAGCCTTCTTGTCGGCATCTACCTGGGGACTGTTACGCACAGCTAGTGCCGCTTGCGGTCTGTGGTTAAACCCACTGCCAGTGTAGTGTCGAGTCTTTAGAGTCCCACACAGAGGGTATTCGCCTCTGGGCAAAACAGAGTAGAGGTCGCATGGTTTTGCGACAGGGTTCGTTCTCATCCGCGCACTTGTGCACGTTTGGAGTCCGGACGGATATTTCCAGCGGGCTCTGGTTTGAGCCGGATACTGGTATATGTTTTGGGGTTACTTTTATCTCTCAGTATTCATGTTCCTCGGAACAAGAATGCAGGTGTGTATGCACAGTTGTTTGAGGCGGAAGAAGAGGTTTTTCATTAGGGTTTCGGAACGGGTGCGCATGCACAGTTGACAGTCCTCTTTTTTCCAAACCCTAATGAATTAGTGAGATATCTATTAATAATAGTAATTAAATGAAATTATGTTATGGTTGGTTTTGTTGACTTGTTGACCATGGTTGACTTGTTGACCATGGTTGAATGTTTGACCATCATCATTATTTTGCAAGGATGCTCCTTGATTCTTGCCAACATTCATTTAATGAAGTATGATAGTGGTCATTCCAAAACAACCATCAACTATTCTCATTTGAATTATTATTACTAATTAGATAATTCTTTTTCTTTTGATATGGTTGCAAAAAGGAAAAAGATAGCTCATTCTATCATAATCATTCTCTCTCCTCACTTCATCTTCTTCTTCCTCAAGCTCAAGGAGAATCCTTCTCATGTGTTGAGAATCCCTCTCCTTGAAAAGAAAACAACCCCTAGACACTCTCTACTCACTCTAGGATCAAGGGTTTAGCAAGCCGGAGATTCTAGTTCTCTCAAAGTTCGAGGAAAAGCCCGAAGGTTGAACCCTCAGGTGGATCCATCTTCGACGGAAGAAGGCGACGAGGAAAGAACCATCAACCTCTACAAAGTTTGAAGAAGAAGGAGTTCAAGTTTAGGTATAACCATCTTTCCGAGTAGCTAACTCTCTTTAGCATGTTAGCTAGTTTTAGTTTAGGAAAAGATCCCGACTTTGTTAGTCCATGTTGCCCCATGCGCTAAAAATTTGATTTTTATACCGTTTCCGCCTCCCCGTAAGAACCGGGGGTCGCAACGTGGACTTACAGAAACCCCTACTGAGCCGGACAGTGAAATATCCGTACAATCCTGTCCGTTCTTCTATGAGTATCGCATATCGAGTCTAGGGGGTGGATAAAGTCGGACCCCTAATAACGCACCATCTAGTGTCGGTATGAAGTCCATCACCCACTGAAAAACTACTAATCCGAATCAGTAATTCTCAACTACCTTAGCCAAGCAGATGGCCACCCATGCACAACGCGACATAAACCCACAATATCGGGAGAGACGCATCCCCTGACGATCTGCTCACTGCCTCCATGTGGCTCGGGACTGCACCTAACTAAAACCCGTTTGCACGACTCCTTTGAGCCGTGGTAGGGTAGTTATCAAAGCACAGTGGGAACTCACACGAGACAAATAACGTTCTCAGGTCAATATACTAACATGTACACATGTCACCTGGGAATTGCTATCTGACAATATGTATAATACCAACTAGCATGTTTCCGGCTAGTCCGTCCGGTGTACTCATAACCCAATGAGCACATGTATACATCTTGGGTGAACAAACTGACTCCAATGGCTTATGAGACTGGCCACCGCCCCTCGTCGGGGTCTCGATCAGTATACACCAGTCTCCTCTGGAGTATTGATGCCCAGTCTCGAAACTCCCTCGACTAGGGACATTTAAGGATGTGCCTATAGACCACCCAGCTCCCATGTATATGATCGCTATCATAGTGCTAGTAGTCAAGCAATAATCTTATAGGCTCTATCTGTAGGATGGCCTAGCACGACAGCGAGGTTTCGGGAGGCAATGTCCATGTCGTTTTCAAAAAATTGCCATGCTAAACAACCCTAACCCTAGAATCTTTACTAGAGATTTAGACGAAACAACATGTAAACAACTTTACATCTAAGTGAATATGGAATACAGCCTTTGTAGACCAGTCCTTCACTTCAATAGCTCCGTGTAGTAGTCCCTTCGCTCCAAGTAGTGATCTTCCGGACTCTAGAATGGCTCCACAAGATGAAAGGAACAAGCTTGCACGAAGTCTTCGAGGCCGAAGATGATCTACGTCGAGGAGACACCAACCCAAGCTACCTCTTCACTAATTAGGGATTAGTGAAGCTAACAACCTAAAGTAAATGGCTAATCTACTAGAGGATGATGAAGTAGGATTTTTGCTCACTTTAGAATTCTTTTTCTCACTAATTTTCCTCACTTCCTCAAAACCTAGAGAGCTTAGCTCTTGATGAAGAAGAAGATGAAGAGATAATGTTGTGTGTGAGAATAGCAATCATGGGTGAGATAATATCTCATATTAACCCTTGTAGAGGCATAACCATGGCTAATTAGAATGGTTGGGTTAATAAATATCTTAAGTAAAACAAAATTAGTGGACAAAGTCAATGGTTCCACAAGCTTCAACCATGAACAAATTTCCATCTAATTTTAGATTTACTTTAAATAAATAAACCCTATGTTAAAATGCGCATGGTGTAAGTCTCATACACCCAGGTTGCATGTATAATCAAGCATGACACAATAATATATATCACATATATATTAAGTGTACACAAGTGAGAAAAAGAAATACTTAAGTGTACAAATATTAGTTAATGTATGTTAATATATCAAATATATAATTATACATTAAATTACTAAATGAACACTTGATTTAATAATCCGGCTATATCACATATAACCGACTAATATCATATGTATCAACTTATCGAATCAACACTTGATTCGATAACCCGGCTATATCACATATTGTTGGGTTACGGCAGCGCCCCGGCCGTCAATCCGAGGCCATATTCGGAACAAAAACTTTTGAAACTTGGCGCTACCACAACCAATCATCTGGATCGAACCATTAACACTATACTAGCTAACTACAAAGAAGTTAGAATGGCTGTACCGATCGATCCGTGTCCTTCGGTCTTTAGCTACCATCCCAAGCTCCTCGCGGCATCTCCGATCTCGCTCGATCTCCGGTCTCCTCGTTGAAGTGGCACCACATCTAGAAATCTTTTTAAGGGCTCCTGCTTCAAACCGAAGCAACTCGGACATGAAGTTTGCTAGCCTACATATCAAAGGTGAAGTAGAGAATGTGTGTGATAATTTTGTCTCAATACATCCATTGGTTCTCAACTCATGAGATGGTATAGATGGAGGTTGAAGAATAAGCCATTAGAGAAAATGGTGAGCTCAAGAAGAAAGAAGAAGAAGAAGAGCTTGCTTGCTTATTATATGGGATAAATTGTCAGAGCTCTAGATAAATTAAAAACAAAACCCAAGCCATCCCTTGGCTGCCCCCCCTCTCTCTCTTCACATATCAATCCCACACAATAAATATTCAAGAGATTAGACATGGCACAAAAAATAACACCATGAGTCACCACAAATGCACATGCCACATTTAATGCTCTTGATTAAGATTTGCACTCACAATTTCCACTTAATAAACATTAATCCAAATGTTTAATATAATAAATAAAATGGCATCTTCTAAAGTAAACTCGTGACGGATCACAAGAATACCCCAAACCTGTATATATATACCCACATTCCTATTCCGGCTGAATACGAATGCAATGAGACTAAAGTAATCCAACAAATCTAATACTAGGATCCGGCTTAAACCAAAGCCCACTAGTATGATCCGTCCGATCTTGATCCGTGCACAAGTGCACGTATATGATCGAGCCCTGCCATAAAACCATACGGCCTCTACAACGTTTCGTCCGAACATGGGAAAACTTTCTGTGGGGGACTCTAAAGACTCGTAAATACGCTGGCAGTAAGTTTAACCACAAGCACGTCAGTGGTACTAGCTGTATGTAACGGCTACCCATGTATTGAACAAAAGGGAGGCTGATAAGCGAACTCATCCTGAAACCCTTCTGAGCCTATCTGTGACAATCTCCGTATAGTCTGGTCTGTTCGTCTATGAGTATCGCTTATCGGGCCTAGGGGGATGGTAAATGTCAGACCCCCAATAGCGGTATAAGTCGTGTCGGAGTGTAGCCCAGAACACCTTGAGAAACTACTGGAATACCTACCAGTAAATCTCACTTGCCTTGGCCAGGGACTTTGTGTAATGGCTCTCCTAAACACAGCGTGATATCAACCCCCAATACCGTGAGAGACGAATCCTATCTAACCTCCACTGCCTCCAGGTGCTTCGGGACTGCACCGAACTACTACCTGTTTGCACGACTCCTTTGAGCTGTGCTAGGGTAGCAATCAAAGAACAGTGGGAACGTACTTGAGGCAAACTAGCAATGTCAAGTCAACGGACTAAGCTGTACTCATGTCACCTAGGAACTGTTCCTGACGATAGATATAGTACCAATCAGCAGTGCCCCATGCGAGTCCGTCCGGTGTACTCGTAACCTAATGAGCACCTGTATACATCTTAGGTGATCCAACTGACACCAATGGCTTGTGAGACCAGCCACCACCCCTCGTCGGGGTCTCGATCCGTATACACTAGTCTGCTCATGGAGTATAGATGCCAAGTCTCGAAACACCCATAACTAGGGACACTTTAAGGATGTGTAT
Organism: Agapanthus africanus; assembly: GCA_030015575.1. Taxonomy (NCBI): domain Eukaryota; kingdom Viridiplantae; phylum Streptophyta; class Magnoliopsida; order Asparagales; family Amaryllidaceae; genus Agapanthus; species Agapanthus africanus. The sequence goes on from JASDDO010000024.1 coordinate 620,822,438, forward strand.
AGACTACCCAACTCTAACGTATATGATCGCCATCATACCGCTGGTAGTCAAGCAAGAATCCTATGGGCTCTGTCAACGTGTAATAGTGATCTGTAATGTCACCTGAAGCATGTACATGATGATAAAGACAAACAAGATAGAATACTATCATCTCGATTAAGACTGTTCTACCGGTATAGGTCCTCCCTCAATCATTGCAATCACATGCCTGTGATCCAATAATTTACTTGAGGGCATTATATCAAACAATCTCCCACTTGCACTTATGGCTAATTATTGCGATGTCGCATACTCACAACCCGTATGATACCGAACACCCAATGTCTCCCACTTGCACTTATAGCTCGTTTGTGAAACTATTGCGTTCGAGAAATAGCCTCAGTGAGTGGATCCGCTCTGATGTTTCTTTCTATGTCTCTCTATATCTCAAGTTCGCGGAGAAAGCTATATCCCGAAATGAGCAATACCTGTCTTAGAATATGTCTGGATATCTGATGGGACCCAGTTCACAAATGAACTCCAAATCCAGCAAACTTCTTAGACTGTTTGTAACATTTTAAAAATAATTAAATAAATAAAATTTGTTTAAGTGAATTTTAGGATTTTCGGTAAAGTAAAATGTATTTTTCGTAAAACAAAACCGTAATTATTTTTCAATATAAATTTAAAAATACCTATTTTAATTATGTTATTACTAGCAAATGTTGTTTATTTAGTCACTTATAAATTTTTAGTTTAATTAAATATTTTTCCTAAATTAATTGTTTTAAATATTAATATAAGCTTTATTTTTACACTAAATTAGTGTAAATTACAAATTTGAATGGTTTTAATTTGTAAAAATGAACCATGGCATATTAGAATTTAGTGTGTTTCATGCAAAATTTATTTGCAAATCTTTCCTTGTTTCTAGATTTTTCTTGAGTTATTTTAGAAAAGAAATAAAAAGAAATTAAGTAAAGTTGTGAAAAGACATTAAGATGATGACATTTTGGAGAGGTTTCTACACCATTTCTCATGTGTTTCTTCCTCTCTTTTCCCTACCTCTAGTGGCCGGCCATCACCCCAATGGCAGCCCCCCCCATTTCCCACTTCCTTTTATTACAAAAATCCGTCAAAAATTCAATAAAAATCCACAAAATCCTATTTATTTCCAATCCTTTATTCTTTGCTCTTGTTTACATGGATTTTGGAGATGGAAAGCATGCATTTTGGAGTCTCATTTTTATGTTTGGACTATATGTTGTGGAGGTATAAATCTTTCTCTTTTGATTTATTTCTATTAGATGTTTCTTTTAAAGCATAATTAGATTTATTAAATTAATTCTATTTGCAAATTTTAAAATTCAAGTTAGGGTTTGTAAATTAAAGTTGTGCATTTTATTAATTAAATAAGGTTATAATAGCTAGTTTAAAAATTTTTTAGAGTGGAAAAATCTTGCATGGTTGTTGTATAATTATTTGTTTATTCAAATTGTTTTAATTAAGCTATTTAGCTAACTAGGTTTTTTATAAAATGTGTATGTGGGTAATATAAAATTCTTATTAAGCTTGTTATCATTAGATTGTAGTTTTAATGAGAATATTAGCATGTTAATGGAATGAAAAACTTAGTTTGATCACTAGTTTCTTTTGATAATTGGAAAATACTAATAAAATGCTATTTTTGTTAACTAGATTTTGGAAATTCCTAAATAAAGGAGATTTAAAATATAATTTATGGTTTCATTATATCATTATCATCATGAATTGTAGTTTAAGACATTAAGCCATGTAAGATCATGTTTAATGCTGGAATTGTGGTATTTTGCTTGTAAGATGTTGAAAATTTCTAATGGTTGCAAACTAGAAATTTCAAATTAATACAAATTTATGTAATAAAAATATAGTAATGGGTTGTATAGTCTAGTTATACTATTTAATGAGTTTTATGACCATTGGTTTCATTTAAATGTCAAGTTTTGAAGAAAAAACGGTAAATTGGCATTTTCGGGTTTTACGAAATTGGACGGTTTGATCGATTTTTAGGGTTTCGATGGATTTAATCATGTTATATATTATAAGTAACGAGTTTTAAAACTATGAGTTATTGTTGATGTTATCTTGGTCCATCGGAATTTGTACGCCGATATCGAGCCATATTTGGTTCTTTTGCGTAGACGGGACATAGGTTTTAACCTATACTTGTTCCTTGCGTCGTTTTGACTTTTGTATGTGATTCAGTTACGATGCTATTTATATGTTTGCGTTTAGGTACCCCTCATGTGGACTGGGGGCGATGAAGAGGAGGATGGCGACACCGTCTTCGGCAGACATGGACCAGGTGGGTAGATGCATATCTACGGGGGAAGTCGGATGGATGGCGTTTAGCACCCCCGAAACGTAGATATCAGTATGACTTAATCACAATATGATACATATGACATGATATTTCTGAGGATAAATTAATGAGGTATATTTTTGATGGCAATGTTATATAATTGATGTATGCGATTACATCATAGCACCTTGATCATGACATGTGTTGATGATGATATTATACGAATAATGAGACACCTAGGAGATACTTGACCCGTACCCCGATATTGGGATACCATACGATGGATGTTACTGTACGAGGCATAGATATGATGATTGATCCGCACTCTTGTTTCGAGAAAACCGTACTACGTACGTAACGCTATTGAGGCTGGATCGCCGACTATTAGAGATATGGACTCAGACTTTAGGTGTACCCTTATTTCTTATCGACTAGTTCTTAGGTTTAGTTCTTTAGGAGGTTAGATGGTCATTAGTTAGGCTCGAGACATATAGTTGTAGTTGTATTTGTATATCGAATGAGTTGTTACTGCACATCTGTCGTTACATTCATACTGTAATCATAATGTTGCATGTTCTTACAAATGTTTCTTTAATCAGAATCAAACTCTGCCTGTTAGGACACTAGCACCATTACCGATGATGCGCATATTCCACGCTCACTTATTTGCCGGCTCACACACATCAGCATCGGTAATTGCTATGTCACGTACACTTTAAATCATATTATCTTTTATTGATAGAATCAGTTAACAACTAGACCGATATAATATTGTGATTACTCTATGGTGTTAGTATAGACATGGCATTGATTAATTAGACATTTCATGCATTCATATTTCCATATTATCATGCAGTATTATGGGCATATGCCGACACTTATCATATACTTACTCATGATTTTGGGACTCTGGTTTTCTATGAGATTTCTGGATTTTGGGGAAAACCGCAAGAATATATAAAACTTCTCTCTCTCCTCCTCCTCTCTTTTTAAAATATAAGATGCGGTTTTCTCATGATGTATGTGTCGTCCACCATGAGATTTCATGTTTTCTGTTGGATTTCGAGACCCGATTCGAGGAGTGGATGAACCGTCTCGGGTACATGGTGGGCCCGGTATGGTACCCCGGGGCAAGAAGATAGAGTTGTAGACGATGAGCCTGGCAGGGGAAGGACTACCTACCGGTGATGTCTAGCGCGGCGGATATCCGGAGGATACCGACCGTTGTCGTGGGATTTGATGATATGGGCCGATCCGGACTGACGGAGCCCGAGATATTGAGATTTCAAGGTATTGAGACTTGAGATTTACATGTTTTGTGTCGATGCTTGACACGGATTTCCATGGATTTCATCGTTGATAATTCATATTACTATACACATTTTATTATGATAACAGCTAAAGATTTCTTATACAGATATATCTGGATTTCATGATTGGTTATTTTACATTCAAGGTGCATGCATATCCATTCACACGACCTAGTACTATATGAGGCACCGACACGAGCACGAAGTATCTGCACTTAGACGTAGTATTACCCTGCTATTACTAGATGATTGGGATACAGTAGTGTATTATTATGACCTAGGATAGCGTCGTGCATTCGATTTCTTTTCGTAGATGTCTTCTACTCACGAGTTGACAACTCACCCCCGTTGTGCCAAATTTTATTACAGGTTCGATGTACAGGTTTCCCTGGCAGTTACTGGCACATCATTTCATTCAGGGTGATTTGCACGGTAGGTTGGTTCACTTGTATCTGGACCACCATTGTACTTTTATTCTTTCGTTTGTATCTAGTAAGCTCCATCAACCATACTTGTATTTCTTGATAAGTTTATTGGACCAGTTATTTATTTCGACCATAGAGTCGCGCATGTATTATTCTGATTTGGTGGATTGTTTTCTTTTGAGTTTTGAGCCTCGCCCTATGGCGTTGTATACTATTGTGTATTGTTGTGGTTGTTTCCGCCTATTGGCGTTGAGCTAGCTCCCGTTTGGGGATGCTTTTTATTGTTTATGTATATTATACTTGTTGTACCCGTTTGGGGCCAGTTTTTACAGAGGAGACTCTGCCGAAATTTTTGGGAAAATTTGCTGATGCTTTTAAACCTGTTTTCTTTTTTTTCTTCTTCTTCTTTTATATGGTTTAGATTTCTGGGCTTCAGCTTACTTAGGTTACGTTGCGCCTCTAGACGTTTCGTAATATAAGTGCCGGTCACGTTCCGTACTTTCGGGTCGTGACAAAGTTGGTATCAGAGCGCTAGGTTTAACCTTGTATAAGTCTAGGTGACCCTTGGTTGATAGAGTAGGCGACTTAGGTAAAGTAACGTACTGTGGGTATGGTCCGCGGCATACTTACGATACGCTACTCTTCTTAAGAAGCCTTAGGATGTACATTTGTTTGCACCGTATTTCATTCGTTCCTTTGATCTATCTTCGTCAATGTCGGAGGATGGTTTCGGTTACCATGGTCGCACGGGCAGAGGGAGCTGCGGCTCGAATGCGATAACCATTAGGGTATTGGTTATTCTTGAGGATTGAAGCATTGTTTAGCGTGCGGATGAAGGGTATTCACATGCCGTCCAGACGAAATTAAAGGGTTCGAACGATTATCAGAAAACCATTTTTCCCAAGTTTAAAGTATTTGGAAGAACATGCAGGTATTTCGATGGACCCTCTAGAAGAATGAAAGCCTAACTCGACATAATGACCACGAGAATGCCCTTGAACCTTAGGGTTTACGGCAGTTCCGCGGTGCCATTAGTGAGGCTTGGGTTAGCCCTTCTACGGCTGGATCATCGATGCTGGGGTATGTACCAGATATTTTTAAACTGTACTTGAGTGTTGAGCTCTCGGGGAATTATGGGATTTTGATGGATCGATCGAAAAGTTTAACGTAGTCCGGATATCAGGTGAAGGGATCGACTATGTAGGAGACTCTAGACATGAGTGTTTCCGTTGGTAGCGCTGTCAGCACACCTATGAAAAGACGAGTTCGAAGCAGTCGACATCAGAGGAAAGAGGCGCACATTGATGATAGTGTTTACGATTGCGACTTGGTGATTTGAATTTCATATTTCCGTTGGTTGGATTTTGGTATTTGAGGATTTTGTTCTACGATCGGTATTTCTTGTGTACTTTCATTATATTCTATGCATGTTTCATATATCGGTTGTATTGATGTTGTTTAGTACATACCTAGTGCACTTGATTTGGTTTTAATACATTTTGTGATTTTGATTTGATTTCGTGCATAGGGGTTACATATGATTTTGACATATGTTTCGACCTATTTTTCATGCATTTTTGTACTGTGATTTCGATTTTGATATTCAGTGTATGATTTCGTGCACCATGTGCACCTAATTGAGATTCTTGCGCACACTTGGCGCACTTGATGCGATTTTATGCACACCAGATGCACTAAATCGTGGTTTTGTGCAGATTAGATGCACCTGATATTAGAGTCGTGCACGCCCGTTGCACTTGACAGATGTTTCTGGTGCACACCTGTTGCACTCAGTTTTGTTTTTGTGTGAATTCGTGGCATCTGTATTTGGTTTCGATTCAGTGCGCACCGGACGCACGTGATATTTTTATGATGTGATTGGGATTGATTTCAGTTTGAGCAGTATGTTTTCATAATCATTATTATTTGATTTAGTAACCAGGAGGGACGTGTATGTTAAATATAAGATATATATATATATATATAGTTATTTTTTGAAATAAACGTCCGCTACTTATGCCGTGACACGTGCATCACACGGCGATTTTCAAAAGGGGTTTTTGCATATATCTTTATCCAGATATTTGGACGGTTTTACTATGATGCGCACTATATATAAGTTATAGATTGATGTATATTATGTTGGTTTTCATATTGGGTTTTGATATTTTATTCTCTTCATAACTCCGATGATTGCGTTATGCTTGACGGAGTTGATTTTAGTTATGTATTGATGATTTCGGAGCCCGACGATTTGAGTGCTTGGCTAAATATTTTAGTATTTGGAGGGGGAGTTTTAATTTAAATTTGGTGACCGAATTTCTTAAAGGGGGGAAGATTGTAACATTTTAAAAATAATTAAATAAATAAAAAAAATTTAAGTGAATTTTAGGATTTTCGGTAAAGTAAACTGTATTTTTCGTAAAACAAAACCGCAATTATTTTTCACTATAAATTTTAAAATACCTATTTTAATTATGTTATTACTAGTAAATGGTGTTTATTTAGTCACTTATAAATTTTTAGTTTAATTAAATATTTTTCCGAAATTAATTATTTTAAATATTAACATAAGCTTTATTTTTACACTAAATTAGTGTAAATTACAAATTTGAATGGTTTTAATTTGTAAAATTGAACCATGGCATATTAGAATTTAGTGTGTTTCATGAAAAATTTATTTGCAAATCTTTCCTTGTTTCTAGATTTTTCTTGAGTTATTTTAGAAAAGAAATAAAAAGAAATTAACTAAAGTTGTGAAAAGACATTAAGATGATGACATTTTGGAGAAGTTTCTACACCATTTCTCATGTGTTTCTTCCTCTCTTTTCCCTACCTCTAGTGGCCGGCCATCACCCCCATGGCAGCCCCCCCATTTCCCACTTCATTTTATTACAAAAATCCATCAAAAATACATCAAAAATTCAATAAAAATCCACAAAACCCTATTTATTTCCTGCCCTTTATTCTTTGCTCTTCTTTACATGGATTTTGGAGATGGAAAGCATGCATTTTGGAGGCTCATTTTCATGTTTGGACTTTATGTTGTGGAGGTATAAATCTATCTCTTTTGATTTATTTCTATTAGATGTTTCTTTTAAAGCATAATTAGATTTATTAAATTAATTCTATTTGCAAATTTTAAAATTCAAGTTAGGATTTGTAAATTCAAGTTGTAGTTTTTATTAATTAAATAAGGTTATAATAGCTAGTTTAACATTTTTTTAGAGTGGAAAAATCTTGCATGGTTGTTGTATAATAATTTGTTTATTCAAATTGTTTTAATTAAGCTATTTAGCTAACTAGGTTTTTTATAAAATGTGTATGTGGGTAATATAAAATTCTTATTAAGCTTGTTATCATTAGATTGTAGTTTTAATGAGAATATTAGCATGTTAATGGAATGAAAAATTTAGTTTGATCACTAGTTTCTTTTGATAATTGGAAAATACTAATAAAATACTATTTTTGTTAACTAGATTTTGGAAATTCCTAAATAAAGGAGATTTAAAATATAATTTATGATTTCGTTATATCATTATCATCATGAATTATAGTTTAAGACATTAATCCATGTAAAATCATGTTTAGTGGTGGAATTGTGGTATTTTGCTTGTAAGATGTTGAAAATTTCTAATGGTTGCAAACTAGAAATTTCAAATTAATACAAATTTATGTAATAAAAATATAGTAATGGGTTGTATAGTCTAGTTATGCTATTTAATGAGTTTTATGACCATTGGTTTCATTTAAATGTCATGTTTTGAAGAAAAAACGGTAAATTGGCATTTTCGGGTGTTACGAAATTGGACGGTTTGATCGATTTTTAGGGTTTCGATGGATTTAATCATGTTATATATTATAAGTAGCGACTTTTAAAACTATGAGTTACTGTTGATGTTATCTCGATCCATCGGAGTTTGTACGCCGATATCGAGCCATATTTGGTTCTTTTGCGTGGACGGGACATAGGTTTTAACTTATGCTTGTTCCTTGCGTCGTTTTGACTTTTGTATGTGATTCAGTTTACGATGCAATTTATATGTTTGCGTTTAGGTACCCCTTACGTGGACTGCGGGCGATGAAGAGGAGGTTGGCGACACCGTCTTCGGCAGACATGGACCAGGTGAGTAGATGCATATCTACGGGGGGAAGTCGGGTGGATGGCGTTAGCACCCCCGCAACGTAGAATAGGAATAGTACTTATTGACATTAGGAAGCCAGATGTGACCTTAGATTCTTAATGAGTAGGACCCTAGTAATGACCCTAGGTTGGACTAGACTGATTTAGGAAGACCATATCAGAGGATGAATACCTTGGAAGAGGTTCGTAGGTTTTAGGTAGAAACACACACACGCACACACTGAAACTCGACATGGTGTATACGTGTATGTGTATATATATATATAGGACTAGGTATAGGTATATATATATATATACACCACGTATATGGGATACATTGATGTGATATGATACACGGGAATGAAACAGTATAACTGGGCTTGATGCCGTGATTCTTGGCTATGCAGTCGTATTAAAATGTTAGCGGATCATTAGAAAATGATAATGAACAGGTATACGTAAATTATAATGGGTAGTGATGATATTGAGGTACATGGGACTCTAGAATAGAACCCGAACTGTAACTTGTGACTGATCACGATATGATATATGTATGACTTGATTACGACGTCATATAGGTGTGACCTGATGTCGATATCATATAGGTGTGATTTGATGACGGTATGGTATCAGTATGACTTAATCACAATATGATACATATGACATGATATTTCTAAGGATAAATTAATGAGGTATATTTTTGATGGCAATGTTATATAATTGATGTATGCGATTACATCATAGCACCTTGATCATGACATGTGTTGATGATGATATTATACGAATAATGAGACACCTAGGAGATACTTGACCCGTACCCCGATATTGGGTTACCGTACGATGGATGTTACCGTACGAGACATAGATATGATGATTGATCCGCACTCTTGTTTCGAGGAAACCGTACTACGTACGTCACGCTATTGAGGCTGGATCGCCGACTATTAGAGATATGGACTCAGACTTTAGGTGTACCCTTATTTCTTATATACTAGTTCTTAGGTTTAGTTCTTTAGGAGGTTAGATGGACACTAGTTAGGCTCGAGACATATAGTTGTAGTTGTATTTGTATATCAAATGAGTTGTTACTGCACATCTGTCGTTACATTCATACTGTAATCATAATGTTGCATGTTCTTACAAATGTTTCTTTAATCAGAATCAAACTCTACCTGTTAGGACACTAGCACTATTACCGATGATGCGCATATTCCACGCACACTTATTTGCCGGCTCACACACATCATCATCGGTAATTGCTATGTCATGTACACTTTAGATCATATTATCTTTTATTGATAGAATCAGTTAACAATTAGACCGATATAATATTGTGATTACTCTCTGGTGTTAGTATAGACATAGCATTGATTAATTAGACATTTCATGCAGTCATATTTCCATATTATCATGCAGTATTATCGGCATATGCCGATACTTATCATATACTTACTCATGATTTTGGGATTCTGGTTTTCTATGAGATTTCTGGATTTTGGGGAAAACCGCAAGAATATATAAAACTTCTCTCTCTCCTCCTCCTCTCTTTTTAAAATATAAGATGCGGTTTTCTCGTGATGTATGTGTCGTCCACCATGAGATTTCATGTTTTCTGTTGGATTTCGAGACCCGATTCGAGGAGTGGATGAACCGTCTCGGGTACATGGTGGGCCCGGTTGTAAGGTTAGTATAGCACCCTATGAAGAGATTACAAGCATCACATGACCTAAAGTTTTCATTTTTAAGGTGCTAAACTAACATGCAAAGGATGGATCCTAGAAAATTAGGGTTTGCTAAACATAAAGCTAGCAAAATTAGGGTTTGAAGGCTACAACCTTTGTAGCTCCCGTTTTTGCTTCGCTCCTTAGGCTCTTTTGTGTTGAATCAAGGTTCTCTTGAACTCCCCTTGTGTCCACGATGATCCACCGCGGAGATATCCGTCCAAGCTCACTACTTCGTCAAATCGAAGATAACACTCTAAACGAAACGGCTAAGCTTGTGTAGAATGTTGTTGTGGCTTTGGATCTCACTTCAAAAACCTTTCTTTTGTTGTATTTCAATCACTAGAAAAGATCTAGAGAGGAGAAGATGAAGGAAGATGAAGATGATGGCTAATATTATGAAGAGATAAAAAGATAACTCTTTTTCTTCAAAAGAAAAAGAAATGAATATCACAATATATATTTTATCCTTCTTGACACTAACCATGATTAAAAGATGGATGATTAATTTAACTTGGGTTTAGAATGATAAAGGAAAAGATAACCATGGTTTAGTGGTGGGTGAGAATGGTTAGGTTAAAAGAAGCATGTAGAAACTAGTATAATTATCCTTTCCTTTTCATTTTCTTTTAAAACCAAAATTAAATAATTATCCATAGTTTAATCTATGGTGTGAAGCTTATATTGCCACCATTTCCATATATAAACAACCATGATAGTTTGATGTATGTATGTGTACATGTATGCACATCTTCATGTGCATGAAGCTAGAAAAGAAAAATAGAAATACATGCATGCATGCATACATCCATCAAACCCTAGAAAGGTTTTGAGTGAGAAAACTAATGGTTAAATGATAAATCAACACTTGATTTATCAATCCGGTCATATCTCATATGACCCCACCAAAAGCAGTTCACCCGATCAATGTTCGGTATCATATACGCACATTTCAATCGGGTGCATGCGCATATCGCATATGCGCACCACAACGTTTCGCCTGGACTGGGTAACTCCTCTGTGGGACTCTAAGACTCGTCAATACGCCGGCAGAGGGTAATGATCATATCAAGTGCCCTCAAGCCGCAAGAGGTCAGCTAAACGTAACGGCCACCCGGGTATTGAGCGATCAGAAGACAACAAGCAAACCTGCTACAACTCCCGTCGAGCCATCCGGCAACACTACCGTATAGTCCGGTCTCTTCATCAAATCTGCTGCATATCGAGCCTAGGGATGGTCACGTCGACCCCAATAACTCAATAAGTCGTGTCGGTGAATGGTCTATAACAGATCGAGAAACTACTGATAACACTTATCAGCAAATCTCATCAGCCCTGGCCAGGGACTTGCCGTTATAACCAGTCGAGCACAGCACAGCATCAACTCCCAATACCGGGAGAGACGAAACCCCTCCTATCGCTCATCGTCTTCATGTGTCTCGGGACTGTACCCAACGGCCACCTGTTTGCACGACTCAGTAGAGCCGTGGTAGGGTGGCAATCAAAGTACAGTGGGAGAACACACAAGGCTCTATGACGATCTCGGGTCTACAGACTAACCTGTACCAGTGTCACCTGAGAACTGCTATCCGACGATAGATATAATTCCATATAGGAGTTCTCGGCGAGTCCGTCCAGTGTACCCAGTCATCACTGAGCACCCGTATATGATCTTGATGTCAAACATCGATGAATGTGGGAACATCCATTGCCCATCACATGGGTCTAGTATCATATACGCTAGTCTACTCTGGTATATCGATGCCCCATCTCGATACACCTCCGACTAGGGACATTTCAGGATATGCTTATAGACTACAGATGTCCCACTAGTATGATCTCCATCATAATCAGAGTAGTCAAGCCGATATCCTCAGGGCTTTATCAGCATGTATGAATGAATAGAAGCATGATCAAATAAACATGTCAGATAAAGAATATCCAGATAGCATACTATCATGTCGAGCAAGAAAGTAAACTGAATATATATACATGTATAGATACATCCACTATCACATAATGGCCTCTAGGGCATACATATATCCAACAATCTCCCACTTGCACTAAGGCCAGTTATTGGCGTATCTCATACCCAACATCTCAAAAAGTCGCTCATGCTGCGGCTGAGGGAGAGCCTTGGTGAATGGATCCGCGGCGTTGTTCTTTGTGTCAACTCTCTTAATCTCGATCTCGCGGCGATCTACAATCTCCCGGATCAAATGAAAACGCCTCAGGATGTGTCTGGACCGCTGATGGGATCTGGGTTCCTTGGCTAACGCCATCGCCCCATTATTGTCACAATACAAAGGTATTGGATCAATAATGGTTGGAACTACTCCTAGCTCCGAGACGAACTTCTTCATCCAGACGGCTTCCTTGGCGGCATCATTTGCAGCAATGTACTCAGCTTCCATCGTAGAGTCTGCAACGGTATCTTGTTTGGAACTCTTCCAACTTACCGCCCCTCCATTGAGGGTAAATACAAACCCTGAGATAGATTTGCTGTCATCCTTGTCGCTCTGGAAGCTCGAATCGGTAAAGGCCTCCATTTGGAGATCTTTATTACCATACACCAAGAACAATTCTTTAGTCCTTCGCAAGTACTTAAGAATGTTCTTCACAGCTGTCCAGTGGTTCTCCCCTGGGTTGGATTGATACCTGCTTACAACACTAAGTGCATAAGCTACATCTGGGCGTGTACATAACATCGCATACATTATAGACCCTACTGCCGAAGCATAAGGTATAATGCTCATGCGAGCTCTCTCTTCATCGGTCTTTGGACAAGAATCCTTGGAGAGAGTGACTCCATGGCAAGCGGGTAAGGCACCCCGCTTGGAGTCTTCCATACTAAACCTCTTTAGGATGGTGTTGATGTACCTGGTTTGGGACAATCCCAATAACTTTTTGGATCTATCCCTATAGATCCTTATGCCCAGGATGTATGTGGCATCACCCAGGTCCTTCATGGAGAACCTTAGTGATAAGAATGATTTGACCGACTGTAGCATAGGAATGTCATTTCCTATCAGAAGAATGTCATCCACGTACAATACGAGGAATGTGACAGCTCTTCCTACAGTCTTCCTATAAACACAAGGTTCATCCGGATTTTTGATGAAATCAAACTCTTTGATAACATCATCGAAACAGATGTTCCAACTCCGAGATGCCTGCTTTAACCCATATATGGATTTAAGCAATCTACATGCTTTCTCGCTGCTCCCACTGTCAATGAAGCCCTCCGGCTGATCCATATAAACACATTCTTCTAAATCTCCATTTAGAAATGCCGTTTTAACGTCCATCTGCCAGATTTCATAGTCGTAGTGAGCAGCAATAGCAAGTAGGATCCGAATAGATTTAAGCATGGCTACGGGCGAAAAAGTTTCGTCATAGTCCAAACCTGGTCTTTGACGAAAACCCTTCGCCACAAGTCTTGCTTTATAGGTCTCTACCTGCCCATCCACACCAATCTTTCTTTTAAAGATCCATTTGCACCCTACAGGTTTTACCCCAGGGGGTACAACGTCCAAAGTCCATACTTTGTTGGTGTACATAGACTCCATTTCGGATCTCATGGCATCCAGCCACTTCACAGAGTCACCACTCGTGATAGCTTGCTGAAAACTGGTAGGATCATCATCTTCCATGATACAGTCTTCTCTGTCACCATCAATGAGGAAACCGTAGTACCTCTCCGGTGGGCGAGAAGTCCTACCAGACCTACGGAGTGGCCGAGGTTCTTCAGTTTCTGTTGCAACAGCCGGCTCAACCAAATCGTCATTTGTAGTTTGTGTCTCCAGAACCTCTTCTAGATCTACCACCTTGCCACCATCTCTATCCGTGAAAAACTCTTTTTCCAAGAATGTGGCATACTGAGAAACAAACACCTTTTGTTCCTCTTTGTGGTAGAACAGATATCCATAAGAATTCTTTGGATATCCCACAAAGTTACACATGACTGACCGTGTCTCGAGTTTGTCCGGATTCTGCTTTTTAACATAGGCCGGGCAACCCCAAATCTTAATTCTTTTAAGAGATGGTCTCTTCCCATTCCATATCTCATATGGTGTGGTAGACACGGCTTTGGTTGGAACCCTGTTTAGCAGAAACGCCGCAGTCTCCAATGCATGCCCCCAAAACGAGACTGGTAACTCAGCGTCACTCATCATGGACCGGACCATATCTAATAGGGTCCTATTCCGTCGTTCTGACACACCGTTGTGCTGTGGTGTGTAAGGCGGAGTGAGCTGAGAGAGAATCCCATTCTCTTTTAGGAAGTTTGCAAATTCTGTACTGAGATACTCACCACCTCGATCTGATCGAAGCATCTTAATACTCAAGTCGGTTTGTTTTTCTACTTCTTGTTTATATTCAACGAACTTCTCGAAAGCTTCGGACTTGTGCTTTAATAAAAATACATGACCGAATCTTGAGAAATCATCGGTGAATGTAATGAAGTATGAAAAACCGCCTCTAGCCTGTGTAGACATCGGCCCACATACATCACTATGTATGAGGCCCAGGAGCTGAGTAGCTCTTTCTCCGTGTCCAGTAAACGGAGTTTTGGTCATTTTACCCTTGATACAAGACTGGCAAGTCGCATAAGATTTATATTCAAAAGAGTTTAAATATCCATCTTTGTGTAACTTGTTTAGTCTTGTTTCGTTAATATGACCAAGTCTACAGTGCCAAAGAAAAGCTTCATTTAATTCTGAAATTTTTCTTTTATTAGTGTGTTGTATACTGAAAACTGTGTGTTGATTTAGGACATATATTCCGTTATTAAGTGTACCATACCCAACCAACATTTGATTTAGGTGAATGTTCATAACATTGTTCTGCAACACAAAATTATATCCTTCATTGTCCAACAAAGATACGGATATTATATTACATAGCATATCAGGTACAAAATAACATGGATTCAAAATCAAAATACATCCAGACGGCAACCCCAAGTGATACTCTCCCACTGCGACTGTATGTACATTGGAACCATTTCCAACGCGGAGAGTATGGTCACCTGTCTTCAAAACCTTGCTATTTCTCAGCCCCTGCATAGAATTGCAAATGTGAGAACCTGAACCGGTATCCAATACCCAGGAAGCAGAGTTTATAGAAAAACAGTTTTCAGTTACAAACGCACCTGAAGCAGAAGCATCACCATGCTTCTTCTTAAGACTTAGGTACTCCGTGCAGTTGCGCTTCCAATGTCCTGTCTTGTGGCAATGAAAACACTCGCCTTTCCCTGGGTCTCCAGCCGTGGATTTTCCCTTTCCCTTCACCTTTTTGACTCCGCCCTTAGGATTAGTGGGTTTCTTCTTTTTCTTTCCCTTGGCCTTAGCTTTTGGGCGAGAAGAAGAAGACTGTCCAATGGTCATAACGGGAGTCTTTGCTGACTTCATAGTGCTCTCTGCACTCCTTAACATATTAAGGAGTTCAGGGAGGTCCTTCTCCATGCCATGCATGTTGAAGTTCACTATGAACTGAGCAAAGGTGGAGGGGAGGGACTGCAGAATAATATCTATATATTGTTCATTTTCCATTGTCCATCCAAGGTCCTCAAGCTCTTCTATAAGGGCTATCATCTTCAAAACATGGTCTGCTACTGGTGTGCCAGGGGCCATCCGCATGTGAAACAGTTTCTTTGATGCCTCGTATCGTAATACGCGGGACTGCTCCCCATACAACTCCTTTGTATGGAGCAGTATCCCGTGGATGTCCATGTCCTCGTGCTGCTTTTGATGTGTGTTATCCATCGATGCAAGCGCGAGGCATGTGGCCGAGGCACAGTCAGCGTCCCATGTCTTGCGGACTTCTATGTCCGCAACTGAAGATTTTGGGCCTGGGACGGGCGGGGCTGAAGCCGTGAGGACATATGATACTTTATCATAAGTCAAGGCGATCTTCAGATTCCTTAGCCAGTCTTTATAGTTGGTCCCGTTCAGTTTGTTTTTATCTAGTAGAAGCTTAAGTCCAGTCATTGGTATCTGCCATTAAGAGAGAGAAAAGAATACACTCAGCGAAAGCTCTTGCATAGATTAGATTGGTTTTATTATCTTGTCTAATCGATGTTTCCCACTGCTTTTTATCAAGTTTTTCTTTCAAACCTTAAAAAGAAAAACTAGCCAGGATTAATTACAGTCTACAACTTCGCTAACCGTTCAGCCAGGCCAGTGTTGGTACTTTGAGGGAGGTTCCCCGTGCTTTCGCACGGACCTAATTAGAGTAAACCTCGTTTTCCCAGAGGCGGAGCCCCGTTAACACCTTTCTAGACACCTAATGAGTTAGCTAATTGTAAACTGCAAAACTCTCCTAGGAGCAACTATTGCCCACAGTGGGATCGGGATCCAACCATCATATGGAAGGTATGCAATCTCATTGCAAATTTCAACACTTGAAATTCCCGATGTAATTTTTACCCCTAGTACTTATGACCTTAACTATGGTCAACAAATCATAAGTACTAGTCAAGTTCTACCCGTCATTTCTTGATCAATTAGACCCACCCATATGACCCTTAACTATGGTCAACAAAGTCGTATGAATGTCCTAATTAATCTGCATCATATGCAGTGTAGGAAGACATCACTTAGCTACCGTACACTACGCCTTAACTAAAGTCAACAAACGTAGCACGAATACTAAGTACTCTACTTCCTAAAATGACAGAGGGTTGCGAATGATTTTTAAGAAAATCTTTAACGCTTTGAACTTGATATCGTTGTAGAATCAAACAGTTTTTCAAAAGGAGTGGCTTAAGCTCCGCAGTTTTGAAATAAAGCTTTTTCATAAATAGCCGAGTAGTTTTTAAATCCGATTCTACAACATCTTTTTAGGTTTATTTTCTTTACATTAATCACATTAATGTAATCCCATCATTAAAGTCCTAAAGCCAATCACAGAAAAGAAACGAAAATATCACGTACGCTTATGCCATCCGCATTCGCCGCAATGTTCCGTTATGCACCGTTAGGTTACTTTACTAACGGCATACCGGGACGGGACTAGCGCGGGTGTAAAACATAAGCAACGTCTACTATATATCATATATATAATAAGTCATTCGTCTCAGATTTCACAGAACACAGGCAGCAGAAATATAGATATAACGTGGGATATACTAGGACGTCCGTATTTAGTATTTAGCCAGAATAGAAAATACGGATTCCACAGTCGCGATGAATAGCCAAGCCCACACCCTGGACCCCTACGAGAGCGACAAGTGACCCTACCAATCCTGGAATTTAGGAGACCCGGTCTCGACTCCTCGAGATGGCCTCCCACTGAACCCCAGAACCCGGTCACCTGTGCTCCCCTCCTTGGGTCCATCCTAATGCGGAAAAGTAAATAATATACAACACTGGTGACACAACCGCAACCTGGAAGTGCCCCAAATAAAAGAATATTACATTACATTTGAATTTACTTGAATGAAAATATAAAACTCTCATCTCACAAAAACCCCCGGCTATTCGATCGCGACAATCCTGCACATCATATCTCAGCAACACATAATATCATATATCATCAACGTAAGTAAGTATGCGTACCCCGATTGTCGTTGATGTATAGCAACGAAACCGGCGATATCTAACATACTACACTTACGGTCACAGAAAAGAAAGTGTAAAACTACAATATTTGGAATCCAGATTCTCATTAGACATCATAAATGCGAAATATCACATATTTCGTATTTCATGTCTACACTATTTGAATTCCACATATTGTATCACATTCCAGATAAACAGACAGTATTAAAGTTTTCGAACGAACTGTCAAGCACCCAAGATTCACTAAAGCTCAACACTTGAGCAGGGTTCAAAGATCCGGAGTGTGACACAGTAGCGGCGGTCCAGCCGTAGAAGGGTCAAGCCAACGCCTCACATGTGGCACGCCGTACTGCCCCAAACCCTAAGGTTCAAAGGGCAGTTCGAGACGGTCACATAATCGAGTTAAGGTTTGTTGTCTTCTAGAGGGACCACCGCAAAAAGACTTGCACACATCTCCAAACTATTTAAACCCCGTGAATATTGAGTAAATGATAATCGTTCAAACACTTCAATACTTTCTAGTTTACCCGGAAAAGAAATACGAAATGAAAACTCCGATCGAAATAACTAGTTCAAAACCATCTCCAGAATTTTCAACAGAAGATTCAGATTAAATACTCTCAAAATGTACTGTAGCAGGTAAAGAAAATTACTGTACAAAAAAATATCAGAGGGCCCCATATTTGGCCGCGGAAGCGCGGCACAAGCTTGCTTATGCCGCCCTTCCGCGGTCAAACTTACTGTTCACAGGTACGAATTTTGCAGATCATCTAATTTTTACCTGCTCTAATTTTTGAGAATTTTTAATTCTGAAAAAGATTAATTTTTAAAAAATTTCCAGAGAGCAACCCATAAACCCGTATTTTTGTTTCGATCGGACTTTTTACTCCGCAAAAAGGTCGCCTAATGTTCTAGGTCGGCTCTGATACCAATGTAAGGTTAGTATAGCACCCTATGAAGAGATTACAAGCATCACATGACCTAAAGTTTTCATTTTTAAGGTGCTAAACTAACATGCAAAGGATGGATCCTAGAAAATTAGGGTTTGCTAAACATAAAGCTAGCAAAATTAGGGTTTGAAGGCTACAACCTTTGTAGCTCCCGTTTTTGCTTCGCTCCTTAGGCTCTTTTGTGTTGAATCAAGGTTCTCTTGAACTCCCCTTGTGTCCACGATGATCCACCGCGGAGATATCCGTCCAAGCTCACTACTTCGTCAAATCGAAGATAACACTCTAAACGAAACGGCTAAGCTTGTGTAGAATGTTGTTGTGGCTTTGGATCTCACTTCAAAAACCTTTCTTTTGTTGTATTTCAATCACTAGAAAAGATCTAGAGAGGAGAAGATGAAGGAAGATGAAGATGATGGCTAATATTATGAAGAGATAAAAAGATAACTCTTTTTCTTCAAAAGAAAAAGAAATGAATATCACAATATATATTTTATCCTTCTTGACACTAACCATGATTAAAAGATGGATGATTAATTTAACTTGGGTTTAGAATGATAAAGGAAAAGATAACCATGGTTTAGTGGTGGGTGAGAATGGTTAGGTTAAAAGAAGCATGTAGAAACTAGTATAATTATCCTTTCCTTTTCATTTTCTTTTAAAACCAAAATTAAATAATTATCCATAGTTTAATCTATGGTGTGAAGCTTATATTGCCACCATTTCCATATATAAACAACCATGATAGTTTGATGTATGTATGTGTACATGTATGCACATCTTCATGTGCATGAAGCTAGAAAAGAAAAATAGAAATACATGCATGCATGCATACATCCATCAAACCCTAGAAAGGTTTTGAGTGAGAAAACTAATGGTTAAATGATAAATCAACACTTGATTTATCAATCCGGTCATATCTCATATGACCCCACCAAAAGCAGTTCACCCGATCAATGTTCGGTATCATATACGCACATTTCAATCGGGTGCATGCGCATATCGCATATGCGCACCACAACGTTTCGCCTGGACTGGGTAACTCCTCTGTGGGACTCTAAGACTCGTCAATACGCCGGCAGAGGGTAATGATCATATCAAGTGCCCTCAAGCCGCAAGAGGTCAGCTAAACGTAACGGCCACCCGGGTATTGAGCGATCAGAAGACAACAAGCAAACCTGCTACAACTCCCGTCGAGCCATCCGGCAACACTACCGTATAGTCCGGTCTCTTCGTCAAATCTGCTGCATATCGAGCCTAGGGATGGTCACGTCGACCCCAATAACTCAATAAGTCGTGTCGGTGAATGGTCTATAACAGATCGAGAAACTACTGATAACACTTATCAGCAAATCTCATCAGCCCTGGCCAGGGACTTGCCGTTATAACCAGTCGAGCACAGCACAGCATCAACTCCCAATACCGGGAGAGACGAAACCCCTCCTATCGCTCATCGTCTTCATGTGTCTCGGGACTGTACCCAACGGCCACCTGTTTGCACGACTCAGTAGAGCCGTGGTAGGGTGGCAATCAAAGTACAGTGGGAGAACACACAAGGCTCTATGACGATCTCGGGTCTACAGACTAACCTGTACCAGTGTCACCTGAGAACTGCTATCCGACGATAGATATAATTCCATATAGGAGTTCTCGGCGAGTCCGTCCAGTGTACCCAGTCATCACTGAGCACCCGTATATGATCTTGATGTCAAACATCGATGAATGTGGGAACATCCATTGCCCATCACATGGGTCTAGTATCATATACGCTAGTCTACTCTGGTATATCGATGCCCCATCTCGATACACCTCCGACTAGGGACATTTCAGGATATGCTTATAGACTACAGATGTCCCACTAGTATGATCTCCATCATAATCAGAGTAGTCAAGCCGATATCCTCAGGGCTTTATCAGCATGTATGAATGAATAGAAGCATGATCAAATAAACATGTCAGATAAAGAATATCCAGATAGCATACTATCATGTCGAGCAAGAAAGTAAACTGAATATATATACATGTATAGATACATCCACTATCACATAATGGCCTCTAGGGCATACATATATCCAACACCGGTATGATACCCCGGGGCAAGAAGATCGAGTTGTAGACGATGAGCCTGGAAGGGAAAGGACAACCTATCGGTGATGTCTGGCGCGGCGGATATCCGGAGGATACCGACCGTTGTCGAGGGATTTGATGATATAGGCCGATCCAGACTGACGGAGCCCGAGATATTGAGATTTCGAGGTATTGAGATTTGAGATTTACATGTTTTGTGTCGATGCTTGATACGGATTTCCATGGATTTGATTGTTGACATTTCATATTACTATACACATTTTATTATGATAACAGCTAAAGATTTCTTATACAGATATATCTGGATTTCAGGATTGGTTATTTTACATTCATGGTGCATGCATATCCATTCACATGACCTAGTACTATATGAGGCACTGACACGAGCACGGAGTATCTGCACTTACACATAGTATTACCCTGCTATTACTAGATGATTGGGATATAGTAGTGTATTATTATGACCTAGGATAGCGTCGTGCATTCGATTTCTTTTCGTAGATGTCTTCTACTCACGAGTTGGCAACTCACCCCTATTGTGCCAAATTTTATTACGGGTTCGATGTACAGGTTTCCCTGGCAGTTGCTTGCAGATCATTTCATTCAGGGTGATTTGCACGGTAGGTTGGTTCACTTGTATCTGGACCACCATTGTACTTTTATTCTTTCGTTTGTATCTAGTAAGCTCCATCAACCATACTTGTATTTCTTGATAAGTTTATTGGACCAGTTATTTATTTCGACCTTAGAGTCGCACATGTATTATTCTGATTTGGTGGATTGTTTTCTTTTGAGTTTCGAGCCTCGCCCTTTGGCATTGTATACTATTGTGTATTGTTGTGGTTGTTTCCGCCTGTTGGCGTTGAGCTAGCTCCCGTTTGGGGTTGCTTTTTATTGTTTATGTATATTATACTTGTTGTACCCGTTTGGGGCCAGTTTTTACAGAGGAGACTCCGCCGAAATTTTTGGGAAAATTTGCTGATGCTTTTAAACTTGTTTTCTTTTTTTTCTTCTTCTTCTTTTATATGGTTTAGATTTCTGGGCTTCGGCTTACTTAGGTTACGTTGCGCCTCTAGACGTTTCGTAATCTAAGTGCCGGTCACGTTCCGTACTTTCGGGTCGTGAAAGTTTCGTCAACTGAATTTGATCAGTATCCTGCGCCATGCCTCCTTTAGTATCCGCTTAGACCATCTGTCCAAACTACTGCCCCTCACAGAAGAAAGTCTATAACTCTGATAGTCACTCTATCAACCAGGTCACCTTGAAAGCCTGGAATGATAACCGTCTCCCGAAGGAGACTGCCGTTATCAAATCCCTAGAACATCCACTTATGTTCTAAAACTGCTTCCGAACGTTTCTTCAGGATTGGATTAATATCACAACTTATTGCATCTAGTGCAAAAACAACATCTGGTGTGGTACTTGACATCTCATGATTGTCTCAATTGCCTAAGCAAGTGATATACCAATCATGTACATCCCTCTCCCCTTTAGTCTGTATGACACCTTCAGAGAGGGTGACTCCATCATTTGCAGGTATACTACCGTGTCAGGAGTCGTCCATTCAAAAATATCTTTAGAATACTGTGTTAGTACCCAGATTGGGAAATTACCCAAATCTAGATCTAAAACCATAGATCTAGTAACCAGAATGTCTTATATTATATCCATATCCTATGTGGAGAAACCACTGTGTGACAACCAAAGTACAACCGATCGTAGTATAAGAATTTCACTTCCTACTATGTGTATGTCATCCAAATACCAGGACATCACACCCTACTACCTTCTCAACAGATCCATCCCCTATTCTGATGAATTCAAAACCTATGAATGTCACATCAATAAGATGATCTATCTCTGCTATATGTGATTTGGTCTATAAATAGACATTAGCTACTTGTCCACTATGCTTCCGCTGCTCCTACTGACTACAACAACCCTCCGGCAGAGTTATATACATGTGCACTTCCAAACCTAGTTTAGAACGACGCTATACTCATCCTCCTGCCGGTTCTCATAGTCTAGAACAGCAGTAAAGGCAAGTCTGGGTAAAGAAGAACCTCCCTGTCACCGTCCTTGAAGATACCGAAGTAGCTCTCGGGCGCCTGAGGTTACCCACCATATCTGCGGATTGGCTAATGGAATTTCAAACCAGATTGAATCTTTAGGTCTTATTAAATTTTTAGTAATCGTTTGTGGTTCTAGAATCTCCTCCAGTTCTACCATACTCCCACTACTGTTTTCTGAAAAAATCCATTTTGCTAAAACTGCGGCGAGTCAAGAACAATATCACTATTGATCTTCCAGATGGTAGAAAATTACCCCTCGTCATAGCCTGGGATAACCCACAAACTGCCATTACAGAAACATGCCTTGAGTTATCCAGAGTCTGGTTTTAAGCAAAATCCGGACAACTCCATATACCTTAACATCGTTAAAATATGATCCATTCTATATACAATATAGAAACAGAGGTACTGATTTAATTGGAACCAGATTCAAATCATGCAGCTGTCTCCAGTGCATGTCAACTAAATGGAGAGAGGCCGATCAGCATTACTCAACTTAGGAGTGAATCCAATTATGAGTAACCTGAAAGAGAAGCAAGTTCTCAAAATCATTACTATCGACCGAATACCAAACACAACTATCTACATCTTCGATCACCTTGAACAATCCTGATACTTGCAACACATGGTTCTCTACTTTATTCTTGTACCTATAACTTCTCAAAACTTAGACCTTGTATTTTTACGAAACACTTGTCTAAAAACTAGAGAAGTCATAAGTAAACAGAATATAGTACGAGGACCAACCCCTCTGTCCTAATGGATACTGGACGATATACAATATCTTGTATATGTCCCCTGAGTTGAATAACTCAAATCCTGTGCGTCGTAGGTTGAAAATTGTATTATGGTTATGAAGAATTACACCGCTGTTGAATGCTCTTTACCTAACCATCGGCTGACATTGGTAAATGTCATGGACATAATTTCAAAAAGTTATATCTCACTTTATAAAATAAACGCACAGATATATCAGTTTGAAATTGGTGCATAACAACGGTTATTCAAAACCAAATATTTGCCGTCCGGCAAAAACCCAGGCGATTTCCTCAAATATCACCAATTACAATGAATTCCGATATAGTGAGGATGATCACCTAATTCCCAATAACTTACTCCCACCCATCATCTGTAAAACCATGCAGATGTGAGAATCATACCTGGTAAATACATACCCTGGAGTAAGGGCTAATTGGGAAATCAGTTTTCTATTAACAATACAGAGTGAAACTGAAACATGAAAATGTTTCGAAGGGGTATCTGGGTATTCCTAGTAATGCCTCTTCCATTATCAGATTCATGACTATAACCGTATATTTCATTGCCATCTCTCCAAATCCCATTATTTGTCTTTACTCATTACCTTCTGTACACTTCCTTAGGCAAAATGGTTTTCTTCCTTCCCTACCATTCGGCACCAGCCTACGGTTTGGAAGAAGACTATCCAATAAGCGTAATAGGTGTACTCTACTAATCCTAGAAGTACTCGCAACCTGAGAGAAGGTGATGATAAAATACAACTGAATAAACCTTATTCTATTTCTCTTGAACCGGAGAAAAGCAAAGGTGAAGTAGGAGTGGCGATGAAATACGCGGTTTGGTCATGAATGAAAGCAGTCGCATTTTACTCTGCTATCTTTCTAATCCCTTTATTTTGTCTTCACTTATTACCTTCTGTACACCCAACTTAGGATAATTAGTTTTCTCATTTCCCTACCTTTCGACACCTGCCTATGGTTTGGAAGAAGACTATCCAATAAGCGTAATAGGTGTACCCTCTCCTAATCCTAGAAGCCCCCACAACCTGAGAGAGGGTGAAAGGAAAAGGCAACTGAATAGTCCTATTCAATTTCTCCAGAACCAGAATCCATCCTCGAATCTGGAACAAGTTCCTTCGAGTTCGTATATAACCATACGATGGATCAATCAAATTGAAGTGGATGTTCGTAGTGATATGGGGTGTTCTGGAGAAATGCAATGTGTAAAAGAAGGAGTGGCAATGATGTATGCAACTCAGACAATCCAGAAACCGGTGTTTTAAGAAAATTCGGTCAACTTGGTTACTGAATTATAGTCCACGGTCGGGCCATGGTCGTTGTCAAAGAGAGAGAGAAAAGAAACACTCAGCGTGCACTCTAACCTAGATCGGAATGGTTAATCACTTTATCTAATCTGGATGTCTCCCACTGTATCCTCAAATTCTCCTCCAAACCTGAAAGAAGAATTAGTCGGGATCACCCGAGGAGTAAAACAACTCATCAGTGGGAATCGGGATCCAACTATCATCGCATGATAACTTGATGGAATCCACTCAAGTCACCATACTCCAAAAGGTATGCGTATGCCTGGCAAGTTTCGGTTTCTTTAGAAACTCCTGATTTGAGTTTTACCCCAAGCGGCTTATGACCTCGACTAGGTCAACAAACCATAAACCACTAGTCAAGTTCAACCCGTCATTATTCTGGATTGCATTAAACGTGCCCTTGACTAGGCCAACCAGGCCGCACGACTGTCCTAACCAATCCCATTTATGCAACAAATAAGCACCACTTAGCTACCGAACACTACGTCTTGACTAGGTCCACAAACGCAACACGAATACTAAATAATTCCCGTAAGAAATGAAGGAGGGCTACGGCTAGTTTTTAGCGAAAAACCTTTAACGTAATGAACTTGGTATCGTTGAAGGAACTGCATAGCTTTTTATAAATGTATAGTAGCCAAAACCTTTGCTAAAGAGGTCACTCCCGGTGAAGGGATCTCGGTTCTTTCCCAGTAGAATGAAGTGCAGGATATTTCAACTGAATACCGTGAGGCAAAGCAAAAAGTAATCGACTATAGTGAAGTTATTACCCTGACGCAAACCTCTGTCGAAGGGGTCACTCCCGATGAAGGGATCTCGGTCCTTGCCTCGTCGAATGAGGTGCTGGATATTCATGACCGAATACAACTTTGCAAAACAAAAGAAAACACCCTAGTAATAACAGCTTTTTTTAAAATTGTTCCAACAACATCGAATAGGTCTGTTTTCCTTGCATTGATCTGAATCAACGCAGTCCCATCAATTAATCACACCACAAAAGAACGAAAATATAATGTACGTATATGCCATCCTCATTCGCCACTAGGTCCCATCATCGCCAATTAAGTTACTTAACTAACGATAAAGCGGGGTCTGGACTAGCGCGGGTGTAAAATATATAAAACATCTACTAGTATATATATCAATATAAAATAATCGCTCTAGGCGTGATAAATGCAACATCACATAAAAGTAATAAGCATCACAGAACAATAGAGATAATCTGCATGCCCCGGGTTTCCTTTGAGCCGCAACTGAAATCCGACGTTCCCCTGGTCGTGTGGATAGCCTGTGCATTGAAAACCTAGACCCCTAAGAGTGCGGCAAGTTACCCGCCAAAACCACAAGCGAGGCAGCCCCTTCAGTAAAATGAAAGGACCACCCAGCACTTCACGGAATCCGGTAACTTGCGCAACCCTCCTTGGGTCAACTTGTACCCCCTAGGAGTGCGGCGAATAGCCCGCCAATTCTAGAGTGAAGCCATGTCCGTCTTAAAGATATGAGATGCGGGCCCGTTGACCTCCAGAACCCGGCTATCCGTGCACTCCACCGCGGGGTAATCCTGTTAGTGTATATGCCCTAGAGGCCATTACTGTATCATACTAGTTTGTATATTACTTAATGGAAGCTTGGGATATTCACCTTGTATAGACAATCTTGCTTAATATAGTAGTATGCTACTTGGTTTGTTTCTACTTTAATATGTACATGTGTTTATTTTAGTAAATCACCTATACACATTAGTGGACCCATTAGGATCTTTGGTTGATTACCAGCGTTATGATGGCAGTCACACTCGTGGGGGCTGGGTAATCTATAAGCACATCCTTATCCAGGTCCCTGGTCGCAGGACTATCGAGACAGGGCATCGATACTCCGGAGTAGACTAGCGTATGCGCTTCTCATCCCAGTGTGGGAGACGGTCTATTCCACAGCCGTCAGTACTTCGTACTTGAGATAGTATGCGGGTGCTCGTTAGATTACGAGTACACTGGACAGGACTCGTCGGGAACTGTTGGTTGGTACTATACCTATCGTCAGTTATCAGTTCCTAGGTGACATGAGTACAGCTTAGTCCGCTGACTTGACACTGTCACTTCGCCACGAGTGTGTTCCCACTGTACTTTGATTACTACCCTACCACGGCTCAAAGGAGTCGTGCAAACAGGTAGTTTTTGGGTGCAGTCCCGAAGCACTTAGAGGCAGTGACGGTTAGACAGGATTCGTCTCTCCCGGTATTGGGGGTTGGCATCGCGCTGTGTCTAGGAGAGCCATTACACGAGTAGTCCCTGGCCAGGGCAAGCGAGATATACCGGTAGGTTTCCAGTGCTATCTCAGGGTGTTCTGGGCTTCATTCCGACACGACTTGTACCGCTATTAGGGGACTGACGTTTACCTCCCCCTAGGCCCGCCATGCGATGTATCAGACGAACAGACCAAACTGTATTGAGATTGTCACATTCAGGCTCAATCGAGTTCAGATGGGTTTCACCTCGTCAGTCTTCTTGTCGGCATCTACCTGGGGACCGTTACGCACATCTAGTGCCGCTTGCGGTCTGTGGTTAAACCCACTGCCAGCGTAGTGTCGAGTCTTTAGAGTCCCACACAGAAAGCTATTCACCTTTAGGCAAAAGAGTAGAGGTCGCATGGTTTTGCGACAGGGTTCGGTCACATCCGTGCACTTGTGCACGTTCTGTGTCCGGATAGTTAACACTAGCAGATCCTAGTGTACATTTTGGGATTGGTTTTATCTCGTTTGTATTCGTGTTCCTCGGAACGCGGATGCGGGTGTATATGCACAGTTGACAGAAAGACAGAGGCAGAGGATTCTCATTGGGGTTGTTGACTGTTGACTGTTGACTATTGACTTTTGGCTAAACCCTAATGAGAATAAGAAATATAATTAACAATAATATTAGTTAAGTATTATAGTGACATGGTTGTTGAGGGGTTGACTTTGTTGACTTGATGACTTTGTTGACCGGTTGACTAGGTTGGACTAGTTGACCATCATCATGACAATGGCTATCATTTCATGGCAATGACTTTTGCTTGCTTGTTTGTTTTTGCAAAATGAGTGCATGAAATGATATAGCCATTTTGACTTGAACCATCACATAATACTTGATTACTATTTTTGTTATGATGGTTTTGGATTATGGGAGCTTGGATGGCAAAAGGGTTACTCATTCTCTCATTTGCTTTCTCTCTCTTGCTTGAGCTCTCCCTCTTGCTCTTCCTCTTGCTCTCTCTCTAGCTCATGGCAACTCCCTCTCATGAGTTGAGAAACATTGCCTTAGAGATAGAAGAAAACCCATATCACTTCTCTACTAATCCTAGTTCACAAGGTTTAGCAAACCAAGTGTTCTAGTTTCTTCAAGTTCGAAGAAGAAGCCAAAGTTAGAAGCTTTCAGGTGGATCCATCTTCGGCGCAAGGAGACGACGAGGTGAGGCCGATCCGTACACCGGAAAGAGTTGAAGACGAAGGAGTTCAAGAAAGGTATAGCCCCCTAACCGAGTAGGTAAAACTCTAGTTAGGTTGTTAGTTAGTTGTTTAACAAAGATCCGTATTTTGAGTCCATGTTACCACCTCTTGAAAAATCGTTTTTCATCATTTCCGCAAGCATGTAAGTACCGGGAGAGGTAACGTGGACTTAGAAATCCTAGTACAAAAAAGAAAATATGTGCAACAGTGACATCGACCTCAATACGGTCGTGCCCCAAAAGAATAATATACAAACAGGCAGCGACGGCAGTCCACATGTCGGACGCTCACCCCACGATATCAAATGTACAAATAATACTAAACTATACTAACATTGCATCCAAGATATCCACCACGACAATCCGCAACATCACAGCACAACACAGAACATCAACGTGAATGTCACGTTCCCAAACCCGTCTAAAAGGACTATAGCGATTAGACAAGTTGTGCCGATCAATTGACATTCACGGTCGCAGATTGAAATGTATGTACTGCAAGCTTTAAACAATGTTAGAAAAATATCGAGTTCGATTTAACCCCCGAATAGCCCCAAACAACTAGGTAAGACCATATCCAAACTAGGCTAAACAAACAATACCACTGAACCCACATTCCAGAGATAAGACAACACCCAAAAAACGAAGTCGAGAAGCCCCTAAAGGACCAGCCTACTCGGTTTTTAGAGCATTCTGCTCGGCCAAAAACAGGTGGATTTGGTTCGTCTTTGGGGTGCTGTCTAGTGGTCATGTCAGTAGTCTTCTGCGGTTGTTTAAATAATTTTTGAAGACCAAATGAAAATCAACAGAAACTGGAATGCTAAGTGCAGTGAATCGGGTTTTTTTCGATTTCGATAGTTTAACATTGTCTAAACAATCTAGCTAAGGGTTAATGGGTTGTCTATGATACCATGTTGGGTTACGGCGGCACCGCGGCCGTCAATCCGAGGCCATATGCGGAACGAAAACTTTTGAAACTTGGCGCTTCCACAACGAATCACCCGGATCGAACCATTAACACTATACTAGCTAACTATAAAAAAGTTAGAATGGCTATACCGATCGATCCGTGTCCTTCGGTCTTTAGCCACCATCACAAGCTCCTCACGGCATCTCCGATCTCGCTCGATCTCCGGCCTCCTAGTCGAAGTGGCACCACATCTAGAAATCTTTTTACGGGCTCCCGCTTCAAACCGAAGCAACTCGGACATAAAGTTTGCTAGCCGACATGTCCAAGGTGAAGTAGAGAATGTGTGTGATAACTTTGTTTCAATACATCCATTAGTTCTCAACTCATGAGATGGTATGGATGGAGGTTGAAGAAGAAGCCATTAGAGGAAATGGTGAGCTCAAGAAGAAAGAAGAAGAAGAAGAGCTTGCTTGCTTATTATATGGGATAACTTGTGAGAGCTCTAGATAAATCAGAAACAAAACCCAAGCCATCCCTTGGCTGCCCTCTCTCTCTTCACATATCAATCCCACACAATAAATAATCAAGAGATTTGACATGGCACAAAAAATAACACCATGAGTCACCACAACTGCACATGCCACATTTAATGCTCTTGATTAAGATTTGCACTCACAATTTACACTTAATAAACATTAATCCAAATGTTTAACACAATAAATAGAATGGCATCTTCTAAAGAAAACTCATGACGGATCACAAGAATACCCCTCAAATGTATATATATACCCGCATTTGTATTCCGGCTGAATACGAATGCAACGAGACTAAAGTAATCCAACAAATCTAATACCAGGATCCGACCTAAACCAAAGCCCAATAGTTGTTAAAGATAGGTATGCCCTAGAGGCAATTACTATACAAACGATGTATATTGTAATGGATTCTTGGACATATATATGGAGGACTTTCTTGCTCGACATGATAGTATGCTATCTGGTTGCTCTTTATCTTAACATGTACTCTGATTGTCTCTATGTTACATGTTGATAAAGACCTTAGGATGAGTGCTTGACTACCAGGACTATGATGCAGATCATACTAGTGAGGACAGAGCAGTCGCTAAGTACATCCTTCAAAAGATCCTAGCCGTAGGTCTATCGAGACAGGGTATCGATATACCATAGTAGACTAGCGCATAGCTTCTCGACCAATGTAGATGGACGATGGATGATCCCATATCCATTGGTGTTTGACATCAGAGAAAGTATACGGGTGCTCAGTGGAGACTGGTTACACTGGACGGACGCGCCGAGAACTCCCAGATGGTATTAAACCTCACGTCAGATGGCAGTTCTCTGGTGACACTGGTACAGGTTAGTCTGTAGACCCGAGATCGTCATGGAGTCTTGTGTGATTCCCACTGTGCTCTGATTTCCACCTTACCACGTTTAAGAGAACGTGAAAAACGGTGGCTTTTGGGTACAGTCCCGAATCACATGGAGGCAATGAGCGATAGCAGGGGTTTCGTCTCTCCAGGTATTGGGAGTTGATGTTGCGCTGTGCTCGATTGTCCATAACTGGAAATCCCTGGCCAGGGTTGCTGAGATTTACCGGTAAGTGTTATCAATAGTTTCTCGAACCGTTATGGACATCATATCGACATGACTTATCGGTTACTGGGGTCTGACTTTTACCACCCCTAGACTGGATATGCGACATATCAGACGAAGAGACCGGACTCTACGGGAGTGTTACTGGTTGGATTCACAGGAGAATGTACAGGCTTGCTTGTTGATCTTCTGATCGCTCAATACATGGGTGGCTGTTACGTTTAGCTGACCGCTTGCAGCTTGTGGGTGTTTGATATGATCATCACCTACTGCCGGCGTATTGACGATTCTTTAGAGTACTATACAGAGGTTTCCTAGCTCAGGAAAAACGGAGTAAGAGCACATATATGATATGTGCGGGACCGAGAATAATATGTGTATATGATACCGTATTAGTTTCTCGTGATATGTGATATCGGCCGGGTATATGTGATATTGCCTGGTCATCAGATCAAGTGTTGAATCGATAAACTGATACATTTTATATTAGTCGGTTATTTTGTGAAATAACCGGATTATCATATCAAATGTTGATTCGATAATTTAATATATAATTATAAATTTGATATATTACATTACATTAACTAATATAAGCTCACTTAAAGATTCTTTTTCTCACTTGATAATACATTGATGTATATGTGATATATGTTAATTGTATTATTTTCTTTTGTTACAAAATATTGTATATGTGATATATAATATTGTAACATGTTAGGGTTACAAATGCAACTAGGGTTTAAACCATGTTAGGGTTTTAAACTTGGGTTAACATTTGATTATGGATTAATTCTTTTTGGATGGATAATGTTTTGGATGAGCTTTGTGGAAGCTTCATGACACTTTGACAAAGTCCACCCTCTTTGTTTTATCCTTGATATTTGCTAACCCAACTTTAACCTTAGCCTATGGTTAAATCTCTACATGAGTTAACCATGACACATACTTAACCATGGTTGCATTTTTAACCTCAACAATAATTCATTCATCACTTTCTTCTTCATCTTGTTCAAGCTTTCAAAAAGCTTGCTTGATTTTTATTTGTGATGATTTAAAGCGAGAAATTGAAAACAAATGAGAGAAAAATTCCTAATTTATCATCCTCATCTATTCTATCCACTTAGATTAGGGTGTTTGCTTTACTAATACTTGATTAGTGAAGCAAGAGCTTGGGTTTGAGATTCTTCAAGGTAGATCATCTTCGATTAGTGAAGTCTTCATGCAAGGGTGCATCATTCTCTTCATGGAGCCTCTCTAGAGTCCGGGTACTTGATGATCGCAGCGAAGGGACCTCAACACGGAGCTTATTAAGCGAAGGAATGGACTACAAAGGTTTTAATCCCTAACTCTTAGATGTTAAAGTGTTAACATGCTAGTATTGTTTGATTTTCTTGTTAAAGATC
This sequence comes from Agapanthus africanus, assembly GCA_030015575.1. Taxonomy (NCBI): domain Eukaryota; kingdom Viridiplantae; phylum Streptophyta; class Magnoliopsida; order Asparagales; family Amaryllidaceae; genus Agapanthus; species Agapanthus africanus. The sequence goes on from JASDDO010000024.1 coordinate 620,854,498, forward strand.
CTAGGTTTAAGGTTATCTATAATGGAAAATTTTGAAATTGGCATGTGAGATGCCACCTGAAACTTTGCTGCCGTTGTAGGTATTCCAACATTGGTATCAGAGCCTAGTTAGAGAATTAGACGGATAAGTGTAGAATTACGAAACGGAAACAACTCCGAAATACCCGATATCAAACCCTAGTTTCTGTCGAATTTTAAATGGATTCTAAAATTTTTTTTAAACAAGTACAGAATCATGTATGAGATACATAGTGAACATACCCCAACGTGGACCTATGTGCTCGGATTTTGGATGAGCACATGGCCAAGAATTCTGAGCCGGCCGGCCTACAGTGTTCTTCTGGGTTTGGGTTTTGGGTGGTGTTCAGATCTCTGGGGTTTGGTACTTCAGGTGCTGTTTATTTTTGTTAAATTTGCATGAGATGTTTATTTACTATAAAGGTAATTCGGAGTGTTTCGTATTCGCAATTCTAGCTTTGTTTCGGTTTGTTTAGACAGTGTTAAAAAGTTCGAACGGATATCAATAACTCACTTTTTAATTTCCAAGTGTTGGATTTTTCCTTAATTAAAGAACATTCAAAGTCGTGCAAGTAACGCAGTGGACCCTCTAGAAGAACGAAACCTTAACTCGATTATGTGACCGTCAGAACCACCTCTAAACCTTAGGGTTTGTGGTAGTTCGGCGTTGCCACATGTGAGGCGTTGGTTTGACCCTTCTACGGCTGGACCATTTGTACTGTGGCATGTGATTGATGCTTTTAAACTAAGTTCAAATGTTGAGCATTTAGGGAAATTTTTGGTGTTTGTTGATTCGACCGAAATGTTTATTGTCGTCTAACATTTTCTGTAATGTGATACAATATTTGGAATCCACAAATGTAGTTATGAGATACCTAATTTGAATGTTATAAATCTAGCACTTTAGTCTCATTTGATCGGTTGCTACGGGATTTTGATGCGATCAAAAGTCCGTCGCTATCACGTAGCGTACGCGGATACTCGCCGGGGAAACTTAATAAATAGCCACACCCCATAGCCCAACCAAGTGACTGTAGGAGAACCCCGTCGCCAAAAGCATCCGTTCGGCAGCTCGCGGCAGCGGTGTTCCGCCTTAGTGCACATCGTCTGTAGGGTTCCTAGGCACCCTAATGAGGTCTCACAAGGCATCAACCATGCCAATTTCAAATTTTAATGGTGCCGAGAAACCCTAGAACGGATCGTTGGCTAGATTTCTAGGCGATAAATGAAAAATAGTTAACAACTTAACTAAAGTTTAAACGGAAATACAACCTTTGTAGATCCGGTGCTCCACCTCCATAGCCCCGCAACGAAGTCCCCTCGCTGTCCAAATGAGATCCCGGGCTCTAGCGTCGGCTTCGTCGGAGAAATGGCGAGCTAGGTCGTCGATGTCCATGCCGAAGATGATCTACGTCGAGGCATCGCTAGATCAAGCTCCACCTTCACCAAGCCATGAAAACTTGTGAAGGAAACACACTCTACTACTTGGCAAGAGGTAGAGGATGAAGAAATAGGAGGTGGGTTCACTTTAGATTTGGATTTCTCACTCTTTTTCATCACTTGCCATTGATGGAGGCAAGCTTTCTTCACTTGAAGAAATGAAGAAGAAGAAGAATAATCTTATGATAAGAATATTAAAAATGAAAAGTATAAAGAATACTTATCATAATGTAACCATGGTATAGTGTAGAGAATTGATTAGGGTTAAGTGGAATGGTTATGGTTAAGCATGAGACAAAATGGTTACAAAGTCAAAGTGTTCATGAAACTTCATGAACAAAACAAAACAAGCCACCATTTTCTCATTTGCTTTTCTTTTTCCAAAAGAATAAATAAATGAATAAAATGAATAAGAAAATAGTAAACCCTAACCATTTCATTAACCAAGGTTTAATTCTTTACACCTAACCAAAAGTCATGTATCATCAAACATGATACAAGCAAGTGCACAAAATCATATCGCATATGCAATGCGCACATCCGAGTGAGAAAATCCATTTAAAGTGAACCGATACTAGTTAATGCAAAGTGATATATCAAATATATAATTATGCATTAAATAATTAAATCAACACTTGATTCAATGATCCGGTCATGTCGCACACAACCGACTAGTATACAATATATCGGCTTATCGAATCAATACTTGATTCGATAACTAGGTTATATCGCATACAACCAATCGATACATTCATCGCGAGAATGAAATACGGTATCACATACACGCATTATTCTCGGTCCCGCACATATCTCATATGCGCTCCTATTTCGTTTCGCTTGAGCCAGGAAAGCTCTGTGTAGGACTCTAAAGACTCGTCAATACGCCGGCAGCAGGTGATGATCATATCAAACACCCACAAGCCGCAAGCGGTCTGCTAAACGTAACGGCCACCCGGGTATTGAGCGATCAGAAGATCGACGAGCAAGCCCGCTCACACTCCAGTGAATCCAACCAGTAACACTACCGTACAGTCCGGTCTGATCGTCTGATATGTCGCATATCTCGCCTAGGGGTGGTAAACGTCAGACCCCAATAGCTCGATAAGTCGTGTCGATATGAGATCTATAACATTTCGAGAAACTACTGGTAACACTTACCAGTAAATCTCAGCAACCCTGGCCAGGGATTTCCTGTTATAGCCAATCGAACACAGCGCAACATCAACCCCCTATACCGGGAGAGACGAATCCCCTCCTATCGCTCATTGCCTCCATATGACTCGGGACTGTACCCAAAAACCACCGTTTTGCACGCCCTCTTGGACATGGTAAGATGGAAATCAAAACACAGTGGGAACCACACAAGACTCTATGACGATCTCGGGTCAACAGACTACTCTGTACCAGTGTCACCAGAGAACTGCCATCTGACGTAAGGTATAATACCATCTGGGAGTTCTCGGCGAGTCCGTCCAGTGTACCCAGTCTCTACTAAGCACCCGTATATCATCTATGATGTCAAACACCAATGGATATGGGATCATCCATCGCCCATCTGTATGGGTCGAGAAGGTATACGCTAGTCTACTCTGGTATATCGATGCCCCGTCTCGATACACCCATGACTAGGGACTTTGAAGGATGTACTTATGGACTACCATGTCCCCACTAGTATGATCCACATCATAGTCCAGGTAGTCAAGTACACATCCTAAGGGCTTTACCAACATGTAACAGAGAGATAAACAGTATACACGTTAAGTTAAAGATCAACCAGATAGCATACTATCATGTCGAGCAAGAAAGTCCTCCCTATATACGTCCCAGCATCCACTACAATATACATCCTATGTACAGTAATGCCCTCTAGGGCATACATATAACTAACAATCTCCCACTTGCACTAGGGCCATCTGTAGCAGCGGTTGTAGTATCTCATACTCAACCATCCCATAAAAATCTCTCTCTGGGAACAGGCCTTTGTGAGTGGATCCGCTGTGTTGTCCTCTGAATCTACTCTCCTAACCTCGATCACCCTGGAGATCAACTATCTCCATGATCAGGCGATACTGCCTTAGAATAAGTCTGGATCACTGATGGGACCGACGTTCCTTGGCATAAGCCACAACTCCATTGTCTCACAATGGTTGGAACGTAGTTCATCTCATGAACCAATATACACCCAAACAGCATCTTTGGTAGCATCTTATGTAGCGATGTATCCAGCCTTTATCGTCTAGTATGCCACGGTATCTAGCTTGGAACTCTTCCAACATACCGTCCCTTTACTGAGGGTAAAGACAATGCCAGCGACTGACATTCAGTCGTGTTTATCATCCTGGAACCCTTCCAGTGATTCTCCCCAGGACCGATTGATACCATCTCACTACAACTAGTGGGAATCCTAACATCCATTTAGATCTATCTCATAGATCCAAAACCCAGGATTTAGGAGGTATCACTTTGATCCTATGTGGAGAATCATTGTGATAGGCGGAGATTGATCGAGCGTAGCATAGGAAACTCCTTCCCTATCAAGAGCATGTCATCCACGTACTTTACGAGGATCGTCACTATACTCCCTACTACCTTTTTGTTTATACAAGGTTCATCTACCATTTTGATGATGTGAAACTCTTTGACTTATTCATCAAAACAGATGTTCCAACTCCGCGATGCCTGCTTTATCCTATAAAACATCTTGCACACGTTTCCGCTGCTCCCACTGTCTACGAAGCCCTCTGGCTGTGTACTTATAGACGCTCTCTTCCAAAATATCATTTAGAAAAGCGGTCATGACACCCAACCACCAGATATCGTAGTCATGGTATGTAGCCGTGGTATGTAGGATCTGAATGGACTTAAGCATAGCCACTGGAAAAGGTTTCATCATTATCCACGCCTGGTCGATGACGAAAACCCTTAACAAGTCTAACTTTGAAAGTCTCAACTTTTCCATGTACACCAAGTAATCTTCTCAAGATATACTTGCTCCTGATGGGGATTTAACCCTTCAGATATAGCAACCAAAGTCCATACTTTGTTGGTGTATAAGGATTCCATCCCAGATCGATAAACATCCAGCCATTCTTACAGAGTCTTACTCTCGATGGCCTGCTCGAAGCTAGTTGGGTCATCATCTCATGATGCAATCCTCGCTCCCTCTGTCATAGAGAAACCGAATTATCTCTCAGGTGGGTGAGGAACCCTACTAGATCGGCGGAGTGGCTGAGGTTCGTTGGTATCTACTGAATCTTTCGGTTCCACCAAATCATCTACTGTTGTTTGTATAGCTGGAACCTTTCCAGTTCTACATTACAGACTTTGCCTCGAGCTTGTCCGGATTATGCTTTTAGACATAGCCCGGACAACCCCAAATCTTAATTAACTTGAGAGATGGGCTCTTCCCTTATCATATCAAATATGAAGTGGTAGGCAACTGATTTGATTTGAACCTAATTCAATAGGTATGCATCTTCTCAAGTGCATAACTCCTAAAAGGAAATAGGTAACTCAGCAGTACTCATCATAGAGCACACCATATCAAATAGGGTGTATCTGCTCCGCCCCGATATACCATCGTGCTATGGTGTATACGGAGGAGTAATGCTGAGAGAGAATCTCATTCTCCTTTAGAATAGTCCAGTATTTCCGTGCTCATGTATTCTCCTCCTTGATCACATCAAAGGACATAATACTTATACCCGTATTTTGGTTCTCTACTTCTCACTTATATTCTGTGAATATCTCAAAAGGTTCGGACTTGTGTTTCAACAGGAACATAGGTTTGAATCTCGAAAGATCATCAGAGAATGTAACGAAGTACAAAGAACCAATCCTGGCATATGTAGACAGGGGACCTATCATACATCAACATGTATCATCCCAAGAGTTTACTAACTCTTTCTCCGTTTCCAATAAACGGAGCTATGGTCATCTTATCTCTGTGACATGACTGGCAAGTTTCACAAGATGTAAATTCAAACTGATTTAAATATGCATCTAAATGTAACTTAGCTAGTCGGGTCATATTGATCTGACCTAGTCTACAATACCTTAAGAAGGATCCGTTCATTTCTGAACTCTTCCTCTTATGTGTGTTCCATATACTAAGAACTGTAATTTGATTTAGAACATCAATGCTTTTAGATAACGTGTAGGGTTCCTAGGCATCCTAATGAGGTCTCACAAGGCATCAACCATGCCAATTTCAAAAAATCTAGGTGCCGAGAAACCCGACTACGGATCGTTTGCTAGAAAACTAGGCGAAAAAGCTAACTAGTTAACACTTAACTATGAGAATACGGATATACAACCTTTGTAGATCCGGTGCTCCACCTCCACGGCTCCGCAATGAAGTCTCCTCGCTGTCCAAGACGGATCCCGGGCCCTAGCGTCGGCTTCATCGGAGAATGGACGGGCTAGGTCATCGACAACGTGCCGAAGATGATCTACGTCGAAGCATCACTAGATCAAGCTCCACCTTCACCGAGCCTTGAAAACTTGTGAAGGAAACACACTCTACTACTTGGCAAGAGGTAGAGGATGAAGAAATAGGAAGTGGGTAGACTTTAGAATTGGATTTCTCACTCTTAATCATCAATCACCATTGATGGACCTTAGGTTTTCTTCTTGAGTTGAAGGAAGAAGAAGAAGAATATTATGATAATTATTATCTTTAGTAAGAAAAGAAAAACCATCCTTATCATAATAGTAACCATGGTTTAATGTAGAGAATTGATCATGGTTAGTGAATGGTTAGGTTTTCACAAGATGACAAAATGGTTGCAATGGTCAAAGTTCATGAAGCTTCAAAGAATACAAACAAAATAGCAACCATTTTCTCATTTCCTTTTTCATTTTTCCAAAAAGAAAAAGATTAATAAATGAATAAGGAAATCAAAACCCTAATTATCCACTTAAAACATGGTTTAATTCTTTACATTTAACCAAAATGCATGTATCATCAAACATGATACAATCTAGTGCATAAAAATCATATCGCATATGTAATGCGCACATCCGAGTGAGAAAATCCATTATAAAGTGAACCGATACTAGTTGATGCAAAGTAATATATCAAATATATAATTATGCATTAAATCATTAAATCAACACTTGATTTAACGATCCGGTCATATCGCATATAACCGGCTAGTATCATTAGTAACAACTTATCGAATCAACACTTGATCCGATAACCCGGCTATATCACATATAACCGATCAATGTCACATCGCGAGAATAGAATACGGTATCACATAAACGCATTATTCTCGGTCCCGCACATATCTCATATGCGCTCCTATTTCGTTTCGCTTGAGCCAGGAAACCTCTGTGTAGGACTCTAAAGACTCGTCAATACGCCGGCAGCAGATGATAATCATATCAAACACCCACAAGCCGCAAGCGGTCTGCTAAACGTAACGGCCATCCGGGTATTGAGCGATCTGAAGATCGACGAGCAAGCCCGCTCACACTCCAGTGAATCCAACCAGTAACACTACCGTACAGTCCGGTCTGATCGTCTGATATGTCGCATATCTCGCCTAGGGGTGGTAAACGTCAGACCCCAATAGCTCGATAAGTCGTGTCGATATGAGGTCTATAACATTTCGAGAAACTACTGGTAACACTTACCAGTAAATCTCAGCAACCCTGGCCAGGGATTTCCTGTTATAGCCAATCGAACACAGCGCAACATCAACCCCCTATACCGGGAGAGACGAATCCCCTCCTATCGCTCATTGCCTCCATGTGACTCGGGACTGTACCCAAAAACCACCGTTTTGCATGCCCTCTTGGACGTGGTAAGATGGAAATCAAAGCACAGTGGGAACCACACAAGACTCTATGACGATCTCGGGTCAACAGACTACTCTGTACCAGTGTCACCAGAGAACTGCCATCTGACGTGAGGTATAATACCATCTGGGAGTTCTCGGCGTGTCCGTCCAGTGTACCCAGTCTCCACTGAGCACCCGTATATCATCTCTGATGTCAAACACCAATGGATATGGGATCATCCATCGCCCATCTGTATGGGTCGAGAAGGTACACGCTAGTCTACTCTGGTATATCGATGCCCCGTCTCGATATACCCACGACTAGGGACTTTGAAGGATGTACTTATGGACTACCTGTCCCCACTAGTATGATCCGCATCATAGTCCAGGTAGTCAAGTACACATCCTAAGGGCTTTACCAACATGTAACAGAGAGACAATCAGTATACACGTTAAGGTAAAGATCAACCAAATAGCATACTATCATGTCGAGCAAGAAAGTCCTCCCTATATACGTCCCGGCATCCACTACAATGCACATCCAATGTACAGTAATGGCCTCTAGGGCATACATATAACTAACAATCTCCCACTTGCACTAGGGCCATCTGATAGCAGTGGTTGTAGTATCTCATACTCAACCATCCCATAAAAGTGTCTCTCTCTGGGATCAGGCCTTTGTGAGTGGATCCGCTGTGTTGTCCTCTCAGTCTACTCTCTAAACCTCGATATCCCTGGAGATCAACCATCTCCATGATCAGGTGATACTGCCTTAGAATATGTCTGGATCACTGATGGGACCGGTGTTCCTTGGCACAAGCCACAACTCCATTGTCACACAATGGAAGGAACTTAGTTCATCTTATGAACCAATATACATCCAAACAGCCTCTTTGGTAGCAACTTAAGTAGCGATGTATGCTGCCTTTATCGTCTAGTATGTCACGGTATCTAGCTTGGAACTCTTCCAATATACCGTTCCTCCACTGAGGGTAAAGACAATGCCTGTGACTGACATTCAGTCGTCTTTATCACCCTAGAACCCTTCCAGTGATTCTCCCCAGGATCGATTGATACCGTCTCACTACAACTAGTGAGAATCCTAACATCCATTTAGATCTATCTCATAGATCCAAAATCCAGGATTTAGTGGGTATCACTTTGATCCTATGTGGAGAGTCATTGTGATAAGCGGAGATTGATCGAGCGTAGCATAGGAAACTCCTTCCCTATCAAGAGTATGTCATCCACGTACTCTACGAGGATCGTCACCATACTCCCTACTACCATTTTGTTTATACAAGGTTCATCTACCATTTTGATGATGCCAACTTCTTTGACAAATCCATCAAAACAGATGTTCCAACTCCGCGATGCCTGCTTTATCCTATAAAGCATCTTGCACACGTTTCCGCTGCTCCCACTGTCTACGAAGCCCTCTGGCTGTGTACTTATAGACGCTCTCTTCCAAATAATCATTTAGAAAAGCAGTCAAGACACCCAACCACCAGAGATCGTAGTCATGGTATGTAGCCGTGGCAAGTAGGATCTGGATGGACTTAAGCATAGATCCTTAGAAAAAGGTTTCATTATGATCCATATCTGGTCAAATATGCAAACCTTTAACAAGTCTAGCTTTGAAAGTCTCAACTTTTCCATCTACACCAAGTAATCTTCTCAAGATATACTTGCTCCTGATAGGGATTTAACCCTTCAGATATAGCAACTAAAGTCCATACTTTGTTGGTGTATAAGGATTCCATCTCAGATCACTAAGCATCCAGCCATTCTTACAGAGTCTTACTCTTGATGGCCAGCTCGAAACTAGTTGGGTCATCATCTCATGATGTAATCCTCGCTCCCACTGTCATAGAGAAACCGAAGTATCTCTCAGGTGGGTGAGGAACCCTACTAGATCGGCGGAGAGGCTGAGGTTCGTCGGTAACTATTGAATCCTTTGATTTTATCAAATCATCTGCTGTAATTTGTATAGCTGGAACCATTCCAGTTCTACATAACAGTATTTGCCTCGAGCTTGTCCGGATTTTGCTTTTAGACATAGGCCGGACAACCCCAAATCTTAACCAACTTAAGATATGGGCTCTTCCCTTTCCATATCACATATGAAGTGGTAGGCATTGATTTGATTCGAACCCTATTCAATAGGTATGCAGCTTCTCAAATGCATAACTCCCAAAAAAAGGAAAAAGGTAACTCAGTAGTACTCATCATAGAGCACACCTTATCATATAGGGTGTGATTGCTCCGCCCTGATATACCATCGTGCTATGGTGTATACAGAGGAGTAATGCTGAGAGAGAATCTCATTCTCCTTTAGAATAGTCCAGGAATTCCGTGCTCAAGTATTCTCCTCCTTGATCACATCAAAGGACATAATACTTATACCCGTATTTTGGTTTTCTACTTCTAACTTATATTCTGTGAATATCTCAAAAGGTTCGGACTTGTGTTTCAACAGGAACATATGACTGAATCTTGAGAGATTATCAGAGAATATAACGAAGTATAAAGAACCAGTCCTGGCATGTGTAGACAGGGGACCTACATACATCAACATGTATCATCCCAAGAGTTTACATAACTCTTTCTCTGTTTCCAATAAACAGAGCTGTAGTCATCTTATCTCTGTGACATGACCGGCGAGTTTCACAAGATGCAAATTCAAACTAATTTAAATATGCATCTTTATGTAACTCTAGCTAGTCGGGTCACATTGATCTGACCTAGTCTACAATACCTCAAGAAGGATTCGTTCAGTTCTGAACTCTTCCTCTTGTGTGTGTTCCGTATACTAAGAAATGTAGTTTGATTTAGAACATTAATGCTTTTAGATAACGTGCCTGAAGCGATCAACTTTTGATATAGGAAATGTTCAAAACATTATCCAACAATACAAAATTTTATCATTTCTTTACTAATAAAGAGATAGATATGATTTTGTATATCAGGTTCGGTATCTATTAACATTCGTTCAGAATCAATGTATTTGGAATACAGGGTGACAGTGACCAACAGACTTGGCTGCAACTCTTGCCCCGTTTTCTGCCTCATGAAACTTATCACCCGTTCTCAGTTCTCTACCTTTCTGTAGCCCTATGTAACAGATTACATATCTGGGATCCTGATCTGGTATCACATACCCAGGACGTAGAGGATACTAAGAAACAGTTCTTTGTAACGAACACACCCGAAGATGATGCATCAGCATGCACTCTCTTCGTTTGGGCGGCACGGGAAATCTGGTATTCCCCAATTTCCTGCTCTGTCTTATAACAATTATAAGTTGGAGCGGGACGAACGTTCCCCAGCTCAGTATAACAAGCGGGTTCGGTCAATAATCCGTATTATTATCTTGATTAAGGCGTGATATGGTCGCTACCTGGAGAGAGAGAGAAGAAAACACTCAGCGTGCGCTCTTGCAAGAATAGATTGGTTATTATTTTATCTAATCAGGATGGCTCCCACTGCTTTTTATCAAATCTTCCTTCCAACCCTAAAAGGAAAGACTAGCTGGGATTAATTACACACTACAAGTTCGCCAATCTTTCAACCAGGCCAGTGTCGGTACTTTGAGGGAGGTCCCCCGTGCTTTCGCACGAACCTAATTAATGTAAACCTCGTTTTCCCAGAGGCGTAACCTCGTTAACATCTTTCTAGACACCTACTTGATCGGCTAATTGTAATGTATAAAACTCTCCCAGGAGTAACACTTACTCGCAGCGGGTATCGGGATCCAACTATCTCATAGAAGGTATGCAATCTCATTGCAAATTTCAACACTTGAAATTCCCGATAATATTTTGCCCCTAGCACCCTATGACCTTGACGGAGGCCAACAAACCATAGGCTACTAGTCAAGTTCAACTCGTCATTTCTTGATCGAATCAAACCCACCCGCACGACCCTTGACGGAGGCCAACAAGGTCGCACGACTACCCTAACTCAATCTGCATCATATGCATGAGCAGATAAATACTGGTTAGCTACCGCACACTGCGCCTTGACGGAGGCCAACAAACGCAGCACGAATACTAAACAGCACTTATCTGAAATGACGGAGGGCTACGACAGGTTTTTATGAAAACCTATTGCGTAATGAACTTGATATCGTTGTAGAATCAAATGATTTTAAAATGGAGTGCTTTTGAGGCTTTTCTAGTTTTGCTAAAGGAGTCACTCCCGGTGAAGGGATCGTCGGTCCTTTCCTCATCGAATGAGGTGCGGGATATATCATATATATCACTGTGCAAAGCAAAAACACTTAAAAGCAATCAAATGACAAACCGAGTGTGTAGCATCTGCCAGTTATTGCTAAAGGAGTCACTCCCGGTGAAGGGATCTCGGTCCTTTCCTCATCGAATAAGGTGCAGGATATATCACATATACCACTGTGCAAAGCAAGAACTGTAGCTACCTGTTTTATTTTGAAATTCGATTCTACAACATCTTAGGTTTCTTTTATTTCATTAATCTCATTAATGAAGTCCCATCATTTAAGTACCTAAACATCACAGATAAATACGACGTACACTTAAGCCATCCGCATTCGCCTCGATGTCCCCTCATGCACCGTTAGGTTAGGTAACTAACGACAGAGCAGGGCAGGGCTAGCGCGGGTGTAAAACATAAGTAACGTCTATATAATATATCATATATACTATATACTGTATCTATCATAGAACATCACATGATCACATCACAGATATCGCAGCAGAAGAATCATATGAAATATTGGATATACTAGGACGTCCGTGTTTTCAATACGAGCCAGTATAAAACACGGATTCCACGGTCCTGATGAATAGCCAAACCCACACCCCAAGACCCCTACGAGAGCGGCAAGCAACCCTACCAATTCTAGAGTTAGGAGACCCGGACTCGACTCCTCGAGTTGGTCTCCCACTGGACTCCAGAACCCGGTTACTTGTGCCCTCCTCCTTGGGTCTATCCTAGTGCGGAAAAGTAAATAATATACAACGGGTGACAACTTCCGCAACCTGGAAGCGCCCCAATAAAAGAATATTACATACAAGTTTTTACATGAATGAAAATGAAAAACACCCATCTCACATAAAAAACCCCCGGCTATTCAAACACGACGATCCAATATAACATATCCAGCAACACATAACATCACATGTCATCAACGTAAGTAAATATGCGCATCCCAATTGTCATTGACATATAGCAACGAAACCAGCGATATCACATATTACACTTACGGTCATAGAAAAGAAAGTGTAAAACTACAACAGTTGGAATCCGCAACCACCTCAGACATCGCATGCCTGACCAAATGAATTACTTAGACATCGCATGCCTAACAATTATAAACCCCGCATTTTAGTCTCATTATCGAAAACTCTTTTCAATATCAAGTCGGGCAATTCAACAAGATTCCCGACATTTTGATCGAATACTCGTCGCAAACTTCAGTAGGCGGCCGCACCCCCGATACCGTCGACGAAGTGCACCAAGGCGGAACACCGCTACCGCGAGCACCCGAACGGATGCTTTCGGCGACGGGATTCTCCTACAGTCACTTGGTCGGGGTTATGGAGTGAAGCTGTCTATTAAGTTTACCCGGCGAGTATCCGCGTACGCTACGTGATTGCGACGGACTTTTGATCGCATCAAAATTCCGTGGCAACCGATCAAGTGAGACTAAACTGCTATGTTTATAACATTCATTTAGTTATCACATAACTTTTGTGAATTCCAATTGTTGTATCACATTCCGGATAAACAGAAAATGTTAAACTTTCCGATTGAACATTCGAACACCCAAGTTTTCCAAATACAGATCAACACATGAAATAAGTCTAAAAACATTCAGTTCGTGCCTCAGTACCAACGGTCCAGCCGTAGAAGGGTCAAGCCAACGCCTCACATGTGGCACGCCGTACTGCCCCAAACCCGAAGGTTCAAAGGGCAGTTCAAGACGTTCACATAATCGAGTTAAGGTTTGTTGTCTTCTAGAGGGTCCATCGAGTTACTTGCACTACTTAGAACGTCTTTAAACTACGGAAAAATCCAACACTTGGAAATTTCCCGACAGGGGAAAAATTGGGTATTTATATCCGGTCGAACTTTTTAACATATTCTAAAAATTTATCCGGAAAGCCAGATAGACAAAATTTGATACTCCGATCGAAACGCCGAATCCCCAAAACAACTGCAGAAAATTCAACTCTTGAATAAAATATAAAAATTTCCAGAAGACTCAGCTCTTTGACACAAGAATTACTGTGCAGGACACGTGACCCAAATCACCATCATGGCCGCGGAACCGCCGCGAAACCCAGGGTGGGGCCGCGGTTCCGCGGCTCTTTGATCGATTTACAGTCACGTGCTTCACAGTAACTCATAGGATTCCCTGCTGAATTTTTTGGCAATTTTTAATTCTGGAAAATCCCAGATTTTAGAAAATTTCCAGAGAGCAATTTCCGGTTGGGGTTTCGGGTCGTTAGGACTTCAAAATCCGTCTAGACTGCGCCTAAGGCTCTAGCTAGGCTCTGATACCACTGTAGGGTTCCTAGGAATCCTAATGAGGTCTCACAAGGCATCAACCATGCCAATTTCAAAAAATCTAGGTGCCGAGAAACCCGACTACGGATCGTTTGCTAGAAAACTAGGCGAAAAAGCTAACTAGTTAACACTTAACTATGAGAATACGGATATACAACCTTTGTAGATCCGGTGCTCCACCTCCACGGCTCCGCAATGAAGTCTCCTCGCTGTCCAAGACGGATCCCGGGCCCTAGCGTCGGCTTCATCGGAGAATGGACAGGCTAGGTCATCGACAACGTGCCGAAGATGATCTACGTCGAAGCATCACTAGATCAAGCTCCACCTTCACCGAGCCTTGAAAACTTGTGAAGGAAACACACTCTACTACTTGGCAAGAGGTAGAGGATGAAGAAATAGGAAGTGGGTAGACTTTAGAATTGGATTTCTCACTCTTAATCATCAATCACCATTGATGGACCTTAGGTTTTCTTCTTGAGTTGAAGGAAGAAGAAGAAGAATATTATGATAATTATTATCTTTAATAAGAAAAGAAAAACCATCCTTATCATAATAGTAACCATGGTTTAATGTAGAGAATTGATCATGGTTAGTGAATGGTTAGGTTTTCACAAGATGACAAAATGGTTGCAATGGTCAAAGTTCATGAAGCTTCAAAGAATACAAACAAAATAGCAACCATTTTCTCATTTCCTTTTTCATTTTTCCAAAAAGAAAAAGATTAATAAATGAATAAGGAAATCAAAACCCTAATTATCCACTTAAAACATGGTTTAATTCTTTACATTTAACCAAAATGCATGTATCATCAAACATGATACAATCTAGTGCATAAAAATCATATCGCATATGTAATGCGCACATCCGAGTGAGAAAATCCATTATAAAGTGAACCGATACTAGTTGATGCAAAGTAATATATCAAATATATAATTATGCATTAAATCATTAAATCAACACTTGATTTAACGATCCGGTCATATCGCATATAACCGGCTAGTATCATTAGTAACAACTGATCGAATCAACACTTTATCCGATAACCCGGCTATATCACATATAACCGATCAATGTCACATCGCGAGAATAGAATACGGTATCACACACACGCATTATTCTCGGTCCCGCACATATCTCATATGCGCTCCTATTTCGTTTCGCTTGAGCCAGGAAACCTCTGTGTAGGACTCTAAAGACTCGTCAATACGCCGACAGCAGATGATGATCATATCAAACACCCACAAGCCGCAAGCGGTCTGCAAAACGTAACGGCCATCCGGGTATTGAGCGATCTGAAGATCGACGAGCAAGCCCGCTCACACTCCAGTGAATCCAACCAGTAACACTACCGTACAATCCGGTCTGATCGTCTGATATGTCGCATATCTCGCCTAGGGGTGGTAAACGTCAGACCCCAATAGCTCGATAAGTCGTGTCGATATGAGGTCTATAACATTTCGAGAAACTACTGGTAACACTTACCAGTAAATCTCAGCAACCCTGGCCAGGGATTTCCTGTTATAGCCAATCGAACACAGCGCAACATCAACCCCCTATACCGGGAGAGACGAATCCCCTCCTATCACTCATTGCCTCCATGTGACTCGGGACTGTACCCAAAAACCACCGTTTTGCATGCCCTCTTGGACGTGGTAAGATGGAAATCAAAGCACAGTGGGAACCACACAAGACTCTATGACGATCTTGGGTCAACAGACTACTTTGTACCAGTGTCACCAGAGAACTGCCATCTGACGTGAGGTATAATACCATCTGGGAGTTCTCGGCGAGTCCGTCCTGTGTACCCAGTCTCCACTGAGCACCCGTATATCATCTCTGATGTCAAACACCAATGGATATGGGATCATCCATCGTCCATCTGTATGGGTCGAGAAGGTACACGCTAGTCTACTCTGGTATATCGATGCCCCGTCTCGATATACCCACGACTAGGGACTTTGAAGGATGTACTTATGGACTACCTGTCCCCACTAGTATGATCCGCATCATAGTCCCGGTAGTCAAGTACACATCCTAAGGGCTTTACCAACATGTAACAGAGAGACAATCAGTATACACGTTAAGGTAAAGATCAACCAAATAGCATACTTTCATGTCGAGCAAGAAAGTCCTCCCTATATACGTCCCAGCATCCACTACAATGCACATCCAATGTACAGTAATGGCCTTTAGGGCATACATATAACTAACATAACGTGCCTGAACCGATCAACTTTTGAAATAGGAAATGTTCAAAACATTATCCAACAATACAAAATTTTATCATTTCTTTACTTATAAAGAGACTGATATGATTTTGTATATCAGGTTCGGTATCTAACAACATTCGTTCAGAATCAATGTATTGGTAATACAGGGTGACAGTGACCAACAGACTTAGCTGCAACACTTGCCCCGTTTTCTGCCTCATGAAACTTATCACCCGTTCTCAGTCCTCTACCTTTCTGTAGCCCTATGTAACAGATTACATATCTGGGATCCTGATCTGGTATCACATACCCAGGACGTAGAGGATACAGAGAAACAGTTCTGTGCAACGAACACACCCGAAGATGATGCATCAGTATGCACTCTCTTCGTTTGGGCGGCACGGGAAATCTGGTATTCCCCAATTTCCTGCTCTGTCTTATAACAATTATAAGTTGGAGCGGGACCAACGTTCCCCCGCTCAGTATAACAAGCGGGTTCGGTCAATATTCCGTATTATTATCTTGATTAAGGCGTGATATGGTCGCTACCTGGAGAGAGAGAGAAGAAAACACTCAGCGTGCGCTCTTACAAGAATAGATTGGTTATTATTTTATCTAATCAGGATCGCTCTCACTGCTTTTTATCAAATCTTCCTTCAAACCCTAAAAGGAAAGACTAGCCGGGATTAATTACACACTACAAGTTCGCCAATCTTTCAGCCAGGCCAGTGTCGGTACTTTAAGGGAGGTCCCCCGTGCTTTCGCACAAACCTAATTAATGTAAACCTCGTTTTCCCAGAGGCGTAACCTCGTTAACACCTTTCTAGACACCTACTTGATCGGCTAATTGTAATGTGTAAAACTCTCCCAGGAGTAACTCTTACTCGCAGCGCGTATCGGGATCCAACTATCTCATAGAAGGTATGCAATCTCATTGCAAATTTCAACACTTGAAATTCCCGATAATTTTGCCCCTAGCACCCTATGACCTTGACGGAGGTCAACAAACCATAGGCTACTAGTCAAGTTCAACCCGTCATTTCTTGATCGAATTAAACCCACCCGCACGACCCTTGACGGAGGTCAACAAGGCCGCACGACTACCCTAATCCAATCTGCATCATATGCATAAGCAGATAAATACTAGTTAGCTACCGCACACTACGCCTTGACGGAGGTCAACAAACGTAGCACGAATACTAAATAGGACTTATCTGAAATGACAGAGGGCTACGACAGGTTTTTCTGAAAACCTATTGCGTAATGAACTTGATATCGTTGTAGAATCAAATGATTTTAAAATGGAGTGCTTTTGAGGCTTTTCTAGTTTTGCTAAAGGAGTCACTCCCGGTGAAGGGATCGTCGGTCCTTTCCTCGTCGAATGAGGTGCGGGATATATCATATATATCACTGTGCAAAGCAAAAACTCTTAAAAGCAATCAAAAGACAAACCGAGTGTGTAGCATCAACCAGTTATTGCTAAAGGAGTCACTCCCGGTGAAGGGATCTCGGTCCTTTCCTCATCGAATAAGGTGCAGGATATATCTCATATACCGCTATGCAAAGCAAGAACTGTAGCTACCTGTTTTATTTTGAAATTCGATTCTACAACATCTTAGGTTTCTTTTACTTTCATTAATCACATTAATGAAGTCCTATCATTTAAGTACCTAAACATCACAGATAAATACGATGTACACTTATGCCATCCGCATTCGCCTCGATGTCCCCTCGTGCACCGTTAGGTTAGGTAACGAACGGCAGAGCGGGGCAGGGCTAGCGCGGGTGTAAAACATAAGTAACGTCTATATAATATATCATATATACTATATACTGTATCTATCACAGAACATCACATGATCACATCACAGATATCGCAACAGAAGAATTATATGAAATATTGGATATACTAGGACGTCCGTGTTTTCAATACGAGCCAGTATAAAACACGGATTCCACGGTCGTGATGAATATCCAAACCCACACCCCTAGACCCCTACGAGAGCGGCAAGCAACCCTACAAATTCTAGAGTTAGGAGACCCGGACTCGACTCCTCGAGTTGGTCTCCCACTGGACTCCAGAACCCGGTTACTTGTGCCCTCCTCCTTGGGTCTATCCTAGTGCCGAAAAGTAAATAATATACAAAAGGTGACATCTTCCGCAACCTGGAAGTGCCCCAATAAAAGAATATTACATACAAGTTTTTACATGAATGAAAATGAAAAACACTCATCTCACATAAAACCCCCCCGGCTATTCAAACACGACGATCCAATATAACATATCCAGCAACACATAACATCACATGTCATCAACGTAAGTAAATATGCGCATCCCAATTGTCGTTGACATATAGCAACGAAACCG
Organism: Agapanthus africanus; assembly: GCA_030015575.1. Taxonomy (NCBI): domain Eukaryota; kingdom Viridiplantae; phylum Streptophyta; class Magnoliopsida; order Asparagales; family Amaryllidaceae; genus Agapanthus; species Agapanthus africanus. Next base: position 620,872,868 of record JASDDO010000024.1, read on the forward strand.
GCGATATCACATATTACACTTACGGTCATAGAAAAGAAAGTTTAAAACTACAACAGTTGGAATCCGCAACCACCTCAGACATCGCATGCCTGACCAAATGAATTTCTTTAGACATCGCATGCCTAACAATTATAAACCCCGCATTTTAGTCTCTTTATCGAAAACGCTTTTCAATATCAAGTCGGGCAATTCAACAAGATTCCCGACAATGTGATCGAATGCTCGTCGCAAACTTCAGTAGACGGCCGCACCCCCGATACCGTCGACGAAGTGCACCAAGGCGGAACACCGCTGCCGCGAGCACCCGGACGGATGCTTTCGGCGACGGGGTTCTCCTACAGTCACTTGGTCGGGGCTATGGAGTGAGGCTGTCTATTAAGTTTACCCAGCGAGTATCCGCGTACGCTACGTGATTGCTACGGACTTTTGATCACATCAAAATTCCGTGGAAACCGATCAAGTGAGACTAAATTGCTAGATTTACAACATTCATTCAGTTATCTCATTACTTATTGTGAATTCCAATTATTGTATCCCATTCCGGATAAATAGAAAATGTTAAACTTTTCGATCAAACAGTCGAACACCCAAGTTTTCCCGATACAGATCAACACATGAAATAAGTCTAAAAACATTCAGTTCGTGCCTCAGTACCAACGGTCCAGCCGTAGAAGGGTCAAGCCAACGCCTCACATGTGGCACGCCGTACTCCCCCAAACCCGAAGGTTCAAAGGGCAGTTCAAGACGGTCACATAATCGAGTTAAGGTTTGTTGTCTTCTAGAGGGTCCATCGAGTTACTTGCACTACTTAGAACGTCTTTAAACTACGGAAAAATCCAACACTTGGAAATTTCCCGACAGGGGAAAAATTGGGTATTTATATCCGGTCGAACTTTTTAACATATTCTAAAATTTATCCGGAAAGCCACGCAGACAAAATTTGATACTCCGATCGAAACACCGAATCCCCAAAACAACTCCTGAAAATTCAACTCTTGAATAAAAATTAAAAATTCCCAGAAAATCCAGCATTATCAATTAGGAGTTACTGTGTAAAATATATTAAATAAGGTGGCCGTACGGCCGCGGAACCGCCGCACGAGCTATGCCCGTGCCGCGGAACCGCGGCAGTTTAATGGATTTAGGAACTCGAATTTCACAGAAACTCTTAAAACCACCTGCTGCATTTTCTGCATATTTTTAATGTTGAAAAATCCCAGATTTTAGAAAAAGGACAGAGAGCATGTTTGGAATTGGGTTTCGGGTTCGTTCGGACTTCAAATTGCGTCTAGACTTCGTCTAAGGCTCTAGCTCGGCTTTGATACCACTGTAAGATTTCTAGGCACCCTAATGAGGTCTCACAAGGCATCAACCATGCCCATTTCGAATTTTACGGTGCCGAGAAACCCTAAACTACGGATCGTTGGCTAGATTTCTAGGCGATAAATGAAAAATAGTTAACAACTTAACTAAAGTTTAAACGGAAATACAACCTTTGTAGATCCGGTGCTCCACCTCCATAGCTCCGCAACGAAGTCCCCTCGCTGTCCAAATGAATTCCCGGGCTCTAGCGTCGGCTTCGTCGGAGAAATGGCGAGCTAGGTCGTCGATGTCCATGCCGAAGATGATCTACGTCGAGGCATCGCTAGATCAAGCTCCACCTTCACCAAGCCATGAAAACTTGTGAAGGAAACACACTCTACTACTTAGCAAGAGGTAGAGGATGAAGAAATAGGAGGTGGGTTCACTTTAGATTTGGATTTCTCACTCTTTTTCATCACTTGCCATTGATGGAGGCAAGCTTTCTTCACTTGAAGAAATGAAGAAGAAGAATAATAATCTTATGATAAGAATATTAAAAATGAAAAGTAAAAAGAATACTTATCATAATGTAACCATGGTATAGTGTAGAGAATTGATTAGGGTTAAGTGGAATGGTTAGGGTTAAGCATGAGACAAAATGGTTACAAAGTCAAAGTGTTCATGAAACTTCATGAACAAAACAAAACAAGCCACCATTTTCTCATTTGCTTTTCTTTTTCCAGAAGAATAAATAAATGAATAAAATGAATAAGGAAATAGTAAACCCTAACCATTTCATTAACCAAGGTTTAATTCTTTACACTTAACCAAAAGGCATGTATCATCAAACATGATACAAGCAAGTGCACAAAATCATATCGCATATGCAATGCGCACATCCGAGTGAGAAAATCCATTTAAAGTGAACCGATACTAGTTAATGCAAAGTGATATATCAAATATATAATTATGCATTAAATAATTAAATCAACACTTGATTCAATGATCCGGTCATGTCGCACACAACCGACTAGTATACAATGTATCGGCTTATCGAATCAATACTTGATTCGATAACTAGGTTATATCGCATACAACCAATCGATACATTCATCGTGAGAATGAAATACGGTATCACATACACGCATTATTCTCGGTCCCGCACATATCTCATATGCGCTCCTATTTCGTTTCGCTTGAGCCAGGAAACCTCTGTGTAGGACTCTAAAGCCTCGTCAATACGCCGGCAGCAGGTGATGATCATATCAAACACCCACAAGCCGCAAGCGGTCTGCTAAACGTAACGGCCACCCGGGTATTGAGCGATCAGAAGATCGACGAGCAAGCCCGCTCACACTCCAGTGAATCCAACCAGTAACACTACCGTACAGTCCGGTCTGATCGTCTGATATGTCGCATATCTCGCCTAAGGGTGGTAAACGTCAGACCCCAATAGCTCGATAAGTCGTGTCGATATGAGGTCTATAACATTTTGAGAAACTGCTGGTAACACTTACCAGTAAATCTCAGCAACCCTGGCCAGGGATTTCCTGTTATAGCCAATCGAACACAGCGCAACATCAACCCCCTATACCGGGAGAGACGAATCCCCTCCTATCGCTCATTGCCTCCATGTGACTCGGGACTGTACCCAAAAACCACCATTTTGCACGCCCTCTTGGACGTGGTAAGATGGAAATCAAAGCACAGTGGGAACCACACAAGACTCTATGACGATCTCGGGTCAACAGACTACTCTGTACCAGTGTCACCAGAGAACTGCCATCTGACGTAAGGTATAATACCATCTGGGAGTTCTCGGGGAGTCCGTCCAGTGTACCCAGTCTCTACTGAGCACCCGTATATCATCTCTGATGTCAAACACCAATGGATATGGGATCATCCATCGCCCATCTGTATGGGTCGAGAAGGTATACGCTAGTCTACTCTGGTATATCGATCCCCCGTCTCGATACACCCACGACTAGGGACTTTGAAGGATGTACTTATGGACTACCATGTCCCCACTAGTATGATCCACATCATAGTCCAGGTAGTCAAGTACACATCCTAAGGGCTTTACCAACATGTAACAGAGAGATAAACAGTATACACGTTAAGGTAAAGATCAACCAGATAGCATACTATCATGTCGAGCAAGAAAGTCCTCCCTATATACGTCCCAGCATCCACTACAATATACATCCTATGTACAGTAATGGCCTCTAGGGCATACATATAACTAACATCGTCGACGGCATCAGGGGGTGCGGCCGTCTACTAAAGTTTCCGACGAGCATTTGATCAGGATGTTGGGAATCTTGTTGAATTGCCCGACTAGATATTGAAAAGTGTTTTCGAGATCGAGACTAAAATGCAGGGTTTATAATTGTTAGGAATGTGATGTCTAAGGAATTTATTTGGTTAGGCATGCGATGTCTAAGGTGGTTGCGGATTCCAACTGTTGTAGTTTTTCACTTTCTTTTCTGCGACCGTAAGTGTAATATGTGGTATATCGCCGGTTTCGTTGCTATACATCAACGACAATTGGTATACGCATATTTACTTACGTTGATGACATGTGATGTTATGTGTTGTTGTGATATGTTATATTGGATCGTCGTGTTTTGAATAGCCGGGGTTTTATGTGAGATGAGGGATTTTATTTTCATTCATGTAAAATTCATTGTATGTAATATTCTTTTATTGGGGCACTTTCGGGTTGAGGATGATGTCACCATTGTATATTATTTACTTTTCCGCATTAGGATAGACTCAAGGTGGGAAGCACAAGTAACCAGGTATTAGGGTCCAGTGGGAGACCATCTCGAGGAGTCGAGACCGGGTGTCCTAACTCTAGAATTGGTAGGGTTGCTTGCCGCTCTCGTAGAGGTCTAGGGGTGTGGGATTGGGTATTAATCACGACCGTGGAATCCGTGTTTAATACAAGCTCGCAATAAAACACGGACCTCCTAGTATATCCAATATTTCATATGTTTCTTCTGCTGTGATATCTGTGATGTGATCATTTGATATGTTGAGATAGATACTGGATATAGTATATGTGATATATTATATAGACGTTGCTTATGTTTTACACTCGCGTTAGCACTTCCCCGCTCTGCTGTTAGTTACCTAACTTAACGGTGCACGATGGGACATCGAGGCGAATGCGGATGGCATAAGCATACGTTGTATTTATCTATGATGTTTAGGTAATTTAAAACGACGGGACTTCATTAATGAGATTAATGAAATAAGAGAAACCTAAAGATGTTGTAAAAACTTGTCTCGAAAACTGGTAGCTCTAGTTCTTAATTTGCATAGCGGTATTCCTTGTAGAATATCCAGCACCTTATTCGATAAGGAAAGAGCCGGGATCCCTTCACCGGGAGTGACCTCTTTAGCAAAACTAGTAAAAGCCTAAAAAACACTCCATTTAAAATCACTCGATTCTACGACGATATAAAGTTCATTATGCAAAGGGTTTTCTTAAAAACTTGTCGTAGCCCTCCATCATTTCAGATAATTACTAGTTAGTATTCGTGCTACGTTTGTTGACTATGTTAAGGTGTAGTGTGAGGTAGCTGATTAGTGCTTATCTGATTAAGCATATGATGCGATTGGATTAGGGTAGTCGTGCGACTTTGTTGACTATGTTAATGGTCGTGCGGGTGGGTTTAATTCAATCGGGAAATGACGGGTTGAACTTGACTATCACTTATGATTTGTTGACTATGTTAAGGTCATATAGCTGCTAGGGGTAAAATATTATTGGGAATTTCAAGTGTTGAAATTTACAATGAGATTGCATACCTCCTATGAGATAATTGGATCCCGATACCCACTACGAGTAAGAGTTACTCATGGGAGAGTTTTACACAATACAATTAGCCGATCAAGTAGGTGTCTAGAATGGTTTCAACGGGGTTACGCACCTGGGAAAACGAGGTTTATTTTAATTAGGTCTGTGCGAAAGAACGGGGAACCTCCCTCAAAGTACCGGCACTGGCCTGGCTGAAAGATTGGCGAACTTGTAGGGTGTAATTAATCCTGGCTAGTCTTTCCTTTTAGGGTTTGAAGAAAGATTTGACTAAAACAGTGGATGCCATCCTGATTAGATATATTAATAACCAATTTAATCTTGCAAGAGCATACGCTGAGTATTTTCTTCTCTCTCTCTCAAGATAGCGACCATGTCACGCCTTAATCAAGATAATAATACGGATGTATTGACCGAACCCGCTTGTTATACTAAGCTAGGGAACATTGGTCCTGCTCCAACTTATAATTGTTATAAGATCAAGCAGGAATTATGGGATTACCAGGATTCCCGTGCAACCCAAACGAAGAAAGTGCATGATGATGCATCTTTTCAGGTGTGTTCATTACAGAGAAATGTTTCTCAATATCCTTTACGTCCTGGGTATGAGATACCGGATCAGGATCCCGCAAATGTAATATGTTACATGAGTTATAGATAGGTAGAGAACTGAGAATGGGTGATAAGTTTTAAGAGTTAGAAACGGTGCAATTGTTGCAGCCAAGTTTGTTGGCAGTTATCACCCTGTATTACCAAATACATTGATTCTGAATGAATGTTATTAGATACCAAACCTGATATACAACATCATATCAGTCTCTTTATTTAGTAAAGAAGGATATAATTCTGTATTGTTGGATAATGTTTTTGAACATTTCCTATATCAAGAGTTGATCGGTTAAGGCACGTTATCTAAAAGCATAGACGTTCTAAATCAAACCGCAGTTCTTAATGTACAGAACACACACAAGAGGAAGAGTAAGAAATGAACGAATCCTTCTTGAGGCATTGTAGACTAGGTCATATCAATTCGACCCGACTAGCTGAAATTACATAAAGATGCATATTTAAATCGGTTTGGATTTACATCTTGTGAAACTTGCCAGTCATGTCTCAAAGATAAACATGACCATAGCTCTGTTTATTGGAAACAGAGAAAGAGTTAGAGAACTCTTGGGATTGATACATGATGATTTATGTAAAGTCCCCGGTCTACACATACACGGACCGGTTTTTTGAAATTCATTACATTCACTGATTATCTCTCAAGATTCGAGCATATGTTCCTGTTGAAACACAAGTCTGAAGCTTTTGAGAAATTCAATGAATATAAGTTAGAAGTAGAGAACCAAAATGGGTATAAGTATTATGTCCTTTGATGAGATCAGGGAGGAGAATACTTGCGCATGGAATTCCTGGACTATTCTAAAGGAGAATGAGATTCTCTCTCAGCATTACTCCTCCGTATACACCACAGCACGTCGGTGTATCGGGGCAGAGCAATCGCACCCTATGTGATATGGTGTGCACTATGATGAGTACTACGGAGTTGCTTATTTCCTTTTGGGGGTTATGCACTTGTGAAGCTGCATACCTATTGAATTGGGTTACAACCAAATAAAGTGCCTACCACTCCATATGCGATATGGTATGGGAAGAGCCCATCTCTTAAGGATGTTAAGATTTAGGGTTGTCCGGCTTATGTCTAAAAGAAAAATCTGGACAAGCTCGAGGCAAGGTCAGTTCTGTGGAAGTTTGTTGGATATCCCAAGCATTCGTAAGGGAATATCTTCTACCAAACCGAGGAACAAATGGTGTTTTATTTCTCGGCATGCCACCTTTTTGACAAAAAGGGATTTTCTTACGAAGGAATTAGTGGTCATGAGATAGAACTGGAAGGAGTTCGAGCTATATAAACTGCAGCTGATGATTTACTAGAACCGGAGGATTCAATAGCTCCCAACGAACCTCAGCCTCTCCGCCGATCTGGTAGGGTTCCTCATCCACCTGAGAGATACTTCGGCTTTCTCTATGACAGTGGGAGCGAAGATTGCATCATGAGATGATGACCCAACTATTTTCAAGCAGGCTATCAAGAGTGGGGACTCTGTAAGAATTGCTGGATGCTTAGCGATCTGAGATGGAATCCATATAAACCAACAAAGTATGGACTTTGGTTGCTTTATCTGAAGGGTTAAATCCCCATCAGGAGCAAGTAAATCTTGAGAAGTTTACTTGGTGTACATAGAAAAGTTGAGACTTTCAAAGAAATGCTTAAGTCTATCCAGATCCTAGTTGCCATTGCTATATACCATGACTACGATATCTGACGGTTGGGTGTCATGACTGCTTTTCTAAATAGTGATTTTGAAGAGAGCGTCTATAAGTACACAGCCAGAGGGCTTCATAGACAGTAGGAGCAGCGGAAACGTGTGCAAGTTGCTTTATGAGTTAAAGCAGGCATCGCGGAGTTGGAACATCTGTTTTGATATGGTAGTCAAAGAGTTTGACTTCATCAAAATGGTAGATGAACCTAGTATATAAAAAAAGGTAGTAGGGAGTATGGTGTGTAAGTGCACGGCGTCGCCCCGGCCTCCATCCCGAGGCCAAATGCGGAAGCGATGGTTAAATTTAAATTTTCTTAAACCGGAACCACCGCGCACTAAAACCCGGATCGGGCTGATTGGTTCGAAAGAGTGTGTTTAATAGTTAACCGCAATCAATAACGGTGTCGCGTGTAGCTAGACCGAGATGAGTACGGGTCGTCCTCTGGGAAACGTTGAATCTTTTATTCTTACTTTAGATGTGTTGAAAAAGAGAGGAGGAAGAAAGAATTTTGTGGAATGGTTTCTAGATCTACGTTAAACAAGAATGTAAAATATAGATCTAGATTATTTTAGAGATGTAGATAATATAATAAGAGGGCTTGTAGGGTTTGTTAGGATTTAGTAGTTATGGACGATTAATTAAAAGTTACGCTTTTTATCCATTAATAGATTTAGAACTAGAACGACGGTGATGCGTGTAGATTAGGGTTTCTGGAGGGAAAAGGAATCCCACTCTTAACCCTTATCTCGACACGGAACTCCGTTCATATCTAGCCTCTACCAAAACAATCATTAATCTAATCTCTAATCGCGGTCGGAACTAGCAAAGAATTGCTAGCGCGCCCGATTAGGATGTTAATGATTCTTTTGATAAAGTTCCTAAACTTTATAGGACTTAAAAAGGGTTTAATTATTTTCATCATCCATTAGCCTACCCTAATCCTACGAACCCTAACAAGCGGAGAATTACTCGCTCATGTTGGGAAAAGAAGATGAAAAGACAAAGAGGGAAAATATAATGTAAAATGCAAAAGAATTAAATAAAACAACTACCTTTATTAATCAACTTGAACAATCTACACTTTGATTCCATAGAAAATGATTACAAAGACTAGTTTGCTTCTCGATCTCTTCCAAGGAGGTAGTCGAACAGTCGATGATCAGCCTGGATGCGTGAGCCGTCTTGGACTTCATGATCTCTTCGGCTTGATAACTTTTCTAAAAGGCTCTCGGTGCCCTTTTATAGTGCAAAGCCAGAATCTAATTGTTGAAAACTTGGTAAAATTCTTCATATATTTATGCCAAAAAATCTTGCTTCCCAATTCCCTAGAAGTGCGACGGATCCGCGGCCCAAGGGTAGGTTTGGCCGCGGATCCGCGCTTAATGGTTGAGATCTCTCGACTGAATTTTTTGGACTTTCATCTCATGACATGTGGAAATTCTAGGCACCTTCAGAATTCAAAAATCTTTTCTCGGTTGCTTCCAGACTTGGTCTCCAAGATTTGCTTCTTAATTTGGCAAGATTTCTTCAACAAATTGATTTGTTTGATAAATTCTTCATAACAACTTGGAAATATTCTGCACAACAACTCAAATAAGATTTTAGTAGACTTTGTTCTACTAGGATTAGGTCAATAATATTTGCATACATTTTCCTACCAAATGATAATTAAAATATATTAACACATGGAAAATGGTGTTGTAACACATAAACCCTTATATGTATAATATATTAAAATAAAGTCCTTTTTTAATATAAAAATGGTCGGAAAAATGTAATACAAATGTGCAGTTTTATCAACAGAACAAATACCCCCAAACTTATCTTTGATCGTCCCGAGCAAACTAGTTTATTTAAGAGGAGAAAAAGAAACGAGAAAACTAAGTACACTTTCGTAGGCAACACGATTGCACTGAGCATGTGCAACAAGCCGTTAAATCTCTAGGTGTCCCTAGTAGGAGGAGTGTTGTCTCCTGAGGGTTTTCAGCGGATTACACCCACAAAATCCAATAAAAAAAGAGATGGTGAAATTTACATATAAAGATAAGAACCATAAAAGAAATACTTTGAAAATTTAGAGTTTCCAACTACACTAGCTTTTCAGTTGTCATGAGCCCTATCTTAATAGTCATGAAAAAATGTTAGAAATCACATCATCCCTCAATAAAACATCGTCTTTATTCTTCATTCCAACCTTTCATCCAAACATTGATCATATACCCCTACGTGTGTGTATAGAATATCCCTACAATCGGAGAATTCAATTCAAGCTATCATACTCTTGTCCATCTACCTTAGTACTTTTTAATTTTGATGAATACTTAGATTTGCTCACACCTTTTCATGCGACCGTTAATACTTCTTGAGGTACTAACCGACCGATTACTCATGTGCTTGCTGATTCGGTGATAATATTTTCCTCGTCTTGCACCGCCTAAGGCTTAGCAGTGACTCCCAGACCAGTTGGCCTTAGGGCACTAGGTGAAGAGGCACCCTCGCTATATTTTTTTATTGCTGCCTTGGCGATAACAAAACTAGTGTTCATTTTTTTTTCTTTTCACCATTTTTATATTTTCTTCAATTTTTCATTTCCTTCATACTTTGGCTTTTAGACAAGAGCATTTCAAGGTATCCTCTACTATCCCGAGTTTCAAGACGTGTGTAAGTGCATATAGTAGGGTATCAACATTCAAATGTTTGGCCTCTAGAATAGAAACTATTTTTCAGACTTATTTTTATCCTCAGATTAGTGACTTCCTTCATCTTACTAACCCTTGGGACAACGGCTCATAACTATTTATTACTAGTTCGTTTAAGAAAACTTCTAATTTTCTTGGTTTTCTTAAACTATTCCTATCTTTTGGATGTAATTTTTCACTTTCTACTCTTTTGTTATCAAAGAAATTTTTTTTTTAAATTTTTGAAATGTTGTGCTTATGCAAAATATGATGCAGATTGATGTGTAAATAAGCACAAACCTCCCCCAAACTTGTTTTCAACAGTGTCCTCACTGTTGCTATCCGCTGGATCACAAAAACCTGTAAGCTTGGGAGGTCATTATTAATGGGGGAAAGAAGTCATTTAATCACAAAGACCTGTAAGCACAAATCCTCCCCCAAACTTATTTTTGGCTCACAAATTTGAGGACAAAAGTTATGTTCAAGAGCCAAAAATATACCCCCCCCCCAAACATGAGTTAGACAATACGAATCATTTTAAGAGGGGGTGAGTCATTTGGTCAAAGTAAGGCTTTACAAAGACCAAAAGTTAACACCAACCATTCAAAGATTTATATCAGTATAGCGTATAGGTTGGTGGAAGAATGTGTTGTATCGAGTCAAGAAAAAATGCGGAAGGGACAAGAGGTGCTCTGGAAAGGGTTTGAAATTAGAGAAAAGAAAGAATGAGAATGAATGTGAATGATTAGAAAGAAGGAATGGTGATGGTTCAACCTCTCGAGGTGGAGATTGATCAATCATAAAATCCGTAATGTTTAAAAATTCAAGTTCGTCAGCAAAAAGTTCTTCAAAACTTTTATCGATGGTGTGATTGAACATTTTGCTGTCAAAGAGTTTTGTGCCAGAGTTTATTCTACTTGATTTATCAAAAATCATTGAGGTAGAGAACTCGAAAAACTCATCTACCTCATTTTCAAAAATATCTAAATCAAGTTGAATTTCTGGTATTATTGAACTTGAATTAACGGATTGTGATTTATCAAAACTCACTGAAACTATAGGAACAGAAGAAGAACCGGAGAGAACAGAAGGTGAAATGGGTAAACAAATTGGTGTGTCGAGTGTTGCTGAGCCAGATGTGGAAGATGGAGGCTGTATTTCGGTCTGATCTTCGGGTATACCATTATCATCAACTTCAAGACATATTTGGGGTTCGGGAAGAATTAAAGGCTCAAGATGATGACCACAAGGAAGTGAAAGGATTTGATGAATTGGTGGGACAAAATCATCCAAAATTTCGGGTTCATCAATTAATGTATCCCCAATGTCAATCACCTCATTCAAGTGAAGGTTAAAATTCTCAAACACCTCATCAAAAGTATGGCTTTCAATCAGTTTTGGTTCAAGAGTGGAGGTGTAGAGATCACAAGGGTTGGGTATGGTTTCACTTGAAATGGACCCTTCACAGTTGGGTAAATCAAACACTACAAAGTCACACAACTTATCAGACATTGTACTTGATGAATCTATGAAACTGGAGTTGTGGATTTCAGTTTGAAATGGGGAGGTTTGATTAGGAAGGGTGTACAGTTCTGTCTTACTACCCAAATCCTTCATAATTTGGTTCGACAGTTCCATAAATTTTTCTAATGTCTGCTCCAGACTAGTCTTGGGTTGATAAGGGGTTTCAGTATAAGATTGAAATTCCCGTGGATAATTAAAACTCCCAAATGACTGATTAGAAGAACTGTCTAGAGTAGGTGGAAAAGTTGGATTGGATTTATAGGAATAGAATGGTTGCGGAACTTGGGTAGGAGTAGGATCAATATTATGATAAGAAGAATATTGATATGGGTTGGTTGGTTGGCTATTTTCAATAGACACAAACTGCATATCAAACTCTTCTCTGGAAAGTAGTGGTGATGGTTGATATTGGTCCGGGTTGAAACTTTGGCCTCTAGACCTAGCTATGTGCTCAGCAATGGACATTCGTCTAGGGGCTTCCTCACTCTGGGTATGAACTGAAACAGGTTTAGGATTAGGATACGGTTGATAAGACCTAGACTGAGGTGGCCAACTGTTTCTTCCTGCTTGTTCTATATGATCTCTTAAGGACATGGAAGAGCCGGACGGTATACCGAAGGGATTACGAAAACAAGAGATATCTGGTTATGGACAGCAAAGCTCGGCAAGTGTTCTTCTGTTTAGGTCACCCATTATAAGAAGAGAAGAAGGGGGAAGGGGTAAAAAGGGGAGAAAATAATTGGTTTGTTTTGAAAAATGACGGATTTAGACAAATCACACAAAAATGCACAAACAACCCTAGAACTATGGTTACCTAGGTCCAGTCTCTAGACCGCTCCTAGACTTCCAAAGGACAAGCCGCAGGATAAATCCTCTACCGCCTCCGTACTACCCTTATAGCCAGATAAGGGCCAGCTAAGTGGGAAGGAACCACAGTTGTGGGCCTAATTAAAAACCACTAGCCTTTGTCACCCTTGCCTAGGCACTACAAAAGTAATGCGGATAAATGATAGATTACCAACGACCTTCCTCTGTCCTTATTGAGCGCGACAGTCCTTAGAGTCTGGTCTAGATAATTTTTAAATTAATGTAGGGTTGATGCAGATGCTCGGTTTGTGATTTGTGGGGCTTAGGAAGGGTGATGAAATCCCCACCTAATCTTGATTTGGTCTTTGCCCCTTAAAAATCTGTATTAAAATATGCAAAAACAAACCGCAAAACAAAATTTTGCAAAAAGATTTTTGAGCGGCGATATTTTGCAAAGAATCCTGCAGAAAAGATATTTTATTGGATTTGAGAGGAGAGAGAAGGAGTTAAGAAAGATACCAGAGAAGTTTGGAACCCTAGATCTCCTGTTTCCTCAAGTCTGTGACTCCAGATTCACTCGCAAAATTCAGACAATAATTGTTAAATATACAATTTGCAGTTTTGTTTTATTTATGATATTGATCGTATAAGAATTCAACACAAATAGTAAGAATAAAAAATTACGCACGTATCCCCGGCAACGGCGCCATTTGATTGGTTCGAAAGAGTGTGTTTAATAGTTAACCGCAATCAATAACGGTGTCGCGTGTAGCTAGACCGAGATGAGTACGGGTCGTCCTCTGGGAAACGTTGAATCTTTTATTCTTACTTTAGATGTGTTGAAAAAGAGAGGAGAAAGAAAGAATTTTGTGGAATGGTTTCTAGATCTACGTTAAACAAGAATGTAAAATATAGATCTAGATTATTTTAGAGATGTAGATAATATAATAAGAGGGCTTGTAGGGTTCGTTAGGATTTAGTAGTTATGGACGATTAATTAAAAGTTACCCTTTTTATCCATTAATAGATTTAGAACTAGAACGACGGTGATGCGTGTAGATTAGGGTTTCTGGAGGGAAAAGGAATCCCACTCTTAACCCTTATCTCGACACGGAACTCCGTTCATATCTAGCCTCTACCAAAACAATCATTAATCTAATCTTTAATCGCGGTCGGAACTTGCAAACAATTGCTAGCGCGCCCGATTAGGATGTTAATGATTCTTTTGATAAAGTTCCTAAACTTTATAGGACTTAAAAAGGGTTTAATTATTTTCATCATCCATTATCCTACCCTAATCCTACGAACCCTAACAAGAGAAGAATTACTCGCGCATGTTGGGAAAAGAAGATGAAAAAACAAAGAGGGAAAACATAATGTAAAATGCAAAAGAATTAAATAAAACAACTACCTTTATTAATCAACTTGAACAACCTACACTTTGATTCCTTAGAAAATGATTACAAAGACTAGTTTGCTTCTCGATCTCTTCCAAGGAGGTAGTCAAACAGTCGATGATCAGCCTGGATGCGTGAGCCGTCTTGGACTTCGTGATCTCTTCGGCTTGATAACTTTTCCAAAAGGCTCTCGGTGCCCTTTTATAGTGCAAAGCCAGAATCTTATTGTTGAAAACTTGATAAAATTCTTCATATATTTATGCCAAAAAATCTTGCTTTCCAATTCCCTAGAAGTGCGGCGGATCCACGGCCCAAGGGTAGGTTTGGCCGCGGATCCGCGCTTAATGGTTGAAATCTCTCGACTGAATTTTTTGGGCTTTCATCTCATGACATGTGGAAATCCTAGGCACCTTCAGAATTCAAAAATCCTTTCTCGGTTGCTTCCAGACTTGGTCTCCAAGTTTTGCTTCTTAATTTGGCAAGATTTCTTCAACAAATTGATTTGTTTGATATATTCTTCATAACAACTTGGAAATATTCTGCACAACAACTCAAATAAGATTTTAGTAGACTTTGTTCTACTAGGATTAAGTCAATAATATTTGCATAAATTTTCCTACCAAATGATAATTAAAATATATTAACACATGGAAAATGGTGTTTTAACACATAAACCCTCATATTTATAATATATTAAAATAATGTCCTTTTTTAATATAAAAATGGTAGGAAAAATGTAATACAAATGTGCAGTTTTATAAACTGAACACGGGCCATTAACTAGTCCTAGCTAACTACAAGATGGGGAAGAGAGAGATACCGACTGATCCGAGTCCTCCGGTCTTCTCGTCGTCGTCCCGATCTCCCCGTGGAATCTCCGGTCTCCACCTCGTCGCCGGAAGGGCACCACGTCGCCGGCTTCTTTTACGTGCTCCCGCCTCTATACTGAGGCAACTCGGGCACGAAGTTGGCGAGCCGACATGCCCAAGATTTGCTGTAGAATATTTAGTGCTCTTTAGTCTCTATTGGGGTTGTGGAGATTGCCATATGGTGGAGGAAATGATATAAGCTTTTGGAGATGGAGTTGTAGGGATTTTACAAAGCCAAAGATACAAAAATTCCCCACACATGAAAAATGGCCTGCCCCCATCTCCTATGGCCGGCCATGACAAAAATGGTGGGAGTGAGAATGAGTGAGTGGTGTATGGATGATGGAACCACTATCATAATGCAAGAGAGAAAAGAATGGTGATAAGAAACAATCATCACAAACAAATCCATACTCCACCAAAAACCATCGTCAAAACCATGATGATAAAGCAAGTCAAGCAATCATGAGGTTATGAAGTCAATGGTGGAGCAACAATCATGATGTCACAATATGCAAAGACCACCCTCCATAAATGCTTGCACAAATGCAAATAAGCCCTCCTCCACCAATCTTCGGCCAATGAAAGATACAAAGAAATATGGCCGAAACTGAAAGCAAACGGGCAACTCCAGAAAACTGGTCCCGTAATAAATTACAGGAAAACCCCGCTACTGTGTATACACACCCGCATTTGTATTCCTACCGAAATACAAATGTAAAGTGAAAAAATCTACACTGTACTATACTAGGATCCGGCTTAAACCAAAGCCGTCTAGTATTATCCGTTCGATCCTGATCCGTGCAATACCGCACGTATCTGATCGAACGCTGCCATATATCCATACGGCTTCTAGTACTAACCGTCCGATCCTGATCCGTGCAATACCGCACGTATCTGATCGGACCCTGCCATATCTCCATACGGCCTCCACAGCTTTTCGCCCGAAAACTTGAGCAACAGAATGTGGGGGACTCTAAAGACTCGTCAACACCTTGGTTGTGGATTTAACCACTAGCACGTCAGAGGTATAAGCCAATACGTAACGGGCAACCAGGTATTGACCAAAAGGGACGTCGATGAGCGAACTCATCCTGACACCCCTACTGAGCCTGTCAGTGACAATATCCGTACAGTCCGGTCCGTTTGTCTATGAGCATCGCATGGCGGGTCTAGGCGGTTGGTAAAAGTCAGACCCCTAAAAGCGGTACAAGTCGTGTCGGAGTGTAGCCCAGAACAGCCTGAGATACTACTGGAATACCTACCAGTAAATCTCCTGCCTCGGCCGAGGGCTTCATGTAATGGCTCTCCTAGACACAGCGCGACCTCACCCCCAATACCGGGAGAGACGAACCCCTGAATATCCGCTCACTGCCTCCATGTGGCTCGGGACTGTACCCAACTAAAACCTGTTTGCACGTCTCCTTTGAGCGTGGTAGGGTAGTAATCAAAGTACAGTGGGAACTCACACGAGACAAATGACGATCCCCAGGTCGATGAACTAACCTGTACACATGTCACCAGGGAACTGCTATCTGACGTCAGGTATAAGACCAACTAGCATGTTCCCGGCGAGTCCTGTCCGGTGTACTCATAACCCAATGAGCACCTGTATACATCTTAGGTGAACCAACTGACACCAGTGGCTTGTAAGACTGGCCACCGCCCTTCGTCGGGGTCTCGACTGTATACACCAGTCTACTGTGGAGTATCGATGCCCTGTCTCGAAACTCCCACGACTAGGGACCTTTTAAGGATGTGCTTATAGACCCCAGCTCCCATTTATATGATCGCCCTCATACTGCTGGTGGTCAAGCAAGAATCCTAGGGGCTCTATCAATGTGTAATAGCGACATGTCAGGTCACCTAAAGCAGTACACGATGATAAAGATAAACCAGATAGCATACTATCATCTCGAGTAAGACTGTCCTACCGGGATAGGTCCTCCCTCAATCATTGCAATCACGTGCCTGTGATCCAATAATTGACTCTGAGGGCACTATCTCCAACAATCTCCCACTTGCACTCAAGGCTAATTATTGCGATGTCGCATACTCACAGCCCGTGTGATACCGAACACCCAACTCCTCTACGAGTCAGTCTCACAAAGCTCGTTTGCGAAACTATTGGGTTCGAGGAATAACCTCAGTGAGTGGATCCGCTTTGATGTTTTTTTCTATGTCTCTCTATATCTCAAGTTCGCGGAGAAAGCCATCTCCCGAAATGAGCAATACCTGTCTTAGAATGTGTCTGGATGTCTGATGGGACCTAGCTCATAAATGAACTCCAAATCCAAACTTCTTAGACTGTATCGTCAATTGAACTTAATCAGTATCCTGCGCCATGCCTCCTTCAGTATTTCCTTGGACCACCTGTCCAAAATACTGCCCCTCGTTAGACGGAAAAACTATAACTCTGACAACCTCCTTGTCGTCCAGGTCACCTTGGAAGCCTGGAATGATAACTGTCTCCCGAATGAGGCTGTCGTTATCATATCCTTAGAACATCCACTTATGTTCTAAAACTGCTTCCGACTGTTTCTCCAGGATTGGATCAATATTAACTTATTGCATCTAGTGAAAGAACAATATCTGGTGTGGTACTTGACATCTCATGATTGACTCAATTGCCTGAGCAAGTGATCTGCCAATCATGCACATCCCTCTCCCCTTTAGTCTATAAGACACCTTTAGATAGGGTGGCTCCATTTCCTGCAGGTACACTACCGTGCCAGGAGTCGTCCATTCTAAATACTCTTAGAATACAGTCTAAGTACCCAGATTGGGAAACCACCCAAATCTAGATCTAAAACCATAGATCTGGTAACCAGTATGTCTGATATAATGTCCAAGTCCCATGTGGAGAAACTACTGTTTGACGACCAAAGTACAACCGATCGTATTATAGGAGTTTCTTTTCTTATTCTGTGTATGTCATCATAATACCATGACATCACACCCTACTGTAAGTGCACGGCGGCGCCCCGGGCGTCAATCCGACGGCCAAAAGCGGAAGCGGTGAAAAACATTAAATTTTCTTAAACTGGCAAACCGCCGCGCACTAATACCCGGATCGAACCACTAACTAGTCCTAGCAATCAACAAGATGGGGAAGAGAGATATACCGACGATCCAAGTCCTCCGGTCTTCTCGTCGTCGCCCCGATCTCCTGCGGAAAGTCCCGTCTCCTCCTCGTCGCCGGAAGTGCACCACATCGCCTACTTCTTTTACGGGCTCCCACCTCAATGCCGAGGCAACTCAGGCACGAAGCCGGCTACTCGACGTGCCCAAGATTTGCTGTAGAATGTGTGAAGAACCATGTCTCACTTTTGGGGATTGTGGAATTGCCATTGGTGGAGGAAAAGAGAACAACTTTAGGAAATGAGCTAGAGGACTTTTCTAGCAAACATGAGAAGCAAAAATACCACACCTCAAAATGAACCCCATTCCATTCCCTCCCATAGGAATGGCCGGCCCCCCCCTTCTCAAGTGTGATTGGAGAGAGAAAAGGAAAAGTCAAGGGGGTGGGTGGAAGCAATGATGAAAAGAGATGATGAGAGAACAAAACCCAACAGTCCAAAAGCCAATCATAACCTACAATGGTCAAGCCATCATCATAAAGCTAGAAGTCAAAAGATGGGCTCCATCATGAAACCATCAAGATATAAATATATGCAAAGAACCCCCTCCACTAAAGCCTATTTGCAACAATGCAAATAAACCCTCCTCCACCACACTTCGGCCAATGAACGGAACAAAGGAAATTGGCCGAAACGGAAAGCAAACTGGCAACTCCAGAAAACTGATCCCGTAATAAATTACAGGAAAACCCCGATACTGTGCATACACACCCGCATCTGTATTTCGACCGAAATACAAATGCAATGAGACAAAATCTACACTGTACTATACTAGGATCCGGCTTAAACCAAAACCGGCTAGTAATATCTGTTCGATCCTGATCCGTGCAATACCGCACGTATCTGATCGAACCCTGCCATATAACCATACGGCCTATAGTACAAACTGTCCGATCCTGATCCGTGCAATACCGCACGTATCTGATCGGACCTTGCCATATCTCCATACGGCCTCTACAACTTTTCGCCCGAAAGCTTGAGTAACTGAATGTGGGGGACTCTAAAGACTCGTCAACACCTTGGTTGTGGATTTAACCACAAGCACGTCAGAGGTATAAGCCAATACGTAACGGGCTACCAGGTACTGACTAAAAGGGACGTCTGTGAGCGAACCCAGTCAGACAACCCTACTGAGCCTGTCAGTGACAATATCCGTACAGTCCGGTCCGTTCGTCTATGAGTATCGCATGGCGGGCCTAGGGGGTTGGTAAAAGTCAGACCCCCAAAAGCGGTACAAGTCGTGTCGGAGTGTAGCCCAGAACACCCTGAGATACTACTGGAATACCTACCAGTAAATCTCCTTGCCTTGGCCAAGGACTTTGTGTAATGGCTCTCCTAGACACAGCACGACCTCACCCCCAATACCGGGAGAGACGAACCCCTGAAGATACGCTCACTGCCTCCATGTGGCTCGGGACTGTACCCAACTAAAACCTGTTTGCACGACTCCTTTGAGCCGTGGTAGGGTAGTAATCAAAGTACAGTGGGAACTCACACGAGACAAATGACGATCCCCAGGTCGATGAACTAACCTGCACACATGTCACCAGGGAACTGCCATCTGACGTCTGGTATATGACCAACTAGCATGTTCCCGGCGAGTCCTGTCCGGTGTACTCATAACCCAATGAGCACCTGTATACATCTTAGGTGATCCTACTGACACCAGTGGCTTGTGAGACCGGCCACCGCCCCTCGTCGGGGTCTCGACTGTATACACTAGTCTACTAATAGAGTATCGATGCCCTGTCTCGAAACTCACACGACTAGGGACCATTTAAGGATATGCTTATAGACCCCCAGCTCCCACTTATATGATCGCCCTCATACTGCTGGTGGTCAAGCAAAACACCTGTCTAAAAACTAGAGAAGTCATAAGTAAACCGAATATAGTACGAGGACCAAGCCCTCTGTCCTGATGGACCCTGGACAACATACAATCCTTTGTATAAGTCCCTTGAGTCTGATAACTCATTCACTGTGTGTCGTAGGTTGAAAACTGTACTTATGGTTAAGAAGAATTACACCGCTGTTTAATGCTCCTTACCTAACCATCCACTGATATAGGTAAATGTCGTAGACATAATTTCAGAAAGGTATATCTCACTCTATGAAAATAGACGTACAGATATATCAATTTGAAATTGGTGCATAACAGCGGATATTCAAAACCAAATATTTGCCGACCGGCAAACAACCCAGGTGATTTCCTCAAATATCACCGATTACAACGAATCCCGATATAATGAGGATAATCACCCAATTCCCAATAACTTACTCCCACTTATCATCTGTAAAACCATACAGATGTGAGAATCGTACCTGGTAAATACATACCCTGGAGTAAGTATCTAATCAGGAAATCAGTTTTCCTTTAACATTACACAGTGAAACTGAAACATTGAAATGTTCCGATGGGGTATTCTGGTATTCCTAGTAATGCCTCTTCCAGATTCACGACTGTAACCGTATAGTTCTTTGCCACCTCTCCAAATCCCTTCATATGTCTTTAGTCATTACCTTCTGTACACCCCTTTAGGCCAAATGGTTTTCTTCCTTCCCTACCGTTCGGCACCAGCCTACGGTTTGGAAGAAGACTATCCAATAAGCATAATGGGTGTACTGTCCTAATCCTAGGAACACTCGCAATGCGAGAGAAGGTGAAGATAAAAGACAACCGAATAAACCTTATTCCTATTTCTCCTGAACCAGAATCCATCCCCGAACTGGAACCAGTTCCATTCGAGTTCGTATATAACCATACGATGGAGTATCCAAATAAACTGTGGATCTTCGTAGTGATACGGAGTGTCCTGGAGAAATACAAAGGTGATGTGGGAGTGGTAACGAAATATTTGGTTTGGTCGTGAATATCTGTTGCAATTTACTTTGCCCTCTTACTAATCCCTTGCTTTGTCTGAACTTAATACCTTCTGCACACCATCGTTATGCTAATTGGTTTTCTTCATTCCCTACCGGTCGGCACCAGCCTAGGGTTTGGAAGAAGACAATCCAATTTGCGTAATAGGTGTACTACCCCTAAACCAAGGAGTACTCATAACCTGAGAGAGGGTAAAAGGAAAAGACAACTGAATAATCCTATCCGTTTTCTCCAGAACCGGAAACCATCCTCGAATAAATTCTTTCGAGTTCGTATCTAACCATACGATGGTTTTGTCCAATGGAAGTGGACGTTCGTAGTAAAACGGGGTGTCCTGGAGAAAAGGGTAAAAGTGGGAGTGGCAATGAGGTCTGCAACTCTGACAATCCAAAAGCCGGTGTCAAGAAGGTTCGATCAACTTGGTCACTGAGTCATAGTCTTAGGGTCAGGTCAATGGTCGCTGCCAAAGAGAGAGAGAAAAGAAACACTCAGCGTGCACTCTAACCTAGATCAGAATGGTTACCAATTTATCTAATCTGGAAACCTCCCACTGTATCTCAAATTCTCCTCCAAACCTAAAAGAAGAATTAGTCGGGAACACCCGAGGAGTAAACTAACTCATCAGTGGGAATTGGGATCCAACTATCATTGCATGATAACGTGACGGAATCCGCTCACGCTATCACACTCCAGAAGGTATGCGCATATCTGGCAAGTTTCAGTTCTTTTGAAACTCCCGATGTGATTTCTGCCCCATGCTCTTATGACCTTGACGAAGGCCAACAAATCATAAGTCACATGTCAAGTTCTACCCGTCATTCACCAGGTTGAGTTGAACCCACCCGCACAAGCCCTTGACGAAGGCCAACAAGGCTATACGACTGTCCCAAACCAACGCATCTATCTATGCTGCAGAAAGGCAACAAGCAGCTACCATACACTATGCCTTGACGAAGGCCAACAAACATAGCATGAATACTACGTGCTACCCGTCTGAAACGACGGAGGGCTACGAATGGTTTCTGGCGAAAACCTTTAACGTAAAGAACTTGATATCGTTGAAGGAACTGATAGCTTTTTGAAAATATAGTGACGAAAACCGTTGCTAAAGAGGTCACTCCCGGTGAAGGGATCTCGGCTCTTTCCCCGTAGAATGAGGTGCAGGATATTCCAACTGAATACCACGGTGCAAAGCAAAAGCAATCGGCTATAGTGAAGTTAATGCTCTGACGCAAACTTCTGTCCAAGGGGTCACTCCCGGTGAAGGGATCTCGGCCCTTGCCTCGTCGACTGAGGAGCAGGATATTCCAACTGAATACCACGATGCAAAACAAAAGTGAACGTCCTTGCAATAACAGCTTTTTGAAAAAGTGTTCCAACAACATCAGATTAGGTTTTTTTTTAACATGCATTGACCGGAATCAACGCAGTCCCATCAATTGATCACACCACAAAGAACGAAAATATACTGATGTACGTATATGCCATCCGCATTCGCCACTGGGTCCCGTCATTACCCGTTAGGTTAGCTAACTAACGACAGAGCGGGGACTGGACTAGCGCGGATGCAAAACATATACAACATCTACTAATATATATACCAATATATTATATTTCGCTCAAGGCGTGAATAAAATGCAACATCACAGAAAATGTACAGCATCACAGAACAATACAGATATCTGGGATCCTCGGGTTTCACAGAGCCACTACTGAAACCCGACGTTCCCCTGGTCGTGTGGATAGCCTGTGCAATGAAAACCTAGACCCCTACGGGCGCGGCAAGTTACCCGCCAAAACCTGAAGCGAGGCAGCCCCCTTCAGCACCGTGAATGGACCACCCAGCACTTCACGGAATCCGGTAACTTGGGCACCCCTCCTGGGTCAACCTGTACCCCCTACGAGTGCGGCGAATAGCCCGCCAATCCTAGAGTGAAGCCCCCTCCGTCCCAATGCCATGAGATGCGGGCTTGTTGCCTTCTAGAACCCGGCTATCCGTGCACCCCTCCGCGGGGCAATCCTAGTACAGAAAGTAAAATATACATACAACGGGTACATCGACCGCAACCAGGTCGTGCCCCAAAAGAATAATACAAACAGGCAGTGACGGCAGTCCACATGTCGGACGCTCGCCCCGCAATATCAAATGTACATAATACAACCACAACTGTACTAGCATTGCATCCAGGCTATCCCCCACGACCAATCCGCAACATCACAGCAAAAACAAAACATCAACGTGAAAGTCACGTTCGCAAATCCGTCTAACCGGGCTATAGCAGTTAGACCGGATTTACCGATCAAGTGACATTCACGGTCGCAGATATAATGTAAATACTGTGAAATAATGTGTTTAAAATATCCGATCAATCAAATTTTAACAAGTGGGCCCCCAAGCAATACTGTAGCAGTTAAAGAAATTCTGGGCCCAATGTTAATATTCCAAAACCCCAATTTTAAGCCCACAAAGACACTGTAGAAATTTGGTGCAGTGATCTCCACAGTGTGCGGCGGAACAGCGGCGGGAAGGGGGTTTTCGCGGCAGTTCCGCGCTCCCATAGTGGAGTCACTTCATCGAATTTTTACAGTGCTCTTATATTTTCCAGTACATCAATATTTTACAACCTGAAAAATTTTTCGAGACCAAAAATTTTCAACAGAAAACTGTCGATTGGAAAAACACGGTTTTCGAACTTTTTGATCGATCGGAAATGCAAACACATTACACAAAGCTAGACTAAGTTAATGGCGAGGCTCTGATACCACTGTAAGTGCACGGCGGCGCCCCGGCCGTCAATCCGACGGCCAAAAGCGGAAGCGGTGAAAAACATTAAATTTTCTTAAACTGGCAAACCGCCGCGCACTAATACCCGGATCGAACCACTAACTAGTCCTAGCAATCAACAAGATGGGGAAGAGAGATATACCGACGATCCAAGTCCTCCGGTCTTCTCGTCGTCGCCCCGATCTCCTGCGGAAAGTCCCGTCTCCTCCTCGTCGCCGGAAGTGCACCACATTGCCTACTTCTTTTACGGGCTCCCACCTCAATGCCGAGGCAACTCGGGCACGAAGCCGGCTACTCGACGTGCCCAAGATTTGCTGTAGAATGTGTGAAGAACCATGTCTCACTTTTGGGGATTGTGGAATTGCCATTGGTGGAGGAAAAGAGAACAACTTTAGGAAATGAGCTAGAGGACTTTTCTAGCAAACATGAGAAGCAAAAATACCACACCTCAAAATGAACCCCATTCCATTCCCTCCCATAGGAATGGCCGGCCCCCCCTTCTCAAGTGTGATTGGAGAGAGAAAAGGAAAAGTCAAGGGGGTGGGTGGAAGCAATGATGAGAGAACAAAACCCAACACTCCAAAAGCCAATCATAACCTACAATGGTCAAGCCATCATCATAAAGCTAGAAGTCAAAAGATGGGCTCCATCATGAAACCATCAAGATATAAATATATGCAAAGAACCCCCTCCACTAAAGCCTATTTGCAACAATGCAAATAAACCCTCCTCCACCACACTTCGGCCAATGAACGGAACAAAGGAAATTGGCCGAAACGGAAAGCAAACTGGCAACTCCAGAAAACTGATCCCGTAATAAATTACAGGAAAACCCCGATACTGTGCATACACACCCGCATCTGTATTTCGACCGAAATACAAATGCAATGAGACAAAATCTACACTGTACTATACTAGGATCCGGCTTAAACCAAAACCGGCTAGTAATATCTGTTCGATCCTGATCCGTGCAATACCGCACGTATCTGATCGAACCCTGCCATATAACCATACGGCCTATAGTACAAACTGTCCGATCCTGATCCGTGCAATACCGCACGTATCTGATCGGACCTTGCCATATCTCCATACGGCCTCTACAACTTTTCGCCCGAAAGCTTGAGTAACTGAATGTGGAGGACTCTAAAGACTCGTCAACACCTTGGTTGTGGATTTAACCACAAGCACGTCAGAGGTATAAGCCAATACGTAACGGGCTACCAGGTACTGACTAAAAGGGACGTCTGTGAGCGAACCCAGTCAGACAACCCTACTGAGCCTGTCAGTGACAATATCCGTACAGTCCGGTCCGTTCGTCTATGAGTATCGCA
Source organism: Agapanthus africanus (assembly GCA_030015575.1). Taxonomy (NCBI): domain Eukaryota; kingdom Viridiplantae; phylum Streptophyta; class Magnoliopsida; order Asparagales; family Amaryllidaceae; genus Agapanthus; species Agapanthus africanus. The sequence goes on from JASDDO010000024.1 coordinate 620,897,733, forward strand.
TGGCGGGCCTAGGGGGTTGGTAAAAGTCAGACCCCCAAAAGCGGTACAAGTCGTGTCGGAGTGTAGCCCAGAACACCCTGAGATACTACTGGAATACCTACCAGTAAATCTCCTTGCCTTGGCCAAGGACTTTGTGTAAAGGCTCTCCTAGACACAGCACGACCTCACCCCCAATACCGGGAGAGATGAACCCGTGAAGATACGCTCACTGCCTCCATGTGGCTCGGGACTGTACCCAACTAAAACCTGTTTGCACGACTCCTTTGAGCCGTGGTAGGGTAGTAATCAAAGTACAGTGGGAACTCACACGAGACAAATGACGATCCCCAGGTCGATGAACTAACCTGCACACATGTCACCAGGGAACTGCCATCTGACGTCTGGTATATGACCAACTAGCATGTTCCCGGCGAGTCCTGTCCGGTGTACTCATAACCCAATGAGCACCTGTATACATCTTAGGTGATCCTACTGACACCAGTGGCTTGTAAGACCGGCCACCGCCCCTCGTCGGGGTCTCGACTGTATACACTAGTCTACTAATGGAGTATCGATGCCCTGTCTCGAAACTCACACGACTAGGGACCATTTAAGGATATGCTTATAGACCCCCAGCTCCCACTTATATGATCGCCCTCATACTGCTGGTGGTCAAGCAAGAATCCTAGGGGCTCTGCCAACGTGTAATAGCGACCTGTAAGGTCACCTAAAACAGTACACGATGATAAAGGTAAACCAGATAGCATACTATCATCGCGAGTAAGACTGTCCTACCGGGATAGGTCCTCCCTCAATCATTACAATCACGTACCTGTGACCTAATAATTGACTCTGAGGGCACTATCTCCAACACCTACTACCTTTTTAACAGATCCATCCCCTATTCTGATGAAGTCAAACCTATGACTGTCACATCAGAAATTGATGATCTATCTCTGCTACACCTGCTTTAGTCTATAAATAGACATAAGCTACCTGTCCACCAATGCTTCCGCTGCTCCCACTGACTACGACAACCCTCTGGCAGAGTCATATAGACGTACACTTCTAAAGCCAGTTTAGAACGACGCTATACTCATCCTCCCGGCTGGTCTCGCAGCCTGGAACAACTGCAATGGCAAGTGCGGGTAAACAAGAACTTCCCTGTCACCGTCCTAGAGGTTACCGGAGTACCTATCGGGTGCCTGAAGTTACCCACCTTATCTGCCGAGTGGCCAATGGAATGTCAAACCAGATTGAATCTTTAGGTTCTTATCAAATCTTCAGTAATCGTTTTGTGGTTCTGGAATCACTTCCAGTTCTACCATACTCCCACTACTGTTTTCTGAAAAAATCCATTTTTATTAAAACTGTGGTGAGTTTAGAACAATATCACTATTGATCTTCCAGATGGTAGAAAGTCAACCCTCGTTATATCCTGGGTCAACCCACAAACAGCCATTACAGAAACGTGCCTTGAGTTGTTCAGTGTCTGGTTTTAATCATAAGCCGGACAACTCCCCGTACCTTAACATCGTTAAGATATGAACTGTTCTATATCCAATATAGGAACAGAGGCACTGATTTAATTGAACCAGATTCAAATCATGCAGCTGTCTCCAGTGCATGTTAACTAAATGGAAGGAGGCCGATCAGCGTTACTCAAATTAGGAATGCTTCCAATTATGAGTAACCTGAAAGAGAAGCAAGTTCTCTTAATCACTACTATCAACTGAATACCATACTCAAGTATCTACATCTCCGATCACTTTGAAGAATCCCGATACTTGCAATACCTGGTTCTTTACTTTATTCAAATACCTATAACTTCTCAAAATTCGAACCCTGTGTTTCCACGAAACACCTGTCTAAAAACTAGAGAAGTCATAAGTAAACCGAATATAGTACGAGGACCAACCTCTCTGTCCTGATGGACCCTGGACAACACAAAATACTCTGTATAAGTCCCTTGAGTCTGATAACTCATTCACTGTGTGTCGTAGGTTGAAAACTGTACTTATGGTTAAGAAGAATTACACTGCTGTTTAATGCTCCTTACCTAACCATCCACTGATATAGGTAAATGTCACAGACATAATTTCAAAAAGGTATATCTCACTCTATGAAAATAGACGTACAGATATATCAATTTGAAATTGGTGCATAACAGCGGATATTCAAAACCAAATTTTTGCCGACCGGCAAACAACCCAGGTGACTTCCTCAAATATCACTGATTACAACGAATCCCGATATAATGAGGATGATCACCAAATTCCCAATAACTTACTCCCACTCATCATCTGTAAATCCATACAGATGTGAGAATCATACCTGGTAAATACATACCATGGAGCAAGTGTCTAACTGGGAAATCAGTTTTCCTTTAACAGTACACAGCGAAGCTGAAACATTGAAATGTTTCGATGGGGTATCCCGGTATTCCTAGTAATGCCTCTTCCAGATTCACGACTGTAACTGTATAGTTCTTTGCCACCTCTCCAAATCTCTTTATATGTCTTTAGTCATTACCTTCTGCACACCCCTTAGGCCAAATGGTTTTCTTCCTTCCCTACTGTTCGGCACCAGCCTATGGTTTGGAAGAAGACTATCCAATAAGAATAATGGGTGTACTGTCCTAATCCTAGGAGCACTCGCAATGCGAGAGAAGGTGAAGATAAAATATAACCGAATAAACCTTATTCCTATTTCTCCTGAACCAGAATCCATCCCCGAACTGGAACAAGTTCCTTTCGAGTTCGTATATAACCATACGATGGAGTATCCAATAAAATGTGGATCTTCGTAGTGATACGGAGTGTCCTGGAGAAATACAAAGGTGATTTAGGATTGGCGAAGAAATACTTGGTTTGGTCGTGAATAGCAGTCGCAATTTACTTTGCCCTCTTACTAATCCCTTGTTTTGTCTTAACTTAATACCTTCTGCACACCATCGTTATGCTAATTGGTTTTCTTCATTCCCTTCCATTCAGCACCTGCCTATGGTTTGGAAGAAGACTATCCAATTTGCGTAATAGGTGTACTACTCCTAAACCAAGGAGTACTCGCAACATGAGAGAAGGTAAAAGGAAAAGACAACTGAATAGTCCTATCCGTTGTCTCCAGAATCGGAAACCATCCTCGAATAAATTCCTTCGAGTTCGTATATAACCATACGATGGTTTTGTCCAATGGAAGTGGACGTTTGTAGTAATACGGGGTGTCCTGGAGAAAAGGGTTAAAGTAGGAATGGCAATGAGGTTAGCAACTATGACAATCCAAAAGCCAGTGTTTAAGAAGGTTCGGTCAATTTTGGTCTCTGAGTCATAGTCTTAGGGTCGGGTCAATGGTCGCTGCCGAAGAGAGAGAGAAAAGAAACACTCAGCGTGCACTCTAACCTAGATCAGAATGGTTACCAATTTATCTAATCTGGAAACCTCCCACTGTACCGTCAAATTCTCCTCCAAACCTGAAAGAAGAATTAGTCGGGGTCACCCGAGGAGTAAACTAACTCATCAGTGGGAATCGGGATCCAACTATCATTGCATGATAACGTGACAGAATCCGCTCACGGTGTCACACTCCAGAAGGTATGCGCATATCTGGCAAGTTTCAGTTTTTTTAGAAACTCCCGATGTGATTTTTGCCCCATGCTCTTATGACCTTGACTTTGGCCAACATATCATAAGTCATATGTCAAGTTCTACCCGTCATTCTCCAGGTTAATTTGAGCCCACCCGTACATACCCTTGACTTTGGCCAAAATAGTAGTACGACTGCCCCAAACCAACGCATCTATCTATGCTGCATATGAATACCCTAATAGCTACCAATCACTATGCCTTGACTTTGGACAACATACACAGCTTGAATACTATTGACTACCCATATGAAATGACGGAGGGCTACGAATGGTTTCTGGCGAAAACCTTTAACGTAAAGAACTTGATATCGTTGAAGGAACAGATAGCTTTTTAGAAAATATAGTGACGAAAACATTTGCTAAAGAGGTCACTCCCGGTGAAGGGATCTCGGCTCTTTCCTCGTAGAATGAGGTGCAGGATATTCCAACTGAATACCACGGTGCAAAGCAAAGGTAATCGGTTATAGTGAAGTCATTGCCCTGACGCAAACTTTTTGTCCAAGGGGTCACTCCCGGTGAAGGGATCTCGGCCCTTGCCTCGTCGACTGAGGAGCAGGATATTCCAACTGAATACCACGATGCAAAACAAAAGAGAACGTCCTTGCAATAACAGCTTTTTGAAAAGTGTTCCAACAACATCGGATTAGGTTTGTTTTTAACTTGCATTGATCCGAATCAACGTAGTCCCATCAATTGATCACACCACAAAGAACGAAAATATACTGATGTACGTATATGCCATCCGTATTGGCCACTGGGTCCCGTCATTACCCGTTTGGTTAGCTAACTAATGACAGAGCGGGGACTGGACTAGCGCGGATGCAAAACATAAACAACATCTACTAATATATATACCAATATATTATATTTCGCTCAAGACGTGAAAAAAAAATGCAACATCACAGAAATGTACAGCATCACAGAACAATACAGGTATCTGGGATCCCCGGGTTTCACAAAGCCACTACTGAAACCCGACGTTCCCCTGGTCGTATGGATAGCCTGTGCAATGAAATCCTAGACCCCTACGGGCGCGGGAAGTTACCCGTCAAAACCTGAAGCGAGGCAGCCCCCTTCAGCAACGTGAATGGACCACCCAGCACTTCACGGAATCCGGTAACTTGGGCACCCCTCCTGGGTCAACCTGTACCCCCTACGAGTGCAGCGAATGGCCCGCCAATTCTAGAGTGAAGCCCCCTCCGTCTCAATGCTATGAGATGCGGGCCCGTTGCCCTCTAGAACCCGGCTATCCGTGCACCCCACCTTGAAGTAAGCCTAGTACAGAAAGTAAAATATACATACAACGGGTACATCGACCGCAACCTGGCCGTGCCCCAAAATAATAGTACAAAAAAGCAGTGACGGCAGTCCACATGTCGGACGCTCGCCGCGCAATATCAAATGTACATAATACAACAAAAACTGTACTAGCATTGCATCCAGGCTATCCCCCACGACCGATCCGCAACATCACAGCATAACCCAGAACATCAACGTGAAAGTCACGTTCGCAAATCCGTCTAACCGGGCTATAGCAGTTAGACTGGATTTACCGATCAAGTGACATTCACGGTCGCAGATATAATGTAAATACTGTGAACTAATGTGTTTAAAATATCCGATCGATCAAATTTTACCAAGTGAGCCCCCAAACATTACTGTAGCACATAAAGAAATCTGGGCCCAAAAAATAACATTCCAGAAAACCTATTTTCCACACTGGAGCATTCTGTAAAAGTTTGGGGGACTGAACAGTTCAAGTCGCGGCGGAGACGCGGCCCAAGCATGGGTTTGGCCGCGGTTCCGCGGTGGTTTGGACTGTTCACGAGCCCAAATTTTCACAGAACTCCTAGAATGTCTTACACATCATTCTGAAACAACCTGAAAAATTTTTGGACTTCGAAAAATTTCGACAGAAACTGATGTGAAGAAAAATACGGTTTTTGGAAAATTGTTCGATCGGTAATGTAAAACACATTAGACAAAGCTAGACTATGTTAATGGCGAGGCTCTGATACCACTGTAAGTGCACGGCGGCGCCCCGGCCTCCATCCCGAGGCCAAAGGCGGAAGCGGTGGTTAACTTTAAATTTTCTTGAACCAGCACCACCGCGCACTAAAACCCGGATCGGGCCATTAACTAGTCCTAGCTAACTACAAGATGGGGAAGAGAGATACACCGAGTGATCCGAGTCCTCCGGTCTTCTCGTCGTCGTCCCGATCTCCCCGCGGAATCTCCGGCCTCCACCTCGTCGCCGGAAGGGCACCACGTCGCCGGCTTCTTTTACGGGCTCCCGCCTCTATACCGAGACAACTCGTGCACGAAGTTGGCAAGCCGACGTGCCCAAGATTTGCTGTAGAATATTTAGTGCTCTTTAGTCTCTATTGGGGTTGTGGAGGTTGCCATATGGTGGAGGAAATGATATAAGCTTTTGGAGATGGAGTTGTAGGGATTTTACAAAGCTAAAGATAGAAAAAATCCCCACACATGAAAAATGGGCAGCCCCCATCTCCTATGGCCGGCCATGACAAAAATGGTGGGAGTGAGAATGAGTGAGTGGTGTATGGATGATGGAACCACTATCATAATGCAAGAGAGAAAAGAATGGTGATAAGAAACAATCATCACAAACAAATCCATACTCCACCAACAACCATCATCAAAATCATGATGATAAAGAAAGTCAAGCAATCATGAGGTTATGAAGTCAATGGTGGAGCAACAATCATGATGTCACAATATGCAAAGACCACCCTCCATAAATGCTTATTTGCACAAATGCAAATAAGCCCTCCTCCACCAATCTTCGGCCAATGAAAGATACAAAGAAATATGGCCGAAACGGAAAGCAAACTGGCAACTCCAGAAAACTGGTCCCGTAATAAATTACAGGAAAACCCCGCTACTGTGTATACACACCCGCATTTGTATTCCGACCGAAATACAAATGCAAAGAGACAAAATCTACACTGTACTATACTAGGATCCGGCTTAAACCAAAGCCGGCTAGTATTATCCGTTCGATCCTGATCCGTGCAATACCGCACGTATCTGATCGAACGCTGCCATATATCCATACGGCCTCTAGTACTAACCGTCCGATCCTGATCCGTGCAATACCGCACGTATCTGATCGGACCCTGCCATATCTCCATACGGCCTCCACAGCTTTTCGCCCGAAAACTTGAGCAACTGAATGTGGGGGACTCTAAAGACTTGTCAACACCTTGGTTGTGCATTTAACCAGTAGCATGTCAGAGGTATAAGCCAATACGTAACGGGCTACCAGGTATTGACCAAAAGGGACGTCGATGAGCGAACTCATCCTGACACCCTACTGAGCCTGTTAGTGACAATATCCGTACTGTCCGGTCCGTTCGTCTATGAGCATCGCAAGGCGGGCCTAGGGGGTTGGTAAAAGTCAGACCCTCCAAAAAGGTACAAGTCGTGTCGGAGTGTAGCCCAGAACACCCTGAGATACTACTGGAATACCTACCAGTAAATCTCCTGCCTCGGCTGAGAGCTTCGTGTAATGGCTCTCCTAGACACAGCGCGACCTCACCCCCAATACCGGGAGAGACGAACCCCTGAAGATCCGCTCACTGCCTCCATGTGGCTCGGGACTGTACCCAACTAAAACCTGTTTGCACGTCTCCATTGAGCGTGGTAGGGTAGTAATAAAAGTACAGTGGGAACTCACACGAGACAAATGACGATCCCCAGGTCGATGAACTAACTTGTACACATGTCACCAGGGAACTGCTATCTGACGTCAGGTATAAGACTAACTAGCATGTTCCCGGCGAGTCCTGTACGGTGTACTCATAACCCAATGAGCACCTGTATACATCTTAGGTGAACCTACTGACACCAGTGGCTTGTGAGACCGGCCATCGCCCCTCATCGGGGTCTCGACTGTATACACTAGTCTACTGTGGAGTATCGATGCCCTGTCTCGAAACTCCCACGACTAGGGACCTTTTAAGGATGTGCTTATAGACCCCAGCTCCCACTTATATGATCGCCCTCATACTGCTGGTGGTCAAGCAAGAATCCTAGGGGCTCTATCAACGAGTAATAGCGACATATCAGGTCACCTAAAGCAGTACACGATGATAAAGATAAACCAGATAGCATACTATCATCTCGAGTAAGACTGTCCTACTGGGATAGGTCCTCCCTCAATCATTGAAATCACGTGCCTGTGATCCAATAATTGACTCTGAGGGCACTATCTCCAACATGGTGACGATCCTCGTATTGTACGTGGATGACATACTCTTGATGGGAAAGGAGTTTCCTATGCTATGCTCGGTCAATCTCCTTTTATTACAAGGATTCTCCATATAGGATCAAGGTGATACCTCCTAAATCCTGGGTTTTGGATCTATGAGATAGATCTAATTGAATGTTAGGATTGTCACTTGGTGTAATGAGATGGTATCAATCGATCCTGGGGAGAATCACTGGAATGCTTCAAGGGTGGTAAGGTCGACTAAATGTCAGTCACAGGCATTGTCTTTACCCTCAGTGGCGGGACGCTATGTTGGAAGAGTTCTAAGCTTGATACCGTGGCAAGCTAGACGATTAAAGGCTAGATACATCGTTACCAAGGATGCTACCAAAGAGGAAGTCTGGATATATATTAGTTCATGAGATGAACTTCGTTCCTACCATTGTGAACCCCCGTCCCATCAGAGATCCAGACATATTCTTAGGCAGTATCACCTGATCATGGAGATGGTTGATCTCCAGGGAGACCGAGGATAGGAGAGTAGATACAGAGGACAACAACGCGGATCCACTCACAAATGCCTAATTCCCAGTAGAGACTTTTACGGGATGGTTGAGTATGAGATACTTCAACCACAGCTTATTGTTGGGTATGCGATACCACAACAGATGGCTTTAGTGAAAGTGGGAGATTGTCAGTGATATGTATGCCCTAGAGGCCATTACTATACATACGATGTATATTGTAGTAGATGCTTGGACATATATTTGGAGGACTTTCTTGCTCGACATGATAGTATGATATCTAGTTGCTCTTTATCTTAACATGTACTCTGATTGTCTCTATGTTACATGTTGATAAATCCCTTAGGATGAGTGCTTGACTACCAGGACTATGATGCAGATCATACTAGTGGGGACAGAGTTGTCGCTAAGTACATCCTTCAAAAGTTCCTAGTCGTGGGTGTATCGAGACAGGGCATCGATATTCCAGAGTAGACTAGCGTATAGCTTCTCGACCCATGTAGATCGGCGATGGATGATCCTATATCCATTGGTGTTTGACATCAGAGAAAGTATACGGGTGCTCAGTGGAGACTGGGTACACTGGACGGACTCGATAAGAACTCCCAGATGGTATTATACCACACGTCAGATGGTAGTTCTCTGGTGACACTGGTACAGGTTAGATTGTAGACCTGTGATCGTCATGGAGTCTTGTGTGATTCCCACTGTGCTTTGATTTCCACCTTACCATGTTCAAGAGAACGTGCAAAACGGTGGCTTTTGGGTACAGTCCCGAATCACATGGAGGCAATGAGCGATAGCAGGGGTTTCGTCTCTCCCGGTATTGGGAGTTGATGTTGCGCTGTGCTCGATTGGCCATAACTGGAAATCCCTGGGCAGGGTTGCTGAGATTTACCGGTAAGTGTTATCAATAGTTTCTCGAACCGTTATGGACCTCATATCGACATGACGTATCGGTTACTGGGGTCTGACGTTTACCACCCCTAGACTGGATATGCGATATATCAGATAAAGAGACCGGACTGTACGAGAGTGTTACTGGTTGGATTCATAAGAGAATGTACAGGCTTTCTTGTTGATCTTCTGATCACTCAATACCTGGGTGGCTGTTACGTTTAGCTGACCGCTTGCAGCTTGTGGGTGTTTGATATGATCATCACCTACTGCCGGCGTATTGACGATTCTTTAGAGTCCTACACAGAGGTTTCCTGGCTCAGGCAAAACGGAGTACGAGCACATATATGATATTTTCTGGACCGAGAATAATACTTGTATGTGATACCGTATTAGATTCTGGTTATATGAGATATCGGCTGGGTATATATGATATAGCAGGGTCATCGGATCAAGTGTTGATTCGATGAACTGATACATTTTATATTAGTCGATTATTTTGTGAAATAACCGGATTATCCGATCAAGTGTCGATTCGATAATTTAATGTATAATTATATATTTGATATATTACATTACATTAAGTAATATAAGCTCACTTAAAGGTTCTTTTTCTCACTTGATAATACATTGATGTATATGTGATATATGTTAATTGTATTATTTTATTTTGTTACAAAATATTGTATATGTGATATATAATATTATAACATGTTAGGGTTACAAATGAAACTAGGGTTTAAACCATGTTAGGGCTTTAAACATGGGTTAACATTTGATTAAGGATTAATTCTTTTTGGATTGATAATGTTTTGGATGAGCTTTGAGGAAGCTTCATGACACTTTGACAAAGTCCACCGTCTTTTTTTTATCCTTGATATTTGCTATCCCAACTTTAACCCGAGCCTATGGTTTAATATCTACATGAGTTAGCCATGACACATACTTAACCATGGTTGCATTTCTAACCTCAACAATAATTCATTCATTACTTTCTTCTTCATCTTCTTCAAGCACTCAAAAAGCTAGCTTGATTTTTATTTGTCATGATTTAAAGTGAGAAATTGAAAACAAAAGAGAGAAAAATTCCTACTTCATCATCCTCATCTATTCTAGCCACTTAGATTAGGGTGTTTGCTTTACTAATACTTGATTAGTGAAGCAAGAGCTTGGGTTTGATATTTTTCAAGGTAGATCATCTTGGATTGGTGAAGTCTTCAAGCAAGGGTGCATCATTCTCTACATGGAGCCTCTCTAGAGTCTGGGTACTTGATGATCGCAGTGAAGGGACCTCAACACGGAGCTTACGAAGCAAAGGAACGGACTACAAAGGTTGTAATCCGTAACTATTAGATGTTAAAGTGTTAACATGCTAGTATTGTTTGATTCTCTTGTTAAAGATCCTAGGTTTAGGGTTATCTATAATGGCAAAATTTGAAATTGTCATGTGAGGTGCCACCTAAAACCTTGCAGCCATTGTAGGTATCCCAACACTAATATGATCTGTCCGATCATGATCCGTGTACAAGTGCACGTATTTGATCGAGCCCTGCAATAAAACCATACGGCCTCTATAGCGTTTCTTCCGAACATGGGAAAACTTTCTGTGGGGAACTCTAAAGACTCGTCAATATGTTAGCAGTGGGTTTAACCACAAGCACGTCAGTGGTACTAGCTGTACGTAACGGCTACCCATGTATTGACCAAAAGGGAGGCTGATGAGCGAACTCATCCTGAAACCCTACTGAGCCTATCTGTGATAATCTCTGTATAGTCCGGTCTGTTCGTCATTGAGTATCGCATATCGGGCCTAGGGGGATGCTAAATGTCAGACACCCAATAGCGGTATAAGTCATGTCGGAGTGTAGCCCAGAACACCTTGAGAAACTACTGGAATACCTACCAGTAAATCTCACTTGCCTTGGCCAAGGACTTTATGTAATGGCTCTCCTAAACACAGCGCGATATCAACCCCCAATATCGGGAGAGATAAATCCTATCTAACTGTCACTGCCTCCAAGTGCTTCGGGACTGAACCCAACTACTACCTGTTTGCACGACTCCTTTCAGCCGTGGTAGGGTAGCAATCAAAGTACAGTGGGAACACACTTGAGGCAAAGTAGCAGTGTCAAGTCAACGGACTAAGATGTAGTCATGTCACCTGGGAACTGCTCCTGACGATAGATATAGTACCAATCAGCAGTGCCCCATGTGAGTTCGTCCGGTGTACTCATAACCCAATGAGCACCTGTATACATCTTAGGTGATCCAACTGACACCAATGGCTTATGAGACCAGCCACCACCTCTCGTCGGGGTCTCGATCCGTATACACTAGTCTACTCATGGAGTATCGATGCCCAGTCTCGAAACTCAACGACTAGGGACACTTTAAGAATGTGCTTATAGACTACCCAACTCTCACGTACATGATCGCCATCATACTGCTGGTAGTCAAGCACGAATCCTATGGGCTCTATCAACGTGTAATAGTGATCTGTAATGTCACCTGAAGAATGTACACGATGATAAAAACAAACCAGATAGCATACTATCATCTCGAGTAAGACTGTTCTACCGGTATAGGTCATCCCTCAATCATTGCAATCACATGCCTGTGATCCAATAATTGACTTGAAGGAACTATAGCCAACACATATAACCGACCGATATCACATATCGCGAAAATAGAATACGGTATCTCATACACGTATTAATCTCGGTCCCGCACATATCACATATGTGCTTCTACATCGTTTCTCCTGATCCAGGAAACCTCTGGGTAAGCCTCTAAAGACTCGTCAATATGCCGGCAGTAGGAGATGATCATATCAATCACCCACAAGCCGTCAGCGGCACTAGCTGGATGTAACGACTACCCGGGTATTGAGCGATCAGAAGATCAACAAGAAAGCCTGCTCATTCTTCTTTAAAGCCTGTCAGTAACACTACTGTACAGTCCGGTCTCTTCGTCTGATATGTCGCATATCTAGTCTAGGGATGGTAAACGTCAGACCCAGTAACCGATAAGTTGTGCCGATGTGAGGCTCATAACGGGTCGAGAAACTACTGATAACACTTACCAATAGATCACCGATTCAGCCCTGGCCAGGAACTTCCTGTTATAGCCAATCGAGCACAGCGCAACATCAATCCCCAATACCGGGAGAGACGAATCCCCTCCTATCGATCATTGCCTCCATGTGATTCGGGACTGTACCCAAAAGCCACCATTTTGCACGTTCTCTTGAACGTGGTGTAAGTCCACGTTGCCCACCACGGTTCTTACGGCGAGGCGGAATAGGTAAAAAACGATTTTATATACAAGGCAACATGGACTAGAAACAAAGGATCTTTGCTAAACAAAAACCTAGCATACTAACTAAAAGTTTAGCTACTCGGTTAGAGGGTTATACCTAGGTCTTGAACTCCTTCTCTTCTTGCTCCTTGGAGTGGTTTGAACGGCTCCTCGTCGTCTTCACTTTGTCGAAGAAGTCTCTACTTGAAAGCCTCTACCTTGAGCTCCTACCTCAACCTAGAGGTAACTAATGTGCTTGGTTTACTAAACCTAGAACTCTAGAGTGAGTAGAGTGATGTTATGGTGGTTTTACGTTAAGAGCTCATGGTTCTCAACACAGGAGAGATGAGAGCTTTGAGAGAGAGGAAGAGGATGAGCAAAAACTATAAGAGAGAAAGTGCAAGCAAGAATGAGGATATTTTGCAACCATGCTCTCATATTTGGAATAACGATAATAATAATAATAATAATAATTAAGAAATTGTGATGGTTAGTTTATGAATGACCTGTAAGTGCACGGCGGCGCCCCGGCCGTCAATCCGACGGCCAAATGCGGAAGCGGTGATAAACTTAATTTTTACTGAACTGGCAAACCGCCGCGCACTAATACCCGGATCGAACCATTAATTAGTCCTAGCTATCTACAAGAAGGGGAATAGAGATATACCGACGATCCAAGTCCTCCGGTCTTCTCATCATCGTCCCGATCTCCAGCGGAATCTCCGGTCGTCGCCACCTTGCCGGAAGGGCACCACATCGTCTCCATGTTTTACGGGCTCCCACCTCAATGCCGAGGCAACTCGGGCACGAAGCTGGCTACTCGACGTGCCCAAGGTTTGCTGTAGAATGTAGTGTATAGACTTGTGTCTCATTTGGGGTTCTTGGAGGTTCCACTTTGGTAGAGGGATGATACAAGAAGTATATGGAGGAGCTTGGAGAATTTTGGTGCATGAAATGAACAACATTTCCCCACCTCAATTTTTGGACAGCCCCCCTACAAGTTTTGGCCGGCCATCTCCTTTTTGGTGGGGATTGGAATGAGAGGGAAAAATGATAGAATGAGATAGATCACACCATAATGCAAGAGGGAAACAAAAACCATCATGAAAGAACATGATCACTAACACCAAAACCACACTCAACACACTAATCATCAACAACCATGATGCTTACAAAGTCAAGCCATCATGAAGTGATCAAGTCAATGGATGGCACCCATCATGACACAAATATATGCAAAGACCCCCTCCACAAAAGCTTATTTGCAACAATGCAAATAAGCCCTCCTCCACCAAACTTCGGCCAATGAACGATACAAAGGAAATTGGCCGAAACGGAAAGCAAACTGGCAACTCCAGAAAACTGGTCCCGTAATAAATTACAGGAAAACCCCGATACTGTGCATACACACCCGCATTTGTATTCCGACCGAAATACAAATGCAATGAGATAAAATCTACACTGTACTATACTAGAATCCGGCTGAAACCAAAGCCGGCTAGTAATATCCGTTCGATCCTGATCCGTGCAATACCGCACGTATCTGATCGAACCCTGCCATATACCCATACGGCCAATAGTACTAACTGTCCGATCCGGATCCGTGCAATGCCGCACGTATCTGATCGGACCTTGCCATATCTCCATACGGCCTCTACAACCTTTCGCCCGAAAGCTAAGTAACTGAATGTGGGGGACTCTAAAGACTCGTCAACATCTTGGTTGTGGATTTAACCACTAGCACGTCAGAGGTATAAGCCAATACGTAACGGGCTACCAGGTATTGACTAAAAGGGACGTCTGTGAGCGAACTCAGCCTGACAACCCTACTGAGCCTGTCAGTGACAATATTTGTACAGTCCGGTCCGTTCGTCTATGAGCATCGCATGGCGGGCCTAGGGGGTTGGTAAAAGTCAGATCCCCAAAAGCAGTACAAGTCGTGTCGGAGTGTAGCCCAGAACACCCTGAGATACTACTGGAATACCTACCAGTAAATCTCCTTGCCTCGGCCGAGGGCTTCGTGTAATGGCTCTCCTAGACACAGCACGACCTCACCCCCAATACCGGGAGAGACGAACCCCTGAAGACACGCTCACTGCCTCCATGTGGCTCGGGACTGTACCCAACTAAAACCTGTTTGCACGACTCCTTTGAGCCGTGGTAGGGTAGTAATCAAAGTACAGTGGGAACTCACACAAGACAAATGACGATCCCCAGGTCGATGAACTAACCTGTACACATGTCACCAGGGAACTGCCATTTGACGTCTGGTATATGACCAACTAGCATGTTCCCGGTGAGTCCTGTCCGGTGTACTCATAACCCAATGAGCACCTGTATACATCTTAGGTGAACCAACTGACACCAGTGGCTTGTGAGACCGGCCACCGCCCCTCATCGGGGTCTCGACTGTATACACTAGTCTACTTTGGAGAATCGATGCCCTGTCTCGAAACTCACACGACTAGGGACCAATTAAGGATTTGCTTATAGACTACCAGCTCCCACTTATATGATCGCCCTCATACTGCTGGTGGTCAAGCAAGAATCCTAGGGGCTCTATCAACGTGTAATAGCGACCTGTAAGGTCACCTCAAACAGTACACAATGATAAAGATGAACCAGATAGCATACTATCATCTCGAGTAAGACTGTCCTACCGGGATAGGTCCTCCCTCAATCATTGCAATCACGTACCTGTGATCCAATAATTGACTCTGAGGGCACTATCTCCAATAATCTCCCACTTGCACTCAAGGCTAATTATTGCGATGTCGCATACTCACAGCCCGTGTGATACCGAACACCCAACTCCTCTAATAGTCAGTCTCACAAAGCTCGTTTGCGAAACTATTGCGTTCGAGGAATAGCCTCAGTGAGTGGATCCGCCTTGATGTTTCTTTCTATGTCTCTCTATATCTCAAGTTCGTGGAGAAACCCATCTCCCGAAAAGAGCAATATCTGTCTTAGAATGTGTCTGGATGTCTGATGGGACATAGCTCATAAATGAACTCCAAATCCAAACTTCTTAGACTGTATCGTTAACTGAACTTAATCAGTATCCAGCGCCATGCCTCCCTCAGTATTGTCTTGGACCACCTGTCCAAAATACTGCCCCTCATCAGAAGGAAAAACTATAACTCTGACAACCTCCTTGTCGTCCATGTCACCTTGGAAGCCTGGAATGATAACTGTCTCCCGAATGAGGCTGTCGTTATCATATCCCTAGAACATCCACTTATGTTCTAAAACTGCTTCCGACCGTTTCTCCAGGATTGGATCAATGTCAACTTATTGCATCTAGTGCAAGAACAACATCTGGTGTGGTACTTGACATCTCATGATTGACTCAATTGCCTGAGCAAGTGATCTGCCAATCATGTACATCCCTCCCCTTTAGTCTGTAAGACACTTTTAGAGAGGGTGACTCCATTACCTGCAGGTACACTACCGTGCCAGGAGTCGTCCATTCTAAATACTCTTAGATTGCTGTCTAAGTACCCAGATTGGGAAACCACCCAAATCTAGATCTAAAACCATAGATGTAGTAACCAGTATGTCTGATAAAAAATCCATTTCCTTTGAGGAGAAACCACTGTGTGACGACCAAAGTATAACCGATCGTAGTATAGGAATATCACTTCCTACTCTGTGTATGTCATCCAAATACCAGGACATCACACCCTACTACCTTCTCAACAGATCCATCCCCTATTCTGATGAAGTCAAACCCATGACTGTCACGTCAGAAATAGATGATCTTTCTCCGCTATATCTGCTTTAGCCTATAAATAGACATATGCCACCTGTCCACCAATGCTTCCGCTGCTCCCACTGACTACGATAACCCTCTGGCAGAGTCATATAGACGTACACTTCTAAAACTAGTTTAGAACGACGCTATACTCATCCTCCCGCCGGGTCTCGCAGCCTGGAACAACAGCAATGGTAATTGTGGGTAAACAAGAACTTCCCTGTCACCGTCCTTGAGGCTACCGTAGTACCTCTCGAGTGCCTGAAGTTACCCACCGCATCTGCGGAGTGGCCAATGGAATGTCAAACCAGATTGAATCTTTAGGTTCCTATGAAATCTTCAGTAATCGTTTGTGGTTCTGGAATTACTTCCTGTTCTACCATACTCCCACTACTGTTTTCTGAAAAAATCCATTTCTAATAAAACCGTGGCGAGTCTAGAACAATATCGCTATTGTTCATCCAGATGGTAGAAAGTCAACCCTCGTCATAGCCTGGGTCAACCCACAAACAGCCATTATAGAAACGTGCCTTGAGTTGTCCAGTGTCTGGTTTTAATCATAAACCGGACAACTCCCCGTACCTTAACATCGTTAAGATATGAACTGTTCTATATCCAATATAGAACCAGAGGTACTGATTTAATTGAACCAGATTCAAATCATGCAGCTGTCTCCAGTGCATGTCAACTAAATGGAAGGAGGCCGATCAGCGTTACTCAACTTAGGAATGCTTCCAATTATGAGTAACCTGAAAGAGAAGCAAGATCTCTTAATCATTACTATCAACTGAATACCATGCACAAGTGTCTACATCTTCGATTTGAAGAATCCCGATACTTGCTACACCTGGTTCTCTACTCTATTCAAATGCCTATAACTTCTCAAAATTCAGACCCTGTGTTTCCGCGAAACACCTGTCTAAAAACCAGAGAAGTCATAAGTAAACCGAATATAGTACGAGGACCAACCCCTCTGTCCTGATGGACCCTGGACAACATACAATACTCTGTATAAGTCCCTTGAGTCTGATAACTCAATCACTGTGTGTCGTAGGTTGAAAACTGTACTTATGGTTAAGAAGAATTACACCGCTGTTTAATGCTCCTTACCTAACCATCCACTGATATAGGTAAATGTTATCGACATAATTTCAGAAAGGTATATCTCACTCTATGAAAATAGACGTACAGATATATCAATTTGAAATTGGTGCATTATAACGGATATTCAAAACCAAATATTTGCCGACCGGCAAACAACCTAGGTGACTTCCTCAAATATCACCGATTACAACGAATCCCGATATAATGGGGATGATCACCCAATTCCCAATAACTTACTCCCACTCATCATCTGTAAAACCATACAGATGTGAGAATCGTACCTGGTAAATACATACCCTGGAGTAAGGACTAATTGGGAAATCAGTTTTCCTTTAACAGTACACAGTGAAACTGAAACATTGAAATGTTTCGATGGGGTATCCCGGTATTCCTAGTAATGCCTCTTCCAGATTCACGACTGTAACCGTATAATTCTTTGCCACCTCTCCAAATCCCTTCATATGTCTTTAGTCATTACCTTCTGCACACCCCTTTAGGCCAAATGGTTTTCTTCCTTCCCTACCGTTCGGCACCAGCCTATGGTTTGGAAGAAGACTATCCAATAAGCATAATGTGTGTACTGTCCTAATCCTAGGAACACTCGCAATGCGAGAGAAGGTGAAGATAAAAGACACCTGAATAAATCTTATTCCTATTTCTCCTGAACCAGAATCTTTCCCCGAACTGGAACAAGTTCCTTTCGAGTTCGTATATAACAATACGATGGAGTATCCAAATAAACTGTGGATCTTCGTAGTGATACGGAGTGTCCTGGAGAAATACAAAGGTGATTTAGGATTGGCGAAGGAATACTTGGTTTGGTCGTGAATATCTGTTGCAATTTACTTTGCCCTCTCACTAATCCCTTGCTTTGTCTTAACTTAATACCTTCTGTACACCATCGTTAGGCTAATTGGTTTTCTTCATTCCCTACCGGTCGGCACCTGCCTATGGTTTGGAAGAAGACTATGCAATTTGCGTAATAGGTGTACTATCTCCTAAACCAAGGAGTACTCGCAACCTGAGAGAAGGTAAAAGGAAAAGACAACTGAATAGTCCTATTCGTTTCCTCCAGAACCTGAAACCATCCTCGAATAAATTCTTTCGAGTTCGTATCTAACCATACGATGGTTTTGTCCAATGGAAGTGGACGTTCGTAGTAATACGGGGTGTCCTGGAGAAAAGGGTAAAAGTAGGAGTGGCAATGAGGTTTGCAACTCTGACAATCCAAAAGCCAGTGTAAAGAAGGTTCGGTCAACTTGGTCACTGAGTCATAGTCTTAGGGTCAGGTCGATGGTCGCTGCCAAAGAGAGAGAGAAAAGAAACACTCAGCGTGCACTCTAACCTAGATCAGAATGGTTACCAATTTATCTAATCTGGAAACCTCCCACTGTACCGTCAAATTCTCCTCCAAACCTGAAAAAAGAATTAGTCGGGGTCACCCGAGGAGTAAACTAACTCATCAGTGGGAATCGAGATCCAACTCTCATCGCATGATAACGTGACGGAATCCGCTCATGTCATCACACTCCAGAAGGTATGCGCATATCTGGCAAGTTTCAGTTCTTTTGAAACTCCCGATGTGATTTCTGCCCCATGCTCTTATGACCTTGACTTTGGCCAACATATCATAAGTCACATGTCAAGTTCTACCCGCCATTCTCCAAGTTAATTTGAATCCACCCGTACCTACCCTTGACTTTGGCCAAAATGGCAGTACGACTGTCCCAAACCAACGCATATATCTATGCTGCATATGAATACCCAATAGCTACCAATCACTGTGCCTTGACTTTGGCCAACATACACAGCTTGAATACTATTGACCACCCATATGAAACGACGGAGGGCTACGAATGGTTTCTGGCGAAAACCTTTAACGTAAAGAACTTGATATCGTCGAAGGAACGGATAGCTTTTTAAAAATATAGTGACGAAAACCTTCGCTAAAGAGGTCACTCCCGGTGAAGGGATCTCGGCTCTTTCCCCTTAGAATGAGGTGCAGGATATTCCAACTGAACATCACGGTGCAAAGCAAAAGTAATCGGCTATAGTGAAGTTAATGCCCTGACGCAAACTTTTGTCCAAGGGGTCACTCCCGGTGAAGGGATCTCGGCCCTTGCCTCGTCGACTGAGGAGCTGGATATTCATAACCGAATATCACTGTGCAAAACAAAAGTGAACATCCTTGCAATAACAGCTTTTTGAAAAGTGTTCCAACAACATCAGATTAGGTTTGTTTTACTTGCATTGATCCGAATCAATGCAGTCCCATCAATTGATCACACCACAAAGAACGAAAATATACTGATGTATGTATATGCCATCCGCATTCGCCACTGGGTCCCGTCATTACCCGTTAGGTTAGCTAACTAACGACAAAGCGGGGACTGGACTAGCGCGGATGTAAAACATATACAACATCTACTAATATATATACCAATATATTATATTTCGCTCAAGGCGTGAATAAAATGCAACATTACAGAGAATGAACAGCATCACAGAAACAATACAGATATCTGGGATCCCCGGGTTTCACAGAGCCACTACTGAAACCCGACGTTCCCCATGGTCGTGTGGATAGCCTGTGCAATGAAATCCTAGACCCCTACGGGCGCGGAAAGTCACCCGCCAAAACCTGAAGCGAGGCAGCCCTCTTCAGCACCGTGAATGGACCACCCAGCACTTCACGGAATCCGGTAACTTGGGCACCCCTCCTGGGTCAACCTGTACCCCCTACGAGTGCGGCGAATAGTCCGCCAATCCTAGAGTGAAGCCCCCTCCGTCTCAATACCATGAGATGCGGGCTTGTTGCCCTCCAGAATCCGGCTGTCCGTGCATCCCTCCGCGGGGTAATCCTAGTACAGAAAGTAAAATATACATACAACGGGTACATCGACCGCAACCTGGTCGTGCCCCAAAATAATAATACAAACAGGCAGTGACGGAAGTCCACATGTCGGACGCTCGCCCCGCAATATCAAATGTACATAATACAATCACAACTGTACTAGCAATGCATCCAGGTTATCCCCACGACCGATCCGCAACATCACAGCAAAAACAGAACATCAACGTGAAAATCACGTTCGCAAATCCGTCTAACCGGGCTATAGCAGTTAGACAGGATTTACCGATCAAGTGACATTCACGGTCGCAGATATAATGTAAATACTGTGAAATAATGTGTTTAAAATATCCGATCGATCAAATTTTAACAAGTGGGCTCCCAAGCACTACTGTAGCAGATCAGGAAATTCTTGGCCCAATATTAATATTCCAAAACCCCAATTTTCACCCCAGAAAGCCTCTGTAAAAATTTGGTGCAGTGAACCCAATAGTGTGCGGCGGAACCGCGGCCCAAGGGGGTATTTGGCCGCGGTTCCGCGCTCCTACAGTGGAGACACTTCATCGAATTTTCACAGAACTCTTATATTTTCCAGTATATCACATTTCTGTAACCTGAAAAAATTTTCGACACCAGAAAATTTTAACAGAAAACTGATGCAAGCAAAAGTGCGAATTTTGGAATTTTGGTCGATCGGAAATGCAAAACACATTAAACCAAGCTAGACTAAGTTAATGGCGAGGCTCTGATACCACTGTAAGTGCACGGCGGCGCCCCGGCCGTCAATCCGACGGCCAAATGCGGAAGCGGTGATAAACTTAATTTTTGCTGAACTGGCAAACCGTCGCGCACTAATACCCGGATCGAACCATTAATTAGTCCTAGCTATCTACAAGAAGGGGAAAAGAGATATACCGACGATCCAAGTCCTCCAGTCTTCTCATCATCGTCCCGATCTCCTGCGGAATCTCCGGTCGTCGCCACCTTGCCGGAAGGGCACCACATCGTCTCCATGTTTTACGGGCTCCCACCTCAATGCCGAGGCAACTCGGGCACGAAGCTGGCTACTCGACGTGCCCAAGGTTTGCTGTAGAATGTAGTGTATAGACTTGTGTCTCATTTGGGGTTCTTGGAGGTGCCACTTTGGTAGAGGGATGATACAAGAAGTATATGGAGGAGCTTGGAGAATTTTGGTGCATGAAATGAACAACATTTCCCCACCTTAATTTTTGGACAGCCCCCCTACAAGTTTTGGCCGGCCATCTCCTTTTTGGTGGGGATTGGAATGAGAGGGAAAAATGATAGAATGAGATAGATCACACCATAATGCAAGAGGGAAACAAAAACCATCATGAAAGAACATGATCACTAACACCAAAACCACACTCAACACACTAATCATCAACAACCATGATGCTTACAAAGTCAAGCCATCATGAAGTGATCAAGTCAATGGATGGCACCCATCATGACACAAATATATGCAAAGACCCCCTCCACAAAAGCTTATTTGCAACAATGCAAATAAGCCCTCCTCCACCAAACTTCGGCCAATGAACGATACAAAGGAAATTGGCCGAAACGGAAAGCAAACTGGCAACTCCAGAAAACTGGTCCCGTAATAAATTACAGGAAAACCCCGATACTGTGCATACACACCCGCATTTGTATTCCGACCGAAATACAAATGCAATGAGACAAAATCTACACTGTACTATACTAGGATCCGGCTTAAACCAAACCCGGCTAGTAATATCCGTTCGATCCTGATCCGTGCAATACCGCACGTATCTGATCGAACCCTGCCATATACCCATACGGCCAATAGTACTAACTGTCCGATCCGGATCCGTGCAATACCGCACGTATCTGATCGGACCTTGCCATATCTCCATACGGCCTCTACAACCTTTCGCCCGAAAGCTGAGTAACTGAATGTGGGGGACTCTAAAGACTCGTCAACATCTTGGTTGTGGATTTAACCACTACCACGTCAGAGGTATAAGCCAATACGTAACGGGCTACCAGGTATTGACTAAAAGGGACGTCTGTGAGCGAACTCAGCCTGACAACCCTACTGAGCCTGTCAGTGACAATATCTGTACAGTCCGGTCCGTTCGTCTATGAGCATCGCATGGCGGGCCTAGGGGGTTGGTAAAAGTCAGACCCCCAAAAGCGGTACAAGTCGTGTCGGAGTGTAGCCCAGAACACCCTGAGATACTACTGGAATACCTACCAGTAAATCTCCTTGCCTCGGCCGAGGGCTTCGTGTAATGGCTCTCCTAGACACAGCACGACCTCACCCCCAATACCGGGAAAGGCGAACCCCTGAAGATACGCTCACTGCCTCCATGTGGCTCGGGACTGTACCCAACTAAAACCTGTTTGCACGACTCCTTTGAGCCGTGGTAGGGTAGTAATCAAAGTACAGTGGGAACTCACACAAGACAAATGACGATCCCCAGGTCGATGAACTAACCTGTACACATGTCACCAGGGAACTGCCATCTGACGTCTTGTATATGACCAACTAGCATGTTCCCGGCGAGTCCTGTCCGGTGTACTCATAACCCAATGAGCACCTGTATACATCTTAGGTGAACCAACTGACACCAGTGGCTTGTGAGACCGGCCACCGCCCCTCGTCGGTGTCTCGACTGTATACACTAGTCTACTCTGGAGAATCGATGCCCTGTCTCGAAACTCACACGACTAGGGACCAATTAAGGATTTGCTTATAGACTACCAGCTCCCACTTATATGATCGCCCTCATACTGCTGGTGGTCAAGCAAGAATCCTAGGGGCTCTACCAACGTGTAATAGCGACCTGTAAGGTCACCTCAAACAGTACACGATGATAAAGATGAACCAGATAGCATACTATCATCTCGAGTAAGACTGTCCTACCGGGATAGGTCCTCCCTCAATCATTGCAATCACATACCTGTGATCCAATAATTGACTCTGAGGGCACTATCTCCAACATGACCATTATCATTTCATTCATTTAATGCAATTGCAAGAAACAAGAAGCATCTTTGAAATGAAATGATGATGGTCAACAAGACAACAATGGTCAACTGGTCAACAAAATCAACAAGTCAACAAAAGTCAAATGTTCAACTCAACCATGACACAATAATCCTTAATCAATATTATTAATCATATTTCTCATTCTCATTAGGGTTTAGAAAAAGTCAACGGTCAACAACCATAATGAGAACCCTCTGCCTCCACCTCTGTCAACTGTGCATAAACACCCGTATCCGTGATCTGAGGAACACGAATACATTGAGATAAAACCAATCCCAAAACATATACTAGGATCTGGCTTAAACCAAAGCCCGGTAGTAATAACTGCCCGGACACCAAACGTGCACAAGTGCGTGGATGTGAACGAACCCCGTCGCAAAACCATGCGACCTCCACTCTGTTTTGCCCAAAGGCGAACGGCCCTCTGTGTGGGTCTCTAAAGACTCGACACTATGCTGGCAGTGGGTTTAACTACTTGCCGCAAGCGGTACTAGCTGTACGTAACGGTCCCCAGGTAGATGCCGATAAGAAGACTGATGAGGCCAACCCATCCGAACTCCTACTGAGCCTGAATGTGACAACCTCCGTACAGTCCGGTCTGTTCGTCTGAGAGTATCGCATGTCAGGCCTAGAGGGCGGTAAACGTCAGTCCCCTAATAGCGGTACAAGTCGTGTCGG
Source organism: Agapanthus africanus (assembly GCA_030015575.1). Classification (NCBI taxonomy): domain Eukaryota; kingdom Viridiplantae; phylum Streptophyta; class Magnoliopsida; order Asparagales; family Amaryllidaceae; genus Agapanthus; species Agapanthus africanus. The sequence goes on from JASDDO010000024.1 coordinate 620,921,728, forward strand.
ATTGTAGCCCAGAACACCGTGAGATAATACTGGAAACGCTACCAGTATATCTCGCTTGCCCTGGCCAGGGACTTTGTGTAATGGCTCTCCTAGACACAGCGCGATATCAACCCCCAATATCGGGAGAGTCGAATCCTGTCTAACCGTCACTGCCTCCAAGTGCTTCGGGACTGCACCCAACTGCTACCTGTTTGCACGACTCATTTGAGCCGTGGTAGGGTAGCAATCTAAGAACAGTGGGAACACACTCGAGGCGAAGTAACAGTGTCAAGTCAGCGGACTATGCTGTACTCATGTCACCCGGGAACTGATAACTGACGATAGGTATAATACCAAACCAACAGTTCCCAGCGAGTCCTGTCCAGTGTACTCGTAACCTAACAAGCACCTGTATACTATCTCCAGTACGACGTACTGATGGCTGTGGGACAGACCATCTCCCCTCCTTGGATGAGAAGCGTATACACTAGTCTACTCTAGAGTATCGATGCCCTGTCTCGATAATCCTACGACTAGGGACCTGTATAAGGATGTGCTTGTAGATTACCCAGCCCCCACTAGTGTGACTGCCATCACAACGCTGGTAATCAAGCAAAGATCCTAAGGGCTCCACTAATGTGTATAGGTGATATGCTAAAAGAAACACATGCACACATTAAAGTAGAAACAAACCAAGTAGCATACTACCATTTCGAGCAAGATTGTCTATACAACTGTGAATATCCCAAGCTTCCATCAAGTAATATACAAACTAGTATGATACAGTAATGGCCTCTAGGGCATATACACTAACAATCTCCCACTTGGACTAAGGCCATGTACTGGCGTATCGAAGACCTATCATCTCGATCAGCCCTTCGAACTGAGTCTGGGGTAAGGCCTTCGTGAATGGATCTGCAGTGTTATCTTCTGTAGCAACCCTCCGAATCTCGATCTCCCGGCGATCCACAATCTCCCAGATCTGGTGATACCGCCTCAAGATGTGTTTGGACTTCTGATAGGACCTGGGTTTCTTCGCTAAAGCTATAGCCCCGTTGTTGTTATAATACAGAGGTATTGGAGCAACAATGGACGGAACCACTTGAAATTCTGTCAAGAACTTCCTCATCCAGACGGCTTCTTTTTCGGCATCGGATGCAGCGATATATTCCGCTTCCATCGTCGAGTCAGCAACGGTTTCCTGTTTGGAACTCTTCCAACACACCGCCCCTATATTGAGGGTAAAGACATAACCCGACATGGATTTGGAGTTATCATTGTCACTCTGGAAGCTGGAGTCAGCAAAGGCCTCCATGTGGAGGTCCTTTCCGCCGTAAACCAAAAAATTGTCCTTAGTCCTTCTAAGGTACTTCAGAATGTTCTTTACCGCTATCCAGTGCTACTCCCCAGGGTTTGACTGATACCGGCTTACCACACTCAGTGCATAAGCAACATCTGGTCTGGTACACAACATCGCATACATTATAGGGCCTACCGCAGAAGCGTAGAGTATAATATGTTAGAGATAGTGCCCTCAGAGTCAATTATTGGATCACAGGCACGTGATTGCAATGATTGATGGAGGACCTATCCCGATAGGACAGTCTTACTCAAGATGATGGTATGCTATCAGGTTTATTTTTATCATCGTGTACTGCTTTAGGTGACCATATAGGTCACTATTGCACGTTGATAGAGCCCCTATGATTCTTGCTTGACTACAAGCAGTATGAGGGCGATCATATACGTGGGAGCTGGGGTCTATAAGCACATCCTTAAAAGGTCCCTAGTCGTGGGAGTTTCGAGACAGGGCATCGATACTCCAGAGTAGACTAGTGTATACAGTCGAGACCCCGACGAGGGGCGGTGGCCGGTCTCATAAGCCACTGGTGTCAGTTGGTTCACCTAAGATATATACAGGTGCTCATTGGGTTATGAGTACACTGGACAGGACTCGCCGGGAACATGCTAGTTGGTAGTATACCTGATGTCAGATAGCAGTTCTCTGGTGACATGTGTACAGGTTAGTTCATCGACCTGAGATCGTCATTTGTCTCGTGTGAGTTCCCATTGTGATTTAATTACTACCCTACCACGCTCAAAGGAGACGTGCAAATAGGTTTTAGTTGGGTACAATCCCAAGCCACATGGAGGCAGTGAGCGGATCTGCAAGGGTTCGTCTCTCCCAGTATTGGGGGTGAGGTCGCGCTGTGTCTAGGAGAGCCAGTACATGAAAGTCCTTGGCCAAGGCAGGAGATTTACGGGTAGGTATTCCAGTGGTATCTCAGGGTGTTCTGGGCTGCACTCCGACACGACTTGTACCGCTTTTGGGGGTTTGACTTTTACCAACCCCTTAAGCCCGCAATGCTATGCTCATAGACGAACGGACCGGACTGTACGGATATTGTCACTGATAGGCTCAGTAGGGTGTCAGGATGAGTTCGCTCATCGACGTCCCTTTTGTTTAATACCTGGTAGCCCGTTATGTATAGGCTAATACCTCTGACGTGCTAGTGGTTAAATCCACAACCAAAGTATTGACGAGTCTTTAGAGTCCCCCACAGACCAGTTTCTCAAGTTTCGTGCGAAACGCTGTAGAGACCGTATGGAGATATGGCAGGGTTCGATCAGATACGTGCGGTATTGCACGGATCGTGATCGGACGGATTTTACTACCGGGCTTTGGTTTAAGCCGGATCCAAGTATTAGAAAGTATAGATTTTGTCTCTTTGCATTTGTGTTCAGTGGGAATACAAATGCGGGTATGTATATACAGTTGCGGGGTATTCCTGTAATCTATTATGGGATCCGTTTTCTGAAGTTGCCAGTTTGCATTCCGTTCTGGCCAGTTTTCCTTTGTTCCATCCCGGCCGGACTTTTCCGTTGGAGGGGCTAATTTGCAAGTTTGCAAATTAGCATATTGTGGAGGGTTTATTTGTGAATTGGTGGCATCATGATGGTTCATGCATGATGAGATTCTTTTTCCATCACTTGCTTGCATTAAATGAGATGGAACTTTGATTAGATGAGATTAGAAATGGTGTGACCATTTTTCCTTTCTCATGTTGATACATATTCTTTCTTGCCTTTTCTCCTCTTAGATGAGACTTTCTTTTTTCCATCCTCATTGAAAAATGGCCGGCCACATCATGAGAGGGTGTGGGAATTTTTGTGAGGGAGGAATTTTGCTATATCTATTCTCCATTCATGCAAAAGAAAACCTCCACTTGAAAGTTCATTTTATTCTATTCCTCTATCACCATGGCAACTACATAAACCCCAAATGAGACAATGGATTCTACACTTCATCTACTTCAACCTTGGACGCGTCGGCTAGTCAACTTCGCGCCCGAGTTGCCTCGGTCCAGAGGTGGGAGCCCGTAAAAGAACCCGGCGATGTGGTGCCCGTTTCGACGAGGAGGCGACGACCGGAGATTCCGCGAGGAGATCAGAGTGGAGGCGAAGACCGAAGGACACGGATCGCTTGGTATAGCTTCTCTACTCCTTTTCTTGTTTGCTAGAGTTATGTTAATGGCCCGATCCGGGATTTTTGTGCGCGGTGGTGCCGGTTTTCTAAATCGAAAAGTTTTTTGTTTCCACATTCCGGCATCGGATTGACGGCCAGGGCGCCGCCGTGCAATTACATTGGTATCAGAGCCACGCCATTAACCTAGTCTAGCTTGCTTTAACGTGTTTACAAGTTCGATCGAACGGATTTTCTGAAAACCCGATTTCCATTGCATGAGTTTCTGTCGATTTTGTTTTCTGCTCTAAAATTTTGTCAGTAAATTGCAGAATAACATGCAGGGTTTTTGTTGAACACTGAAGAAAAACGGTCACGTGAGGACACTGTAGCACCGCGGAACCGCGGCCCTAACCCCCTTTTGGCCGCGGTTCCGCCGCGGAATAGTGACCTCTTTGCACTATTTTTCTGCAGTGATTCCAGTGTTGGAAATGTGGTTTTTTGGAATGTTCTGTTTGGGCCCAGATTTTCTTTGAGTGCTAAAGTTGTGCTTCGGGCCCACTTCGGTAAATTTGATCGATCGAAAAGTTTAAAATTGTTAGTTAACAGTATTTACATTATATCTGCGACCATGAATGTCATTTGATCGGTAAATCCTGTCTAACTGCTATAGCCCTTTTAGACGGATTTGCGAACGTGACATTCACGTTGATGTTCTGTGTTGTGCTGTGATGTTGCGGATTGGTCGTGGGGGATAGCCTGGATGCAATGGTAGTACAGTTTTGTTTTATATGTACATTTGATATTGCGGGGTGAGCGTCCGACATGTGGACTGCCGTCACTTCCAGTTTGTATATTATTCTTTTGGGGCACGACCGGGTCGAGGTCGATTTACCCGTTGTATATTTTACTTTCTGTACTAGGATTACCCCGCGGAGGTGTCCACGGATAGCCGGGTTCTAGAGGGCAATGGGCCCGCATCTCATGGCATTGAGATGGAGGGGGCTTCACTCTAGAATTGGCGGGCTATTCGCCGTACTCTTAGGGGGTACAGGTTGACCCAGGAGGGGTGCTCAAGTTAACAGATTCCGTGAAGTGCTGGGAGGTCCATTCACGTTGCTGAAGGGGGCTGCATCGCTTCAGGTTTTGGCGGGTAACTTGCCGTGCCCGTAGGGGTCTAGGATTTCATTGCACAGGCTATCCACACGACCAAGGGAACGTCGGGTTTCAGTAGCGGCTCTATGAAACCAGGGAATCCCAGATATCTGTATTGTTCTGTGATGCTTATTACATTTCTGTGATGTTGCATTTTATCACGCCTTGAGCGATATTATATATTGATATATGTACTGCTAGATGTTGTATATGTTTTGCATCCGCGCTAGTCTAGTCCCCGCTCTGTCGTTAGTTAAGTAACCTAACGGGTGATGACGGGACCCAGTGGCGAATGCGGATGGCATATACGTATATCATTATTTTCGTTCTTTTGTGGTGTGATCAATTGTTGGGACTGCATTGATTCGGATCAATGCAAGATAAACACACCTATTCTGATGTTGTTGGAACATTTTTCAAAAAGTTGTTATTGAAAGGACGTTCACTTTTGTTTTGCACAGTGGTATTCAGTTGGAATATCCTGCTCCTCAGTCGACGAGGCAAGGGGCGAGATCCCTTCACCGGGAGTGACCCCTTGGACAGAAGTTTGCGTCAGGGCAATAACTTCATTATAGTCGTTTACTTTTGCTTTGCATCGTGGTATTCAGTTGGAATATCCTGCACCTCATTCTACGGGGAAAGAGCCGAGATCCCTTCACCGGGAGTGACCTCTTTAGCAAAGGTTTTCGTCACTATATTTTTATAAAGCTATCCAGTTCCTTCAACGATATCAAGTTCATTACATTAAAGGTTTTCACCAGAAACCATTCGTAGCCCTCCGTCGTTTCATATGGATAGTCAATAAGTATTCAAGCTGTGTTTCTTGGCCAAAGTCAAGGCACTGTGATTGGTAGCTATTGGGTATTCATATGCAGCATAGATAGATGCGTTGGTTTGGGGCAGTCGTATAGCCTTGTTGGCCAAAGTCAAGGGCTTGTACGGGTAAGCTCAAATTAACCTGGAGAATGACGGGTAGAACTTGACATGTGACTTATGATTTGTTGGCCAAAGTCAAGGTCATAAGAGCATGGAATCACGTCGGGAGTTTCTAAAGAAACTGAAACTTGCCAGATATGCGCATACCTTCTGGAGTGTGATAACGTGAGCAGATTCCGTCACGTTATCATGCGATGATAGTTGGATCCCGATTCCCACTGATGAGTTGGTTTACTCCTCGGGTGATCCCGACTAATTCTTCTTTCAGGTTTGGAAGAGAATTTGACGGTACAGTGGGAGGTTTCCTGATTAGATAAAGTGATAACCATTCTGATCTAGGTTAGAGTGCACGCTGAGTGTTTCTTTTCTCTCTCTTTTTGGCAGCGACCATGACCCGACCCTAGACTATGACTCAGTGACCAAGATTAACCGAACCTTCTTAAACAATGGCTTTTGGATTGTCAGAGTTGCAAACCTCATTGCCACTTCTACTTTTACCCTTTTCTCCAGGACACCCCGTATTACTACGAACGTCCACTTCCATTGGACAAAACCATCGTATGGTTATATACGAACTCGAAGGAATTTATTCGAGGATGGTTTCCGATTCTGGAGAAAACGAATAGGACTATTCAGTTGTCTTTTCATTTTACCTTCTCTCAGGTTGCGAGTACTCCTTGGTTTAGGAGATAGTACACCTATTACGCAAATTGGATAGTCTTCTTCCAAACCTTAGACTGGTGCCGAATGGTGGGGAATGAAGAAAACCAATTAGCATAACAATGGTGTACAGAAGGTATTGAGTAAAGATATATCAAGGGATTAGTAAGAGGGCAAAGTAAATTGCGACTGCTATTCACGACCAAACCAAGTATTTCTTCGCCAATCCTATATCTCCTTTGTATTTCTCCAGGACACTCCGTATCACTACGAAGATTCACAGTTTATTGGATACTCCATCGTATGGTTATATACGAACTCGAAAGGAACTTGTTCCAGTTCGGGGATGGATTCTGGTTCAGGAGAAATAGGAATAAGATTTATTCGGTTGTCTTTTATCTTCACCTTCTCTCGCATTGCGAGTGCTCCTAGGATTAGGACAGTACACCCATTATGCTTATTGGATAGTCTTCTTCCAAACCATAGGCTGGTGCCGAACGGTAGGGAAGGAAGAAAACCATTTAGCCTAAGAGGGTGTACAGAAGGTAATGACTAAAGACATATAAAGGGATTTGGAGAGATGGCGAAGAATTATACGGCTGCAGTTATGAATCTGGATATTGGAAGAGGCATTACTAGGAATACCGAGATACCCCATCGAAACATTTCAATGTTTCAGTTTCACTGTGTACTGTTAAAAGAAAACCGATTCCCAATTTGACACTTGCACCAGGGTATGTATTACCAGGTATGATTCTCACATCTGTATGGTTTTACAGATGATGAGTGGGAGTAAATTATTGGGAATTAGGTGATCATCCTCGTTATATCGGGATTCATTGTAATTGGTGATATTTGAGGAAGTCACCTGGGTTGTTTGCCGGACGGCAAATATTTGTTGTTGAATATCCGTTATAATGCACCAATTTTAAATTGATATATCTGTACGTCTAATTTTATAGAGTGAGATACACCTTTTTGAAATTATGTCCATGACGTTTACCTATATCAGTGAATGGTTAGATAAGGAGCATTAAACAGCGGTGTAATTCTTCTTAACCATAAGTGCAGTTTTTTAACCTACGACACACAGTGAATGAGTCACTTGACTCAAGGGACTTATACAGAGTATTGTATGTTGTCCAGTGTCCATTTGGACAAAGGGGTAGGTCCTCGTACTATATTCGGTTTACTTATGACTTCTCTAGTTCTTAGACAAGTGTTTCGTAGAAACACAAGGTCTGAGTTTTGAGAATTTATAGGTATATGAATAAAGTAGAGAACCAGGTGTTGCAAGTATTGGAATTCTTTAAGGTAATCGAAGATGTAGATACTTGTGTATGGTATTCAGTTGATAGTAATGATTAAGAGAACTTGCTTCTCTTTCAGGTTACTCATAATTGGAATTATTCCTAAGTTGAGTAACGCTGATCGGCCTCCTTCCATTTAGTTGACATGCACTAGGGACAGCTGCATGATTTGAATCTGGTTCAATTAAATCAGTGCCTCTGTTTCTGTATTGGATATAGAACAGTTCATATCTTAACGATGTTAAGGTACGGGGAGTTGTCCGGCTTATGCTTAAAACCAGACTCTGGATGACTCAAGGCACGTTTCTGTAATGGCTGTTTGTGGGTTGACCCGGGCTATGACGATGGTTGATATTCTACTATCTGGAAGATCAATAGTGATATTGTTCTTGACTCTACACAGTTTTAATAAAAATGGATTTTTTCAGAAAACAGTCGTAGGAGTATGGTAGAACTGGAAGTGATTCAAGAACCGCAAACGATTACTGAAGATTTGATAAGAACCTAAAGATTCAATCTGGTTTGACATTCCATTGGCCACTCCGCAGATAAAGTCGGTAACCTCAGGCACCCGAGAGGTACTTCGGTATGCTCAAGGACGGTGGCAGGGAGGTTCTTGTTTACCCGGACTTGCCATTGCTGTTGTTCCAGACTGTGAGACCCGGCAGGAGGATGAATATAGCATCGTTCTGAACTGGCTTTAGAAGCGTACGTGTATATGACTCTGCCAGAGGGTTGTCGTAGTCAGTGGGAGCAGTGGAAGCATGGTGGACGAGTGGCTTATGTCTATTTATAGACTAAAGCAGATATAGCGGAGATAGATCATCTATTTATGATGTGACAGTCATAGGTTTGACTTCATCAGAATAGGGGATGGATCTGTTAATAAGGTAGTAGGGTGTGATGTCCTCGTATTTGGATGACATACACAGAGTAGGAAGTGAAATTCCTATACTACGGTCGGTTATACTTTGGTTGTCACACAGTGGTTTCTCCACATGGGACTTGGATATAATATCAAGACATTCTGGTTACTAGATCTATAGATCTAGATTTGGGTGGTTTTCCAATCAGGGTACTTAGACAGCATTAATGGACGACTCCTGGCATGGTAGTGTACCTGCAGGTGATGGAGTCACCCTCTCTGAAGGTGTCTTACAGACTAAAGGGGAGAGGGATGTGCATTATTGGCAGATCACTTGCTTAGGCAATTGAGTCAATCATGACATGTCAAGTACCACACCAGATGTTGTTTTTGCACGAGATACAATAAGTAGATATTGATCCAATTCTGGAGAAACATTCAGAAGCAGTTTTATAACATAAGTGGATGTTCTAGGGATATGATAACGGCAGCCTCCTTCGGGAAAGGGTTATCATTCCAGGCTTCCAAGATGACCTGGATGACAGAGTGGCTGTCAGAGTTATAGTTTTCCCTCTGACGAGGGGCAGTATTTTGGATAAGTGGTCCAGGTGGATACTGAGGGAAGGATGGCGCAGGATACTGATTAAGTTCAGTTGACGATACAGTCTAAGAAGTTTGGATTTGAAGTTCATGTATGAGCTAGGTCTCATCAGATATCCAGACATATTCTAAGACAGGTATTGCTCATTTCGGGAGATGGCTTTCTCCGCAAACTTGTGATAAAGAGAGACATAGAAAGAAACATCAGAGCGGATCCACTCACTGAGGCAATTCCTCGAACGCAATAGTTTCACAGACATGCTTTGTGAGACTGACTAGTAGAGGAGTTGGGTGTTCGGTATCACACGGGATGTGAGTATGCGACATCGCAATAATTAGCCTTGAGTCCAAGTAGGAGATTGTTGGAGATAGTGCCCTCAGAGTCAATTATTGGATCACAGGCACGTGATTGCAATGATTGATGGAGGACCTATCCCGATAGGACAGTCTTACTCAAGATGATAGTATGCTATCTAGTTTATCTTTATCATCGTGTACTGCTTTAGGTGACCATATAGGTCATTATTGCATGTTGATAGAGCCTCTAGGATTCTTGCATGACTACCAGCAGTATGTGGGCGATCATATACGTGGGAGCTGGGTTCTATAAGCACATCCTTAAAAGGTACGTAGTCGTGGGAGTTTCGAGACAGGGCATCGATACTCCAGAGTAGACTAGTGTATACAGTCGAGACCCCGACGAGGGGCGGTGGCCGGTCTCACAAGCCACTGGTGTCAGTTGGTTCATCTAAGATGTATGCAGTTGCTCATTGGGCTATGAGTACACCGGACAGGACTCGCCGGGAACATGCTGGTCGGTATTATACCTGATGTCAGATAGCAGTTCCCTGGTGACATGTGTACAGGTTAGTTCATCGACCTGAGATCGTCATTTGCCTCATGTGAGTTCCCACTGTGCTTTGATTAGTACCCTACCACGCTCAAAGGAGACGTGCAAACAGGTTTTAGTTGGGTACAGTCCCGAGCCACATGGAGGCAGTGAGCGGATCTGCAGGGATTCGTCTCTCCCGGTATTGGGGGTGATGTCGCGCTGTGTCTAGGAGAGCTATTACACGAAGCCCTCGGCCGAGGCAGGAGATTTACTGGTAGGTATTCTAGTAGTATCTCAGTGTGTTCTGGGCTGCACTCCGACACGACTTTTACCGCTTTTGGGGGTCTGACTTTTACCAACCCCCTAGGCCCGCCATGCGATGCTCATAGACGAACGGACCGGACTGTACGGATATTGTCGCTGACAGGCTCAGTAGGGTGTCAGGATGAGTTCGCTCATCGACGTCCCTTTTGGTCAGTAACTGGTAGCCCGTTATGTATAGGCTAATACCTCTGACGTGCTAGTGGTTAAATCCACAACCAAAGTATTGACGAGTCTTTAGAGTCTCCCACAGACCAGTTTCTCAAGTTTCGGGCGAAACGCTGTAGAGGCCTTATGGAGATATGGCAGGGTTCGATCAGATACATGCGGTATTGCACGGATCGTGATCGGACGGATTTTACTAGCGGGCTTTGGTTTAAGCCGGATCCTAGTATTAGAAAGTGTAGATTTTGTCTCTTTGCATTTGTGTTCAGTGGGAATACAAATGCGGGTATGTATATACAGTCGCGGGGTATTCCTGTAATTTATTACGGGATCAGTTTTCTGAAGTTGCCAGTTTGCATTCCGTTCCGGCCAGTTTTCCTTTGTTCCTTCCCAGCCGGACTTTTCCGTTTGAGGGGCTAATTTGCAAGTTCGCAAATTAGCATATTGTGGAGGGTTTATTTGTGAATTGGTGGCATCATGATGGTTCATGCATGATGAGATTCTTTTTCCATCACTTGCTTGCATTAAATGAGATGGAACTTTGATTAGATGAGATTAGAAATGGTGTGACCATTTTTCCTTTCTCATGTTGATACATATTCTTTCTTGCCTTTTCTCCTCTTAGATGAGACTTTCATTTTTCCCTCCTCATTGAAAAATGGCCGGCCACATCATGAGAGGGTGTGGGAATTTTTGTGAGGGAGGAATTTTGCTATATCTATTCTCTATTCATGCAAAAGAAAACCTCCACTTGAAAGTTCATTTTATTCTATTCCTCCATCACCATGGCAACTACATAAATCCCAAATGGGACAATGGATTCTTCACATCATCTACTTCAACCTTGGACGCGTCGGCTAGTCAACATCGCGCCCGAGTTGCCTCGGTCGAGAGGTGGGAGCCCGTAAAAGAACCCGGCGATGTGGTGCCCGTTTCGACGAGGAGGCGACGACCGGAGATTCCGCGAGGAGATCGGAGTGGAGGAGAAGACCGAAGGACACGGATCGCTTGGTATAGCTTCTCTACTCCTTTTCTTGTTTGCTAGAGTTAGGTTAATGGCCCGATCCGGGATTTTTGTGCGCGGTGGTGCCGGTTTTCTAGATCGAAAAGTTTTTCGTTTCCGCATTCCGGCGTCGGATTGACGGCCGGGGCGCCGCCGTGCACTTACATAATAGACATGCGATCCCTTTCCAAATCAGTCTTGGGAGACATCTCTTTGGAGAGGGTGATCCTGTGACAAGCCGGTAAATTACCGTGCTTAGATTCTTCCATACTGAATCTTTTCAGTAAGGTGTCAATGTACTTGGACTGTGAAAGTCCTAATATCCTTTTGGACCTATCACGATGGATCCGGATCCCCAGAATGTAAAAGGAATCACCTAGGTCTTTCATGGAGAACATGTGTGACAAGAACCCTTTGACAGATTGTAGCATTGGAATGACATTTCCTATCAAGAGAATGTCATCCACGTATAAAACGAGGAATACGACAGTTCGTGCTACAATTTTACTATAGATGCATGGTTCATCTGGATTTTTGATAAAGCTAAATTCTTTGAACGTCTCGTCAAAACAGATGTTCCAACACCGCGATGCCTGCTTTAGTCCATAGTTGGACTTAAGCAACTTGCACACTTTTTCGCTGCTCCCACTCTGAATGAAACCCTCTGGCTGGTCCATATAGACACACTCCTCTAAATTTCCATTTAGAAAAGCGGTCTATACATCCATCTGCCAAATCTCATAATCGTGGAAGGCAGCAATGGCAAGAAGGATCCGAATGGATTTGAGCATAGCCATTGGAGAAAAGGTTTCGTCATAGTCCAAACCAGGTCTTTGACGAAAACCCTTTGCAACAAGTCTAGCCTTATAGGTCTCAACCTGTCCATCTACACCAATCTTCCTTTTGAAGATCCATTTGCAGCCTACGGGTTTTACCCCTTCTAGAGCAACTTCCAAAGTCCATACTTTGTTGGTGTACATGGACTCCATTTCAGTCCGCATTGCATCCAGCCATTTTACCGAGTCAGCGCTATGAATGGCCTGCTGGAAGCTAGTCGGCTCATCATTATCAATGATCCAATCCTCTCTATCCCCGTCTATGAGAAAACCGTAGTATCTCTCGGGCGGATGAGACTGCCTACTACTCCTGCCGAGCGGCGCAGGAATGTCCTGTTCTTTCAAACACTCTGGTCCTACTAAGCTTTCAATAATAGCTTGTGGTTCTGGAATTTCTTCCAGTTCTATTGCGCTCCCACTTATCTGATTTTCCAAAAATTCAGTTTCCAAGAAGCATGCATGATAAGAAACAAAAACCTTTTGTCCCTCTGCGCAATAGAAGAAATATCCCTTGGAGTTCTTTGGATATCCCACAAACTTGCACTGTACTGAGCGTGCCTCGAGTTTGTCCGCATGCTGCTTTTTGACAAAAGCTGGACATCCCCATGTCTTAATGTGTTTAAGATAGGGTTTCTTCCCACTCCACATATGATATGGTGTGGAAGGCACTGTCTTAGTCGGAACTCAGTTCAAAAGGTATGCAGCTGATTCTAGTGCATATCCCCAGAATGATCGCGGCAACTCAGCGTTACTCATCATGGAACGTACCATATCCAATAGAGTTCGGTTCCGTCTCTCCGATACACCATTATGTTGTGGGGTGTATGGAGGAGTTAGTTGAGAGAGAATTCTATTCTCTTTTAAGTTATCCAGGAACTCAGCACTCAAGTATTCACCACCTCAATCAGATCTCAGTGTTTTTATACTTTTGCCTGTTTGTTTTTCTACTTCATTCTTGTATTCCTGGAATTTTTCAAAGGCTTCAGATTTATGTTTCATTGAGAAGACATATCCGTACCTTGAAAAGTCATCCGTAAAAGTAATGAAGTAAGAATAACCGCTTCGCGCATGTGTAGACATTGGACCGCATACATCGTTGTGTACGAGTCCCAAGAGCTCGCTCGCTCTTACTCCGTGTCCAGTGAACGGAGTCTTTGTCATCTTTCCTTTGAGACATGATTGACAAGTTGCATACGATTGATATTCGAACGGATCCAAATATTCTTCTTTATGTAACTTAGTCAACCATCTCTCATTGATGTGACCCAGTCTACAATGCCATAAGAAAGCATGATTTATTTCAGGAGACTTTCTTTTGTGTGTATTCTGGACATTGAAAATCTGTGGTTGGTTCAATACATATATACCATTGCTTAATGTACCCGACCCAATCAGAACATGATTAAGGTGAATGTTTACAACATTGCTTACAAATGCCAAACCATAACCTTCTTTGGACATTAAAGATACAAATATGATAGTACAAGTCGCACTGGGTACAAAATAACAATCACGCAAAACCAAAACATGTCCATCTGACAATCCCAAGTGATAGTCCCCCACGGCCTCAGCATCCATGCCAGCTCCGTTTGCAACTCTGAGGGTCATATCACCTGCCATCAAAACCCTACGCTTTCTCAGTGCCTGCAAAGAATTACAGATATGAGATCCTGATCCGGTATCCAATACCCAGGAAGTAGAGTTTACTGATAGACATTTTTCAATAACATACCCACCTGAAGCCGAAGCCACAACTTGCTTCGGGTCCTGGTTCTTGGCCTTCCAAGCCCTGCAATCTTTCATCCAGTGTCCTTTCTTATAACAATAAAAGCACTCTTCTTTCCCCACAAGCTGTCCCGCTACCTTCGCCATTTTTGCTTTTCCCTTGGCTTCCACTTTACCAACACCGCCCCTTGGTTTGGTGGGGGCTTTCTTCTTCTTTCCTTTGGCTTTCACCTTGGACCTAGAAGAAGAAGGTCCTCCAACAGACAAAGCGGGTGTTTCTATTGCTTTCTTTAGGGTGCCCTCTGTACTCCTCAACATGTTAAGGAGTTCCGGAAGATCAACTTCATTTCCTTGCATGTTGAAGTTCAAGATAAACTGGGCATAAGTGGAAGGAAGGGACTGGAGAATCAAGTCAGTGTAGAGCTCGTTCTCTAACGTAGTCCCGAGGTTCGCGAGCTCTTCAACGTAGCCAATCATCTGAAGCACGTGTTCCGCTACAGACGATCCGACGGTCAATCTTGCAGAAAACAGCTTTTTCGAGACTTCGTATCTGGCGATACGGGATTGCTCTTCATACAGATCTTTTGTATGAAGAAATATGGATTCTAGGTCCATATCCTCGTGCCTCCTCTGATGTTCATTATCCACAGAGGCAAGCACGATGCACTTGGCCCTCGCGCAATCAATCTCCCAGGTCTTACGGATTTTGTTATCCGCGACGCTGGATTGAGGACCTGGAACAGGGGGAGCTTTGGTGGTAAGAAGATACCCCAACTTGTCATAAGTGATTGCCATTTTGACATTCCTGAGCCAATCTTTGTAGTTTGGCCCTGTCAGTATATTTTTTCTAGTAGTAACTTAAGTCCGGTCATGATGTTTGGTCGCTGCAATTAGGAGAGAGAGAAGAAACACTTTAGCATGATGCCCTTGCAAGTTTAGAGTGGTTTTTAGTTTGTCTAAATAGGATGGCTCCCACTGTTTCTCGAATCCTTCCTCAAACCAAAAAGGAACAATTAGTCGGGATCAATCTCACCGTACAATACTTGCTTAACCGTTCAGCCAGGCCAGTGTTGGTACTTCGAGGGAGGTTTTACGACGCTATCGCGAAGTTCCTTAATTAAATGACATCTTTTCCCTGTGGGCGTAGCCCCGCTAACACCTTTCTAGACACCTACTTGGTTTATAGCATTGATCGTTAAGTGAGAAAGTTCCCGAGGAGTAGCATATACTTACAGTAGGATCGGGATCCAAATATCATCGTGTGATAAAACTGAAGGAATTCTACCAAAATCATCACACTCCAAATGGTATGCAGCACTAGAAAGTTTCAGTTTCTTTAGAAACTCCCGATATGGATTTTTGCCACATGCTCTTATGACCTTGACTTTGGACAACAAATCATAAGTCACATGTCAAGTTCTACCCGTCATTTTCCAGGTTAATTTGAACCTACCGTACCTATCCATGACTTTGGCCAACAAGGGAGTACGACTGTCCCAAACCAACGCATCTATCTATGCTACATATGAATATCCAATAGCTACCAATCACTATGCCTTGACTTTGGCCAACAAACACAGCTTGAATACTATTGACTATCCATATGAAATGACGGAGGGCTATGAATGGTTTTGGCGAAACCGTGAATGTGGTGAACTTGATATAATCGAAGGAACGTGATAGCTTTTAAATGAAGTGGTTTAAGCTCCGCGTTTAAAAGTTGTTTTGAAAAGAAACCGAGTGGTTTTGAAATTGTCCAATGACTTTACTTTGGTTTATTTTCTTGCATTAATTTAATATGTCCCATCAATTAACCCTACCATTGCAGAAAACAACGAAAATATGACGTACGCTTATGCCATCCGCATTCGCCACGGGGCCCCGTCATCACCCGTTAGGTTACTTAACTAACGACAGAGCGGGGGCTGGACTAGTGCGGATGCAAAACATAAGCAACGCCTACTAGATATCATATATAGATATATACATTCGTCAGATGCGATGATAGTCATTCCAGATCACAGATGAACACATTGGATATGCTCGGAATCCGTGTTTCGTTCGAGCCTGCAACGAAAGACGGATTACACGGTCGCGATGAATAGCCAAACCCTACCCTAGACCCCTACGGGTGCGGCAAACTACCCGCCAAGTATCCAAAGTGAAGCAACCTCCCTCAACAACGTTAGTAGGACACTCGGCACTTCGAGGTACCCGGTAGTTTGTGCACCCCACCTTGGGTCTATCCTAGGAGCAAAAACAGTAAAAGAAATAATATGCAATGGCGGCTACAACCTCATCCCGGATGTGCGGCCTTAAAAATAATATTACATCAATTTACATATTACATCAAATGAAAGAAAAAGAAACTCTCTTCTCACAAAACCCCGGCTATTCATCCGCGACAATCCAACGAGTTCATATACACAATCCAACAACATTACAGATCACAGATATGCACAACCCCCACTAATCGACGTATAGCGATTAGTCGACGTTCAGTGCATATATCACATCATAGATATAACCAATTAGCTAAAGTCTACAGAACTTCTATCAAAAATACGGATTTGTAACTACCCCAAACACAACTTTGTTCTCTGGAAATTCTGGGAAGAAACAGAATATTTTAAAAATCACAAAACGTCAAAATAAGAACACTGCAATAAATCTGAGTCGCGACCTAGTTGACTCGGCCGCGGATCCGCGGCGAAACGCATGGTTTCGCAGCGCTTCCGCGGCGGTTTGGTCGAGTCGTGGGCTCGTTTATCTTGTGTGTTCCCAGAAAACCCTGCACGGATTTTTAAGATGTGTGGAAATATTTTTAGAGCTGTTTTAAAAATCGGCAGAAACATGAGGATTTTGACGTGTTTTGCGATTTTTTCTTGGATCGAAATTCTAAATACTTTGCTAACATGCTAGTTGTTGTTTAGCGAGGCTCTGATACCACTGTAAGTCCACGTTGCCCACCCCGGCCCTTACGGGGAGGCGGAATAGGTAAAAAACGATTTTATATACAAGGCAACATGGACTAGAAACAAAGGATCTTTGCTAAACAAAAACCTAGCATACTAACTACAAGTTTAGCTACTTGGTTAGAGGGTTATACCTAGGTCTTGAACTCCTTCTCTTCTTGCTCCTTGGAGTGGTTTGAACGGCTCCTCCTCCTCGTCTTCTCTTTCCCGAAGAAGGATCCACCCGAAAGCCTCTATCTTGAGCTCCTACCTCAACCTAAAGGTAACTAAAGTGCTTGGTTTGCTAAACCTAGAACTCTAATGTGAGTAGAGTGAAGTTATGGTGGTTTTACCTCAAGAGCTAATGGTTCTCAACATATGAGAGATGAGAGCTTTGAGAGAGAGGAAGAGGATGAGCAAAAACTATTAGAGAGAAAGTGAAAGCAAGAATGAGGATATTTTACAACCATGCTCTCATATTTGGAATAATGATAATAATAAAAATAATAATTATGAAATTGTGATGGTTAGTTTATGAATGACCATTATCATTTCATTCATTTAATGCAATTGTAAGAAACAAGAAGCATTTTTGAAATGAAATATTGGTGGTCAACCGGTCAAAAAAGTCAACAAGTCAACAAAAGTCAAATGTTCAACTCAACCATGACACAATAATCCTTAATCAATATTATTAATCATATTTCTCATTCTCATTAGGGTTTAGAAAAAGTCAACGGTCAACAAGCCTAATGAGAACCCTCTGCCTCTGCCTCTGTCAACTGTGCATACACACCCATATCCGTATTCCGAGGAACACGAATATATTGAGATAAAACCAATCCCAAAACATATACTAGGATCTGGCTTAAACCAAAGCCCGCTAGTAATAACTGCCCGGACACCAAACGTGCACAAGTACGCGGATGTGAACGAACCCCGTCGCAAAACCATGCGACCTCTACTCTGTTTTGCCCAAAGGCGAACAACCCTCTGTGTGGGACTCTAAAGGCTCGACACTACGCTGGCAGTGGGTTTAACCACAGGCCGCAAGCGGTATTAGCTGTACGTATCGGTCCCCAGGTAGATGCTGATAAGAAGACTGATGAGGCGAACCCATCCGAACTCCTACTGAGCCTGAATGTGACAATCTCCGTACAGTCCGGTCTGTTCGTCTGAGAGTATCGCATGTCAGGCCTGGGGGGGCGGTAAACGTCAGTCCCCTAATAGCGGTACAAGTCGTGTCGGAGTGTAGCCCAGAACACCTTGAGATAATACTGGAAACGCCACCAGTATATCTCGCTTGCCCTGACTAGGGATTTTGTGTAATGGCTCTCCTAGACACAGCGCGATATCAACCCCCAATACCGGGAGAGACGAATCATGTCTAACCGTCACTGCCTCCAAGTGCTTTGGGACTGCACCCAACTGCTACCTGTTTGCACGACTCATATGAGCCGTGGTAGGGTAGCAATCTAAGAACAGTGGGAACACACTCGAGGCGAAGTGACAGTGTCAAGTCAGGGGACTAAGATGTACTCATGTCACCCGGGAACTGATAACTGACCATAGTTATAATACCAAACCAACAGTTCCTAGCGAGTCCTGTCTAGTGTACTCGTAACCTAGCGAGCGCCTGCATACTATCTCCAGTACGACGTACTGATGGCTGTGGAAAAAACCATCTCCCCTCCTGGGATGAGAAGCGTATACAATAGTCTACTCTAGAGTATCGATGCCCTGTCTCGATAATCTTACGACTGGGGACCTGTATAAGGATGTGCTTGTAGATTACCCAGCCCCCACTTGTGTGACTGCCATCACAACGCTGGTAATCAAGCAAAGATCCTAAGGGCTCCACTAATGTGTATAGGCGATATGCTAAAAGAAACACATGCACACATTAAAGTAGAAACAAACCAAGTAGCATACTACCATTTCGAGCAAGATTGTTTATACAACTGTGAATCTCCCAAGCTTCCATCAAGTAATAT
The DNA here is from genome assembly GCA_030015575.1 of Agapanthus africanus. Taxonomy (NCBI): domain Eukaryota; kingdom Viridiplantae; phylum Streptophyta; class Magnoliopsida; order Asparagales; family Amaryllidaceae; genus Agapanthus; species Agapanthus africanus. The sequence goes on from JASDDO010000024.1 coordinate 620,940,526, forward strand.
ACAAACTAGTATGATACAGTAATGGCCTCTAGGTCATATACACTAACACGTGGCAAGGTGAAAATCAAAGCACAGTGGGAATCACACAAGACTCTATGACGATCTCGAGTCTACAGACTAACCTGTACCAGTGTCACCAGAGAACTGCTATCTGACGATAAGTATAATACCAACTATGAGTTCTCGGCGAGTCCGTTCAGTGTACCCAGTCTCCACAGAGCACCCGTATACCATTTTTGATGTCAAACACCAATGGATGTGGGATCATCTATCGCCCATCATATGGGTCAAGCAGCGTATACGCTAGTCTACTCTGGAATATCGATGTCTTGTCTCGATACATCCTCGACTAGGAACAATTAAAAGATGTACTTTTGGTCTACCCTGGCCCCACTAGTATGATCTCCATCATAGTCCTGGTAGTCAAGTTCACATCCTAAGGGCTTTATCAACAAGTGAGTGCAAGACAATATCACAATACAAATCTACATGTTAAGACAAAGAGCAACCAGATAGCATACTATCATGTCGAGCAAGAAAGTCCTCTATATATATGTCCAAGCATCCGCTATAATATACATCCTATGTACAATAATGGCCTTTAGGGCATACATATAACTAACACTATCAACATGTAATAGTGATCTGTAATGCCACGTAATACTGTACATAATGATAAAGACTGTAGGGTTACTTAGCGTGGCAGCAAGGTTTCGGGAGGCATCGTCCATGCCGTTTTCAAATTTTTGCCGAACTAAAGAACCCTAACCCTAGATTCTTAACTAGACTTTTAAACGAACAAGAAATGTTAACAACTTAACAACTAAGTGAATGCGGAATACAACCTTTGTAGACCGGTCCGTCACTTCAAATGCTCCGTGTAGATGTCCCTTCACCGGGAGTAATGATCTCCCGAACTTTTGAAAGGCCCCACAAGGTGAAAGATGCAAACTTGCTCGAAGATGATCTACGTCGATGAGACTCAAGCTCATGCTACCTCTTCACTAAATTAGGGTTTAGTGAAGCAAACACCCTAAACTAAATGGCTAATAGTAGAGGATGATGAAGTAAGAAGTGGGCTCTCTTTAGATTTCTTTTTCCCACAATATTTCATCACTTAGAAAACACTAGCAAGCCTTTTCTCAAATGAGGATGAAGATGATGAATGAAACTCATGAGGTTAGAAATGAAACCATGGTGTGTGTATATCATGCCTTAACCCTTGTAGAGACTAAACCATGGCTAAGTGTGAAGGTTAGGTTAATAAATATCTTAAGTAAAAACAAACAAGGGGACTAAGTCAAAGGTTCTACTAGCTTCCTCAAAGCTTAACCAAGACTAATTCCAAATGATGTTTAATTACTTAATAATAAATATTAAACCCTAACATTAACCCTAGCATGGTGTGAGTCTCATACACCCTTGTTGCATGTATAACCTAGCATAGCACAATAATTTATATCACTTATATATTTTTTGTGCAAAAAGAAAACAATACAATTAACATATATCACATATATATCGATGTATGATAAGTGAGAGAAAGAAATACTTAAGTGAGCTAATATTAGTTAATGTAATGTAATATATCAAATATATAAATATACATTAAATTATTAAATCAACACTTGATTTTATAATCCGGCTATATCACATATAACAGACTAATATCAAATGTAACAAGTTATCGAATCAACAATTGATCCGATAACCCGGCTATATCACAAATAACCGACCTATGTCATATATCGCGAGAATAGAATACGGTATCATACACGTATTAATCTCGGTCCCGCACATATCATATATGTGCTCCTACTCCGTTTCGCATGAACCAGGAAACCTCAGTGTACGACTCTAAAAACTCGTCAATACGCCGGCAGTAGGTGATGATCATATCAAACACCTGTTGGCTATAGTCCCTCAAGTCAATTATTGGATCACAGGCACGCGATTGCAATGATTGAGGGAGGACCTATACCGGTAGAACAGTCTTACTCGAGATGATAATATGCTATCTGGTTTGTCATTATCATCGTGTATATGCTTCTGGTGACATTACAGATCACTATTACAAGTTGATAGAGCCCATAGGATTCTTCCTTAACTACCAGCAGTATGATGGCGATCATATACGTGAGAGTTGGGTAGTCTATAAGCACATCCTTAAAGTGTCCCTAGTCATGGGAGTTTCGAGACTGGGCATCGATACTCCATGAGTAGACTAGTGTATACGGATCGAGACCCCGACGAGGGGCGGTGGCTGGTCTCATAAGCCATTGGTGTCTGTTTGTTCACCTAAGATAGTATACAGGTGCTCTTTGGGTTATGAGTACACCGGTCGGACTCGCAGAGGCACTGCTGATTGGTACTATACCTATCATCAGGAGCAGTTCCCAGGTGACATGGGTACAGCTTAGTCCGTTGACTTGACAATACTACTTTGCCTCAAGTGTGTTCCCACTGTTCTTTGATTGCTACCCTACCACGGCTCAAAGGAGTCGTGCAAACAGGTAGTAGAAGGGTGCAGTTCCGAAGCACTTAGAGGCAGTGGCGGTTAGATAGGATTCGTCTCTCCCGGTATTGGGGGTTGATATCGTGCTGTGTCTGGAGAGCCATTACACAAAGTCCTTGGCCAAGACAAGTGAGATTTACTGGCAGGTATTCCAGTAGTTTCTCAAGGTGTTCTGGGCTACACTCCGGCATGACTTATACCGCTTTTGGGGGTCTGACGTTTACCATCCCCCTAGGCTCGATATGCGATACTCTTAGCCGAACAGACCGGACTGTACGGAGATTGTCACAGATAGGCTTAGTAGGGTTTCAGGATGAGTTCGCTTGTCAGCTTCTCTTTCGCTCAATACATGGCCAGCCGTTACGTACAGCTAGTGCCACTGACGTGCTTGTGGTTAAACCCACTGCCAGCGTATTGACGAGTATTTAGAGTCCCCCACAGAAAGTTTCCCAAGTTCGGGCGAAATGTTGTAGAGGCCGTATGGTTTTATGGCAGGGTTCGATCATATACGTGCACTTGTACACGGATCATGATCGGACGGATCATACTAGTGGGCTTAGGCTTAAGCCGGATCCTAGTATTAGATTGTTGTATTATTTTCGTCTCGCTGTATTCGTATTCAGTCGGAATACGGATGCAGGTATGTATATACAGGTGAGGGTTATCCTTGTGATCCGTCACGAGTTTACTTTAGATGTTGCCGTATCTTTTTATTGTTGTAAACATTTGGATTAATGTTTATTATGTGGAAATTGTGAGTGCAAGTTTTGTTCAAGAGCATTAAATATGGCATGTGCAATTTTGGTGACTCATGGTGTGTTTTCTTGTGCTATGTCCTTTCTCTTGATTGTTTATTGTGTGGGATTAAAATGTGAAGAGAGAGAGGGCAGGAACATGAGGGCAAGGGTTTGGTCTTGAGATTATTGTTAGAGCTCTCACATTTTATCTCACACAATAGAATGCCATTTTTCATCACTAGATTTTTCCTTGAGCTCACATCTTTCACCATGGCTTCTTCAACCTCTACTCTATCCCTCTCATGTGTTGAAAATCCTAGAGTGTATTGAGATAAAGTAATCACACACTATCTCTACTTCACCTTGGACATGTCGGCTAGCAAACATCATGTCCGAGTTGCTTCGGTTGGAAGCGGGAACCCGTATAAAGAGTCCTCGACGTGGAGCCACTTCGATGAGCGAGATCGGAGAGCGAAATTTGTCGGGGCAGCCAGCGAGGAGCTAGGCGCAGAGATTGAAGACCGAAGGACACGGATCGATTGGTATAATCTCTGAAGACTTTATAGTATGCTAGTATACGGTTAATGGCATGATACGGGTAATCGGGTTATGGTAGCGCCGAGTTTTGAAAAGTTTTTGTTCCGTGTTTGGCCACGGATGATGGTCGGGGCGCTGCCGTAACCCAACATGGTATCGGAGCCAACCCATTAACCCTACTAACTAGTTTGCACAAGGTTAAAATCTCGATTGACAAATTTTTCCGAATCATGAATCTATGTTCATGTGCTTGCTGTCGAATTTCAAAGTTGTTCTTAAATTTTTTTTGGGTATCTTAGAATTATGTGCAGGCAAAACTAGAGCTACAGAAAAAATTTGAAGACCTAACTCCAAAATTCCGCCATGGAACCGGAGTAAAATGTCGCATTTTGTGGCCCTTCCGCCGTGCCTTTTGGGCTACAGTACCCAAAAATTTTTCTGGGGCTCTAGTTCATGAAAATATGATTTTTGTGATATATAGTTTTGGCTTAGATTTGTTTGAGTGCTGGATTTGCATTTGGGGCCTATTTGGAAAAGTTAAGTCGATCGAAATTTTAAATGTGTATTTTTCAGTACTTCCATTACTATCTGCGACCGTAAATGTCATTAGAGGGTATAACTTGTCTAATTCCTATAGTTCTTTTAGACGGGTTTGCGAACGTGACATTCACGTTGATGTTCTGTGTTGTGCTGTGTGGTTACGGATTTGTCGTGGTGGATAGCTTGGGTGCAATGTTAGTACAGTTTAGTTTCATTTGTACATTTGATATTGCGGGGCAAGCGTCCGACATGTGGACTGCCGTCACTGCCTGTTTGTATATTATTCTTTTAGGGCACGACCGGGTTGAGGTCAATGTCACCGTTGTACATATTTTCTTTTCTGTACTAGGATTACCCTGCGATGGTGTGCACGGATAGCCGGGTTCTGGAGGTCAACAGGTTCGCATCTCATGGCGTTGAGAAGGAGGGGGCCACACTCCAGAATTGGCAGGCTATACGACGCACTCGTAGGGGGTATAGGTTGATCCAAGGAGGGGTGCTCAAGTTACCGGATTCCGTGAAGTGCTGGGTGGCCTATTCGCTTTGCTGAAGGGGGCTGCCTCGCTTCTGGTTTTGGAGGGTATCTTGCCGCACTCGTAGGTGTCTAGGTTTTCATTGCACAGGCTAACCACATGACCCGGGGAATGTCAGGTTTCACTTGCGGCTCAAAGGAAACCCGGGGCTCCCAGATTATCTGTATTGTTCCGTGATGCTTATTACTTATCTGTGATGTTGCATTTATCACTCCTGGAGCGATTATTATATATTGTTATATATATATATATATATACTAGTAGATGTTGTATATGTTTTACACCCGCGCTAGTCCAGTCCCCGCTCTGTCGTTAGTTAAGTAGCCTAACAGGTGATGACGGGAACTAGTGGCGAATGCGGATGGCATATACGTACATCATATTTTCGTTCTTTTGTGATGTGATTAATTGATGGGACTGCATTGATTCGAATCAATGCAAGGAAAGCAGACCGATTAGATGTTGTTGGAACAATTTTCAAAAAGCTGTTATTACAAAGACGTTCTCTTTTGCTTTGCACAACGGTATTCAGTTATGAATATCCAGCACCTCATTCGACTAGGCAAGGGCCGGATCCCTTCATCGGGAGTGACCCCTTGGGAAGAAGTTCCCGTCAGGGTAATAACTTCACTATAGTCGATTACTTTTTGCTTTGCGTCGTGGTATTCAGTTAGGAATATCCTGCACCTCATTCTACGGGGAAAGGGCCGAGATCCCTTCACCGGGAGTGACTTCCTTAGCAAAGGTTTTCGCCACTATACATTTGTAAAAAAAAAAGGCTATGCAGTTCCTTCAACGATATCAAGTTCATTACGTTAAAGGTTTTTTTGCCCAAAACTTGTCGTAGCCCTCCGTCGTTTCTTATGAGTATTATTTAGTATTCGTGCTGCGTTTGTTGGCCTAGTCAAGACGTAGTGTTCGGAAGCTAAGTGGTGCTGGTTTGTTGCATAAATGGGATTGGTTAGGACAGTCGTGCGGCCTTGTTGACCTAGTCAAGGGCACGTACGGATGGGTTTAATGCAATCCAGGATAATGACGGGTTGAACTTGACTAGCGGTTTATGGTTTGTTGACCTAGTCAAGGTCATAAGCTGCTTGGGGTAAAATCACATCGAAAGTTTCTAAAGAAACTAAAACTTGCCAGGAATGCGCATACCTTCTGGAGTGTGGTGACTTGAGTAGATTCCATCAAGTTATCATGCGATGATAGTTGGATCCCGATACCCACTAATGAGTTGGTTTACTCCTCGAGTGATCCCGACTAAATTCTACTTTCAGGTTTGGAGGAGAATTTGAGCATACAGTGGGAGACATCCTGATTAGATAAAGTGATTAACAATTATGATCTAGGTTAAAGTGTACGCTGAGTGTTTCTTTCTCTCTCTCTTTGGCATCCACCATGGCTCGACCCTAGACTATAACTCAGTAACCAAGTTAACCGAACTTTCTTAAAAAACTAACTTTTGGATTGTCTGAGTTGCATACAACATTGCCCATCCTTCTTTTACCCTTTGCTTTTCTCCGGAACATTCCGTATCACTACGTAGATCCACTTCCATTGGATAAATCCATCGTATAATTACATACGAACTCGAAGGAACTTTTTCGAGGATGGATTCTGGTTCTGGAGAGAATGAATATGACTAATCAGTTGTCTTTTTCTTTTACCTTCTCTCAGGTTGTGAGGGCTCCTAGGATTAGGAGAGAGTACACCTATTGCGCTTATTGGATAGTCTTCTTCCAAACCATAGGCAGGTGCCGAAAGGTAGGGAAAGAAGAAAACCTATTAGCCCAAGTGTGGTGTACAGAAGGTAATAGGTAAGGACAAATAAAGGGATCAGAAAGAGGGCAAAGAAAATTGCAACTGCTAGATTTTTTTTCTTTATCAATGTCGGTAGGAACATTTCTTTTCCTGGCAGGAGAAAGGAACTCATTCACCACCAAACCAAATATTTCATCGCCACTCCTACTTCACCTTTGTATTTCTCTAGAACACCCCGTATCACTACGAAGATCCGCAGTTATTGGACAATCCATCGTATGGTTACATACGAACTCAAAGGAACTTGTTCCAGTTCGAGGATCGAATCTGGTTCAGGAGAAATAAAATAAGGATTATTCGGTTTTCTTTTACCTTTACCATCTCTCAGGTTGCGAGGGCTCCAAGGATTAGGAGAGTACACTTATTATGCTTATTGGATAGTCTTCTTCCAAACCATAGGCTGGTGCCGAACGGTAGGGAAGGAAGAAAACCATTTAACCTAAAGGGGTGTATAGAAGGTAATGAGTAAAGACAAATAAATGGATTTGGTGAGATGGCAAGGAATTATACGGTTACAGTCATGAATCTGGATAGTGGACGAGGAGTTACTAGGAATACCCGGATACCCCTTCGAAACATTTTTATGTTTCAGTTTCACTGTGCGTTGTTAATAGAAAACTGATTTCCCAGCTAGGTCCTTACTCCAGGGTATGTATTTAGCAGGTTTGATTCTCACATCTGTATGGTTTTACAGATGATGAGTGGGAGTAAGTTATTGGGAATTATGTGATCATCCTCATTATATCGGAATTCGTTGTAATTGGTGATATTTGAGGAAATCACCTGGGGTTTTGCCTGATGGCAAATGTTTAGTTTTGAATATCCGTTGTTATGCACCAATTTCAAACTGATATATCTGTACGTTTATTTTATAAAGTGAGATATAACTTTTTGAAATTATGTCCATGACATTTACCTATATGAGTTGATGGTTAGGTAAGGAGCATTAAACAACGGTGTAATTCTTCTTAACCATAGTACAGTTTTCAACCTACGACACACAGGGTTTGAGTTATTCAACTAAGGGGACTTATACAAAATATTTTATGTTGTCCAGTGTCCATTACGACAAAGGGGTTGGTCCTCATACTATATTCTGTTAACTTGTGGCTTCTCAAGTTTTAGACAATTGTTTCGTAGAAATACAAGGTCCAAGTTTGAGAAGTTATAGGGACAAGAATAAAGTAGAGAACCATGTGTTGCAAGTATGAGGATTCTTCAAGGTGATCGAAGATGTAGATACTTGTGTTTGGTATTCAGCTGATAGCTATGGTTTTGAGAAACTTGTTTCTCTCTCAGGTTACTCATGTTTTGATGCACTCATAAGTTGAGTAATGTTGATCGGACTCTCTCCATTTAGTTGACATGCACTGGAGACAGCTGCATGATTTGAATCTGGTTCCAATTAAATCATTGCCTCTGTTTCTATATTGTATATAGAATGGCTCATAACTTAACGATGTTAAGGTATATGGAGTTGTTCGGCTTATGCTTAAAACCAGACTCTGGATAATTCAAGGCACGTTTCAGTAATGGCAGTTTGTGGGTTATCCCATGCTATGACTAGGGTTAACTTTCTACCATCTGAAAGATCAATAGTGATATTGTTCTTGACTCACCACAGTTTTAGTAAAATGGACTTTTTCAGAAACAGTAGTGGGAGTATAGTAGAATTGGAAGTGATTCCAGAACCACAAACGATTACTGAAAATTTAATAGGACCTAAAGATTCAATCGGTTTTGACATTCCATTAGCCACTCTGCAAATATGGTTGGTAACCTCAGGCGCCCGAGAGGTACTTCGGTATCCTCAAAGACGGTGGCAGGGAGGTTCTTGTTTACCCAGACTTGACACTACTGTTGCTCCAGACTATGAGACCCGGCAGGAGGATGAGTAGAGCGTCATTCTAAACTAGCTTTAGAAGTGCATGTGTATATGACTCTTCCAGAGGGTTGTTGTAGTCAATGGGAGCAGTGGGAACAACAGAAGCATAGTGGACAAGTAGCTTATGTCTATTTATAGACTAAAGCAGATATAGCGGAGATAGATCATCTTTTTGATGTGACAGTCATAGGTTTGGATTTCATCAGAATAGGAGATGGATCTGTTAAGAAGGTAATAGGGTGGTATGTCCTGGTATTATGGATGACATACACAAAGTAGGAAATGCAATTCCTATACTACGATCGGTTATATTGTGGTTGTCACACAATAGTTTCTTCACATAGGATATGGATATAATATCAGACATTCTGGTTACTAGATCTATGGTTTTAGATCTAGATTTGGGTAGTTTCACAATCTGGGTACTTAGACAGTATTCTAAAGATTTTCTTAGAATAGTCGACTCATGGTATGGTGCTGTACCTGCAGGTGATGGAGTCACCCTCTCTGAAGGTATCTTACAGACTAAAGCTGAGAGGGATGTGCATGATTAACATATCACTTGCTTAGGCAATTGAGTCAATCATGAGACGTCAAGTACCACACCAGATGTTGTTTTTGCACTAGATGCAATAAGTTGAGATATTAATCCAATCCTGGAGAAACGGTCGGAAGCAGTTTTAGAACTTAAGTGGATGTTCTAGGGATTTGATAACGGCAGCCTCCTTCGGGAGACGGTTATCATTCCAGGCTTTGAAGGTGACCTCATTGACAGAGTGACTGTCAGAGTTATAGATTTTCTTCTGTGAGGGGCAGTTGTTTGGACTAGTGGTCCAAGCGGATACTGAAGGAGGAATGGCGCAGGATACTGATTAAATTCAGTTGACGATACAGTCTAAGAAGTTTGCTGGATTTGGAGTTCATTTGTGAACTGGGTCCCATCAGATATCCAGATATATTCTAAGACAGGTATTGCTCATTTCGGGAGATGGCTTTCTCCGCGAACTTGAGATAACGAGAGACATAGAAAGAAACATCAGAGCGGGTCCACTCACTGAGGCTATTTCTCGAACGCTATAGTTTCATAAATGAGCTTTGTGAAACTGATTAGTAGAGGAGTTGGGTGTTCGGTTTCACACGGGCTGTGAGTATACGACATCGTAATAATTAGCCTTAAGTGCAAGTAGGAGATTGTCGGCTATAGTGCCCTCAAGTCAATTATTGGATCACAGACATGTGATTGCAATGATTGAGGGAGGACCTGTACCGGTAGAACAGTCTTACTCGAGATGATAGTATGCTATCTGTTTTGTCTTTATCATCATGTACATGTTTTAGGTGACATTACAGATCACTATTACACGTTGATAGAGCCCATAGTATTCTTGCTTAACTACCGGCAATATAATGTCGATCATATATGTGAGAGTTGGGTAGTCTATAAACACATCCTTAAAGTGTCCCTAGTCGTGGGAGTTTCGAGACTGGGCATCGATACTCCATAAGTAGACTAGTGTATACGGATCGAGACCCCAACGAGGGCGGTGGCTGGTCTCACAAGCCATTGGTGTCAGTTGGTTCACCTAAGATAGTATACAGGTGCTCATTGGGTTATGAGTACACCGGACGGACTCGTATGGGCACTACTGATTGGTACTATACCTATCGTCAGGAGCAGTTCCTAGGTGACATGAGTATAGCATAGTCCGTTGACTTAACACTGCTACTTTGCCTCAAGTTTGTTCCCACTTTTCTTTGATTCCTACCCTACCACGGCTCAAAGGAGTCGTGCAAACAGGTAGTAGTTGGGTGCAATCCCGAAGTACTTGGAGGTTGTGGCGGTTAGATAGGATTCGTCTCTCCCAGTATTAGGGGTTGATATCGCGCTGTGTCTGGAGAGCCATTACACAAAGTCCTCACGACCCGGAAATAGCACGTGATTGTAACTTGAATCATATGAAGTCTATAGGACCCCATCTAATTCAAGTAAGTCAATAATCCCAGAAATCTAAACCATTTGAAAAAAGAGAGATGGAAAAGTTTAGTTTTAAAACAAGTGGTTTAACTAAATAAGCCCTACTATGCATTTTTTGTAAGTCGATGTACAACACCCCGCGACTTGCGGGGAGGCGGAATAATGAAAAACGATCTTGTTTTAGGCGTAAACATCGACTAACCGAGAATCTTTGCATAAACAATAACTAACAAGAAACCATAGAAGAGTTAACTACTATGATAAGTGATTATACCTAAAGAACCGAGTCCTTCGTCTTGTCGTTCTCCACGTCCTCTCCGGCCTTCTCTATGTAGTAGAAAATCCACCCGAGCGCTTTACTATAAGCTTCACCTCTAACTTGAGGTAACTAGGTTTCTTAAATCGCTAATCTAAGTAACCTAGGTGATATAGAGAATGGTTAAGGATTAAGTAGTCTACTCTAATCCTTGGTCTCAACACATGAGAGGGGAGGATTAGGGTTTGAAGAGAGAGAGCTTGAGGAAAGTGAAAGTGAGCAAGAGAATGAGATGAGATAATAAGCTATCATAATATATATCAAGCATTATGATTTATCCAACAAAAGAAAATGAAGGATTAATCATCAAGCTTAATAAATACAAGAGGGTGATTCATCTCCATGAGTCATTAAGCATTTATGATGCATTAATGACATGGATGAATCACTCAAATGACTCACTAATCTCATTTAATGCATATGCCACCTTAACCCCCAAGTCACCATCTTCTAGAAGCTTCTCGCGTAATTATGAGAACGCCCTTCCTATCCGCGAAAACACGGAAAAACTTTAGACTGTATAAATCCAATAACCAGATACTAGAAACTGGCTTAAACCAAAGCCGGCTAGTTAAAACTGTCCGGATGTCGTACGTGCGTAAATACACGTATGCGTCTGAACCCTTGTCGTAAAACCATACGACCTCTATATCGTTTTGCCTGGAGTAGGGAAACTCTCTGTGTGGGACTCTAGAGACTCGACTATTACGTTGGCAGTGGGTTTAACCACAGACCGCAAGCGGCACTAGCTGTACGTAACGGTCCCCAGGTAGATGTCGATAAGAAGGCCGATGAGGAAACCCATCCGAACTCCTACCGAGTTTGATGTGACAATCTCCGTACAGTCCGGTATGTTCGTTTAAGACTATCGCATATCGGGCCTAGGGGGCGGCAAGCGTCAGTCCCCTAATAGCGGTATAAGTCGTGTCGGAGTGAATCCCATTACACCCTGAGAAACTACTGGAACCTACCAGCAAATCTCGCTTGCCCTGGCCAGGGACTTTGCGTAATGGCTCTCTGACATAGCGCGATATCAACCCCCAATACCGGGAGAGACGAATCATGTCGAACCGCCACTGCCTCCAAGTGCTCGGGACAACACCCAACTGCTACCTGTTTGCACGACTCCTTTGAGCCGTTGTAGGGTAGCAATCTAAGAACAGTGGGACACACTCGAGGCGAAGTAGCAGTGTCAAGTCTGCGGACTATGCTGTACTCATGTCACCTGGGAACTGTTCACTGACGACTGGTATAAAACCAACCAACAGTTCCCTGTGAGTCCTGTCCGGTGTACCCGTAACCCAACGAGCACCTGCATACTATCTCCAGTACGACGTACTGACGGCTGTGAGACAGACCATCTCACCAACTGGGATGAGAAGCGTTCACACTAGTCTACTCCGGGGTATCGATGCCCTGTCTCGATAATCCTACGACTAGGGACCTGAATAAGGATGTGCTTGTAGACTACCCAGCCCCCACTAGTGTGACAGCCATCACAACGCTGGTAGTCAAGCAAGATCCTAAGAGCTCTATCAATACGTATACTCACATATTAAGATAGAAAAACCAAGTAGCATACTACCATGTTTAGCAAGACTGTTATATGCATGTGAATATCCTAAGCTTCCATTAAGTAATATACAAACTAGTATGATACAATAATGGCCCCTAGGGCATATACACTAACAATCTCCCACATGCACTAGGGCCATGTACTGGCATATCGAAGACCGATGATCTCGAGTAGGCTCTCGAACGAATCTGAGGTAGGGCCTTTGTGAATCGATCAACAATGTTCTCTTCAGTAGCAACTCTCCGAACCTCGATCTCCCGACGATCAATGATCTCCCTGATCAGGTGATACCGCCTTAAGATGTGTCTGAACTTCTGATGGAACCTTGGTTCCTTTGCTAAAGCTATAGCTCCGTTGTTGTCGCAATACAGAGGTATTAGATCAATAATGGTAGGAACCACCTGAAGTTCTGTTAGGAACTTCTTCATCCAGATCGCTTCTTTTGCGGCATCGCAAGCAGCTATATACTCCGCTTCCATCGTCGAGTCAGCAACGGTGTCCTATTTGGAGCTCTTCCAGCACACCGCCCCTCCATTGAGGGTAAAGACATAACCTGACATGGACTTGGAATCGTACTTATCACTCTGGTAGCCGGAATCAGCATAGGCCTCCATCCTGAGGTCTTTTCCACCATAAACCAAGAACATCTCCTTAGTCCTCCTCAGGTACTTGAGAATGTTCTTTACTGCTATCCAGTGCTTCTCCCCTGGGTCTGACTGATACCGGCTTACCACGCTCAGTGCGTAAGCTACATCTGGTCTGGTGCACAACATCACATACATTTTAGAGCCTACCGCAGAAGCGTAGGGTATAATAGACATGCGTTCCCTTTCCAAATCAGTCTTGGGAGACATCTCTTTGGATAGGGTGATTCCGTGACAAGCCGGCAGATTACCGCGCTTAGAATCTTCCATACTGAATCTTTTCAGTACAGTGTCGATATACCTGGACTGCGAAAGTCCCAACATCCTCTTGGATCTATCACGATAGATCCGGATCCCCAGAATGTAAGAGGCATCACCCAGGTCTTTCATGGAGAACCTGTGTGACAAGAATCTTTTGACAGATTGTAGAATAGGAATGTCATTTCCTATCAATAGAATGTCATCCACGTACAAGACGAGGAATACGACAGTTCTTGCTACAACTTTACTATATATGCACGGTTCATCTCGATTTTTGATAAAGTCATATTCTTTGAATGTTTCATCAAAACAGATGTTCCAACTCCGCGATGCCTGCTTTAGTCCATAAATGGACTTAAGCAACTTGCATACTTTCCCGCTGCTCCCCCTCTGATTGAAACCCTCTGGCTGATCCATATAAACGCACTCTTCTAAATTTCCATTCAGAAAAGCCGTCTTTACGTCCATCTGCCAGATTTCATAATTATGGAAGGCAGCAATAGCAAGAAGGACCCGAATGGATTTGAGCATAGCCACTGGAGAAAAAGTTTCGTCATAGTCCAAACCAGGTCTTTGACGAAAACCCTTTGCAACAAGTCTAGCCTTATATGTTTCCACCTGTCCATCTACACCAATCTTTTTCTTGAAGATCCATTTGCATCCTATGGGTTTTACCCCATCTGGAGCAAAGTCCAAAGTCCATACTTTGTTGGTGTACATGGACTCCATTTCGGTCCGCATTGCATCTAGCCATCATACCGAGTCGCCGCTCTGGATGGCCTGCTGGAAGCCAGTAGGTTCATCATCATCTATGATGCAATCCTCTCTAACCCCATCTATGAGAAAACCATAGTATCTCTCATGCGGATGAGACGTCCTACTACTCGTGCGGAGGGGTGCGGGAATGTCCTGTTCTTCTTGAACTACTTGTTCTACCAAACTTTCAGTATTAGTTTGTGGTTCTGGAATTTCTTCCAGTTCTATTTCGCTCCCACTTATTTCCTTTTCCTTGCCCAAGGCATTATGAGAAACAAAAACCTTTTGTTCCTCTGCGTAATAGAAATAATATCCCTTGGAGTTCTTTGGATATCCCACAAACTTATATTTTACTGATCGTGCCTCGAGCTTGTCCACATGCTGCTTTTTAACAAAAGCTGGACATCCCCAAATCTTCATATGCTGAAGATGGGGTTTCTTCGCACTCCACATCTGATATGGGGTGGTAGGCACAGTCTTGGTAGGAGCCCTGTTCAGATGATATGCCGCTGAATCTAGCGCATAACCCCAAAAAGATCGCGGTAACTCAGCATTACTCATCATGGAATGTACCATATCCAATAGGGTTCGATTCCGTCTCACCGATACACCGTTATGTTGTGGAGTGTATGGAGGAGTAAGCTGAGAGAGAATTCCTTTCTCTTTTAGGTAACCTAGGAACTCGGCACTCAAGAATTCACCACCTTGATCAGATCTTAGTGTCTTGATACTTTTGCCGGTTTGGTTTTCTACTTCATTCTTAAACTCTTGGAATTTCTCAAAAGTCTCGGATTTATGTTTCATCAGATAAATGTATCCGTACCTTGAGTAATCATCCCTGAAAGTAATTGTTCAAATCAGATTTTTGCATTTTTATACCGCCCAATTTTTATCACATTGCATATCAGTAGGTACTCTTGAGCCGTGTTTGCTAGTCAATTGCAGGATACAGGTTCTCGGCTCTAAACGGTGAAATTCATGGGAAAACACGACAAAATCCGGGTTCCTGCCAACCATAGATAAAACATGGGTCTCCGCACTCTATCCGTATGTTGCCACACACCAGTTTAAGAGACAAAATGGCAAATCAATGTCATTTTGATGCACAAGACTCAATGGCAACACCAAGTCTAAGAAATCTACGCGGAGCTCAAGAAAATCAAGACAAAAGATCCATGTCCAATCACCTTTTGATCCACTAGAATTCTGGAAGAGATGTGAAAAGATTATCAGAAAAAACATGTGCCAAACTACAGACAAAAGAGGATCAAGGAAGCACCAAAAACCGGAGGGCCTAACTCCCCTATACGGCCGCGGAACCGCGGCCGTATAGGGGGTCTAGTCTGCGGTTCCGCGGCCGTACGGCCTCCTCACATGATGAAACTTCAGGGGTGTTTTGGTCATTCCATGTGTATTCTGAATATTGCCCTAGATTTTCATTTTCTAGCCTATAAATAGCCCAGAACCTTGTAAAGCCAAGGGGGCTTAATCTTGTATTTTAGGTTTTAGAATACTTGTTGTTCTTCTTTCTCTTCTCATCTCTTCTCCATTGAAAAACTTGTAGTGAGCTTTTGTGAGTGAAGAATGATGAATAAAGAAGTTCTTTTTGTTATTATACTTGTCTTGCTCTTGTTATGTTAATTGCTTGTAATCTTTAATTGATAATTTAGTTGTTGTTATTTATTGTTGTTTCTTTCTTTTCTCTTTTCCTTTATCCTTAAACAACCATGATGCTTACGCTTGATCCTTGCCAAGGTGAGGTCGCAAATAGCTAGTTGTTATCTTCTAATCTCTTACTTTCTATCTTCCTCCTTTGTTTTATTTTTCGTTCTTCTTGTAATGGGTGAGTAAGTTTCATACTTGTTAGGGTAGGATAAGGGAAGTTTGAGAGAAGGAAATCTCTCACACTCTTTTCTTGCCCAACATCTTAAATCGACTCCCGTTAATTGAACCACAATCCTCTCCCTACGGCACCCTATCCTACATGATAGCAGTGATTCCGTAGTGAGACCGGTTGTGGTTGAATTAACCGGAGGTTAAGCCTAAGAGCCAAGAACGGACGGACAAGCACCAAAAGGAAGAACTTATGCGTTGGAAAGCCTAGCTTATACTCGCAAGTTCCTTCCTAGCCGTGCTAATCCCCGTTGTTGCCGATTACCGTAACACCGATATTAAGAGTGGCAACGAAAGAAGTGAGCGACTCCTAACTCAAACTAACCTAATCCTAACCCTAACAAGCTCTCTTTACATTTCATTTTAACACTTAGTTAATCACAAACAAATCTAGACTTTTGGACTTAACTCGTTAAAGCACATAGAAAAAGATTCCCATCTCCCTGCGGACGACCCGTACTCAACCGGCTAGCTACAAGAGAAACCGTCTTGATTGCGGTAACAAACTTAGCACGCAAAAACTCTAACAATCAAATGGCGCCATTGCCGGGGAGACGGTAGTTTATTTCTTTGTGTAATTTCGGGCTAACTTGTGAATATAAATCTAACCGAAAAACAAAACAAAAAAAATATATACATTGTAAAAAAACCATCTTGTTATTTTTGATTAGTTTTTGTGCAAGTGTGCTGGAACAAAAGACGGTCGAGTTCAGTGCTAAAGACGTGGGAAGTTAGACCCACATCTCGCGGCTACACCGCGGCGGATCAAAACGAAGCAAACGGTCTTCTGTAAAATTCTGGAGCAGATCCAGTGAGCAAATCTGGATTCAAGAAATCCAGACAACCAGAGGACACCCAAAGAAGCCTAGAACAGAAAACTGAAGCCCCAACTCCCCATTACTGCCGCGGAACCGCGGCATAAGCAAACTTAGGCCGCGGAACCGCGGCCGTTTAGAGGATTCAGTGTGCAAAAATTTTTGTAAGTCCTCCTGATCTCTCCCCCACTCCTCTGGACTCCACTGAACTGTGTTTTCTGCCGCATTCTTTGCGCAAATTCTCTTCCCCCATCCAATAAACTGTTCTTGTGCAGGATTCTTTGCGCCGCGCTAAAAAATAAAAATTGTTTGCAGTTGATTTGTTACCACTTTGCATTCATTAATACGGACTTAAGGGGCTTGAAACCAATTCAGATTGGGTGGGGATTTCATCACCCTTCCCAGGACCCCAGAAATCACAAAAAACATATGCATTGACCATTGTTAAATTAAAAAATACTAGACTCAGCCCTAAGGACTTCGCGCTCAATAGGACAGAGGACTAGTTACAGGCATCGGCCGTTTATCCTATCCTGACTTTTGCGGTGTCTAGGAAAGTGTGTCGAAGGCAAGTGGTTACTTAATTAGGACCACTACTTACGTAGTGGGAAGCTTCCCACTTACCTGGCACTTACCTGGCCGCAATTGTTGGAGAAGAGGCGGTTTGAGGTCCTGTTTCTAGCCCTTTGGAACAGTTAGGAGCTGTCTAGCTGACCTAGGTGACCCTAGATCTAGGTGTGATTGTGCATATCTTGTTTGTGATTGCTTGAAGCCGTAAATCCGTACATATTTCTGTAAATCTCTTTCAAAAAAAAAAGGAAAAAAATCAAAAACTTTTATAAAAACTTACCCTTTGTCGCCAGAATCCATTTTTTTCACCTACCACCCATCGTATTTCTCCATTGACGTTTTCTTACCCTCACCTTCTCCGCTTTGACTATGCTAAACTCGTTTAGTGTATGTCTGCTTGGACTCGGGACACTAGCGCCCGCCTAGTCCGCGTTACGTTAGTCGCTACCGATTACAAGATCGACTCAGACGTCGAAACTCCGTCCACGCCTCTTTCACCCTTACCTTTGCCGGCCAACACCGACGTTGATCGGAATTCTGTTCATACATCCTCACCTTCACCTTCACCAACCTCTTCTTCCGCGATGTCAGGATTTAATCCAAACCTCTCTTTGACTCCCCCGGGATTGACTCCACCTCCTATGGAGACAAATAACCCACCACCACCGCCTGTTGTAGCGCCGCAGCGAATCGCGCTCCAGGATCGTTTCTATGCCACCCGTTCTGCACTTCCCACTTGTCTTTCTCTTCCACCGGCCAATGGGGATAACTTTGAAATTATGCCCCACTTCATCAACATGCTTCCGCGATTTCATGGGCTTGAATCTGAAGATGCCTATATCTTCATCAATAAATTTCAAAACGTTTGTGCCATGATGAAAACTACCCAACTGTCGGACGATGCTATACGGCTATGGGTCATTCCGTTCACTTTATGCGATCTTACTGAAAAATGGTTGTATAGCACCGCTTCCCACTCCATAACCAGTTGGGACGAGTTGTTTAAAGCGTTTCTCAAAAAATTCTATCTGAATCATAAAACCGTAAGGATCCGTAACGAAATCAACCAATTCTCTCAGCTTCCTTCTGAACCCTTCTAGATGTGCTTTGACCGGTATAAAGACCTTCTTCTTCAGTGTACTCACCATGGTATCGAGAAATGGCAACTTTGCCAAACCTTATACGAGAGCCTGAACCCAGCAACCAAGCAGTTGTTGGAAACCATCTGTCAGGGCCACTTCTTATCGAAATCTGACGAGGAAGCGTGGCAATTCTTCGACGACCTTGCGGAACAAACGCTACAATGGGAGAGCACCAGACCGACTTCTTCTTCTTCTACCTCCACTTCTACCGGTCAGTCTAGGGTAGGAATTCACCAACTTGATGTCTCTATTGCGATGAAAGCTGAAATGGCTGCAATAACGAGAAAACTTGAAGCGATAGAGAGCAAATTTTCTTCTCCTGCTCCTGCCCCTGTTCTTCCCCTTCATACCATTTGCGCTTGTTGTTCCGATCCTTCTCACATAACCGAAGAGTGTCCTTACAATCCACCATCTCAAGGATAGGATCAGGTTAATGCTGCATTTCAGAAAAGACCGAGGAATGATCCATACTCTTCCACCTACAATCCCGGTTGGAGGAACCACCCTAATTTCGCCTGGAATCAGAATCAGCATCAATTCCAAGGCAACAATTTCCAAAGGCCCCCTCCTCCGCAACAACAAGCGCAACAACAAACTCAACATCAGTTTCAGCAGCCCTTCCAATCCCAACCTTTTCAAAATCAGACGAACAACTTTGCACCCAACAATTCTTTTCCCCAAAACAACTTTGTTCCGTCAAACAACGATAAGGTTTCCTCGCTCGAACGAAGTCTGGAGGCGTTCGTTAAACAATCAACTCAGTCCGCCGCCAACATCCAGTCTTCCATTCAGTCCTTAGTGCAACACACTGCCGCTCACGGGCAAAGCATCAAGACCATCGAGGCCCAAATTGCACAGCTGAATGCGGCCTAAAGCGAGCGAGAGAAGGGGAAGCTCCCGTCCCAGCCACTCCCAAATCCCGGTCACCCACATAATGTACATGTTGCTCTTGAACAACAGAACCATAATGTGAGTGTCGTGACTACATTGAGATCGGGAAGGATGCTGCAAAACAACATTGGCACACGGATCGACGATGACACCCCGGCTGCTGCTTCTTCTTCTTCTTCGTCTTCTGAGCCTATTCTCCATTCGTCAAAAGGCCCTTCTTCTTCTTCTTCTTCTTCTGCTCTGAACAGACCCACTTCTCACTCCACGAAAACACCAGCTCTGGGATCCGTTCCAACTCCACAATCTCCTCCACCAGCATTGGACTCAACCAATTTTAAAAACGTTCCATTTCCAAACCGGTTGAAGTCCAATAAACAAAATCCACAAATGGAGAAGATTCTGGAGTTTTTTAAGCAGGTTAACATTAACATTCCTCTTTTAGATGCCGTCCAACAAGTCCCGTCCTACGCGAAAATCTTAAAGGACTTGTGCACGAAAAAGAGGAAGTCTCAAGTACCAAAGAAAGTTTTCTTGGCTAGTGCTGTGAGTGATGCTCTTACCCAATCTTTACCAAAAAAACGGAAGGACCCTGGCTGTCCTACGATTTCTATTACCATTGGGGATAAGAACATCAATCGCGCACTATTAGATGTTGGTGCCAGTGTTAACCTGCTTCCGTACTCAGTATACGAGCAATTTGGCGTAGGAGAGCTGAAACCCACACACTGTACTCTCCAAATGGCTGACCGATCGATCACCCATCCTAGGGGTGAGCTAAAGGATGTGTTAATCAAAGTCGGGGACTTCATATTCCCCGTTGACTTCATTGTATTAGACACACAGCCTGTAGCTAACCCCCGGAATCAAATTCCGGTGATACTCGGTCGCCCATTCCTTGCAACCTCAAATGCTGTGATCAACTGTCGCAATGGTTCGATGAACCTGTCTTTTGGAAACATGACAATTGAACTCAACATTTTTAGGTTGGGGAATCAGCCCTCCGAACCTAATGCTCATATATTAGACGTTTGCTCAATCCAGGAGATCACCCAAGAATAGTGTGAATTCGAGGAGTTTCTGTTCGATCACGATAACCTTAACGCCACTAGTGCGTTCCTCTTCGAACCTGCTGCTGTTTCTGCGCCCGACAATGACTACGAGTGTTTCACTTTCGCGAACGATCTTAGCCACTCACCACCCGAGTTTGAATCTTTTGAATTTCCGGATGAGTTACCTGAACCATCCAACTCGGTCGCTTATACTCGTTTTGAACTTTTGCTGGAGTCCTTTGAGTTCGAGACCTCTTCACCAATCTTGCCTTCCATCGTTTCACCTCCAACGCTCGAACTCAATCCTTTGCCGTCTCACCTTAAGTACGCTTACTTGGGTGAGAACGAGACCCTCCCGGTTATCATCTCGGCTTCTCTAGCTCCCGAGCAAGAGAAAGCCCTTCTTGCGGTCTTGCACAACAATAGGCAAGCTTTTGGCTGGTCTATGGCGGACATCAAGGGGATTAGTCCCCTGATCGTTGAACATCACATTCATCTGATGGATGATGCCAAACCAGCCAGGGATCCACAAAGACATCTCAACCAAGTCATGAAAGAGGCTGTGAAGAAGGAGATCGTAAAATGTCTGGATAGTGGTATCATTTACCCAATCTCTGATAGCCAGTGGATTAGCCCCATTCACGTTGTCCCCAAGAAATCAGGTATAACGGTCATCACTAACGAGGTGAACGAGTTAATCCCTACTCGCACCCAAACTTGGTGGCGAGTATGCATCGATTACAGAAAACTCAACGCCGCAACGCGGAAGGACCACTTTCCGCTACCTTTCATTGACCAAATGCTTGAACGATTAGCCGGACACGAGTACTACTGCTTTCTTGATGGCTACTCCGGCTATAATCAAATTCCCATCGCCGAAAAAGACCAGGACAAGACCACCTTCACTTGTCCTTTCGGCACGTTTGCATATCGTCGCATGCCCTTTGGGTTATGCAATGCGCCCGCTACCTTCCAGCGGTGTATGATGGGAATCTTCTCAGACATGGTGGAAAAATTTCTGGAGATCTTCATCGACGATTTCTCCATCTTCGGTGATTCCTTCAATGAGTGTTTGCTGCATCTTGACGCTGTCCTTACCCGATGTAAAGACAAGAACCTCACTTTGAATTGGGAGAAGTGCCAATTCATGGTGCGCAAAGGTATTGTCTTAGGCCATATCATTTCGCAAAATGGCATAGAGGTTGACAAAGCGAAGATTGAGGTCATTTCCAATCTCCCTCCACCCAAATGCGTCCGAGACATCCGAGCCTTCCTTGGCCATGCCGGTTTCTATAGACGGTTCATCAAGGACTTTAGCAAGATTGCTAGGCCCTTGACTCTTCTGCTGGCCAAGGACACGCCATTCGACTTCAACTCGAGCTGTGTGACTGCGTTCGAGTCATTGAAAAGCTCACTCACTTCTTCTCCCGTTCTTTCTTCACCTGACTGGACGCACCCATTTGAGATTATGTGCGATGCATCCAACTTTGCCATTGGTGCTGTCCTTGGACAACACATCAACAAGATGCCGCACGTAATCTATTATGCGAGCCGAACCCTGAACGACGCCCAACTCAATTATACAACAACTGAGAAGGAATTCTTGGCTGTTGTATTTGCTTTAGAAAAGTTCAGGCCCTACCTCATCGGCTCTCCAGTCATTGTCTACACAGACCATTCTGCTCTGCGCCATCTTTTTGCGAAGAAAGATGCAAAATCTCGGCTAATACGTTGGATCCTCTTGCTTCAAGAGTTTGACCTTGTCATTAAGGACAAACGAGGATGTGAAAACGTAGTTGCCGACCATCTCTCATGACTTCCTTCTTCGCCTTCGCTTCCAATTTCGATCAACGACGTTTTCCCGGATGAACAGCTCTTGACAGTATCTTGCGAACCCTGGTTCACAGATATTGTGAACTATTTGGCCACAGGGTTACTACCGACTGAATGGTCAAGTCAGGACAGACTTCGATTCTTATCCCAAGTAAAAAACTTTTACTGGGACGAACCCTATCTGTTCAAGTACTGTCCCGACCAGATTATTCGTCGGTGTGTCCCTGACGATGAATTCAAGAGTGTGCTGTCGTTTTGCCACGATCAAGCGTGTGGCGGGCACTTTGGCCCTAGAAAGACAGTTGAGATGATCTTGCAATATGGATTCTACTGGCCACAACTCTTCAAAGACGCTCATGACTATTGCAAGACTTGCTCCCAGTGCCAACACAAGGGCCGGATATCCCGGAGGAACGAGATGCCGCTCCAACCAATCTTGGTTGTGGAGATTTTCGATGTTTGGGGGATAGATTTCATGGGGCCGTTTCCCAGCTCTTTTGGGAACTTGTACATCCTTCTTGCTGTTGATTACGTCTCTAAGTGGGTCGAGGCTGTGCCCAGCCGGACTAACGACAACAAGGTTGTCGTTAGGTTTCATAAAGAAAACATTTTCTCCCGTTTTGGGCACCCCCGAGCGATCATTAGCGACAATGGAACTCATTTCTGCAATAAGACTTTCGAGGCCTTGATGCGGAAATATTCCATTAATCATAAGCTATCTACGCCCTACCACCCCCAAACCTGTGGTCAAGCCGAAGTTTCAAATCGGCAAATCAAGCAGATACTGGAGAAGACGGTTTCCAAGAACCGCAAGGATTGGTCGCTGAAACTCACTGATGCCTTTTGGGCATTTCAAACTGCTTATATGACGGATCTTGGCATGTCTCCCTATCGGCTTGTATACGGAAAAGCCTGCTACCTACCTGTCGAAATAGAGCATCGCGCATTTTGGGCGATAAAAGAGCTGAATCTGTCTCTCGAAGATGCGGGCAGCCATCGGAAGCTGCAGTTGAACGAATTGAGCGAGCTTAGGGATGAGGCTTACGATAACGCGGTTGTCGTTAAGAACCGAATGAAGGTGTTTCACGATAAACACCTTTTGCGCAAGACATTCGTACCTGGTCAACAGGTATTGCTTTACGACACCCGGCTACACTTCCATCCAGGAAAGCTCAGATCTCGCTGGAAAAGGCCGTATTTTGTGCGGAATGTGTATCCGTAGGGCGCTGTGGATTTAGAGAATCCAAAGGACGGTTCATTTTTCAAAGTGAACGGACACCGACTAAAACCGTACCTTACCGCCGAACCAACAGAAGAGCTCCTGGTCTTACAGGAGCCGGTTTACCCTGCATAATCTTCCTCTGTCTACCACCAAACTTCGGTAATCCAGCCAAGAACAGTGGAAACTATTCCAAATAAGTTTGGGGGTATGTATATACCATTTTGTATATATTTGTGGATATTCTTTTCCTTTTTTGCTCTTTTTCTTTTCTTAAAAAAATAAAAAAAAATTGTGCATAGCTAACCGACAATTTTGACCCTTCAATTGATCTCTTCACGCAATGACAGTGAGGACACTGTCCAGTTTATGTTTGGAGGTACGCTCGGTACGCATTTCTAACCTTCGCATTCATATGTATATTTTGCATCTGCATACTAAAATCCATAAAATCCATAAAAATCTGAAAATTTTCTAAAAATATAAAAACTTTTCTTTCAAGTTAGCTAGTGGGAAAAAACTCTGATTCAACATTTCGACGGTTTTGTTTGATAAAATAAGAATAACTAAATCTTATTTTTAGATTTTGAAAACCTGAAAGATAACCCTCCTTTGAAGTTAACTATAGCTGATATACGTCTTTACATCACACTACACGTGTCGTGAGTTTTTGGGAATTAGATGACAAGTCTTTTATGTCTAAAAACTTTTAAATGGATAAATGATTTTCTGAGGATCAAATAGGTTTGTTCTGAAATAAGTAATATCAAGAATAGTTTATGAAGTGAAGTGAATATGAAGGGATATTATTGATGCCTTAATTGGAACTAAGTCTGAAAAATAACCTATCGAGAACTTGATTGGAATGATTACACACCGAACCCACTAAACACGTATTTTATCCAAAAAATAATTGAACTGCCGGTTATGTCTCCGTTCGTATTGAATCATCATGATTTTCACGCCAAACTGTCTTTTGTTTTTGGACCTAGGTAACTTGAGTAATTAAGTCCGCCGGGGTATTTCTACACCTAATGCCCAAAAGCCAACTGGTTTGGGTGCATTGGCCCAAAGCTCGCTAAGAAGCCTAGAAAGTCCAGATTAAAACAAAGTCAAGCAAGTGTTCTCTCCGGGTTAAAATTCCTAACGGTTCTTTGTGTGAGAATAATCTTGATAAAAGACAGGCTTTTAAAAAAAA
The DNA here is from genome assembly GCA_030015575.1 of Agapanthus africanus. NCBI lineage: Eukaryota > Viridiplantae > Streptophyta > Magnoliopsida > Asparagales > Amaryllidaceae > Agapanthus > Agapanthus africanus. Next base: position 620,965,232 of record JASDDO010000024.1, read on the forward strand.
TTTAGCGGAGATATGAAGGTTTTATTCTATGATAAAGACTATTGCACGTTCACAGAGGTGTGTATGTGATGAAAACAAGAAAAAGGTGGAGTGAAAAATAAGACCTAGTTTCCTGTTAGGGAAGATAGAAATTCTGAAGTTGAAATTTTACTGGAAAACGAAACTTGAAAAATGCATAACTCTTTATAAAACTTATGTGATCCTTTTAAAAATTTTATCTGGGCTTTATTTTGTGATATGAGGACTTTATTCGATCCTTCTGGAACTTAAAGACAATATTTGCACTGCACGTAAAGACATATAAAATCTGTAGTTAAATAAGAAGCGAGGTGTGAAAATAAGGGTTCGATGGTCTAGACTTAGGATAATAGAATTGTTATTTTCTGAAACAAAACCGTACGGTTTGAATCTTAGTTATTTTGCAAAACTAGCTTGACCTGATTTTGTAGGTAGTATCCGCTGAAAACACTCAGGAGTCAACACTCCTCCTACTAGGGACACCTAGAGGTTTAACGGCTAGTTGCACATGCTCAGTGCAATCGCGTTCCCTGCGAAAGTGAGGTTAGGATTTTTTGTGAATAAATTGGCTTTGCTCGGGACGAGCAAATGATAAGTTTGGGGGTATTTGTTCATATCAGATTTTTGCATTTTTATACCGCCCAATTTTTATCACATTGCATATTGGTAGGTACTTTTGAGCCGTGTTTGCTAGTCAATTGCAGGATACAGGTTCTCGGCTCTAAACGGTGAAATTCATGGGAAAACACGACAAAATCCGGGTTCCTGCCAACTATAGATAAAACACGGGTCTCCGCGCTCTATCCGTATGTTGCCACACACCAGTTTAAGAGACAAAATGGCAAATCAATGTCATTTTCATGCACAAGACTCAATGGCAACACCAAGTCTAAGAAATCTACGCGGAGCTCAAGAAAATCAAGACAAAAGTTCCATGTCCAATCACCTTTTGATCCACTAGAATTCTGGAAGAGATGTGAAAAGATTATCAGAAAAAACATGTGCCAAACTACAGACAAAAGAGGATCAAGGAAGCACCAAAAACCGGAGGGCCCAACTCCTCTATACGGCAGCGGAACCGCGGCCAATAGGGGGTCTAGGTCGCGGTTCCGCGGTCAAACGGCCTCCTCACATGATGAAACTTCATGGGTGTTTTGGTCATTCCATGTGTATTCTGAATGTTGCCCTAGATTTTCATTTTCTAGCTTATAAATAGCCCAGAACCTTGTGAAGCCAAGGGGGCTTAATCCTGTATTTTAGGTTTTAGAATACTTGTTGTTCTTCTTCCTCTTCTCATCTCTTCTCCATTGAAAAACTTGTAGTGAGCTTTTGTGAGTGAAGAATGATGAATAAAGAAGTTCTTTTTGTTATTATACTTGTCTTGTTCTTGTTATGTTAATTGCTTGTAATCTTTAATTGATAATTTAGTTGTTATTTATTATTGTTTCTTTTTTTTCACTTTTCCTTTATCCTTAAACAACCATGATGCTTACGCTTGATCCTTGCCAAGGTGAGGTCGCAAATAGCTAGTTGTTATCTTCTAATCTCTTTCTTTCTATCTTCCTCCTTTGTTTTATTTTTCGTTCTTCTTGTAATGGGTGAGTAATTTCCATACTTGTTAGGGTAGGATAAGGGAAGTTTGAGAGAAGGAAATCTCTCTCACTCTTTCCTTGCCCAACATCTTAAATCGACTCCCGTTAATTGAACCACAATCCGCTCCCTACGGCACCCTATCCTACATGATAGCGGTGATTCCGTAGTGAGACCGGTTGTGGTTGAATTAACCGGAGGTTATGGCTAAGAGCCAAGAACGGACGGACAAGCACCAAAAGGAAGAACTTATGCGTTGGAAACCCTAGCTTATACTCGCAAGTTCCTTCCTAACCGTGCTAATCCCCGTTGTTGCCGATTACCGTAACACCGATATTAAGAGTGGCAATGAAAGAAGTGAGCGACTCCTAACTCAAACTAACCTAATCCTAACCCTAACATGCTCTCTTTACATATCATTTTAACACTTAGTTAATCATAAACAAATCTGGACTTTTGGACTTAACTCGTTAAAGCACATAGAAAAAGATTCCTATCTCCCTGCGAACGACCCGTACTCAACCGGTTAGCTACAAGCGAAACCGTCTTTATTGCGGTAACAAACTTAGCACGCAAAACTCTAACAATCAGTAATGAAATAGGAAAAACCACCTCTTGCATGTGTAGACATTGGACCACATATATCGTTGAGTTTGAGTCCTAAGAGCTCGCTCGATCTTACTCCATGTCCAGTAAATGGAGTCTTTGTCATCTTTCCTTTGAGTCAAGATTGACAAGTGGCATAAGTTTGATATTCGAACGAGTCCAAATATCCTTCTCTATGTAACTTAGTCAACCTTTTCTCATTGATGTGACCCAGTCTACAATGCTATAAGAAAGCTTTATTTAAATCTGGAGACTTTCTTCTTAGTGTGTTCTGGACATTGAAAATTTGGAGTTGGTTTAACACATATATACCGTTTTCCAGTGTACCGGACCCAATCAAACTTTGATTAAAGTGGATGTTAACAACACTACTTCCAAACGTGAAATCATAACCTTTATTTGATAACAAGGAAACAGATATTATATTACACGTTAAGCTGGGTACACAAAAACAGTTATGTAAAACCAAAATTTGTCCACTTGTCAATCCCAGGTGATAATCCCCTATGGACACAGCTCCCACGCTAGCTCCGTTAGCAACCATCAGGGTCATATCATCTTCCTTCAGCACTCTATGGTTTCTCAGTGCCTGCAATGAATTGCAAATATGAGATCCTGATCCGGTATCCAATACCCAGGAAGTAGAGTTGATTGAAAGACAATTCTCAATTACAAACACACCTGAAGTCGAAGCCACAGCTTGCTTCGGTTCCTGGTTCTTGGCGTTCCACGCCTTGCAATCCTTTTTCCAGTGCCCTTTCCTGTGACAATGGAAGCACTCATCCTGGCCCACTACCGGTACTGCAAACTTTTTCTTTCCCTTCCCTCCCACCTTACTTACACCTCCTCTAGGTCTGGGGGCAGCCTTCTTTTTCCTTCCTTTGGCCCTAGCCTTGGACCTGGAAGAAGAAGCACCGCTAACAAACATAGCGGGTGTTTCCCTTGCCTTCTGCAAGGTGCCCTCTGCACTCCTTAACATGTTCAGGAGTTCCGGAAGTTCAACTTTTTTTCTTTGAATGTTGAAGTTCAGAATAAACTGGGCGTAGGTGGAAGGAAGGGACTGGAGAATAAGGTCTGTATAGAGCTCATTATCCAAAGTCATCCTAAGGTCTGCGAGCTCTTCTATGTAGCCAATCATCTTTAGGACATGTTCTCCTACCGATGATCCGACAGCCAACCTCGCTCGAAACAAGTTCTTAGAGGTCTCGTATCTTGCTATACGAGATTGCTCTCCATAAATTTCCTTTGTATGGAGAAATATGGCATCTAGTTCCATATCCTCGTGCCTCCTCTGATGTTCATTGTTCATCGAGGCAAGCACGATGCACTTGGCTTTCGCGCAATCGAAATCCCAGGTTTTGCGGATTTCCTTATCCGCATTACTGGATTTGGAACAAGGGACAGCAGGTGTCTTAGCGGTGAGGTCGTACCCCGATTTGTCATAGGTCAAAGCCATTTTGACATTCCGCAGCCAATCTTTATAGTTTGGCCCTGTCAGTATATTTTTCTCTAGAAGTAACTTAAGTCCAGTCATTTTCAGGGTCGCTGCAATTAGGAGAGAGAGAAGAAAACTCTTTAGCATGATGCTCTTGCAAGTTTAGAGTGGTTTTTAATTTATCTAAACTGGATGGCTCCCACTGTTTCTCGAATCCTTCCTCAAACCATAAAAGAAGAATTATCCAGGACTATTCTCACTGTACAATACTTTCTTAACCGTTCAGCCAGGCTGGTGTCGGTACTTCGAGGGAGGTTTTCCAACGCTTTCGCGAAATTCCTTAATTAAATAACCTCTTTTCTCTGGGGGCGTAACCCTGCTGACACCTTTCTTGACACCTACTTGGTTTATAGCATTGATCGTTAAGTGACGAATATCCTGATGAGTAGCATATACTCACAGTAGGATCAGGATCCAAATATCATCGTATGATAATGTTGAAGGAATCCTACAAACATTCATCAAACTCCAAATGGTATGCAACTCTTTGCAAATTTCAGTTTCATTAGAAATTCCCGATATTAGTTTTTGCCCCATGCTCTTATGACCTTGGCTTTGGTCAAAATGTCATAAGTCACATGTTAAGTTCTACCCGTCATTATCTTGTCAATTTGAACCCATCCGTACATACCCCTGACTTTGGTCAAATGATAATACGACTGTCCTAAACCAACTCATCTATCTATGCAACAAATGAATACCCAGCAGCTACCAAACACTATGCCTTGACTTTGGCCAAAATGCATAGCTTGAATACTACTGAATACCCAAATGAAATGACGAAGGGCTACGAATGGTTTTGGCGAAACCGTGAACGTAGTGAACTTGATATGACTGAAGGAACCTGATAGCTTTTAAAAGGAGTGGTTAAAGCTCCGCAATTTAAAAATATCAACTGTTTTAAAATAACCGATTGGTTTCTTTTAAATTGTTCCAACGATTCAACTTTTTGGTTTATTTTCTTTGCATTATAAATAATGCGTCCCATCATTAACCTATCATTGCAGAAAACAACGAAAATACAACGTCCTCTTATGCCATCCGCATTCGCCACGGGGTCCCGTCATCACCCGTTAGGTTACTTAACTAACGGCAGAGCGAGGGCTGGGCTAGCGCGGGTGTAAAACATAAGTGATGTCTAAATAGCTATCATATATAGATATTGTACATTCGTCAGACGCAATAATAGGCATTCCAGATCTCATATGAACTTTATAGGATTTGCAAGCAATCCGTGTTTGTTTAGAGCCCGCAACAAAAGACGGATTACACAGTTGTGATGAATAGCCATTACCCCAACCTAGACCCCTACGGGTACGGCAAACTACCCGTCAAATACCCGAAGTGAAGCGGTCTTCCTTAACAAAGTGAGGAGGCCAGTAAACACTTCAAAGTACCCGGTAGTTTGTGCACCCTATCTTGGGTCTATCCTAGGAGCAAAAAACAGTAAAATGAAATAATACAACGGTGGCTACAACCGCAACTTGGATGCGCCCCGCAAAATAATATTACAACATATTACAATTACATTGAATGAATGAATATAACAAACCATCTCAAACCCCGGCTAATCATCACAACAGTCCAATACAGTTCACAACCACAAACAGTAAAAACCATTACAGAAATGTGCAACCCCCTGCCAACCGACATACTAGCAGTTAGGGGAAGTTTACGAACATATTATACAAACAAAGATATAATCATATTAGCAAACATCGTAAAATTTCGATCGAGCAAACACTTTAGATTCTACTCCCAAAACTTCTCTGTGCACCTGAGACTTGAGCAGAAAATAAAATATCCCAGAAACATCACTATAAACACGGGAGAGTAACTGAAGGAATTTGGGCTGACTCGGCCCCAACTCGGCCGCGGATCCGCGGTGGATCGCATGGATCCGCCGCGGTTGCGCGGTGAGTTGGCCGAGTTAGGAGTCCAAATTTCTTCAGTAGCCCTATTATTCTATGCATGTTAATCTGAAGGTCCCTGAAAAATTTTTAGGGCCTGTTTTAAATTCGACAGAAACTGTGTTAACACGATGATCTTTCCGGTTCTTTTTGCGTTCGAAATACTTACGACTTTGCTAATGAGTTAATTATTGTTTAGCGAGGCTTTAATACCACTGTAAGTCGATGTACAACACCCCACGACTTGCGGGGAGGCGGAATAATGAAAAACGATCCTGTTTTAGGCGTAAATATCGACTAACCGAGAATCTTTACATAAACAATAACTAACAAGAAACCATAGAAGAGTTAACTACTATGATAAGTGATTATACCTAAAGAACCGAGTCCTTCGTCTTATCGTTCTCCACGTCCTCTCCGGCCTTCTCTATGTAGTAGAAGATCCACCCGAGAGCTTTACTACAAGCTTCACCTCTAACTTGAGGTAACTAGGTTTCTTAAATCGGTAATCTAAGTAACCTAGGTGATATAGAGAATGGTTAAGTATTAAGTAGTCTACTCTAATCCTTGGTCTCAACACATGAGAGAGGAGGATTAGGGTTTGAAGAGAGAGGGAGCTTGAGGAGAGAGAGAAAGTGAGCAAGAGAATGAGATGAGATAATAAGCTATCATAATATATATCAAGCATTATGATTTATCCAACAAAAGAAAATGAAGGATTAATCATCATGCTTAATAAATACAAGAGGGTGATTCATCTCCATGAGTCATTAAGCATTTATGATGCATTAATGACATGGATGAATCACTCAAATGACTCACTAATCTCATTTAATGCATATGCCACCTTAACCCACAAGTCACCATCTTCTAGAAGCTTCTCGCGCAATTACGAGAACGCCCCTCCTATCCGTGGAAACACGGAAAAACTTTAGACCGTATAGATCCAATAACCGGATACTAGAAACTGGCTTAAACCAAAGCCGGCGTAAAAACTGTCTGGATGTCGTACGTGCGTAAACACACGTATGCGTCTGAACCCTTGTCGTAAAACCATACGACCTCTATATCGTTTCGCCTGGAGTAGGGAAACTCTCTGTGTGGGACTCTAGAGACTCGACTACTACGCTGGCAGTGGGTTTAACCATAGACCGCAAGCGGCACTAGCTGTACGTAACGGTCCGCTGGTAGATGTCGATAAGAAGGCCGATGAGGAAACCCATCCGAACTCCTACTGAGTCTGATGTGACAATCTCCGTACAGTCCGGTCTGTTCGTCTAAGACTATCGCATATCGGGCCTAGGGGGCGGCAAGTGTCAGTCCCCTAATAGCGGTATAAGTCGTGTCGGAGTGAAGCTCATTACACCCTGAGAAACTACTGGAACCTACCAGCAAATCTCGATTGCCCTGGCCAGGGACTTTGCGTAATGGCTGTCTGACACAGCGCGATATCAACCCCCAATACCGGGAGAGACGAATCCTGTCTAACCGCCACTGCCTCCAAGTGCTCGGGACTGCACCCAACTGCTACCTATTTGCACGACTCCTTTGAGCCGTGGTAGGGTAGCAATCTAAGAACAGTGGGACACACTCGAGGCGAAGTAGCAGTGTCAAGTCTGCGGACTATGCTGTACTCATGTCACCTGGGAACTGTTCACTGACGACTGGTATAAAACTGTCACGACCCGAAAGAGCACGTGACTGGCCCTTGAACCATATGAAGTCTATAGGACTCCATCTGATCCAAGTAAGCCAAAAGCCCAGAAATCTAAAACCATTTTAAGAGTAAATAAAGAAAACTAGTTTAAAGAAGTGAAGAAAAACATGTTTGAAGTCAAGGTTTTTAAATAACTAAGCCGAATATGTATTTTAAAAATTTACGGTCTTTTCTAAAAATTTCGGCAGAGTTTCATTTGTAAATACTGGCCCCGAACGGGGTACAACAAGAACAATATATAGATGCAATGAAAATGGCATCCCCAAGCGGGAGCTAGCTCTTCGTCAATCGACGGTCACAACCACACAAACAATATAATATACAACGCCGAATGGCGAGGGTCAAATCCAAAGAAACTCATTAAGCATTAAAACCGCAATACTGCTAAGCGCGACTCTAAGGTCGAAATAATACATCACTAATGTCTAAGTTTGAAACAATATACAAGTTTTGGTTGATGGAATTCTAGATACAAAGGAATAATACAAGTACAATGGTGGTTCTTGAAGCAAAAGAACCCACTTACCAAATGCAATTCACCCGCAAAGAAGTAGTGTGCCAGAAATGCCGCTATGGAACCTGTACGGCAAAACCTGCAAGAACTGCGGTACAACGGGGGTGAGTTGCCAACTCGTGAATAGAGAATATCTACAAGCAGAAACCGAATGCATGATATAATCCTATGTCAATACAATCAGATAAAAACCTCAAAGGATAAGCCTGAAGCATGATAAGGTGGCAATGTAACATCTAAACATGTAGGTAGTGCCAAATACTCGTGTCAGTGCCTCACGTAATAACATGTCATAAACATAAGGTATGCCTGCATGAAGTAAATATGATGAAGTATAAAAATGAATATCAATACACATATATTAGCGTCCCATTCCACTAATATTGGTGTAAGGGTATATATAACAGCGCCCTCATACCCTGTTATATATACAAATGAAGTATGATCAATGTAATACTAGTCTGTATAAATGTGGATCCCGTCGACCTGTCACCCAAATGGCAATATGCATCATGCATGTAAATGTGAGGATATAATCAAAATCATGGAAACATCATGAAACCTGTGCCTAGCATCGGCACGTAAATCCTCGTCCATATGGGGCTCCGTCTGCGGTATCGGCCCTCGGCCCCGGCAGCACGGGTCAACCCATGTCCCTCTATCTGTTAGTGTTTATGCCGTAGAAGGCCATTACTGTATCATACTAGTTTGTATATTACTTAATGGAAGCTTGGGATATTCACATGTATATAACAGTCTTGCTAAACATGGTAGTATGCTACTTGGTTTTTCTATCTTCATATGTGAGTGTACGTATTGATAGAGCTCTTAGGATCTTGCTTGTCTACCAGCGTTGTGATGGCAATCACACTAGTGGGGGCTGGGTAGTCTACAAGCACATACTTATTCAGGTCCCTGGTCGTTGGATTATCGAGACAGAGCATCGATACTCCGGAGTAGACTAGTGTGTACGCTTCTCATCCCAGTTGGGGAGATGGTCTGTCCCACAGCCGTCAGTACGTCGTACTGGAGATAGTATGCAGGTGCTCGTTAGGTTACGGGTATACCGGACAGGACTCATAAGGAACTGTTGGTTGGTTTTATACCAGTCGTCAGTGAACAGTTCCCAGGTGACATGAGTACAGCATAGTCCGCAGACTTGACACTGCTACTTCGCCTCGAGTGTGTCCCACTGTTCTTAGATTGCTACCCTACCACGGCTCAAAGGAGTCATGCAAACAGGTAGCAGTTGGGTGCAGTCCCGAGAACTTGGAGGCAGTGGCGGTTAGACAGGATTCGTCTCTCCCGGTATTGGGAGTTGATATCGCGCTGTGTCAGAGAGCCATTACGCAAAGTCCCTGGCCAGGGCAAGCGAGATTTGCTGGTAGGTTCCAGTAGTTTCTCAGGGTGTAATGGGCTTCGCTCCGACACGACTTATACCGCTATTAGGGGACTGACGCTTGCCGCCCCCCTAGGCCCGATATGCGATAGTCTAAGACGAACGGACCGGACCGTATGGAGATTGTCAGAGCAGGCTCAGTAGAAGTTCGGATGGGTTTCCTCATCGGCCTTCTTATCGACAACTACCTGGGGACCGTTACGTACAGCTAGTGACGCTTGCGGTCTGTGGTTAAACCCACTGCCAGCGTAGTAGTCGAGTCTCTAGAGTCCCACACAGAGAGTTTCCTACTCCAGGCGAAACGATATAGAGGTCGTATGGTTTTACGACAAAGGGTTCGGACGCATACGTGTGTTTACGCACGTACGACTTTCGGACAGTTTTTACCAGTCGGCTTTGGTTTAAGCCAGTTACTGGTATCCGGTTATTGGATTTATATAGTCTAAAGTTTTTCCGTATTTTTGCGGATTGGAGGGGCGTTCTCGTAATTGTGCGAGAAACTTCTAGAAGATGGTGACTAAGGAGATTTAGGTGTCATATGCATTGAATGAGTTTAGTGAGTCATGAGAGTGATTCATCCATATCATTAATGCACAATAAATGATTAATGAGTCATGGTTATGAATCACCATTAGATATTTATGAAACTTGATTATTCATCATTTGTTTTTCTTTTATTGATGAATTTTAAAGTTTCATATATATTATGATAACTTACTATTCTCACTTGATAATATCATTTACATTCTCTCTCCTCAAGCTCACTCTCTTCAAACCCTAATCCTCACCTCTCATGTGTTGAGAACAAGGATTAGTTAGACTAAACAATCCATAACCCTCACTCTATCTCATCTATCTTCTTTGATTAGCAATCCAAGAAGGTTAGTTGCCTCAAGTTTAGAGGCTAAACTTGGAGTTTTGCTCTCGGGTGGATCATCTACTACATCGAGAAGGCCGAGGAGGACGAGGAGATCGTAAAGCCGAAGGACTTAGTTCGATAGGTATAATCCCTAAGCATAGTAGTTTAGAACAACTATGTGTTTGGTTAGTTATCGTTTAGCTTCGATTCAAGCGGTTAGTCGATGTTTGTTCACTAAACAAGTTCGTTTTTGAAAATTCCGCCTCCCCACAAGTATTGGGGTGTTGTACATCGACTTACAGTGGTATCAAAGCCTCGCTAAACAATAAATAACTTTTTTGCAAATTTGTATGAATTTCGAACGGAAAAAACGAAACCGGAAAACCCTAAAATATCATGTTTCTGTCGATTTATAAATGAAGTCCAAAAATTTTTCAGGGATGTTCAGAAAGCTTAAAAAGATAGTAGTAGAACACATAAAAAATTTGGTGCCCTGAATCGCCTACGGCGCCGCGGATCCGCGGCGGATAGCACTGATGTTGCCGCGCTTCCGCCGCCGACTTGACAATTCAGGGACCCATTTTTCTTGTGGTGGTTCTCTGTGATATTTGGGATTTTCTGGAATATTTAATTTTTGCTCAGGTTTCAGATTTGCAGAGCAGTATTGGAGCAAAATTAAAAGTGTTTAATCGATCGAAATTATACAGTATTTGCTTGTTGGATTATATCTGTGTTTGTATAATGTGTTCGTAAACCTCCCCTAACTGCTAGTATGTCGGTTGGCAGGGGGTTGCACATTTCTGTAATGGTTTTTACTGTTTGTGGATATGAACTGTGTTGGACTGTTGTGATGTATAGCCGGGGTTATGTGACGGGTTATTATTTAATTCATTTGATGTAAATGTAATTTGTTGTAATATTATTTTGCGGGGCACATCCAGGTTGCGGTTGTAGCCACCGTTGTATTATTTCATTTTACTATTTTTGCTCCTAGGACAGACCCAAGGTGGGGTGCACAAACTGCCGGGCGGGTAGTTTGCCGTACCCGTTGGGGTATTGGGTGGGGTAATGGCTATTCATCACAACTGTGTAATCCGTCTTTTGTTGCAGGCTCGAAACAAACACGGATTACTTGCAAATCCAATAAAGTTCATCTGTGATCTGGAATGCCTATTATTGCGTCTGACGAATGTACAATATCTATATATGATAGCTATTTAGACGTCACTTATGTTTTACACCCGCGCTAGCCCAGCCCCCGCTCTGTCGTTAGTTAAGTAACCTAACGGGTGATGACGGGACCCCGTGGCGAATGCGGATGGCATAAGAGGATGTTGTATTTTCGTTGTTTTCTGCAATGATAGGTTAATGATGGGACGCATTATCTATAATGCAAAGAAAAACAAACCAAAGTTTAAATCGTTGGAACAATTTAAAAGAAACCACTCGGTTAATTTTAAAAACAGATATTTTTAAATGCGGAGCTTTAACCATTCCTTTTAAAAACTATCAGGTTCCTTCGGTTATATCAAGTTCACTACGTTCACGGTTTCGCCAAAACCATTCGTAGCCCTCCGTCATTTCATCTGGGTATTCAGTAGTATTCAAGCTATGTATTTTGACCAACGCCAAGACATAGTGTTTGGTAGCTGCTGGGTATTCATTTGTTGCATAGATAGATGAGTTAGTTTGGGACAGTCGTATGATCATTTTGGCCAACGTCAAGGATATGTACGGATGGGTTCAAATTAACAAGATAATGATGGGTAGAACTTGACATGTGACTTATGATATTTTGACCAACGCCAAGGTCATAAGAGCATGGGGCAAAAATATATATCGGGAATTTCTAAAGAAACTGAAATTTGCAAAGAGATGCATACCATTTGGAGTTTGATGAATGTTGGTAGGATTCCCTCAACATTATCATACGATGATATTTGGATCCCGATCCTACTGTGAGTATATGCTACTTATCAGGATATTCGTCACTTAACGATCAATGCTATAAACCAAGTAGGTGTCCAGAAAAGTGTCAGAGGGGTTACGCCCCCAGAGAAAAGAGGTTATTTAATTAAGGAACTTCGCGAAAGCGTTGGAAAACCTCCCTCGAAGTATCGACACTGGCCTGGCTGAACGGTTAAGCAAGTATTGTACGGTGAGAATAGTCCTGGCTAATTCTTCTTTTATGGTTTGAGGAAGGATTCGAGAAACAGTGGGAGCCATCCAGTTTAGATAAACTAAAAACCACTCTAAACTTGCAAGAGCATCATGCTAAAGAGTTTTCTTCTCTCTCTCCTAATTGCAGCGACCCTGAAAATGACTAGACTTAAGTTACTTTTAGAGAAAAATATACTGACAGGACCAAACTATAAAGATTGGCTGCGGAATGTCAAAATGGCTTTGACCTATGACAAATTGGGGTACATCCTCACCGCTACGGCACCTGCTGTCCCTGGTCCCAAATCCAGCAATGCGGATAAGGAAATCCGCAAAACCTGGGATTTAGATTGCGCGAAAACCAAGTGCATCGTGCTTGCCTCAATGAACAATGAACATCAGAGGAGGCACGAGGATATGACCCTAGATGGCATATTTCTCTATACAAAGGAACTTTATGGAGAGCAATCTCGTATAGCAAGATACGAGACCTCTAAGAACTTGTTTCGAGCGAGGTTGGCTGTCGGGTCATCGGTAGGAGAACATGTCCTAAAGATGATCGGCTATATTGAAGTGCTCGCAGACCTTGGGACGACTTTGGATAATGAGCTATATACAGACCTTATTCTCCAGTCCCTTCCTCCCACCTACGCCCAGTTTATCCTGAACTTCAACCTTCAAGGAAAAGAAGTTGAACTTCCGGAACTCCTGAACATGTTAAGGAGTGCAGAGGGCACCTTGCAGAAGGCAAGGGAAACACCCGCTATGTTTGTTGGCGGTGCATCTTCTTCCGTGTCCAAGGCTAGGGCCAAAGGAAGGAAGAAGAAGGCCGTCCCCAGACCTAGAGGAGGTGTTAGTAAGGTGGGAGGGAAGGGAAAGAAAAAGTTTGCGGTACCGGTAGTGGGCCAGGATGAGTGCTTCCATTGTCACAGGAAAGGGCACTGGAAGAAGGATTGCAAGGCGTGGAACGCCCAGAACCAGGAACCGAAGCAAGCAGTGGCTTCGACTTCAGGTGTGTTTGTAATTGAGAATTGTCTGTCGATCAACTCTACTTCCTGGGTATTGGATACCGGATCAGGATCTCATATTTACAATTCATTGCAGGAACTGAGAAACCGTAGAGTGCTGAAGGAAGGTGATATGACCCTAAAGGTTGCTAACGGAGCTAGCGTAGGAGCTGCGTCCGTCGGGGATTATCACCTAGGATTGACGAGTGGACACATTTTGGTTTTACATAACTGTTATTTTGTACCAAGCTTAACGTGTAATATCATATCAGTTTCCTTGTTATCAAATAAAGGTTATGATTTCACGTTTGTAAGAGATGTTGTAAACATCCACCTTAATCATGGTTTGATTGGGTCAGGTACACTAAATAACGGTATATATGTTTTAAACCAACTCCAAATTTTCAATGTCCAGAACACACTAAAAAGAAAGTCTCCAGATTTAAATAAAGCTTTCTTATGGCATTGTAGACTGGGTCACATCAATGAGAGAAGGTTGACTAAGTTGCATAGAGAAGGATATTTGGACTCGTTCGAATATCAAACTTATGACACTTGTCAATCCTGTCTCAAAGGAAAGATGACAAAGACTCCATTTACTGGACAAGGAGTAAGAGCGAGCGAGCTCTTAGGACTCATACACAGCGATGTATGCGGTCCAATGTCTACACATGCAAGAGGTGGTTTTTCCTATTTCATTACTTTCACGGATGATCACTCAAGATACGGATTCATTTATCTGATGAAACATAAATCCGAGGCTTTTGAGAAATTCCGAGAGTATAAGAATGAAGTAGAAAACCAAACCGGCAAAAGTATCAAGACACTTAGATCTGATCGAGGTGGTGAATACTTGAGTGCCGAGTTCCTTGGTTACCTAAAAGAGAAAGGAATTCTCTCTCAGCTTACTCCTCCATACACTCCACAGCATAACGGTGTATCGGAGAGACGGAATCGAACCCTATTAGATATGGTACGATCCATGATGAGTAATGCTGAGTTACCGCGATCTTTCTGGGGTTATGCGCTAGAATCAGCGGCATATCTTTTGAACAGGGCTCCTACCAAGACTGTGCCTACCACTCCATATCAGATATGGACTGAGAAGAAACCCCATCTTCAACATATGAAGATTTGGGGATGTCCAGCTTTTGTTAAAAAGCAGCATGTGGACAAGCTCGAGGCACGATCAGTAAAATGTATGTTTGTGGGATATCCAAAGAACTCCAAGGGATATTATTTCTATTACGCAGAGGAACAAAAGGTTTTTGTTTCTCGTAATGCCTATTTTCTGGAATATCAGTTTTTAGAAAAGGAAATAAGTGGGAGCGAAATAGAACTGGAAGAAATTCCAGAACCACAAACTGCTACTGAAAGTTTGGTAGAACCGATAGTTCAAGAAGAACAGGACATTCCCGCACCCCTCCGCAGGAGTAGTAGGCCGTCTCATCCGCTTGAGAGATACTACGGTTTTCTCATAGATGGGGATAGAGAGGATTGCATCATAGATGATGATGAACCTACTGACTTCCAGCAAGCCATCCAGAGCGGCGACTCGGTACGATGGCTAGATGCAATGCGGACCGAAATGGAGTCCATGTACACCAACAAAGTATGGACTTTGGACTTTGCTCCAGATGGGGTAAAACCCATAGGATGCAAATGGATCTTCAAGAAAAGATTGGTGTAGATGGACAGGTGGAAACCTATAAGGCTAGACTTGTTGCAAAGGGTTTTCGTCAAAGACCTGGTTTGGCCTATGACGAAACTTTTTCTCCAGTGGCTATGCTCAAATCCATTCGGGTCCTTCTTGCTATTGCTGCCTTCCATGATTATGAAATCTGGCAGATGGACGTAAAGACGTCTTTTCTGAATGGAAATTTAGAAGAGAGCGTCTATATGGATCAGCCAGAGGGTTTCAATCAGAGTGGGAGCAGCGGGAAAGTATGCAAGCTGCTTAAGTCCATTTATGGACTAAAGCAGGCATCGCGGAGTTGGAACATCTGTTTTGATGAGACAGTCAAAGATTATGACTTTATCAAAAATCCAGATGAACCGTGCATAAATAGTAAATTTGTAGCCAGAAGTATCGTATTCCTCGTCTTGTACGTGGATGACATTCTATTAATAGGAAATGACATTCCTATGCTACAATCTGTCAAAGGATTCTTGTCACACAGGTTCTCCATGAAAGACCTGGGTGATGCCTCTTACATTCTGGGGATCCGGATCTATCGTGATAGATCCAAGAGGATGTTGGGACTTTCGCAGTCCAGGTATATCGACACTGTACTGAAAAGATTCAGTATGGAAGATTCTAAGCGCGGAAATCTACCGGCTTGTCACGGAATCACCCTCTCCAAAGAGATGTCTCCCAAGACTGATTTGGAAAGGGAACGCATGCCAATTATACCCTACGCTTCTGCGGTAGGCTCTATAATGTATGCGATGTTGTGCACCAGACCAGATGTAGCTTACGCACTGAGCGTGGTAAGCCGGTATCAGTCAGACCCAGGGGAGAAGCACTGGATAGCAGTAAAGAACATTCTCAAGTACCTGAGAAGGACTAAGGAGATGCTCTTGGTTTACGGCGGAAAAGACCTTAGGTTGGAGGCCTTTGCTGATTCCGGCTTCCAGAGTGATAAGGACGATTCCAAGTCCATGTCGGGTTATGTCTTTACCCTCAATGGAGGGGCGGTGTGCTGGAAGAGCTCCAAGCAGGACACCGTTGCTGACTCGACGATGGAAGCGGAGTATATAGCTGCTTGCGATGCCGCAAAAGAAGCAGTCTGGATGAAGAAGTTCCTAACAGAACTTCAGGTGGTTCCTACCATAGTTGATCGAATACCTCTGTATTGCGACAAAAACGGAGCTATAGATTTAGCGAAGGAACCAAGGTCCCATCAGAAATCCAGACACATCTTAAGGCGGTATCACCTGATCAGGGAGATCATTGATCGTCAGGAGATCGAGGTTCGGAGAGTTGCTTCTGAAGAGAACATTGCTGATCCATTCACGAAGGCCCTACCCCAGATTCAGTTCGAGAGGCTACTCGAGATCATTGGTCTACGATACGCCAGTACATGGCCCTAGTGCAAGTGGAAGATTGTTAGTGTTTATGCCCTAGAAGGCCATTACTGTATCATACTAGTTTGTATATTACTTAATGGAAGCTTGGGATATTCACATGTATATAACAGTCTTGCTAAACATGGTAGTATGCTACTTGGTTTTTCTATCTTAATATGTGAGTGTACGTATTGATAGAGCTCTTAGGATCTTGCTTGTCTACCAGCGTTGTGATGGCAGTCACACTAGTGGGGGCTGGGTAGTCTACAAGCACATCCTTATTCAGGTCCCTGGTCGTTGGATTATCGAGACAGAGCATCGATACTCCGGAGTAGACTAGTGTGTATGCTTCTCATCCCAGTTGGGGAGATGGTCTGTCCCACAGCCGTCAGTACGTCGTACTGGAGATAGTATGCAGGTGCTCGTTAGGTTACGGGTACACCGGACAGGACTCACAGGGAACTGTTGGTTGGTTTTATACCAGTCGTCAGTGAACAGTTCCCAGGTGACATGAGTACAGCATAGTCTGCAGACTTGACACTGCTACTTCGCCTCGAGTGTGTCCCACTGTTCTTAGATTGCTACCCTACCACGGCTCAAAGGAGTCGTGCAAACAGGTAGCAGTTGGGTGCAGTCCCGAGCACTTGGAGGCAGTGGCGGTTAGACAGGATTCGTCTCTCCCGGTATTGGGAGTTGATATCGCGCTGTGTCAGAGAGCCATTACGCAAAGTCCCTGGCCAGGGCAAGCAAGATTTGCTGGTAGGTTCCAGTAGTTTCTCAGGGTGTGATGGGCTTCGCTCCGACACGACTTATACCGCTATTAGGGGACTGACGCTTGCCGCCGCCCTAGGCCCGATATGCGATAGTCTAAGACGAACGGACCGGACTGTATGGAGATTGTCACAGCAGGCTCAGTAGGAGTTCGGATGGGTTTCCTCATCGGCCTTCTTATCGATAACTACCTGGGGACCGTTACGTATAGCTAGTGCCGCTTGCGGTCTGTGGTTAAACCCACTGCCAGCGTAGTAGTCGAGTCTCTAGAGTCCCACACAGAGAGTTTCCTACTCCAGGCGAAACGATATAGAGGTCGTATGGTTTTACGACAAAGGGTTCGGACGCATACGTGTGTTTACGCACGTACGACTTTCGGACAGTTTTTACCAGTCGGCTTTGGTTTAAGCCAGTTACTGGTATCCGGTTATTGGATTTATATAGTCAAAAGTTTTTCCGTATTTTTGCGGATTGGAGGGGCGTTCTCGTAATTGTGCGAGAAGCTTCTAGAAGATGGTGACTAAGGAGGTTTAGGTGTCATATGTATTGAATGAGTTTAGTGAGTCATGAGAGTGATTCATCCATATCATTAATGCACAATAAATGATTAATGAGTCATGGTTATGAATCACCATTAGATATTTATGAAACTTGATTATTCATCATTTGTTTTTCTTTTATTGATGAATTTTAAAGTTTCATATATATTATGATAACTTACTATTCTCACTTGATAATATCATTCACATTCTCTCTCCTCAAGCTCACTCTCTTCAAACCCTAATCCTCACCTCTCATGTGTTGAGAACAAGGATTAGTTAGACTAAACAATCCATAACCCTCACTCTATCTCATCTATCTTCTTTGATTAGCAATCCAAGAAGGTTAGTTGCCTTAAGTTTAGAGGCTAAGCTTGGAGTTTTGCTCTCGGGTGGATCATCTACTACATCGAGAAGGCCGAGGAGGACGAGGAGATCGTAAAGCCGAAGGACTTGGTTCGATAGGTATAATCCCTAAGCATAGTAGTTTAGAACAACTATGTGTTTGGTTTGTTATCGTTTAGCTTCGATTCAAGCGGTTAGTCGATGTTTGTTCACTAAACAAGTTCGTTTTTGAAAATTCCGCCTCCCCACAAGTATTGGGGTGTTGTACATCGACTTACACTATCGACTCTACTCGGTATCCTCCGAATAACCGCCAGGTCCAACCAATTACCGGTAGGTACTCGCCACCCAGCTAGGCTCATCGTCTACTCCATGAAAAACATTTCTTGCCCCGGGGAACCATACCGGGTCCACCATTTACCCGCAATCGGCCTCATCCGCCTCCTCGAGTCGGGTTTCACATGTCGCTCTCAGCACCGAGAAAACACATGGTGGACGCACTGAAATATCATATCAAGGGTAACCGGGTTTTTAAAACAATTACATATTCTCTTTGAAATACCCACGGTTCCCAAATCCCGAAATATCATGGAAACAACATATCTCAATACGTATAATCAGAAAGCATGATGTATGCGACATGTAAAAGGAATGTAAGCATAACAGTATATCATGCAACATAGAATAGTGTTATGCACATACAAGGTCATATCCAGATGCAATAATACTACTGTGTAGTGACATGGAAATTATCGATGATGAAGTGTGTGAGCCGGCAAGCAAGTGTACGTGGAACATATTCATCATCGATAATGGTGCCGGTGTCCTAACAGCATGATTGCAATATAGAAATAAACACATGCAATGCGATGCGGAATCGAATAATCAATGCAGCAGTGAAGAATCTACACCAATATGTACATGTCATGCAGTGGTGCCATTTGAAATAAGACGAATCGGGGTTTTTAGTAAAATAAGGGTTGTGGTGTTTTTAAGAATAGATACGTCTTTTGAAAATACCCGTATTATCCCTTTACTTGTCCTTAAGATACTCCCGATTAGTTAGTTTTGAAATAGGTATGACTTGGGTCTGGTCTAACATCTACTAAGCTAAGTTCATCAGAAGGTGTATGGAAACCACCTAAATCTGAGTCGATATATATATAATAGTCGGTGATCCCGTCTCGATAGTATCGCGTACGATACAGTATACCATCTGACATCCTCGATTCATGAGTGCGAATCTATCATCAATATAAAGCCCGTACGGTAAATCGTCGTACGGCATCCCAATAGCTGGGCACGGGTCGATATCACAATCAACTCATCAATTATTTGGTATCCTCATCATTATATCACACAATCTGGGGTACTGATCTAAGTCTAGTACAACTGATACCATCAATATGACTGCGTGTGTAAACACACGTCCAAAGGCCCGCTAGAGATCACATGTCGTATCCCAAATACAAATCATATCAAATCACCGATCTCACGGCACAAAACCCAATATCATCGACTCATCTCCAAAGTCATTCACTATCCATCACTATCAAAGTATAAGTATAGCGAATCAACATGTGTGTGCGTGTGGGAGTAAACCTATCCTAGGGTTCGCAACTAGGAAATATTCTACTTTACTTCTAACCCTATCACATGATATCACATCTCAAATAATCCACTACACTATACTATCATTAATAATATATACATATAAGGTATACCAACCACGGACTGCGGGGGTGCTATACGCCATCCACCCGACTTCCCCCGTAGATATAATCTACTCACCTTACGTCTTTATCTGTCGACGTCGCCATGGGTTTACTTGTCATCCCGAAGTCTTCATGGGGTACCTACACATTAACGTATCGCAAATGCGTATCAAAACCAAATCAAAGCTAAAACGACACACGAAAGCCAAAACGATACGCTATGGGGCCTATAGGTTAGAACCTATGGGTACGCCTCCAAAACCATCAACAACCCTCGATATCGTCGTTTAAACGCGAAGTAGTCGAGGTAAAACACCATAAGAAAATTCAGAATTAGAAATACGGAATACGGAAACACGAATCCAAAACAGCAACTAAGGAAATAGGCTCCAGATTTCACCCTAGGTCAAATTAGACAAATCTATATTTGCTAGGGGTCAAGTTTACTGGAGAAAGGGCCCTGCACCAAAAACGAGGCAACACCCTCCTGCTCTGGCCGTAAATTGCGGCCAGAAGGGTTAAATCTACGGCCGGGAAAGGGAAGTAGGGGCTAGGGTTCCGGGGTTAGCTTCCTTGATGCCTACACATATCACTGTCAACTCAATTTTATTTTAGGGGTCTCGGGGTGATAGCAGATTCCCAAATACGATCACAGATTCACAGTTTGTCTCCGACATCGTCTCGTAAATCCATATTCTGTGTTCTAGTCTCTAGTTTGATCCAAAATAACATCACACCAGGGGTTCTAAGGTCACAAAAAGCTTAAATTTCACTTTGGTTTCAGATCAAACCCTAAACCCTAACTTGATGTTTCACAAATCCACCAAACGACACCATATCGACATGAAACTAGAATTGATGCACAAGAAATGAAATACTACTCTAATAGGTCCAGAATTTACTTCCTTTGGCAACTCAAGAAAATTCTTGAGTTGCTCAAGGTCCTCCAAATCCAATTTTGCTAGGTTCAATGTGTAGCTAGTGAGCTCGGGAACACTTTTTGTGAAGTGGGAATGGGGTTTTGGTGAGAGAAATGAAAGGGATCTATGGAGTGAAGGGGAGGGAGATGAGGGAGGAGCGGGAGCAGGAGCAGCTCAAGGAGAGGGGAGAGAGAAATGGGTGTGAGGAAATGATGGGAGTATGGTTCAAAAAGTGGGGGTTGACTTGGTCTCTCTCTCTCTCATCATGAGACCTTTATCTTTTCTTTTCTTTTCTTTTCCTTCTCCCACCATGGTGAACCCTAAGCAACCATGTACCCAAAACATGTAACAAGTGTAACAAGTGTGGAAAATGATATGTGCACATTTTTGCACAAAAATGCCAAAAATCCGATTAGCGATTTTTAATCGCGATTAGCACTAAATTAGCATATAACTAATCATAAAAACTTAAAAATGGAATAACTCCATAAAATACCCTATTTTAGAATTTTCCATAATTTTTCCCCATTTATTTGTATTTAATTATACCAGAATATTAAAATATTCATTAAAATAATATTAAATTATAAAAATTCCCAAAAATAATATTTTATTATTTTGAAACGTTACAAAAACCAACCAACAGTTCCCTGTGAGTCCTGTCCGGTGTACCCGTAACCCAACGAGCACCTGCATACTATCTCCAGTACGACGTACTGACGGCTGTGGGACAGACCATCTCCCCAACTGGGATGAGAAGTGTACACACTTGTCTACTCAGGAGTATCGATGCCCTGTCTCGATAATCCTACGACTAGGAACCTGAATAAGGATGTTCTTGTAGACTATCCAGCCCCCACTAGTGTGACTGCCATCACAACGCTGGTAGTCAAGCAAAATCCTAAGAGCTCTATCAATACGTATACTCACATATTAAAATAGAAAAACCAAGTAGCATACTACCATGTTTAGCTTGACTGTTATATACATGTGAATATCCCAAGCTTCTATTAAGTAATATACAAACTAGTATGATACAATAATGGCCCCTAGGGCATATACACTAACAATTTTAAAACAACATGTTTTTTCCAAAAATTTCGCTAAAGTTTCCTTTGTAAATACTGGCCCCAAACGGGTACAAACAAGCATAATATAATGGAATCCCAAAGCGGGAGCTAGCTCTTCGCCAATTGGCGGTCACAACCACGCAGCAATATAATATACATTGCCGAAAGACGAGGATCAAAACTCGGAAGAAAACTGAAGGAAAACCATAATAATACAAGCGCGACTCTAAGGTCGAAAGAATATACACTGGTCTTCTAAGTCTATAAATATACAAGTCTGGTTGATGGAGTTTACTAGATACAACGATGTAAATAAAATACAAGGGTGGTCACGATGCGAGTGAACCCACCTACCAAAGCAATCGCCCGGAAGTAATCAATGTGCCAGCAAAGCCGCCAAGGAAACATGTACGGCAAAACCTGTAAGAAACTGTGGCACAACGGGGGTGAGTTGCCAACTCGTGAGTAGAAAACATCACCGAGCAGAAATCGTATGTATGACTCAATCATAGGTCATAGTATCAGTAATATCCTCAAATAAAATGGCCTGAAGCATTATAAAATGGCAAGGGTAAACATCTACACATAAGTAAAATATCAAGTGCTCGTGTCAGTGGCTCAGGTAGCAACATATCATATATATGATGTATGAATGTCTGGAAATAGAATACATCTAAATGAGAAAACTGTTTTCTTATCTCAGTGAGATTTATGTATAAAAATAGCAATATCATCAATTAAATCAACATAAAATCAGTGTCTAGCATCGACACAAATATATATATCTCTCTTTCTCAATATCTCAGGCTCCGGCAATCCGGACTGGCCTATATCCTCAAATCTCAATATCTAGGGCTCCGGCTATCCGGACCAGCCCATACTCCGATCGGTATCCTCTGGATATCCGTCGAGTCACAATAAAATCACCGGTCCGTAGTGCTCCCCTGCCAGGCTCAACGCCATCATCTGCGACTTGCCCCGGGGTACCGCACCGGGTCCACCATGCACCCACAGACGGTTTCTCCTCCTTCTCGAATCGGGTGTATGATATCGCTCAAGAGCCGAGAAAACTCATGGTGGACATATCTCAAATTATATCATGAGAAAACCGCACTTTTTATCTTTTGAAATAAAATGAGTTTATAAAGTCTTGTGGTTTCTCCAAATCCCTAAATCACATGGAAAATCCGAATCCCATAATCAAAAGTCAATAAACAGTGAATACTGGCATAAAGCCTCATAATGTTGCATGACAAATGAAAATACATATGCATGAAATATCACAGTAATAAATGCAATGTCTAAGATATCATATAAAAGCAAGCTCACTAGTACCATATCGAAACTATCAGCTAACATTTTATACTAATGAAGTAGTATTTTCTAATGTGTACGTGACATGGCAATTACCGATGATGATGTGTGTGAGCCGGAAATCAAGTGTTCGTAGACATACACATCATCGGTAATGGTGCTGGTGTCCTAATAACATGGGTTCAATATAACCGTAAAACACATTTAAACATGCAATGCGATGCGAAAAGCTAGAATATGCGGAAAATGAATAATAAACGCAATAATAAAGAATCTACATTACTATATATGAGTCATACAGTTTTGCCATTTGAAATAACATGAATCGTGTGTTTAGAAAATAGGGCTACAGTGTTTTTAAGAAAAGGTACGTCCTTTTAAATATCCGTAGTATCCCTTGTCCTGTCTTTAAAATACTTATGATTCGTTAGTTTTGGAAATAGGTATGACTCGAGTCCACTCTAACATCTACTAAGTAAACTACATGTCTAATCGAAAGGGTAAGGGAAACCACCTAAATCTGAGTCGATATATATATATATAGTAGTCGGTGATCCCGCCTCAATAGTATCACATACGATACAATATATATAATATGACATCCTCGAGTCAAGAGTGCGGATCAATCATCATAATTATATCAAGTATGGTAAATCCATCGTACGGCATCCCAAATCTGGGTACGGGTCAAATATCTCATATATCTCATTATTCATCTGGTATCCTTATCATCATATCCTATATTAGTGGTACTGATCTAAAGTCTAGTACATAATGATACCATATACATATAAGTATGCGTGTGCATGAAAACACATCGCCTAAATGTAAGTCCAAGTTACCTCTCCCGGTTCTTTCGGGGTTGCGGAAATGGTGAAAAATGATTTTTAGGGTTTATGGTAACATGGACTAGAAAACCAGGATCTTTGCTAAACAACACACTAGCAACAACTACGAGCTTTACCTAGTCGGTTAGGGGGTTATACCTAGTCTTGAACTCCTTCTCTTCTACTCCTTGGAGTGGGTTGGATGGTTCTCCTCGTCGCCTTCTCATGCCGAAGAACGATCCACCCGAGGGCCTCTACCTTGAGCTCCTTCCTAGAACTTGAGGTAACTAAAGTATTAGGTTTGCTAAAACTTCAACCTTAGGATGAGTAGAGATGAGTTTTGGTGTTTTATCTCCATGGCAAATGGTTCTCAACTCATGAGAGATTTTACCTTGAGCTAGAGGAAAAGGGAGAGCAAAGGATGAGAGAGAAGATGCAAGTGAGAATGAATGATTTTTACAACCATGCTCTCATATTTTAGAAAATGATAACAACAATAATAATTAACAATTTGTGATGGTGAGTTGATGAATGACCATTATCATTTCATTCATTAAATGCTTGTGCAAAATATAAGAAGCATCTTTGAAAACAAATGATGATGGTCAACAAGTCCACTTTGGTCAACCGGTCAACTAGGTCAACAAACGCCGCACGAATACTAAATAATACCCGTAAGAAATGACGGAGGGCTACGACTGTTTTTTGGCAAAAAACCATTAACGTAATGAACTTCATATCATTGAAGGAACCGGATAACTTTTTATAAAAATATAGTGGCGAAAATCTTTGCTAAAGAGGTCACTCCGGGTGAAGGGATCTCGGCTCTTTCCTTGTACAATGAGGTGCAGGATATTCAAACTGAATACCACGATGCAAAGCAAAAAGTAATCGACTATAATGAAGTTATTACCCTGACGCAAACTTCTGCCCAAGGGGTCACTCCCGGTGAAGGGATCTCGACCCTTGCCTCGTCGACTGAGGTGCTGGATATTCAAAACCGAATACCACTGTGCAAAACAAAAGAGATCGTCCTTGCAATAACATTTTTTTTTTAAAAATGTTCCAACAACATCAGAATAGGTTTGTTTAGCTTGCATTGATCCGAATCAATGCAGTCTCGTCAATTAATCACACCACAAAAGAACGAAAATATGATGTACGTATATGCCATCCGCATTCGCCACTGGGTCCCGTCATCACCTGTTAGGTTACTTAAATAACGACAGAGCGGGGACTGGCTTAGCGCGGGTGTAAAACATATACAACATCTACTAGTATATATATCAATATATAATAATCGCTCAAGGCATGATAAAATGCAACATCACAGAGAGTAATAAGCATCACAGAACAATACAGATAATCTGGGATCCCCGGGTTTCATAGAGCCGCTACTGAAACCCGACGTTCCCCTGGTCATGTAGATAGCCTGTGCAATGAAATCTTAGACCCCTACGGGTGCAGCAAGTTACCCGCCAAAACCTGAAACGAGGCAGCCCCCTTCAACAACGTGAATGGACCACCCAGCACTTCACGGAATCCGGTAACTTGAGCACCCCTCCTTGGGTCAACATGTATCCCATACGAGTGCGGCGAATAGCCCGCCAATTCAAGAATGAAGTCCCCTCCGTCTTAAAGCCATGAGATGCGGTCTCGTTGCCCTTTAGAACCCGGCTACCCGTGCACCCCTCCGCGGGTAATCCTAGTATAGAAAGTAAAATATATACAACAGATACATCGACCTCAGCCCGGTCGTGCCCCAAAAGAATAATATACAAACAGGCAGTGACGGCAGTCCACATGTCGGACGCTCGCCCCGCAATATCAAATGTACAAATATAACCAAACTGTACTACCATTACATCCAGGCTATCCACCACGACAAATCTGTAACATCACAGCACAGCACAGAACATCAACGTGAATGTCACGTTCGCAAATCCGTCTAAAAGAGCTATAGCAATTAGACAAGATTTACCAATCAAATGGCATTCACGGTCACAGATATAATGTAAATACTGTGAACTAACATATTTAAAATTTTCGATCAACAAAATTTCCCGAAGTGGGCGCCAAGCACAATACCCAGTACTCAAACAAATCTGGGCCTAAAAAACAATACCATAAACATCAATTCCAACTCAGAGACCACTGTAGAAATTTTGGTGCCCTAATGGTACAGTAGTGCGGCGGAACCGCGGCCAAAACAAGGGTCATGCCGCGGTTCCGCGGCGCTACAGTGGGCTTAGGCTACCAATTTTCCGCAGTGGTCTTAGAAAAGCCTGCATGATTTTCCGACGTACTAAAAAAAAATTTTAGACGACAAAAAAATTTCGACAGAAACTGCACAAATTGGAATCGCGGTTTCGGAAATTTCGTTCGATCGAAGTTCTAAACACGTTAGAGCAAGCTAGTAAAGGTTAATCGCGTGGCTCTGATACCATGTAAGTCTACGGTAGCGCCCCGGCCGTCTATCCGAGGCCAAAATGCGGAAATGAAACTTTTTCATGAACTTTAAACCGGCGCTATCGTATACTTTAAATCCGGATCGAACCATTAACCTATAACTAGCAACTAGAGAAAGGGTTAGAAAAGCTATATCGATCGATCCGTGTCCTTCGGTCTTTGGCCACCATCCCAAGCTCCTCGCGGCATCTCTGATCTCGATCTCCTTGTCAGAAAAGGCACCACATCTTCGAGTCTTTTTACGGGCTCCCGCTTCATCCGAAGCTACTCGGGCACGAAGTTCGCTAGCCGACGTGTCTGATCAGTCGAAAATACTGCATCTTTAACACGGCAATTTCCTTATCATTTGCACTCATCTAGAAGTGTTCGGCATTCATATAGAACATATTAGCAAAACAGTCGTAAAATACCAGATTTCATGTGTTATACTCTAAAGCAGGCATTTCATAAGAAATTGACTGTATTTCATAGCATGGCATCATTCCTATATTGCGCAACTTGTGTTTCGAAGTCTGTGCAGGAAATTACAGAAGAATGGTCAAATTTACAAAACAAAGACTGTTTAAAAGATGCCAACTCAAGGATTTGGAATCTGGTAATGATCTAAAAGGCATTCAGAGATTCAACATATCAGAAAAACACCAACATGACATCAGAAATCAACATGTGAAGAATGATACCCTAAGGCAGCCAAGTGGCCGCGGAACCGCGGCCGGAGCCGCCTTGCGCCGCGGTTCTACGGCGGCCATGCCACGTCACCACTCCCTCTCTGCTGCATAACTCCTATCTCAGCTCCTACACCTCAGAAAGATATGTCATTTTCCAGAACACTCTCGAAGATTCTGCCAGATCAGCAAGCCCTTGGGTTCTAAACTAAACATTCCTAGCTTCCACAACAAGCTTCACCCTAACTCCATTAAGAGCCTAGAACCTTCTCCCTAACCTCCTAGCTTAAGGTGGAAGCTAAGCTCCTAACTAACTACTTCTAGAAGCCTCTCCCTATAACAATCTTTTAGAGGGAAATTCAAATTCAAAATTTTAGATCTAGGGTTTTGGAAACCTATAAAAAGGACCCAAGGCTCACTTGAAAAAGGTTGTTCAATAGTTTGTTCCTCAATTCATTTGTTGTTGAGTGTTGTTCTATCACCTCTTCAACCCAACTCTAGCCACCTCCAAACCCTAACACTAATCCAATCAAGAAACTCCAAATTCAAGATCCTTTGAGTTCTAGCAAGCAAGTCTTCAACCAACCTTTAGAAGCGAAGCCGGACTTCAACGGAGCACGAGATCCAAGCCGATCCACGACTCAAGGAGCCGATGCAACGCTAGATTCGACAATCTTGTTCCTTCTCAAATTCTTGTAGCCTTGAGCAATGTGTAACAATTTGTGGAATAAATAAAGGTGAAGATTCTTTAAACTTGCTTATATTTCAATTCGAGCATTATGATTCATCTTAAATTCTTGTGATGATGCTTGAATAAAACTCCTCTCGTGGAGGAATCGAGATGATTGTAGAATGATGATGTTGATGAATCTTTAAACGTTTTCTTAAGTCCTATAACAATTGTAAATTCTTGAAAATTTAATGATCGATGATCTAGATCGATGTGAAATGCGTTCTTGATTCTTTTCGCACGATCTAGAGATCAACGATCAATCATTCGATTTCCTAGAAGCTATCTTGTGAATGCGATTCATCGAAAAGACAAAGGATAGGATGAAGAAACCCTAATTCTTCGCAAGATCCTTAATCCTCGATAAATCGACATCGATTTAGCATCAATTTGTTAATGGATAAGAAACGATAATTTCCAGTCTTCTTCACATCTACGATCTAATCGATTCCTACGAGCTTTACATCAAATCTTGAAACCTAAATCGGTTGGAATTCTATTTTTCTTGATTCTTGATGTTTAGCGCTTTCTTGATTCTTGATTTGATTTAGTTGATTCTTGAAATTCATCGATAAAAATCTTGAATCGTTTTTGCTTTTCTTTTCTATTAAATTTTCAATTCAAACAAAACAAAAATACGAACGAATCGCACAATCCCTGTGGACGATCCGCACTTACTAACGCGCTACATTCGACACCGTTATTTATTGCGGTCAAATATTTTTGGTTGTGATTTCTATATACATTTTCTAAATACCGACACATCCTAAAAAGAATCAATCAAATGGCGCCGTTGCCGGGGATCGCGCGCTAATTCGTTCTTTATTTGAAATTTGAATTGAAAGATTTATTCCATTATAATTTTGTGATCAAAATTCGCACAAACGTGTGTTATGATTTGATTGCGAGGAATTCTGGAAGCTGTGGAGAAAGTGAAATTTTTTTCAGACATTTCCAGAGAGCTCAAAGAGTTAACAACATCTTGCTGTTGAATTTTAGTGCACTGAACAGCAACGACGGCGGCGTTTCCGCGGTATTAGCCACCTAATGCGGCGGTTCCGCGCCTATGTGAAGTGCTCTCTGTACAATTTTGCTCTCAGGTCCTCTACAACTTTCTTATCTTCTCCTCTGTCTGCTCCAAATAACAAATTTCTGCAGGCTTCTTTGCAAAAATCGCAGCGCCGCAAAAAGCAAAATTAAATTGTGCGTGTTTTTGGTTTTGTGGTTGTTTGCATATTAATACGGACATTAAGGGGCATGGCCAAATCCAGATTAGGTGGGGAGTTCATTACCCTTCCTAAGCCCTAAAAATCACGAACTTGCATCAGCATTTACCCTCATTAACTAAAAGAAATCTAGAGATGACTCTAAGGACCTTCGCGCTCACTAAGGACAGAAGAAGGCCGTGGGTAATTCATTGCTTATCCGCGTTTCTCTTGTGGTGTCTAAGGCAAGTGTGTCGAAGGCTAGTGGTTACTTAATTAGGCCCACTACTTACGTAGTGGAGAACCTCCCACTTACCTGGCACTTACCTGGCCACAGGAGAGACAAAGAGGCAGTGGAGGTTTATCCTGCGACTTGTCTTTTGGCAGTTAGGAGCGGTCTTGAGTTTTGACCTAGGTGACCCCTAGAATTAGGGTTTTGCTTGTTGCATTTGTTGTGATCGCATCATTTTTTTGCAAAAATCCGTATAATTTTTCAAAACAAACACCGCATTCATTCATTTCCCCTAATTATAAGTTACGCTGCCACTTGTACTAACCCCTTTTAGTGCAAGATAGGCTAGACATGGGATTCTAGTGCCCGTTTAGTCCACGTACCCCTGATCGACTCCAAAGTCGGTATTTCTCCATTTACTTCTTCTTTACCCACCACCACACCGACATCGATGGATCCGTCTCCATCGAACTTCTTTACCACTAATCTGCCGCCGTCCGTTGATGCGCAGAATCTACCCCGCATCTCTCTCCAAGAGAGGTGCTATCCTTTGCGAGGTCCTCTTTCGACCTGCTTATCCATTCCACCAGCCAATGAGGATAATTTTGAGATTAAGCCCCAATACATCAACCTTTTACCCAAATTCCACGGACTCGAGACTGAAGACGCTTAAGTTTTCTTCACCAAATTTGAAAACGTATGCGCAATGATGGGTACGTCACAACTTTCTGTGGATGCTATGCGTCTACGTCTTCTTCCATTTACTTTGTGCGATATAGCCGAGAAGTGGCTATATAACACTACCCCACATTCCATTATGAATTGGGAAGAATTCGTTGCGGCATTCCTTAAGAAATTCTACCCTATGCAAAAGACAGCTCGAATCCGTAGCGAACTAAATCAATTCACCCATCTTCCGACTGAACCATTTTCAAAATGCTTTGAACGATTCAAGGATCTTTTGGTTCAATGTCCACATCACGGCATCCCGAGATGGGATCTTTGCCGAATCATTTATGAGGGCATTAACCCAAACACTAAACAGAACCTTGAAAACATGTGTCAAGGAACTTTTATGACCAAGGATGATGGGGAAGCTTGGAAATTTTTAGAAGAGTTCGCTGAAAAATCATTACAGTGAGAGAGTGGAACCCAATCATTTAATAGGGGTGGTGTACACCAAATTGATGTGTCCATAGGTGTTCGAGCTGAGATGGCAGCAATGCAAAAGAAGCTCGAGGCTATGGAACACAAATTTTCAGCAGCCTCCCTAAACCCAATGTCGCTCCCCAAAACTGTATGTTGGTGCTTTTCTGATCCTTCTCACTTAACGGAAGAATGTCCATTAAACTCTCTGTTTCAAGGTCACGAGCATACCAATGCCGCATTTCAAAGACCTAGAAACGATCCATATTCTTCCACGTACAATCAGGGTTGGAGGAATCACCCGAATTTTTCTTGGAACCAACAACAATCTCAAAACACGGTTCCAAGCCAAAATAATTTCCAAAGGGCTCTTCCACCACAACAACAACCACTTCAACTCACTCAGCACCCCTACCAGTCAAAAAATTTCCAAAACCAGGTCAACACTCCTGCACAGTCTAATCTTATGCAGTTGTCCTGTTCTGACGAATTCTCTCAATTCACTCAAACCATGAAATCACTCTTGTCAAATTTTATATAGGTATCGGCTGAGGTTAGATCTTTCGTCAGTGAGATAAAGAAAAACTCAGCGTCCCAAGCTGAGAATATCATATCGATGGAAGCTGAAATCGCACGACTTAAAGCCGAAATGAGTGAGAGAGAAAAAGGGAAACTTCCATCTCAACCTCTACCGAATCCTGGGCATTACAATGTAAATGTCGTCACAACGTTGAGATCAGGAAGAGTGCTGAATAACCATGTCAAGGAAGGAATTGATGATATTGAAAATCCTATCAATAACACCCCGGCTGAGACCTTTCCTCACACACACACTTCTACTTCTGATCCTTGTTCTTCTACCTCACCGCCTTCTCGCGAGCCTATTCTCCATTTCCCACTAGGCTCGACACCTCAGTATAGCTCTTCTAGTTCTCCACAGATGATCCCCACTCCTCTTTTGGGATCACGTCTACCCCCACTTCCTTCTCCTATGATGGACCCAGCGCTTATTGCGAAAGCTCCTTACCTGAATCGGTTAAGGGGTAACAAAACAAGTCCACATATGGAGAAATTATGGAAATGTTCAAACATGTTAACATTAACATCCCTCTCCTAGATTCTATTCAACAAGTCCCCGCTTATACGAAAATTCTTAAGGACTTGTGCACTAGGAAGAGGAAGACTCAAGTGCCGAAGAAGGTCTTCATGTCTAATAATATTAGTACTGCTTTTATCCCCCAGCTACCAAAGAAACGTAAGGACCCAGGATGTCCTACGATATCGATTTCTATTGGGGGTAAAAACATAAATCGTGCTTTTTTAGACCTTGGCGCAAGTGTTAACCGACTTCCATATTCTGTCTATGAGAAGCTAGGGATTGGAGAGTTAAAACATGCTCACTGCACTCTCCAAATGGCAGACCGTTCAATCACCAAACCAAGGGGTGAACTAGAGGATGTGTTGATAAAGGTCGGGGAATTTGTATTCCCTGTAGACTTCATTGTACTTGATACACAACTTGTAGCAAACCCCCGGAGCCAAATTCCGGTGATTTTGGGTCGATCTTTCCTTGCCACTTCCAACGCTGTTATTAACTGTAGAAATGGTTCAATGAACTTATCATTTGGAAATATGACCATTGAACTAAACATCTACAAGGTTGGAAGTCAGCCATTAGAACCCTCTGCTCATATTCTTGATGTGTGCTCTGTCCACGAGATCGCTCCTGAAAATTGCGGAGTTGAGGAACTTTGCTTTACAGATGTTGACGACACTACCACATCACTGTTTGATCTTACATATGATCTGAGTGAGGACGCCTTTTGTAACTCTTCGAAAATCGTTTAGGCAGTTTTTCGGTAATCGGCTAATTTTTCGGCTTTTTCCGTAAAATGTCAAAATATGTATTTTTCATTGTAGACCTAATTATACAAAATTTAGATAAGATATTACTATAATTTTTTCACTAAAATGTCACTTAAAATTTTCTAGTTAAATAAAAAAAAATTCATAATTAATTATTTTTTTTATTATTTTAAGCTTTTAAAAATACATTTAATTAGTGATAAATACAAATTCAATTAGGTAAATTTCATAATTAGGAATCTTTATAAACTAAAATAGAGTGTTAATAAATTGTATCATGACTTTATAAGATTTTGGTTTTATGGTTGGAAATTTAATGAAAAAATGAACTAAAATGGGGTTTTTTGTAAAAAGCTTGATGTGAAAGGCATTAAATGGGAACTTAAGGGGTTTTTTGACCTATATTTATCTACACAACCCCCACACCCTCCTCCTCTTCCTGCTGGCCGAAATTGCAGCAGCTCCCCTTCCATTTCCTCACTTCTTTTTGCTTCATTTTCATGCCAAAATTCATTAAAAAATTCACAAATTTCTTCTCCAATTCAAAGCAAAACCCTAATCCACTCTCTCCTCAAACCAAATTAGTTTAAAACTTGAAGAAAGGAGGCTTCTTTGGTGGCTTGAGCATGCTAGGGTTCCACTTGTGAAGTGAAATTTCTAAACTAGTTGTTAAATCGTAGATTGAATGTGCTAAAATTGAATTTTGAAGTATTAATTTAGTTGTAATTACTTGTTCATGAAAATCAAGAGAGGGATTTGATTTCAAATTAGGGTTTGAAGCATGGTTGATGGAGTTAAGTTCGGGTTTGGATATCTAATTGGTTAGAGTGGTTAATTGTGCGATGTTACGCTCGCTAAATCGATAAATTGCGATAATTGCATCGAATCGGTATGAAATTGCTTACTAGATTTTTATTAAAATTAGGGTGTGATCTAATTGCGTTATATTAGCGATATAATTAGCTTCATATACGACTTTTAGTGTGCGCGAATGCGGGGTTTTGTCTAGTCGGGTTTTGGTTTTGTCGATTGCCCCGAAATAACGATTCTAGTTAAGATTTAGCGATTTTTCGTGTGTTTTCCCGCGCACCGAGTGCACGTTAAGTTTAATTCGAGAGCGTCGATATTTGTATATTTTCACTTGCATCGTTTTAGGATATGTAATCTTATGCTTGGTGTTGTGCAAATATAGGATCGGTCGGGGAAACATCGGACACGGCGCGTAAAGGCAAGGCGGTGGTCGGATCGGATTAGCGAGGCATTCAGGTGAGTAGATGTATTCATCTTTAGGGGAATCGTTTGGATGGCGCGAGACGCCCCCTAGTTAGGATTACCCTACTTCTTGCAAGATTTATATTGTTAGTTAGCTTATCCCTTTATGTACATTGCATACCCTTATAGCTAACCGTATATTAGATTGCATGGACATTCATCTACACTTATGCGATATCACTTCGTAGGACACGAACACCATTACCATTGGCATCTGTTGCACGCGCACTATTCATGTGACACACACATCTTTGGTAATTGCCATGCCACGTGCGCTATAGAACCTGTTTAACTTAATATCGCCATTTGCATTCATACATGATATATGAAATTGCATAGCATGCATATACCTCGCATTATCATCATATTTACATAGATTTCTAGCCAAAATTCACATCATATACATTGATATCATAGACATTTATCATATATAACATGTGAACATTAAGATTTTCTTGAGGATTTCAGTATTGCTGCGATTTCTGGATTTTTGGGGAAAACCACAAGAATTTAACAAAAGCTTATATTTAACATTTTAAAAAACAAGGTTGCGGTTTTCTCGTGATGTATGTGTCGTCCACCATGAGTTTTCATGTTTTCTGTTGGATTGCGAGACCCGATTCGAGGAGTGGATGAACCGTCTCGGGTACATGGTGGGCCCGGTATGGTACCCCGGGGCAAGAAGATCGAGTTGTAGACGATGAGCCTGGCAGGGGAAGACTACCTACCGGTGATGTCTGGCGCGGCGGATATCCGGAGGATACCGACCGTTGTCGTGAGATTGATGATATGGGCCGATCCGGACTGACGGAGCCCGATATTTGAGACATTGATATAGTGAGATATTGAGACAGATATGATTTCATATTTGGTGTCGATGCTTGACACGGGTTTTTTAGATGATTTCTTGATGGTACTTAGCTATTATACATATATTCATTTTCTAAAAGTTAAGAATGCAGTACCCTTAGCATTTAAAACACTTAAAGATTTAGTAATGACATTGCATACATGTGTATGCATACTAGAGATATTATATCACATATGGACATACATGTTGTGACGCATTGCGTGCATTCTTACGATTGCCTTACTAGATGTTATATTCTACTCACGAGCTGGCAACTCACCCCCGTTGTGCCACAGTGTCTTGCAGGTCGGACTCATCAGTCTTGTAGCGGTGGCTATCCTATCATCAGCTCCTTTTGCTCAGACTCGCGACATCGCCCGTAGGTGGGTTGCGAGCACACTTTATTTCTTTTTGCTCCATCATTGTATCTACTATTCTCCATCTACCGCTTTATATTGTATATGCGACCTAGTGATGAAACTGAGAGATTTGTATATTTGTGGTTTCTTTTGGGTCGAGCTCACTTGAGCCGGCGTTGTGTTTTCTGATATTTTGCGTTTCTTTTATGCTCTTTTCTTGATATTACTTATATATTGCATGTGGTTGTGATCCGCCTTGGG
Organism: Agapanthus africanus; assembly: GCA_030015575.1. Classification (NCBI taxonomy): domain Eukaryota; kingdom Viridiplantae; phylum Streptophyta; class Magnoliopsida; order Asparagales; family Amaryllidaceae; genus Agapanthus; species Agapanthus africanus. The sequence goes on from JASDDO010000024.1 coordinate 621,000,132, forward strand.
CGAAGAGCTAGCTCCCGCTTGGGGATGCCATTTATGATTACAGGTTATATATATCTTGTTGTACCCATTTTTGGGGATAGAAATTACAGGGGAGACTCTGCCGAAATTTTCGGGAATTTTTGATGTTTTTAAAAAGGGGTTCAACGCAACTTAATCGATTTAAAAACCGTTTTCATTAAAGGTTTTCCTTCACTCTCTTTTGTTTTTGGTTTAGATTCTTCTGGGCTTTGGCTGACTTAGGTTACGGTACGCCTTTAGACGTCTCGTAATCTAAGTGCCAGTCACGTTCCGTACTTTCGGGTCGTGACAAAGTTGGTATCAGAGCGTAGGTTTTACCTTTCTGACTGTAGGACGACCTTGGTAGATGGAGTAGGTGACTTAAGCAGAGTGGCGTAGCGTGGGTATGATCCGCGGCATACTTACGATACGGTACTCCGCCTAAGTGACCTTAGAATTTAATTGCTTGTAATTCCTTTCTCGATTCCTTGCATTCCTTGATTCAATTGCAATGTTCTTATCAGTCCTGTTTCTTATTCCAGCTTCGATTCGGCCAAAGACTACGAGAGCTCAGCGGGCTGCCGCTAGGGATGAGATTCGAGCGGGCTCGTTTAAGGCGAGGATCGAGCGGGAGGATACGCCTACCCCTCAGGGTCATACTGATCCGCCTTATCCCGACCGTATTGCCAGATTAGAGGCCGGCATGCAAGAGTTGTGACAGATGATGGGATCTTTAGTTTAGTCCAGTCGGGCACAGAGATCCGAGGACGTTCCTTCCATCGCACAGACCACGATTGTACCTGCTGCACAGATGGTCGCTCCTGCTACTACGGAGACTATCCCTGTTTCACTACAGGAGTTCATGAGATTGAGACCTCCAGCTTTTACCGGTACAGATGCGACAGAGGACCCACAGGCATTTCTTGATAGGATGGCTCGGATTTGCCATTCGTTGAGGTGTTCTGATGATAGATTGGTGGAGTTTGCGAGTTTTCGTCTGGAGGGTCTTGCCCAGACATGGTACGATTCAGTAGAGAGAGGCCGAGCTACAGGTATGCCTTCTATGACCTGGGACGAGTTTACAGCTGCATTTCTTGCCTGTTTCCTTCCGGAGAGTGTCCGAGATGCTCGAGCCCGTAGTTTTGAGTCTCTGCGCAAGACTCCTGGGATGACAGTGTCGGAGTATGATATACAGTTTACCCAGTTGTCTCGATATGCTCCGTACCTAGTAGACACAGAAGAGAAGAGAATAAAGAGGTTTGTGCGAGGGCTTGATACACAACTATTCCTTGCCATCGGCACCCAGCACTTTGATACATACGCAGCCGTGTGGATGCAGCCTTACTTTTGGAGGAGCGTATTTCTGAGACTCCGGTCATTTCTGGGCCGAAGAGGATCCGTACTGATACGCTAGCTCAGCGGCAGATGGGCAGACATCGTGATAGATTATTTCCGGGAGATGGTGGAGGCAGAGGATTGAGACGAGGTCAGTTATTTGGTTCATATTCACAGACCCAGCAGTCGTTTCCAGGATGTTTTCGGTGTGGGAGTCAGTACCACCGTGTTAGAGACTGTACCATGGGACGTCTGGGCGCGGCGACAGTTCCGCATGTGACCTTACCACCCTCACCACCTCCTCAGAGAGCTCTACTTCCTACTCCTGATGATGCTCCACGCCAGCCAGATGCTTCTAGAGGTCGTGGGCGTAGCGGTCCGGTTCAGAGAGGACGAGGCGACAGAGGTAGAGGCAGAGGCCGAGGTAGAGGCAGAGGACAACCGGCAATTAGTGGTGGACAGGCCCGAGTGTTCGTGTTGACTCCTCAGGATGCACAGGCATCCAATGCTGTCGTGACAAGTACTCTGCCAGTATGTTCTTTTGATGCACGGGTATTATTTGATCCAGGCTCCACACATTCCTATGTATCCAGGTACTTTGCACCGAGGTTGGGCCGAGAGTCTTCTCCGTTAGATCAGCCGCTTGTCGTTATTACACCGGTAGGTGAGTCATTTATTGCCCGTTTTTTGTACCGATCGTGTTCCGTTCGTATCGGGGAGAGAGATTCTTCAGTTGATTTGATTCTTCTCGATATGCTAGACTTTGACGTTCTTCTTGTTATGGATTGGCTGGCCACCTGTTATGCATCCGTGGACTGCCGTGAAAAAGCAGTCAGATTCAGTTTTCCTGGTGAGCCGGTTCTTGTTATTCAGGGAGATCGTAGTGCTACCCTTCCCAGCTTGATTTCTTCTCTTCGCGCTGGTCAGCTCTTGAGGAAAGGGTGTCAGGGATTCTTAGCCTATGTTTGTGATACTAGTTCCACAGAGATTCCGTTGGACCAGGTTCCTATTGTGAGAGAGTTTCCTGATGTATTCCCTAATGAGCTGCCTGGTCTGCCACCAGAGCGCGAGATTGAGTTCTGTATTGACTTGATTCCCGGCACGGGGCCTATCTCTATACCGTCTTATCGGATGGCCCCGGCGGAGCTGAGAGAGCTAAAGGATCAGTTACAGGACTTGCTGGACAAGGGGCTTATCCGACCGAGTGTGTCACCTTGGGGTGCTCCCGTTTTGTTTATTAAGAAGAAGGAAGGAAGTATGAGTTTATGCATTGATTATCGTCAGCTGAACCGGGTTACTGTGCGGAACAGATATCCCCTACCCCGCATTGATGACTTATTTGATCAGCTCTATGGTGCAGGGTTTTTCTCGAAGGTTGATTTACGGTCAGGTTATCACCAGTTGCGGGTTCGGAAGGAGGATATTCTGAAGACCGCCATCCGTACTCGATATGGTCATTATGAGTTCTTGGTGATGTCGTTCGGGCTCACCAATGCCCCGGCAGCATTTATGGATTTGATGAACAGTGTATTCAGGCCGTATCTCCATCAGTTCATTATTGTGTTCATTGACGACATCTTGGTTTATTCTCGGAGCCGGGAGGAGCATGAGCATCACTTACGTATCACATTGCAGACTTTGAGGGAGCATCAGCTGTTCGCCAAATTTTCTAAGTGCGCATTCTGGTTAGACAGTGTCAACTTCTTGGGTCATGTGGTGATGAGAGATGGTATTTGTGTGGACCCGAAGAAGATCGAGGCAGTTCAGCGTTGGCCTAGACCAGTATCAGTCACAGAGGTTCACAGTTTTCTAGGTCTGGCCGGCTACTATCGACGTTTTGTCCAGGACTTCTCCCTCATTGCTGCACCGTTGACCGGATTGACCCGGAAGGGGGTTCTTTTTGATTGGACCCAGGCATGTGAGGATAGTTTCCAGCAGTTGAAGACTCGTCTGACTACTACACCAGTGTTAGCATTGCCTTCAGGATCAGGCGTGTTCGTGGTATATTATGATGCTTCTCGTGTGGGGCTGGGCTGTGTATTGATGCAGCACGACAGAGTTATCGCGTATGCTTCTCGACAGCTGAGGAAACACGAACAGAACTACCCCATCCATGATTTAGAGATGGCTGCTATGGTATTTGCACTTAAGATCTGGAGACATTACCTATACGGTGAGTCGTGCCAGATATTCACTGACCACAAGAGTTTGAAGTATATCTTCCAGCAGCGAGATCTGAACCTGAGATAGCGCCGTTGGATGGAGTTGGTGAAAGATTATGACCGCGAGATTCTATACCATCCGGGCAAGGCGAATGTGGTGGCAGATGCTTTGAGTAGGAGGCCCGGAGGTAGCTTATCTTGTTTGAGCGCAGTGCAGATGCAGTCGACGGCGGATTGGCAGGTGTTATGTGACAGTAGAGTGCAGTTCGAGTTTACTCCTACAGGGGGACAGCTGGCCCATTTCAGAGCACGCCAACAGTTACTTGACCGTATCCGCGAGGCACAGTCCGGCGATGCCCGTATATTAGAGATTATTGAGCAGATTCGGCAGGGTAGAGTTTCCGAGTTCATGATTGATGATCTGAGGATACTTCGATTTGGGACTCGACTGTGCGTGCCAGATTCAGAGGGACTGAGGCGTGATATTCTCGAGGAGGCACATAGATCAGTATACAGTGTGCATCCAGGTTCCACCAAGATGTACCATGATTTGATAGAGGTCTACTGGTGGGACGGGATGAAGAAGGATATTACAGACTTTGTATCGAGATGCCTGACATGTCAGCAAGTCAAGGCTGAGCACCAGAGGCCATCCGGCGAGTTACAGCCTTTGCCCATCCCTGAGTGGAAGTGGGAGCAGGTCTCCATGGACTTCATTGTGGGTCTACCCAGGACCAGTCGAGGGTACGACTCTATTTGGGTGATTGTGGATCGACTGACGAAAGCGGCTCACTTCCAGCCAGTGAAGACCACTTTTGGATTTTCTCAGTACGCCCAGGTTTATATTGATGAGATAGTGCGACTGCATGGCATTCCGACTTGCATCGTGTCCGACCGGGGCACCCAGTTTACCAGCCGATTGTGGCAGAAAATCCAGGAAGCTTTGGGCACCCGATTGAGTTTTAGCACAGCCTTTCATCCGCAGACTGACGGTCAGTCGGAGCATACTATTCAGACTCTTGAGGACATGCTCAGAGCTTGTGTTTTAGATTTCGGTGGTAGCTGGGATCGTCATTTGCCTTTGATCGAGTTTTCCTACAATAATAGCTTTCAGGAGACGATTCAGATGGCACCTTTCGAGGCTTTATATGGGAGGAGATGTCGATCGCCTGTATATTGGACAGAGCTCAGGGAGAGCAGTGTTTTGGGGCCGCAGATCGTACAGGAGACGACCGAGAAGATACAGCTGATTCGGGACAGGATGAGAGCGGCACAGAGCAGGCCAAAATCATATGCTGACAGGCGTCGTCGCCGACTCGAGTTCGCTGTTGGCGATCATGTTTTCCTGAAGATCTCTCCGATGAAAGGTGTGATGAGATTTGGGCGGAAAGGGAAACTGAGTCCTAGATATGTTAGTCCTTTCGAGATCCTAGAGCGTGTCGGTCCAGTTGCTTATCGGTTAGCTCTTCCGCCCAGCTTCCCCGATGTTCACCCCGTATTCCATGTCTCGATGCTCCGCAAGTACCTTCATGATCCTTCCCAGGCGATTCAGCACCAGACGATCCAGCTAGAGCGTGATCTTTCTTTCACCGAGCAGCCGGTGGTCATTTTAGATCGGCAGGTGAAGAAATTGAGGTCGAAGGTTATACCGTCCGTCAAGGTCCTTTGGCGTGGCCCTAGCAGCAAGGTGGTCACCTGGGAGACCGAGGTCGAGATGATGAAGAGATATCCCCATCTTTTTGAAGGTACGTATAGTTAAATGCTAAAATTCGGGGACCGAATTTCTTTAAGGGGGGAAGATTGTAACTCTTCGAAAATCGTTTAGGCAGTTTTTCGGTAATCGGCTAATTTTTCGGCTTTTTCCGTAAAATGTCAAAATAGGTATTTTTCATTGTAGACCTAATTATACAAAATTTAGATAAGATATTACTATAATTTTGTCACTAAAATGTCACTTAAAATTTTCTAGTTAAATAAAAAAAAATTCGTAATTAATTATTTTTTTAAATTATTTTAAGCTTTTAAAAATACATATAATTAGTGATAAATACAAATTTAATTAGGTAAATTTCATAATTAGGAATCTTTATAAACTAAAATAGAGTGTTAATAAATTGTATCATGACTTTATAAGATTTTGGTTTTATGGTTGGAAATTTAATGAAAAAATGAACTAAAATGGGGTTTTTTGTAAAAAGCTTGATGTGAAAGGCATTAAATGGGAACTTAAGGGGGTTTTTGACCTAGAATTATCTACACAACCCCCACACCCTCCTCCTCTTCCTGCTGGCCGAAATTGCAGCAGCTCCCCTTCCATTTCCTTACTTCTTTTTGCTTCATTTTCATGCCAAAATTCATAAAAAATTCACAAATTTCTTCTCCAATTCAAAGCAAAACCCTAATCCACTCTCTCCTCAAACCAATTTAGTTTAAAACTTGAAGAAAGGAGGCTTCTTTGGTGGCTTGAGCATGCTAGGGTTCCACTTGTGAGGTGAAATTTCTAAACTAGTTGTTAAATTGTAGATTGAATGTGCTAAAATTGAATTTTGAAGTATTAATTTAGTTGTAATTACTTGTTCATGAAAATCAAGAGAGGGATTTGATTTCAAATTAGGGCTTGAAGCATGGTTGATGGAGTTCAGTAAGGGTTTGGTTATCTAATTGGTTAGAGTGGTTAATTGTGCGATGTTACGCTCGCTAAATCGATAAATTGCGATAATTGCATCGAATCGGTATGAAATTGCTTACTAGATTTTTATTAAAATTATGGTGTGATCTAACTGCGTTATATTAGCGATATAATTAGCTTCATATATGACTTTTAGTGTGCGCGAATGCGGGGTTTTGTCTAGTCGGGTTTTGGTTTTGTCGATTGCCCCGAAATAACAATTCTAGTTAAGATTTAGCGATTTTTCGTGTGTTTTCCCACGCACCGAGTGCACGTTATGTTTAATTCGAGAGCGTCGATATTTGTATATTGTCACTTGCAACGTTTTAGGATATGTAATCTTATGCTTGGTGTTGTGCAAATATAGGATCGGTCGGGGAAACATCGGACACGGCGCGTAAAGGCAAGGCGGTGGTCGGATCGGATTAGCGAGGCATTCAGGTGAGTAGATGTATTCATCTATGGGGGAATCGTCTGGATGGCGCGAGGCGCCCCCTAGTTAGGATTACCCTACTTCTTACAAGATTTATATTGTTAGTTAGCTTATCCCTTTATGTACATTGCATACCCTTATAGCTAACCGTATATTAGATTGCATGGACATTCATCTACACTTATGCGATATCACTTCGTAGGACACGAACACCATTACCATTGGCATCTGTTGCACGCGCACTATTCATGTGACACACACACCTTTGGTAATTGCCATGCCACGTGCACTATAGAACCTGTTTAACTTAATATCGCCATTTGCATTCATACATGATATATGAAATTGCATAGCATGCATATACCTCGCATTATCATCATATTTACATAGATTTCTAGCCAAAATTCACATCATATACATTGATATCATAGACATTTATCATATATAACATGTGAACATTATGATTTTCTTGAGGATTTCAGTATTGCTGCGATTTCTGGATTTATGGGGAAAACCGCAAGAATTTAACAAAAGCTTATATTTATCATTTTTAAAAAACAAGGTTGCGGTTTTCTCGTGATGTATGTGTCGTCCACCATGATTTTTTATGTTTTCTGTTGGATTTCGAGACCCGATTCGAGGAGTGGATGAACCGTCTCGGGTACATGGTGGGCCCGGTATGGTACCCCGGGGCAAGAAGATCGAGTTGTAGACGATGAGCCTGGCAGGGGAAGACTACCTACCGGTGATGTCTGGCGCGGCGGATATCCGGAGGATACCGACCGTTGTCGTGAGATTGATGATATGGGCCGATCCGGACTGACGGAGCCCGATATTTGAGACATTGATACAGTGAGATATTGAGACAGATATGATTTCATATTTGGTGTCGATGCTTGACACGGGTTTTTAGATGATTTCTTGATGGTACTTAGCTATTATACATATATTCATTTTCTAAAAGTTAAGAATGCAGTACCCTTAGCATTTAAAACACTTAAAGATTTAGTAAAGACATTGCATACATGTGCATGCATACTAGAGATATTATATCACATATGGACATACATGGTGTGACGCATTGCGTGCATTCTTACAATTGCCTTACTAGATGTTATATTCTACTCACGAGCTGGCAACTCACCCCCGTTGTGCCACAGTGTCTTGCAGGTCGGACTCATCAGTCTTGTAGCGGCGGCTATCCTATCATCAGCTCCTTTTGCTCCGAATCGCGACATCGCCCGTAGGTGGGTTGCGAGCACACTTTATTTCTTTTTGCTCCATCATTATATCTAGTATTCTCCATCTACCACTTTATATTGTATATGCGACCTTGTGATGAAACTGAGAGATTTGTATATTTGTGGTTTCTTTTGGGTCGAGCTCACTTGAGCCGGCGTTGTGTTTTCTGATATTTTGCGTTTCTTTTATGCTCTTTTCTTGATATTACTTATATATTGCATGTGGTTGTGATCCGCCTTGGGCGAAGAGCTAGCTCCCGCTTGGGGATGCCATTTATGATTACAGGTTATATATATCTTGTTGTACCCATTTTGGGGGATAGAAATTACAGGGGAGACTCTGCCGAAATTTTCGGGAATTTTTGATGTTTTTAAAAAGGGGTTCAATGCAACTTAATCGATTTAAAAACCGTTTTCATTAAAGGTTTTCCTTCACTCTCTTTTGTTTTTGGTTTAGATTCTTCTGGGCTTTGGCTGACTTAGGTTACGGTATGCCTTTAGACGTCTCGTAATCTAAGTGCCAGTCACATTCCGCACTTTCAGGTCGTGACACCTTTCCCATATTTGAGTCCGACACTCCTGACTTATCTCCACCCGAGTCTGTATCTTTAACAGGCTATGAGCTTCTTTGTGGCTCCAAAAATCACTCGATGATCCCACCTTCTATCATTTCTCCGCCCGCATTAGATCTCAAAATTTTACCTTCTCATCTTAAATATGCTTATTTAGGTGAGAATGAGTCCTTACCGGTTATCATATCCGCTTCTCTTGCATCAGAGCAAGAGAATGCACTTTTACCGGTATTGAGATCTAATAGAGAGGCGTTTGGTTGGACTATGGCGGACATCAAAGGGATTAGTCCCTTGATTGTAGAACATCATAAACATGTGATGGATGATGCCAGACCAACCCGAGAACCACAGAGACGGTTAAATCCCGTCATGAAGGAAGCAGTGATGAAAGAGATCATCAAATGCCTTGATAATGGTTTTATATATCCAATCTCCGATAGCCAATGGGTGAGTCATATACATGCCGTCCCTAAGAAATCCGGCATCACTGTTATTACCAATGAGGCAAATGTGTTGATTCAGACACGCGCCCAAACTGGGTGGCGTGTATGTATTGATTACAGAAAACTCAATGCTGCCACGAGGAAAGACCACTTTCCTCTACCTTTCATTGATCAAATGCTGGAACGCTTAGCTGGACGTGAGTATTATTGCTTTATGGACGGATACTCTGGTTATAATCAGGTCCCCATAGCCAAAAAGGATCAAGATAAAATCACTTTTACTTGTCCATTTGGTACATTTGCTTACAGACGCATGCTCTTTGGGTTATACAATGCTCCCGCTACCTTTCAGCGGTGTATGATGGGGATATTCTCTGACATGGTCGAGAATTTTCTGGAGATCTTTATGGACGATTTCTCGATTTTTGGAGACTCATTTTCTGATTGCCTATCGAATCTTGACGCAGTTCTTACTCGTTGCAAAGAGAAGAACTTAACCTTGAATTGGGAAAAATGCCATTTCATGGTCCAAGAGGGAATTGTGCTTGGACATGTTATTTCACAGAAAGGTATTGAGGTTGACAGAGCTAAGATAGATGTCATTCAAAACCTTCCTCATCCCAAAAGCGTCAAGGACATTCGATCATTTCTTGGCCATGCAGGCTTTTATAGGAGATTCATTAAGGATTTTAGCAAAATTGCTAGACCCTTAACTCTTTTCTTGGCCAAAGATACGACCTTCCACTTTGACTCGGATTGTGAGGCAGCTTTCGACTCACTCAAACACTCCCTCACTATAGCCCCCATTCTATCATCTCCAAATTGGGACAACCCCTTTGAGCTGATGTGTGATGCATCAGATTTTCAGTTGGTGCGGTCTTAGGACAGAACATTGAAAAGATGCCACACGTGATCTATCACGCAAGTAAGACCCTGAATGATGCTCAAATCAACTATACAACTACCGAAAAAGAACTCTTGGCGGTTGTATTTGTATTAGAAAAATTCAGGCCTTACTTGATTGGCTCACCTATAGTTGTGTACACTGACCACTCTGCCTTGAAACATCTTCTGGCGAAGAAAGATGCAAAAGGTAGGCTAATACATTGGATCCTTCTATTTCAAGAATTTGATCTTGTTATCAAAGATAAGAAAGGATGTGAAAACGTTGTAGCCGACCATCTTTCACGCATCTCTTCTTCCCCTGTGACCCTGCCGACAATGATTCATTTCCGGACGAACAACTCTTGAGCGTATCCAATGAACCTTGGTTCAGGGATATTGTGAACTATCTTGTCACGGGACTTGTACCCAGCGATTGGTCAAAACAGGACAAATACCATTTTCTATCCCAAGTAAAACACTTTTACTGGGACGATCCATATCTGTTTAAGTATTGTCCTGATAAGATCATTCGCCGGTGTGTCCCGAAAGAAGAGTTCAAGAGTGTTCTTTCTTTTTCTCCTGATTAGGCATGTGGGGGTCACTTCAGTCCTAAAAAGACGGCGGAGAAGGTTTTGCAATGTGGATTTTATTGGCCGACCTTGTTCAAGGACGCATTTGAGCATTGCAAAACCTGTACACAATGTCAGTACATGGGTAGAATCTCCCGGAGAAATGAAATGCCTCAGCAACCCATCCTAGTGGTTGAAATTTTCGATGTTTGGGGCATTGACTTTATAGGTCCCTTTCCCAACTCCTTTGGGAATTTGTACATACTGCTGGCGGTTGATTACGTCTCAAAGTGGGTTGAAACTATTCCATGCCGCACTAATGATAAGAAAGTTGTCATTAAGTTCTTAAAAGAGAATATCTTTTGGCGATTTGGACACCCACGTGCTATCATTAGCGATAATGGGACACATTTCTACAACAGGTCTTTCAAGACTCTGATACGGAAATATGCAATCAACCACAGACTTTCTACATCCTATCATCTCCAAACGAGCGGGCAGGCTGAGATTTCAAATAGACAGATCAAACAAATCATAGAGAAGACTGTTGCTAAGAATAGAAAAGATTGGTCGACCAAAATGACGGATGCTCTTTGGGCATTCCGAATTGCATTTAAAACCGACCTAGGGATGTCTCCATATAGGATAGTGTTTGGGAAGGCATGTCACTTACCTGTCGAGATTGAGCATAAAGCATTGTGGGCTATTAAGGAAATCAACTTTGACCTAAACCAAGCCTGTAACTTTCGGAAGCTGCAATTAAATGAGCTAAGCGAACTCCGCGATGAAGCTTATGATAACGCTGTAATCATAAAGAATAAGACTAAGGTTTTTGATGATAAAAACATTTTGAGGAAAACATTTTCACCTGGTCAGCAAGTCCTTCTTTATGATTCACGACTACACCTTCACACGGGTAAGCTTCGATCTCGGTGGAAAGGACCTTTTGTTGTGCAGTCTATATACCCGCACGGGACAGTAGAAGTAGAAAATGTTAATAACGGCACATTTTTCAAAGTGAATGGACATAGACTAAAGCCGTATTTTTCCACTGACCCCACGGAGGAGCTCCTGTTCTTACAGGAGCCATTTTATCTTGATTAAAATTCCTCCGTCTCACTTCCATATCCGGTATATCACTGCATCATCTTATGAATGGTGGTGAGCGAAAAGAATAAGTTTGGGAGAGGTTTTTCACTTATATATTTTGCCTACTAATAAATTCCTCCCAGGCTTACAGGTTTTGTAGACATAGCGGCTGGCAACAGTGAGGACACTGTTGAAAACAAGTTTGGGGGAGGTTTATGCTTATTTTTGCATCATTTGCATATCATTTGCATAAGCACAAAACATTTTTTTTTAAAAAAAACCTATAAAAATTTAAAAAATTTCATAATCCATAAAAATTAAAAATCTTCAAAATATAAAAATATTTTAATATTTAAACATTTTTGTACATAAATAAGATAATAAAAGATTAGATAGTGAAAAATTACATACTTGAGATTAGAAAAATTTAAGAAAACCAAGAAAATTAGAAGTTTTCTTATACGAACTAGTAATAAGTAGTTATGAGCCGTTGTCCCAAGGGTTAGTAAGATGAAGGAAGTCACTAATCTGAGGATAAAAATAAGTCTGAAAAATAGTTTCTATTCTGGAAGCCAAACATTTTGAACGTTGATACCCTGCTATTCGCACTTACACACGTCTTGAAGCTCGGGATAGTAGAGGATATCTTGAAATTCTCTTGTCTTAAAGCCGATGTATGAGGAAATAAAGAAAAATGAACAAAATATAAAGTGGTGAGAAAAATGGACACTGGTTTTGTTATCGCCAAGGCAGCAATAAAAAAATATAGCGAGGGTGCCTCTTCACCTAGTGCCCTAAGGCCAACTAGTCTGGGAGTCACTGCTAAGCCTTAGGTGGTGCAAGGCGAGGAAAATACACCAAATAAGCAAGCACATGAGTAATCGGTCGGTTAGTACCTCAAGAAGTATTAACGGTCGCATGAAAGTGTGTGAGCAATCTCATATAAATATTCATTAATTAAAAAGTACTGAGGCTGATGGGCAAGAGTATGATAGCTTGAATTGAATTCTCCGGGTGTAGGGATGTCTTTAAACACACCCAGGGTTATATGATCGATGTTTGGAAGAAAGATAGGAATGAAGAATAAGACGATGTTTTATTGAGGGAGGACGTGATTTCTGACATTCTTTCATGACTATTAAAATAGGGCTCATGACAACCGAAAAGCTAGCTTAGTTGGAAACCGTAATTTTCAAAGCTTTTCTTTTACAATTCTTTTCTTTAAACGAAAATTTCATGATCTTCCTTTTATTATTGGATTTTGTGGGTGCAATCCGCTGAAAACCCTCAGGAGACAACACTCCTCCTACTAGGGACACCTAGAGGTTTAAAGGCTTGTTGCACATGCTCAGTGCAATCATGTTGCCTACGAAAGTGTGCTAGTTAGTTTTTCTCTTTCTTTATTTTCTCCTTCTCTTTTTAATAAAACAGTTCACTCAAGACGATCGAAAATAAGTTTGGGGGAATTTTGATCAGTCGAAAATACTACATCTTTAACACGGCAATTTCCCTATCATCTGCACACATCTAGAAGTGTTCGGCATTCATATAGCACATATTAGCAAAACAGTCGTAAAATACCAGATTTCATGTGTTATACTCTAAAACCGGCATTTCATGGGAAATTGACTGTATTTCATAGCATGGCATCATTCTTATATTGCGCAACTTGTGTTTCGAAGTCTGTGCAGGAAATTACAGAAGAATGGTCAAATTTACAAAACAAAAACTGTTTAAAAGATGTCAACACAAGGATTTGGAATCTGGTAATGATCTAAAAGGCATTCAGAGATTCAACATATCAGAAAAACACCAACATGACATCAGAAATCAACTTGTGAAGTATGATGCCCTAAGGCAGCCAAGTGGCCGCGGAACCGCGGCCGGAGCCGCCTTGCGCCGCGGTTCCACGGCGGCCATGCCACGTCACCACTCCCTCTCTGCTGCATAACTCCTATCTCAGCTCCTACACCTCAGAAAGATATGTCATTTTCCAGAACACTCTCGAAGATTCTGCCAAATCAGCAAGCCCTTGGGTTCTAAACTAAACATTCCTAGATTCCAAAACAAGCTTCACCTTAACTTCATTAAGAGCCTAGAACCTTCTCCCTAACCTCCTAGCTTAAGTTGGAAGCTAAGCTCCTAACTAACTATTTCTAGAAGCCTCTCCCTATAATAAACTTTTGGAGGGAAATTCAAATTCAAAATTTTAGATCTACGGTTTTGGAAACCTATAAAAAGGACCCAAGGCTCACTTGAAAAAGGTTGTTCAATAGTTTGTTCCTCAACTCATTTGTTGTTGAGTGTTGTTCTATCACCTCTTCAACCCAACTCTAGCCACCTCCAAACCCTAACCCTAATCCAATCAAGAAACTCCAAATTCAAGATCCTTTGAGTTCTAGCAAGCAAGTCTTCAACCAACCTTTAGAAGCGAAGCCGGACATCAACAGAGCACGAGATCCAAGCCGATCCACGACTCAAGGAGCCGATGCAACGCTAGATTTGACAATCTTGTTCCTTCTTAAATTCTTGTAGCCTTGAGCAATGTGTAACAATTTGTGGAATAAATAAAGGTGAAGATTCTTTAAACTTGCTTATATTTCAATTCGAGCATTATGATTCATCTTAAATTCTTGAATGTATTCTTGTGATGATGCTTGAATAAAACTCCGCTCGTGGAGGAATCGAGATGATTGTAGAATGATGATGTTGATGAATCTTTAAACGTCTTCTTAAGTCCTATAACAATTGTAAATTCTTGAAAATTGAATGATCGATGATCTAGATCGATGTGAAATGCGTTCTTCATTCTTTTCGCACGATCTAGAGATCAACGATCAATCATTCGATTTCCTAGAAGCTATCTTGTGAATGCGATTCATCGAAAAGACAAAGGATAGGATGAAGAAACCCTAATTCTTCGCAAGATCCTTAATCCTCGATAAATTGACATCGATTTAGCATCAATTTGTTAATGGATAAGAAACGGTAATTTCTAGTCTTCTTCACATCTACGATCTAATCGATTCCTACGAGCTTTACTTCAAATCTTGAAACCTAAATCGATTGGAATTCTATTTTTCTTGATTCTTGATGTTTAACGCTTTCTTGATTCTTGATTTGATTTAGTTGATTCTTGAAATTCATCGATAAAAATCTTGAATCATTTTTGCTTTTCTTTTCTATTAAATTTTCAATTAAAACAAAACAAAAATACGAACGAATCGCACAATCCCTGTGGACGATCCACACTTACTAACGCACTACATTCGACACCGTTATTGATTGCGGTCAAATATTTTTGGTTGTGATTTATATATACATTTTCTAAATACCGACACATCCTATAAAGAATCAATCAGTGTCCAATGTGAAGTAGAGAATGTGTGTAATAACTTAGTCTCAAGCATCCATTGATTCTCATCACATGAGAGTGTATGGATGGAGGTTAGAGATGATGCCATTAATGGAGGTTGTGAGCTAGAGCAAGAAGAAGAAGAAGAAGCCTTTTTCTTTTGTGTTTCTTATGATAAAAAGAGAGAGTGAGCATGAAAAAAAATACAAGACCAAGCTCTCATATGGCAGCCCCTCCTTTCTCCTCTTATCATATCAACCACAAATCAATCACAAATATATGACACATGCACAAAGAAAGAGACCATGAGTCACCAATTGTGCATGTGTCACAATTAATGCTCCTAATCATGATTTCTAGCTCACAATTTCCATTTGTAAATATTAACCCAAATGTTTACAACAATAAAAAGATATGGCAACATCTAAAGTAGACTCGTGACGGATCATAAGGATACCCCTCACCTGTATATACATAACTGCATCCGCATTCCGACCGAATGCGAATGCTATATGACTAAAGTAATCCAAAAAATCTAATACCAGGATCCAGCTTAAACCAAAGCCCACTAGTATGATCCGTCCGATCATGATCCTTGCACTACAGCACGTATATGATCGAACCCTGCCATATATCTGTTAGTTATGTATATACCCTAGAGGCCATTGTTTTACATATGATGTATATTATAATGGATGCTTGGATATATATAGAGAGGAATTTCGTGCTCGTCATGATAGTATGCAATTTGGTATTCCTTTATCTTAACATGTTGACTTGTATATGTTTACTGTCTTACTCTCACATGTTGATAAAGCCCTTAGGATCTGTACTCGACTACTATGATGAGATCATACTAGTGGGGCCACGGTAGTCGATGAGTACATCCTAAAACTGTTCCTAGTCGAGGGTGTGTCGAGACAGGGCATCGATACACCAGAGTAGACTAGCGTATACGCATCTTGACCCATATGATGGGCAATGGATGATCCCATATCCATCGGTGTTTTGACATCAAGGATGGTGTACGGGTGCTCAGTGGAGACTGGGTACACTGGACGGACTCGCCGAGAACTACCAGATGGTGATTTACCACACGTCAAACGGCAGTTCTCCGGTGACACTGGTACAGGGTAGTCTGTAGACCCGAGATCGTCTCAGAGTCTTGTGTGATTCCCACTTTGCTTTGATTTCCACCTTACCACGTCCAAGAGGGCATGCAAAACGGTGGCTTTTGGGTGCAGTCCCGAATCACATGGAGGCAATGAGCGATAGGATGGGATTCGTCTCTCCCGATATAGGGTGTTGATGTTGTGCTGTGTTCGATTGGCTATAACTGGAAGTCCCTAGCCAGGGCTGATATAGAGATTTACTGTTAAGTGTTACCAGTAGTTTCTCGACCTGTTATGAGCCTCACATCGACATGACTTATCGGTTACTGGGGTCTGACGTATACCACCCCTAGACTAGATATGCAACATATCAGACGAAGAGACCGGATTGTACGGGAGTGTTACTGATTGGATTCACAGGAGAATGTACAGGCTAGCTTGTTGATCTTCTGATCACTCAATACCTGGGTGGCTGTTGCCTTTAGCTGACCGCTTGCAGCTTGTGAGTGTTTGATATGACCATCACCTGCTACCGGCGTATTGACGATTCTTTAGAGTCCTACACAGAGGTTTCTTGACTCAGGCAAAAGGAGTAGGGGCACATATGTGATATGTGCACGATCGAGGATAATGCGGTATGAGATACCGTATTATATTCTCACGATATTTAGATATGAGCCGGGTCATCGGATCAAGTGTTGATTCGATGAATCGGTACATGATATATTAGTCGGTTATATTCGATATAGCCAGATTGTCGGATCAAGTGTTGATTCGATAATTTAATGTATAATAATATATATGATATATTGTATTACATTATCTAATATTGGCTCGCTTTATTATTTCATTTTCTCACCGGGTAATACATTGATATATATGCGATATATGTTAATTGTATTATTTTCTTTTGTTACAAATATATAATATATATGTAATATATATTATTGTAACATGATATGATTACTAATGCAACTTGTTTTGTGGAGATTAAACAAGGTTAGGGTTTGATTAGGGTTAGTTCTTTCTTGCACATTCTAGAAGCTTTTCTTTTGTCATGAAGAATATATTATGGTTGATATTTTCTTATGACTCATTGTTTTAACCCAACCAAACCCTAGCCTTAGTTAATTCTCTACAAGAGTTATCCTTGTCATCCTTGACCATGGGTGCATTATTATTCATATATTCATTTCATTATTCATTACAAAAGGTTTAACTCATTTTTCATCTTCATCTTCAACCTTGAGCTTTGAGAAAGCTTACTAGGTTTTCCTTTTGTGATGTTTTTCATGTGAGAATTTGATATAAAAAGAAAGAATAAATACTACTCCATCATCCACATCTAATCTAGCCAATTAGATTAGGGTGTTCACCTCATTAGAGTGAGAGAGCTTGAGTTATAGAAACTTCGAGGTAGATCATCGGAGAAAAGGAGGACTACAAGCTAGCATGGATCGTTCGAGTCGTAGAGCCTCTCTTGAGTCCGGGAGATCGTGGATCGCGGCGAAGGGACTTCTACTCGGAGCTTATGAAGCGAAGGAGCGGACTACAAAGGTTGTAATCCCTCACACTTAGTTGTAAAGATGTTTATTTGCATGTTAAACCCTAATAATCTAGCAAAGATCCCGGCTTTGGGTTGTTCGGCAAGTCTAAAATTTTATTCGGGCATGGTTGATACCTTATGAACCCTTGTAAGAGTGCCTAGGAACCCTACAGTGGTATCAGAGCCTAGCTAGAGCATTAGGCAAAGTGTATACGAAGTTAAAACTCCGATCGAACCCCGGAACGTCGAAATAGACCCCTCTATGGAAATTTGGTAAAAATGTGATTTTTTCTGCATTAAAAATACTCAAAAAAATCAGCAGGGAATTCTAAGAGTTATTGTAAAATACGACATCCCAATTCCACTATAGCGCCGCGGAACCGCGGCCATACCCTGCTTGTGCGGCGGTTCCGCGGAGGAAAAGAAGAATTAGGGTTAGTGTTTTGTACAGTAATGTCCGTAGCTGTTCCTTCATTTTTCTGGGTAATTTTAACCTGACTCAAGTGTTTAGTGTTCTGGGGATTATTTTGTATTCGTTGATTCGATCGGAAAATTTAGTTTCGTTTTGTTTTCCGGATATTTAGAAACTGTTAAAATGTTCGAACGGATATCATTAACTCATTTTTTCCCGGCACGAAAATATTTCAAGTGTTGAATTTTTCTTGGGTTTAAATCTTTCGGAAAAACGTGCAAGTAACTCGGTGGACCCTCTAGAAGAACACAAACCTTAACACGATTATGTGATCGTCTAAACCGCCTCTAAACCTTAGGATTTGGGGCACTACGGCGTGCCATATGTGAGGTGTTGGCTTGACCCTTATACAGCTGGACCATTGGTACTGTGACGTATTGTGGGACTTTTTGAACTCCGCTCAAGTGTTGAGCTATTTAGGAAATCTTGGATATTTGATTATTCGATCGGAAAGTTTAATATTTTCTATTTATCTAGAATGCGATACAATATGTGGAATTCATATAGTTAGGCATGAAATGCGAAATATGTGATATTTCGGATTTACGATGTCTAAAGTGATTGTGGATTCCAAATGTTGTAGTTTTTCACTTTCTTTTCTGTGACCGTAAGCGTAGTATGTGGGGTATAGCCGGCATCGTTGCTATACATCAATGACAATCGGGATACGCATACTTGCTTACGTTGATGATATGAGATATTATGTGTTGCTGTGATATGTTATATTGGATAGTCGTATTCTGAATAGCCGGGGGTTTTATGTGAGATGAGGGTTTTTATTTACATTCACGTAAAATTCCGATGTATGTAATATTCTTTTATTGGGGCACTTCCGGGATGAGGTTGATGTCACCATTGTATATTATTTACTTTTCCGCATTAGGTAGACCCAAGGAGGGGAGCATAAGTAACCGGGTTCTAGGGTCTAGTGGGAGGCCATCTCGAGGAGTCGAGACAGGGTCTTCTAACCCTAGAATTGACAGTGTTACTTGCCGCTCTCGTAGGAGTCTAGGGATGTGGGTTTGGCTATTAATCGCGACCGTAGAATCCATGTTTTATACAGGCTCATATTAAAAACACGGACATCCTAGTATATCCAATATTTCATATATGTTCTTCTGTTGCAATGTTCTGTGATGAGATCATATTACTGCTTGAGACGACTACTTATACTATATATATATGCTGATATATAAATATTACTGCTTTCGTTTCTTCTGTGATGCTTAGGAAGTATAAGCTGATAGGTTTTATTAATGAGATTAATAAAAAGAAAAGAAACCTAAAAGATGTTGTAGAATCAAAACATTATAAAAATGGTAGCTACAGTTTTGCTTTGCATAGCGGTATATATGATATACCCTGCACCTTATTCGATGAGGAAAGAGCCGAGATCACTTCACCGGGAGTGACCTCTTTAGCGAAACTGGCAGATGCTACAAACTCGCGGTTTAGTTTTTGACATCTTATATAGTTCTTGCTTTGCACAGCGGTATATATGATATACCCTGCACCTTATTCGATGGGGAAAGAGCCGAGATCCTTCACCGGGAGTGACCACTTTAGCAAAACTAGAAGCCTCAAAAATAATCCTTTTCAAAATCACTTGTTTCTACAACGATATCATGTTCATTACGCTCATGGTTTTCTGAAAAACCTGCGTACCCCTCCATCATTTCAGATGGATATTACTTAGTATTCGTACTATGTTTGTTGACTTAGTCAAAGAATAGTGTACGGTAGCTAAATAGTGTTTATCTGCTAAAGTATGAGATGTGATTGGATTAGGGTAGTCGTACGGCCTTGTTGACTTAGTCAAGGGTCATACGGGTGGGTTTAATTCAATTGGGAAATGTACGGGTTGAACTTGACTTGCGATTTATGGTTTGTTAACTTAGTCAAGATCATAAATCGCTAGGGGCAAAATATTATCGGGAATTTCAAGTGTTGAAATTTGCAATGAGATTGCATACCTCCTATGAGATAGTTGGATCCCGATACCCACTGCGAGTAAGAGTTACTCCTGGGAGAGTTTTACACAGGACAATTAGCCGATCAAGTAGGTATCTAGGAAGGTGTTAACGGGGTTATACCTCTGGGAAACCGAGGTTTACTTTAATTAGGTCCGTACGAGAGCACGGGGAACCTCCCTCAAGTACCGACATTGATCTGGCTGAAAGATTGACGAAATTGTAGGGTGTAATTAATCCCGGCTAATCTCACCTTTTAGGGTTTGAAGGAAGATTTGATAAAACCAGTGGGAGACATCCTGATTAGATAAGATAATAACCAATCTAATCTTGCCTAAAAAGTTTTCTTCTCTCTCTCTCCAGGTAGCAACCATGCCAGGCCATAATCAAGATAATAATATGGATGTATTGACTGAACCCGCTTATTATACTGAGCAGGGGAACGTTGGACCCGTTCTATCTTATAAGTGTTATAAGACTGAGCAGGAAACAGGAGAATATCTAGATTCTCACGCTGCCCAAACAAAGAATAAGCATGTTGATGCATCTTCTTCGGGTGTGTTAGTTATTGAGAACTGTTTCTCAGTTCACCCTACGTCCTGGGTACTAGATACCGGATCAGGATCCCACATATGTAATTTGTTACATGGACTACGTAAAGGTAGAGAACTGGGAAAGGATGATCATTCCGAAACAGTAGGGAATGGTACACATATTGCAGCCAAAGCAGTTGGCGAATATCACCTTGTATTACCAAGAAGTAATACACTGATTCTGAATGAGTGCTATTATATACCGAACATGATGTGCAACATTATATCAGTTTCTTTATTAAGTAAAGAAGGATACAATTTTGTAATACAGGATAATGTTATGAACATCTTCCTAAATCAAAAGTTGATTGGATCAGGCTCGTTACATAATAGCATATTCATTCTCAATCAAAATACATTCCTTAATATACAAAGCACACACAAGAGGAAAAGTTCAGAAATGAACGAATCCTTCTTATGGCATTGTAGACTTGGTCATATCAATGCGACACGGCTAGCTAAGTTGCATAAGAATGGATATTTGAATACGTTCGAATTATCATCTTATGATACTTGCCATTCATGTCTCGAAGGAAAAATGACCAAAACTCCGTTTAGTGGACACGGAGAAAGAGTTACGGAACTCTTAGGACTGGTACATAGTGATGTATGCGGTCCTATGTCTACGCATGCCAGAAACGGTTCTTCCTACTTCATTACATTCACCGACGATCTCTCTAGATACAGACATGTGATCCTAATGAAACACAAGTTTGAAGCTTTTGAGAAATTCAGAGAGTATAAGCACGAAGTAGAGAACCAAACGGGCAAAAGTATTAAAATCCTTCCATCTGATCGAGGAGGAGAATACTTGAGCAATGATTTTCTAGATTATCTAAAAGAGAATGGGATTCTCTCTAAGCATACTCCTCCTTATACACCACACCACAACGGTGTATCGGAGCGGAGTAATCACACCCTATTAGTTATGGTGCGCTCTATGATGAGAAATGCTGAGTTACCTATTTCCTTCTAGGGGTACGCGCTTGAGACAGCCATATACCTATTGAATCTAGTTCCATCTATATCTGTACCTACAACACCATATGAGATATGGAGTGGGAAGAGACCATATTTTAAACGAGTTAAGAAATGGGGTTATCCGGCCTATGTCAAAAGGCAAAATCCGGACAAACTCGAGGCACGATCAGTTCTTTGCAAGTTTGTGGGATATCCAAAGAATTCTCAAGGATATTTTTTCTACCACGCTGAGGAACAAAAAGTGTTTGTTGCTCAACATGCCACCTTTTTGGAAAAGGAATTTCTTGCAAAAGAAATTAGTGGCAAAAAGGTAGAGCTGGAAGAGGTTCCAGCACCGCAAACTACAACTGATGATTTATTGGAACAAGAGGATTCAGTAGTACCCGACGAACCCCAGCCTCTCTGCCGATCTAGTAGGGCTTCTTGTCCACCTGAGAGATACTACAGTTTTCTCATTGATGGTGGAAGCAAGGATTGCATCATGGAAGATGATGACCCGACTAGTTTCGAGCAGGCCATCACGAGTGGTGACTCTGTGAAATGGCTGGATGCAATGCGATCTGAGATGGAATCCATGTACACCAACAAAGTATGGACTTTGGAAAATGCTCCTGAAGGGGTAAAACCCATTGGGAGCAAGTGGATCTTTAAAAAGAAAATTGGTGCAGATGGAAAAGTTGAGACTTTCAAAACTAGACTTGTTGCAAAGGGTTTTCGTCAACGACAAAGTGTGGATTATGACGAAACCTTTTCTCCAGTGGCTATGCTTAAGTCCATCCGGATCTTACTTGCCATTGCTGCATACCATGACTACGAAATCTGGCAAATGGATATTAAGACCGCCTTTCTAAATGGTGATTTAGAAGAGTGCGTGTACATGACTCAGCCAGAGGGCTTCATAGATAATGGGAGCAGCGGAAAGGTGTGCAAACTGCTTAAATCCATTTATGGGTTAAAGCAAGCATCGCGGAGCTGGAACATCTGCTTTGATGATGTGGTCAAAGAGTTTGACTTCATAAAAAATGTAGATGAACCTTGTATCTATAAGAAGGATGCAGAGAGTAAGGTAGTCTTCCTCATATTGTAAGTCGATGACATACTCTTGATAGGAAACGATGTTCCTATGCTGCAATCAGTCAAGCTATTCTTATCACAAAGATTCTCAATGAAAGATCTAGGTGATGCCTCCTGCATATTGGGAATTATGATCCATAGAGATAGATCTAAACGGATACAGTGATTGTCCCAATCCAGGTACATTGACACCATACTAAAGAGGTTTAGTATGGAATAATCCAAGCGTGGGAACCAACCCACGATCTCTGGACTCACTCTCTCCAAAGAGATGCCTCCCAAGACTGATTTGGAGAGAGCTCGCATGCAAGGGATACCCTATGCTTCGGAAGTAGGCTGTATCATGTATGCGATGCTATGTACCAGACCCGATGTAGCATACTCACTAAGTGTAGTAAGTCGGTATCAAGCGGATCCTGGAGAGAGTCACTGGGTAGCTTTGAAGAACATTCTCAAGTACTTGAGAAGGACTAAAGAGATGTTCTTGGTGTATGGTAACGGAGAACTCCAGGTGGAGTCCTTTACCGATTCGAGCTTCCAAAGTGATAAGGACGACTCTAAGTCGCACTCGGGTTTTGTCTTTACCCTCAATAAAGGGGTGGTATGTTGGAAGAGTTCCAAACAGGATACCGTTGCAGACTCGACGATGGAGGCTGAATACATCGCTGCCAAAGAGGCTGTCTGGATAAAGAAGTTCATTAGTGAACTTGGTGAGGTTCCATCCATTGAGCATCCAATACCTCTGTATTGTGATAATAATGGAACTGTGGCTTTAGCCAAGGAACCCAGGTCCCATCAAAAGTCCAGACATATTCTGAGGTGGTATCCCCTGATCAGGGAGATAGTTGATCGCCGGGAGATCGAGGTCAGGAGAGTAGATACGAAGGACAACACAACGGATCCATTAACGAAGGCCATTCCCAAGATACAGTTTGAGAGATTATTCGGGATGCTAGGCATGAGATACTACAGCAACTGGCATTAGTGCAAGTGGGAGATTGTTAGTTATGTATATGCCCTAGAGGCCATTGTTGTACATATGATGTATATTATAATGGATGCTTCGATATATATAGAGAGGACTTTCTTGCTCGTCATGATAGTATGCTATTTGGTATTCCTTTATCTTAACATGTTGACTTGTATATGTTTACTGTCTTACTCTCACATGTTGATAAAGCCGTTAGGATCTGTACTCGACTACTGGGATTATGATGAGATCATAATAGTAGGGCCACGGTAGTCGATGAGTACATCCTATAACTGTTCCTAGTCGAGGGTGTGTCGAGACAGGGCATCGATACACCAGAGTAGACTAGCATATACGCATCTTGACCCATATGATGAGCGATGGATGATCCCATATCCATCGGTGTTTTGACATCAAGGATGGTGTACGGGTGCTCAGAAGAGACTGGGTACACTGGACGGACTTGCCGAGAACTCCCAGATAGTGATATACCACACGTCAGATGGCAGTTCTCCGGTGACACAGGTACAGGGTAGCCTGTAGACCCGAGATCGTCATAGAGTCTTGTGTGATTCCTACTGTGCTTTGATTTCCACCTGACCACGTCCAAGAGGGC
Source organism: Agapanthus africanus (assembly GCA_030015575.1). NCBI lineage: Eukaryota > Viridiplantae > Streptophyta > Magnoliopsida > Asparagales > Amaryllidaceae > Agapanthus > Agapanthus africanus. The sequence continues at coordinate 621,024,215 of JASDDO010000024.1, forward strand.
GTGCAAAACGGTGGCTTTTGGGTGCAGTCCTGAATCACATGGAGGCAATGAGCGATAGGAGGAGATTCGTCTCTCCCGGTATAGGGAGTTGATGTTGTGCTATGTTCGATTGGTTATAACTGGAAGTCCCTGGCCAGGGCCGATATAGAGATTTACTGGTAAGTGTTACCAGTAGTTTCTCGACCCGTTCTGAGCCTCGCATCTACACGACTTATCGGTTACTGGGGTCTGACGTATACCACCCCTAGACTAGATATGCAACATTTCAGACGAAGAGACCAGACTGTACGGGAGTATTACTGATTGGATTCACAGGAGAATGTACAGGCTAGCTTGTTGATCTTCTGATCGCTCAATACCTGGGTGGCTGTTACGTTTAGCTGACCGCTTGCAGCTTGTGGGTGTTTGATATAATCATCACCTGCTACCGGCGTATTGACGATTCTTTAGAGTCCTACACAGAGGTTTCTTGACTCAGGCAAAAGGAGTAGGGGCACATATGTGATATGTGCACGACCGAGGATAATGTGATATGAGATACCGTATTATATTCTCGCGATATTTAGATATGAGCCGGGTCATCGGATCAAGTGTTGATTCGATGAATCGGTACATGATATATTAGTCGGTTATATTCAATATAGCCGGATTGTCGGATCAAGTGTTGATTCGATAATTTAATGTATAATAATATATATGATATATTGTATTGCATTATCTAATATTGGCTCGCTTTATTATTTCATTTTCTTACCGGGTAATACATTGATATATATGCGATATATGTTAATTGTATTATTTCTTTTGTTACAAATATATAATATATATGTGATATATATTATTGTAACATGATATGATTACTAATGCAACTTGTTTTGTTGAGATTAAACAAGGTTAGGGTTTGATTAGGGTTAGTTCTTTCTTGCACATTCTAGAAGCTTTTCTTTTGCCATGAAGAAGATATTATGGTTGATATTTTCTTATGACTTATTGTTTTAACCCAACCAAACCCTAGCCTTAGTTAATTCTCTACAATAGTTATCCTTGTCATCCTTGACCATGGTTGCATTATTATTCATATATTCATTTCATTATTCATCACAAAAGATTTAACTCATTTTTCAGCTTCATCTTCAACCTTGAGCTTTGAGAAAGCTTACTAGGTTTTCCTTTTGTGATATTTTTCATGTGAGAATTTGATATAAAAAGAAAGCATAAATACTACTCCATCATCCTCATCTAATCTTGCCAATTAGATTTGTTAGTTATATGTATGCCCTAGAGGCCATTACTATACATAGGATGTTTATTGTAGTGGATGCTTGGACATATATAGGGAGGACTTTCTTGCTCGACATGATAGTATGCTATCTGGTTGCTCTTTACCTTAACGTGTACACTGATTGTCTCTCTGTTACATGTTGGTAAGGCCCTTAGGATGTGTGCTTGACTACCTGGACTATGATGCGGATCATACTAGTGGGGACATGGTAGTCCATAAGTACATCCTTCAAAGTCCCTAGTCGTGGGTGTATCGAAACGGGGCATCGATATACCAGAGTAGACTAGCGTGTACCTTCTCGACCCATACAGATGGGCGATGGATGATCCCATATCCATCGGTGTTTGACATCTGAGATCATATACGGGTGCTCAGTAGAGACTGGGTACACTGGACGGACTCGCCGAGAACTCCCAGATGGTATTATACCTTACGTCAAATGGCAGTTCTCTGGTGACACTGGTACAGAGTAGTCTGTTGACCCGAGATCGTCATAGAGTCTTGTGTGGTTCCCACTGTGCTTTGATTTCCATCTTACCACGTCCAAGAGGGCGTGCAAAACGGTGGTTTTTGGGTACAGTCCCGAGTCACATGGAGGCAATGAGCGATAGGAGGGAATTCGTCTCTCCCGGTATAGGGAGTTGATGTTGCGCTGTGTTCGATTGGCTATAACAGGAAATCCCTGGCCAGGGTTGCTGAGATTTACTGGTAAGTGTTACCAGTAGTTTCTCGAATTGTTATAGACCTCATATCGACATGACTTATCGAGCTATTGGGGTCTGACGTTTACCACCCCTAGGCGAGATATGCGACATATCAGACGATCAGACCGGACTGTACGGTAGTGTTACTGGTTGGATTCACAGGAGTGTGAGCGGGCTTGCTCGTCGATCTTCTGATCGCTCAATACCCAGGTGGCCGTTACGTTTAGCAGACAGCTTGCGGCTTGTGGGTGTTTGATATGATCTTCACCTGCTGCCGGCGTATTGACGAGTCTTTAGAGTCCTACACAGAGGTTTCCTGGCTCAAGCGAAACGAAATAGGAGCGCATATGAGATATGTGCGGGACCGAGAATAATGCGTGTATGTGATACCGTATTTCATTCTCGCAATGAATGTGTCGAATGGTTATATGCGATATAACATAGTTATCGAATCGAGGGTTGATTCGATAAGCCGATACATTGGATACTAGTCGGTTATATGCGATATGACCGGATCGTTAAATCAAGTGTTGATTTAATGATTTAATGCATAATTATATATATTTGATATATTACTTTGCGTTAACTAGTATCGGTTCACTTAAGATGGATTTTCTCACTCGGATGTGCGCATTGTATATGCGATATACTTTTGTGCACTTGTTTGTATCATGTTTGATGATACATGTTTATTTGGTTAAGTGTAAAGAATTAAACCATGGTTAAACATATAATCAGGGTTTTATTTTTCCATTACTTATTTATTCATTTATTTATTTGTTTATACATTTTGGAAAATAAATGGAAAAGAGAAAAGAATGGTGGCTTTATTTGTTGTTTAGTTGAAGCTTCATGAAGCTTTGACTTTGTCCACCATTCTTATCTCATCCTTAACCCTAACCATTCCTTTAACCTTGGTCAATTCTCTACACATAACCATGGTTAGAATTATGATAAGTATTGTTTTTCTATTCTTTTTAAATAACTTATCATATTTCTTTCTTCATCTTCTTCTTCTTCTTCAATGAAGAAAAAGCTTGCTTCATCAATGGTGATTGATGAATTAGAGTGAGAAATCCAATTCTAAAGTCTACCCACTTCTTATTTCTTCATCCTCTACCTCTTGCCAAGTAGTAGAGTGTGTTTCCTTCACAAGTTTTCATGGCTTGGTGAAGGTGGAGATTGATCTAGTGATGCTTCGACGTAGATCATCTTCGGCACGTTGTCGACGACATAGCCCGGTCTTTTCTCCGATGAAACCACCGTGAGAGTCATGGTTCGATTTGGACAGCGGAGAGGACTTCATTGCGGAGCCGTAGAGGTGGAGCACCGGATCTACAAAGGTTGTATTTCCGTATTCTCTATAGTTAAGTGTTAACTAGTTTACTTTTCTCCTAAATATCTAGCCAACGATCCGTAGTCGGGTTTCTCGGCACCTAGATTTTTGAAATTGGCATGGTTGATGCCTTGTGAGACCTCATTAGGGTGCCTAGGAACCCTACAGTGGTATCAGAGCCTAGCTAGAGCCTTAGACGAAGTCTAGACGGAGTTTGAAGTCCGAACGACCCGAAAACCCAAACCTAAAATAGCTCTCTGTCCTTTTTTCAAAAACTGGGATTTTTCCAAATTAAAAATTGCTAAAAAATTCAGCAGGGAAATATAAGAATTACGGCGCAAAAAGTTTCCAATGAACAGTATTTATTGCGGCGGAACCGCGGCAGAAACCTAGCTTCTGCGGCGGTTCCGCGGCTATCTGGTGACGTCAGCCCACATTGTTTGCACAGTAATTCCTGATAAATTATGCTGAGTTTTCTGGGAATTTTTAAAATTTATTCAAGAGTTGAATTTTCTGCTGTGTTTTTGGGGATTCGGTGTTTCGATCGGAGTATCAAATTTTGTCTGTGTGGCTTTCCGGATAATTTTTAGAATATGTTAAAAAGCTCGACCGCATATAAATACCCAATTTTTCCCCTATCGGGAAATTTCCAAGTGTTGGATTTTTCCGTAGTTTAACGACGTTCTAAGTAGTGCAAGTAACTCGATGGACCCTGTAGAAGACAACAAACCTTAACTCGATTATGTGACCGTCTTGAACTGCCCTTTGAACCTTCGGGTTTGGGGCAGTACGGCGTGCCACATGTGAGGCGTTGGCTTGACCCTTCTACGGCTGGACCGTTGGTACTGAGGCACGAACTGAATGTTTTTAGACTTATTTCATATGTTGATCTGTATCGGGAAAACTTGGGTGTTTGACTGTTCGATCGAAAAGTTTAACATTTTCTATTTATCTGGAATGGGATACAATAATTGGAATTCACAATAAGTTATGAGATAACTGAATGAATAATATAAACATAGCAATTTAGTCTCACTTGATCGGTTGCCACGGAATTTTGATGTGATCAAAAGTCCGTCGCAATCACGTAGCGTACGCGGATACTCGCCGGGTAAACTTAATAGACAGCCTCACTCCATAGCCCCGACCAAGTGACTATAGGAAAACCCCGTCGCCGAAAGCATCCGTCCGGGTGCTCGCGGTAGCGGTGTTCCGCCTTGGTGCACTTCGTCGACGGTATCGGGGGTGCGGCCGTCTACTGAAGTTTGCGACGAGCATTAGATCAGGATGTCGGGAATCTTGTTGAATTGCCCGACTTAATATTGAAAAGAGTTTTCTATAATGAGACTAAAATGCGGGGTTTATAATTGTTAGGCATGCGATGTCTAAGTAATTCATTTGGTCAGGCATGCGATGTCTGAGGTGGTTGCGAATTCCAACTGTTGTAGTTTTACACTTTCTTTTCTGTGACCGTAAGTGTAATATGTGATATCGCCGGTTTCGTTGCTATATGTCAACGACAATTGGGATGCGCATATTTACTTACGTTGATGACATATGATGTTATGTGTTGCTGGATATGTTATATTGGATCGTCGTGTTTGAATAGCCGGGGGTTTTTATGTGAGATGAGTGTTTTTCATTTTCATTCATGTAAAAACTTGTATGTAATATTCTTTTATTGGGGCACTTCCAGGTAGCGGAAGTTGTCACCTTTTGTATATTATTTACTTTTCCGCACTAGGATAGACCCAAGGAGGAGAGCACAAGTAACCGGGTTCTGGAGTCCAGTGGGAGACCAACTCGAGGAGTCGAGTCCGGGTCTCCTAACTCCAGAATTGGTAGGGTTGCTTGCCGCTCTCGTAGGGGTCTAGGGGTGTGGGTTTGGCTATTCATCACGACCGTGGAATCCGTGTTTTATACTGGCTCGTATTGAAAACACGGACGTCCTAGTATATCCAATATTTCATATGTTTCTTCTGCTGCGATATCTGTGATGTGATCATGTGATGTTCTGTGATGGATACTATATATAGTATATATGATATATTATATAGACGTTACTTATGTTTTACACCCGCGCTAGCCCTGCCCCGCTCTGCCGTTAGTCACCTAACCTAACGGTGCACGAGGGGACATCGAGGCGAATGCGGATGGCATAAGTGTACGTCGTATTTATCTGTGATGTTTAGGTAATTTAAATGATGGGACTTCATTAATATAATTAATGAAAGAAAAAAGAAACCTAAGATGTTGTAGAATAGAATTTCAAAATAAAACAGGTACCTACAGTTCTTGCTTTGCACAGCGGTATATGTGATATATCCTGCACCTTATTCGATGAGGAAAGGACCGAGATCCCTTCACCGGGAGTGACTCCTTTAGCAATAACTGGCAGATGCTACACACTCGGTTTGTCTTTTGATTGCTTTTAAGAGTTTTTGCTTTGCACAGTGATATATATGATATATCCCGCACCTCATTCGACGAGGAAAGGACCGACGATCCCTTCACCGGGAGTGACTCCTTTAGCAAAACTAGAAAAGCCTCAAAAGCACTCCATTTCAAAATCATTTGATTCTACAACGATATCAAGTTCATTACGCAATAGGTTTTCAGAAAAACCTGTCGTAGCCCTCCGTCATTTCAGATATGTGGTAGTTAGTATTCGTGCTACGTTTGTTGGCCTGCGTCAAGGCGTAGTGTGCGGTAGCTAACTAGTATTTATCTGCTTATGCATATGATGCAGATTGGATTAGGGTAGTCGTGCGACTTTGTTGGCCTGCGTCAAGGGTCGTGCGGGTGGGTTTAATTCAATCAGGAAATGACGGGTTGAACTTGACTAGCGCACTATGGTTTGTTGGCCTGCGTCAAGGTCATAGGACGCTAGGGGCAAAATATTATCGGGAATTTCAAGTGTTGAAATTTGCAATGAGATTGCATACCTTCTATGAGATAGTTGGATCCCGATACCCGCTGCGAGTAAGAGTTACTACTGGGAGAGTTTTACACATTACAATTAGTCGATCAAGTAGGTGTTTAGAAAGGTGTCAACGGGGTTACGCCTCTGGGAAAAACGAAGTTTACAGTAATTAGGTTCGTGCGAAAGCACGGGGGACCTCCCTCAAAGTACCGACCCTGGCCTGGCTGAAAGATTGGCGAACTTGTAGTGTGTAATTAATCCCGGCTAGTTTTTCCTTTTTGGGTTGAAGGAAGATTTGATAAAAAGCAGTGGGAGCCATCCTGATTAGATAAAATTAAAACCAATCTATTCTTGCAAGAGCGCACGCTGAGTGTTTTCTTCTCTCTCTCTCCAGGTAGCGACCATATCACGCCTTAATCAAGATAATAATACGGAATATTGACCGAAACCCGCTTGTTATAACTGAAGCTGGGGAACGTTGGTCCCGCTCCAACTTATAATTGTTATAAGACAGAGCAGGAAATAGGGGATTACCAGAATTCCCGTGGCCGCCCAAACGAAGAGACTGCATGCTGATGCATCATCTTCGGTGTATTCATTACAGAGAACTGTTTCTCAGTATCCTTTACGTCCTGGGTATATGATACCGGATCAGGATCCCAAATATGTAATCTGTTACATAGGGCTACAGATAGGTAGAGAATCTGAGAACGGGTGATAAGTTTCATGAGGCAGAAAACGGGGCAAGTGTTGCAGCCAAGTCTGTCGGTCACTGTCACCCTGTATTACCAATACATTGATTCTGAACGAATGTTGTTAGATTACCGAACCTGATATGCAAAATCATATCTGTCTCTTTATTAGTAAAGAAACGATAAAATTTTGTATTGTTGGACAATGTTTTGAACATTTCCTATATCAAAAGTTGATCGGTTCAGGCACGTTATCTAAAAGCATTAATGTTCTAAATCAAACTATAGTTCTTAGTATACGGAACACACACAAGAGGATAAGTTCAGAAATGAACGAATCCTTCTTAAGCATTGTAGACTAGGTCATATCTATGCGACCCGACTGGCTGTAGTTACATGTAGATGCATATTTAAATCAGTTTGAATTTACATCTTGTGAAACTCGCTAGTCATGTCACAAAGATAAGATGACCATAGCTCCGTTTACTGGAAACAGAGAAAGAGTTAATGACTCTTGGGATGATACATGTTGATGTATGTAGGTCCCCTGTCTACACATGCTAAGACCGGTTCTTTATACTTCATTATATTCTCTGATAATCTCTCAAGATTCGACATATGTTCCTGTTGAAACACAAGTCCGAACCTTTTGAGATATTCACAGAATATAAGTTAGAAGTAGAGAACCAATACGGGTATAAGTATTATGTCCTTTGATGAGATCAAGGAGGAGAATACTTGGACACGAAATTCTTGGACTTTTCTAAAGGAGAATGAGATTCTCTCTCAGCATTACTCCTCCGAATACACCATAGCACGATGGTACATCCGGGGCGGAGCAATCACACCCTATATGATAAGGTGTGCTCTATGATGAGTAATACCTGAGTTACCTATTTCCTTTTGGGAGTTATGCACTTGAAAAGCTGCATACCTATTGAATAGGGTTCGAATACAAATCAGTTGCCTACCACTTCATATGTGATTATGATAAGGGAAGAGCTCATCTCTTAAGTTAGTTAAGATTTGGGGTTGTCCAGCCTATGTCTTAAAAACAAAATCCGGACAAGCTCGAGACAAGGTCTGTTTTGTAGAACTGGAAATGTTCCAGCTATACAAACTGCAGCTGATGATTTGAAAGAACCAAAGGATTCAATAGTTACCAACGAACCTCAGCCTCTCCGCCGATCTAGTAGGGTCCTCACCCACCTGAGAGATACTCGGTTTCTCGATGACAGTGGGAGCGAGGATTGCATCATGAGATGATGACCCAACTAGTTTCGAGCTGGCCATCAGGAGTAAGACTCTGTAAGAATGGCTGGATGCTTAACGATCTGAGATGGAATCCTATACACCAACAAAGTATGGACTTTGGTCGCTTATCTTGAAGGGTTAAATCCCCATCAGGAGCAGGTATATCTTGAGAAGATTACTTGGTGTACATGGAAAAGTGAGACATTCAAAGCTAGACTTGTTAAAGGTTTTCGTCATCGACCAGGCGTGGACAATGATGAAACCTTTTCAAGTGGCTATGCTTAAGTCCATCCAGATCCTACTTGCCACGGCTACATACCATGACTACGATATCTGGCGGTTGGGGTGGTCATGACTGCTTTTCTAATGATGATTTAGAAAAGAACGTCTATAAGAACACAGCCAGACGGCTTCGTAGACAGTGGGAGCAGTGGAAACGTGTACAAGATACTTTATAGGTTAAAGCAGGTATCGCGAGTTGGAACATCTGTTTTGATGTGTTAGTCAAAGAAGTTGACATCATCAAAATGATAGATGAACCTTGTATAAACAAAAAAGGTAGTAGGAAGTATGGTGACGATCCTCGTAGAATACAAGGATGACATACTCTTGATAAGGAAAGAGTTTCCTATGCTACGCTCGGTCAATCTCCGCTTATCATAATGATTCTCCTATAGGATCAAAGTGATACCTACTAAATCCTGGATTTTGGATCTATGAGATAGATCTAAATGGATGTTAGGATTCTCACTAGTTGTAGTGAGATGGTATCAATCGATCCTGGGGAGAATCACTGGAAGGGTTCCAGGGTGATAAGACGACTGAAATGTCAGTCACAGGCATTGTCTTTACCCTCAGTAAAGGGACGGTATGTTGGAGAGTTCCAAGCTAGATACCGTGACACACTAGACGATAAAGGCATGATACATCGCTACTTAAGATGCTACCAAAGAGGCTGTTTGGGTGTATATTGGTTCATAAGATGAACTATGTTCCTCCCATTGTGTGACAATGGAGTTGTGGCTTATGCCAAGGAACGCAGGTCCCATCAGTGATCCAGACATATTCTAAGGCAGTATCACCTGATCATGGAGATAGTTGATCTCCAGGGAGATCGAGGTTAGGAGAGTAGACTCAGAGGACAACACAGCGGATCCACTCACAAAGGCCTGTTCCCAGAGAGAGACTTTTATGGGATGGTTGAGTATAAGATACTGCAACCACTGCTATCAGATGGCCCTAGTGCAAGTGGGAGATTGTTAGTTATATGTATGCCCTAGAGGCCATTACTATACATAGGATGTATATTGTAGTGGATGCTTGGACATATATAGGGAGGACTTTCTTGCTCGACATGATAGTATGCTATCTGGTTGCTCTTTACCTTAACGTGTACACTGATTGTCTCTCTGTTACATGTTGGTAAAGCCCTTAGGATGTGTGCTTGACTACCTGGACTATGATGCGGATCATACTAGTGGGGACATGGTAGTCCATAAGTACATCCTTCAAAGTCCCTAGTCGTGGGTGTATCGAAACGGACATCGATATACCAGAGTAGACTAGCGTGTACCTTCTTGACCCATACAGATGGGCGATGGATGATCCCATATCCATCGGTGTTTGACATCAGAGATCATATACGGGTGCTCAGTAGAGACTGGGTACACTGGACGGACTCGCCGAGAACTCCCAGATGGTATTATACCTTACGTCAGATGGCAGTTCTCTGGTGACACTGGTACAGAGTAGTCTGTTGACCCGAGATCGTCATAGAGTCTTGTGTGGTTCCCACTGTGCTTTGATTTCCATCTTACCACGTCCAAGAGGGCGTGCAAAACGGTGGTTTTTGGGTACAGTCCCCGAGTCACATGGAGGCAATGAGCGATAGGAGTGGATTCGTCTCTCCCGGTATAGGGAGTTGATGTTGCGCTGTGTTCGATTGGCTATAACAGGAAATCCCTGCCAGGGTTGCTGAGATTACTGGTAAGTGTTACCAGTAGTTTCTCGAATTGTTATAGACCTTCATATCGACACGACTTATCGAGCTATTGGGGTCTGACGTTTACCACCCCTAGGCGAGATATGCGACATATCAGACGATCAGACCGGACTGTACGGTAGTGTTACTGGTTGGATTCACAGGAGTGTGAGCGGGCTTTCTCGTCGATCTTCTGATCGCTCAATACCCAGGTGGCCGTTACGTTAGCAGACCGCTTGCGGCTTGTGGGTGTTTGATATGATCATCACCTGCTGCCGGCGTATTGACGAGTCTTTAGAGTCCTACACAGAGGTTTCCTGGCTCAAGTGAAACGAAATAGGAGCGCATATGAGATATGTGCGGGACGAGAATAATGCGTGTATGTGATACCGTATTTCATTCTCGCGATGAATGTGTCGAATGGTTATATGCGATATAACCTAGTTATCGAATCGAGGGTTGATTCGATAAGCCGATACATTGGATACTAGTCGGTATATGCGATATGACCGGATCGTTAAATCAAGTGTTAATTAATGATTTAATGCATAATTATATATATTTGATATATTACTTTGCGTTAACTAGTATCGGTTCACTTAAGATGGATTTTCTCACTCGGATGTGCGCATTGTATATGCGATATACTTTTGTGCACTTGTTTGTATCATGTTTGATGATACATGTTTATTTGGTTAAGTGTAAAGAATTAAACCATGGTTTAAACATATAATTAGGGTTTTATTTTTCCATTACTTATTTATTCATTTATTTATTTGTTTAACATTTTGGAAAATAAATGGAAAAGGGAAAAGAATGGTGGCTTTATTTGTTGTTTAGTTGAAACTTCATGAAGCTTTGACTTTGTCCACCATTCTTATCTCATCCTTAACCCTAACCATTCCTTTAACCTTGGTCAATTCTCTACACATAACCATGGTTAGAATTATGTTAAGTATTGTTTTTCTATTCTTTTAAATAACTTATCATATTTCTTTCTTCATCTTCTTCTTCTTCTTCAATGAAGAAAAAGCTTGCTTCATCAATGGTGATTGATGAATTAGAGTGAGAAATCCAATTCTAAAGTCTACCCACTTCTTATTTCTTCATCCTCTACCTCTTGCCAAGTAGTAGAGTGTGTTTCCTTCACAAGTTTTCATGGCTTGGTGAAGGTGGAGCTTGATCTAGTGATGCTTCGACGTAGATCATCTTCGGCACGTTGTCGACGACCTAGCCCGGTCTTTTCTCCGATGAAACCACCGTGAGAGTCATGGTTCGATTTTGGACAGCGGAGAGGACTTCATTGCGGAGCCGTGGAGGTAGGGGAAGCACCGGATCTATAAAGGTTGTATTTCCGTATTCTCTATAGTTAAGTGTTAACTAGTTTACTTTTCGCCAAAATATCTAGCCAACGATCCGTAGTCGGGTTTCTCGGCACCTAGATTTTTGAAATTGGCATGGTTGATGCCTTGTGAGACCTCATTAGGGTGCCTAGGAACCCTACAAGATTAGGGTGTTATCCTCATTAGTAGTGAGAGAGCTTGAGTTATAGAAACTTCGAGGTAGATCATCGGAGAAATGGAGACTACAAGCTAGCATGGATCGTTCGAGTCATGGAGCCTCTCTTGGGTCCGGGAGATCGTGGATCATGGTGAAGGGATTTCTACTCGGAGCTTCTGAAATGATGGAGCGGACTACAAAGGTTGTAATCCCTCACACTCAGTTGTAAAGATGTTTACTTGCATGTTAAACCCTAATAATCTAGCAAAGATCCCGGCTTTGGGTTGTTCGGCACGTCTAAAATTTTATTCGGGCATGGTTGATGCCTAATGAACCCTTGTAAGAGTGCCTAGGAACCCTACAATATCATACGGCCTCTACAACGTTTAACTCAAAACTTGAGAAACTGTCTGTGGGGGACTCTAAACACTCGTCAATACATTGGCTGAGGATTTAACCACTAGCACGTCAGAGGTACTAGCCGTACGTAACGGGCTACCAGGTATTGACTAAAAGGGAGGTCGATGAGCGAACTCATCTTGACACCCTGCTGAGCCTGTCAGTGACAATATCCATACAGTCCGGTCCATTCGTCTATGAGCATCGCATGGCGGGCCTAGGGGGTTGGTAAAAGTCAGAGCCCTAAAAGCGGTACAAGTCGTATCGGAGTGTAGCCCAGAACACCTTGAGATACTACTGAAATACCTACCAGTAAATCTCCTGCCTTGGCCAAGGACTTCGTGTAATGGCTCTCCTAGACACAGCGCGATCTCACCCCCAATACCGGGAGAGATGAAACCCCTGCAGATCCGCTCACTGCCTCCATGTGTCTCGGGACTGTACCCAACTAAAACCTGTTTGCATGACTCCTTTGAGCCATGGTAGGGTAGTAATCAAAGCACAGTAGGAACTCACACGAGACAAATGACGATCTCAGGTCGATGAACTAACCTATACACATGTCACCAGGGAACTGCTATATGACGTCAGGTATAATACCAACTAGCATGTTCCCGACGAGTCCTGTCCGGTGTACTCATAACCCAATGAGCACCTGTATACATCTTAGGTGAACCAACTGACACCAATGGCTCGTGAGACCGGCCACCGCCCCTCGTCAGGATCTCGACTGTATACACTAGTCTACTAATGGAGTATCGATGCCCAGTCTCGAAACTCCCACGACTAGGGACCACTTTAAGGATGTGCGTATAGACCCCAGCTCCCACGTATATGATCGCCATCATACTGCTGGCAGTCAAGAAAGAATCCTAAAGGCTCTATCAACGTGTAATAGCGACCTGTAAGGTCACCTAAAGCAGTACACGATGATAAAGACAAACCATGGTAGCATACTATTCTCTATCAACGTGTAATAGTGAACTACAATGTCACCTAAAGCATGTACACGATGATAAAGAGAAACCAGATAGTATATAAACCTTTCGAGTAAGACTATCCTACCCGATATAGGTCCTCCCTCAATCATTGCAATCACGTGTCTGCGATCCAATAATTGACTCTGAGGGCACTATATCCAACAATACCGTGTTGTATAGTGAACTTTGAAATTCCAAGTTAGGGATTAGGGTTAGAATTGTTTCCAAAGGTGCAATTGAGGTGTAATTAGGGACTACAACCCCTGTGGTGATGATATATTGGACTAAACAAGAGAATAAAACCCCAAACCCAAACTTAGAAACCACATCATCGGCAGATTTTATGGAAATTGTGATGTGTTTTTGTACCTGATATCACCCGGGTGACCTGAAAAATATTTAGCGAAGACCGAGAGATGTGCAGGCAACCTAGAACCTATACCCAAAACCTGAGACCCCCACTCCAAGATATGGCTGCAAATTTACTCATTTTGGCCGCAAATTGCGGCCTGGGTAGAGTGGAAATTATCCGTGTTTGGTCCAGGGCTTTATCTCCAGTAAATTAGACCCTCCATATGTGCAAAATTGGCTAATTTCACTTAGGGTAAAATCTGGAACCATTTTCTTGAGCTGTTGTATCGTTTTGCGACTTCGTTTTAATTTGGGATTTGGTATTTGATTTTGTGTTCCGTCTACTGATGTTTGCACGTCAGCGACGGGGGTTGTTTGGTGGTTTTGCAGGCGTAGGCTATAGGTTTTAACCTATGAGCGAAACGTATACCGTTTTGTTTTTCCGACTCGATTTTAATACGCATTTGCGATTGTGTATTGGTTGTAGGTACCCCCACGTGGAATTCAATACGACGAGGATGAGCGTGGTGTCATCGACTCTAGCAAGCGAGGATCAAAGTGAGTAGATCTATTTCTACGGGGGAAGTCGGGTGGATGGTGTATAGCACCCCCGTGGTTCATAGTGTAGTGTATGGTATATAGTATATGGATATATTTATATGTTTTTTGTGAGATTATGGTTATCTAGATAGACTTTGGGAGTCATGGATAACTTTAGTGTAATTGGGTGATAGTGTCGTTAGTTAGTTTAGTCATGAACACTAGAATGTGGTTTTCACCCATACGCACACACATGCTTACTTTGTTTTACTTGTGCGTGTATGGGGATATGTACACACACACACACACACATAAGTACGAGACTACGTGTATGTATATATATATATATATATATATATACGTATACCAACACATGGATGATGAGGATTGTATATGATATTTTGGAGATGAGTCGATGAGATTGGGCATGAGATTTTAGCGGGCCTTTAGGCGTGTGTTTTCATACACGCATATATATGCTGATGGTATCAGTTTGTACTAGACTTAGATTAGTACCCCCAGTTCATATGATATGATGATAAGGATACCAGATAAATGATGAGATGAATGTGATATTTGAGCCGTACCAAAATTTGGAATGCTGTACGATAGATTTACCGTACGAGCTATATATTGATGATAGATCCGCACTCTGACTCGAGGATGTCATGATATATATATATATATATATATATATATATATATATATATATATATTGTATCGTATGTGATACTATTGAAGCTGGATCACCGACTATTATATTTATATGTATCGACTCAGATTTAGGTGGTTTTCTTACATTTGGATTTGTCCTGTAGTTTACTTATAGATGTTAGAATAGACTCGAGTCATTCCTATTTCAAAACTAACGAATCGTGAGTATTTTAAAGACAGGCCAAGAGATTCTACGGATATTTTCAAAGACGCATCTTTTCTTAAAAACACCGTAGCCCTTATTTTTCTAAACACCACGATTCGTGTTATTTCAAATGGCAAAACTGTATGACATATATATATATATATTGATGTAGATCCTTCACTGTTGTGTTTATTATTCATTTTCCGCATATTCTTGCTATTCGGATCGCATTGCATGGATAAATGTGTTTATTGTTATATTAAACCCATGTTGTCAGGACACCAGCACCATTATCGATGATGCGTATGTTCCACGTACACCTGCTTGCCGGCTCACACACTTCATCATCGATAATTTCCATGTCATTATACAGTAGGATTGTTGCATCAGGATATGACTACTTGCATGACATACTAGTGTACATACATATTGTACACCCATACTTGCGTACACATATTGTACACCCATGCTTTCATACATACACATGTGCACATACATAGATGATTCTGGCATGATTTTGGAGATTTGGGAACCGCATGATATATTTTTAAACTGGATTCATTTAAAGAGCGGTTTTCCCTCGATATGTGCATATTACTGTTTTATGTTGCATGATATACTGATATGCTTACATTTCTATTATATGTCGCATACATCATGCTTTATGATTATTCGCATTGAGATACATTATTTTCATGATATTTCTGGATTTGAGAAACGTGGTTATTTCAAAAGAAAGTATGTATTGTTTTAAAAACCCGGTTTCTCTTGATATGATATTTCAGTGCGTCCACCATGCATTTTCTCTGTTCTGAGACGTGTGATATGTGAAACCCGATTCAATGAGGCGGATGATCCGTTTACGGGTTCATGGTAGACCCGATATGGTTCCCCGGGGCGAGAATGTTTTTCGTGGAGTAAACGATGAGCCTAGCAGGGTGGCGAGTACCTGTCGGTGATTGGTTAGACCTGGCGGTTATCCGGAGGATACCGACTGGAGTCGAGAGATGGATATGGGCCGACCCGTTCTGCCGGAGCCCGCGGGCCGATCCAGCAAACGGAGCCCGAGATATATGAGGATTTACGTGTCGATGCTGGACACGGGTTTCATGATGTTTCGAGTGTCGATGCTGGACACTCAGGTGACATGATTTTGATGTGTCGCGAGGGACACATGTTGATTTATATCCTCATACTTTCATGCATATTCTTTTATGATATTTACATGCATGATGTTTTTGTGTCATTGGTTGACACGTGGACGGGATCCACATGCGTACATGCATTGATTACATAGTTGGATGATATCAACATACTTATTGACTTCATGATATAGTTGACACTGATTTCATGATGATTACATTGATCACACCTCACATTTATGATATGTTGCTACTTGAGGCACTGACACAAGCACTTGGTATTACACTGATGTATAGATGTTTACCCTTGCCACCTTATCATGCTTCAGACTTTATCATATTGAGGATATATATTACTGATCGTATTGACCAATGATTGAGTCATACATACGATTTCTGCTCTGTGATGTTTTCTACTCACGAGTTCTCAACTCACCCCCGTTTTGCCACAGTTTCTTGTATGTTTTGCCGTACAGGTTTTATTGCGGCTTTCTGGCACACTGCTTCCTTTCTGGGTAATTGCTTTGGTAGGTGGGTTCACTCGCATCGTGACCACCATCGTACTTATTTATTTTCAGTTGTATCTAGTAAAGTTCCATTAACCAGACTTGTATATTGATTCAGGCTTAGAAAACCAGTTATTATTCTTTCGACCTTAGAGTCAAGCGTTCTATTATTATGGTTTTCTTGATGATTTTGAGTTTCCTTTTGAGTTTTGATCCTCGCCCTTCGGCGTTGTATATTATATTGCTTGCATGGTTGTGACCGTCGATTGACGAAGAACTAGCTCCCGCTTAGGGATTGTTAGTGTATATGCCCTAGAGGCCATTACTGTATCATACTAGTTTGTATATTACTTAATGGAAGCTTGGGATATTCACCTTGTATAGAAAATCTTGCTCAATATAGTAGTATGCTACTTGGTTTATTTCTGCTTTAATGTGTACATGTGTTTATTTTAGTATATCATCTATACACATTACTGGAGCCCTTAGGATCTTTGCTTGATTACCAGCGTTGTGATGGCAGTCACACTAGTGTGGGCTGGGTAATCCACAAGCACATCCTTATGCAGATCCCTAGTCGTAGGACTATCGAGACAGGGCATCGATACTCCGGAGTAGACTAGCATATGCGCTTCTCATCCCAGCGTGGAAGACGGTCTGTCCCACAGCCGTCAGTACGTCGTACTTGAGATAGTATGCGGGTGCTCGTTAGGTTACGAGTACACTGGACATGACTCGTCGGGAACTGTTGGTTGACACTATACCTATCATCAGTTATCAGTTCCCAGGTGACATGAGTACAACTTAGTCCGCTGACTTGACACTGTCACTTCGCCTCGAGTGTGTTCCCACTGTGCTTAGATTACTACCCTACCACAACTCAAAGGAGTCGTGCAAAAAGGTAGTAGTTGGGTGCAGTCCCAAAGCACTTGGGGGCAGTGACGGTTAGACAGGATTCGTCTCTCCCGGTATTGGGGGTTAACATCGCGCAGTGTCTAGGAGAGCCATTACACAAGTCGTCCCTGGCCAGGGCAAGCAAGATATACTGGTCGGTTTCAAGTGTTATCTCAGGGTCTTCTTGGCTACACTCCGACACGACTAGTACCGCTATTAGGGGACTGACGTTTACCGCCCCCTAGGCCCGCCATGCGATGTTATCAGACGAACAGACCGGACTGTACGGAGATTGTCACATTCAGGCTCAGTAGGAGTTTAGATGGGTTTCACCTCGTCAGTCTTCTTGTCGGCATCTACCTGGGGACCGTTATGCACAGCTAGTGCTGCTTGCGGTCTGTAGTTAAACCCACTGCCAGCGTAGTGTCGAGTCTTTAGAGTCCCACACAGAAAGCTATTCGCCTTTAGGCATAAGAGTAGAGGTCGCATGGTTTTGCGACAGGTCGCATGGTTTTGCGACAGGGTTCGGTCACATCCGTGCACTTGTACACGTTTAGTGTTCGGACAGTTAACACTAGTGGGCTTTGGTTTAAGCCAGATCCTAGTGTACGTTTTGGGATTGGTTTTATCTCGTTTGTATTCGTGTTCCTCGAAACGCGGATGCGGGTGTGTATGCACAGTTGACAGAGAGACAGAGGAGAGGATTCTCATTGGGGTTGTTGACAGTTGACTGTTGACTATTGACTTTTTGCTAAACCCTAATGAGAATAAGAAATATGATTAACAATAATATTAATTAAGTATTATAGTGACATGGATGTTGAGGGGTTAACTTTGTTGACTGGTTGACTAGGTTGGACTAGTTGACCATCATCATTACAATGGCTATCATTTCATGGCAAAGACTTTTGCTTGCTTGTTTCTTTCAGAAAAATGAGTGCATGAAATGATATGGCCATTTTGAGTTGAACCATTACATAATACTTGATTACTATTATTTGTTATGATGATTTTTTTGGATTATGAGAGCTTGGATGGCAAAAGAGTTACTCATTCTCTCATTTGCTTTCTTTCTCTTGCTTGAGCTCTCCCTCTTGCTCTTCCTCTTGCTCTCTCTCTAGCTCAAGGCAACTCCCTCTCATGAGTTGAGAAACATTGCCTTAGAGATAAAAGAAAACCCATATCACTTCTCTACTCATCCTAGTTCACAAGGTTTAGCAAACCAAGTGTTCTAGTTTCTTCTAGTTCGAAGAGAAGCCAAAGGTAGAAGCTTTCACGTGGATCCATCTTCGGCGCAAGGAGACGACGAGGTGAGACCGATCCGTACACCGCAAAGAGTTGAAGACGAAGGAGTTAAAGAAAGGTATAATCCCCTAACCGAGTAGGTAAAACTCATGTTAGGTTTGTTAGATAGTTGTTTAACAAAGATCCGTATTTTGAGTCCATGTTACCACCTCTTGAAAAATCGTTTTTCATCATTTCCGCAAGACCGTAAGTACCGAGAGAGGTAACGTGGACTTACAGTGGTATCAGAGCCTAGCTAAACACTATCTAACATGTTAGCAAAGTAACTAGAAGTTCGATCGGAGAAAAAGTCGCGAAACGAACCCGAAAAATCAACTTTCTGCCGAATTTGTTTTCTATCCCAAAAATGATAAATCTTATCTTAAAATTCGGCTCAGGATTTTTAGAAGAAACTGTAGAAAAATGGTCCACTGAACTGATCAACGCGCCGCGGAACCGCGGCGGGAGCCTTCTCCCGCCGCGGATCCACGGCCGTGTTGACCCGGCCGTAGGCGATTTTTCATGCAGATTATTCAGTTGGGTGTTTTGGGATTTTTACAGTATGATTTTTCTGCCCAGATTTTCCAGAAAGAAAAATTTGTGTTTGGGGCTTAAAAATCCGTATTTTGATCGAACTTCTAAAGACTTAAGCTGACGGGTATATATCTGTGATGTGTTATATGTATTGAACGTCTGCTAATCGCTATACGTCGATTAGTGGGGGTTATACATATCTGTGATCTGTAATGTTGATGGTATGTGTATATGAATTCATTGGATTGTCGCGGATGAATAGCCCGGGGGTTGTGAGATGAGAGTTTTCTTTATTTCAATTCATGTAAATTTGTAATTGATGTAATATTATTTTTGGCCGCACAACCTGGGTGAGGTTGTAGCCGTCATTGTATAATTTCTTTTACTGTTTTTGCTCCTAGGATAGACCCAAGGTGGGGTGCACAAACTACCGGGTATCTCGAAGTGCCGAGTGGCCTACACACGTCGTTGAGGGAGGTTGTTCCGCTTCGAATATTTGGCGGGTAGTTTGCCGCACCCGTAGGGTCTAGGGTGGAGTTTTGGCTATTCATCGCGACCGTGTAATCCGCTCTTCGTTACAGGCTCGTACGGATTGCGGATTCCTAGTATATCCAATGTGTTCATCTGTGATCTGGAATGGCTATCATTGCATGTGACGAATGTGTATATCTATTTATGATATCTATTTAGGCGTTGCTTATGTTTTGCATCCGCGCTAGTCCAGCCCCCGCTCTGTCGTTAGTTAAGTAACCTAACGGGTAATGACGGGGCCCCATGGCGAATGCAGATAGCATAAGCGTACGTCATATTTTCGTTGTTTTCTGCAATGGTAGGATTAATTGATGGGACGCATTAAAATTAATGCAAGAAAAATAAACCAAGTAAAGTCGTTGGAACACTTTCAAAATCACTCGGTTCTTTTCAAAACCAAATTTTAAATGCGGAGCATGAACCACTCCTTTTTGAAAGCTATCTCGTTCCTTCGATTATATCAAGTTCACTACATTCACGGTTTCGCCAAAACCATTCGTAGCCCTCCGTCGTTTCACATGAATGGTCAATAAGTATTCAAGCTATGTATGTTGGCCAAAGTCAAGGCATAGTGATTGGTAGCTATTGGGTATTCATGTGCTGCATAGATAGATGTGTTGGTTTGGGACAGTCGTACTGCCATGTTGGCCAAAGTCAATGGTAGGTACGGGTGGGTTCAAATTAACCTGGAGAATGACGGGTAGAACTTGACATGTGACTTATGATATTTTGGCCAAAGTCAAGGTCATAAGAGCATGGAGCAAAAATCCACATCGGGAGTTTCAAAAGAACTGAAACTAGCTAGCACTGCATACCATTTGGAGTGTGATGATTCTGGTAGGATTCCTTCAGTTTTGTCACGCGATGATATTTGGATCCCGATCCTACTGTGAGTATATGCTACTCCTTGGGAAATTTCTCACTTATCGATCAATGCTATAAACTAAGTAGGTGTCTAGAAAGGTGTTAGCGGGGCTACGCCCCCAGGGAAAAGAGGTTATTTAATTAAGGAACTTCGCGAAAGCGTTGGAAAACCTCCCTCGAAGTACCGACACTAGCCTGGCTGAACGGTTAAGCTAGTATTGTATGTTGAGATTGATCCTGACTAATTCTTCCTTTTTGGTTTGAGGAGGGATTCGAGAGACAGTGGGAGCCATCCTGTTTAGACAAATTAAAAACCACTCTAAACTTGCAAGAGCATCATGCTAAAGTGTTTCTTCTCTCTCTCCTAATTGCAGCGACCAAACATCATGACCGGACTTAAGTTACTACTAGATAAAAACATACTGAAAGGGCCAAACTACAAAGATTGGCTCAGGAATGTCAAAATGGCAATCACTTATGACAAGTTGGGGTATCTCCTTACCACCAAAGCTCCCCCTGTCCCAGGTCCCAAAACCAGCGTCGCGGATAGGGAAATCCGTAAGACTTGGGAAATCGATTGCGCGAAGGCCAAGTGCCTCGTGCTTGCCTCTATAGACAATGAACATCAGAGGAGGCACGAGAATATGGACCTTGAATCTATATTTCTCCATACAAAAGAACTGTATGGAGAGCAATCACGTATCGCAAGATACGAAGTCTCGAAAAAGCTGTTTTCAGCAAGATTGGCAGTCGGATCATCGGTAGCGGAACACGTGCTTAAGATGATTGGCTTCATTGAGGAGCTCGCGGACCTTGCGACCACGTTAGAGAACGAGCTCTACACGGACTTGATTCTCCAGTCCCTTCCTTCCACTTACGCCCAGTTTATCCTGAACTTCAACTTGCAAGAAAAGAAAGGTGAACTTTCCGAACTCCTCAACATGCTGAGGAGTGCAGAGGGCACCCTACAGAAAGGTAGGGAAACATCCACTTTGTTTGTAGGAGGATCTTCCTCCTCTAGGTCCAAGACGAAAGCCAAGGGAAAGAAGAAGAAAGCCCCAGCCAAACCAAGGGGCGGTGTTAGTAAAGTGGATACGAAGGGAAAGGAAAAAGCAACAAAGATAGCGGGGAAGCTTGTGGGGAAGGAAGAGTGCTTTTACTGTCATAAGAGTGGACACTGGAAAAAAGATTGCAGGGCTTGGAAGGCCAGAACACAGGATCTGAAGCAAGTTGCGGCTTCAGCTTCAGGTGTGTATGTTATTGAAAACTGTCTATCAATAAACTCTATTTCCTAGGTATTGGATACCGGATCAGGATCTCATATCTGTAATTCTTTGCAGGCGTTGAGAAAGCGTAGGTTTTTGATGCCAGGTGACATGACCCTCAAAGTTGCAAACGGAGCTAGCATGGATGCTAAGGCCGTGGGGGACTATCACCTGGGAATGTCAGATGGACATGTTTTGGTTTTACGTAATTTCTTTTTTGTACCCAACGCAACTTGTAATATCATTTCTGTATCTTTAGTATCTAAAGAAGGTTATGAATTTGAGTTTGTAAGTAATGTTGTAAACATTCACCTTAATCATGTTCTGATTGGGTCAGGTACATTAAGCAATGGTATATACGTATTAAACCAACCACAAATTTTCAATGTCCAGAATACACACAAAAGAAAGTCTCCGGAAACAAATCAGGCTTTCTTATGGCATTGTAGACTGGGTCACATCAATGAGAGAAGGTTGACGAAGTTACATACAGAAGGATATTTGGATCCGTTCGAATATCAATCATATGCAACTTGTCAATCATGTCTCAAAAGAAAGATGATAAAGACTCCATTCACTGGACACGGAGTAAGAGCGAGCGAGCTCTTGGGACTCGTACACAGTGACGTGTGAGGTCCAATGTCTACGCATGCACGAAGCGGTTATTCTTACTTCATTACTTTTACGGATGACTTTTCAAGGTACAGATATGTCTTCTTAATGAAACATAAATCCGAAGCCTTTGAAAAATTCCAGGAATATAAGAATGAAGTAGAAAAACAAACCGGCAAAAGTATCAAGACACTGAGATCTGATCGAGGTGGTGAATACTTGAGTGCCGAGTTCCTGGATTACTTAAAAGAGAATGGAATTCTCTCTCAGCTTACTCATCCATACACTCCGCAACATAACGGTGTATCGGAGAGACGAAACCGAACCCTATTGGATATGGTACGGTCCATGATGAGTAACGCTGAGTTACTGCGATCATTCTGGGGATATGCACTAGAATCAGCTGCTTATATTTTGAACTGAGTTCCAACTAAGACTGTGCCTACTACACCATATTAGATGTGGTGTGGGAAGAGACCCTATCTTAATCACATTAAGACATGGGGATGTCCAGCTTTTGTCAAAAAGCAGCATGCGGACAAACTCGAGGCACGCTCAGTACAGTGCAAGTTTGTGGGATATCCAAAGAACTCCAAGGGATATTTCTTCTATTGCGAAGAGGAACAAAATGTTTTTGTTTCTCGTCATGCCCACTTCTTGGAAACTCAGTTTTTGGAAAAACAGACAAGTGGGAGCGTAATAGAACTGGAAGAAATTCCAGAACCACGAGCTATTACTGAAAGCTTAGTAGAACCAGAGGGTTCAAAAAAACATGACATTCCTACGCCACTCCGCAGAAGTAATAGGCAGTCTCATCCGCCCGAGAGATACTGCAGTTTTCTCATAGACGGGGATAGAGAGGATTGCATCATTGATAGTGATGAGCCGACTAGCTTCGAGCAGGCCATTCAGAGCGTTGACTCGGTAAAATGGCTGGATGCAATGCGGACCAAAATGGAGTCCATGTACACCAACAAAGTATGGACGTTGGACATTGCTCCAGATGTGGTAAAACCCGTAGGATGCAAGTGGATCTTCAAAAGGAAGATTGGTGTAGATGGACAGGTTGAGACCTATAAGGCTAGACTTGTTGCAAAGGGTTTTCGTCAATGACCTGGTTTGGACGATGACGAGACCTTTTCTCCAGTGGCTATGCTGAAATCCATTCGGATCCTTCTTGCCATTGCTGCCTTCCACGATTATGAGATTTGGCAGATGGACATAAAGATCGCTTTTCTAAATGGAAATTTAAAGGAGTGTGTCTATATGGACCAGCCAGAGGGTTTCATTCAGAGTGGGAGCAGCGGAAAGGTGTGAAAGTTGCTTAAGTCCATCTATGGACTAAAGCAGGCATCGTGGAGTTGGAACATCTGTTTTGATGAGACGGTCAAAGATTTTGGCTTTATCAAAAATCCAGATGAACCATGCATCTATAGTAGATTTGTAGCAAGAACTGTCGTATTCCTCGTATTATACGTGGATGGCATTCTCTTGATAGGAAATGACATTCCTATGCTACAATCTGTCAAGGGGTTCTTGTCGCACAGGTTCTCCAAGAAAGACCTGGGTGATGCCTCGTACATTCTGGGGATCTGGATCTTTCATAACAGATCCAAGAGGATATTAGGACTTTCACAGTCCAAATACATCGACACGATACTGAAAAGATTCAGTATGGAAGATTCCAAGCGCGGTAATCTACCGGCTTGTCACGGGATCACCCTCTCCAAAGAGATGTCCCCCAAGACTGATTTGGAAAGGGATCACATATCTATTATACCTTACGCTTCTGCGGTGGGCTCTATAATGTATGCGATGTTGTGTACCAGACCAGATGTAGCTTATGCACTGAGTGTGGTAAGCCGGTATCAGTCAAACCCTGGGGAGAAGCACTGGATAGCGGTAAAGAACATTCTCAAGTACCCGAGAAGGACTAAGGATATGTTCTTGGTGTATGGCGGAAAAGACCTCTAGATCGAGGCCTTTGCTGACTCCAGCTTCCAGAGTGACAAGGATGATTCCAAGTACATGTCGGGTTATGTCTTTACCCTCAATGGAGGGGCGGTGTGTTGGAAGAGTCCCAAACAGGAAACCGTTGCTGACTCAACGATGGAAGCGGAATATATCGCTGCTGCAGATGCCGCAAAAGAAGCCGTCTGGATAAGGAAGTTCTTAACTGAACTTCAGGTTATTCCGTCCATTGTTGATCCAATACCTCTGTATTGCGACAACAACAGGGCTATAGCTTTAGCGAAGGAACCCAGGTCCCATCAGATGTCCAGACACATCTTGAGGCGGTATCACCTGATCAGGGAGATCGTGGGTCGCCAGGAGATCGAGCTTCGGAGAGTTTCTACGAAAGATAACACTGCTGATCCACTCACGAAGGACTTACCCCAGACTCAGTTCGAGCGGCTGATCGAGATGATAGGTCTTCGATACGCCAGTACATGGCCTTAGTGCAAGTGGGAGATTGTTAGTATATATACCCTAGAGACCATTACTGTATCATACTTGTTTGTATATTACTAAATGGAAGCTTGGGATATTCACCTTGTATAGACAATCTTGCTCAATATAGTAGTATGCTACTTGGTTTGTTTCTGCTTTAATGCGTAAATGTGTTTATTTTAGTATATAACCTATACACATTAGTGGAGCCCTTAGGATCTTTGCTTGATTACCAGCGTTGTGATGGCAGTCACACTAGTGGGGGCTCGGTAATCCACAAGCACATCCTTATGCATGTCCCTAGTCGTAGGACTATCGAGACAGGGCATCGATACTCCGGAGTAGACTAGCATATGCGCTTCTCATCCCAGTGTGGGAGACGGTATGTCCCACAGCCGTCAGTACGTCGTACTTGAGATAGTATGCGGGTGCTCGTTAGGTTACGAGTACACGGGACAAGACTCGTCGGGAACTGTTGGTTGGTACTATACCTATCGTCAGTTATCAGTGTAGGGTTACTAGGCACACTAACAAGGTTCTACAAGGCATCAACCATGCCCGTTTCAAAATTTTGATGTGCCGAACAACCCTATGCAAGATCGTTAACTAGAGGTAAGGCGAAACTAAAAGCAAGCAAACTACTTTGCTACTAAGTGAAAGGGATTACAACCTTTGTAGATCTGGTCCTTAACTTCTAAAGCTCCGTGTTGACGTCCCTTCGCTGCGATCATCGGGATCCCAGACTCTAGCGTTGGTTTCTTTGGAGAAATGAGTGGGCTTGGTCGTTGACTTCGAGGCCGAAGATGATCTACTTCGGGGAGACTCAAACTCAAGCTATTCCTTCACTTGGTCAAGAACTTTGTGAAGAGAACACCCTATAATACATGGCAAGTAGTAGAGGATGAAGAAATAGAAAGTGGGCTCACTTTAGAATTGTTTTTCTCACACTTTTTCTCATGGCACCATTGGAGCTAGCAAGCTTTTTGATGGAGCTTGATGATGAAGAAGAAGAAGAAAGAAAATAGAATAAAATGAATCCAAATGAAACTTATCCTTTTAATTATGGCACCATGGTTGAGTTAAGCCCTCATGCTTTACTCATGTAGAGAATTAACCAAAGTATTAGGTTAAGGGTTGGGTTAAAGAATATCAAGAGAAATGACAAAAGAGTGGACTTTGTCAAAGTTTCTCCAAGCTTCTTCAAGCTTGATAACTTTGACCAAGTTTAATTCTTTTGTTAAATCTTAAGATAAAACAATAACCCTAATCTTAAACCTAATCTTGGTATAAGTCTCATACACCCATCTTGTGTGTATCATCAAGTATGACACAAATATATATCACATATACACTTATTGACAAACTAGTGAGAAAACAATTCTTAAGTGAGCTAATACTAGTTAATGTAAAGTAATATATCAAATATATAATTATACATTAAATCATTAAATCAAAACATGATTAAACTATCCGGTCATATTGCATATAATCGACAAATATCTTGTGTATCAATGTATCGAATCAACACTTGATTCGGTAACCCGGCTATATCTCATATAACCGTCCGATGATACAAATCGTGAGAATAGAATACAGAATCACATACTGATATTATTCTCGGTCCCGCACATATCTCATATGGGCTCCTATTTCGTTTCGCTTTAGCCAGGAAACCCCTGTGTAAGACTCTAAAGACTCGTCAATACGCCGGCAGTAGGTGATGATCATATCAAACACACACAAGCCGCAAGCGGTCTGCTAAACGTAACGTGTTGGAGATAGTGCCCTCAGAGTCAATTATTGGATCACAGGCACGTGATTGCAATGATTGAGGGAGGACCTATCCCAGGAGGACAGTCTTACTCGAGATGATAGTATGCTATCTGGTTTATCTTTATCATCGTGTGCTGCTTTAGGTGACCTGACATGTCGCTATTACACGTTGATAGAGCCCCTAGGATTCTTGCTTGACCACCAGCAGTATGAGGGCGATCATATAAGTGGGAGCTGGGGTCTATAAGCACATCCTTAAAAGGTCCCTAGTCATAGGAGTTTCGAGACAGGGCATCGATTCTCCACAGTAGACTAGTGTATACAGTCGAGACCCCGACGAGGGACGGTGGCCGGTCTCACAAGCCACTAGTGTCAATTGGTTCACCTAAGATGTATACAGGTGCTCATTGGGTTATGAGTACACCGGACAGGACTCGCCGGGAACATGCTAGTTGGTCTTATACCAGACGTCAGATTGCAGTTCCCTGGTGACATGTGTACAGGTTAGTTCATCGACCTGATGATCATCATTTGTCTCGTGTGAGTTCCCACAGAACTTTGATTACTACCCTACCACGCTCAAAGGAGACGTGCAAACAGGTTTTAGTTGGGTACAGTCCCGAGCCACATGGAGGCAGTGAGCGGATCTTCGGGGGTTCGTCTCTCCCGGTATTGGGGGTGACGTCGCGCTGTGTCTAGGAGAGCCAGAACATGAAAAGTCCTTGGCCAAGGCAGTAGATTTACTGGTAGGTATTCCAGTAGTATCTCAGGGTGTTCTGGGCTGATCTCTGACATGACTTGTACCGCTTTTGGGGTTCTGACTTTTACCAACCCCTTAGGCCCGCCATGCGATGCTCATAGACGAACGGACCGGACTGTACGGATATTGTCACTGACAGGCTCAGTAGGGTGTCAGGATGAGTTCGCTCATCGACGTCCCTTTCGGTCAATAGCTGGTGGCCCGTCACGTATGGCTAATACCTCTGACGTGCTAGTAGTTAAATCCACAGCCATAGTATTGACGAGTCTTTAGAGTCCCCAACATTCAGTTGCTCAAGTTTTCGGGCGAAACGCTGTAGAGGCCATATGGAGATATGGCAGGGTTTGATCAGATACGTGCGGTATTGCACGGATCAGGATCGGACGGTTAGTACTAGAGGCCGTATGGATATATAGCAGGGTTCGATCAGATACGTGCGGTATTGTACGGATCCTGATCGGACGGTTTATACTAGCGGGTTTTGGTTTAAGCCGGATCCTAGTATAGTACAGTGTGCATTTTGTCTCATTGCATTTGTATTTCGGTCGGAATACAAATGCGCGTGTATATACACAGTATCGGGGTTTTCCTGTAATTTATTACGGGATCAGTTTTCTGGAGTTGCCAGTTTGCTTTCCGTTTCGGCCATATTTCTTTGTATCCTTCATTAGCTGAAGATTGGTGGAGGAAGGCTAATTTGCACTTGTGCAAATTGGCAATTTGGAGGGTTGTTTTTGCAAGATATAATGTCATGATACTTGCACCACCATTTGACTTCTTGACTTCATGATGGTTCATGATGGTTGGACTTTGTTTTGTGATGAGTGATAGTTGAGTGAGGTTCTTGCTTTGTGATCATTGCTTTTTGTCATGACCTTTTCTTTCTTGCATTATTTGTGTTGCTCCATGATACATACACCTCTCACTATTTCTCACTCTTCCCTCACAATTGCATGGCCGGCCATACCATGAAGGGGCTGCCCATTTTTCATGTGTGGGATTTTTAGTCTTTTGGCTTCACAAAAATCCCCACAAGTTCTATCTCCAAAAGTTTATATCATTCCTCCACCAAATGGCAACCTCCACTAACCCAAAATGAGACATGAGTTCTACACACATTCTACAGCAAACCTTGGGCACGTCGGCTCGCCAACTTCGTGCCCGAGTTGCCTCGGTATAGAGGTGGGAGCCCTTAAAAGAAACAGGCGACGTGGTGCCCTTCCGGCGAGGAGGTGGAGATCGGACATTCCCCGGGAGATCGGGACGATGGCGAGAAGACCGGAGAACACGGATCACTCGGTATATCTCTCTTCCCCATCTTGTAGATAGCTAGGACTAGTTTAACGGCACGATCCGGGTTTATAGTGCGCGGTGGTGCCGGTTTGAAAAGTTAAAGTAAATCACCGCTTCCGCATTCCGGCGTCGGATTGACGGCCGGGGCGTCGCCGTGCACTTACAGTGGTATCAGAGCCTCGCCATTAACATAGTCTAGCTTTGTATAATGTGTTTTACATTTCCGATCGAACAAAAATCCCAAAACCAGCGTTTTCATGCATATCAGTTTCTGTCGAAATTTTTTTGTCTCCAAAAATTTTTCAGTATATTGCAGAGTGATGTGCAGTGAAAGATAAGACATCTGTGAAAATTTGGTGTACTGATACGGCAAGATGCCCGCGGAACCGCGGCCAAATCCCCCTTTGGGCCGCGGTTCCGCCGCAGTATAGAGCCTTCAGTGCACCAATTTTGCATAGTAATCTTTAAACAGTGAAAATAGGGTTTTTGGAATATTAATTTTGGGCCCAGAATTTCTTGATGTGCTACAGTAGTACTTGGGGCCCACTTGTTAAAATTTGATCGATCGGATATTTTAAACACATTATTTCACAGTATTTACATTATATCTGCGACTGTGAATGTCACTTGATCGGTAAATCCTGTCTAACTGCTATAGCCCGGTTAGACAGATTTGCGAACGTGACATTCACGTTGATGTTGTGTGTATTGCTGTGATGTTGCGGATCGGTCGTGGGGGATAGCCTGGATGCAATGGTAGTACAGTTTTTTGTTGTATTATGTACATTTGATATTGCGGGGCGAGTGTCCGACATGTGGACTGCCGTCACTGCCTGTTTGTATTATTATTTTGGGGCACGACCAGGTTGCAGTCGATATACCCGTTGTATGTATAATTTACTTTCTGTACTAGGATTACCCCAAGGTGGGGTGCACGGATAGCCGGGTTCTAGAGGGCAACAAGCCCGCATCTCATGGCATTGAGATGGAAGGGCTTCACTCTAGAATTGGCGGGCTATTCGCCGCACTCGTAGGGGGTACAGGTTGACCCAGGAGGGGTGCCCAAGTTACCGGATTCCGTGAAGTGCTGGGTGGTCCATTCATGTTGCTGAAGGGGGCTGCCTCGCTTCAGCTTTTGGCGGGTAACTTGCCGCGCTTGTAGGGGTCTAGGATTTCATTACACAGGCTATCCACACGACCAGGGGAACATCGGGTTTCAGTAGTGGCTCTGTGAAACCCGGGGATCCCAGATATCTGTATTGTTCTGTGATGCTGTACATTTCTGTGATGTTGCATTTTATCACGCCTTGAGCGAAATATTATATATTGATATATATACTAGTAGATGTTGTATATGTTTTGCATCCGCGCTAGTCCAGTCCCCGCTCTGTCGTTAGTTAGCTAATCTAACGGGTAATGACGGGACCCAGTGGCGAATGCGGATGGCATATACGTACATCAGTATATTTTCGTTCTTTGTGGTGTGATCAATTGATAGGACTGCATTGATTCGGATCAATGCAAGTTAAACAAACCTATTCTGATGTTGTTGGAACACTTTTCAAAAAGCTGTTATTGCAAGGACGTTCACTTTTGTTTTGCATCGTGGTATTCAGTTGGAATATCCTGCTCCTCAGTCGACGAGGCAAGGGCCGAGATCCCTTCACCGGGAGTGACCCCTTGGACAAAAAGTTTGCGTCAGGGCAGTAACTTCACTATAGCCGATTACTTTTGCTTTGCACCGTGGTATTCAGTTGGAATATCCTGCACCTCATTCTATGGGGAAAGAGCCGAGATCCCTTCACCGGGAGTGACCTCTTTAGCAAAGCTTTTCGTCACTATATTTTTATAAAAGCTATCCGTTCCTTCAACGATATCAAGTTCATTATGTTAAAGGTTTTCGCCAGAAACCATTCGTAGCCCTCCGTCGTTTCATATGGGTGGTCAATAGTATTCAAGCTGTGTTTGTTGGTGTCACGTCCCGAAAGTATGGAACATGACCGGCACTTAAACTACGAAACGTCTCGAGGCGTACGTAATCCAAGTAAGCCGAAAACCCAGAAATGCAAACCAAGAAAAGTAGTAGAGTGAAGGAAAACCAATTTAAACAAGTAGTTTTAATAGCATAAGACGAATTATGCGGTTTTTAAAAAAAATCAATATTTCCCGAAAATTTCGGCAGAGTCTCCTTTGTAAATACTGGCTCCCAAACGGGATACAGCATGAATAGTATACGAAATCAATAAAAGGCATCCCCAAGAAGGAGCTAGCTATTCGTCAATTGACGGTCACAACCACACAAGCAATATAATATACAACGCCAACGGCGAGGATCAAAACTCAAAACCACAAGAAAACCACAGAAATAAAACGCGCGACTCTAAGGTCGAAAGAATAACATCACTGGTCTCTATCTCTGAAATAAATACATGTTTGGTTGATGGAACTTCTAGATACAACAGAGTAATAATATACAAGTTATATAATAGGGGGGTACGATACAGGTAAACCCACCTACTAGCAAATCACCCGAAGGAAACTATGCCCGCAAGCCGTAATGAAACCTGTACGGCAAACCTGCAAGAAACTGGGGCACAACGGGGGTGAGTTGCCAACTCGTGAATAGAAAAACATCTACGCACAGAAATCGCAAAAATAACGCAACCTAGGTCAAAGATCATAATTTATCCTCAAATATATGAATAACATGCAGCCTATAACAATTGCTAGGGTAATATCTAACCCGAGTGTGATCTCTGTGCCCGTGTCAGTGCCTCAGGTAGCAATATATCATATGAATGAGGTATGAATGCATGAAACAGAATACATGTAAATGAAGAAACTGTTTTCATAAATTAGTGAGATTTCCTTTGTATTTTTAAAATGAGGTATCATAAATGAAATCAACATCAACAGTGTCTAGCATGGACACAAAACATAAATCTCAATGTCTCAAAACCTCAGGCTCCGGTTATCCGTACTGGCCTGTATCATCAAATCTCAGTACCTCAACATCTCGAAATCTCAATGTCTCAATCTCAATATCTAGGGCGCCGTCAGTCCAGACCGGCCCCTACCATCCATCTCAAGACCACGACGGTATCCTCCGGATATCCGACGCGTCGGGTAAAATCACCGGTAGGTAGTCTCCCCCTGCCAGGCTCATCGTCATCACCACGAGCTTCTTGCCCCGGGGTACCTTACCGGGTCCACCATGTACCCGAAACGGTTCATCCAACTCCTCGAATCGGGTCTCGAAATCCATCAGCAAAATCATGGTGGACGACTCATACATCATGGGAAAAACCGTGCTTTTTATTTAAAAAGAGAAAGAAGAAGTTTGTATATGTTTTGCGGTTTTCCCCAAATCCAGAAAATCTCATGGAAATCCGAATCCAAAACCTCAATAGCACGTAAAAAGTGAATATATGTATGAGAATCCATGAATGCGGCATAACAATGAATAATTGTATGCATGAAGTAGCAGGTAATAACTACAATGTCTAAACTAATATATAAGGCAAGTACACTAATATCATGTCTAAACTATTAGCTAACAGGCTATGTCAAGCAATAATATTTTCTAAGGTGTACGTGACATGGCAATTACCGATGAAGATGTGTGTGAGCCGGCAAGTAAGTGTACGTGGTACATACGCATCATCGGTAATGGTGCTGGTGTCCTAACCACAAGATATCAACAGTAGAATATGAAGCATAATATAAGCATGTGATGCGGAGCAAACAACAATAATGAGAGGGAGCTGAATACTAGACGCAACGATAACTAATCTGCTTTAACCTAATATAAGTCCTACAATGGTGTCTTTTGAAATAACACGAATCGTGGGGTTTTGAAAA
Source organism: Agapanthus africanus (assembly GCA_030015575.1). Classification (NCBI taxonomy): domain Eukaryota; kingdom Viridiplantae; phylum Streptophyta; class Magnoliopsida; order Asparagales; family Amaryllidaceae; genus Agapanthus; species Agapanthus africanus. Next base: position 621,056,787 of record JASDDO010000024.1, read on the forward strand.
TAGGGGCTACGGTGTTTTTAAGAAAAGATACGTTTTTTTTTTGAAATATCCGTAGAATCCCTTGACTTGTCTTTTAAAATACGCACGATTCATAAGCTTTGAAATAGGTAGGAACCGAATCTAATCTAACAACTAACTAAACTAAAGGGCTAAGCTACAAGCTAGACTACAGGTAAAGAAACCACCAAACATCTGAGTCGATACATATACATACATATATAAATATTAGTCGGTGATCCCGCCTCAATAATATCATATCTGATACCATATCTATAATCAGACATCCCAAGTCAAGAGTGTGGATCAATCATCAAGATATAGCTCGTACGTAAATCCGTCGTACGGCATCGCCAAATCTGGGTACGGGTCAATATCATATTCCTCACACTATTCCTCTGGTATCCTCTTTATCCAAGATCATAGTCTAGGGTACCGACCTATGTCTAGTACAATACTAATATCCTCAATATACTCATGATCTGACTACTGATCGACAATCTCGTACAAACCGATATCGTCAGCACATATCATCATCAAGGGGTATACATCGCCCGATACGGCCTAATATCAATATCCTAGCATATCATGCCTCATATCACGATCACATGTCGACCATTTTATTCATAACACTATTCACCCGTATCGCCGCCCCATGATCCGCTATAACACCTGGACGTACCTCAAGTACGAATCCTGCCATATCACCGATATCACAACCACAAACAAATATCATCGACTCAGCTCAATCCCAAGTATCATCCTCAAATCCATATGTGAACACATACTCCCATACCCATGTGAACACATAACTATAAAGAATCCCATGAGCACATATAAATAGGAATGTATGCAAGTATGTATGTGTGTATGTGTAGTGCAACACTACCCTAGGGTTCGCGACACTAAAATAATTCAACAAACCAATATCCATCCTAAACATCGTTATTAATCCCAAATAACATATAATAATTGTTGGTGTGTATACGCATCCGTATACACCACCACAGACTGCGGGGGTGCTATACGCCATCCACCCGACTTCTCCCCGTAGATATAAATCTACTCACCTGGTCCTCGCTCGCCGGTGCCGACATCGCCACGCGCTTGCTTGCCGTCTCGAAGTCCACATGGGGGTACCTACATATCACAACGCATCGTATCGCATTAAAATCCGACTCATGACCAAAACGACACACGAATCCCACATAGGTCAAAACCTATGGTTGCTTCCACAAATCAACCCAAAAACCCTCGACGTCGGCGTACAAACGCCAGACCATCGAGAAAAACCCAAATACACTCATTTGCACATTCACGAACACTAATTTTAATATAAAATAGGTTAAAACTCACAAAAACCCCAAATTCACTTTAAAAGCCGTTTTTTCCGAAAAACTAGCAAGCAAAATTACCCGTTTTAGTACAAAACTCGACGTTTAAACAATTCTAGCGGCCTTAATACTTATTAAATAACTTAAATAAGTCATATAACCTATAACCACAATTTAATCTCATCAAACTATATACGTTCAAAAAAACTAGTTTGCAATTTTACCCAAATTTCAACCATTTTAGCAAAAATGCACAAACAACAATTTAGCTAGGATTTTTATGAACTAAAGACATTAAACCACACTTAATAATGTTAATGAAGTCATAAAAAAACTAATTATAATTTTAAACCCAATTATTTAACCATTTCCAAAAACCTAGATAGCAAATTAGTGTAATTATCACAATTTTCAAACTAACAATTACCAACTAGCTACTAACTTGTTTTAACATGTCATAAGAGCTTAAACACATTACACAACCATACACCAATTTCACAAAACCCTAACTTGCATTCAAGTTCTTCTCTTGAATTTTCATCACACAAACCACAACAACCAATTTAACACTTATAAACAAAATCATATAAGCAACTAATCAACAAACAACCATGGGGCACAAAAATTTATACCTCACAAATCCATGATCAAACATGAAATCTAGACCTCCAAAATGAAATCCTTGCACCAAGATCCATGCATCTAAGGCTACACTAAAATGGGTAAGAACTAGAAGATTTTGGGATTTTTTTGATGGGTATATGATGAATTTTTTGAAGCAAAAGAGATGGAACAATGGGGGGGAGAAAGAGGGCTGTTTGTGCAGGAATTTTCGGCCATAAAGGGAGTGGGAGAGGAGAGAGAGGGAGGTGGAGAAAAAATGGGGAGAAAAAGACAAAGTCTACACCCCCTTTTGACTTTCTTTCATTTCCCTTTTTCTTTTCTTTTCTTTTCTTTTTTGTGTGGAATGGAGTGGGGAAATAGGGAGGGATGTGCTGCTGAATTCAGCCACATGGGGATGGGGGTGAGTGAGTGTGGGTGTGGGTGTGGGGGAAAAAGATAAATGTTATACCCCAAACAACCATTTACAATAATTTCACCGAAAAAAGCATTTTTCTTCGATATTTTCTAAACCGTTTTGCCAAACGATTTCGTTTCAAAAACCACATGATAAAATTTTATTTAAAGTTTTATGATGCATAAAATTTGTCTCAACTCATTCCAATTTGTAATTTTCCCTAATTAAATGTATTAGTGACGGCTTAAAATAATAATAAAATAATTTCTTTTCCAGAAAATTTGAAATTTCACCAGTGGCTCAATAAACACCAAATACTAGCAATTACATATCTAGAATATGTATATTTAATTTTTATAATAAGATATTTGCATTTTGACTTTTTACAGAAAACCCCCTTATTTTACCGATTTTCCGAAATTTCACCGAAACGATTTTCAAAACGCTACAATCTTCCCCCCTTAAAAAAATTCGGTCCCCGAATTTAAAGTAAAACTCCCCCCAAATACTAAAACGTCTAAACCAAAACCATCAAGTCGTCGGGGCTGCGAAATTGTAAATACATAAAACAAATCGTAGCGCAGCGCATGCGCATGAAAAATGAGCATATAACTCAAATCAAAACTCCGTCAAGCATCCCGCAATCATCGGAGTCTTGGGGAAGACACCAATGCCAAATCCAAAGCAAAACCAATATGATATAACTCGAAACTATACATGTAAATATCGAATCTATATATGTCAATATCTGAAGGAAATGAATGCCAAATATATTCAGGTACTGTCCTCTGGGTAGTCCTGCCCAGTACGAAAACACATAGCAAATATCACAAAAATGTAATTCTCTATAGGTTAAATCAATCCCAAAATACGCATATGAATACTACGTGCGTCTGGTGCGCACGGAAATCAAAATCCATATACGTGCCATACAAGCACACAGAAACAACATCTAAGTGCATCGGTTGTGCACACAACATCTGTCATAGGCAACGTGTGTGCCTGACAGCAAGGACAGGTGCGTCTGACACGCACGAAGAATCTCGATTTAGTGCATCTGGTGTGCACCAAAATCGTATCTCATAACATGCGCCCAACATGCGCGAAAAACCCCAAATCAGGTGCATCCATCATGCACGAAATCATGAAATCCAATATCAAGCACCGAACATGCGCAAAATCCAATCAAGTGCACAAGGTGCACAAAAAAAATATCGAACATCACAATCGAAATCGAAGTCCAGTGCATCTAAGTGCACAAAATGCGTATCACTGCATTGCAAGCATATATGAACTATACCGAGTGCAAAAACCAAATCGTGTGCGTACATGCGCACAAAATCAACTCAACTGTATGAAACCCATAAAATCATAAACATGAGAAACCAAGGCACAAAAATGATATCAAGTGCAACACTGTGCAGAAATCATAAATACTCAGTAGGTGCTACCATGGCGCATGAAAATGATATCATGAAACTCAATCATCAAAACCAAATCATGCGAATATATCGCTCAAAATAGCAAAATCATGTATGGCGGAATTTTCCCGCTCAAGAAAATCCTCCAAGAATCTCTGGCCAACTGTCGGGGTCACTCATAGCATATCTTGTCGACGATCCTGAACTCTGGCCTGCCGGTGTGCGCAACATGACCACTCCTGGGTCCTAGTCTTCTCGTAATTCATTCCAGAAAGGTCCTATCGAGATCTCTCCCAAATATCGTCTCTGCCGAACCGTCCGAAAGTCATCGTCCTTTACTATATCTGTTTCTTGTTCGGGAACGGCTGCATACTCATCGCGACTCCTTCTGGAAGGTATATCCATACTCAATGCCTCGGCATGCGTATCGCATCTCTGATGTCGGTGGAGTGGAACGTCGTTTCATCAAGATCTCGTATGAACCTCTTACTCCACTTTTCTAATGTCGACTGCTCTGGACTCGTCTCGTCGTGGCTGCATAGACTGAGCTCCAATGACTATCCTCGTATCTGGAGTCTCCCAAGAATGCATCTCACCACTTAGCATCCGAATTAAGTCGAGCCATCCGATCGAGTCGTCAAAACCTCATAATCCCCCAAGAGCTCAACATCTTGGGCACAATTTAATAGTATCGAGTACATACCACAGCATCGGTGGTCCAGCCGCAGAAGGGCAAACCCAAGCCTCACTAATGGCGCCGCAGAACTGCCGCAAACCCGAAGGTTCCAAGGCTTTCACACGGTCATTAAGTCGAGTTAGGGTTTCATTCTTCTAGAGGGACCATAGAATTGCCTGCATGTCTTTCCGACTACTTTAAACTTGGAATAATAGGTTTCTGACATTCGATCATCTCTGTCGACTCTCAACGTCTCCGCATGAAGTCGTCTCTAGCTGGAATCAATCTATCTGATGACCTCGCATCGGGGTAGGCGAACAAACCACCTGTCCTAGTCATTCATCATCGGGTGACTAGCGACCTTCTAGCATCTATTAGTACAACTCGTCCCGCAATAGCTCCAACATATGGGGCAATATCTCGTCACTCGCAGCAACAACTGCCTCACTCGTCTGCACGCTGAACAGTGCCTCAATCATCATGATTAAGCAATACACCAACGGTCATCAAAATCTGACTGGCCTCTGTCAGTGGCTCAATCCTCTAGTGCTGATCGGCACGTCCAAGTAATCTCATACAGTGATCCATCAAACGCTCGTGGCGCGAAGACACAATGAAAAGACACATCTCTGCAATCGTGTGTCGCCGGAATCATGCCCTGGTCAGTCCTCGTTCTTGACGAGCTCATGCTGACCGCAACTCTAGCCGTAGCTCTCCCTGCCCATAATCGTGGCAGCAAAACCATAACTGGTACTGATGAGGCTAGATCGGAATGAATATAATACTGAGCAAAGAAATGTACATCCTACGGCTTCTTAAGTGGAGTAGCGTATCGTAAATATGCCGCGGAACATACCTACGGTACGTCACTCTACTTTAGTCACCTATTCCATCAACCAAGGGTCATCCTACGCTCCGAAGGTAAAACCTAACGCTCTGATACCAACTTTGTCACGTCTCGAAAGTATGGAACATGACCGGCACTTAAACTACGAAACGTCTCGAGGCGTACGTAGTCTAAGTAAGCCGAAAACCCAGAAATGCAAACCAAGAAAAGTAGTAGAGTGAACGAAAACCAATTTAAACAAGTAGTTTTAATAGCATAAGCCGAATTATGCGGTTTTAAAAAAAAAATCAATATTTCCCGAAAATTTCGGCAGAGTCTCCTTTGTAAATACTGGCTCCCAAACGGGATACAACATGAATAGTATACGAAATCAATAAAAGGCATCCCCAAGTGGGAGCTAGCTCTTCGTCAATTGACGGTCACAACCACACAAGCAATATAATATACAACGCCAACGGCGAGGATCAAAACTCAAAACCTCAAGAAAACCACAAAAATAAAACGCGCGATTCTAAGGTCGAAAGAATAACATCACTGGTCTCTATCTCTGAAATAAATACATGTTTGGTTGATGGAACTTCTAGATACAACAGAGTAATAATATATAAGTTATATAATGGGGGGTACGATACAGGTAAACCCACCTACTAGCAAATCACCCGAAGGAAACTATGCCCACAAGCCGTAATGAAACCTGTACGGCAAACCTGCAAGAAACTGGGGCACAACGGGGGTGAGTTGCCAACTCGTGAATAGAAAAACATCTACGCACAGAAATCGCATAAATAACGCAACCTAGGTCAAAGATCATAATATATCCTCAAATATATGAATAACATGCAGCCTATAACAATGGCTACGGTAATATCTAACCCGAGTGTGATCTCATGTGCCCGTGTCAGTGCCTCAGGTAGCAATATATCATATGAATGAGGTATGAATGCATGAAAACGGAATACATGTAAATGAAGAAACTGTTTTCATAAATTAGTGAGATTTCCTTTGTATTTTTAAAATGAGGTATCATAAATGAAATCAACATCAACAGTGTCTAGCATGGACACAAAACATAAATCTCAATGTCTCAAAACCTCAGGCTCCGGCTATCCGGACTGGTCTGTATCATCAAATCTCAGTACCTCAACATCTCGAAATCTCAATGTCTCAATCTCAATATCTAGGGCGCCGTCAGTCCAGACCGGCCCCTACCATCCATCTCAAGACCACGACGGTATCCTCCGGATATCCGACACGTCGGGTAAAATTACCGGTAGGTAGTCTCCCCCTGCCAGGCTCATCGTCATCACCACGAGCTTCTTGCCCCGGGGTACCTTACCGGGTCCACCATGTACCCGAAACGGTTCATCCAACTCCTTGAATCGGGTCTCGAAATCCATCAGCAAACTCATGGTGGACGACTCATACATCATGGGAAAAACCGCGCTTTTAATTTAAAAAGAGAAAGAAGAAGTTTGTATATGTTTTGCGGTTTTCCCCAAATCCAGAAAATCTCATGGAAATCCGAATCCAAAACCTCAATAGCACGTAAAAAGTGAATATATGTATGAGAATCCATGAATGCGGCATAACAATGAATAATAGTATGCATGAAGTAGCAGGTAATAACTACAATGTCTAAACTAATATATAAGGCAAGTACACTAATATCATGTCTAAACTATTAGCTAACAGGCTATGTCAAGCAATAATATTTTCTAAGGTGTACGTGACATGGCAATTACCGATGAAGATGTGTGTGAGCCGGCAAGTAAGTGTACGTGGTACATACGCATCATCGGTAATGGTGCTGGTGTCCTAACCACAAGATATCAACAGAAGAATATGAAGCATAATATAAGCATGTGATGCGGAGCAAACAACAATAATGAGCGGGAGCGGAATACTAGACGCAACGATAACTAATCTGCTTTAACCTAATATAAGTCCTACAATGGTGCCTTTTGAAATAACACGAATCGTGGGGTTTTGAAAATAGGGGCTACGGTGTTTTCAAGAAAAGATACGTTTTTTTTTTGAAATATCCATAGAATCCCTTGACTTGTCTTTTAAAATACGCACGATTCGTAAGCTTTGAAATAGGTAGGAACCGAATCTAATCTAACAACTAACTAAACTAAAGGGCTAAGCTATAAGCTAGACTACAGGTAAGGAAACCGCCTAACATCTGAGTCGATACATATACATACATGTATATATATTAGTCGGTGATCCCGCCTCAATAATATCATATCCGATAGCATATCTATAATCAGACATCCCAAGTCAAGAGTGTGGATCAATCATCAAGATATAGCTCGTACGTAAATCCGTCGTACGGCATCCCCAAATCTGGGTACGGGTCAATATCATATTCCTCACACTATTCCTCTGGTATCCTCTTTATCCAAGATCATAGTCTAGGGTACTGACCTATGTCTAGTACAATACTAATATCCTCAATATACTCATGATCTGACTACTGATCGACAATCTCGTACAAACCGATATCGTCAGCACATATCATCATCAAGGGGTATACATCGCCAGATACGGCCTAATATCAATATCCTAGCATATCATGCCTCATATCACGATCACATGTCGACCATTTTATTTATAACACTATTCACCCGTATCGCCGTCCCAAGATCCGCTATAACACCAGGACGTACCTCAAGTACGAATCCTGCCATATCACCGATATCACAACCACAAACAAATCTCATCGACTCAGCTCAATCCCAAGTATCATCCTCAAATCCGTATGTGAACACATAGTCCCATACCCATGTGAACACATAACTATAAAGAATCCCATGAGCACATATAAATAGGAATGTATGCAAGTATGTATGTGTGTATGTGTAGTGCAACACTACCCTAGGGTTCGCGACACTAAAATAATTCAACAAACCAATATCCATCCTAAACATCGTTATTAATCCTAAATAACATATAATAATTGTTGGTGTGTATACTCATCCGTATACACCACCACGGACTGCGGGGGTGCTATACGCCATCCACCCGACTTCTCCCCGTCGATATAAATCTACTCACCTGGTCCTCGCTCGCCGGTGCCGACGTCGCCACGCGCTTGCTTGCCGTCTTGAAGTCCACATGGGGGTACCTACATATCACAACGCATCGTATCGCATTAAAATCCGACTCATGACCAAAACGACACACGAATCCCACATATGTCAAAACCTCTGGTTGCTTCCACAAATCAACCCAAAAACCCTCGACGTCGGCGTACAAACGCCAGACCATCGAGAAAAACCCAAATACACTCATTTGCACATTCACGAACACTAATTTTAATATAAAATAGGTTAAATCTCACAAAAACCCCAAATTCACTTTAAAAGCCGTTTTTCCGAAAAACTAGCAAGCAAAATTACCCGTTTTAGTACAAAACTCGACGTTTAAACAATTCTAGCGGCCATAATACTTATTAAATAACTTAAATAAGTCATATAACCTATAACCACAATTTAATCTCATCAAACTATATACGTTCAAAAAAACTAGTTTGCAATTTTACCCAAATTTCAACCATTTTAGCAAAAATGCACAAACAACAATTTAGCTAGGATTTTCATGAACTAAAGACATTAAACCACACTTAATAATGTTAATGAAGTCATAAAAAAACTAATTATAATTTTAAACCCAATTATTTAACCATTTCCAAAAACCTAGATAGCAAATTAGTGTAATTATCACAATTTTTAAACTAACAATTAACAACTAGCTACTAACTTGTTTTAGCATGTCATAAGAGCTTAAACACATTACACAACCATACACCAATTTCACAAAACCCTAACTTGCATTCAAGTTCTTCTCTTGAATTTTCATCACACAAACCACAAGAACCAATTTAACACTTATAAACAAAATCATATAAGCAACTAATCAACAAACAACCATGGGGCACAAAAATTTATACCTCACAAATCCATGATCAAACATGAAATCTAGACCTCCAAAATGAAATCCTTGCACCAAGATCCATGCATCTAAGGCTACACTAAAATGGGTAAGAACTAGATTTAGATTTTGGGATTTTTTTGATGGGTATATGATGAATTTTTTGAAGCAAAAGAGATGGAAAAATGGGGGGGAGAAAGAGGGCTGTTTGTGCAGGAATTTTTGGCCATAAAGGGAGTGGGGGAGGAGAGAGAGGGAGGTGGAGAAAAAATGGGGAGAAAAAGACAAAGTCTACATCCCCTTTTGACTTTTTTTCATTTCCCTTTTTCTTTTCTTTTCTTTTCTTTTTTCTGTGGAATGGAGTGGGGAAATGGCGGGGGATGTGCTGCTGAATTCAGCCACATGGGGATGGGGGTGAGTGAGTGTGGGTGTGGGTGTGGGGGAAAAAGATAAATGTTATACCCCAAATAACCATTTACACTAATTTCACCGAAAATGCCTTTTTCTTCGATATTTTCTAAACCGTTTTGGCAAACGATTTCGTTTCAAAAACCACATGATAAAATTTTATTTAAAGTTTTATGATGCACAAAATTTGTTTCAACTCATTCCAATTTGTAATTTTCCCTAATTAATTGTATTAGTGACGGCTTAAAATAATAATAAAATAATTTTTTTTCAAGAAAATTTAAAATTTCACCAGTGGCTCAATAAACACCAAATACTAGCAATTACATATCTAGAATATGTATATTTAATTTTTATAATAAAATATTTGCATTTTGACTTTTCACAGAAAACCCCCTTATTTTACCGATTTTCCGAAATTTCACCGAAACGATTTTCAAAACGCTACAGTTGGCCAAAGTCATGGCACAGTGTTAGGTAGATGTTGGGTATTCATATGCATCCTAGATAGATGCGTTGGTTTGGGGCAGTCGTATAGCCTTGTTGGCCAAAGTCAAGGGCTTGTGCGGGTGGGCTCAAATTAACCTGGAGAATGACGGGTAGAACTTGACATGTGACTTATGATTTGTTGGCTAAAGTCAAGGTCATAAGAGCATGGGGGTTAAAATCACATCGGGAGTTTCTAAAGAAACTGAAACTTGCCAGATATGCACATACCTTCTGGAGTGTGATAGCGTGAGCGGATTCCGTCACGTTATCATGCGATGATAGTTGGATCCCGATTCCCACTGATGAGTTGGTTTACTCCTCGGGTGATCCCGACTAATTCTTCTTTCGGGTTTGGAGGAGAATTTGACGGTACAGTGGGAGGTTTCCAGATTAGATAAATTGGTAACCATTCTGATCTAGGTTAGAGTGCACGCTGAGTGTTTCTTTTCTCTCTCTCTCTTTGGCAGCGACCATTGACCCGACCCTAAGACTATGACTCAGTGACCAAGTTGACCGAACCTTCTTAACACTGGCTTTTGGATTGTCAGAGTTGCAAACCTCATTGCCACTCCAACTTTTACCCTTTTCTCCAGGACACCCCGTATTACTACGAACGTCCACTTCCATTGGACAAAACCATCGTATGGTTATATACGAACTCGAAGGAATTTGTTCGAGGATGGTTTCCGGTTCTGGAGCAAACGAATAGGACTATTCAGTTGTCTTTTCCTTTTTCCTTCTCTCAAGTTGCGAGTACTCCTTGGTTTAGGAGATAGTATACCTATTTCGCAAATTGGATAGTCTTCTTCCAAACCTTAGGCTGGTGCCGAACGGTAGGGAATGAAGAAAACCAATTAGCATAACGATGGTGTGCAGAAGGTATTAAGTTAAGACAAAGCAAGGGATTAGTAAGAGGGCAAAGTAAATTGCGACTGCTATTCCCGACCAAACCAAGTATTTCTTTGCCAATCCTAAAATCACCTTTGTATTTCTCCAGGACACTCCGTATCACTACAAAGATCCACAGTTTATTGGATACTCCATCGTATGGTTATATACGAACTCGAAAGGAACTTGTTCCAGTTCGGGGATGGATTCTGGTTCAGGAGAAATAGGAATAAGGTTTATTCGGTTGTCTTTTATCTTCACCTTCTCTCGCATTGCGAGTGCTCCTAGGATTAGGACAGTACACCAATTATGCTTATTGGATAGTCTTCTTCCAAACCATAGGCTGGTGCCGAACGGTAGGAAAGAAAGAAAACCATTTGGCCTAAAGGGGTATGCAGAAGGTAATGACTAAAGACATATAAAGGGATATGGAGAGGCGGCAAAGAAATATACGGTTACAGTTGTGAATCTGGATAATGGAAGAGGCATTACTAGGAATACCGGGATACCCCGTCGAAACAATTCAATGTTTCAGTTTCACCGTGTATTGTTAAAAGAAAACTGATTTCCCAATCAGATCTTGCTCCAGGGTATGTATTTACCAGGTATGATTCTCACATCTGTATGGTTTTACAGATGATGAGTGGGAGTAAGTTATTGGGAATTAGGTGATCATCCTCATTATATCGGGATTCATTGTAATCGGTGATATTTGAGGAAGTCACCTGGGTTGTTTGCCGGTCGGCAAATATTTGGTTTTGAATATCCGCTGTTGTGCACCAATTTCAAATTGATATATCTGTACTTCTATTTTCATAGAGTGAGATATACCTTTTGAAATTATGTCTATGACATTTACCTATATCAGTGGATGGTTAGGTAAGGAGCATTAAACAGCGGTGTAATTCTTCTTAACCATAAGTAGAGTTTTCAACCTACGACACACAGTGAATGAGTTATCAGACTCAAGGGACTTATACAGAGTATTGTATGTTGTCCAGGGTCCATCAGGATAGAGGGGTTGGTCCTCGTACTATATTCGGTTTACTTATAAGTTCTCTAGTTTTTAGACAGGTGTTTCGCGGAAACACAGGGTCCGAATTTTGAGAAGTTATAGGTATTTGAATAAAGTAGAGAACCAGGTATTGCAAGTATCAGGATTCTTCAAAGTAATCGAAGATGTAGATACTTGTGTATGGTATTCAGTTGATAGTAATGATTAAGAGAACTTGCTTCTCTTTCAGGTTACTCATAATTGGAAGCATTCCTAAGTTGAGTAACGCTGATCGGCCTCCTTCCATTTAATTGACATGCACTGGAGAGAGCTGCATGATTTGAATCTGGTTCAATTAAATCAATGCCTCTGTTTCTGTATTGGATTAGAACAGTTCATATCTTAACGATGTTAAGGTACGGGGAGTTGTCTGGCTTATGCTTAAAACCAGACTCTGGATAACTCAAGGCACGTTTCTGTAATGGCTGTTTGTAGGTTGACCCAGGCTATGACGAGGGTTGACTTTCTACCATCTGGAAGATCAATAGTGATATTGTTCTAGACTCGCCACAGTTTTAATAAAAATGGATTTTTTCAGAAAACAGTAGTGGGAGTATGGTAGAACTGGAAGTGATTCCAGAACCACAAACGATTACTGAAGATTTGATAGGAACCTAAAGATTCAATCTGGTTTGACATTCCATTGGCCACTCCGCAGATAAGGTGGGTAACTTCAGGCACCCGAGAGGTACTCCGGTAGCCTCAAGGACGGTGACAGGGAAGTTCTTGTTTACCCAGACTTGCCATTGCTGTTGTTCCAGACTGTGAGACCCGGCAGGAGGATGAGTATAGCGTCGTTCTAAACTGGCTTTCGAAGTGTACGTCTTTATGACTCTGCCAGAGGGTTGTCGTGGTCAGTGGAAGCAACGGAAGCATGGTGGACAAGTGGCTTATGTCTATTTATAGACTAAAGCAGATATAGCGGAGATAGATCATCTATTTCTGATGTGACAGTCATAGGTTTGACTTCATCAGAATTGGGGATGGATCTGTTAAGAAGGTAGTAGGGTGTGATGTCCTGGTATTTGATGACATACACAGAGTAGGAAGTGATATTCCTATACTACGATCGGTTATACTTTGGTCGTCACACAGTGGTTTCTCCACATGGGACTTGGACATTATATTAGATATTCTGGTTACTAGATCTATGGTTTTAGATCTAGATTTGGGTGGTTTCCCAAATTAAGGGTACTTAGACAGCATTCTAAGAGTATTTAGAATGGACGACTCCAGGCATGGTGGTGTACCTGCTGGTGATGGAGTCACCCTCTCTAAAGGTGTCTTACAGACTAAAGGGGAGAGGGTTGTGTATGATTGGCAGATCACTTGCTCAGGCAATTGAGTCAATCATGAGATGTCAAGTACCACACTAGATGTTGTTCTTGCACTAGATGCAATAAGTTGATGTTGATCCAATCCTGGAGAAACAATCGGAAGCAGTTTTAGAACATAAGTGGATGTTCTAGGGATATGATAACGACTGCCTCTTTCGGGAGACAGTTATCATTCCAGGCTTCCAAGGTGACCGGGACGACAAGGAGGTTGTCAGAGTTATATTTTTCCTACTGACGAGGGGCAGTATTTTGGACAGGTGCTCCAAGGCAATACAGAGGGAGGCATGGCGCAAGATACTTATTAAGTTCAGTTGATGATACAGTCTAAGAAGTTTGGATTTGGAGTTCATTTATGAGGTAGGTCCCATCAGACATCTAGTCACATTCTAAGACAGGTATTGCTCATTTCGGGAGATGGCTTTCTCCGCGAACTTGAGATATAGAGAGACATAGAAAGAAACATCAAAGCGGATCCACTCACTGAGGCTATTCCTTGAACGCAATAGTGTTGCAAACGAGCTTTGTGAGATTGACTAGTAGAGGAGTTGGGTGTTCGGTATCACACGGGCTGTGAGTATGCGACATCGCAATAATTAGCCTTGAGTGCAAGTGGGAGATTGTTGGAGATAGTGCCCTCAGAGTCAATTATTGGATCACAGGCACGTGATTGCAATGATTGAGGGAGGACCTATACCAGGAGGATAGTCTTACTCGAGATGATAGTATGCTATCTTGTTTATCTTTATCATCGTGTACTGCTTTAGGTGACCTGACATGTCGCTATTACAAGTTGATAGAGCCCCTAGGATTCTTGCTTGACCACCAGCAGTATGAGGGCGATCATATAAGTGGGAGCTGGGGTCTATAAGCACATCCTTAAAAAGTCCCTAGTCGTAGGAGATTCGAGACAGGGCATCGATTCTCCAGAGTAGACTAGTGTATACAGTCGAGACCCCGACGAGGGGCGGTGGCCGGTCTCATAAGCCACTGGAGTCAGTTGGTTCACCTAAGATGTATACAGGTGCTCATTGGGTTATGAGTACACCGGACAGGACTCGCCGGGAACATGCTAGTTGGTCTTATACCTGACGTCAGATAGCAGTTTCCTGGTGACATGTGTACAGGTTAGTTCATCGACATGAGGATCGTCATTTGTCTGGTATGAGTTCCCACTGTACTTTGATTACTACCCTACCACGCTCAAAGGAGACGTGCAAACAGGTTTTAGTTGGGTACAGTCCCGAGCCACATGGAGGCAGTGAGCGGATCTTCGGGGGTTCGTCTCTCCCGGTATTGGGGGTGAGGTCACGCTGTGTCTAGGAGAGCCAGAACATGAAAAGTCTTTGGCCAAGGCGCGAGATTTACTGGTAGGTATTCCAGTAGTATCTCAGGGTGTTCTGGGCTGATCTCTGACACGACTTGTATTGCTTTTGGGGGTCTGACTTTTACCAACCCCTAGGCCCGCCATGCGATGCTCAGAGACGAACGGACCGGACTGTACGGATATTGTCACTGACAGGCTCAGTAGGGTATCAGGATGAGTTCGCTCATCGACGTCCCTTTCGGTCAATAGCTGGTGGCCCGTCACGTATGGCTAATACCTCTGACGTGCTAGTGGTTAAATCCACAGCCATAGTATTGACGAGTCTTTAGAGTCCCCCACATTCAGTTGCTCAAGTTTTCGGGCGAAACGCTGTAGAGGCCATATGGAGATATGGCAGGGTTCGATCAGATATGTGCGGTATTGCACGGATCAGGATCGGACGGTTAGTACTAGAGGCCGTATGGATATATGGCAGGGTTCGATCAGATACGTGCGGTATTGCACGGATCCTGATCGGACGGTTTATACTAGCGGGTTTTGGTTTAAGCCGGATCCTAGTATAGTACAATGTAGATTTTGTCTCATTGCATTTGTATTTCGGTCGGAATACAAATGCGGGTGTGTATACACAGTATCGGGGTTTTCCTGTAATTTATTACGGGATCATTTTTCTGGAGTTGCCAGTTTGCTTTCCGTTTTGGCCATATTTCTTTGTATCCTTCATTGGCCGAAGATTGGTGGAGGAGGGCTAATTTGCACTTGTGCAAATTGGCAATTTGGAGGGTTGTTTTTGCAAGATATAATGTCATGATACTTGCGCCACCATTTGACTTCTTGACTTCATGATGGTTCATGATGGTTGGACTTTGTTTTGTGATGAGTGATAGTTGAGTGAGGTTCTTGCTTTGTGATCATTGCTTTTTAGCATGACCTTTTCTCTCTTGCATTATTTTTGTGGCTCCATGATACATACACCTCTCACTCCTTCTCACTCTTCCTTCACAATTGCATGGCCGGCCATACCATGAAGGGGCTGCACATTTTTCATGTGTGGGATTTTTAGTCTTTTGGCTTCACAAAAATCCCCACAAGTTCCATCTCCAAAAGTTTATATCATTCCTCCACCAAATGGCAACCTCCACTACCCCAAAATGAGACATGAGTTCTACACACATTCTACAGCAAACCTTGGGCACGTCGGCTCGCCAACTTCATGCCCGAGTTGCCTCGGTATAGAGGTGGGAGCCCGTAAAAGAAGCAGGCGACGTGGTGCCCTTCCGACGAGGAGGTGGAGATCGGACATTCCGTGGGTGATCGGGACGATGGTGAGAAGACCGGGGGAAACGGATCACTCTGTATATCTCTCTTCCCCATCTTGTAGATAGCTAGGACTAGTTTAATGGCACGATCCGGGTTTATAGTGCGCGGTGGTGCCGGTTTGAAAAGTTAAAGTAAATCACCGCTTCTGCATTCCTGCGTCGGATTGACGGCCGGGGCGCCGCCGTGCAATTACATAACGGCCACCCGGGTATTGAGCGATCAGAAGATCAACAAGCAAGCCTGCTCACACTCCTGCGAATCCAATCAGTAACACTTACCGCACAGTCCGGTCTGTTCGTCTGATATGTCGCATATCTCGCCTGGGGTGGTAAACGTCAGACCCTAGAAACTTGATAAGTCATGCCGATGTAAGGTCCATAAAAAGCACGAAACTACTAATAACATTTACCAGTAAATCAGTGCAACCATGGCCAGGGATTTCCAGTTATGGCCAGTCGAGCATAGCGCAACATCAACCCCCAATACCGGGAGAGACGAATCCCTTCCTATCGCTCATTGCCTCCATGTGAATCGGGACTGTACCCAAAAACCACCTGTTTGCATGACTTAGTAGAGCCGTGGTAGGGTGGAAATCAAAGCACAGTGAGAGACACACAAGACTCTATGACGATCTCGGGTCAATAGACTAAGCTGTACCATTGTCACCAGATAACTGCCATCTGACGTGAGGTATAATACCATCTGGGAGTCCTCGGCGAGTCCGTTCAGTGTACCCAGTCACCACTGAGCACCCACATACCATCTCTGATGTCAAACACCAATGGATATGGGATCATCCATCGCCCATCACATGGGTCGAGATGATATACGCTAGTCTACTCTGGAATATCGATGCCCCGTCTCGATATTCTCACGACTAGAACCATTGAAGGATGTACTCATGGACTACCCAGGCCCCACTAGTATGATCTACATCATAGTCCTGGAAGTCGAGCATAGATCCTAAGGGCTTTATCAACATGTAACAGAGAGACAGTAAGTATACATGTTAAGATAAAGAGCAACCAGATAGCGTACTATCATGTCAAGCAAGAAAGTCCTACCTATATATGTCCCAGCATCCACTGTAATATACATCTCATGTACAGTAATGGCCTCTAGGGCATACATATAACAAACAATCTCCCACTTGCACTAGGGCCATCTGCAGCAGTGGTTGCAGTATCACACACTCAACCATCCTATATAAGTCTCTCTCTGGGAAAAGGCCTTTGTGAGTGGATCCGCCGTGTTGTCCTCTGAGTCTACTCTCCTAACCTCGATCACGCTGGGGATCAACTATCTCTATGATCAGGTGATGCTGCTTCAGAATATGTCTGGGTCACTGATGGGATCGGGGTTCCTGGGGCAAAGCCACACTTCCATCATCACACAATGGTAGGAACCTAGTTCATCTCATGAACTAATATACACCCAAACTGCCTCTATGGTAGTATCTTTGATAGCGATGTCACCAGCCTTTATCGTCTAGTTTCCCATGGTATCTCAGCTTGGAACTCTTCCAATATACCATCCCTCCACTGAGGGTAACGACAATGCCTGCGACTGACATTCAGTCGTCCTTATCACCCTGGAACCTTTCCAGTGATTCTCCCCAGGATCAACTGATACCATCTCACTACAACTAGTGAGAATCTTAACATTCATTTAGATCTATCTCATAGATCAAAAACCCAGGAATTAGGAGGTATCATTTTTATCCTATACGGAGAATCCATATGATAAGAGGAGATTGACCGAGCGTAGCATAGGAAACTCTTTTCCTATCAAGAGTATGTTGTCCACGTACAATACGAGGATGACAACCTTACTCTTTACTACCTTTTTTGTATATACAAGGTTCATCTACCATTTTCATGAAGTTAAACTCTTTGACTACTACATCAAAACAGATGTTCCAACTCCGCGATGCCTGCTTTATTCTGTAAAGCAACTTGCACACGTTTCCCCTGCTCCCAATGTTTACGAAGCCCTCTGGCTATGTACTTATAGACTTTCTCTTCTAAATCAATATTTAGAAAAGCAGTCATGACACCCAACCGCCAGATATCATAGTCATAGTATGTAGCCGTGGCAAGTAGAATCCGGATGGACTTAAGCATAGCCACTGGAAAAGGTTTCATCATTTTCCACGCCTGGTCGATGACGAAAAACCTTTAACAAGTCTAGCTTTGAAAGTCTCAACTTTTCTATCTACACCAAGTAATCTTCTCAAGATATACTTGCTTCTAATGGGGATTTAACCCTTCAGATACAGCATCCAAAGTCCATACTTTGTTGGTGTACATGGATTCCTTCTCAGATCGCTAAGCATCCAGCCATTCTTACAGAGCCCCCACACTTGATGGCCTGCTCGAAATTAGTTGGGTCATCATCTCATGATGCAATTCTCGCTCCCACTGTCATTGAGAAACCAAAGTATCTCTCAGGCGGATGAGGAACCCTGCTAGATCGGCGGAGAGGCTGAGGTTCGTCGGAGGCTATTGAATCCTTTGGTTCTATCAAATCATCAGCTGTAGTTTGTATAACTGGAAATCTTTCCAGTTCTACAGAACTGACCTTGCCTCGAGCTTGTCCGGATTTTGTTTTTGACATAGGCCGGACAATCCCAAATCTTAACTTGCTTAAGAGACGGGTTCTTCCCACACCATATCTTATATGGAGTGGTAGGCACTGATTTGATTCGAACCTAATTCAATAGGTATGCAGCTTTTTAAGTGCATAACCCCTAAAAGGAAATAGGTAACTCAGTAGTACTCATCATAGAGCGCACCATATCATATAGGGTGTGATTGCTCCTCCCCGATACACCGACGTGCTGTGGTGTATACGGAGGAGTAATGCTGAGAGAGAATCTCATTCGCCTTTAGAATAGTCCAGGAATCCCATGCACAAGTATTCTACTCCCTGATCTCATCATAGGACATAATACTTATACCTATATTGGTTCTCTACTTCTGACTTATATTCCTTGAATTTCTCAAAAGCTTCAGACATGTGTTTCAGCAGGAACATGTGTCCGAATCTTGAGAGATCATCAGTGAATGTAAGGAAGTACAAAGAACCAATCCTGGCATATGTAGACTGGGGACCTTTATATATCACTTTGTATCAGTCCCAAGAGTTCACTAACTCTTTCTATGTTTCAGGTAAACAGAGCT
Organism: Agapanthus africanus; assembly: GCA_030015575.1. NCBI lineage: Eukaryota > Viridiplantae > Streptophyta > Magnoliopsida > Asparagales > Amaryllidaceae > Agapanthus > Agapanthus africanus. Next base: position 621,076,018 of record JASDDO010000024.1, read on the forward strand.
ATGGCCATCTTATCTTTGTGACATGACTGGCAAGTTTCACAAGATGTAAATTCAAACTGATTTAAATATGCATCTAAATGTAACTTTGGCTAGTCGGGTCACATTGATATGACCTAGTCTACAATACCTCAAGAAGGAATCGTTCAATTCTGAACTCTTCCTCTTGTGTGTGTTCTGTATACTAAGAACTGTAGTTTGATTTAGAACGTATATTCTTTTAGATAACGTGCCTGAACCGATCAACTATTGATATAGGAAATGTTCAAAACATTATCCAACAATACAAAATTATATCCTTCTTTAGTAATAAAGAGACTGATATGATGTTGTATATCAGGTTCGGTATCTAATAACATTCGTTCAGAATCAGTGTATTCTGGTAATACAGGGTGATAGTGACCAACAGACTTGGCTGCAACACTTGCACCGTTTTCTGTCTCATGAAACTTATCATCCGTTCTCAGTTCTCCACCTGTCTGTAGCCCATGTAACAAATTACATATATGGGATCCTGATCCGGTATCTAATACCCAGGAAGTAGAGGATACAAAGAAACAGTTCTTTGTAATGAACACACCCGAAGAAGATGCATCATCATGCACTTTCTTCGTTTGGGCGGCATGGGAATTCTGGTAATCCCCAATTTCCTGCTCGGTCTTATAACAATTATAAGTTGGAGCGGGACCAATGTTCCCCAGCTCAGTATAACAAGCGGGTTCGGTCAATACATCCATATTATTATCTTGATTAAGGCGTGACATGGTCGCTACCTGGAGAGAGAGAGAAGAAAACACTCTGCGTGTGCCCTTGCAAGATTAGATTGGTTATATATTTTATCTAATCAGGATGGCTCCCACTGTTTTTATCAAATCTTCCTTCAAACCCTAAAAGGAAAGACTAGCCGGGATTAATTACACTCTACAAGTTCGCCGATCTTTCAGCCAGGCCAGTGCCGGTACTTTGAGGGAGGTTCCCTATGCTTTCGCACGGACCTAATTAAAGTAAACCTCGTTTTCCCAAGGGCGTAACCCCGTTGACACCTTTCTAGACACCTACTTGATCGGCTAATTGTAAAGTGCAAAACTCTCCCAGGAGTAACAATTACTCGCAGTGGGTATCGAGATCCAACTATCATATAGAAGGTATGCAATCTCATTGCAAATTTCAACACTTGAAACTCCCGATAAAGGTTTTTACCCCTAGCACTTATGATTTTAACTATGGTTAACAAATCATAAGCACTAGTCAAGTTCTACCCGTCATTTCGTGATTAATTAGACCCACCCACATGACCCTTAACTAAGGTCAACAAAGTCACGCGACTGTCTTAACTAATCGCATCATATGCGGTGTAGGAAGACATCACTTAACTACCGTATACTGTGCCTTGACTATGGTCAACAAACACAGCACGAATACTAAGTACTCTACTTCCTAAAATGACGGAGGGTTGCGGATGGTTTTTTAAGAAAACCTTTAACGCTTTGAACTTGATCTCGTTGCGGAATCAAATGGTTTTTAAATGAAGTGTTTTTGAGGCTTTTGCTAGTTTCGCTAAAGAGGTCACTCTCGGTGAAGGGATCTCGGCTCTTTTCTCATCGAATGAGGTGCAGGATATTCACAACACAACTATGCAAAGCAAGAACTAGAAAAGTAGTCAAAAGACAAACCGAAGGTTGTAGCATCTGCTAATTATTGCTGAAGAGGTCACTCCCGGTGAAGGGATCGTCGGCTCTTTCCTTATCGAATAAGGTGCTGGATGTTCTACAAGGAACACCGCTATGCAAAGCAACAACTAGAGCTACCTAATTTTTGAAATTCGATTCCACAACATCTTTTAGGTTTATTTTCTTTCATTAATCTCATTAATGAATGTCCCATCAATTTAGTCCACCTAAACATCACAGATAAATACAACGTACACTTATGCCATCCGCGTTCGCCTCGATGTCCCGTCTGCACCGTTAGGTTAGGTAACTAACGGCAGAGCAGGGCAGGGGTAGCGCGGGTGTAAAACATAGGCAACGTCTATATAATATATCATATATACCATATACAGTATCAATCTGAACATATCACATGATCACATCATAGATAACACGGCAGAAAATATCATATGAAATATTGGATAAACTAGGACGTCCGTATTTTATTTTGAGCCTGTATAAAACACGGATTCCACGGTCGTGATGAATAGACAATCCAACACCCCTAGACCCCTACGAGAGTGGCAAGCAACCCTACCAATTCTAGAGTTAGAAGACCCGGACTCGACTCCTCGAGATGTCTCCCACTGGACCCTAGAACCCGGTTACTTGTGCTCCCCTCCATGGGTCTATCCTAATGCGGAAAAGTAAATAATATACAATGGTGACATAATCCTCAACCCGGAAGTGCCCCAATAAAAGAATATTACATAGAAGTTTTTTAAATGAATGAAAATGAAAAACACTCATCTCACATAAAAAAAAACCCGGCTATTCAAACACGACGATCCAATATGACATATCAAGCAACACACAACATCACATGTCATCAACGTAAGTAAATATTCCTATCCCAATTGTCGTTGACGTATAGCAACAAAACTGGCGATATCACATATTACACTTACGGTTGCAGAAAAGAAAGTGTAAAACTACAACAGTCGGAATCGGCAACCTCCTTAGACATCGCATGCCTAATCACTATAAACCCTGCATTTTAGTCTCATTATCGAAAACACTTTTCAATATCAAGTCGGGCAATTCAACAAAATTCCCGACATCCTGATCGAATGATCGTCGCAAACTTCAGTAGACGGCCGCACCCCCGATACCGTCGACGAAGTGCACTAAGGCGGAACACCGCTGCCGCGAGCACCCGAACGGATGCTTTTGGCGACGGGGTTCTCCTACAGTCACATGGTCGGGGCTATGGGGTGTAGCTGTCTTTTAAGTTTACCTGGCGAGTATCCGCGTACGCAACGTGATTGCGACGGACTTTTGATCACATCAAAATTCCGTGGCAACCGATCAAGTGAGACTAAACTGCTAGATTTATAGCATTCAAATTAGTTATCTCATAATTACTTGTGGATTCCAAATATTGTATCGCATTCCAGATAAATAGACAATGTTAAACTTTCCGATCGAACAATCAAACACCCAAGTTTTCCCGAAAAGCTCAACACTTGAAATAAGTTTTAAAACATCCAGTTTATGCCACAGTACCAATGGTCCAGCCGTAGAAGGGTCAAGCCAACGCCTCACATGTGGCACGCTGTACTGCCCCAAACCCTAAGGTTCAAAAGGCAGTTCAAGACGGTCACATAATCGAGTTAAGGTTTGTTGTCTTCTTGAGGGTCCATCGCGTTACTTGCACTACTTAGACAGTCTTAAACTACGGAAAAATCCAACACTTGGAAATTTTCCGGGTCGGGAAAAAGTGAGTTATTGATATCCGTTCGAACTTTTTAACAGTTTCTAAAAATTATCCGGACAAAAATAAACAAAGTTAAATTATCCGATCGAATCAACGAGTCCCCAATACAACCCTCGAAAACTCAACACTTGAGTGGAATTAAAAAATTCCCAGAAAAAATTGCCAAGAAAGGACCTAAGAATAAATATATGGAATTCCAGGGACTAATTCACAATTTTGGCCGCGGTTCCGCAGTCATCTGAGCGAATTAGTGGGCCGTACTTCACAGTAATTCTTAGTTTTTCCTGTTTATTTTTCTGAGCATTTTTAATTCATAAAAAATCACAGTTTTAAAAAATGTACAGAGAAGGATTTTGATTAGGGTTTCGGGGTTCGATCGGGTTTCTAACTTCGTCTACATTTCGCCTAAAGCTCTAGCGAGGCTCTGATACCACTGTAGGGTTACTAGGCACACTAACAAGGTTCTACAAGGCATCAACCATGCCCGTTTCAAAATTTTGTTGTGCCGAACAACCCTATGCAAGATCGTTAAATAGAGGTAAGGCGAAACTAAAAGCAAGCAAACTACTTTACTACTAAGTGAAAGGGATTACAACCTTTGTAGATCTGGTCCTTCACATCTAAAGCTCCGTGTTGACGTCCCTTCGCTGCGATCATCGGGATCCCGGACTCTAGCGTTGGTTTCTTCGGAGAAATGAGCGGGCTAGGTCGTTGACTTCGAGGCCGAAGATGATCTACTTCGGGGAGACTCAAACTCAAGCTATTCCTTCACTTGGTCAAGAACTTTGTGAAGAAAACACCCTATACTATATGGCAAGTAGTAGAGGATGAAGAAATAGGAAGTGGGCTCAATTTAGAATTGTTTTTCTCACACTTTTTCTCATGGCACCATTGGAGCTAGCAAGCTTTTTGATGGAGCTTGATGATGAAGAAGAAGAAGAAAGAAAATAGAATAAAATGAATCCAAATGAAACTTATCCTTTTAATTATGGCACCATGGTTGAGTTAAGCCCTCATGCTTAACTCATGTAGAGATTTAACCAAAATATTAGGTTAAGGGTTGGGTTAAAGAATATCAAGAGAAATGACAAAAGAGTGGACTTTGTCAAAGTTTCTCCAAGCTTCTTCAAGCTTGATAACTTTGACCAAGTTTAATTCTTTTGTTAAATCTTAAGATAAAACAATAACCCTAATCTTAAACCTAATCTTGGTATAATTCTCATACACCCATCTTGTGTGTATCATCAAGTATGACACAAACATATGTACACAATATATATCACATATACACTTATGCACAAACTAGTGAGAAAACAATTCTTAAGTGAGCTAATACTAGTTAATGTAATGTAATATATAAAATATATAATTATACATTAAATCATTAAATCAACACTTGATTTAACGATCCGGTCATATTGCATATAACCGACTAATATCTTGTGTTCAATGTATCGAATCAACACTTGATTCGTTAACCCGGCTATATCTCATATAACCGTCCGATGATACAAATCGCGAGAATAGAATACAGTATCACATACTGATATTATTCTCGGTCCCGCACATATCTCATATGCGCTCCTATTTCGTTTCGCTTGAGCCAGGAAACCCCTGTGTAGGACTCTAAAGACTCGTCAATACGCCGGCAGTAGGTGATGATCATATCAAACACCCACAAGCCGCAAGCGGTCTGCTAAACGTAACGGCCACCAGGGTATTGAGCGATCAGAAGATCAATGAGCAAGCCTGCTCACACTCCTGCGAATCCAATCAGTAACACTTACTGCACAGTCCGGTCTGTTCGTCTGATATGTCGCATATCTCGCCTAGGGGTGGTAAACGTCAGACCCCAGTAGCATAATAAGTCATGCCGATGTAAGGTCCATAAAAAGCATGAAACTACTGATAACATTTACCAGTAAATCAGTGCAACCCTGGCCAGGGATTTCCAGTTATGGCTAGTCGAGCATAGCGCAACATCAACCCCTAATACCGGGAGAGACGAATCCCCTCCTATCGCTCATTGCCTCCATGTGAATCGGGACTGTACCCAAAAACCACCTGTTTGCACGACTCAGTAGAGCCGTGGTAGAGTGGAAATCAAAGCATAGTGGGAGACACACAAGACACTATGACGACCTCGGGTCAACAGACTAAGTTGTACCAGTGTCACCAGAGAACTGCCATCTGACATGAGGTATAATACAATCTGGGAGTTCTCGGCGAGTCCGTTCAGTGTACCCAGTCACCACTGAGCACCCGCATACCATCTCTGATGTCAAACACCAATGGATATGGGATCATCCATCGCCCATCATATGGATCGAGAAAATATACGCTAGTCTACTCTGGAATATCGATGCCCCGTCTCGATATTCCCACGACTAGGAACATTGAAGGATGTACTCATGGACTACCCAGGCCCCACTAGTATGATCTACATCATAGTCCTGGAAGTCGAGCATAGATCCTAAGGGCTTTATCAACATGTAATAGAGAGACAGTAAGTATACATGTTAAGATAAAGAGCAACCAGATAGCGTACTATCATGTCGAGCAAGAATGTCCTACCTATATATGTCCCAGCATCCACTATAATATACATCTCATGTACAGTAATAGCCTCTAGGGCATACATATAACTAACAATCAGTTCCCAGATGACATGAGTACAGCTTAGTCCGTTGACTTGACACTGTCATTTCGCCTCGAGTGTGTTCCCACTGTGCTTAGATTACTACCCTACCATGGCTCAAAGGAGTCGTGCAAACAGGTAGTAGTTGGGTGCAGTCCCGAAGCACTTGGAGGCAGTGACGGTTAGACAGGATTCATCTCTCCCGGTATTGGGGGTTGACATCGCGCTGTGTCTTGGAGAGCCATTACACAAGTCGTCCCTGGCCAGGGCAAGCGAGATATACTGGTAGGTTTCCAGTGTTATCTCAGGGTGTTCTGGGCTACACTCCGACACGACTTGTACCGCTATTAGGGGACTGACGTTTACCGCCCCTTGGCCCGCCATGCGTTGTTATTAGACGAACAGACCGGACTGTACGGAGATTGTCACATTCAGGCTCAGTAGGAGTTCAGATGGGTTTCACCTCGTCAGTCTTCTTATCGGCATCTACTTGGGGACCGTTACGCACAGCTAGTGCCGCTTGCGGTCTGTGGTTAAACCCACTGCCAGCGTAGTGTCGAGTCTTTAGAGTCCCACATAGAAAGCTATTCGCCTTTAGGCAAAAGAGTAGAGGTCGCATGGTTTTGCGACAGGTCGCATGGTTTTGCGACAGGGTTCGGTCACATCCGTGCACTTGTGCACGTTTAGTGTCCGGACAGTTAACACTAGCGGGCTTTGGTTTAAGCCAGATCCTAGTGTACGTTTTGGGATTGGTTTTATCTCGTTTGTATTCGTGTTCCTCGGAACGCGGATGCGGGTGTGTATGCACAGTTGACAGAGAGACAGAGGCAGAGGATTCTCATTGGGGGTGTTGGCTATTGACTGTTGACTGTTGACTATTGACTTTTTGCTAAACCCTAATGAGAATATGAAATATGATTAACAATAATATTAATTAAGTATTATAGTGACATGGTTGTTGAGGGGTTGACTTTGTTGACTTGTTGACTTTGTTGACCAGTTGACTAGGTTGGACTAGTTGACCATCATCATTACAATGGCTATCATTTCATGGCAAAGACTTTTGCTTGCATGTTTCTTTTTGCAAAATGAGTGCATGAAATGATATGGCCATTTTGAATTAAACCATCACATAATACTTGATTACGATTATTTGTTATGATGATTTTTTTGGATTATGAGAGCTTGGATGGCAAAAGAGTTACTCATTCTCTCATTTGCTTTCTCTCTCTTGCTTGAGCTCTCCCTCTTGCTCTTCCTCTTGCTCTCTCTCTAGCTAACGGCAACTCCCTCTTATGAGTTGAGAAACATTGCCTTAGAGATAAAAGAAAACCCATATCACTTCTTTACTCATCCTAGTTCACAAGGTTTAGCAAACCAAGTGTTCTAGTTTCTTCTAGTTCGAAGAGAAGCTAAAGGTAGAAGCTTTCAGGTGGATCCATCTTCAGCGCAAGGAGACGACGAGGTGAGGCCGATCCGTACACCGCAAAGAGTTGAAGACGAAGGAGTTCAAGAAAGGTATAACCCCCTAACCGAGTAGGTAAAACTCATGTTAGGTTTGTTAGATAGTTGTTTAACAAAGATCCGTATTTTGAGTCCATGTTACCACCTCTTGAAAAATCGTTTTTCATCATTTCTGCAAGCTCGTAAGTACCGGGAGAGGTAACGTGGACTTACAGGGATGCCTTTTATCATTGTGCATATATTATTCATGTTGTACCCCGTTTGGAGCCAGTATTTACAAAGGAAACTCTGCCGAAATTTTTAGGAAAGACCTGGGATTTTAAAATGCATATTCGGCTTATGTTATTTAAACCACTTGTTTTAAAATATGTTTTCTTCACATCCTTCTTTAAATGGTTTAGATTTCTGGGATTTTATGGCTTACTTGAATTAGATGGGTCCTATAGACTTCATATGATTCAAGTGCCAATCGCGTTCCATTTCGGGTCGTGACAACAGCGATACTCGAAAAATCCTGCACAAAACGGCGATAATAACCAGCTAAGCCCAAAAAGCTGCGGACCTCAGTCACAGATACAGGTCTGGGCCAAATCTGTACCGCCTCGATCTTCCTCGGGACCATAAGAATACCGTCTCCCGTTACCACATGACCCAGAAAGTCAACTCTATCAAGACAAAACACGCACTTTGAGAATTTAGCATACAGCTGGTGTTTTCTCAATGTCTGCAAAGCAATCCTCAATTGCTGCTTATGCTCCTCTCGACTCCTAGAGTAGACCAGAATGTCATCAATAAACACAATAATAAACTGGTCGAGAAACGGCCTAAAAATCCGGTTTATCAGATTCATGAACGCTGCTGGCGCATTGGTGAGTCCGAACGACATTACCAAAAACTCATAATTCCCGTAGTGCGAACGAAAAGCAGTCTTCAGAATGTCATTATTCTGAACCCGCAACTGATGATACCCCGAACGCAAATCAATCTTAGAAAAATATTTTGCACACTGGAGCTGATCAAAAAAATCATCAATGTGAGGTAAAGGATACATATTCCGCACCGTAACTCGGTTCAATTGAAGATAATCCATACACAAACTCAAACTGCCGTCCTTCTTCTTGACGAACAGAACAAGAGTTCCCCACGGAGAAACGCTCGGACGCACAAGTCCCCTATCAAGCAACTATTGCAATTGATCTTTAAGCTCTCTAAGCTCCGCCGGAGCCATCCGATAAGGCGGTATAGAAATTGTAGGGTTACCTAAGACGGAAGCAAGGTTTCGGGAGTCATCGTCCATGCCAAATTCAAAAATTTGCCGTTTTAGCTAACCCTAACTAAGAATCGTTAACTAGAAATCGATAGAAACAATATACAAACACTTTGTAACTAAAAGTGAACAAGGAATACAAGCTTTGTAGACCGGTCTTTCACTTAAATAGCTCCATGTAGTAGTCCCTTCGCTGCGATCGTGAACTCCGGACTCTAGTGTTATGACCCGAAATTGGCACGTGAAGGCCCTAATACTACGCAACGTCTACAGGCGTAACGCGGTAAAAGAAAGCCAAAACTCAGAAATCTAAACCATTAAAAGACAATAAAAGATAAGAAACATTGTTTAAAAGTCTTTGATATCACAACCCAAATTCTTTAAAAGTCCAACTTTATTTCCTTTAAAATTTTGGCAGCACCTCCTTTGTAAAAGCTAGCCCAAAAAATGGGTAAAACATAAATATAAAGTAAAGCATCCCCAAACGGGAGCAAATACATGCCCAAAGGCGGAAAACAACCACCACAACAAATATACGACGCCGCAGCGAAGAAATAAAAGACGATAGAAAGGAACTGTATAAAAGACAACAAGTCACAAATAATATACAATATCGTCATCACCAAGTCTCTAAGTCAACAAGAAAATATAGTAGATGGAGAGTACAAGGATACAACGAATATACAATACAACAAACGAATAACCACAAAACCCACCTAAGCAAACTGCACACTGTGAGCTGATGCGTTATCCGTAGCAAAAGATGATAGAAGAATAGCCTGCCTCGACTACTCTGGGGAACACCCTGCAAAACAAACTATGGCACAACGGGGTGAGTTGCCAACTCGTGAATAGTAAATAACATATGCAGGTAATCGCAAGTATGCACGTATAGCGTGAATCTAACATGTGCAATTAAAAGCAATAAAAAGTTATACGAATGCAATAATCATGAAAGGTACACTAGCAGGTACAACTAATACATGAAACAATGCAAATAAATAAAGGTATGTAAATGCAACAGGTATGAAAGGTACTCTAACAGTACTACTAATACATGAAGTAGTGCATAAACAATAAATGTGGAGTATGGAATGAAATATGTCATTTCCACGGAATCCTGACATCGTGATAGGATCACAATCCATCAAGACAAATCCAAATCCCAATTCCTCAAATTAGCCCCCAAATTGGCTCTCGTATGATATAAGTCTCACAAATCATGAATGTACAATATCGAATAAATCTCATATATCCTGAATGTACAAATCAGCAATCTCATAAATATCCTGTATCCAATATCAAATGAATCACCTATATCCCAAATCAAATTATCAAGTAAAAATCTAACATCCTAAATATATTTGCGTGAATAAATATGATGATGTATATAATTTAATGTCAATACACATATATTAGCGTCCCATTCCACTAATATTGGTGTAAGGGCATATATAATAGCATCCCATTCCACTGTTATATATACAAAGAAGTAAAAAGAAATATCATAAAAACAATGTGTCAAGCATCGACACAGAAATACTGATCTATCAGGTGCTGTCACCAAGACTGGCACCCTGATAGGTACGTATCACACGCTATCCGAACAGCACGAGTGCCTAGCTCTGACCCTTGTCTTTCCACGTATCTATACGTACATGACACCAGTCGGTAACCCCATGATAACCGCTGAGTCATTGGTAATGTCACCGGATGGTATGGTTCCCCCACTTACTCATCGTCTAGCTCCACGAAATTCTTGCCCCGGGTACCTCCGGGCCCCACCATGTACCCGCACACGGACCACTCCTTTCCTCGCGTGGGGTATATATATATCAGAACCGATAAATCTCATGGTGGCAGCTGAAATATCAAATCAAGGGAAACCGGGTTTTTCAAATAATGCATAATTTCATGAACTCCCACGGTCCCCAAATCCAGAAAACATCATGAAAAATTCATATCACAATGCGAAAATCCATTAATATATTATATGCAACATAAACATAAATGTAAGCATGTAAAGGAAAAGCCTCTAATTAACTGCAACAAGTTAATATAAATATCGTGCGGTTCCTAATTTTCTCCAATTCTAAAATAACATCAGGTAAAGGTAAACATGTAGCTATAACCAGATGTATGTGAAAACATAAAGGTATAGCAAGATATATGTATCTACCTATAAGTAATGATGTAGTATACCCCCTGGGTATAAGTGAAATAGGTGTGCAAGGTATACCTGTAGCTATGTCATAAAGTGTGCATCACTAATGGTACAATACTCTATAGGTATACAGGTAACTAGCATGTAAGTATGTCAGAGCATATGTGTAAGCATGTAGGTATACAGGTATGCTATAAGTCAATGTGTAAAGAAATATGAATCAAAATCTCAATGTCCCTAACCAAGCAATATCATATCTATAATTGGGTTGTGCGTGAAATGGCAATTATTGACGGTGTGTGTAGCATACAATCAATGCTCGTGCAACATGAATCGTCAATAATATGTGCAGTGTCCTAAGGATACTAGTCCAAGCACAACAATATCTAAGTAATAGGGTAAATGCGCAATTCTAAATATGACATAGAATATGCGACATAAATAACATCTCTAGCCCAGACGCAAAACGCCATGCAGGCGATTCCCCTCTAGATGTTAAATCTACTCACTAACGCTCCAAGCTAGGTGAATCCTACCACCTGCTTTCCCTTTGTAGCAGTGTCCGTAGTCCCCGCCTGCGAACCTAAAATTTCACAAACACAACACATAAGTAAAACATCCTACAATGACGAAAAGACAACGAAACGTGATGAAAATGCCCGGAAAATTACACTGCGCTCTTAGCGCATCTATCGCGCACGACATCGGCCAAAAACCCTAACTGGGGTCGCTAAACTACAAAACACCAAGTCTAGGCCCCGATCGCGCAACACAACACAAACAATTACGATGAATAAAATAGATATAACCTCGTAACGACCAATCGAACCCACGTCGGAAAACCCCGAAACCTAATAAGCAACTTATCGCAATATTTCGCACTAGTTTCAAGCTAACGCATATCTAGCGATTACAAACACCTTATAATAGCTTAACTAAGCTATCTAAACCATTTCTAAATTTTTAACGCTTGCTAAATAAATTTTAGCAAAAACCTAGTAAGCAAAATTGCATAATTAAACAAAGTATTCATTAACAAAAATTAACATTTTCTACTTGGCTAAGCTTTTCCTAATCATAAATTAACACTTCAAAAAAAACATTAAACACTTAAATGAAGTTTTAAACTTAACTTGAATTTCTAAAACCATTTCAAGAATTTTGAAACATGAAATTTAATGCTTAAATTAACATCTAATTAAGCTAGCATAAAGATTTAAACTTAACAATTAGAGATTAGGGTTAGGATTTTATACCTCCAAATGATTCAAAAATTTGCAACAAGAAAACCAAGATTAGACTCCAAAATCAAGACTTCATGAAGAACCAAGCATGGTTTAGGGTTAAGGAAATGAAGGAAAATGACTATATTTGAATTTTTGTGATTTTATTTGGAATTTTCATGATTTATTTGTGCAAGAAATGAAGAAAATGGAGTGAGAAAAGAAAAGGGCATCCAAGAACAAGAAATGGCCGGCCATGAGGGTGTGGGGGGTATTTTTATGAATTTTTGTGAAGAAAGTTCTAATAAAAAAACAATAAATGCTTCATTAAATGCATTTTGCCACCTTTCTTTTTTTTCTTTTTCTTTAAAAAATATTAAATCCTTTGACCAAAAAAATATAGATATTTAAAAAGAAGGTTCTAAAATAATTGTATTGATGATTTCCAAGAATTTTCATTTAGAAGAAATTTCCCGATGTACGTGCATATTTTACCGGCTAAAATAATATTTTATTTGGGAAAAATTCTATCTGAACCAAAACCTTCCAAATACCCCCAAAGTTCGCGCTCAAGCTTTATTTTAGCTAAAATAGGTGCCGGAAAGTTTCTACGGACGTTTGATCGAAATCGGGTTAAAACGGAAAATACCGACAATTTTTCCCTAAAACGGAAAAATTCGCAAAACGATTTCTGAATCGTTACAATCTTCCCGCCTTAAATAAATTCGGTCCCCGAATTAAATTTCATCTACGCGTACCTTCAAGAAGATAAGTACAAAACTCACAAATCTCGCTCGCAGCTTGCCAAGTGATCACCTCACTATACAGCTACGCCAAAGAACCCTCACAGACGGCAATACCCTTGACCGAAGTTCCTCCACCTGCTGATCCACTATAACTAGCGGCTGATGGTGAACGAAAGATCGCGTCCAACCTAATTGGTCTGATGCTGAATCAGGTGAAAAAGGTCATGAAGGTAATTGTGAAGTATCGACACAAGGAATACAGGGTGAATACTAAAAATCTGTGCAGAAGTGCCAAATTATAGGCAACGGAACCAACTCGGTTCAAGGATCTCAAAAGGACCTACAATCCTGGAATACTTCCCAAACTCAACACGTCATTCAACGGATAATCCCGTAGGAATACATGATCTCCCACTACGAACTCAAGTCTGCGACCACTACGGTCGGCATAACACCTCTGTCTGCACTGGGCCACTCTCATCCTGACCTGAACCAACTAGATCATCTCCGAAATCTCTAGAATAGCTGGGGTCCAAAAATCCTACTTACGCAGAGTCAGAAAAATAGACTGGAGATTGACACCACCTAACAAACAAAACTTAAAGGTTGCCAATTGGAGTGCCTCCTAATAACAGCTATCGAAGGAGAATCCGAACAATGGCAAGTGACGATCCCAACTGCCGACAACAATTAATACGTACGCACAAGCATATCCTCCAGAGTCGGTATAGCCCACTCTCAGAAAACCATCATCCTGCGGATGGAAAAACGGAGCTAAATCTCAACCAGTACCCAAGGCTTCCTGAAGTTCCTGCCCAAGACGACAAGCGAATAAGGTGCCTTATTTGGATACGACCCATGAAGGAACTCCGTGCAACGCACAAACTTAACCAAGAACAACTGAGCAACCTGAGTATAACCGGACAACTAGAATCCGAATGGAGTCACACCCAGACTAAACCTGGGTAGACGCCACAACGAATATTCATGGAGACCTGCTCCCATTCCCACTCCGGAACGGTTAAAGGTTGCAACTCTCCAGCCGGTCTCAGATGCTCAACCTTAACACACAACAAGGCAGCCACCTCGAAACGAAATCCGAAACTTCTCTTTACATCCCTGCCCACCCGGAACTATCTCACAAGTCACGTCAAATGCTGGTGGAACTTAAATGAGTACAGAGAGTTGACAGATGTGCCTGCTCTAGGATTTCACGTCTCTACCCAATAGTATCAGGTACACAAACGCGTCCCTAAACTTAGCACACCCTTGTCACAAATCAAGGACTCCGAATCATTACCCAGCTAAGTATGCTCAAGAAACTTTGACGAACAAGCATTGGCGGGCAGTGCCTCGTGAAAGAGATTAAGGAATAGTGGTCGGGCGCGGATATGAGCAAGCTGTCCCCTCAGTAGAGGCGAACTTAAGCAATACTCAACGATCGAACATGAACTGTAAATCTGCAGAAGACTGTCTCAACAATCTACACCCGCTGCAGGAAGATGTATATTAAGCTCTGGTGGTCCGTGAAAATCTGACACAACTCTCGAACAAGTAGTGTCTCAAAATCTCCAATGTAAAACCACTACGGCCATCTCCAGATCATGAGTGGGATATCATGCTAGTACTTCCTCCAAGTGTAGGGAAGCAAAAGCGATAACTCTATAATGTCACCTCTGTACACACTCGAGCCCCACTCACGAAACATCATAGTTAAACAACAAAGTCGCCCGAACCAAAAACCAAAGAAAGAACTGATGCAGTTGGTAAACGAGTCCTCAACTGCCGAAACTCCGCATACATGCCTCAATCCAAAGAAAAGAAACCTCCTTTCCGGTCAGTCCAGTCCACGGTACAGCACTACACTAGTAATACTGCACGAAACGGCGGTAAAAAACTGCTAAGCCCCAAAATTTGCGAACCTCCGTCCTGCACACAAGTCTGGGCCTAAGCTGCACGGCTTCGATCTTCCTCGGAACCATACGAAAACCGTCTCCCGTAACAACAAGACCTAGGAGTCAACACAAAACAGCTTGAAGATTCACTCCGAGAACCTAGCAAACCGCTATGGAATCGGTATCCTCTCAATCCTGCTGGGGCTCTTCCAGTATCTGTAAAACAAATCCTCAAGTGTGGCTCCTGTTTCCTCTAAACACATTAAATAGACCAGAATGTCGTCAATAACACAACAATAACTGGTCGAGGAACGGCCTGAAGAAATCTGGTTCATCATGTCTACGAATGCTGCTAGGGCATTGGTGAGTCCGACGACACCACCAAAACGCACAAAGCCCGTAGCACACACAAGGTAGTCTTCGGAATGTCATCACTCCGAACCCGCAACAATGATGACCTGATCCCGATCAAACTTAGAAAATATCTCGCACTCTGGAGCTGATTGAAGAAATCGTCAATGTGAGGTAAAGGATACCTATCCGCACCGTAAGCCGGTTCAATTGGCAATCCATCAATACACAACCTAAACTGCCGTCTTCCTCCTTGACGAACAGAAATAGGAGCTCCCTAATGCGAAACACTCAGATGCACAAGCCCCTTTAACAAACAGCTCTGCAGCTGATCCTTAAGCTCCTCAAGCTTCGCCGGCTCATCTAGAAGAACGTCGGATAACTCTCGCACGAAAAGAACCCGGTCCAACAAACCAACTATGGCTCTGGTACCATGAATGAATGCCAAGAATCCACGACATCCTCTCTTCAAAAGCCGACTAGCGAAAAAGGCTGAATTTGAGCTGTGAGAGGTGGCACAAGTATCCACCTGCACAACAAGAACTGACTCGCCGGGGAAAACAACACCTGACTGTTTTCCCACGGTAGTCCATAGACGCCTAGCACATAGTTAACAAGTCCGTGCCTAGGAGAACGTCAAATCCAACATCTCTAGAAGGATCTAGTGACGGATGAATCTCCTACCCGATTGGCAAACAACTGAAATACGTGTTGCGCAACAAAAGAATCGCTGACAGAAATTAACACAACAAACTGCTGATCTACCTAACACGACTCTCGTCCCCACCATGGCACAAGTCTGAAAAACAAACAAATACATCAAAAGAACATACGAAATAAAATACCTGAAAATTCTGCATTGGACGCCCGCCCGTCCCGATGAGTAGAAGCAAACTCTCGTGTCTGCCCCCTACCCGCAACTGGCTGAACTCCTCTTCTGGTAACCTGTCCCCGCTGAGCGAACCTTCCGCGTCCACGACCTCTCTTAATACGACCCTGACGCGGTGTTAGGGAACAACTCCTGATGTGGTGATGAAGGCTCCCGCACCGATAGCATCCAGAATAATGCTGCTGACCTTCCTGGGCTTGAGAGCTGCACGACTGTCCTCGTCCTAAGCCTCTTCTACTCCCGCGACGGCTACGAAATCTGTCTCGAAGACTAGGTCTCTGTCTCTGGGCTGATACACCGGTATGAGTCCTCCATGGTTCCGGAACTCTCAAAGTCTCTGGAAGACGTGTCTCGTAAACTGGGGCTGCATCCACTGGTGCTATGTAGGTGACGGACTGCTGCATGCTGATCGCTAGGAACAACTGAGTAACTGGGGTGACAACCTCCTGTCGCTGCGCTCGAACGATCTGAACCAAAGAACTCATCGTCTGGCGCATGTCCTGCATCTCTGCAACAAGCCTAGTGATGCTATCTGTCGAAGGAGAATCTGTCTGCTCCTGTGCAACGAGCATGCCATCCGGGTCAGTCCACGTCTCACCCGAGTCAATCCTGACCTCGGCCCTCGCTGCATCACTCTGATTCCCCACAGTCATCGGCGGAAAGGCTATAAATGGAAAAAGGATTCAATAAGAATATGGAAATCGAATCACAAGATATGAATCATCAAGGAAGGAATTTCAAGCAATTTGTACTTAGGTCACTTTAGGCGGAGTATCGCATCGTGAGTATGCTGCAGACATATACACACTACGTTACTCTGCTTAAGCTACCTACTCCATCATACCAAGGTCATCCTACTCTCCGAAAGGTAAAAACCTAGCGCTCTGATACCAACTTTGTCACGACCCGAAATTGGCACGTGACGGCCCTAATACTACGCAACGTCTACAGGCGTAACGTAGTAAAAGAAAGCCAAAATCCAGAAATCTAAACCATTAAAAGACAAGAAAAGATACAAAACAGTGTTTAAAAGTCTTTGAAATCACAACCCAAATTCTTTAAAAGTCCAACTTTTTTTCCTTTAAAATTTTGGCAGCACCTCCTTTGTAAAAGCTAGCCCCAAAAATGGGTACAACATAAATATAAAGTAAAGCATCCCCAACCGGGAGCAAATACATGCCCAAAGGCAGAAAACAACAACCACAACAAATATACGACGCCGTAGAGAAGAAATAAAAGACGATAGAAAGGAACTGTATAAAAGACAACAAGTCACAAATAATATACAATATCGTCTTCACCAAGTCTCTAAGTCAACAAGAAAATATAGTAGATGGAGAGTACAAGGAAACAACGAATATACAATACAACAAACGAATAACCAAAAACCCACCTAAGCAAACTGCAAACTGTGAGCTGATGCGGTATCCGTAGCAAAAGATGATAGAAGAATAGCCTGCCTCGACTACTCTGGGGAACACCCTGCAAAACAAACTGTGGCACAACGGGGGTGAGTTGCCAACTCGTGAATTGTAAATAACATATGCAGGTAATCGCAAGTATGCACGTACATCGTGAATCTAACATGTGCAATTAATAGCAATAAAAAGTCATACGAATGCAATAATCATGAAAGGTACACTAGCAAGTACAACTAATACATGAAGCAATGCATGCTAGGATCACAATCCATCAAGACAAATCCAAATCGCAATTCCTCAAATCAGCCCCCAAATTGGTTCTCGTATCATATAAGTCTCAAAAATCCTGAATGTACAATATCGAATAAATCTCCTATATCCTGAATGTTCAAATCAGCAATCTCATAAATATCCTGTATCTAATATCAAATGAATCACCTATATCCCAAATCAAATTATCAAGTAAAAATCTAACATCCTAAATATATTTGCATGAATAAATATGATGATGTATATAATTTAATGTCAATAAACATATATTAGCTTCTCATTCCACTAATATTGGTGTAAGGGCATATATAACAGCGTCTCATTCCCCTGTTATATATACAAAGAAGTAAAAAGAAATATCATGAAAACATTGTGTCAAGCATCGACACAGAAATACTGATCTATCAGGTGATGTCACCAAGACTGGCACCCTGATAGGTACGTATCACACGCTATCCGAAAAGCACGAGTGCCTAGCTCTGACCCTCGTCTTTCCACGTATCTATACGTACATGACTTCCTTCGGTATCCCCATGATAACCACTGAGTCATTGGTAATGTCACCGGATGGTATGGTTCCCCCACTAACTCATCGTCTAGCTCCACGAAATTCTTGCCCCGGGGTACCTACGGGCCCCACCATGTACCCACACACGGACCCCTCCTTTCCTCGCATGGGGTATATATATATCAGAACCGATAAATCTTTTGGTGGCTGCTGAAATATCAAATCAAGGGAAACCGGGTTTTTCAAATAATGCATAATTTCATGAACTCCCACGGTCCCCAAATCCAGAAAACATCATGAAAAATCCATATCACAATGCGAAAATCCATGAATATAATATATGTAACATAAACGGAAATAAAGCATGTAAAGGAAAAGCCGCTAATTAACTGCAACAAGTTAATATAAATATCATGCGGTTCCTAATTTTCTCCAATTCTAAAATAACATCAGTTAAAGGTAAACACGTACCTATAACTAGATGTATGTGAAAACATAAAGGTATAGCAAGATATATGTATCTTTCTATAAGTAATGATGTAGTATACCCCCTAGGAATAAGTGAAATAGGTGTGTAAGGTATACCTGTAGCTATGTCATAAAGTGTGCATGTACCTATCACTAATGGTACAATACTCTATAGGTATACAGGTAACTTGCATGTAAGTATGTCAGAGCATATGTGTAAGCATGTAGGTATACAGGTATGCTATAAGTCAATGCGTAAAGAAATATGAATCAAAGTCTTAATATCCCTAACCAAGCAATTTCATATCTATAAGTGGGTTGTGCGTGACATGGCAATTATTGACGGTGTGTGTAGCATACAATCAGTTTTCGTGCAACATGAATCGTCAATAATAGGTGCAGTGTCTTAAGGATGCTAGTCCAAGCACAACAATATCTAAGAAATAGGGTAAATGAGCAATTCTAAATATGACATAGAATATGCGACAGATATAACATCTCTAGCCCAGACGCATAACGCCATGCCGGCGATTCCCCTGTAGATGTTAAATCTACTCACAAACGCTCCAAGCTAGATGAATCCTACCACCTGTTTTCCCTTTATAGCAGTGTCCGTAGTCCCCGCCTGCGAACCTAAAATTTCACAAACACAACACATAAGCAAAACATCCTACAATGACGAAAAGACAACGAAACGTGATGAAAACGCCCGGAAAATTACACTGCGCGCTTAGCGCATCTATCGCGCACGACATCGGCCAAAAACCCTAACTGGGGTCGCTAAACTAAAAAACACCGAGTCTAGACCCCGATCGTCCCGATCGCACTACACAACACAAACAATTACGAGGAATAAAATAGTTATAACCTCACAACGACCAATCGAACCCACGTCGGAAAAACCCCGAAACCTACTAAGCAACTCATCGCAATATTTCGCACTAGTTTCAAGCTAACGCATATCTAGCGATTACAAACACCTTATAATAGCTTAACTAAGCTATCAAAACCATTTCTAAATTTTTAACACTTGCTAAATAAATTTTAGCAAAAACCTAGTAAGCAAAATTGCATAATTAAACAAAGTATTCATTAACAAAAATTAACATTTTCTACTAGGCTAAGCTTTTCCTAATCATAAATTAACACTTCAAAAAAAACATTAAACACTTAAATCAAGTTTTAAACTTAACACTACTACAAAATGGGGTTGCCCCTACGGACTCAGGAATCCGTAGCGGCAAATATTTCTTGCCCCTATGGATTTATCCGTAGGGCCACATCGTTGTCCCTACGGTGCCTTACGTTCTAATTTTTTGTTTGGCCCTACGGAGCCCCAAACGGTGGACCTAAGGTGATGTCCGTAGGGGCATCTAAATAGGTTATTAATAAAAAAAAGCACAGAAAAATTATTTATCGTTCCAAAAATTTCTCTCTCTCACTCTCGAATCTCTCATCGCCTGTTCCCGCGCCTCGTCGCCACCGCACTCCGCGCCTCATCGCCACTTTCGTCGGTCGTTCCCACACCTTTGTCGACTTTCCGTGCCTCGTCGCCACCTTCGCCGATCGTCGTCAACCACCGATTTCTATCCTCTCCTCCACCACGCGCACGGTTAGTAATTAAATCTCAAATTATTTTTAATTTTGATGATGTAGTCTAGGGTTCAGGCCAGGTTCGGGTAGGGGTGAGGGTTTGGCATCGGCGTCGGCGTCGACATCGGGTTCGGTTAGGGTTAGGGTCAGGGTTAGGGTTCGGTTGTGGGGTTCGGTTAGGGTTGGTCTTGGGGTTGGGGTTGGGGTTGGGGTTGGGGGTGGGCTGGGGCCGAGATTGGGCTGGGGCTGGGGCTGGGGCTGGGGCTAGGGCTAGGGTTCGGTTGGGGTTGGGGTTGGGCTGGGGCTGGGGCTAGGGTTCGGTTGGGGTAGGGCTAGGCTGGGACTGGGGCTGGGGCTGGGCCGGTGCTGAGGCTAGGGTTCGGTTGGGGTTGGGGCTGGGCTGGGGCTGGGGGATCGAAGCCGCGGTAGATGGTGGAGGAGCCGGGGCCGATCTTATGCAGGTCCACAATGTAGTCTATAATGATGTTGCCCAAATTTCCATGGAGACATGAGGAGACATGGGAAGAATTTGTGTCTTTCGTGTTGTAGTTTTTGGTGTCTTTAACCAAAAATAAATAATGATAATCAGAAACTACTGCTCAACAATTACTACATAGAGATATTTTCTTCAGACCGCAGAGCTATTATATTAATTATGAAAATTGTATTGCAATGTAGGATGGTGTAATAACTCTTTTGCATCCCTCATGCATGAAGTCAGCAAGTTTACACATTGAGTCACAATTATCTCTTCTCATAAATTCAGTACAAATTTCAGTTGTACAATAAAAAATAGCTCAATATAATCCCTTATATCTCTTTGTAGATAAGTTACTGCAACTATAGTGTCATCAATCAACAGGAGTAACTATCTTCTAGTAATTGAATTCTCAATTGAATCTATAAATTCTAAATTTTTGCAATAATTTAATCCGAAATCTCAACCCCAACTCAAACCAAATCGAAACCTGTAAGAATTGTCAAATTTGAAAACAATGAAACGAAATTGGAAAAAAATTCTTAGAAAGCCGATAGGTTTTCATGAACATTGAAAGTGTAAGGACGTTCTTTACCTTCGAAAGGGTTCGGTTGGGGTGGGGCTGGGGCAAACTAGGGCTTGGGCTTCATCACCTGATATAGTGAAATACAAAGCGTACATCAGTACACCCGATCTCATTGAGTTTCCTATTGAAGTTCCCGTTCAAACGGCATATGCATATTTTTATTCGCCATGAAATCCCAATTATCAAGCTACCGCGGACGAAAAGCCACCTTTGTTAGTCGAGAGTCATGGTAATAGACTTGTCATTATAGATCATACTCAATTGTTTTTCCTATCATTTTCTTGATCCAGATGCTAATCAACTTGTTATTTAGTTACTATTTTTATGACGTATTTGTCTATATTTGTTGACAGTCCTTTCTTTTGGATGAACATGTTTTTTTTATGCATGTTTCAATCATGTGAATTCATATATTGCGTATAACACTTTATGATATTAGTATCCTACATTTGTAGTTTTAATTGTTGATTGTTATAGATGAATGCCATTGCAATAATAGTTTTTGGTAGATGAATGCCATTGCAATGTAGGATGATCAGTTATATCAATCTTGATCTCAATGGTTTAAAATCATGTTACACATACAACACGAATGCACAACAAACGCATCATTAGAGAGTGAATCAAGATGTTCAAGTTAAAACCAATATATGATACTCGATGATAAAATGAAACCTTCATATTCTCATCGATACTCATATATGAAACTAAAAGCGCCACTTAGTCCCTGTCTATCGGTTAACATACGTGCGATGTTCGTCGTGACATAGAACTATACGAAGGTTGTTAAATATCGGACGGTATTGCTCGATACTAGCAACCGTCGTATAGTCGATGCGATGAGAAGATTCAATCGTATGGTAACCGATAGATTTGTCCCGTGTGGACAAGTTAGGAATGTATAAAGCAAACACCTTCATTCACTTGTGTTTTCATCCGTTTCGAGATATTTCGTCGGTACCTTTCCGCCGGTTCTCCGTGTACAAAGATAGATTAGATGTTCTTTTCAACGTTGTTTCACGGCTTTGAAATGATTATCTATTATATTACAGTGTACTCGGAGAACAGCGGGGAGGTGCTGCCGAAATTTACTCGAAACGGTTGAAAGCACAAGTGATGGATGTTCGCTCTATACATTCTTAATGGGATAGAAGCCTTACCCCCGACAGCCGGAACACATACATACAACAAGAATACACAACAAACGCATAATTAGAGAGTGATTCGAGATGTTCAAGTTAAAACCAATATATGATACTCGATGATAATATGAAGCATTCATATTCTCATCGATACTCATATATGAAACTAAAAGCATCACTTAGTCCCCGTCTATCGGTTAACATACGTGCGATGTTCGTCGTGACATAGAACTATACGAAGTTTGTTAAATATCGGACGGTATAGCTCGATACTAACAACCGTCGTATAGTCTATGCGACGAGAAGATTCAATCGTATGGTAACCGATAGATTTGTCCCGTGTGGACAAGTTAGGAATGTATAAAGCAAACACCTTTATTCACTTGTGTTTTCATCCATTTCGAGATATTTCGTCGGTACCTTTCCGCCGGTTCTCCGTGTACAAAGATAGATTACATGTTCATTTCAACGTTTTTTCACAGCTTTGAAATGATTATCTATTCTATTACAGTGTACTCGGATAACAACGGGGAGGTGCTGCCGAAATTTACTCGAAACGGTTGAAAGCACAAGCGATGGGTGTTCGCTCTATATATTCTTAATGGGATAGAAGCCTTACCCCCGACAGCCGGAACACACACATACAACAAGAATACACAACAAACGCATAATTAGAGAGTGATTCGAGATGTTCAAGTTAAAACCAATATATGATACTCGATGATAATATGAAACCTTCATATTCTCATCGATACTCATATATGAAACTAAAAGCGCCACTTAGTCCCCGTTTATCGGTTAACATACGTGCAATGTTCATCGTAAAATAGAACTATATGAAGGTTGTTAAATATCGGACGGTATAGCTCGATACTAACAACCATCGTATAGTCTATGCGACGAGAAGATTCAATCGTATGGTAACCGATAAATTTGTCCCGTGTGGACAAGTTAGGAATGTATAAAGCAAACACTTTCATTCACTTGTGTTTTCATCCGTTTCGAGATATTTCGTCGGTACCTTTCCGCCGGTTCGCCGTGTACAAAGATAGATTAGATGTTCATTTCAACGTTGTTTCACAGCTTTGAAATGATTATCTATTCTATTACAGTGTACTCGGAGGACAGCGGGGAGGTGCTGCCGAAATTTATTCGAAACGGTTGAAAGCACAAGTGATGGGTGTTCGCTCTATACATTCTTAATAGGATAGAAGCCTTACCCCTGACAGCCAGAACACACACATACAACAAGAATACACAACAAACACATAATTAGATAGTGATTCGAGATGTTCAAGTTCAAACCAATATATGATACTCGATTATATGATGAAACCTTCATATTCTCATCGATACTTATATATGAAACTAAAAGGGTCACTTAGTCCCTGTCTATCGGTTAACAAACGTTCGATAATTTATTCTTTTCAACGACAAACGCACACACAAAGCATATACACGGATTTTCTCCTTTGTCAGTAACTATCCCGTTCTTATATTTCTCAATATAGTCACCATAACCTACAATTTATATGTTATACAGTCTAACATGGCCCATGAGTACGTCAGAGTTAAGGACTGGATGTATGTGGATTGGCAACAACGTATGCAACCTAAGTTTGTCGCAGGAGTTGCTGCTTTCATTGAATTTGCACGCGCACATAATAAGATCATAATAGAGAAGATTCTCTGTCCGTGCGATAAATGTGGCAATAAGTACTGGCAGAAGGTAGAATTGGCAGAGCTTCATATTGTAAAATATGGGTTTACTAGACTTTATACAACTTGGAAATATCACGGGGAAGGAGAAGAATGCAGTAATGCGGCAGAAGAAGAAGGAGAACACGATAATGCGGCAGGAGAAGAAGGAGAATTCGGTAATGCTGCAGAAGGAAAAGACGATAATTTATTTCCATCAGAAGAAATGGAGAATATGGTAGAGGCCACCCTAGGTGAATCTATTCGTACCGAAGATGACATTCCTTCCGGTCAAGGACCGTGTGCGGATAAATATGAAAATTTCATGAATGATCCTAGAAAACCAATTTATGAGAATGCGAAGTATTCCACCCTCTCATTGTTCGTCCAACTTTTCCAGATTAAGTGCCTAAATGGATGGAGCAATAAGTCATTCACAATGATTCTTTCGTTCTTGAAAGATTCTATGCCCCCGGGAAATAACGTGCCCGACAATTGGTACGGAGCCCAGAAGATGATGTCTGATTTGGGTCTAAAGTGCGAGAAGATTCAAGCATGTCCTAAAAACTGCGTGTTGTGCCGGAAAGAGAATTCAGATTTGAAAGAGTGTCCAACATGCGGAGAGGCCAGGTATAAGCCGAAAGATTCTAATAAGAAGCCTGATATACCTGTCAAGATAGAACGATACTTTCCCATAACACAGAGGCTACAGAGGCTATTCAGGTGCAAGAAAACAGCCGAGGCAATGATTTGGCATCACCGTGCTCCTCCAAGTGATGATGGAAAAATGAGCCATCCAAGAGATTCACCGGCATGGAAGGATTTCGATAGGAGGCACGCAATATTCAGTAGCGATCCTCGCAATGTCCGGCTCGGACTGGCTACTGATGGCTTCTGTCCATTCAACTATATGGCTGGAAGTCACAGCACATGGCCCGTTGTAATGATAATTTATAATCTGTCGTCTTGGTTGCCTATGGACCAGTCATACTTTATGATGCCTCTTCTTATCGACGGACCAAACTCACCGGGAAACAATATCGACGTCTATCTCCGACTTCTGATCGAGGAGTTGAAATCTTTGTTCATTGATAGTGTAGAGACATACGATGCAAACACAAATACAACCTTCATACTGCGTGCGGCTTTAATATGGACAATTAATGACTATCCTGCATATGGAATGCTATCAGGTTGGTCCGTACATGGTCACAAAGCATGTCCTCATTGCCATGAACACACAACATCGAAATTCTTTAATTTTAGCAGGAAGGTTTGTTATTGCGGCCATCGACGTTTCCTGCCTCCAGACCACCCCTATAGGTTAGACACGGTTCACTTTGATGGTCATCAGGAGCTTCTTGGACCTCCATCCCCATTGTCCGGAGAGGACGTGACTACTCAATGGGATGGTTACAATAATGTGACCATCGGGATGGATCCGACAAAACAGGTCAAACCACCATTTTGGAACAAGTTAAGTATTTTCTTCGAGCTTCCATACTGGTCAACAAATTTAGTGCGTCATTGTCTGGACGTCATGCATATAGAGAAGGGAGTATCAGAGCATATACTCAACTTGCTTCTTTGTAAAGACGGGAAATCGAAAGACGGCCTGAATGCTCGGATGGATCTACAGGAGTGGGGAATAAGAAGTGAATTGCACCCTAGACCTGTAGCGGGTAAACCGGGCAAGTTTATACTTCCTAATGCCGCTTATTATATGTCACAACCGGAGAAGAAAAGATTCCGTCAGGTGTTGCATGATTTAAAATTTCCCACAGGTTTCTCAGGATCATTCAGCAAGAAAATAAAAATTGTGAAAGGAAAGATCGATGGGCTGAAAAGTCATGATCACCATGTTATCGTGGAGCACCTTCTTCCATTAGCCCTTAGGACTTCTCTTCCCGAATCGGTTGGTCTAGTAATCAACGACCTATGTTGTTTTTTCAAAGAGTTGTGTGATAAAACACTGGAGGTTGTGACGCTGGATAAACTAGAAAATTCTATTGCGTTGATACTTTGCAAGTTTGAGCGTATTTTCCCACCGTCATTCTTCGATATCATAATACACTTGACGGTTCATCTTGCAACTGAGGCTAAGTTAGCCGGACCGGTACAATATCGATGGATGTATCCCGTCGAGAGGTACGTGTAATTTTTCGTTTCGCGCAATTTATAAATTTATTGTTGTCCTGTATGCCCGTATTTATTTATTCAACACATTTTCATTAGGTACCTCTACACTCTTAAAAAGTATATACGCAATAAAAATCGACCAGAGGGTTCTATCATGCAAGGTTATCTATTTGATGAAGCAGCCACATTTTGTTCCCGCTATCTGGACGAGAACATTGAGACAAGACTTAACCGGTCTCGAAGAATTCAAGACGGGCCATATGGTAAAGCTGAGTATAAGAGGGTAGACACCATGTTTATCAACAAGATATACCGGTTTATCTTGCTTAATTGCGCATGTCTTGAACAAATTAGAGAGTAAGTTTTTTTTGATTAATTGTTATATTTGTGTTTGTGTGTGTATGAAATGATATAATATTAATGTCACCATTATTTGTCGAAAACAGAATTCATTTTAACGAGGTACGTGAGGGGCATCCTGATTGGAACGAAGAACGATTGGAAAAATATCGTCAGGATTACTTTTGTGATTGGGTTACAGATCATGTAAGTTATTCGAATCACATTTTATTGCTATCAGTTTCAATCTAAACTTGTATCGTTATGTATTTTTCGTAAAATTTATTTTGTTAGATCCACGATCCGAACTTGTCTACATCATTTGAGAGTGATTCAAGATGTTTAGATCAATTTCCTAGTATGGAGGTTGCATATTACAAAGGATTTGGTGTCCTTGGATACAAATTCGAAGTTAAGGACATAAAAACATCTAGAACCACTCAGAATAGTGGGATTGCAACGGTAGGATCGGACGGTGTGATTTATTATGGGTACTTAAATTGTATACTCGGCATCCACTATCCCGGACGATCAGAACCCTTTTATATATTCCAGTGTACTTAGTACGATACGCGAACCCATACAGATAAGTGGAGAAGCAATCTTAGGACTTGGAAAGATGAATATGGATTGACCAGTGTGAACACACTTCGATTTTACGGTCAGGAAGATCCGTTTATCTTTCCGAACCAAGCGTTCCAAGTATACTACTCACAGTGTTTGAAGCATCCGGGATGGAGTGTTGTATGCCGATGGAAACCCGGAGATGTCTACGATGTCCCAGAATTCGAGGACAGCGATGAGGATGAAGAATAGAGAAGGCTTAGAGTGCTTCGACCGTCTGTTTCGAAGGACGGGTTGTCTTCGGCCGATCATGAAGTTACGTGGGTTAGAAATGACATCGACGATGAAATCCAAGTAGATATGTATAATGCGTCCACGAAATGAAAAAGGTTATCAGTAATGTTATATTATTACTTAACATTTTACGATCTATACATATATAGTCAATACTTTTAATGATTGTCTAATGCGTCCACGAACCATTTATCTAGATTTGATGATGATGTCGGGAGCAGCGAGGGGCGGCAGGAGCTCCAGCCGCGGCAGAGGCAGAAGCAGAGGCAGTGCGGTTCTGCCACCCAGAGAGCTGCTTAGGGAGCTTCAGAGGGCCGGTCTTGCACCCAGATTGGAGACCCCTTCGGATGCCTCCTTCCATGTGGATTTTTCCACACATCCATGTATATTGCACGCATATCCATTTTGAATGTAATATTATAGATATTCATGCCTGTTTATGTTAAAATTACTTATATTGTCAATGTTTGATTGTCTAGTTGTTGGTGATGCGTCCACATCAGGGACAGAGGCCACTCCCGCTCCTCCAGGTATGTTTATATATCATATAGTTCATGTATATTGATTTAGAATGCTATATCATAAATATACACACATTCATTTTGCTCTTACTTAGATAGTAATTTTTATTATTGTCTAGCTTTAGGTGGTGACACCACCGCACCTGCGGGTATGTTTATATATCCTGTAGTGCATGCATATTGATTTAGAACGTTATATTATTGATCTACACATTCTTTCTGCAATTACTTATATAATCTATTTTTAATTGTCTAATTATAGGTGGTGCGTCCACATCTGACGCAGGGGCCACTCCTGCCACTTTTGTACCCTCCGCATCGTCTGTAGGTTAGTATGCATAAATATGAAATATTAATTCATTTTACATATGCTCTATAGAATAAATATGATCTTCATGGAAATTTAGCGTCAATGTTTATTTTCTAGTTGGAGGGGATGCGTCCGCATCCGGGACACCGGCTGTTCCTCACCAGAGGAACTATCGTCCCGCTCGTGCTGCTGCCCGGGCCTAGGCTCGTGCTTTAGTCACCGGAGGTATATATCACACTTCAATTTTCGTTTAACCTTGATTTCTTAATACAACTTTGTCTTAATATTGATTGTCTTGATATTTCTTGCAGACGCAGGGCCTCCCCATCCCCAGAGGGGGACTCGAGGCCCGAATCAGTCCCATAGGCTGAGGCCTGACAGAGCTAGGGGGAAGCAGCATTCCCCCTCTTTTTTACCCTTGACTATCGCTATACCGGTCCTCATGCCGAGAGGTTCGGCCAGTATATAGGGGATGAGAGCCGTCTCGTGAAGAACTATCCACTTCACGTTGAGTGGGGCGAGCAGCACCGGCGCTCATTCGCCCTCTTCTTTGATCAAGCTCGGGTATTAATATATATTTTCATTTGATTTATCCAATATATTTATTATTAACACTTGCAATCTAATAACAATTTTTTTTTGGTATTTTCAGCATGATTACGATTTTCAGCCTGTACCCAACCCTGATCACCCTGGGAGGGTGCTCGACCTTCATGCTCTGTACAATGGCCTAATGAAGAACATGCAGACCAAGGTCTGATACAACAGGAATGAGCTGAAGGCCGACTGCTACTCCATGTGGATGGCGACCCCCGAGGCAGAGAGCGGCCCTCCTATCTACTCTGGCGTTTGCAAGAGTCGACGTAGAGACATGGCCTCTATTGTGCGAATATTTCGACTCTCAACACAAACAGGTATGTATTTTAAATGTAATTCATTGTTTAGAATATAATTTATTTTTTTGTGTTCCTTAATTAGAAAACTAAATGTGAATGCGTTGTGCAAAAATAGGCCGCTCAAAATACAGAGAATAGGAAGTCGGCGAAGAGGGGTCGCCCCACTTATACAGGTGGCTCGAGGAATATTACTCGAGCCATGGAGTTATCGATAAATTATAATAGACCGGCCTTTGTGATATAATGCAATATTAAGATTTATTTTCTAATATATCTAATATTAAGAGTTATTTTCTAATAATGCAGACAGCTCAGACCCTGGCGCAAGGTGGTACACCGAGCGTGCTATCCGCATATATTGCCGTCCACGGCACCTCGACAGATCCCGCCACGGGAGAGCTTCGATATCCCGACGTCGCTACCCAGGAGTTGTTAGTTATATGTATGCCCTAGAGGCCATTGCTGTACATTGGATGTATATTGTAGTGGATGCTGGGACATATATAGGTAGGACTTTCTTGCTCGACATGATAGTACGCTATCTGGTTGCTCTTTGTCTTAACATGTATACTTTCTGTCTCTCTGATTACATGTTGATAAAGCCCTTAGGATGTGTACTCGACTTCCAGGACTATGATGTAGATCATACTAGTGGGGCCTGGGTAGTCCATGAGTACATCCTTGAAATGTTCCTAGTCGTGGGAATATCGAGACGGGGCATCGATATTCTAGAGTAGACTAGCGTATATCTTCTCGACCCATGTGATGGGCGATGGATGATCCCATATCCATTGGTGTTTGACATCTGAGATGGTATGCGGGTGCTCTGTGCAGACTGGGTACACTGAACGGACTCGCCGGGAACTCCCAGATGGTATTATACCTCACGTCAGATGGCAGTTCTCTGGTGACACTGGTACAGCTTAGTCTGTTGACCCGAGATCGTCATAGAGTCTTGTGTGTCTCCCACTGTGCTTTGATTTCCACCCTACCACGGCTCTACTGAGTCGTGCAAACAGGTGGTTTTTGGGTACAGTCTCGATTCACATGGAGGCAATGAGCGATAGGAGGGGATTCGTCTCTCCCGGTATTGGGGGTTGATGTTGTGCTATGCTCGACTGGCCATAACAGGAAATCCCTGGCCAGGGTTGCAGTGATATACTGGTAAGAGTTATCAGTAGTTTCATGAATGTTATGGACCTTACGTCGGCGTGACTTATCAAGCTATTGGGGTCTGACGTTTTACCACCCCTAGGCGAGATATGCGACATATCAGACGAACAGACCGGACTGTGCGGTAAGTGTTACTGGTTGGATTCACAGGAGTGTGAGCGGGCTTGCTCGTCGATCTTCTGATCGCTCAATACCCGGGTGGCCGTTACGTTTGGCAGACCGCTTGCGGCTTGTGGGTGTTTGATATGATCATCATCCGCTGCCGGCGTATTGACGAGTCTTTAGAGTCCTACGCAGAGGTTTCCTGGCTCAAGCGAAACGAAATAGGAGCGCATATGAGATATGTGCGGGTCCGAGAATAATGCGTGTATATGATACCGTATTTTATTCTCGCGATGAATGTGTCGAATGGTTGTATGCGATATAACCTAGTTATCGAATCAAGGATTGATTCGATAAGCCGATACATTGGATACTAGCCGGTTATATGCGATATAACCGGATCATTGAATCAAGTATTGATTTAATGATTTAATGTATAATTATATATTTGATATATTACTTTGCATTAACTAGTATTGGTTCACTTTAAATGGATTTACTCACTTGGTTTGTACACATTGTATATGTGATATATTTTGTGCACATGATTGTATCATGTTTGATGATACATGCAAGCTAGGGTTAGTATAAAGAATTAGACCATGGTTATGTTTATGATTAGGGTTTTCTTTTAATTACTTATTCATTTATTTATTCTTTTTGTTTATTTTGGAAAAAGAAAATGATAATGAAAATGGAATGGTGGCTTGATTTGTTTGTAGTTGAAGTTTCTTGAAACTTTGACTAAGTCACCATTCTTGTCTCATCCTTAACCCTAACCATTCAAGTTAACCATGGTCCATTCTCTACAACTAACCAAGGGTTAGTAAATGATAAGTATTGATTTATTTATCATTTACAAAACACTTATCATATAATTCTTTATCATCTTCTTCTTCATCTTCAACTTGAAGAAAGCTTGCACCATCAATGGCAACTAGCCAAAATGAGTGAGAAATCCAAATCTAAAGTCTACCCACTTCCTATTTCTTCATCCTCTACCTCTTGCCAAGTTGTATAGGGTGTTTCCTTCACAAGTTTTCAAGGCTTGGTGAAGTTGGAGCTTGTTCTTGTGATGCCTCGACGTAGATCATCTTCGGCATCGAACCGACGATCAAGCCCACCCATTCTTCGATGATGCCAATGCTAGAGTCAAGGGTTCGATTTGGACAGCGGAGGGAGATCATCGCGGAGCTTAGGAAGTGGTGGACCGGATCTACAAAGGTTGTAGTCACTTTCCCTTAGCATTTAATTCGGTTACATGCTTGCTTCGCCTATATATCTATTTAACGATCCGTATTAGGTTTTCTCGGCACATGTAAAATTTCAATTGGGCATGTTTGATCACTTGTGAAACTTCATTAGTGTGCCTAGGAACCCTACAGGAGTATTGCGTAAGTGTTAATATTTATTCAACCCCTATTAGAAATTTTAGTTTTGGAAGGTTCAAATTTAAATTTTATACTTATACTTTACTGCTTAATGTGGGTGTAGGAGCGGGTGGTTGAGCAGGCCGAGACATCGGGGATCGATTTTACCGGACAGAGTGATCGGAGGCTGCTGACCCCCAGTCCTGGACGCCGCACACGGAGGGAACCACGGAGGTTGGGAGAGAGGCCGGGGACAGGGCCCTAGCAGGGCCCATATGAGGTTGGACTCCACCCCGGCGGTTACTTCCTCCGTCTCCAGTGAGCGGCGTGTCCAGCAGGAACTGGAGAGCTTGAAGGCCACCGTTCAGGAGTTGAAGGAGATGCTGGTATGTATACTACTTAATAGTAAAATATCATGTCATAGTATAGATATGAACATATCCAATATTAGTACGTAGCCTGAGCTTATTTGGTTGTAGACTTAGCTTTGATTAATCATACATACATATCTAATTAAAATTAACTACGGTTTTCCAAACTAGATATCCAAATGGGGTTTCGAAATAACTTGATAATGATACAAATTCGAATAATACACAGTTCTAACACGCTTATTACACACGTTAGGTCTAGAAGCGACAGGGTACATCGGCCGAGCCTCCACATGCATCTCCTTCGGTTGCGGCTCCGCAAGCCAATACATCGGCTGCGGTTCCGCAAATAGCTCCTATAGCTCCACCGCACACTCAGACTCCCGCAGCCGCGGCTCCGCAAGCTACTACCTCGACGGCGGCTGCGCAGACCACATCGCCAGCTCCACAGCCCGCTCAGACTCCCGCACGCTCCTAATTGCATGGTTTGTTGACCGAGGAGCAGGCGCGCCAGATTCTAGCGTTTATCAGAGGTGGAGCTGGACCGAGCTAGGGTAGCTTTTTGATTCTTATTTTTTGAAACATGTATTTATTTATATGATACATATTGTACTACATTTTGGACGATATTGATATTGGTGGTCTTACGGTGTTTATATTTATATGATATTCTGTTTTTTTGTTTCTTTTGTATATTATATGCGTGAGATGTGATTATGAATACTGCGATATATGTTGTGTGATTATTAATTTTATATTTGATCGATGTATATATTATTGTGCATAGGGCGAGAAAAAAATAGGCAGCCCTTTTTTAAAAAAAAACTGATAATATGTACCTACGGATTAATCCGTAGGTACCAACGTTGCCCCTACGGAGTAATCCGTATGGGCAAAATATCAGGATAACTGATATTATCCCCTGTGATCTCAGTATCAGGGGGTTGAGCTTGCCCCTACGGATATATCCGTAGGGGCACACAAATGCCCCTACGGAGTTATCCGTAGGGGCAAAATATCAGGAATCCTGATATTTTGCCCCTACAGATATGTACCTACGCATGTATCCGTAGGGGCTATTACTTGGCCCTACGGATTCATCCGTAGGTAAAAGTAATATATTTTAAAAAACCGTAAATAAAATAAATTTTTTGCCCCTACGGCCTACTCCGTAGGGTAAACGGGACCTACACATAACTCCGTAGGGGCAAGTTTTTGTCCGTAGGGGCAAGTTCAAGGCTTCAACTTGCACCTACGGCGTTCGTACCTACAGAGTATTTTCTTGTCCCTACGGCTATAGCCGTACAGGCAGGGGTTTTCCCCTACGGTTGGGCAACCCTTATTTGTAGTAGTGTAACTTGAATTTCTAAAACCATTAATAGAATTTTGAAACATGAAATTTAAAGCTTAAATTAACATCTAATTAAGCTAGCATAAAGATTTAAACTTAACAATTAGAGATTAGGGTTATGATTTTATACCTCCAAATGATTCAAAAACTTGCAACAAGAAAACCAAGATTAGCCTCCAAAATCAAGACTTCATGAAGAACCAAGCATGGTTTAGGGTTAAGGAAATGAAGGAAATTGATTATATTTGAATTTTTGTGATTTTATTTGGATTTTTCATGATTTATTTATGCAAGAAATGAAGAAAATGGAGCGAGAAAAGAAAAGAAAAGGGCAGCCAAGAACAAGAAGTGGCCGTCCATGAGGGTGTGGGGGGTGTTTTTGTGAATTTTTGTGAAGA
Source organism: Agapanthus africanus (assembly GCA_030015575.1). Taxonomy (NCBI): domain Eukaryota; kingdom Viridiplantae; phylum Streptophyta; class Magnoliopsida; order Asparagales; family Amaryllidaceae; genus Agapanthus; species Agapanthus africanus. The sequence goes on from JASDDO010000024.1 coordinate 621,110,070, forward strand.
AAGTTCTAGTAAAAAAACAATAAATGCTTCATTAAACGCATTTTGCCACCTTTCTTTAAAAAAAATTAAATCCTTTGAACAAAAAAATCTAGATTTTTAAAAAGAAGGTTATAAAATAATTGTAATGATGATTTCCAAGAATTTTCATTTAGAAGAAATTTCCCGATTTACGTGCATATTTTACCGGCTAAAATAATATTTTATTTTGGAAAAATTCTATCTGAACCAAAACCTTCCAAATACCCCCAAAGTTCGTGCACAAGCTTTATTTTAGCTAGAATAGGTGCCGGCAAGTTTCTACGGGCGTTTGATCGAAATCGGGTTAAAACGGAAAATACCGACAATTTTGCCCTAAAACGGAAAAATTCGCAAAACGATTTCTGAAACGTTACATCTAGAGAGGCTCCGATGAAGAAACATACTTGCTTGCTTCGAAGAGTTCGAGGCCAAAAATGATCTACGTCAACGAGACACTAACCCAAGCTATCTCTTCACGAACGATGGAATTAGTGAAGTAAACACCTTATACTAAATGGCAAGTAGTAGAGGATGATGATGTAGGAAGTGGGCTCATTTTAGAATTGATTTTCTCACATTTTATCTCATACCTCCATTGAAGCTAGAAAACTTTTTTGAGGAAGAAGAACTCATCATATGAGTTAATCTAAATGAATTATTGCAACCATGTGTGAGTTAAGCCCTCATGCCTAACTCATGTAGAGAATTAACCAAGGGCTAATGTTAAGGGTTGGGTTAACAAAATATCCTAAGTTAGACAAAAGAGTGGACTTTGTCAATGTTTCTACAAGCTTCATCCAAGCTTGACAACATTGACCAAGTCTTCTCTCTTTTGTTATTAACTTAAGAAATAAATAAAACCCTAACTTAACCCTAGCATGGTTTAAGTCTCATACACCCATCTTGCATGTATCATCAAGCATGACACAATATATGTACACAAATATACATATCACATATATACAATGTGCACATCAAGTGAGAAAAGAATTCTTAAGTGAGCTAATACTACTTAATGTAATGTAATATATCTAATATATAATTATACATTAGATTATCAAATCAACTCTTAATTTAATAATCCGGACATATCACATATAACCGACTAATATTATGTGTAACAACTTATCGAATCAACACTTGATCCGATAACCCGGCTATATTGCATATAACCGACCAATGTCACAATTCGCGAGAATAGAATACGGCATCACATATCGTATTAATCTTGGTCCCGCACATATCATATATGTGCTCCTACTCCGTTTCGCTTGAGCCAGGAAACCCCTGTATAGGACTCTAAAGACTCGTCAATACGTCGGCAGCAGGTGATGATCATATCAAACACCCACAAGCCGCAAGCGGTCTGCTAAACGCAACGGCCACCCGGGTATTGAGCGATCAGAAGATCAACAAGCAAGCCTGCTCGTACTCCTGTGAATCCAATCAGTAACACTACTGTACAGTCCGGTCTCTTCGTTTGATATGTCGCATATTCTAGGGGTGGTAAACGTCAGACCCCAGTAACTCGATAAGTAGTGTCAATATGAGGCTCATAACGGGTCGAGAAACTACTGATAACACTTACCAGTATATCTTTGAAGAAGCCTTGGCCAAGGACTTCCTGTTATAGCCAATCGAGCACAGCGCAACATCAACTCCCGATACCGGGAGAGACGAAACCCCTCCTATCGCTCATTACCTCCATGTGACTCGGGACTGTACCCAAAAGCCACCGTTTTGCACGTTCTCTTGAACGTGGTAAGGTGGAAATCAAAGCACAGTGGGAATCACACAAGACTCTATGATGATCTCGGGTCTACAGACTAACCTGTACCAGTGTCACCAGAGAACTGCCATCTGGCGTGAGGTATAATACCATCTGGGAGTTCTCGGTGAGTCCGTCCAGTGTACCCAGTCTCCACTGAGCACCCGTATACCTTCTCTGATGTCAAACACCAATGGATATGGGATCATCGATCGCCCATCATATGGGTCAAGAAGCGCATACGCTAGTCTACTCTGGTATATCGATGCCCTGTCTCGATACACCTACGACTAGGAACATTTGAAGGATGTACTTGGCGACTACACTGTCCCCACTAGTATGATCTGCATCATAGTCCTGGTAGTCAAGCACTCATCCTAAGGGCTTTATCAACATGTAACATAGAGACAATCAGTGTACATGTTAAGATAAAGAGCAACCAGATAGCATACTATCATGTCGAGCAAGAAAGTCCTCCATATATATGTCCAAGCTATCGGTGTATATGCCCTAGAGGCCATTACTGTATCATACTAGTTTGTATATTATCTAATGGAAGCTTGGGATATTCACAGTTGTATAGACAATCTTACTCAAAATATTAGTATGCTACTTGGTTTGTTTCTATTTTAATGTGTACATGTGTTTATTTTAGTAAATCACCTATACACATTAGTGGAGCCCATAGGATCTATGCTTGATTACCAGCGTTGTGATGGCAGTCACACTCGTAGGGGCTGGGTAATCCACTAGAACATCCTTATGCTGGTCCCTAGTCATAGGACTATCGAGACAGGGCATCGATACTCCGGAGTAGACTAGCGTATGCGCTTCTCATCCCAGCAGGGGAGACGGTCTGTCCCACAGCCGTCAGTATGTCGTACTTGAGATAGTATGCGGGTGCTCGTTAGGTTACGAGTACACTAGACTGGACTCGCCGGGAACTGTTGGTTGGTACTATACCTATCGTCTGTTATCAGTTCCCAGGTGACATGAGTACAGCTTAGTCCGCTGACTTGACACTGTCACTTCGCCTCGAGTGTGTTCCCACTGTACTTAGATTACTACCCTACCACGGCTCAAAGGATTCGTGCAAACAGTTAGTAGTTGGGTACAGTCCCGAAGCACTTGGAGGCAGTGACGGTTAGACAGGATTCGTCTCTCCCGGTATTGGGGGTTGATATCGCGCTGTGTCTAGGAGAGCCATTACACAAAGTCCCTGGCCAGGGCAAGCGAGATATACCGGTAGGTTTCCAGTGTTATCTCAGGGTGTTCTGGGCTACACTCCGACACGACTTGTACCGCTATTAGGGGACTGACGTTTACCGCCCCCTAGGCCCGCCATGCAAAATTCTTAGACGAACAGACCGGACTGTACGCAGATTGTCACATTCAGGCTCAGTAGGAGTTCAGATGGGTTTCACCTCGTCCGTCTTCTTATCGGCATCTACCTGGGGGCCGTTACGCACAGCTAGTGCCTCTTGCGGTCTGTGGTTAAACCCACTGCCAGCGTAGTGTCGAGTCTTTAGAGTCCCACACAGAGAGCTATTCGCCTTTAGGCAAAAGAGTAGAGGTCGCATGGTTTTGCGACAGGGTTCGGTCACATCCGTGCACTTGTGCACGTTTAGTGTCCGGGCAGTTATCACTAGCGGGCTTTGGTTTAAGCCAGATCCTAGTGTAAGTTTCGGGATTGGTTTTATATCGTTTGTATTTGTGTTCTTTGGAACTCGGATGCGGGTGTGTATGCACGGTTGACAGAGAGACAGAGGCAGAGGATTCTCATTAGGGTTGTTGACTGTTGACTTTTGCTAAACCCTAATGAGAATAAGAAATATGATTAATGATAATATTAATTAAGTATTATTGTGCCATGGTTGGGTTGAAAGGTTGACTTTGTTGACTTGTTGACATTGTTGACCGGTTGACTGGGTTGGACTAGTTGACCATCATCATTACAATGGCTATCATATCATGGCAAAGACTTTTGCTTGTTTGTTATTCTTCACAAAATGAGTGCATGAAATGATATTGCCATTTTGACTTGAACCATCACATAATACTCAATTACTTTTATTGGTTATGATTTTTTTTGGATTATGAGAGCAAGGGTGAGAAAAGTCTTGCTCATTCTATCATTCTCATTCCCTCTCATCCTCAAGCTCTCCCTCTCCCTCTTGCTCTCTCTAGTTCATGGTTCTATTGTCTCATGTGTTGAGAAGCAAGAACCATAGAGATAAAACCCAACACACTTCTCCATTCATTCTAGTATATAAGATTTAGCAAACCAAGTGTTCTAGTTTCCTCAAGATTGAGGTTGAAGCCAACGGTAGAAGTTTTCAGGTGGATCCATCTTCGGCACAAAGAGACGACGAGGAGAGGACCATCCGACCACCACAAGGAGTCCAAGAGAAGGAGTTCGAGTTAAGGTATAACCCCTAACCGAGTAGGTAAAACTCCTAGTTAGGTTGTTAGATAGTTGTTTAAAAAAGATCCGTATTTTGAGTCCATGTTACCATCAAAAGAAAAATCGTTTTTCATCATTTCCGCAAGCCCGAAAGAACCGGGAGAGGTAACATGGACTTACAGTGGTATCAGAGCCTAGTTAAACACTATATAACATGTTAGCAAAGTAACTAGAAGTTCGATCGGAGAAAAAGTCGCGAAACATGCCCGTAATATCAAGTTTCTGCCGATTCTGTTTTCTGTTCAAAAAATAATTAATCTTACACTAAAAATCGGCACAGGCTTTTTAAAACCCACACAAGAAAATTGATCCACCGACTCGATCAAAGCGCCGCGGAAACGCGGCAGGAGCATGCTCTCGCCGCGGATCCGCGGCCAAGTTGACTCGGTCGTGGCACAATTTTCCTGCAGTGTTTTTCTGGGGCTATTTTGGGATTTTTACAATATGTTTTTTCTGCCCAGATTTTACAGAAAGCAAAATTTGTTTTTGGGGTTTAAAAATCCGTATTTTGATCAAACTTCTAAAGACTTAAGCTAACGGGTTATATCTGTGATGTGATATATGTATTGAACGTCTGCTAATCGCGATACGTCGATTAGTGGGGGTAATACATATCTGTGATCTGTAATGTTGATGGTATGCATATAAGAATTCATTGGATTGTCGCGGATGAATAGCCGGGGGGTTGTGAAATGAGAGTTTTCTTTTTCTTTCAATTCATGTAATTTGTAATTGATGTAATATTATTTATATGGCCGCACAACCGGGATGGGGTTGTAGCCGTCATTGAATAATTTCTTTTACTGTTTTTGCTCCTAGGATAGACCCAAGGTGGGGTGCACAAACTACCGGGTATCTCGAAGTGCCGAGTGGCCTACTCACGGTGTTCAGGGAGGTTACTTCGCTTCGGGTACTTGGCAGGTAGTTTGCCGCACCCGTAGGGGTCTAGGGTGGGGTCTTGGCTATTCATCACGACCGTGTAATCCGCTCTTCGTTACAGGCTCGTACGGAATGCGGATTCCTAGTATATCCAATGTGTTCATCTGTGATCTGGAATGGCTATCATTGCATGTAACGAATGTGTATATCTATATATGATATCTATTTAGGCGTTGCTTATGTTTTGCATCCGCGCTAGTCCAGCCCCCGCTCTGTCGTTAGTTAAGTAACCTAACGGGTAATGACGGGGCCCCGTGGCGAATGCGGATGGCATAAGTGTACGTCATATTTTCGTTGTTTTCTGCAATTGTAGGATTAAATAATGGGACGCATTAAATTAATGCAAGAAAATAAACCAAAGTTGAGTCGTTGGAACACTTTCAAAACCACTGGTTTCTTTTCAAAAACAACTTTTAAATGCGGAGCCTAAGCCACTCCTTTTAAAAGCTATCTCGTTCCATCGATTATATCAATTTCACTATGTTCACGGTTTCGCCAAAACCATTCGTAGCCCTCCATCATTTCAGTTAAATATTCGGTAGTATTCAAGCTATGTATTTTGACCTCACGCCAAGGCATAGTGATTGGTAGCTGCCGAATATTTATCTGTTGCATAGATAGAATGTGTTGGTTTGAGACGGTCGTACTGCTATTTTGGCCTATGTCAAGGGTAGGTACGGGTGGGTTCAAATTAACTTGGATAATGATGGGAAGAACTTGACATGTGACTTATGACATTTTGACCTCACGCCAAGGTCATAAGAGCATGGGGCAAAAATCCACATCGGGAGTTTCAAAAGAAACTGAAACTTTCTAACCCTGCATACCATTTGGAGTGTGATGATTCTGGTAGGATTCCTTCAGTTTTGTCACGCGATGATATTTGGATCCCGATCCTACTGTGAGTATATGCTACTCCTCGAGAAATTTCTCGCTTAACGATCAATGCTATAAACCAAGTAGGTGTCTAGAAAGGTGTAGCAGGGCTACGCCCACAAGCAAAAGAGGTTATTTAATTAAGGAACTTCGCGAAAGCGTTGGAAAACCTCCCTCGAAGTACCGACACTAGCCTGGCTGAACGGTTAATCAAGTATTGTACGGTGAGATTGATCCTGACTAATTCTTCCTTTTTGGTTTGAGGAGGGATTCGAGAGACAGTGGGAGTCAACCGGTTTAGACAAATTAAAAACCACTCTAAACTTGCAAGAGCATCATGCTAAATTGTTTCTTCTCTCTCTCCTAATTGCAGCGACCAAACATCATGACTGGACTTAAGTTACTACTAGATAAAAACATACTAACAGGGCCAAACTACAAAGATTGGCTCAGGAATGTCAAAATGGCAATCACTTATGACAAGTTGGGGTATCTCCTTACCACCAAAGCTCCCCCCGTCCCAGGTCCCCAAACCAGCGTCGCGGATAGGGAAATCCGTAAGACCTGGGAAATCGACTGCGCGAAGGCCAAGTGCCTCGTGCTTGCCTCTATTGATAATGAACATCAGAGGAGGCACGAGAATATGGACCTTGAATCCATATTTCTCCATACAAAAGAACTGTATGGAGAGCAATCCCGTATCACTAGATACGAAGTCTCGAAAAAGCTGTTTTCGGCGAGATTGGCCGTCGGATCATCGGTAGCGGAACACGTGCTTAAGATGATTGGCTTCATTGAGAAGCTCGCGGACCTTGGGACCACGTTAGAGAATGAGCTCTACACGGACTTGATTCTCCAGTCCCTTCCTTCCACTTACGCCCAGTTTATCCTGAACTTCAACTTGCAAGAAAAAGAAGTTGAACTTTCGGATTTCCTCAACATGCTGAGGAGTGCAGAGGGAACCCAACGGAAAGGTAGGGAAACATCCACTTTGTTTGTAGGGGGATCTTCCTCTTTTAGGTCCAAGGAGAAAGCCAAGGGAACGAAGAAGAAAGCCCCCGCCAAACTAAGTGGCGGTGTTAGTAAAGTGGATACGAAGGGAAAGACAAAGGCAACAAAGGTAGCGGGAAAGCTTGTGGGAAAGGAAGAATGCTTTTACTATCACAAGAGTGGACACTGGAAAAAGGATTGCAGGGCTTGGAAGGCCAGAAACCAGGATCTGAAGCAAGTTGCGGCTTCAGCTTCAGGTGTGTATGTTATTGAAAACTGTCTATCAATAAACTCTACATCCTGGGTATTGGATACCAGATAAAGATCTCATATCTGTAATTCTTTACAGGCACTGAGAAGGCGTAGGGTTTTGAAGGCAGGTGATATGACCCTCAGAGTTGCAAACGGAGCTAGCATGGATGCTGAGTCCGTGGGGGACTATCACCTGGGATTGTCAGATGGACACGTTTTTGTTTTGCGTGATTGTTATTTTGTAGCCAATGCAACCTGTAATATCATATCTGTATCTTTATTATCTAAAGAAGGTTATGAATTTGCATTTGTAAGCAATGTTGTAAACATTCGCCTTAATCAAGTTTTGATTGGGTCAGGTACATTAAGCAATGGTATATACGTATTAAACCAACCACAGATTTTTAATGTCCAGAATACACAGAAAAGAAAGTCTCCGGATACAAATCAGGCTTTCTTATGGCATTGTAGACTGGGTTACATCAATGAGAGAAGGTTGACGAAGTTACATACAGAAGGATATTTGGATCCGTTCGAATATCAATCTTATGCAACTTGTCAATCATGTCTCAAAGGAAAGATGACAAAGACTCCGTTCACTGGACACGGAGTAAGAGCGAGCGAGCTCTTGGGACTCGTACACAGCGACGTGTGCGGTCCAATGTCTACGCATGCGCGAAGAGGTTATTCTTACTTCATTACTTTTACGGATGACTTTTCAAGGTACGGATATGTCTTCTTAATGAAACATAAATCCGAAACCTTTGGAAAATTCCAGGAATATAAGAATGAAGTAGAAAAACAAACAGGCAAAAGTATCAAGATACTGAGATCTGATCGAGGTGGTGAATACTTAAGTGTCGAGTTCCTGAATTACTTAAAAGAGAATGGAATTCTCTCTCAGCTTACTCCTCTATACACTCCGCAACATAACGGTGTATCGGAGAGACGGAACCGAACCCTATTGGATATGGTACGGACCATGATGAGTAACGCTGAGTTACCGCGATCATTCTGGAGATATGCGCTAGAATCGGCTGCATACCTTTTGAACCGAGTTCCAACTAAGACTGTGCCTACCATACCATATGAGATATGGAGTGGGAAGAAACCCTATTTTCAATATCTGAAGATTTGAGGATGTCCAGCTTTTGTCAAAAAGCAGCATGCAGACAAACTCGAGGCACGCTCAGTACTGTGCAAGTTTCTAGGATACCCAAAGAACTCCAGGGGGTATCTCTTCTATTACGCAGTGGAACAAAAGATCTTTGTTTCTCGTAATGCCCATTTTCTGGAACCCCAGTTCTTAGAAAAGGAAATTAGTGGGAGCGAAATAGAACTGGAAGAAATTCCAGAACCACAGACTATTACTGAAAGCTTAGTAGAACCAGAGGGTTCAAAAGAACAGGACTTTCCTACGCCGCTCCGCAGGAGTAGTAGGCAGTCTCATCCGACCGAGAGATACTACGGTTTTCTCATAGACGGGGATAGAGAGGATTGCATCATTGATTATGATGAGCCGACTAGCTTCCAGCAGAACATTCAGAGCGTTGACTCGGTAAAATGGCTGGATGCAATGCGGACCAAAATGGAGTCCATGTACACCAACAAAGTGTGGACGTTGGACGTTGCTCCAGATGGGGTAAAACCCGTAGGATGTAAGTGGATCTTCAAAAGGAAGATTGGTGTAGATGGATAGGTTGAGACCTATAAGGCTAGACTTGTTGCAAAGGGTTTTCGTCAAAGACCTGGTTTGGACTATGATGAGACCTTTTCTCCAGTGGCTATGCTGAAATCCATTCGGATCCTTCTTGCCATTGCTGCCTTCCACGATTATGAGATTTGGCAGATGGACGTAAAGACAGCTTTTCTAAATGGAAATTTAGAGGAGTGTGTCTATATGGACCAGCCAGAGGGTTTCGTTCAGAGTGGGTGCAGCGGAAAGGTGTGCAAGTTGCTTAAGTCCATCTATGGACTAAAGCAGGCATCGCGGAGTTGGAACATCTGTTTTGATGAGACGGTCAAAGAATTTGGCTTTATCAAAAATCCAGATGAACCATGCATCTATAGTAGATTTGTAGCAAGAACTGTCGTATTCCTCATTTAGTACGTGGATGACATTCTTTTGATAGGAAATGACATTCCTATGCTATAATCTGTCAAGGGGTTCTTGTCACACATGTTCTCCATGAAAGACCTGGGTGATGCCTCTTACATTCTGGGGATCCGGATCTATCGTGACAGATCCAAGAGGATATTAGGACTTTCACAGTCCAGGTACATCGACACCATACTGAAAAGATTCAGTATGGAAGATTCCAAGCGCGGTAATCTCTCGGCTTGTCACGGGATCACCTTCTCCAAAGAGATGTCTCCCAAGACTGATCTGGAAAGGGATCGCATGTCTATTATACCCTACGCTTCTGTGGTAGGCCCTATAATGTATGCGATGTTGTGTACCAGACCAGATGTAGCTTATGCACTGAGTGTGGTAAGCCGGTATCAGTCAAACCCTAGGGAGAAGCACTGGATAGCGGTAAAGAACATTCTCAAGTACCTGAGAAGGGCTAAGGAGATGTTCTTGGTGTATGGCTGAAAAGACCTCCAGATCGAGGCCTTTGCTGACTCCAGCTTCCAGAGGGACAAGGATGATTCCAAGTCCATGTCGGGTTATGTCTTTACCCTCAATGGATGGGCGGTGTGTTGGAAGAGTTCCAAACAGGAAACCGTTGCCGACTCGACGATGGAAGCGGAATATATCGCTGCTGCAGATGCCGCAAAAGAAGCCGTCTGGATGAGGAAGTTCTTGACAGAACTTCAGGTGGTTCCGTCCATTATTGATCCAATACCTCTGTATTGCGACAACGACGTGGCTATAGCTTTAGCGAAGGAACCCAGGTCCCATCAGAGGTCCAGACACATCTTGAGGCGGTATCACCTGATCAGGGAGATCGTGGGTCTCCAGGAGATCGAGGTTCGGAGATTTGCTACGGAAGATAACACTGCTGATCCATTCACGAAGGCTTTACCCCAGACTAATTTCGAGCGGCTGATCGAGATGATAGGTCTTCGATACGCCGGTACATGGACTTAGTGCAAGTGGGAATTGTTAGTGTATGCCCTAGAGGCCATTACGGTATCATACTAGTTTGTATATTACTTAATGGAAACTTGGGATATTCACAGTTGTATAGATAATCTAGCTCAAAATAGTAGTATGCTACTTGGTTTGTTTCTACTTTAATGTGTACATGTGTTTATTTTAGTATATCACCTATACACATTAGTGGCGCCCTTAGGATCTTTGCTTGATTACCAGTGTTGTGATGGCAGTCACACTCGTGGGGGCTGGGTAATCCACAAGCACATCCTTATGCAGGTCCCTAGTCATATGACTATCGAGACAGGGCATCGATACTCCGGAGTAGACTAGCGTATGCGCTTCTCATCCCAGCAGGGGAGACGATATGTCCCACAGCCGTCAGTACGTCGTACTTGAGATAGTATGCGGGTGCTCGTTAGGTTACGAGTACACTGGACAGGACTCGTCGGGAACTGTTGGTTGGTACTATACCTATCGTCAGTTATCAGTTCCCAGGTGACATGAGTACAGCTTAGTCCGCTGACTTGACACTGTCACTTTGCCTCGAGTTTGTTCCCACTGTACTTAGATTACTACCCTACCATGGCTCAAAGGAATCGTGCAAACAGGTAGAAGTTGGGAGCAGTCCCGAAGCACTTGGAGACAGTGACGGTTAGACAGGATTCGTCTCTCCCGGTATTGGGGGTTGATATCGCACTGTGTCTAGGAGAGCCATTACACAAAGTCCCTGGCCAGGGCAAGCGAGATATACTGGTAGGTTTCCAGTGTTATCTCAGGGTGTTCTAGGCTACACTCCGACACGACTTGTACCGCTATTAGGGGACTGACGTTTACCGCCCCCTAGGCCCACCATGCGATATTCTCAGACGAACAGACTGGACTGTATGCAGATTGTCACATTCAGGCTCAGTAGGAGTTCAGATGGGTTTCACCTCGTTCGTCTTCTTATCGGCATTTACCTGGGGACCGTTACGCACAGCTAGTGCCGCTTGCGGTCTGTGGTTAAACCCACTGCCAGCGTAGTGTCGAGTCTTTAGAGTCCCATACAGAGAGCTATTCGCTTTTAGGAAAAAGAGTAGAGGTCGCATGGTTTTGCGACAGGGTTCGGTCACTTCCGTGAACTTGTGCACGTTTAGTGTCCGGGCAGTTATCACTAGCGGGCTTTGGTTTAAGCCAGATCCTAGTGTAAGTTTTGGGATTGGTTTTATCTCGTTTGTATTCGTGTTCCTCGGAACGCGGATGCGGATGTGTATGCACGGTTGACAAAGAGACAGAGGCAGAGGATTCTCATTAGGGTTGTTGACTGTTGACTTTTGCTAAACCCTAATGAGAATAAGAAATATGATTAATGATAATATTAATTAAGTATTATTGTGCCATGGTTGGGTTGAAAGGTTGACTTTGTTGACTTGTTGACTTTGTTGACCGGTTGACTAAGTTGGACTAGTTCACCATCATCATTACAATGGCTATCATTTCATGGCAAAGACATTTGCTTGCTTGTTATTCTTCACAAAATGAGTGCATGAAATGATATTGCCATTTTGACTTGAACCATCACATAATACTCAATTACTATAATTGGTTATGATTTTTTTGGATTATGAGAGCAAGGGTGAGAACAGTGTTGCTCATTCTATCATTCTCATTCTCTCTCATCCTCAAGCTCTCCCTCATCCTCTTGCTCTCTCTCTAGTTCATGATTCTATTGTCTCATGTGTTGAGAAGCAAGAAGCATAGAGATAAAACCCAATAGACTTCTCTACTCATCCTATTATACACGGTTTAGCAAACCAAGTGTTCTAGTTTCCTCAAGATTGAGGTTGAAGCCAATGGTAGAAGCTTTTAGGTGGATCCATCTTCGGCACAAAGAGACGACGAGGAGAGAACCATCCGACCACCACACGGAGTCCAAGTGAAGGAGTTCAAGTTAAGGTATAACCCCTAATCGAGTAGGTAATACTCCTAGTTAGGTTGTTAGATAGTTGTTTAACAAACATCCGTATTTTGAGTCCATGTTACCATCAAAAGAAAAATCGTTTTTCATCGTTTCCGCAAGCCCGAAAGAACCAGGAGAGGTAACGTGGGCTTACACAATCATCCACTACAATATACATCGTATGTACTGTAATGGCCTCTAGGGCATACATATCACTAACAATCTCCCACTTGCACTAGGGCCATCTGTTGTAGTATCTCATACCCAACAATCAGCAGTGGTTGAAGTATCTCATACTCAACCATCCCATAAAAGTCTCTACTAGGAAATAGGCCTTTGTAAGTGGATCCGCGCTGTTGTCCTCTGTGTCTACTCTCCTAATGCAACATTTCAGAAAATATAAAATATTTTTTTGGAATTTAATATTAAAATAATATATTTCCCGAAAACTACCCGATTTGCGAAATTGGTGTTTTCGAAAAAGGGTATAAATATATACCAATAATTATGAAATAAATGGAAATTAAAATGATTTATTCATTTAATAGTATATTTAAAGGATTTGGTATTTTTAAAATTTTTATATGCAGTTTCGATAAAAACCCAATTGGTGCACTGCTAATCGCGATTAAGCCAAATCCGTGTTTCTACAGTTTTACATGGCTAGTGCACCATGTCATATTGTATTTTGGTTACATGTTGTTTTCTTGTGTCCTTTTTGGTATTTTATGGTTTCGTTTTAAAAGGAAATGTGAAAAGAAAAGTGAAAAGGGTAAAAGGGTAAATAGATGAAAGAGTGGGTGAGAATAAGAGAGGAGAGAGAGGGGCTGCCTCATTTTCACCTCCCCCATCATTTTCTTCTCCTTCTTCCTCACTTCCCTCCACCTTCACCCCATGATATCATCTCAAAATATCCATCAAATCCCTAAACCCCTTTCATTAAAATTGATCACCTCCTTCTCCTCTACACATTGGACCAAGAAAAGTTAGATTTTGACAACCTTGAGGAGCTAGGGTTTTTCTTGGATAGCCTAAATGAGGTATGAATTCTTCCATCTAATTTAATTTGAAGTCTAATAACACCCCATAGTAGTTTAGAGTTAAATGGGTATTGATTAGTGATGTTAGAAATTTCTAGTGAAGGGTTTGAGTGTTGTGTGAATTGGGTGATGCCTAGTGGCTGTTAATAAGGCTTGAGTGGTGTTTTGCTGACCTAGAATAGAGGATAGAACCCAAAACACGGATTTAGAAACCCCGACATCGGATACATGTGTAAATTGTGAGGGTATATGGGAATCTGGAGTAACTCGGAGACAATAAAAATAATTTAGCCAACACAGTGACACATGCAGGCATCCAGGAAGCTACCACAGAGACCCGAGACCCTAACTCCACCTTTTGGCCGCAGATTAATCCATTATGGCCGCAATTTATGGCCAAAGAATGGAATTAGGGTCCCAGGTTTTATCTATGGCTCCTTTTGCAATAAATAAGACCCCTCCTGTATGTAGGGTTACTAGGCACTCTCACAAGGTTCTACAAGGCATCAACCATACCCGATTTAAAATTTAGACGTGCCGAACAACCCTAACCAAGTTCTTAGACTAGAGATTAGGCGAAACAAAGCAAGTAAACAACTTTACTTCTAAGAGTTTGGGATTACAACCTTTGTAGTCCGTTCATTCACTTCAAAAGCTCCGTGTTGAGGTCCCTTCGCTGCGATCATCGAGTATCCGGACTCTAGAGAGGATCCACAAAAGAAAGATGCAAGCTTGCTTCCGATCTTCGATAACTAAGATGATCTACCTTGAAGAAACTCAAACCCAAGCTCTTTCTATGCTAATCAAGTATTAGCAAAGCAAACACCGTAATCTAAGTGACAAGAATAGATTAGGATGATGAAGTAGGAATTTAGCTCTCATTTTTTTTCAATTTCTCACTCATTTTCATCACTTTGCAAAAAGCTAGAAAGCTTTTTCAAGAGGAAGAAGAAGAAGAATCTATTTGTGATGAATAATGAAAAGTGTGTGAGGTTAGAAATGCAACCATAGGTTAAGTATGAAGACTTAACCCATGTAGAGATTTAACTATGGTTAAAGGGTTGGGTTGGGTTATAGAAATATCACAAAATATCTTTACAAAATATCTTTGCTTAAAACTGTTGGAGATAGTGCCCTCAGAGTCAATTATTTGATCACAGGCACGTGATTGCAATTATTGATGGAGGACCTATCCCGATAGGACAGTCTTACTATGATGATAGTATGCTATCTGGTTTATCTTTATCATCGTGTACTGCTTTAGGTGACCTTACAGGTAACTATTGAACGTTGATAGAGCCCCTAGGATTCTTGCTTGACTGCCAGCAGTATGAGGGCGATCATATACGTGGGAGCTGGTGTCTATAAGCACATCCTTAAAAGGTCCCTAGTCGTGGGAGTTTCGAGACAGGACATCGATACTCTAGAGTAGACTAGTGTATACAGTCGAGACCCCGACGAGGGGCGGTGGCCGGTCTCACAAGCCACTGGTGTCAGTTGGTTCAGCTAAGATGTATACAGGTGCTCATTGGGTTATGAGTACACCGGAAAGGACTCGCCGGGAACATGCTAGTTGGTCTTATACCTGACGTCAGATAGCAGTTCCCTGGTGACATGTGTACAGGTTAGTTCATCGACCTGAGATCGTCATTTGTCTCGTGTGAGTTCCCATTGTACTTTGATTACTACCCTACCACGCTCAAAGGAGACGAGCAAACATGTTTTAGTTGGGTACAGTCCCGAGCCACATGGAGGCAGTGAGCGGATCTGCAGGGGTTCGTCTCTCCCGGTATTGGGGGTGTGGTCGCGCTGTGTCTAGGAGAGCCCTTACACGAAGTACTTGGCCAAGACAAGAGATTTACTGGTAGGTATTCCATTAGTATCTCAGGGTATTCTGGGCTACACTCTGACACGACTTGTACCGCTTTTGGGGGTCTGACTTTTACCACCCCCTAGGCCCGCCATGCGATGCTCATAGACGAATGTACCGGACTGTATGGATATTGTCCCTGACAGGCTCAGTAGGGTGTCAGAATGAGTTCGCTCATCGACGTCCCTTTTGGTCAATACCAGGTAGCCCGTTACGTATGGCTAATACCTCTGACGTGCTATTGGTTAAATCCACAGCCAAAGTATTGACGAATCTTTAGAGTCCCCCACAGACCGTTTTCTCAAGTTTCGGGCGAAACGCTATAGTGGCCGTATGGAAAGATGGCAGGGTTCGATCAGATACGTGCGGTATTGCACGGATCATGATCGGACGGATAATACTAATGGGCTTTGGTTTAAGCCGGATCCTAGTATTGTACAGTGTAGATTTTGTCTCATTGCATTTTTATTCGGTCGGAATACAAATGCGGGTATGTATATACAGTAGCGAGGTTTTCCTGTAATTTATTACGGGATTAGTTTTCTGAAGTTGCCAGTTTGTATTCCATTTGGGCCATTTTCCTTTGTATCTTTCCTTGGCTGAAAATTGGTGGAGGAGGGGTTATTTGCAATTGTGCAAATTAGCTTTGTGGTGGGTGGTCATTGCATATTGTTGCTCCATAATGATTGCACCTTCATTTGACTTCTTTAGTTCATCATTGCTTGACTTATCGAGTGATGATGGTTGATGGAGTGTTGGTTTTGGGTGGTGATCATTACTTCTAATCATCACCTTTCTCTCTCTTTCTTGCATGATGGCTTCCCCCCTTGACTTTTCTACTCTCCCATTCCTTGGAGGCAAGGGGCCGGCCACAATTTTTGTGCGGGGTCACAATTTTTGGAGTGTGATTTTTTGTTCATTTGATGCTTGCAAAATTCCCAAGTTCATCCAAAAAGTTGATAGTTCATTTCCTCCACCAATATGGCAACTTCCTCAACCCCCATGAGACATAGAGTTCCACACTATTCTACAGCACTTCTTGGGCACGTCGGCTCGCCAACTTCGTGCCCGAGTTGCCTCGGTCCAGAGGTGGGAGCCCGTAAAAGAACCCGGCGATGTGGTGCCCTTCCGACGAGGAGATGAAGACCGGAGATTCCGCGGGGAGATCGGGACAACGACGAGAAGACCGAAGGACATGGATCGCTCGGTATATCTCTCTATCCCTTCTCTAGATAGCCAGGATTAGATTAATGGCCCGATCCGGGTTTATAGTGCGCGGTGGTGCCGGTTTTAAAGTTTAAAGAAAAGTATCGTTTCCGCATTTTGGCCTCGGATTGACGGCCGGGGCGCCGCCGTGCACTTACACTGGTATCAAAGCCACGCCAATAACCTAGTCTAGCTTGCTCTAACATGTTTACAAGTTCGATTGATCGGATTTTCCAAAAACCGTATTTTCAAGCATCAGTTTCTGTCGAATTTTTCCAGTCGTCAAAAATTATTTGGTACATTGGAAAATTACATGCAGGGTTTTTTGAGAATTCTGTGAAAATTTGGTTGGCTGATATTACTGTAGCGCGGCGAATCAGCGGCCAAAACCATGTTTGGGCCGCGGATCCGCCGCCGTTTTGTGCCCAAACTGCACCAAATTTTTGCAGTGAGCTTCTGACATGAAAATAGGGTTTCTGGTATATTCTTTTTGGGCCCAGATGTTTTTGAGTGCTACAGTTGTGCTTGGGGCCCACTTCGGAAAATTTGATCGATAAAAAATTTTAAACATGTTAGTTCACAGTATTTACATTATATCTGCGACCGTGAATGTCATTTGATCGGTGAATCCTGTCTAACTGCTATAGCCTTTTTAGACGGATTTGTGAACGTGACATTCACGTTGATGTTCTGTGTTGTGCTGTGATTTTGCGGATTGGTCGTGGGGGATAGCCTGGATGCAATGTTAGTACAGTTTGGTTTATTATGTACATTTGATATTGCGGGGCGAGCGTCCGACATGTGGACTGCCGTCACTGCCCGTTTGTATATTATTCTTTTGGGGCACGACCGGGGTGAGGTTGATGTACCCGTTGTATGTATATTTTACTTTCTGTACTAGGATTACCCCAAGGTGGGGTGCACGGATAGCCGGGTTCTAGAGGGCAACGGGCCCGCATCTCATGGCGTTGAGACGGAGGGGGCTTCACTCTAGAATTGGCGGGCTATTCGCCGCACTCTTAGGGGGTACAAGTTGACCCAGGAGAGGTGCCCAAGTTACCGGATTCGGTGAAGTGCTGGGTGGTCCATTCATGTTGCTGAAGGGGGCTGCCTCGCTTCAGGTTTTGGCGGGTAACTTGCCGCGCCCGTAGAGGTCTAGGATTTCATTGCACAGGCTATCCACACGACCATGGGAACGTCGGGTTTCAGTAGCGGCTCTATGAAACCCGGGGATCCCAGATATCTGTATTGTTCTGTGATGCTTATTACATTTCTGTGATGTTGCATTTTATCACGCCTTGAGCGAATATTATATATTGATATATATACTAGTAGATGTTGTATATGTTTTGAATCCGCGCTAGTCCAGTCCCCGCTCTGTCGTTAGTTAAGTAAGCTAACGGGTAATGACGGGACCCAGTGGCGAATGTGGATGGTATATACGTACATCATTATTTTCGTTCTTTATTGGTGTGATCAATTGATGGGACTGCATCGATTCGGATCAATGCAAGCTAAACAAACCTATTCTGAGGTTGTTGGAACAATTTTCAAAAAGCTGTTATTGCAAGGACGTTCTATTTTGCTTTGCATCGTGGTATTCAGTTGGAATATCCTGCACCTCAGTCGACGAGGCAAGGGCCAAGATCCCTTTACCGGGAGTGACCCCTTGGACAGAAGTTTGTGTCAGGGCAATAACTTCACTATAGTCATTTACTTTTTCTTTGCATCATGGTATTCAGTTGGAATATCCTGCACCTCATTCTACGGGGAAAGAGCCGAGATCCCTTCACCAGGAGTGACCTCTTTAGCAAAGGTTTTCGCCACTATATTTTTATAAAAGCTATCCGGTTCCTTCAACGATATCAAGTTCATTACGTTAATGATTTTCGCCAGAAACCATTCGTAGCCCTCCGTCGTTTCATATGGATGGTCAATAGTATTCAAGCTGTGTTTGTTGGCCAAAGTCAAGGCACAGTGTTTCGTAGCTATTGGGTATTCATATGCAGCATTGATAGATGCGTTGGTTTGGGACAGTTGTACTGCCTTGTTGGCCAAAGTCAAGGGTAGGTACGGGTGGGTTCAAATCAACCTGGAGAATGACGGGTAGAACTTGACATGTGACTTATGATTTGTTGGCCAAAGTCAAGGTCATAAGAGCATGGGGTAAAAATCACATCGGGAGTTTCTAAAGAAACTGAAACTTGCCAGATATGCGCATACCTTCTGGAGTGTGATAACGTGAGCGGATTCCGTCGCGTTATCATGCGATGATAGTTGGATCCCGATTCCCACTGATGGGTTGGTTTACTCCTCGGGTGATCCCGACTAATTCTTCTTTCAGGTTTGGAGGAGAATTTGACGGTATAGTGGGAGGTTTCCTGATTAGATAAAGTGATAACCATTCTGATCGAGGTTAGAGTGCATGCTGAGTGTTTCTTTTCTCTCTCTCTCTTTGGCAGCGACCATGACCCGACCCTTGACTATGAATCAGTGACCAAAATTAACCGAACCTTCTTAACACTGGCTTTTGGATTGTCAAAGTTGCAAACCTCATTGCCACTCCTACTTTTACCCTTTTCTCCAGGACACCCCGTATTACTACGAACGTCCACTTCCATTGGACAAAACCATCGTATGGTTATATACGAACTCGAAGGAATTTATTCGAGGATGGTTTCCGGTTCTGGAGAAAACGGATAGGACTATTTAGTTGTCTTTTCCATTTACCTTCTCTCAGGTTGCGAGTACTCCTTGGTTTAGGAGATAGTACACCTATTACGCAAATTGGATAGTCTTGTTCCAAACCTTAGGCTGGTGCCGAACGGTGGGGAATGAAGAAAACCAATTAGTATAACGATGGTGTACAGAAGGTATTAAGTAAAGACATATCAAGGGATTAGTAAGAGGGCAAAGTAAATTGCGACTGCTATTCACGACCAAACCAAGTATTTCTTCGCCAATCCTAAATCACCTTTGTATTTCTCCAGGACACTCCGTATCACTATGAAGATCCACAGTTTGTTGGATACTCCATCGTATGGTTATATACGAACTCGAAAGAACTCGTTCCAGTTCGGGGATAGATTCTGGTTCAGGAGAAATAGGAATATGGTTTATTCGGTTGTCTTTTATCTTCACCGTCTCTCGCATTGCGAGTGTTCCTAGGATTAGGACAGTACACCCATTATGCTTATTGGATAGTCTTCTTCCAAACCATAGGCTGGTGCCGAACGGTAGGGAAGGAAGAAAACCATTTGGCCTAAAGGGGTGTACAGAAGGTAATGACTAAAGACATATGAAGGGATTTGGAGAGATGGCATAGAAATATAGGGTTACAGTTGTGAATCTGGATAATGGAAGAGGCATTACTATGAATACCCGGATACCCCATTGAAACATTTCAATGTTTCAGTTCCACTGTGTACTGTTAAATGAAAACTGATTTCCCAATTAAACACTTGCTCCAGGGTATGTATTTACCAGGTATGATTCTTACATTTGTATGGTTTTACAGATGATGAGTGAGAGTAAGTTATTGGGAATTAGGTGATCATCCTCATTATATCGGAATTCGTTGTAATTGGTGATAATTGAGGAAGTCACCTGGGTTGTTTGCCGGACGGCAAATATTTGGTTTTGAATATCCGTTGCTATGCACCAATTTCAAATTGATATATCTGTACGTCTATTTTTATAGAGTGAGATATAAGTTTTTGAAATTATGTCCATGACATTTACCTATATCAGTGTATGGTTATGTAAGGAGCATTAAAACAGCGGTGTAATTCTTCTTAACCATAAGTACAGTTTTCAACCTGCGACACACAGGGAATGAGTTATTAGACTCTGGGGACTTATATGTAGGGTTACTAAGCACACTAACAAGGCTCTACAAGGCATCGACCATGCCAAAATTAAATTTTTATGTGCCGAATAACACTAAGCAAGATCGTATACTAGAGTTTAGGCGAATCAATTAGCAAGTAAACAACTTTACTCTAAAGGGAATACGAAATACAACCTTTATAGATCAGTCCTTCACTTCTTTAGCTCCTTGATGAAGTCCCTTCGCTGCGATCGTGGTTCTCCCGGACCCTTGCATGGCTTCACGAGGCGAAAGATGCGACCTTGCTTGAAGTCTCCGAGGCCGAAGATGATCTACGTCGAGGGAATTCCAACTCAAGCTACTACTTCACTAATTTGAGAATTAGTGAAGCAAACACCCTATACTAAAGTGCTAATCTAGTAGAAGATGGAGAAATAGGAAGTGGGTTCTCTTTGGACTTTTGTTTCTCACAATCTATCTCACTTTTTTTTTTCAAAACCCTAGCAAGCTTTTTCTCTTGCTCAATGAAGAAGAAGATGATGAACAAAAAAGAAAAGAAATGAGGATAATGATTAAGTGAGAAGGCTAACCATGGTGAGTGAGTATCATATACTAACTCTTGTAGAGCCATAACCATAGCTAAGCGTGTGATGGTTAGGTTAAAGTCCAAAGTAAAAACAAATCTAGTGGACTTTAGTCAATGCATCCACAAGCTTCCACAAGCTTCATGCATTTTCTAATTTTCCACTAATTTTGTAATTACTTTTAAACATTAAACCCAATCATAACAAATAGGATGGTGTATGTCTCATACACACATGAATGTTGTATCATCATCCATGATACAATAATATAACACATTTTAACATATATCATATATATGTTAAAGTAGTGTACATGTGAGAAAAAACCCTAAAGTGAACAAGTGTTAGTAAATGTAAACTAGTATATCTAATATACAATTATACACTTAATTATTAAATCAACACTTGACTTAATAATCCGGTCATATCTCATATAACCGACTAACATTCATCGTATCGACTTATCGAATCAACACATGATTCGATAACCCGGTCATATCATATATAACCGAACGATACAAAAAAAATTCGCAAGAATAGAATACGGTATCACATACACGCATTATTCTCGGTCCCGCACATATCACATATGCGCTCCTATTTCGTTTTGCCTGAGCCAGTAAAACCTCTATGTAGGACTCTAAAGACTCGTCAATACGCCGGCAGTAGGTGATGATCACATCAAGCACCCACAAGCCGTCAGCGGTACTAGCTGGACGTAACGGCTACCCGGGTATTGAGCGATCAGAAGATCAGCAAGCAAGCCCGCTCCAACTCCTGTAAAAGCCTGCCGGTAACACTTCCCGTAAAGTCCGGTCTCCTCGTATGATATGTCGCATATCAAGTCTAGGGGTGGTAAACGTCAGACCCCAATAACCGATAAGTCGTGCCGATGTGTGGCTCATAACGGGTCGAGAAACTACTGGTAACACTTACCAGTAAATCTCTAAATCAGCCCTGGCCAGGGACATCCCTGTTACGGCCAATCGAGCACAGCGCAACATCAACCCCCAATACCGGGAGAGACGAAACCCCTCCTATCGCTCATTGCTTCCATGTGACTCGGGACTGTACCCAAAAACCACCGCTTTGCACGCCCTCATGGATGTGGTAAGGTGGAAATCAAAGCACAGTGGGAATCACACAAGACTCTATGACGATCTCGGATCTACAGACTAACCTGCAGAAGTGTCACCAGAGAACTGCCATCTGACGTGAGGTAAATACCATCTGGGAGTTCTCGGCGAGTCCGTCCAGTGTACCCAGTTTCCACTGAGCACCCGTATACAATCTCTGATGTCAAACACCAATGGATATGGGATCATCCATCGCCCATCTCATGGGTCGAGAAGCGTATACGCTAGTCTACACTGGTATATCGATGCCGCGTCTCGATACACCCACGACTAGGGAGCTTGAAGGATGTACTTATGGACTACCATATCCCCACTAGTATGATCCGCATCATAGTCGAGGCAGTCAAGCACACATCCTAAGGTCTTTACCAACATGTAACTTTAAGACAGTATAAAGAGACAAGCATACATGTTAAGATAAAGAGCAACCAGATAGCATAATATCATATCGAGCAAGAAAGTCATCCCTATATATGTCCAAGCATCCAATATAATATACATCATCTGTACAATACTGGCCTCTAGGGCATACATACAACTAACAATCTCCCACTTGCACTAGGGCCAGCTGTTGTAGTATCGCATACCGAGCATCCCGAAGAGTCTCTCAAACTGTATTTGGGGAATGGCCTTCGTGAGTGGATCCGCTGTGTTATTCTTCGTGTCAACCCTCCTGACCTCGATCTCCCGGCGATCAACTATTTCTCGGATCAGGTGATACCGCCTCAGAATATGCCTGGATCGCTGATGGGACCTGGGTTCCTTGGCCAAAGCCACCGCTCCATTGTTATCGCAATACAAGTTATTGGATGCTCAATGGATGGAACCACACCAAGTTCAGTAATGAACTTCTTGATCCAGACAGCCTCTTTGGCAGCATCGTTGGCAGCGATGTAATCAGCCTCCATCGTCGAATCTGCCACGGTTTCCTGCTTAGAACTCTTCCAGCTAACCGCCCCTCCGTAAAGGGTAAAGACAAATCCCGACTGCGACTTAGAGTCGTCCTTATCACTCTGGAAGCTCGAATCGGTAAAGGACTCCACTTTGCGTTCTCCATTACCATACACCAAGAGCGTCTCTTTAGTCCTTCGTAAGTACTTGAGAATGCTCTTCACAGCTGTCCAGTGACTCTCTCCAGGATCAGCTTGATACCTACTCACTACACTTAGTGAGTATGCTACATCGGGTCTGGTAATAGCATAGCGTACATGATAGAGCCTACTTCCGAAGCATAGGGTATCCCTTGCATGCGAGCTCTCTCCAAATCAGTCTTGGGAGACATCTCTTTGGAGAGAGTGAGCCCTGAGATCGTGGGTAAAAACCTACGTTTGGACTCTTCCATACTAAACCTCTTTAGTATGGTGTCAATGTACCTGGATTGGGACAATCTCAATATCCGTTTAATCTATCTCTATAGATCATAATTCCCAATATGCAGGAGGCATCACCAAGATCTTTCATTGAGAATCTTTGTGATAAGAAGAGCTTCACCGATTGCAGCATAGGATTGTCATTTCCTATCAAGAGTATGTCGTCCACGTACAATACGAGGAAGACAACCTTACTCTCTGCCACCTTCTTGTAGATACAAGGTTCATCTACGTTTTTGACGAAATCAAACTCTTTGATAACGACGTCAAAGCAGATGTTCCAACTCCGCGATGCTTGCTTTAATCCATAAATGGATTTAAGCAGCTTGCACACCTTCCCGCTGCTCCCACTATCTACGAAGCCCTCTGGCTGAGTCATGTACACGCACTCTTCTAAATCACCGTTTAGAAAGGCGGTCTTAACATCCATTTGCCAGATTTCGTAGTCATGATATGCAGCGATGGCAAGCATGATCCGGATGGATTTAAGCATAGCCACTGGAGAAAAGGTTTCGTCATAGTCCACACCTGGTCTTTGACGAAAACCCTTTGCAACAAGTCTAGCTTTGAAAGTCTCCACTTTCCCATCTACACCAAGTTTTTTCTTGAAGATCCACTTGCTCCCAATGGGTTTTACCCCTTCAGGAGCAACTTCCAAAGTCCACACTTTGTTGGTGTACATGGATTCCATCTCGGACCGCATTGCATCCAGCCATTTACCTGAGTCCCCACTCGTGATGGCCTGCTCGAAGCTAGTTGGGTCATCATCAATCATGATGCAATCCTCGCTCCCACCATCTATGAGAAAACCGTAGTATCTCTCAGGTGGGTGAGGAACCCTACTAGATCTGCGGAGTGGCTGGGGTTCATCGGGAACTACCGAATCCTCTGGTTCAACCAAATCTTCTGTTGTAGTCTGTATTGCTGGAACCTCTTCTAGTTCTACCTCTATGCCACTAATCTCTTTTTCAAGAAATTCCTTTTCTAAAAAGGTGGCATGTCGAGAAACAAACACTTTTTGTTCCTCGGTTTGGTAGAAGATATACCCACGCGAATGTTTGGGATATCCAATAAACTTACACAGAATGGACCTTGCCGCGAGTTTGTCCGGATTTTGTGTTTTTACATAGGCCGGACAACCCCATATCTTAACATAATTAAGACACGGTCTCTTTCCTTTCCATATCTCATATGGAGTGGTTGGCACAGATTTGGTGGGAACCATATTCAATAGGTCTGCAGCTATTTCCAGTGCATATCCCTAGAAGGAAATAGGTAACTCAGCTGTGCTCATCATAGAGCGCACCATATCGAATAGGGTGCGGTTCCTTCGTTCAGATACACCGTTGTGCTGTGGTGTATAAGGAGGAGTCAGCTGAGAGAGAATCCCATTCTCTTTTAGGAAGTCCAGGAATTCATTGCTCAAGTATTCACCACCTCGATCAGATCGAAGGATTTTAATACTTTTCCCGGTTTGGTTCTCGACTTCTTGTTTATATTCTCTAAATTTCTCAAAAGCTTCTGATTTGTGTTTCATCAGGAACACATATCCGAATCTAGAGAGATCGTCAGTGAATGTAATGAAGTACGCAGAACCATTCATGGCATGTGTAGACATGGGGCCGCATACATCACTTTGTACCAGTCCCAAGAGTTCCGTAACTCTTTCTCCGTGTCCCGTAAACGGAGTTTTGGTCATCTTGCCTTTGAGACATGACTGGCAAGTGTCATAAGATGAAAATTCAAACGGATTTAAATATCCATCCTTATGCAACTTAGCTAGTCGCGTCGCATTGAAGTGACCCGGTCTACAATGCCACAAGAAGGATTCGTTCATTTCTGAACTCTTCCTCTTGTGTGTGCTTGTTATGCTCAGAACTGTTGATTGATTTAGAACATAAATGCCATTGCACATCGTGCCTGATCCAACTAACTTTTGGTTTAGGAAAATGTTCATAACATTATCCTGTAATACAAAATTATATCACTCTTTACTTAACAAAGAAACTGATATAATGTTGCATATCAGGTTCGACATGAAATAGCATTCGTTCAGAATCAATGTATTACCAGTTGGCAATACAAGGTGATATTCCCCGACGGTTTTAGCTGCAACAATTGCACCATTTCCAACCCTTATGTCTTTATCACCATCTCCAAGTTCTCTACCTTTCCTAAGCCCATGTAACTGATTACATATATGGGATCCTGACCCGGTATCTAATACCCAGGACGTAGAGCAAATAGAGAAACAGTTCTCTGTAACGAACACACCCGAAGAAAATGCATCAACATGTACTTTCTTCATTCGGGTGGCATGAGAATCCTGGTATTCCCCTATATCCTGTTCAGTCCTATAACTTTTATAAGAAAGAACGAAACCAATGTTCCCCAGCACAGTATAACATGCGGGTTCAGTCAATACATCCATATTATTATCTTGATTAAGGCATGATATGGTCGCTACCGGGAGAGAGAGAGAAGACGACACTTTAGCGTATGCTCTTGCAAGATCAGATTGGTTATTATTTTATCTAATCAGGATGGCTCCCACTGTTTTTCATCAAATCTTCCTTCAAACACAAAAAGGAAAGACTAGCCGGGATTAATTACACCCTACAACTTCGCCAATCTTTCAGCAAGGCCAGTGTCGGTACTTTGAGAGAGGTTCCCCGTGCTTTCGCACGGACCTAATTAAAGTAAACCTCGTTTTCCCAGAGGCGTAACCCCGTTGACAACTTTCTAGACACCTACTTGATCGGCTAATTGTCCTGTGTAAAACTCTCTCGGGAGTATCAATTACTCGCAGTGGGTATCGGGATCCAACTATCTCATAGAAGGTATGCAATCTTATTGCAAATCTCAACACTTGAAATTCTCGATAATATTTTGCCCCTAGCGTCCCATGACCTTGACGCAGGCCAACAAACCATAGTGTACTAGTCAAGTTCAACCCGTCATTTCTTGATTGAATTAAATCCACCCGTACGACCCTTGACGCAGGCCAACAAAGTCGCACGACTATCCTAATCCAATCTGCATTATATGCATAAGCAGATAAATACTAGTTAGCTACTGCACACTACGCCTTGACGCAGGCCAACAAACGTAGCACGAATACTAAGTAGGACTTATCTGAAATGACGGAGGGCTACGACAGGTTTTTCTGAAAACCTATTGCGTAATGAACTTGATATCGTCGTAGAATCATGTGAATTTTGAAATGGAGTGATTTTGAGGCTTTTATTAGTTTTGCTAAAGTGGTCACTCCCGGTGAAGGGATCTCGGCTCTTTCGTCATCGAATAAGGTGCGGGATATATCATATATATCGCTATGCAAAGCAAAACTGTAGCTACCCCTTTTAATTAAAATTTGATTCTACAACATCTTTTAGGTTTCTTTTCTTTCATTAATCACATTAATGAAGTCCCATCATTTAAGTCACCTAAACATCACAGATAAATACGACGTACACTTATGCCATCCGCATTCGCCTCGATGTCCCTTCGTGCACCGTTAGATTAGGTAACTAACGGCAGAGCGGGGCAGGGCTAGCGCGGGTGTAAAACATAAGTAACGCCTATATAATATATCATATATACTATATACAGTATTTATCACAGAACATCAAATGATCACATTACAGATATCGCAGCAGAAGAAACATATGAAACATTGGATATACTAGGACGTCCGTGTTTTATTTCGAGCCTCTATAAAACACGGATTCCACGGTCGCGACGAATAGCCAAACCCACACCCCTAGACCCCTACGAGGGCGGCAAGCAACCCTACCAATTCTAGGGTTAGGAGACCCGGACTCGACTCCTCGAGTTGGTCTCCCACTGGACCCTAGAACCCGGTTACTTGTGCTCCCCTCCTTGGGTCTATCCTAGTGCGGAAAAGTAAATAATATACAAATGGTGACATCGACCTCATCCCGGAAGTGCCCCAATAAAAGAATATTACATACATTTTTATTTTACATGAATGAAAATAAAAACTCTCATCTCACATAAAACCCCCCGGCTATTCAGAACGCGACGATCCAATATAACATATCCAGCAACACATAACATCACATGTCATCAACGTAAGTAAATATGTGCATCCCAATTGTCGTTGACATATAGCAACGAAACCGGCGATATCACATATTACACTTACGGTCACCGAAAAGAAAGTGTAAAACTACAACATTTGGAATCCACAATCTCTGTAGACATCGTAAATGTGAAATATTACATATTCCGCATTTCATGCATAACTGTATGAATTCCACATATTGTATCACATTCCTGATAAATAAACAGTATTAAACTTTCCGATCGAATAATCAAATACCTAAGATTTCCTAAATAGCTCAACAATTGAGCGGAGTTCAAAGATTCCAGAATACGTCACAGTAGCAACCGTCCAGCCGTAGAAGGGTCAAGCCAACGCATCACATGTGGCACGCCGTACTGCCCCAAACCCTAAAGTTCAAAGGGCAGTTCAAGACGGTCACATAATCGAGTTAAGGTTTGTTGTCTTCTAGAGGGTCCATCGCGTCACATGCACAATTTTCCGAAAAATTTAAACCCGAGAAAAATTCAACACTTGAATGTTTTATGTGCCGGGAAAAATTGAGTTAATGATATACGTTCGAACATTTTAATAGTTTCTAAATTATCCGGAAAACAATAACGAATTTAAATTTCCGATCGAATTGACGATAACAAAATAAACCCCTGAATACTCAACACTTGAGTCAAATTTAAAATACCCATAAAAATCCAACAGTAGCATTAAACATTATTGTGCAAACACAAACCACCAATGTCACCCTACTGCCGCGGTTCCGCGGCACAAGCAGGGATTTGCTGTGGAACCGCGGTCGTCCGTACGATTCAAGTGCTAGTTTTGCACAGTATTGCTTATAAAACCCTGCTGAATTTTTTAGGTATTTTTAATGCTGAAAATACACAGTTTTTAAAAAATGTATAGAGAGGGGGTTAACTTTGAGGTTTTCGGGTTCGATCGGCGTTTTAACTTCGTTAACGCATCGCCTAATGATCTAGCTAGGCTCAGATACCACTGTTGGGTTACTAGGCACACTAACAAGGCTCTACAAGGCATCGACCATGCTAAAATTAAATTTTTATGTGCCGAATAACACTAAGCAAGATCGTATACTAGAGTTTAGGAGAATAAATTAGCAAGTAAACAACTTTACTCTAAAGTGAATACGAAATACAACCTTTGTAGATCGGTCCTTCACTTCTTTAGCTCCTTGATGAAGACCATTCACGGCGATCGTGGTTCTCCCGGACCCTTGCATCGCTTCACGAGGCGAAAGATGCGACCTTGCTTGAAGTCTCCGAGGCCGAAGATGATCTACGTCAAGGGAATTCCGACTCAAGCTACTACTTCACTAATTTGAGAATTAGTGAAGCAAACACCCTATACTAAAGTGCTAATCTAGAAGAGGATGGAGAAATAGGAAGTGGGTTCTCTTTGGATTTTTGTTTCTCACAATCTATCTCACTTTTTTTTCAAAACCTTAGCAAGCTTTTTCTCTTGCTCAATGAAGAAGAAGATGATGAACAAAAAAGAAAATAAATGAGGATAATGATTAAGTGAGAAGGCTAACCATGGTGAGTGAGTATCATATACTAACTCTTGTAAAGCCATAACCATAGCTAAGTGTGTGATGGTTATGTTAAAGTCCAAAGTAAAAACAAATCTAGTAGACTTTAGTCAATGAATCCACAAGCTTCCACAAGCTTCATGCATTTTCTAATTTTCCACTAATTTTGTAATTACTTTTAAACATTAAACCCAATCATAACAAATAGGATGGTGTATGTCTCATACACACATGAATGTTGTATCATCAACCATGATACAATAATATAACACATTTTAACATATATCATATATATGTTAAAGTAGTGTACATGTGAGAAAAAAACCCTAAAGTGAACAAGTGCTAGTAAATGTAAACTAGTATATCTAATATACAATTATACACTTAATTATTAAATCAACACTTGACTTAATAATCCGGTCATATCTCATATAATCGACTAACATTCATCGTATCGACTTATCGAATCAACACTTGATTCGATAACCCGGTCATATCATATATAACCGACCGATACAAAAAAAAATCGCGAGAATAGAATACGGTATCACATACACGCATTATTCTCGGTCCCGTACATATCACATATGCGCTCCTATTTCGTTTTGCCTGAGCCAGTATAACCTCTATGTAGGACTCTAAAGACTCGTCAATACGCCGGCAGTAGGTGATGATCACATCAAGCACCCACAAGCCGTCAGCGGTACTAGCTGGACGTAACAGCTACCCGGGTATTGAACGATCAGAAGATCAGCAAGCAAGCCCGCTCCAACTCCTGTAAAAGCCTGCCGGTAACACTTCCCGTACAGTCCGGTCTCCTCGTCGGATATGTCGCATATCAAGTCTAGGGGTGGTAAACGTCATACCCTAATAACTGATAAGTCGTGCCAATGTGAGGCTCATAACGGGTCGAGAAACTACTGGTAACACTTACCAGTAAATCTCTAAATCAGCCCTGGCCAGGGACTTCCCTGTTACGGCCAATCGAGCAGAGCGCAACATCAACCCCCAATACCGGGAGAGACAAAACCCCTCCTATCGCTCATTGCCTCCAAGCGACTCGGGACTGTACCCAAAAACTACCGTTTTGCACGCCCTCATGGACGTGGTAAGGTGGAAATCAAAGCACAGTGGGAATCACAAAAGACTCTATGACGATCTCGGGTCTACAGACTAACCTGCACAAGTGTCCCCAGAGAACTGCCATCTGACGTGAGGTATAATACCATCTGGGAGTTCTCGGCGAGTCCGTCCAGTGTACCCAGTCTCCACCGAGCACCCGTATACCATCTCTGATGTCAAACACCAATGGATATGGGATCATCCATCGCCCATCTCATGGGTCGAGAAGCGTATACGCTAGGCTACACTGGTATATCGATGCCCCGTCTCGATACACCAACGACTAGGGACCTTGAAAGTTGCATTTATAGACTACCATGTCCCCACTAGTATGATCCGCATCATAGTCCAGGCAGTCAAGCACACATCCTAAGGGGTTTACCAACATGTAACTTTAAGACCGTATAAAGAGACAAGCATACATGTTAAGATAAAGAGCAACCGGATAGCATACTATCATATCGAGAAAGAAAGTCCTCTCTATACATGTCCAAGCATCCAATATAATATACATCATCTGTACAATACTGGCCTCTAGGGCATACATACAACAAAAATTATACAGAGTATTGTATGTTGTCCAGTGTCCATGTGGACAGAGGGGTTGGTCCTCGTACTATATTCTGTTTACCTGTGACTTCTCTGGTTCTTAGACATGTGTTTCGTTGAAACACAGGGTCCATGTTTTGAGAAGTTATAGGTATGTGGATAAAGTAGAGAACCAGGTGTTGCAAGTATCGGGATTCTTCAAGGTGATCGAAGATGTAGATACTTGTGTATGGTATTCAGTTGATAGTAATGATTAAGAGAACTTGCTTCTCTTTCAGATTACTCATAATTGGAAGCACTCCTAAGTTGAATAATGCAGATCGGCCTCTCTCCATTTAGTTGACATGCACTGGAGACAGTTGCATGATTTGAATCTGGTTCAATTAAATCTGTGCCTCTGTTTCTATATTGGATATAGAATAGTTCATATCTTAACATTGTTAAGGTACGGGGAGTTGTCCGGCTTATGCTTAAAACCAGACTCCGGATAACTCAAGGCACGTTTCTGTATTGGCTGTTTGTGGGTTGACCCAGGCTATGACGAGGGTTGACTTTCTATCATCTGGAAGATCAATAGTGATATTGTTCTTGACTCGCCACAGTTTTAACAAAAATGGATTTTTATCAAAAAACAGTAGTGGGAGTATGGTAGAACTGGAAGTGATTCCAGAACCACAAATGATTACTGAAAGTTTGATAAGAACCTAAAGATTCAATCTGGCTTGACATTCCATTGGCCACTCCGCAGATACGGTGGGTAACCTCAGGCACCCGAGGGGTACTCCGGTAGCCTCAAGGATGGTGACAGGGAGGTTCTTGTTTACCCAGACATGCCATTGTTGTTGTTCCAGGCTGCGAGACCCGGCAGGAGGATGAGTATAGCGTCGTTCTAAACTAGCTTTAGAACTGTACGTGTATATGACTTTGCCAGAGGGTTGTCGTAGTCAGTGGGAGCAGCGGAAGCATTGGGGGACAAGTGGCTTATGTCTATTTATAGACTAAAGCAGATGTAGCCGAGATAGATCATCTATTTCTGATATGACAGTCATAGGTTTGACTTCATCAGAATAGGGGATGGATCTGTTAAGGAGGTAGTAGGGTGTGATGTCCTGGTATTTGGATGACATACGCAGAGTAGGAAGTGATGTTCCTATACTACGATCGGTTATACTTTGGTTGTCACACAATGGTTTCTCCATATGGGACTTGGATATAATATCAAGACATTCTGGTTACTAGATCTATAGATCTAGATTTGGGTAGTTTCCCAATCTGGGTACTTAGACAGCATTGTAAAGGTGCTTTAGAATGGACGACTCCTGGCATGGTAGTGTACCTACAGGAGATGGAGTCACCCTCTCTAAAGGTGTCTTACAGACTAAAGTGGAGAGGGATGTGCATGATTGGCAGATCACTTGCTTAGGCAATTGAGTCAATCAGGAGATGTCAAGTACCACACCAGATATTGTTTTTGCACGAGATGCAATATGTTGATATTGATCTAATCCTGGAGAAACGATCGGAAGAAGTTTTAGAACATAAGTGGATGTTCTAGGGATATGATAACATCAGCCTCATTCAGGAGATGGTTATCATTCCAGGCTTCCAAGGTGACCTGGACGGCAGAGTGACTGTGAGAGATATAGTTTTCCCTATGACGAGGGGCGGTATTTTGGACAGGTGGTCCAAGGGGATACTGAGGGAGGCATGACGCAGGATACTGATTAAGTTCAGTTGACGATACAGTCTAAGAAGTTTGGATTTAGAGTTCATTTATGAGCTAGGTCCAATCAGATATCCAGACATATTCTAAGACAGGTATTGATCTGTTGGATATATGTATGCCCTAGAGGCCATTGTATGATAGTGGTTGTATCTGTACATGTATATATATATTCAGTGTACATTCTTGCTCGACATGATAGTATACTATCTGGTTCTACTTTATCTGACATGTTGATTTGATCATGCTTTTATTCGTTTATACAAGCTGATAAAGCCCTGAAGATATCGGCTTGACTACAGTGATTATGATAGAGATCATACTGGTGGGACATCTGTAGTTTATAAGCATATCCTGAAATGTCCCTAGTCGAAGGTGTATCGATACAGGGCATCGATATACCAGGGTAGACTAGTGTATATGATACTAGACCCATGTGATGGGGGATGGATGTTCCCACATTCATCGATGTTTGACATCAAGATCATATACGGGTGCTCAGTGGAGACTGGGTACACTGGACGGACTCACCGAGAACTCCTATATGGAATTATATCTATCGTCGGATAGCAGTTCTCAGGTGACACTGGTACAGGTTAGTCTGTAGACCCGAGATCGTCATAGAGTCTTGTGTGCTCTCCCACTATACTTTGATTACCACCCTACCACGGCTCTACTGAGTCGTGCAAACAGGTGGCCGTTGGGTACAGTCCCGAGACACACGAATGCGATGAGTGATAGGAGGGGTTTCGTCTCTTCCGGTATTGGGAGTTGATGCTGTGCTGTGCTCAACTGGTTATATCAGTAAGTCCCTGGCCAGGGCTGCTGAGATTTACTGATAAGTGTTATCAGTAGTTTCTCGATTTGTTATAGACCATTCACCGGCACGACTTATTGAGTTATTGGGGTCGACGTTACCATCCCTAGACTCGATATGCAGCATACGAAGAGACCGGACTGTACGGTAGTGTTGCCGGTTGGCTCGACGGGAGTTGTAGCAGGTTCGCTTGTTTTCTTCTGATCGCTCAATACCCGGGTGGCCGTTACGTTTAGCTGACCGCTTGCGGCTTGGGGTGCTTGATATGATCATCACCCACTGCCGGCGTATTGACGAGTCTTAGAGTCCCACAAAGAAGTTACCTAGTCAAGGCGAAACGTTGTGGTGAACGTATGCGATATGCGCATGGACCCGGTTAAAATGCGCGTATGAGATACCGTATATTAATTGGGCGGCTTGCTTTTGGTCGGGTCGTATGTGATATGACCGGGTTGATAAATCAAGTGTTTATTTATCATTTAACCATTAGCTTCTCACTAGAAATCCTATCTTGTTTCTTTTGGATGTATGCATGCATGTATGCATTCATTCTTGTTCATCCACATATGGATGTGCATGCACACATGCATACATACATCATTCTATCATGGTTGTTTATACATTGAGAATGGTGGCAATATAAGACTCACACCATGGGTTTTTATATGGATTATTATTGCATTTGTGTTAAAACAAAAGGAAAAAGAAAAGGGGTTAATTCATAGAATGTTTCTACACTCTTCTTCATCTTACCATGCTCACCTACTTATTAACCCTTGGTTATTTTTCCTTTGGTGTTTTAAAATCAAATTCAATAATATCTTTATCATTAACCATGGTTTGAAATGAGAAGTGGAAAATATATATACTTATATTTTTCATTTTTCTCATTAGAGTTTATCTTCTCTTCTTCTTAAAAAAGCCATCATCTTCTTCAACTTTGATCTCTTGCTCTCTAAACTTTTCAAGTGAGCAAAATACTCAAAAAGATAGGATTTTGATGTGAGAAAGAGAACCACAACACCATTCTACACAAGTCTAGCCCACTTGTTTAGAGTTTTAGCTTCATTTCATCCTCTTGTTAAAGTGAAGTTGCTATCTTGGACAAAGGAGCTTCGGGTGGATCATCGTGGACGTTAGAAGACCTCAAGCTAATCGTTTTCCAACTCTCAAGTGGCCAAGGAGTCTACAAAAGTGAGCTACAATGGTTGTGCTCTCAAAACCCTAGCCTTTGTTACATATGATGTTGTTTAAAGTTTATGAAACCCTAATTTTCTAGTATAGATCCTTTGTATGCTTACTTAGCACCATAAAAATTTGATCTTTGTGACACGTGATGCTTCCAAACCTCTCATAGGGTTCTAGGTAAACCTAACATTGGTATCAGAGCCGACCTAGAACATTAGGCGATACTTTAGCGAAGTAAAAACTCTAATCGAACCGAAATACAGAATTACGGGACACTCTCTGGACATTTTTTAAAATCTGTTATTTTTCAGAATTAAAAATACTTAAAAAATACAGCAGGTAAATCTAAGACCAACAGTAAAATTCGAGGTCATGAACAGTACATTTGACCGCGGAACCGCGGCCCAAGCCTGCTTAGGCCGCGGAACCGCGGGCCAAGCTTGCTTAGGCCGCGGCTCCGCGGTCGTACAGATGGCCCATTCCCTAATTTTTGTACAGTGTTTTTCCCTACCTGCTTGTATATATTTTGAGTATGTTTAATCTGAATCTATTGTTGAATGTTCTGGGGGTGGTTTTGAGTTCAATGATTCGATCGGAATTTTAACTTCTTGTCTTTTCGGATAACTAGAAAGTATTGAATTGTTCGAACGAGTGTCGTTTGCTCACTTTTCACGGGGTTTAAATCTTTCGGAAATATGTGCAAGTTTTGTGGTGGACCCTCTAGAAGACAACAAACCTTAACTCGATTATGTGACCGTCTTGAACTGCCCTTTGAACCTTAGGGTTTGGGGCAGTACGGCGTGCCACATGTGAGGCGTTGGCTTGACCCTTCTATGGCTGGACCGCTAGTACTGTGTCACACTCCGGATTTTTTGAACTCCGCTCAAGTGTTGAGCTTTAGGGAATTTTTGGTATTTGAACATTCGGTCTAAAACTTTAATACTGTCTATTTATCTGGAATGTGATACAATATGTGGAATTCATATAGTTTAGGCATGAAATACGAAGTATGTGATATTTCGCATTTATGATGTCTAAAGAGAATGTGGATTCCAAATATTGTAGTTTTACACTTTCTTTTCTGTGACTGTAAGTGTAGTATGTTCGATATCGCCGGTTTCGTTGCTATACGTCAACGACAATCGGGGTACGCATACTTACTTACGTTGATGATATATGATATTATGTGTTGCTGAGATATGATGTGCGGGATTGTCGCGATCGAATAGCCGGGTTTTTTTTATGTGAGATGAGAGTTTTATATTTTCATTCATGTAAATTCAAATGTAATGTAATATTCTTTTATTTGGGGCACTTCCGGGTTGAGCTTGATGTCACCAGTGTTGTATATTATTTACTTTTCCGTATTAGGATAGACCCAAGAAGGGGAGCACAAGTGACCGGGTTCTGGGGTTCAGTGGGAGGCCATCTCGAGGAGTCGAGACCGGGTCTCCTAAACTCCAGGATTGGTAGGGTCGCTTGCCGCTCTCGTATGGGTCTAGGGGTGTGGGCTTGGCTATTTATTGCGACTGTGGAATCCGTATTTTCTATTGTTGGCTAAATACTAAATACGGACGTCCTAGTATATCCCACATTATATATATGTTTCTGCTGTCTGTGTTCTGTGATATCTGAGACGAATGATATATTATATATGAGATATATAGTAGACGTTGCTTATGTTTTACACCCGCGCTAGTCCCGTCCCGGTATGCCGTTAGTTAAGTAACCTAACGGTGCATAACGGAACATTGCGGCGAATGCGGATGGCATAAGAGTACGTGTTACTTTCGTTTCTTTTTCTGTGATTGGCTTAAGGAATTAAATGATGGGATTACATTAATATGATTAATGTAAAGAAAATAAACCTAAATAGATGTTGTACAATCAGATTTGAAAACCACTCGGCTCTTTATGAAAAAACTATATTTCAAAACTGCGGAGCACAAGCCACTCCTTTTGAAAACCATTTGATTCTACGACGATATCAAGTTCAAAGCGTTAAAGATTTTCTTAAAAATCATCCGCAACCCTCCGTTATTTTAGGAAGTAGAGTACTTAGTATTCGTGCTACGTTTGTTGACTTTAGTTAAGGCGTAGTGTACGGTATCTAAGTGATGTCTTCCTACACTGCATATGATGCAGATTAATTAGGACATTCATGCGACTTTGTTGACCATAGTTAAGGGTCATATGGATGGGTCTAGTTGATGAAGAAATGATGGGTAGAACTTGACTGGTACTTATGATTTGTTGACCATAGTTAAGGTCATAGGTACTAGGGGTAAAAATCACAACGGGAATTTCAAGTGTTGAGATTTGCAATGAGATTGCATACCTTCCATATGATGGTTGGATCCCGATCCCACTGTGGGCAATAGTTGCTCCTAGGAGAGTTTTACAGTTTACAATTAGCTAACTCATTAGGTGTCTAAAAAGATGTTAATGGGGCTACGCCTCTGGGAAAACAAGGTTTACTTTAATTAGGTACGTGCGAAAGCACGGGGAACCTCCCTCAAGTATCGACACTGGCCTGGCTGAACGGTTAGCGAAGTTGTAGACTGTAATTAATCCTGGCTAGTTTTCTTTTTAAAGGTTTGAAAGAAAAACTTGATTAAAGCAGTGGGAGACATCGATTAGACAAGATAATAACCAATCTGATCTATGCAAGAGCATTCGCTGAGTGTATTCTTTTCTCTCTCTTAATGGTAGATACCAAGGACTGGACTCAAGCTTCTACTAGATAAAAACAAACTGAATGGGACCAATTATAAAGACTGGCTGAGGAATCTGAAAATAGCCTTGACTTATGATAAAGTATCATATGTCCTCACGGCTTCAGCCCCGCCCACCCCAGGTCCAAAATCCTTGATTGCGGACATTGAAGTCCGCAAGACATGGGATACTGACTGTGCCACGGCCAAATGCCTCGCTCTTGCATCGATGGACAATACACATCAAAAGCAGCACGAGAATATGGACATTCAAACCATATTCCTCCATACAAAGGAGTTGTATGGAGAGCAATCCCGCGTATTACGATACGAAGCATCAAAGAAATTGTTTCAGATGCGAATGGCCCCTGGCACACCGGTAGGAGACCATGTTTTGAAGATGATAGCTCTTATAGAAGAGCTTGAGTACCTAGGATGGACAATGGACAATGAACAATATACGGATATTATTCTGCAGTCCCTCCCCTCCACCTTTGCTCAGTTCATAGTTAACTTCAATATGTACGGCATGGAGAAGGAGCTACCTGAACTCCTTAATATGTTAAGGAGTGCAGAGAGCACTATGAAATCAATGAAAACTCCCGTTATGACAATTGGGCAATCTTCTTCTTCTCGCCCAAAGGCTAAGGCCAAAGGAAAGAAAAAGAAGAAGCCCACCAATCCTAAGGGTGGGGTTAAAAAGGTGAAGGGAAAGGAAAAGTCCAAAGCTGGAGACTCGGGGAAAGGTGAATGTTTTCATTGCCACAAGACAGGACATTGGAAGTGCAACTGTACGGAGTACTTGAACCTCAAGAAGAAGCATGGGGATGCTTCCGCTTCAGGTGTGTTTGTGACAGAAAACTGTTTTTCAATAAACTCTGCTTCCTGGGTATTAGATACCGGTTCAGGTTCTCACATTTGCAATTCTAAGCAGGAGCTGAGAAATAGCAAAGTTTTGAAGATAGGTGACCATACTCTCCGCAATGGAAATGGTTCCAATGTACATACAGTCGCAGTGGGAGAGTATCACTTAGGGTTGCCATCTGGGTGTATATTAGTTTTGAACTCTTGTTATTTTGTACCAAGTATGCTATTGTAACATTTCAAAAAAATAAAATATTATTTTTGGGGAATTTTCATAATTTAATATTAATTTTTAATGAATATTTTATTAGTCGGTATAATTAAATACCGATAAATGGTGAAAATTCCGGGTAAAATTTTGGAAATCCTAAAATAGGGTATTTTGTGGAAATATGTCATTTTACAGTTTTTATGATGAATTATATGCGACTTTAGTGTTAATCGCGATTAAAAATCGCTAATTGGATTTTCGGCTTTTTGTGCAAAAATGTGGACATAACTTTTTCCACACTTATCTCATGTTATGAACTCATGGTGGCCTAGGGTTGAACCATGTTTAGATGACCATGGTGGGTTTAAACCATTTGGCTAAGTTAAGTTTGTTAATTAGGATTTTGGTTTTGTTCATGGTGATTAGTGATGGGAGTTAACTCATCTCATTTCAAAACTTTGGTTTGCCTCTCAAACACACACATACCAACCTCTCTACATCAGACATATACACCCACACATCAGCCACCCTAGCTGCTGCTACAAGCTGCAACACCATCAGCCCCACACCCAACATCAACAGCGCATTTTCAGCCACCAGAACAGCAGCTACAGCAGCTACATCAGCACAAATTCAGCAGCTGATGTAAACATCAGCCTACCCTCAGCACACTTCAGCCCCCATAGCTGACCTACACACCCCCATCAAGACTTTTCAGCCCCCATAGCTGACCTACACACCCCCATCATGACTCTTCAGCCCCCAATAGCTGACTTCAGCCACAAAACAGCCCCCCTACACCTACAGTTACATTTCAGCCCAATGTATCAGCAACAGCAGTAACATCATTTAAACAACCCACACCCTCATCACACCACATCACAATTCACTACAAATACCCCCCCTTCAAGTGCTGCAGCTGCTACTGCAACACATGGAAAAAAAAAGAAAGAAAGAAAGAAAAGCAAAAGAGAGAGAGAGTTGCAAGCAGAAGCAGCTGCAGAAACAACATCAGCAATAAGCAGCAGCTGCAGAAATAACATCTTTTGGAGCAAATGGAGCAGCTCCCCAGCAGCGACAGCCCTTCCACCTCATCCTCCTTCCCTTCTCCTTCCCTTCTCCTTCCTCCTAGGACCCCCTTGAGGTATAATCTCGCAACCCAACTCTTTTCTTGCCAAGTTATAGTTGTTTAGCTGAAATTTCGTGTTATTACGTGGATTAGTGCTAGTTTAGGTAAAATTGAGTAAGACTTGACCAAGTCTTGGTTTTGAACGTTAGTATAGCCTAATTAGGTGCTGTTGAGACCAGTTAACCCTAGATCTAACCAAGATCCAACACATTACAACCTGGAACCCATAACAGAACAGTTTCATGTCGGTTTGCGAGGGTATATGGCGTGCAGGTGAATCTGGAGTGATCCGGGGTCATTACGGGGAAAATAAACAACACCAGGAGCCTAGTTAGAACACCAGGAGGCCACCTTAGGCAGACGAGCCCATCTGAACACCACCAGGCCGGCCAGGCCGGTTTTGCACATAAAGGGGCTCGGCCACTTGGTTGGCTAAGGGGCCTGGGCTTTTACAGTAGGTCACATACACTATGTACATCACTCTAGGCTTGTTTGCTCGCTTTGTTTTCACCTGAGACGAAATCTGGGATCGTTTTCTTGGGTTGCTGCTTTATATTCATTATTGGGTTTATGTATTTTGATTTCCAAATTTTGGTATTTGTGCGTTATCTCGATCGTGTGACGTTTGTACGT
The DNA here is from genome assembly GCA_030015575.1 of Agapanthus africanus. NCBI lineage: Eukaryota > Viridiplantae > Streptophyta > Magnoliopsida > Asparagales > Amaryllidaceae > Agapanthus > Agapanthus africanus. The sequence continues at coordinate 621,150,034 of JASDDO010000024.1, forward strand.
CCATATCGAGTGATTTCAGGTTGTTTTGCGAAGGCTAACCATAGGTTCTAACCTATAGGATTTTAGCGTACCGTGTTGGTTTTCGCGTGTCGTTTTAAGTTACGATTTAGTTTTGATGCGATGCGATACGTGTGATATGTGTAGGTACCCCCGCGACGATCCGAGGCGATGCAGAAGATGGAGGTGACATCGACACTGACACGAAGGATTCAGGTGAGTAGATTTATATCTACGGGGAGAAGTCGGGTGGATGGCGTGTAGCACCCCCGCAGTCCGTGGTAATGTATACGGATGTGTATACACACCTACAATTACTATATTGTTGTTTGGGAAATTATTGATGGTTACGATGAATTTTGGTGCGTTGGACTAGCTTAGTGTTGCGAAACCCTAGGTAGTGGGTGCACTACACATACATGTACACACACTCATACTTGCATACATCCTTATTTCATATGTGGTTATGGGATCCTATATAGATATGTGTTCCCATGGGTATGGGACTATGTGTTCACATACGAATTTGAGGATGATACATGGGATTGAGATGAGTCGATGATATTTGATACGAGATTATGATATCGGTGATATGATAAAATTTGTATTTAAGATACGTCCTGATGCTTTAGCAGATTTTGGGATAATGATGCCATAGGAATAGTGACATAAATATGTAAATGATCGACATGTGATTAAGATATGTGATAGGATCTGATATGATATGATGTGATAAGATATTTATGATCGGCCGCCTTAGGCGATGTACACTCCTTGTGATGATATATGATGATGATATCGATTTATACGAGACTGTCGATCAGTAGTTAGATCACGACTATAGTGATGATGTTAGCATTGTACTAGACATAGGTCAGTACCCAGATGATGGTATTTGATATAGCGAATACCAGATGAATGATATGACGAATGTGATATTGACCCGTACCCAGATTTGGGGATGCCGTACGACGGATTTACGTACGAGCTATAATTTGATGTTTGATCCACACTCTAGATTTAGGATGTCTGATCATAGATATTATATCGGATGTGATATGATTGAGGCGGGATCACCGACTATATATATATATGTATCGACTCAGAGGTTAGGCGGTTTCCCTTACCTACTGTTAGCTTTAGCTCAGCCTTATAGTGGTGTAGCTATATGACTCTTATGACATCAGATTCAGTCTAGCTACCATTGTGTTTCGTATTCAGCTCCCGTATATTAATATTGTTACACTGCATCGCATACTTATTGTGATTCGTATTCCATTTTGATATCATGCTGTTAGGACACCAGCACCATTACCGATGATGCGTATGTACCACGTACACTTATTGCCGGAGCACACACATCTTCATCGGTAATTGCCATGTCACGTACACTTAGGGAATATTATTACTTGATTTAGCTTGTTAGCTAGCAGTGACATGACATCTGTATACTTGCTTTATATGCCAGCTTGACATTTTAGTTATTACTTGTCATTCCATGTATACTGTTATCCATTATATGCCGCATTCATGGATGCTCATGCTTATATTCATGATTTTACATGCTATTGATGATTTGGATTCGGTTTCCATGAGATTTTCTGGATTTGGAGGAAAACCGCAAAACGTATATGAACTGCTTTCACTCTTTTTAAATAAAAATGCGGTTTTCCCATGATGTTTGAGTCGTCCACCATGAGTTTTGCTGATGGATTTCGAGACCCGATTCGAGGAGGCGGATGAACCGTTTCGGGTACATGGTGGGCCCGGTGCGGTTCCCCGGGGCAAGAAGATCGCAGGAGATGGCGTTGAGCCTGGCAGGGGAGCACTATCGACCGGAGATATTACCCGACGCGCCGGATATCCGGAGGATACCATCGTGGTGATGAGATGGATGGTAGGGGCCGATCTGGACTGACGGCGCCCTAGATTTTATGACCGAGACATTGAGATTTGAGATATTGAGGTATAGAGATTGTGATACAGAGATATCGAGATACCGAGACTTATGTTTTGTGCCGATGCTAGGCACTGTTTATGCTGATTTCATTTATGATACCTCATTTTAAAAATACAGAAATCTCATAAATTATGAAAGCAATTTTCTTCAGTATATGCATTCTGTTTCATGCATTCATACATCGTCTATATGATACATTGTTACCTGATGCACTGACATGGACACATGGGATTACACTTGGGTTAGATATTTACCCTAGCCATGGTTATAGATTGCTGGTTATATAATTGAGGATTATATATCATGATCGTATGACCTAGGATTGCGTCATACATGCGATTTTCTGTTCGTAGATCTTTTTCTACTCATGAGTTGGCAACTCACCCCCGTTGTGCCCCAGTTTCTTGCAGGTGTTGCCGTTCAAGTTTCATTACGGCTTTGCTGACACTATTTCCATTTCCGGGTGACTTGCTAGTAAGTGGGTTTATTGGTATCGTACACATCCTTATACATTGTATATTATATTTTAGTTGTATCTAGAAGTTCCATCAACCAAACATGTATTTATTTGTGATAGAGTCCGGTGATGTTTATTCTTTCGACCGTAGAGTCACGCATTATATTTCTATGGATTTCATGCTGGTTGGAGTTCCCTTTTTTGTTGTAATCCTCGCCTTTAGGCGTTGTATATTATGTTGCTTACAGGTTGATTCACATATGGTTTTTCCTACACTCTACTACTTCTCTTGGTTTGGATTTCTGGGTTTCGGCTTACTTTGAATACGTACGCCTTGAGACGTTCGTAGTCTAAGTGCCGGTCATGTTCCGTAATTTCGGGTCGTGACAAAGTTGGTATCAGAGCGTTAGGTTTTACCTTCGGAGCGTAGGATGACCCTTGGTTGATGGAATAGGTGACTAAAGTAGAGTGACGTACCGTGGGTATGTTCCGCGGCATATTTACGATACGCCACTCCACTTAAGGAGCCTTAGGATGTACATTTCTTTGTTCAGTATCATATTCATTCCTGATCTAGCCTCATCAGTACCAGTATGGTTTTGCTGCCACGATTACGGGCAGGGAGAGCTACGGCTAGAGTTGCGGTCAGCATGAGCTCGTCACGAACGAGAACTGACCGGGGCGTGATTCCGGCGACACACGATTGCAGAGGTGTGTCTTTGTTTGTATTTTGCGCCACGAGCGTGGGATGGATCGCCGTATGAGATTACTCGAACGTGCAGATTAGCACCAGAGAATTGAGCCACCGGTAGAGGCCAGCCAGACTTTGATGACCGTTGGCGTATTGCTTGCTCATGATGATTGAGGCACGGTTCAGCGTGCAGACGAGTGAGCTAGTTGTTGCTGCGAACGACGAGATATTGCCCCAGATGTTGGAGCTATTGCAGTATGAGTAGTACTAAGAGATGATAGAAGATCTCTAGCCACCGAGGATGAATGACTAGGACATGTAGATCGTTCGCTACCCCGATGCGAGGTCATCAGATAGATTGATTCCAGCTAGAGACGACTTCACGCAGAGACGTTGAGAGTCGACAGGGACGATCGAATGTCAGAAACCTATTATTCCAAGTTTAAAGTGTTCGGAAGAACATGTAGGCAATTCTATGGTCCCTCTAGAAGAATGAAACCCTAACTCGACTTAATGACCGTATGAAAGCCTTTGAATCTTAGGGTTTGCGGCAGTTCTGCGGCGCCATTAGTGAGGCTTGGGTTTGCCCTTCTACGGCTAGACCACCGATGCTGTGGTACGTACTTGATACTATTATACTGTACCCAAGATATTGAGATCTTGGGGGATTATGAGGTTTTAACGAATCGATCGAATGGTTCGACTTCATTCGGATGCTAGGTGGTGAGATGCACTTCTTGGGAGACTCCAGATACGAGGATAGCCGTTGGAGCTCAGTCCATGCAGCCACGACGAGACGAGTCCGAAGCAGTCGACATTAGAGAAAAGTGGAGTAAGAGGTTCATACAAGATCTGTATAAGATGGAGTTCCACTCCGCCGACATCAGTGATGCGGTAGGCATGCCGAGGCATTGTACTTGGATATACCTTCCAGAAGGAGTCGCGATGAGTATGCAGCCGTTCCGGAACAAGAAACAGATTTAGTAAAAGATGATGACTCCTGGACAGTTGGCAGAGATGAGATTTGGGAGAGACCTCGACAGGACCTTTCTGGAATAAATTTACGAGAAGACTTGGACCCAGGAGTGGTCATGTTATGCACACCAGCAGGCCAGATTTCAGGATCGTCGACGAGACATGCTATGAGTGACCACGGCAGTTGGCCAGAGATTCTTAGAAGATGTGCTTGAGCGGGACTATTCCGCCATACTTGATTTCGGTATTTTGGGCGATCTATTCGCATGACTGATTTTGATGATTGAGTTTCATGATATTTGTTTCCATGCACCATGGTTCTACCTACTGAGTATTTACGATTTTGCACAGTTGTTGCATTTGATATCATTTTCGTGCCTTGGTTTCACATGTTTGTGATTTTATAGGTTTTAGACATTGGAGTTGATTTCGTGCGTATATACGCACACGATTTGGTTTTTGCACTCGGTATAGTTCACATATGCTTGTAGTGCAGTGTTTCGTATTTTGTGCACTTGGGTGCACTGGACTTCGATTTCGATGGTGATGCTCGATATTTGTTTTGTGCACTTTATGCACCGGATTTGGATTTTTAGCGCATGCTGGGCGCATGTTATGAGATGAGATTTGGTGCACACCAGATGCACTAAATCGAGATTTTTCGGGCATGTCAGATGCACCTGATTTTGCGGTCAGGCACACGCGTTGCCTATGACCGATGTTGCGTGCACACCCGTTGCACCTTGATGTCGTTTTTGTGCACCTGCTTGGCACAGGTATGGTTTTTGATTTCCGTGCGCACCGGACGCATAGGGTTTTTATATGCATTCTTTGGATTGGTTTCTATGGAGCAGTACGTTTTTATGACATTTGCTATGTGTTTCCGTACTGAGCAGGACTAGTCAGAGGACAGTGCCTGGGTATATTTTACATGCATTGATAGATTTCAAAGGGATTTCCAAAAACGAGCTATAGTCTCATTATTTACATACGTGTCCGATATGACACAAGACATTTAAAATGAGGAAACCCTTCTAAATTTGTTTTCAAACGGAGGATCGTGCATATTAAACAATAGATATATACGTATACGGCTATTTTCTTATAGAGACGTCCGCCACTGTGCATTGTTATGCGCATTGCACAACGACTTTAAAAGAATTTGGCATGCATTTCCTCCAGATATTTACATGTACAGATTCGATATTTACATGCATAGTCCCGATTTATAGCATATCGGTTTTGCTTTGGATTTGGCATTCGTGTTTTCACCTTGACTCCGATGATTGCGGGATGCTTGACGGAGTTTTGACTTCGAGTTATCTGCTCGTTACTCATGCGCATGTATTGCGCTATGATGCCTTTTATGTATTGATGATTTCGGAGCCCCGTTGACTTGGACATTTATTTGAAATGTTTTAGAATTGGGAGGTTTAAATTTAAATTCGGGGACCGAATTTCTTTAAGAGGGGAAGACTGTAACATTTCAAAAAAATAAAATATTATTTTTGGGGAATTTTCATAATTTAATATTAACTTTTAATGAATATTTTATTAGTCGGTATAATTAAATACCGATAAATGGTGAAAATTCCGGGGAAAATTTTGGAAATCCTAAAATAGGGTATTTTGTGGAAATATGTCATTTTACAGTTTTTATGATGAATTATTTACGACTTTAGTGTTAATCGCGATTAAAAATCGCTAATTGGATTTTCGGCTTTTTGTGCAAAAATGTGGACATAACTTTTTCCACACTTATCTCATGTTATGGACTCATGGTGGCCTAGGGTTGAACCATGTTTAGATGACCATGGTGGGTTTAAACCATTTGGCTAAGTTAAGTGGGTTAATTAGGATTTTGGTTTTGTTCATGGTGATTAGTGATGGGAGTTAACTCATCTCATTTCAAAACTTTGGTTTGCCTCTCAAACACACACATACCAACCTCTCTACATCAGACATATACACCTACACATCAGCCACCCTAGCTGCTGCTACAAGCTGCAACACCATCAGCCCTACACCCAACATCAACAGCGCATTTTCAGCCACCAGAACAGCAGCTACAGCAGCTACATCAGCACAAATTCAGCAGCTGATGTAAACATCAGCCTACCCTCAGCACACTTCAGCCCCCATAGCTGACCTACACACCCCCATCAAGACTTTTCAGCCCCCATAGCTGACCTACACACCCCCATCATGACTCTTCAGCCCCCAATAGCTGACTTCAGCCACAAAACAGCCCCCCTATACCTACAGTTACATTTCAGCCCAATGTATCAGCAACAGCAGTAACATCATTTAAACAACCCACACCCTCATCACACCACATCACAATTCACTACAAATACCCCTCCCCCTTCAAGTGCTGCAGCTGCTACTGCAACACATGGAAAAAAAAAAGAAAGAAAGAAAAGCAAAAGAGAGAGAGAGTTGCAAGCAGCAGCAGCTGCAGAAACAACATCAGCAATAAGCAGCAGCTGCAGAAACAACATCTTTTGGAGCAAATAGAGCAGCTCCCCAGCAGCGACAGCCCTTCCACCTCATCCTCCTTCCCTTCTCCTTCCCTTCTCCTTCCTCCTAGGCCCCCCTTGAGGTATAATCTCGCAACCCAACTCTTTTCTTGCCAAGTTATAGTTGTTTAGCTGAAATTTCGTGTTATTACATGGATTAGTGCTAGTTTAGGCAAAATTGAGTAAGACTTGACCAAGTGTTGGTTTTGAACGTTAGTATAGCCTAACTCGGTGCTGTTGAGACAAGTTAACCCTAGATCTAACCAAGATCCAACACATTACAATCTGGAACCCATAACAGAACAGTTTCATGTCGGTTTGCGAGGGTATATGGCGTGCAGGTGAATCTGGAGTGATCCGGGGTCATTACGGGGAAAATAAACAACACCAGGAGCCTAGTTAGAACACCAGGAGACCACCTTAGGCAGACGAACCCATCTGAACACCACCAGGCCGGCCAGGACGGTTTTGCACATGAAGGGGCTCGGCCACTTGGTTGGCTAAGGGGCCTGGGCTTTTACAGTAGGTCACACACACTCTGTACATCACTCTAGGCTTGTTTGCTCGCTTTGTTTTCACCTGAGACAAAATCTGGGATCGTTTTCTTGGCTTGCTTCTTTATATTCAGTATTGGGTTTATGTATTTTTATTTCCATATTTTGGTATTTGTGCGTTATCTCGATCGTGTGACGTTTGTACGTCCATATCGAGTGATTTCAGGTTGTTTTGCGAAGGCTAACCATAGGTTCTAACCTATAGGATTTTAGCGTACCGTGTTGGTTTTCGCGTGTCGTTTTAAGTTACGATTTAGTTTTGATGCGATGCGATACGTGTGATATGTGTAGGTACCCCCGCGACGATCCGAGGCGATGCAGAAGATGGAGGTGACATCGACACCGACACGAAGGATTCAGGTGAGTAGATTTATATCTACGGGGAGAAGTCGGGTGGATGGCATATAGCACCCCCGCAGTCCGTTGTGATGTATACGGATGCGTATACACACCTACAATTACTATATTGTTGTTTGGGAAATTATTGATGCTTAGGATGGATTTTGGTGCGTTGGACTAGTTTAGTGTTGCGAAACCCTAGGTAGTAGGTGCACTACACATACATGTACACACACTCATACTTGCATACATCCTTATTTCATATGTGGTTATGGGATCCTATATAGATATGTGTTCACATAGGTATGGGACTATGTGTTCACATTCGGATTTGAGGATGATACATGGGATTGAGATGAGTCGATGATATTTGATATCGGTGATATGATAAAATTTGTATTTAAGATACGTCCTGATGCTTTAGCGGATTTTGGGATAATGATGCCATAGGAATAGTGACATAAATATGTAAATGATCGACATGTGATTATGATATGTGATAGGATCTGATATGATATGATGTGACAAGATATTTATGATCGGCCGCCTTGGGCGATGTACACTCCTTGTGATGATATGTGATGATGATATCGATATATACGAGACTGTCGATCAGTAGTTAGATCACGACTATAGTGATGATGTTAGCATTGTACTAGACATAGGTCAGTACCCAGATGATGGTATTTGATATAGAGAATACCAGATGAATGATATGACGAATGCGATATTGACCCGTACCCAGATTTGGGGATGCCGTACGACGGATTTACGTACGAGCTATATTTTGATGTTTGATCCACACTCTAGATTTGGGATGTCTGATCATAGATATTATATCGGATGTGATATGATTGAGGCGGGATCACCGACTATATATATATATATGTATCGACTCAGAGGTTAGGCGGTTTCCCTTACCTACTGTTAGCATTAGCTCAGCCTTATAGTGGTGTAGCTATATGACTCTTATGACATCAGATTCAGTCTAGCTACCATTGTGTTTCGTATTCAGCTCCCGTATATTATTATTGTTACACTGCATCACATACTTATTGTGATTCGTATTCCATTTTGATATCATGCTGTTAGGACACCAGCACCATTACCGATGATGCGTATGTACCACGTACACTTATTGCCGGAGCACACACATCTTCATCGGTAATTGCCATGTCACGTACACTTAGGGAATATTATTACTTGATTTAGCTTGTTAGCTAGCAGTGACATGACATCTGTATACTTGCTTTATATGCCAGCTTGACATTTTAGTTATTACTTGTCATTCCATGTATACTGTTATCTATTATATGCCGCATTCATGGATGCTCATGCTTATATTCATGATTTTACATGCTATTGATGATTTGGATTCGGTTTCCATGAGATTTTCTGGATTTGGAGGAAACCGCAAAACGTATATGAACTGCTTTCACTCTTTTTAAATAAAAATGCGGTTTTCCCGTGATGTTTGAGTCGTCCACCATGAGTTTTGCTGATGGATTTCGAGACCCGATTCGAGGAGGCGGATGAACCGTTTCGGGTACATGGTAGGCCCGGTGCGGTACCCCAGGGCAAGAAGATCGCAGGAGATGGCGTTGAGCCTGGAAGGGGAACACTACAGACCGGTGATATTACCCGACGCGTCGGATATTCGGAGGATACCGTCGTGGTCATGAGATGGATGGTAGGGGCCGATCTGGACTGACGGCGCCCTGGATTTTATGACTGAGACATTGAGATTTGAGATATTGAGGTATAGAGATTGTGATACAGAGATATCGAGATACTGAGACTTATGTTTTGTGCCGATGCTAGGCACTGTTTATGCTGATTTCATTTATGATACCTCATTTTAAAAATACAGAAATCTCACAAATTATGAAAGCAGTTTTCTTCAGTATATGCATTCTGTTTCATGCATTCATACATCGTCTATATGATACATTGTTACCTGATGCACTGACATGGACACATGGGATTACACTTGGGTTAGATATTTACCCTAGCCATGGTTATAGATTCCTGGTTATATAATTGAGGATTATATATCATGATCGTATGACCTAGGATTGCGTCATACATGCGATTTTCTGTTCGTAGATCTTTTTCTACTCACGAGTTGGTAACTCACCCCCGTTGTGCCCCAGTTTCTTGCAGGTGTTGCCGTTCAGGTTTCATTACGGCTTTGCTGGCACTATTTCCATTTCTGGGTGACTTGCTAGTAGGTGGGTTTATTGGTATCGTACCCATCCTTATACATTTTATATTATATTTCAGTTGTATCTAGAAGTTCCATCATCCAAACATGTATTTATTTGTGATAGAGTCCGGTGATGTTTATTCTTTCGACCGTAGAGTCGCGCGTTATATTTCTATGGATTTCATGCTGGTTGGAGTTCCCTTTTTTGTTGTGATCCTCGCCTTTAGGCGTTGTATATTATGTTGCTTATAGGTTGATTCACATATGGTTTTTCCTACACTCTACTACTTCTCTTGGTTTGGATTTTTGGGTTTCGGCTTATTTTGAATACGTACGCCTTGAGACGTTCGTAGTCTAAGTGCCGGTCATGTTCCGTAATTTCGGGTCGTGACAGCTATGTAATATAATATCTGTTTCTTTGTTAGACAATGAAGGATATAATTTTGTATTGCAGAACAATGTTATGAACATTCACCTAAATCAAATGTTGGTTGGGTATGGTACACTTAATAACGGGATATACGTCCTAAATCAACACACAGTTTTCAGTATACAACACACTAAGAAAAGAAAACTTTCAGAATTAATGAAGCTTTTCTTTGGCATTGTAGACTTAGTCATATTAACGAAATAAGACTAAACAAGATACACAAAGATGGATATTTAAACCCTTTTGAATATAAATCTTATGCGACTTGCCAGTCTTGTATCAAGGGTAAAATGACCAAAACTCCGTTTACCGGACACGGAGAAAGAGCTACCGAGCTCCTAGGACTCATACATAGTGATGTATGTGGTCCAATGTCTACACAGGCTAGAGGCAGTTTTTCTTACTTCATTACGTTCACTGACGATTTCTCAAGATTCGGTCATGTATTTTTATTAAAGCACAAGTCTGAAACTTTCGAGAAATTCATTGAATATAAACATGAAGTAGAAAAACAAACCGGCTTGAGTATCAAGATACTTCGATCAGATCGAGGTGGGGAATACCTTAGTACAGAATTTGCAAACTTCCTAAAAGAGAATGGGATTCTCTCTCAGCTCACTCCTCCTTACACACCACAGCACAACGGTGTGTCTGAACGACGGAATAGGACCCTATTAGATATGGTCTGATCCATGATGAGTGATGCTGAGTTACCCGTCTCATTTTAGGGTATGCATTGGAGACTACAGCGTTTCTACTGAACAGGGTTCCAACCAAAACCGTGTCTACCACACCATATGAGATATGGCATGGGAAGAGACCATCTCTTAAGAGAACTAAGATTTGGGGTTGCCAGGCCTATGTTTAAAAGCAGAATCCGGACAAACTCGAGACACGGTCAGTCATGTGTAATTTTGTGGGATATCCAAAGAACTCATATGGATATCTATTCTACCACAAGGAGGAACAAAAGGTGTTTGTTTCTCAGTATGCCACATTCTTGGAAAAAGAGTTTTTCACAGATAAAGATGATGGTAATGTGGTAGATCTAGAAGAAGTTCTAGAGACACAAACTACAAATGACGACTTGGTTGAACCGGCTGTTGCAATAGAAACTGAAGAACCTCAGCTACCCCGTAGGTCTAGTAGGACTTCTCGCCCACCGGAGAGATACTATGGTTTCCTCATTGATGATGACGGAGAAGACTGCATCATGGAAGATGATTATCCTGCCAGTTTTTAGCAAGCTATCACGAGTGGTGACTCTGTGAAGTGGCTGGATGCCATGAGATCCGAAATGGAGTCTATGTACAGCAACAAAGTATGGACTTTGGACATTGTACCCCCTGGGGTAAAACCTGTGGGATGCAAATGGATCTGTAAAAGAAAGATTGGTGTAGATGGGCAGGTAGAGACCTATAAGGCAAGACTTGTGGCGAAAGGTTTTCGTCAAAGACCAGGTTTGGACTATGACGAAACTTTTTCGCCCGTAGCCATGCTTAAATCCATTCGGATCCTACTTGCTATTGCTGCTCACTACGACTATGAAATCTGGCAGATGGACGTTAAAACAACATTTCTAAATGGAGATTTAGAAGAACGCGTTTATATGGATCTGCCAGAAGGCTTCATTGACAGTGGGAGCAGTGGGAAAGCATGTAGATTGCTTAAATCCATATATGGGTTAAAGCAGGTATCTCGGAGTTGGAACATCTGTTTCGATGATGTTATCAATGAGTTTGATTTCATCAAAAATCCAGATGAACCTTGTGTTTATAAGAAGGCTGTAGGAAGAGCTGTCACATTCCTCGTATTGTACGTGGATGACATTCTTCTGATAGGAAATGATATTCCTATGCTACAGTCGGTCAAATCTTTCTTATCACTAAGGTTCTCCATGAAGGACCTAGGTGATGCCACATACATCCTGGGCATAAGGATCTATAGGGATAGATCCAAAAAGTTATTGGGATTGTCCCAAACCAGGTACATCAACACCATCCTAAAAAGGTTTAGTATGGAAGACTCCAAGCGGGGTGCCTTACCCGCTTGCCATGGAGTCACTCTCTCCAAGGATTCTTGTCCAAAGACCGATGAAGAGAGAGCTCGCATGAGCATTATACCCTATGCTTCGGCAGTAGGATCTATAATGTATGTGATGTTATGTACACGCCCAGATGTAGCTTATGCACTTAGTGTTGTAAGCAGGTATCAATCCAACCCATGGGAGAACCACTGGACAGCTGTGAAGAACATTCTTAAGTACTTACGAAGGACTAAAGAATTGTTCTTGTTGTATGGTAATGCAGATCTCCAAATGGAGGCCTTTACCGATTCGAGCTTCCAGAGCGATAAGGACGACAGCAAATCTATCTCAGGGTTTGTATTTACCCTCAATGGAGGGGCGGTAAGTTGGAAGAGTTCCAAACAGGATACCGTTGCAGACTCTACGATGGAGGCTAAGTACATTGCTGCAAATGATGCCGCCAAGGAAGCCGTCTGGATGAAGAAGTTCGTCTCCGAGCTAGGAGTAGTTCCAACCATTATTGATCCAATACCATTGTATTGTGATAATAATGGGGCTATGGCGTTAGCCAAGGAGCCCAGGTCCCATCAGCGGTCCAGACACATCCTGAGGCGCTTTCATTTGATCCGGGAGATTGTAGATCGCCGCGAGATCGAGATTAAGAGAGTAGACACAAAGAATAACGCCGCGGATCCACTCACCAAGGCCCTCCCTCAGCCGCAGCATGAGCGACTTTTTGAGACGTTGGGTATGAGATACGCCAATAACTGGCCTTAGTGCAAGTGGGAGATTGTTGGATATATGTATGCCCTAGAGGCCATTATATGATAGTGGTTGTATCTGTACATGTATATATATATTCAGTGTATATTCTTGCTCGACATGATAATATGCTATATGGTTTTACTTTATCTGACATGTTGATTTGATCATGCTTTTATTCATTTATACATGCTGATAAACCCCTGAGGATATCGGCTTGACTACAGTGATTATGATAGAGATCATACTAGTGGGACATCTGTAGTTTATAAGCATATCCTGAAATGTCCCTAGTCGAAGGTGTATCGAGACGGGGCATCGATATACCAGGGTAGACTAGCGTATATGATACTAGACCCATGTGATGGGCGATGGATGTTCCCACATTCATCGATGTTTGACATTAAGATCATATACGGGTGCTCAGCGGAGACTGGGTACACTGGACGGACTCACCGAGAACTCCTATATGGAATTATATCTATCGTCGGATAGCAGTTCTCAGGTAACACTGGTACAGGTTAGTCTGTAGACCCGAGATCGTCATAGAGTCTTGTGTGCTCTCCTACTGTACTTTGATTACCACCCTACCACGGCTCTAATGAGTCGTGCAAACAGGTGGCCGCTGGGTACAGTCCCGAGACACACGAAGGCGATGAGCGATAGGAGGAGTTTCGCCTCTCCCGGTATTGTGAGTTGATGCTGTGTTGTGCTCGACTGGTTATATCAGTAAATCCCTGGCCAGGGCTGCTGAGATTTACTGATAAATGTTATCAGTAGTTTCTCGATCTGTTATAGACCATTCACCGGCATGACTTATTGAGTTATTGGGGTCGACGTTACCGTCCCTAAACTCGATATGCAGCATATCTGACGAAGAGACCGGACTGTACGGTAGTGTTGCCGGTTGGCTCGACGGGAGTTATAGCAGGTTCGCTTGTTTTCTTCTGATCGCTCAATACCCGGGTGGCCGTTATGTTTAGCTGACCGCTTGTGGCTTGGGGTGCTTGATATGATCATCACCCACTGCCGGTGTATTGACGAGTCTTAGAGTCCCACAAAGAAGTTACCTAGTCCAGGCGAAACGTTATGGTGCGCGTATGCGATATGCGCATGGACCCGGTTAAAATGCGCGTATGAGATACCGTATATTAATTGGGCGGCTTGCTTTTGGTCTGGTCGTATGTGATATGACCGGGTTGATAAATCAAGTGTTGATTTATCATTTAACCATTAGCTTCTCACTAGAAATCCTATCTTGTTTCTTTTGGATGTATGCATTCATTCTTGTTCATGCACATATGGATGTGCATGCACACATGCATACATACATCATTCTATCATGGTTGTTTATACATTGAGAATGGTGGCAATATAAGACTCACACCATGGGTTTTTATATGGATTATTATTGCATTTGTGTTAAAACAAAAGGAAAAAGAAAAAGGGTTAATTCATAGAATGTTTCTACACTCTTCTTCATCTTACCATGCTCACCTACTTATTAACCCTTGGTTATTTTTCCTTTGGTGTTTTAAACTCAAATACAATAATATCTTTATCATTAACCATGGTTTGAAATGAGAAGTGGAAAATATATATACTTATATTTTTCATTTTTCTCATTAGAGTTTATCTTCTCTTCTTCTTAAAAAAGCAATCATCTTCTTCAACCTTGATCCTTTGCTCTCTAGACTTTTCAAGTGAGCAAAATACTCAAAAAGATAGGATTTTGAAGTGAGAAAGAGAACCACAACACCATTCTACACAAGTCTAGCCCACTTGTTTAGGGTGTTAGCTTCATTTCATCCTCTTGTTAAAGTGAAGTTGCTAGCTTGGACAAAGGAGCTTCGGGTGGATCATCGTGGACGTTAGAAGACCTCAAGCTAATCGTTTTCCAACTCTCAAGTGGCCAAGGAGTCTACAAATGGGAGCTACAAAGGTTTTGCTCTCAAAACCCTAGCCTTTGTTACATATGATGTTGGTTAATGTTTATGAAACCCTAATTTTCTAGGATAGATCCTTTGTATGCTTACTTAGCACCATAAAAATTTGATCTTTGTGACATGTGATGCTTCCAAACCTCTCATAGGGTGCTAGGTAAACCTAACATGATCATTTCGGGAGATGGCTTTCTCCGCGAACTTGAGATAAAGAAAGACATAGAAAGAAACATCAAGGCGGATCCACTCACTGAGGCTATTCCTCGAACACATTAGTTTCACAAACTGGTTTTGTGAGACTGATCAGTAGAGGAGTTAGGTGTTCGGTATCACACGGGCTGTAAGTATGCGACATCGCAATAATTAGCCTTGAGTGCAAGCGGGAGATTGTTGGAGATAGTGCCCTCAGAGTCAATTATTAGATCACAGGCACGTGATTGCAATGATTGATGGAGGACCTATCCCGATAGGACAGTCTTACTCAAGATGATAGTATGCTATGGTTTATCTTTATCATCGTGTACTGCTTTAGGTGACCTTACAGGTCACTATTGCACGTTGATAGAGCCCCTAGGATTCTTGCTTGACTTCCAGCAATATGAGGGCGATCATATACGTGGGAGCTGGGGTCTATAAGCACATCCTTAAATGGTCCCTAGTCGTGGGAGTTTTGAGACAGGGCATCGATACTCCAGAGTAGACTAGTGTATACAGTCGAGACCCCGACGAGGGGCTGTGGCCGGTCTCACAAGCCACTGGTGTCAGTTGGTTCACCTAAGATGTATACAGGTGCTCATTGGGTTATGAGTACACCGGACAGGACTCGCCGGGAACAAGCTAGTTGGTCTTATACCTGACGTCAGTTAGCAGTTCCCTGGTGACATGTGTACAGGTTAGTTCATCGACCTGAGATCGTCATTTGTCTCATGTGAGTTCCCACTGTACTTTAATTACTACCCTACCACGCTCAAAGGAGACGTGCAAACAGGTTTTAGTTGGGTACAGTCCCGAGCCACATGGAGGCAGTGAGCGGATCTGCAGGGGTTCGTCTCTCCCGGTATTGGTGGTGAGGTCGCGTTGTGTCTAGGAGAGCCCTTACACGAAGTCCTTGGCCAAGGCAGGAGATTTACTGGTAGGTATTCCAGTAGTATCTCAGGGTATTATGGGCTACACTCCGACACGACTTGTACCACTTTTGGGGGTCTGAATTTTACCAACCCTCTAGGCCCGCCATGCGATGCTCATAGACGAACGGACCGGACTGTACTGATATTGTCACTGACAGGCTCGGTAGGGTGTCAGGATGGGTTCGCTCATCGACGTCCCTTCTGGTCAATACCTGGTAGCCCGTTACGTATGGCTAATACCTCTGATGTGCTAGTGGTTAAATCCACAACTAAAGTATTGACGAGTCTTTAGAGTCCACCACAGACCGTTTTCTCAAGTTTCGGGCGAAACGCTGTAGTGGCCGTATGGAGATATGGCAGGGTTTGATCAGATAAGTGCGGTATTGCAAGGATCATGATCGGACGTATAATACTAGCGGGTGGTTTAAGCCGGATCCTAGTATTGTACAATGTAAATTTTGTCTCATTGCATTTGTATTCGGTCGGAATACAAATGCGGGTATGTATATACAGTAGCGCGGTTTTCCTGTAATTTATTACGAGATCAGTTTTCTGAAGTTGCCAGTTTGCATTCCGTTTCGGCCATTTTCCTTTGTATCTTTCCTTGGCTGAAAATTGGTGGAGGAGGGCTTATTTGCAATTGTGCAAATTAGCTTTGTGGAGGGTGGCTTTACATATTGTTGCTCCATGATGATTGTACCTTCATTTGACTTCGTTAGTTCATCATTGCTTGACTTATGGAGTGATGGTGGTTGATGGAGTGTTGGTTTTGGGTGGTGATCATTTCTTCTAATCATCACCTTTCTCACTCTTTCTTGCATGATTGCTTCCCCCCCTTGACTTTTCTACTCTCCCATTCCTTGGAGGCAAGGGGCCGGCCACAATTTTTGTGGGGGGTCACAACTTTTGGAGTGTGATTTTTTGTTCTCTTGATGCTTGCAAAATTCACAAGTTCATCCTAAAAGTTGATAGTTCATTTCCTCCACCAATATGGCAACTTCCTCAACCCCCATGAGACATAGAGTTCCACACTATTCTACAGCACTTCTTGGGCACGTCGGCTCGCCAACTTCGTGCCCGAGTTGCCTCGGTCCAGAGGTGGGAGCCCGTAAAAGAACCCGGCGATATGGTGCCCTTCCGACTAGGAGATGAAGACCGAAGATTCCACGGGGAGATCGGGACGACGACGAGAAGACCGAAGGACACGGATCGCTCGGTATATCTCTCTACCCCTTCTCTAGATAGCTAGGATTAGATTAATGGCCCGATCCGTGTTTATAGTGCGCGGTGGTGCCGGTTTTAAAGTTTAAATAAAAGTATCGTTTCCGCATTTTGGCCTCGAATTGATTGCCGGGGCGCCGCCGTGCACTTACAAAAACAAATGCAAAGCTTCTAGAAGCTTCAAGAAAGCTTAACCCTAATCCAAACCCTAACCATATTTAAACTCCATAAAACATGTTGCATTTATAACCACAACATGTTACAATATTATATATCACATATACAATATTTATTGTAACAAAATAAAATAATACAATTAACATATATCACATATATATCAATGTATTACCCGAGTGAGAAAAAGAATCTTTAAGTGAGCTTATATTAGTTAATGTAATTTAATATATCAAATATATAATTATACATTAAATTATCGAATCAACACTTGATCCGATAATCCGGCTATTTCACAAAAAACCGACTAATATAATCTGTATCAGTTCATCGAATCAACACTTGTTCCGATGACCCGGCTATATTACATATACTCGGCCGATATCACATATCGCGAGAATCTAATACGGTATCACATACTCATATTGTTCTCGGTCCCGCACATATCACATATGTGCTCCTACTCCGTTTTGCCTGAGCCAGGAAACCTCTGTGTTGGACTCTAAAGAATCGTCAATACGCCGGCAGTAGGTGATGATCATATCAAAAACCCACAAGCTGCAAGCGGTCAGCTAAACGTAACAGCCACCCAGGTATTGAGCGATCAAAAGATCAACAAGCAAGCATGTACATTCTCCTGCGAATCTAATCAGTAACACTCCCGTACAGTCCGGTCTATTCATCAGATATGTCGCATATCTCGCCTAGGGGTGGTAAACGTCAGACCCCAGTTGCTTGATAAGTCGTGTCGATATGAGGTCTATAACAGTTCGAGAAACTACCGATAACACTTAACAGTAAATCTCAACAACCCTGGCCAGGGATTTCCAGTTATACCCAATCAAACACAGCGCAACATCAACTCCCTATACCGGGAGAGACGAAACCCCTCCTATCGCTCATTGCCTCCAGGTAATTTGGGACTGTACCCAAAAGCCACCTTTTTGCACGCCCTCTTAGACGTGGTATGATGGAAATCAAAGCACAGTGGGAATCACACAAGACTCTATGATGATCTCGGGTCTACAGACTAAGCTGTACCAGTGTCACCAGAGAACTGCCATCTGACATGAGGTATAATACCATCTGGGAGTTCTCGGCGATTCCGTCCAGTGTACCTAGTCTCCACTGAGCACCCGTATACCTTCTCTGATGTCAAAGACCAATGGATATGGGATCATCCATCGTCTATCATATGTGTCAAGAAGCGCATACGCTAGTCTACTCTGGTATATTGATGCCCTATCTCGATACACCTACGACTAGGAACATTTGAATGATGTACTTAGCGACTACACTGTCCCCACTAGTATGATCCGCATCATAGTCCTGGTAGTCAAGTACTCATCCTAAGGGCTTTATCAACATGTAACATAGAGACAATAAGAGTACATGTTAAGATAAAAAGGAACCAGATAGCATACTATCATGTCGAGCAAGAAAGTCCTCCCTATATATGTCCAAGCATCCACTACAATATACATCGTATGTACAGTAATGGCCTCTAGGGTATACATATAACTAACACTGTATGCAAAATTGGCTAATTGTCACCTGGGGAAAATCTGGGAGTGTTTTACTTAGTTTCTAAAATTGTTTTGCGGATTTTAATGAATTTGAATTTGGTATTTGGTTTTGTGTTTCCGTCGTGTGGCGTTTGGACGTCAACGACCAGTGTTATTGGTCGTGTTTTGCACGCAAAGCTATAAGTTTTAACCTATGAGCGAAACTTCTGTCGTTTTGGTTTCTCCGACTTGATTTTTATAAGCTTTTGCGATTGTGTTGTTATTGTAGGTACCTTCGCGTGGATTCTGAGGCAATGGAGCGTGGCGTCATCGACTTCGGCAAGCGAAGACCAAGGTGGGTGGATCTATATCCACGGGGAAGACGGGTGGATGGCGTATAGCACCCCCGCACACTTTGTTGGAAACCGATTTATATATAGTTTATGGTTAATGAAACCTTTAATAGAAAACTATAGATAGACTTAAATGATACTTAGAGGAACTATATTAG
The DNA here is from genome assembly GCA_030015575.1 of Agapanthus africanus. Taxonomy (NCBI): domain Eukaryota; kingdom Viridiplantae; phylum Streptophyta; class Magnoliopsida; order Asparagales; family Amaryllidaceae; genus Agapanthus; species Agapanthus africanus. The sequence continues at coordinate 621,169,431 of JASDDO010000024.1, forward strand.
AAACTAAGGATAGTTAGAAGTGATATGATACGGCTAATATGTGATGACGGAACTTGAGGATGATATTTGACGATATAGCCGTTTAGGGTAATATAGGACTAGATAGTCGACGTAGATGCGTCATCCAAACCATACTTATTTCTAAACTGAAGAATCGTATGGATCTTTTAAACAGATACCCTGAGGGACTTTACGGATTTTCAAATGATATCTTTTCTTTAAAAAACACCGTAGCCCCAACTTTCAAAACTACGATTCGCATCTTTCAAAAAACTGTTTGTATGGTTCGGGTGTGTATGTTAGATTAGATATTTATGATTATAGTAAATGTAGAATGTATTGTAAAAGTTATCCTTTGAGGGATATAAATGCGATAAAAAGAGAATACGATTTAATATGTGATTTGATGATATCTTGGTATACGGATGCAAGTCAATTGAGATGATTGATACCTTACCGGTCCCCTGATATGAGATGATTGCGGATATGACCTGGGACATAGGTATATTGAGATATTTATATGTTGTGAATCGTGAGTGTTATCCGTACGTGACGTTAGGTCCGTACCCTCCTCGTCTTATAGGTTGATAGGATCCCTTATAGCTTAATGCCGCCGTACAATGATTTTCCATGCTTGATGAGTTTGACTTGATGATTGATCCTTACCATTGACTAGAGGTTTCCGTAGGATTGATTATACCGTACGCGATGTTGTTTGGCTGGATGCCGATTGATAGATTCACCGACTCGATCATGTTAGATATGTGTACCTTATAGCTTTCAGCTGACGATTTACCTTATGATGCATTCATGTTATTCGCATTGCATCAATTATACCTGTGCTAGTACACTTACACCATTATCGATGATGCGTATGTTACACGTACACAGATTCGCCGGCTCACGCACATTATCATTGATAATTGCCATGTCACTACACAGTAGAGTTGCTGCATCATGATATGCATATTGTACATCCATATTGGCACACATGCATTGGTACATCCACACTTGCGCATATACATATTGTACCTACGTAGATAACTGGATTATTTGGGAATTGGGAACCGCATGTTATATTTTAAAAACTTGAATAATTTAAAAGAATGGTTTTCCCTTAATCTGTTATTTCACTGTTCTGTGTTGCATGATACACGGATATGCTCACAATTCTATTATATGTCGCATACATCATGCTCTATGATTTTACGCATTGAGATATGCTTTTTTCATGGGATTTCTTGATTTGAGAACCGTGGACATTTTAAAAAGAGATTATGTGTTGTTTTAAAAACCCAGTCTCTTGATATGATATTTCAGTGCGTCCACCATGTGTTTTCTCGGTTCTGAGAGCGACATGTGAAGCCCGATTCGAGGAGGTGGATGAAGCTGATTGCGGGTACATGATGGACCCAGTTTGGTACCCCAGGGCAAGAAAGGGATGCTGTGTATACAGACGGTGAGCCTGGCAGAGGGACTACTACCTACCGGTGATTGGTTGGACCTGGCGGACATCCGGAGGATACCGACCGGAGTCGAGAGATGATATGGGCCGATCCGAACAGACGGAGCCCGTGGCCCGATCCGGACTGACGGAGCCCGAGATATGAGGATTTACGTGTCGGTGATGGACACGGGTTTCATGATGTTTTCGGGTGTCGATGTTAGACACCCAGGTTCCATGATTTTGATGTGTCGCGAGGGACACCGTTGATTTATATCCTCATACTTTCATGCACACGTGCATGCATACATTGATCATATGGTTGGACGAGATCGACATGCGTACCTACATTGATTATATTGTTGGATTATATCCACATACATATAGGTATTGATTACATTGTTGGCACATATGATGACCCGGTCACTCTAGATATCATAGTAATACCTTTATGATATAGTTGACCTAGGAGTCATTGTTTATTCGATTTCTATCTGTTGATATTTTTCTACTCACGAGTTGGCAACTCACCCCCGTTGTGTCACAGTTCTTGCAGGTTGACCGCTTCGATCAGTAGCGGCTTCGCTGGCATACAGTTGCATTCGGGTGTTTTGCATTAATAGGTGGGACATTTGTATCGTACTCGCTCTTGTATCTATATTTCATATTGTATCTAATCAACTCCATCAATCAAAATTAGTAAATTATATAAGTAATGAGACTTAGTGGGATTGTGGTTGCAAGACATAGAGCGGGGGGGGGGGGGTTCCGCTACTTGTGGTTTTTATGTCTTGCTTTTCTTTATCTTTGTGGTGATCTTCGCCGTTGGGCGTCGTATAGTTATATATATTGTCTTGCGTGGTTGTGATCCGCTGTTTGGCGAAGAGCTATCTCCCGCTTGGGGATGCCTTTATCATTATCTTTTATATGCGGTTTTTGATCAAAATATACAAAGAAGGTGCTGCCCAAATTTTTAAATAGTCGAAACATGTTTTTAAACTTGCATTTACGCCTTTAGACGTTGCGTGAATTAAGTGCTGGTCACGAGCTAATATTTCGGGTCGTGACACCTAACCTCGATCTCATAGGAGATCAACCATCTCCATGATCAGGTGATACTGCCTAAGAATATGTCTGGATCACTGATGGGACGGGGGTTCCTAGGCATAAACCACAACTCCATTGTCAAAAAATGGTAGGAACAAAGTTCATCTCATGAACTTATATATATATCCAGACTGCCTCTTTGGTAGCATCCTTGGTAGAAATGTATCCGGCCGTCTAGTATGCCATGATATCTAGCTTGGAACTCTTCCAACATACCGTCCCTCCACTGAGGGTAAAGACAATGCTTGAGATTGACATTCAGTCGACTTTACCACCCTGAGAGCTATCCAGTGATTCTCCCCAGGATCGATTGATACCAACTCACTACACCTAATGAGAATCCTATCGTCCACTTAGATCTATCTCATAGATCCAAAACCCTGGATTTAGCAGGTATCACCTTGATCCTATATGGAGAATCCTTGTGATAAGAGGAGATTGACCGAGCGTAGCATAGGAAACTCCTTCCCTATCAAGAGTATGTAATCCACGTACTATACGAGGACCACCACCATACTCTCTACTACCTTTTTGTATATACAAGGTTCATCTACCATTTTAATGAAGTCAAACTCTTTGACTACCCGTAAAGCAACTTGCACACGTTTCCGCTGCTCCCACTGTCTACGAAGCCCTTTGGTTGTGTACTTATAGACGTTCTCATCTAAATCACTATTTAGAAAAACAGTCATGACACCCAACCGCCAGATATCGTAGTCATGGTATGTAGCAATGGCAAGTAGGATCCGGATGGACTTAAGCATAGCCACTAGAAAAGGTTTCATCATTATCCACACCTGGTCGACGACGAGAACCTTATTATAACTAGTCTTAGCTTTGAAAGTCTCAACTGTTCCATGTACACCAAGTAATCTTCTCAAGATATACTTGCTCCTGATGGGGATTTAATCCTTCAAATAAAGCAACCAAAGTCCATACTTTGTTGGTGTATATGGATTCCATCACAGATTGCTTAGCATCCAGCCATTCTCATAGAGTCCCGACTCTTGATGGCCTGCTCGAAACAAGTTGGGTCATCATCTCATGATGCAATCCTCGTTCCCACTGTCATAGAGAAACCAAAGTATCTCTCAGGCGGATGAGGAACCCTACCAGATCGGCGGAGAGGCTGAGGTTCGTTGGGAACTATTGAATCCTCCGGTTCTACCAAATCATCAGCTGCAGTTTGTATAGCTGGAACTCCTTCCAGTTCTACCTCATAACCACTAATTTCTTCACAAGAAATTCCCTTTCTCAAAGGTGGCATGCTGAGAAACAAAACACCTTTTGCTCCTCAGTGTGGTAGAAGATATTCCCTTGCGAATGCTTGGGATATCCAACAAACTTCCACAGAACTGACCTTGCCTCGAGCTTGTCCGGATTTTGCTTTTAGACATAGGTCGGACAACCCCAAATCTTAACATCCTTAAGAGATGGTCTCTTCCTACACCATATCACATATGGAGTGGTAGGCACCTGATTTGGATGGAACCCTATTCAATAGGTAAGCAGCTTCTCAAGTGCATAACCCCCAAAAGGAAATACGTAACTCAGTAGTACTCATCATAGAGCACACTATATCACATAGGGTGCGATTGCTCCGCCCCGATACACCAACGTTCTGTGGTGTATACACAGGGGTAATGCTGAGAGAGAATCTCATTCTCCTTTAGAATAGTCCAGGAATTCCGTGCTCAATTATTCTCCTCCCTGATCACATCAAAGGACATAATACTTATACCCGTTTTGGTTCTCTACTTCTAACTTTTATTCTTTGAATATCTCAAAAGGTTCAGGCTTGTGTTTCAACAGGAACACATGTGCGAATCTTGAGAGATCATCAGTGAATGTAATGATGTACAAAGAACCAGCCCTGAAATGTGTAGACAGGGGACCTTCATACATCAGCATGTATCAATTCCAAGAGTTCACTAACTCTTCCTCTGTTTCCAATAAACGGAGCTATGGTCATCTTATCTTTGTGACATGACTGGTATGTTTCACAAGATTTAAATTCAAACTGGTTTAAATATGCATCTTTAGGTAACTTAGCTAGTCGGGTCGCAATGATATGACCTAGTCTACAATGCCTCAAGAAAGATTCGTTCATTTCTGAACTTTCCTCTTGTGTATGTTCTGTACGTTAAGAACTGTGGTTTGATTTAGAACGTATATGCTTTTAGATAACGTGCCTGAACCGATCAACTCTTGATAGGAAAATGTTCAAAACATTATCCAACAATACAAAATTATATCCTTCTTTACTAAATAAAGAAACTGATATGTTGTTGTATATCAGGTTCGGTATCCAATAACATTCGTTCAGAATCAATGTATTTGGTAATACAGGGTGATAACTGCCAACTGCTTGGCTACAACAATTGCACCGTTTCTAACTCTTGAAACTTATCACCCATTCTCAGTTCTCTACCTATTTCTAGCCCATGTAACAGATTACATATGTAGGATCCTGATCCGGTATCTCATACCCAGGACGTAAAGGATACTGAGAAACAGTTCTCGATAATGAACACACCCGAAGAAGATGCATCAGCGTGCACTTTCTTCGTTTGGGCGCCACGGGAATCCTGGTAATCCCCTATTTCATGCTCGGTCTTATAACAATTATAAAGTTGGAGCGGGACCAACGTTCCCCAGCTCAGTATAACAAGCGGGTTCGGTAAATAGATCCGTATTATTATCTTGATTAAAGCGTGACATGGTCGCTACCTGGAGAGAGAAAGAAGAAAACACTCAGCGTATGCTCTTGCAAGATTAGATTGGTTATTAATATATCTAATCAGGTTGGCTCCCACTGTTTTAGTCAAATCTTCCTTCAAACCCTAAAAGGAAAGACTAGCCGGGATTAATTACACCCTAGAAGTTCGCCAATCTTTCAGCCAGGCCAGTGCCGGTACTTTGAGGGAGGTTCCCCGTGCTTTCTCACGGACCTAATAAAAATAAACCTCGTTTTCCCATGGGCGTAACCCCGTTGACACCTTTCTAGATACCTACTTGATCGGCTAATTGTAATTTGTAAAACTCTCCCAGGAGTAACTCTTACACGCAGTGAGTATCGGGATCCAACTATCTCATAGGAGGTATGCAATCTCATCGCAAATTTCAACACTTGAAATTCCCGATAATATTTTGTAGGGTTCCTAGGCACGCTAATGAAGTCTCACAAGGCATCAACCATGCCAATTTCAAATTTTACGGGTGCCGAGAAACCCTAATACGGATCGTTGACTAGAAGTTTAGGCGATAAACGAATCTAGTTAACAACTTAACTAAAGATAAGAAGCTACAACCTTTGTAGATCCGGATATCCACTTCCTTGGCTCCACGAAGGCGTCCTCTCGCTGTCCATCTCGAATCCCTGACTCAATCGTCGGCTTGATCGGAGAAATGGGCGGACTAGGTCGTCGGCTTCGTGCCGAAGATGATCTACGTCGAGGCATCACAAGTTCAAGCTCCGACTTCACAAATTTGTGAAACTTGTGAAGAAAACACCCAAAACAACTTGGCAAGAGGTAGAGGGTGAAGAAATAGGAGGTGGGTTCACTTTGGAATTGGATTTCTCAGTTTAGAACTCAAGTTGCCATTGATGGCATCAAGCTTTCTTTCTTGAAGAAGAAGATCAAGAAGAAGGAAATATTATGATAAGTGTTGAATTAAAATGAAAATAAATCAATACTTATCTTAAGCTAACTAAGGTTAAGTGTAGAGAATAGACCATGGTAACTGGGAATGGATAGGGTTAAGCATGAAGACAAATGGTCTCTTTAGTCAAAGCTTCATGAAGCTTCAACAAGCTTCATGATAAAAAGAAACCATTTTCTTTTCTTTTATCTATTTAAATAAATAAAGAATGGATAAATAAATAGATGAATAACACAAAACCCTAACCATTATCATAACCATGGTTTAATTCTTTGCACAAACCTAAGTAAGTATGTATCATCAAACATGATACAATCAAGTGCACACAAAAGCATATCATATATACAATGTGCACTTCAAGTGAGAAAATCCTTTTAAAATGAACCAATACTAGTTAATGCAAATTAATATATCAAATATACAATTATACATTAAATCATTAAATCAACACTTGATTCAATGATCCGGTCATGTCGCACATAACCGACTAGTATACAATGTATCGATTTATCGAATCAATGATTCGATAACTAGGTTATATCGCATACAACCAATCGAAACATTCATCGCGAGAATGAAATACGGTATCACATACACGCATTATTCTCGGTCCCGCACATATCTCATATGCGCTCCTATTTCGTTTCGCTTGAGCCAGGAAACCTCTGTGTAGGACTCTAAAGACTCGTCAATACGCCGGTAGCAGATGATGATCATATCAAGCACCCACAAGCCGCAAGCGGTCTGCTAAATGTAACGGCCATCCGGGTATTGAGCGATCAGAAGATCGACGAGCTAGCCCGCTCACACTCCTGTGAATCCAACCAGTAACACTTACCGTACAGTCCGGTCTGTTCGTCTGATATGTTGCATATCAAGTCTAGGGGTGGTATACGTCAGAGCCCAATAACCGATAAGTCGTGCCGATGTGAGGCTCATAACGGGTCGAGAAACTACTGGTAACACTTACCAGCAAATCTCTGATCAGCCCTGGCCAGGGACTTCCCTGTTACGGCCAATCGAGCACAGCGCAACATCAACCCCCAATACCGGGAGAGACGAAACCCCTCCTATCGCTCATTGCCTCCATATGACTCGGGACTGTGCCCAAAGACCACCGTTTTGCACGCCCTCATGGACGTGGTAAGGTGGAGATCAAAGCACAGTGGGAATCACACAAGACTCTATGACGATCTCGGGTCTACAGACTAACCTGCACAAGTGTCACCTGAGAACTGCCATCTGACGTGAGGTATAATACCATCTGGGAGTTCTCGGCGAGTCCGTCCAGTGTACCCAGTCTCCACTGAGCACCCGCACACCATCTCTGATGTCAAACACCAATGGATATGGGATCATCCATCGCCTATCTCATGGGTCGAGAAGCGTATACGCTAGTCTACTCTGGTATATCGATGCCCTGTCTCGATACACCCATGACTAGGGACCTTGAAGGATGTACTTATGGACTACCATGTCCCCACTAGTATGATCTGCATCATAGTCCAGGTAGTCAAGTACACATCCTAAGGGCATTATCAACATGTAACTATAAGACAGTTAAAAGAGACAAGTGTACATGTTAAGATAAAGAGAAACCAGATAGCTTACTATCATATCGAGCAAGAAAGTCATCTCTATATATGTCCAAGCATCCAATATAATATACATCATCTGTACAATACTGGCCTCTAGGGCATACATACAACTAACAATCTCCCACTTGCACTAGGGCCAGCTGCTGTAGTATCGCATACCGAGCATCCCGAAGAGTCTCTCAAACTGTATCCGGGGAATGCCCTTCGTGAGTGGATCCGCCGTGTTATTCTTCATGTCAACTCTCCTGACCTCGATCTCCCGGCGATCAACTATCTCCCGGATCAGGTGATACCGCCTCAGAATATGCCTGGATCGCTGATGGGACCTAGGTTCCTTGGCCAAAGCCACCGCTCCATTGTTATCGCAATACAAAGGTATTGGATGCTCAATGGATGGAACCACTCCAAGTTCAATAATGAACTTCTTGATCCAGACAGCCTCTTTAGCAGCATCGTTGGCAGCGATGTATTCAGCCTCCATCGTCGAGTCTGCCACGGTTTCCTGCTTGGAACTCTTCCAGCTAACCGCCCCTCCGTAAAGGGTAAAGACAAATCCCGACTGCGACTTAGAGTCGTCCTTATCACTCTGGAAGCTCGAATCGGTAAAGGACTCCACTTGGAGTTCTCCGTTACCATACACCAAGAGCATCTCTTTAGTCCTTCGTAAGTACTTGAGAATGCTCTTCACAGCTGTCCAGTGACTCTCTCCAGGATCAGATACCTGCTCACTACACTTAGTGAGTATGCAACATCGGGTCTGGTACATAGCATCGCGTACATGATAGAGCCTACTGCCGAAGCATAGGGTATCCCTTGCATGCGAGCTCTCTCCAAATCAGTCTTGGGAGACATCTCTTTAGAGAGAGTGACTCCAGAGATCGTGGGCAAGTTCCCACGCTTGGATTCTTCCATACTAAACCTCTTTAGTATGGTGTCAATGTACCTGGATTGGGACAATCCCAAAATCCGTTTGGATCTATCTCTATAGATCCTAATTCCCAATATGCAGGAGGCATCACCAAGATCTTTCATTGAGAATCTTTGTGATAAGAAGAGCTTAACCGATTGCAGCATAGGAATATCATTTCCTATCAAGAGTATGACGTCCACGTACAATACGAGGAAGACAACCTTACTCTCTGCAACCTTCTTGTAAATACAAGGTTCATCTGGGTTTTTGATGAAATCAAACTCTTTGATAACGACGTCAAAGAAGATGTTCCAACTCCGCGATGCTTGCTTTAATCCATAAATGGATTTAAGCAGCTTGCACACCTTCCCGCTGCTCCCACTGTCTACGAAGCCCTCTGGCTGAGTCATGTACACGTACTCTTCTAAATCACCATTTAGAAAGGCGGTCTTAACATCCATTTGCCAGATTTCGTAGTCATGATACGCAGCGATGGCAAGCATGATTCGGATGGATTTAAGCATAGCCACTGGAGAAAAGGTTTCGTCATAGTCCACACCTGGTCTTTGACAAAAACCCTTTGCTACTGTTAGTGTATATGCCGTAGAGGCCATTACTGTATCATACTAGTTTGTATATTACTTAATGGAAGCTTGGGATATTCACCTTGTATATACAATCTTGCTCAAAATAGTAGTATGCTACTTGGTTTGTTTCTACTTCAATGTGTACATGTGTTTATTTTTGTATATCGCCTATACACATTAGTGGAGCCCTTAGGATCTTTGCTTGATTACCAGCGATGTGATGGCCGTCACACTAGTGGGGCTGGGTAATCTATAAGCACATCCTTATGCAGGTCCCTGGTCGCAGGACTATCGAGACAGGGCATCGATACTCCGGAGTAGACCAGCTCATGCGCTTCTCATCCCAGTGTGGGAGACGATCTGTCCCACAGCCGTCAGTACGTCGTACTTGAGATAGTATGCGGGTGCTCGTTAGGTTACGGGTACACTGGACAGGACTCGTCGGGAACTGACTAGTTGGTATTATACCTATCGTCAGTTATCAGTTCCCAGGTGACATGAGTACAGCTTAGTCCGCTGACTTGACACTGTCACTTCGCCTCGAGTGTGTTCCCACTGTACTTTGATCACTACCCTACCACGGCTCAAAGGAGTCGTGCAAACAGGTAGTGGTTGGGTGCAGTCCCGAAGCACTTGGAGGCAGTGACGGTTAGACAGGATTCGTCTCTCCCGGTATTGGGGGTTGACATCGCGCTGTGTCTAGGAGAGCCATTACACGAGTAGTCCCTGGCCAGGGCAAACGAGATATACTGGTAGGTTTCCAGTGTTATCTCAGGGTGTTTTGGGCTTCGCTCCGGCACGACTTGTACCGCTATTGGGGGACTGACGTTTACCGCCCCCTAGGCCCGCCATGCGATGTATCAGACGAACAGACCGGACTATACGGAGAATGTCACACTCAGGCTCAGTAGGAGTTCAGATGGGTTTCGCCTCGTCGGTCTTCTTGTCGGCATTACCTGGGGACCATTACGCACAGCTAGTGCCGCTTGCGGTCTGTGGTTAAACCCACTGCCAGCGTAGTGTCGAGTCTTTAGAGTCCCACACAGAAAGCTTTTCGCCTTTAGGCAAAAGAGTAGAGGTCGCATGGTATTGCGACAGGTCGCATGGTTTTGCGACAGGGTTCGGTCACATCCGTGCACTTGTGCACGTACAGTGTCCGGACAGTCTACACTAGCGGGCTTTGGTTTAAGCCAGATCCTAGTGTACCTTTTAGGATTGGATTTATCCAGTGTGCATTCGTGTTCCTCGGAACGCGGATGCGGGTGTGTATGCACAGTTGACAGGGAGGCAGAGGCAGCGGATTCTCATTAGGGTTGTTGACAGTTGACCGTTGACTATTTGACTTTTTACTCAACCCTAATGAGAATATGATATGTGATTAACTATTATATTAATTAAGTATTATGGTGACATGGTTGTTGACTTTTGTTGACTTTTGTTGACTTTGTTGACTTGTTGACTTTTGTTGACTTGTTGACTTTGTTGACCGGTTGACTAGGCTTGACTAGTTGACCATCATGATAACCATAGCCATCATTTCATGGCAAAGACTTTTACTTGCTTGCTCATTTGTGTAAAATGAGTGCATGAAATGATATGGTTATGGTTGCTTCAACCATCACATAAGACTTTTTTTTAGTATGATGAGTTATGATTGCTTTGGATTATGAGAGGGTGAAAGACAAAAGAGAGCCTCATTCTTTCTTGCTCATTCTCTCTCTTGTTCTTGAGCTCTCCTTTTGCTCTCACCCTTTTGCTCTTGCTCCCTCTCTTTAATCTATGGTTCTCTTGTCTCATGAGTTGAGAATCAAGAACCATAGATAAAATCCCATTCTAATTCTTCTCTACTCATTCTAGTTCACTAGGTTTAGCAAACCAAGTGAACTAGTTTCTTCAAAGAACGAAGAAGGAGCTAAAGGTTGGAGCTTTCAGGTGGATCTGTCTTCGGCGTACGGAGACGACGAGAAGAAGCCAATCGGACCACCATCGGAGTTTGAAGACGAAGGAGTTCAAGACAAGCAAGGTATAACCCCCTAACCGAGTAGCTAGAAACTCATAGTTAGGTTGTCAGATAGATGTTTAACCAAGATCCGGGTTATAGGTCCATGCTACCACCTCCGTAAAAATTGTTTTTTACCAAATTCCGCATTCCCGAAAGTACCGGGAGAGGTAGCATGGACTTACAGTGGTATCAGAGACTAGTTAAACTCTATCTAACATGTTAGCAAGTAACTAGAAGATCGATCAACGAAAAAGTCCCGAAACGAACCCCGGAATTTTAAACTTTCTGTCGATTTTAAAAGTACTGGAAAAAATTTTTGGAACACACCTAAAATCGACTCAGGCTTTTTTAAAGAAACTGCAAAAATTTGGGCCCCTGACTCGATCAAAGCGCCGCGTTTCAGCGGCGGGAGCAAGCTCCCGCCGCGGAAACGCGGCCGAATTGACTCGGTCAAGGGTTTTCTTTTTTGCAGTTTACTCATTGGGGTATTTTGGGATTTTTAGTACATATATTTTCAACCCAGATTTTCCAGAACGAAAATTTTATTTTGGGGTCCCGAAAATCCGTATTTTTGATCGAACTTCTAAAAGACTTTAGCTAACGGGTTTTTCTGTTATGTGATATTTGTATTGAACGTCTACTAATCGCTATATGTCGATTAGTGGGGGTTATACAAATCTGTGATCTGTAATGTGCTGGAATGTGTATATGAATATGTTGGATTGTCGCGGGTGAATAGCCGGGGGTTGTGAGACGAGAGTTTTCTTTTCTTTCAATTCATGTAAATTTGTAAATTGATGTAATAATTATTTGTATGACCGCACAACCGGGTCGGGGTTGTAGTCGTCATTGTATAATTTCTTTTTACTGTTTTTGCTCCTAGAATAGACCCATGGAGGGGGTGCACAAACTACCGGGTATGCCGAAGTGTCGAGTGGCCTACTCATGAAGATGAGGGAGGTTGCTACGCTTCGGGTACTTGGCGGGTAGTTTGCCGCACCCGTAGGGGTCTTGGGTGGGGTATTGGCTATTCACCACGACCGTGTAATTTGTCTTTCGTTACAGGCTCGTACGAATTACAAATTCCTAGTATATCCAATGTATTCATCTGTGATCTGAAATGTTTATCATTGCAGTATATCTATATATGATATTATTTAGGCGTTGCTTATGTTTTACAGCCGCGCTAGCCCAGCCCCCGCTCTGTCGTTAGTTAAGTAACCTAACGGGTAATGACGGGGCCCCGTGGCGAATGCGAATGGCATAAGCGTACGTCATATTTTGGTTGTTTTCTGCAATGGTAGGATTAAATGATGGGACGCATTAAAAGAACTAATGCAAGAATATCACGCATTAAAAGAACTAATGCAAGATAATAAACCAAGTTAAAGTCGTTGGAACACTTTCGAAAAACCGCTCGGTTCTTTTCAAAACCAACTTTTAAATGCGGAACTTGAGCCACTCCTTTTAAAAGCTATCTCGTTCCATCGACCAAATCAAGTTCACTACGTTCACGGTTTTGCCAAAACCATCCGTAGCCCTCCATCATTTCAGTTAAATATTCGGTAGTATTCAAGCTATGTATTTTGACCTCACGCCAAGGCATAGTGATTGGTAGCTGCCGGATATTTATCTGTTGCATAGATAGAATGCGTTGGTTTGAGACAGTCGTACTGCCATTTTGGCCTACGTCAAGGGTATGTACGGGTGGGTTCAAATTAACCTGGATAATGATGGGACGAACTTGACATGTGACTTATAACATTTTGACCTCACGCCAAGGTCATAAGAGCATGGGGCAAAAATCCACATCGGGAGTTTCATAAGTACTGAAACTTGCTAGATTTGCATACCATTTGGAGTGTGATGATTCTGGTAGGATTCCTTCAGTTTCGTCACGCGATAATATTTGGATCCCGATCCTACTGTGAGTATATGCTACTCCTCGGGAAATTTCTCACTAAACGATCAATGCTATAAACCTAGTAGGTGCCTAGAAAGGTGTTAGCGGGGCTACGCCCCCAGGAAAAAGAGGTTCTTTAATTAAGGAACTTCGCGAAAGCGTTGGAAAACCTCCCTCGAAGTACCGACACCGGCCTGGCTGAACGGTTAAGCAAGTATTGTGCGGTGGGATTGATCCCGGCTAATTCTTCCTTTATGGTTTGAGGAGGGATTCGAGAAACAGTGGGAGCCATCCTGTTTAGACAAACTAAAAACCACTCTAAACTTGCAAGAGCATCATGCTGAGTGTTTCTTCTTCTCTCTCCTAATTGCAGCGACCAATCAACATGACTGGACTTAAGTTACTCCTAGATAAAAACAAACTGACAGGGCCAAACTACAAAGATTGGCTCAGGAATGTCAAGATAGCAATCACTTACGACAAGCTGGGGTATCTTCTTACCACCAAAGCTCCCCCTGTCCCTGGTCCAACTTCCAGCGTCGCGGATAAGGAAATCCGCAAGACTTGGGAGATTGATAGCGCGAAGGCCAAATGCCTCCTGCTTGCCTCGATGGACAACGAACATCAGAGGAGGCACGAGAATATGGACATGGAATCCATATTGCTTCATACAAAAGAACTGTATGGAGAGCAATCTCGTATCGCAAGATACGAAGCATCGAAAAAGTTATTTTCGACAAGAATGGCCGTCGGATCATCAGTAGCCGAGCACGTGCTAAAGATGATCGGCTACATTGAGGAGCTCGCGGACCTAGGGATCACATTGGAGAGTGAGCTATATACGGATATAGTTCTCCAGTCCCTTCCTTCCACTTACGCCCAGTTTATACTGAACTTCAACTTACAAGAAAAAGAGGTTGAACTTTCAGAGCTCCTCAACATGCTGAGGAGCGCAGAGGGCACCCTACAGAAAGGTAGGGATACATCCACTTTGTTTGTAGGAGGATCATCTTCTTCTAGGTCCAAGGCGAAAGCCAAGGGAAAGAAGAAGAAAGCCCCCGCCAAACCAAGGGGCGGTGTTAGTAAAGTGGATACGAAGGGAAAAGGTAAAGCAACAAAGATAGCGGGGAAGCTTGTGGATAAGGAAGAATGCTTCTATTGTCATAAGAAAGGACACTGGAAGAATGATTGCAGGGCCTGGAAGGCCAGAACACAGGAATTGAAGCAGGTTGCAGCTTCAGCTTCAGGTGTGTATGTTATTGAAAACTGTCTTTCAATAAACTCTACTTCCTGGGTATTGGATACCGGATCAGGATCTCATATCTGTAATTCTTTGCAGGCGTTGAGAAACCGTAGTGTTTTGGAAGCAGGTGACATGACCCTCAGAGTTGCGAACGGAGCTAGCATGGATGCTAAAGCCGTGGGGGACTATCACCTGGGAATTTCAGATGGACATGTTTTGGTTTTGCGTAATTGCTTTTTTGTACCCAACGCAACTTGTAATATCATTTCTGTATCTTTAGTTTCTAAAGAAGGTTATGAATTTGCGTTTGTAAGTAATGTTGTAAACATTCACCTTAATCAAGTTTTGATTGGGTCAGGTACATTGAGTAATGGTATATACGTGTTAAACCAACCACAGATTTTTAATGTCCAAAATACACACAAAAGAAAGTCTCCAGAGATAAATCAGACTTTCTTATGGCATTGTAGATTGGGTCACATCAATGAGAGAAGGTTGACGAAGTTACATACAGAAGGGTATTTGAATGCGTTCGAATATCAGTCGTATGCTACTTGTCAATCCTGTCTCAAAGGAAAGATGACAAAGACTCCGTTTACTGGACATGGAGTAAGAGCGAGCGAGCTCTTGGGACTCGTACACAGTGACGTGTGCGGTCCAATGTCTACACATGCCCGAAGCAGACATTCTTACTTCATTACTTTTACGGATGACTTCTCAAGGTACGGTTATGTCTTCTTAATGAAACATAAGTCCGAGGCCTTTGGAAAATTCCAGGAGTATAAGAATGAAGTAGAGAAACAGACCGGCAAAAGTATTAAGATTCTAAGATCGGATCGAGGTGGAGAATACTTAAGTGCCGAGTTCCTGGACTATTTAAAAGAGAACGGAATTCTCTCTCAGCTTACTCCTCCATACACCCCGCAACATAACGGTGTATCGGAGAGACGGAACCGCACCCTATTGGATATGGTGCGGTCCATGATGAGTAACGCTGAGTTGCCGCGATCATTCTGGGGATATGCGCTAGAATCAGCCGCATACCTTTTGAACCGAGTTCCGACTAAGACTGTGCCTACCACCCCATATGAAATGTGGAGTGGGAAGAAACCCTATCTTCAATATCTGAAGATCTGGGGATGTCCAGCTTTTGTCAAAAAGCAGCATGCGGACAAACTCGAGGCACGCTCAGTACTGTGCAAGTTTGTGGGATACCCAAAGAACACCAGGGGGTATCTTTTCTACTACGCAGAAGAACAAAAAGTCCTTGTTTCTCGTAATGCCCACTTTCTAGAACACCAGTTCTTGGAAAAGGAAATTAGTGGGAGCGCAGTAGAACTGGAAGAAATTCCAGAACCACAGACTATTACTGAAAGGTTAGTGGAACCAGAGGGTTCAACAGAACAGGACATTCCTACGCCGCTCCGCAGGAGTAGTAGGCAGTCTCATCCGCCCGAGAGATACTGCGGTTTTCTCATAGACGGGGATAGAGAGGATTGCATCATAGATTATGATGAGCCTACTAGCTTCCAGCAGGCCGTTCAGAGCGTTGACTCAGTGAAATGGCTGGATGCAATGCGGACCGAAATGGAGTCCATGTACACCAACAAGGTATGGACGTTGGACATTGCTCCAGACGGGGTAAAACCCGTAGGATGCAAGTGGATCTTCAAAAGGAAGATTGGTGTAGATGGACAGGTTGAGACCTATAAAGCTAGGCTGGTAGCAAAGGGTTTCCGTCAAAGACCTGGCTTGGACTATGACGAAACCTTTTCTCCAGTAGCCATGCTGAAATCCATTCGGATCCTTCTTGTCATTGCTGCCTTCCACGATTATGAGATCTGGCAAATGGACGTAAAGACGGCTTTTCTAAATGGAAATTTAGAGGAGTGTGTCTATATGGACCAGCCAGAGGGCTTCATTCAGAGTGGGAACAGCGGAAAGGTGTGCAAGTTGCTTAAGTCCATCTATGGACTAAAGCAGGCATCGCGGAGTTGGAACATCTGCTTTGATGAGACAGTTAAAGAATTTGGCTTTATCAAAAATCCAGATGAACCATGCATCTATAGTAGATTTGTAGCGAGAACTGTAGTATTCCTCGTTTTATACGTGGATGACATTCTCTTAATAGGAAATGGCATTCCTATGCTACAATCTGTCAAGGGGTTCTTGTCACACAGGTTCTCCATGAAAGACCTGGGTGATGCCTCATACATTCTGGGTATCCGGATCTACCGTGACAGATCCAAGAGGATATTAGGACTTTCTCAGTCCAGGTACATCGACACCGTGCTGAAAAGATTCAGTATGGAAGATTCCAAGCGCGGTAACCTGCCGGCTTGTCACGGGATCACCCTCTCTAAAGAGATGTCTCCCAAGACTGATTTGGAGAGGGATTGCATGTCTATTATACCCTACGCTTCTGCGGTAGGCTCTATAATGTATGCGATGTTGTGTACCAGACCGGATGTAGCTTATGCACTGAGTGTGGTAAGCCGGTATCAGTCAAACCCTGGGGAGAAACACTGGATAGCGGTAAAGAACATTCTCAAGTACCTGAGAAGGACTAAGGAGATGTTCTTGGTGTATGGCGGAAAAGACCTCCAGATCGAGGCCTTTGCTGACTCCAGCTTCCAGAGTGACAAGGATGATTCCAAGTCCATGTCGGGTTTTGTCTTTACCCTCAATGGAGGGGCGGTGTGTTGGAAGAGTTCCAAACAGGAAACCGTTGCAGACTCGACGATGGAAGCGGAATACATCACTGCATCTGATGCCGCAAAAGAAGCTGTCTGGATGAGGAAGTTATTGAAAGAACTTCAGGTGGTTCCGTCCATTGTTGATCCAATACCTCTGTATTGCGACAACAACGGGGCTATAGCTTTAGCGAAGGAACCCAGGTCCCATCAGAGATCCAGGCACATCTTGAGGCGGTATCACCTGATCAGGGAGATCGTAGATCGCCAGGAGATCGAGGTTCGGAGAGTCGCTTCAGAAGATAACACTGCAGATCCATTCACCAAGGCCCTGCCCCAGACTCAGTTCGAGCGGCTGATCGAGATGATAGGTCTTCGATACGCCAGTACATGGCCTTAGTGCAAGTGGGAGATTGTTAGTGTATATGCCCTAGAGGCCATTACTGTATCATACTAGTTTGTATATTACTTAATGGAAGCTTGGGATATTCACCTTGTATATACAATCTTGCTCAAAATAGTAGTATGCTACTTGGTTTGTTTCTACTTCAATGTGTACATGTGTTTATTTTTGTATATCGCCTATACACATTAGTGGAGCCCTTAGGATCTTTGCTTGATTACCAGCGATGTGATGGCCGTCACACTAGTGGGGCTGGGTAATCTATAAGCACATCCTTATGCAGGTCCCTGGTCGCAGGACTATCGAGACAGGGCATCGATACTCCGGAGTAGACCAGCGCATGCGCTTCTCATCCCAGTGTGGGAGACGGTCTGTCCCACAGCCGTCAGTACGTCGTACTTGAGATAGTATGCGGGTGCTCGTTAGGTTACGGGTACACTGGACAGGACTCGTCGGGAACTGACTAGTTGGTATTATACCTATCGTCAGTTATCAGTTCCCAGGTGACATGAGTACAGCTTAGTCCGCTGACTTGACACTGTCACTTCGCCTCGAGTGTGTTCCCACTGTACTTTGATCACTACCCTACCACGGCTCAAAGGAGTCGTGCAAACAGGTAGTGGTTGGGTGCAGTCCCGAAGCACTTGGAGGCAGTGACGGTTAGACAGGATTCGTCTCTCCCGGTATTGGGGGTTGACATCGCGCTGTGTCTAGGAGAGCCATTACACGAGTAGTCCCTGGCCAGGGCAAACGAGATATACTGGTAGGTTTCCAGTGTTATCTCAGGGTGTTTTGGGCTTCGCTCCGGCACGACTTGTACTGCTATTGGGGGACTGACGTTTACCGCCCCCTAGGCCCGCCATGCGATGTATCAGACGAACAGACCGGACTGTACGGAGAATGTCACACTCAGGCTCAGTAGGAGTTCAGATGGGTTTCGCCTCGTCGGTCTTCTTGTCGGCATTACTTGGGGACCGTTACGCACAGCTAGTGCCGCTTGCGGTCTGTGGTTAAACCCACTGCCAGCGTAGTGTCGAGTCTTTAGAGTCCCACACAGAAAGCTTTTCGCCTTTAGGCAAAAGAGTAGAGGTCGCATGGTATTGCGACAGGTCGCATGGTTTTGCGACAGGGTTCGGTCACATCCGTGCACTTGTGCACGTACAGTGTCCGGACAGTCTACACTAGCGGGCTTTGGTTTAAGCCAGATCCTAGTGTACCTTTTAGGATTGGATTTATCCAGTGTGCATTCGTGTTCCTCGGAACGCGGATGCGGGTGTGTATGCACAGTTGACAGGGAGGCAGAGGCAGCGAATTCTCATTAGGGTTGTTGACAGTTGACCGTTGACTATTTGACTTTTTGCTCAACCCTAATGAGAATATGATATGTGATTAACTATTATATTAATTAAGTATTATGGTGACATGGTTGTTGACTTTTGTTGACTTGTTGACTTTTGTTGACTTGTTGACTTTGTTGACCGGTTGACTAGGCTTGACTAGTTGACCATCATGATAACCATAGCCATCATTTCATGGCAAAGACTTTTACTTGCTTGCTCATTTATGTAAAATGAGTGCATGAAATGATATGGTTATGGTTGCTTCAACCATCACATAAGACTTTTTTTAGTATGATGAGTTATAATTGCTTTGGATTATGAGAGGGTGAAAGACAAAAGAGAGCCTCATTCTTTCTTGCTCATTCTCTCTCTTGTTCTTGAGCTCTCCTTTTGCTCTCACCCTTTTGCTCTTGCTCCCTCTCTTTAATCTATGGTTCTCTTGTCTCATGAGTTGAGAATCAAGAACCATAGATAAAATCCCATTCTAATTCTTCTCTACTCATTCTAGTTCACTAGGTTTAGCAAACCAAGTGAACTAGTTTCTTCAAAGAACGAAGAAGGAGCTAAAGGTTGGAGCTTTCAGGTGGATCTATCTTCGGCGTACGGAGACGACGAGAAGAAGCCAATCGGACCACCATCGGAGTTTGAAGACGAAGGAGTTCAAGACAAGCAAGGTATAACCCCCTAACCGAGTAGCTAGAAACTCATAGTTAGGTTGTTAGATAGATGTTTAACCAAGATCCGGGTTATAGGTCCATGTTACCACCTCCGTAAAAATTGTTTTTTACCAAATTCCGCATTCCCAAAAGTACCGGGAGAGGTAGCATGGACTTACAGCTACAAGTCTAGCTTTGAAAGTCTCCACTTTCCCATCTACACCAAGTTTTTTCTTGAAGATCCACTTGCTCCCAATGGGTTTTACCCCTTCAGGAGCAACTTCCAAAGTCTATACTTTGTTGGTGTACATGGATTCCATCTCGGACCGCATATCATCCAGCCATTTCACTGAGTCCCGACTCGTGAT
Source organism: Agapanthus africanus (assembly GCA_030015575.1). Taxonomy (NCBI): domain Eukaryota; kingdom Viridiplantae; phylum Streptophyta; class Magnoliopsida; order Asparagales; family Amaryllidaceae; genus Agapanthus; species Agapanthus africanus. The sequence continues at coordinate 621,189,348 of JASDDO010000024.1, forward strand.
GGCTTGCTCGAAGCTAGTTGGGTCATCATCCTCCATGATGCAATCCTCACTACCACCATCAATGAGAAAACCGTAGTATCTCTCAGGTGGATGAGAAACCCTACTAGATCGGCGGAGTGGCTAGGGTTCGTCGGGTACTACCGAATCTTCTGCTTTCACTAAATCTTCAGTTATAGTTTGTGTTTCTGGAACTTCTTCCAGTTCTACCTCAGAGCCACTAATCTCTTTTGCAAGAAATTCCTTTTCTAAAAAGGTGGCATGTTGAGCAATAAACACTTTTTGTTGTTCACTGTGGTAGAAAAAATATCCATTTGAATGTTTAGGATATCCCACAAACTTACATAGAACTGACCGTGCCTCGAGTTTGTCTGGATTTTGCCTTTTGACATAGGCCAGACAACCCCATATCTTAACACGTTTAAGACATGGTCTCTTCCCACTCCATATCTCATATGGTGTGGTAGGTACAGATTTAGTTGGAACTTGATTCAATAGGTATGCTGCTGTCTCAAGCGCATACCCCCAGAAGGAAATAGGTAACTCAGCTGTACTCATCATAGAGCGCACAATATCTAATAGGGTGCGATTCCTCCGCTCCGATACACCGTTGTGCTGTGGTGTATAAGGAGGAGTAAGCTGAGAGAGAATCCCATTCTCTTTTAGATAATCTAGGAACTCATTGCTTAAGTATTCTCCTCCTCGATCAGATCGAAGGATCTTAATACTTTTGCCTGTTTGTTTTTCTACTTCGTGCTTATATTCTCTGAATTTCTCAAAAGCTTCAGACTTGTGTTTCATCAGGAACACATGTCCGAATCTAGAGAGATCGTCAGTGAATGTAATGAAGTAGGAAGAACCGTTTCTGGCATGCGTAGACATGGGACCGCATACATCACTATGTATCAGTCCTAAGAGTTCATTAACTCTTTCTCCGTGTCCACTAAACGGAGCTTTGGTCATTTTTCCTTTGAGACATGAATGGCAAGTATCATAAGATGATAATTCAAAAGAATTCAAATAACCTTCCTTATGTAACTTAGCCAGTCGTGTCGCATTGATATGACCAAGTCTACAGTGCCACAAGTAGGATTCGTTCATTTCTGAACTTTTCCTCTTGTGTGTGTTTTGTATATTGAGGACTGTATTCTGATTTAGAATGAATATGCCATTATGTAACGAGCCTGATGCAATCAGCTTTTGATCTTGGAATATGTTCATAACATTATCCTTTACTACAAAATTATATCCTTCTTTACTTAATAAAGAAACTGATATAATGTTGCACATCATGTTCGGTATATAATAGCACTCATTTAGAATCAGTGTATTACGACTTGGCAATACAAGGTGATATTCGCCAACAGCATTGGCTGCAATACTTGCACCGTTCCCTACTTGAACGGAATGATCACCTTTTCCTAATTCTCTACCTTTACGTAGCCCATGTAACATTTTACATATATGGGATCTTGATCCGGTATCCAATACCCAGGACGTAGGGTGAACTGAGTAACAGTTCTCAATAACTAACACACCTGAAGAAGATGCATCAACATGCATGTTCTTTTGGGCGGCGTGAGTATCCAGATATGCTCCTGTTTCCTGTTCAGTCTTATAACTCTTATAAGAAAGAACGGGTCCAACGTTCCCCTGCACAGTATAACATGCGGGTTCGGTCAATACATCCATATTATTATCTTGATTAAGGCATGAACTGGTCGCTACCTGGAGAGAGAGAGAAGAAAACACTTTAGCGTATGCTCTTGCAAGATCAGATTGGTTATTATCTTATCTAATCAGGATGGCTCCCACTGGTTTTTATCAAATCTTCCTTCAAACCCTAAAAGGAAAGACTAGCCGGGATTAATTACACACTACAAGTTCGCCAATCTTTCAGCCAGGCCAGTGTCGGTACTTTGAGGGAGGTCCCCCGTGCTTTCGCACGAACCTAATTAATGTAAACCTCGTTTTCCCAGAGGCGTAACCCCGTTGACACCTTTCTAGACACCTACTTGATCGGCTAATTGTAATGTGAAAAACTCTCCCAGGAGTAACTCTTACTCGCAGCGGGTATCGGGATCCAACTATCTCATAGAAGGTATGCAATCTCATTGCAAATTTCAACACTTGAAATTCCCGATAATATTTTGCCCCTAGTGTGCCATAACCTTGACAGAGGTCAACAAACCATAGTGCACTAGTCAAGTTCAACCCGTCATTTCTTGATTGAATCAAACCCACTCGCACGACCCTTGACAGAGGTCAACAAGGTCGTATGAATACCCTAATCCAATCTGCATCATATGCATAAGCAGATAAATACTAGTTAGCTACCGCACACTACGCCTTGACAGAGATCAACAAACGCAGCACGAATACTAAATAGTCTTTATCTGAAATGACGGAGGGCTACAACAGGTTTTTCTGAAAACCTATTGCGTAGTGAACTTGATATCGTTGTAGAATCAAATGAAGTTTTGAAATGGAATGATTTTGAGGCTTTTCCAGTTTTGCTAAAGGGGTCACTCCCGGTGAAGAGATCGTCGGCCCTTTCCTCGTCGAATGAGGTGCGGGATATATCATATATATCACTGGGCAAAGCAGAAACTATAGAAGCAGTCAAAAGCAAACCGAGTATGTAGCATTTGCCAGTTATAGCTAAAGGAGTCACTCCCGGTGAAGGGATCTCGGTCCTTTCCTCATTGAATAAGGTGCAGGATATATCACATATACCACTGGGCAAAGCAGAAACTATAGAAGCAGTCAAAAGCAAACCGAGTATGTAGCATTTGCCAGTTATTGCTAAAGGAGTCACTCCCGGTGAAGGGATCTCGGTCCTTTCCTCATCGAATAAGGTGCAGGATATATCACATATACCGCTATGCAAAGCAAGAACTGTAGCTACCTGTTTTGTTTAAAATTTGATTCTACAACATCTTAGGTTTCTTTTCTTTCATTAATCACATTAATGAAGTCCCATCATTTAAATACCTAAACATCACAGATAAATACGACGTACACTTATGCCATCCGCATTCGCCTCGATGTCCCCTCATGCACCGTTAGGTTAGGTAATGTAAGTGCACGGCGGCGCCCCGGCCGTCAATCCGACGGCCAAATGCGGAAGCGGTGATAAACATTAATTTTACTTGAACTGGCAAACCGCCGCGCACTAATACCCGGATCGAACCATTAATTAGTCCTAGCTAACAACAAGATGGGAAGAAAGATATACCGACAGATCCAAGTCCTCCGGTCTTCTCGTCGTCGTCCCGATCTCCTGCGGAAGCTCCGGTCTCCACCTCGTCGCCAGAAGTGCACCACATCGCCTACTTCTTTTACGGGCTCCCACCTCAATGCCGAGGCAACTCGGGCACGAAGCTGGCTAGTCGACGTGCCCAAGATTTGCTGTAGAATGCTGTGTAGAACTTGTGTCTCATTTTGGGGTCGTAGGAATTGCCTTTTGTGGAGGAATTGAACTTGGGGCCTTTTGGATTGAACTTGTGGGAATTTTGCAACATGAAATGAAGCAAAATCCCACCCTCAAAATTTTGGACAGCCCACTAAAAGGGGGAGGCCGGCCAAGACAATGTAGGAGGGGTGAATATGAGAGAGTGACCAAAAAGCATCATCCAAGAGAGAGAGAGAGGAGGGTTATCATATGAAAAGAAATGATCATAAAGAAAAGTCCTCACTCAACAACCATACCCCTCAACATCATCAACAATCATGACTTTAAAAGTCAAGCCATGATGAAGCTAGAAGTCAAGGTCAAGGAAAGGCTATCATGATACACCAAAATGCAAAGACCCCCTCCACAAATCCTTATTTGCAACAATGCAAATAAGCCCTCCTCCACCAAACTTCGGCCAATGAACGATACAAAGGAAATCGGCCGAAACGAAAAGAAAACTGGCAACTCCAGAAAACTGGTCCCGTAATAAATTACAGGAAAACCCCGATACTGTGCATACACACCCGCATTTGTATTCCGACCGAAATATAAATGCAATGAGACAAAATCTACACTGTACTATACTAGGATCCGGCTTATACCAAAGCCGGCTAGTAATATCCGTTCGATCCTGATCCGTGCAATACCGCACGTATCTGATCGAACCCTGCCATATAACCATACGGCCTATAGTACAAACTTTCCGATCCTGATCCGTCTAATACCGCACGTATCTGATCGGACCTTGCCATATCTCCATACAGCCTCTACAACCTTTCGCCCGAAAGCTGAGTAACTGAATGTGGGGGACTCTAAAGACTCGTCAACACCTTGGTTGTGGATTTAACCACTAGCACGTCAGAGGTATAAGCCAATACGTAACGGGCTACCAGGTATTGACTAAAAGGGACGTCTGTGAGCGAACTCAGCCTGACAACCCTACTGAGCCTGTCAGTGATAATATCCGTACAGTCCGGTCCGTTCGTCTATGAGCATCGCATGGCGGGCCTAGGGGGTTGGTAAAAGTCAGACCCCCAAAAGCGGTACAAGTCGTGTCGGAGTGTAGCCCAGAACACCCTGAGATACTACTGGAATACCTACCAGTAAACCTCCTTGCCTCGGCCGAGGGCTTGGTGTAATGGCTCTCCTAGACACAGCACGACCTCACCCCCAATACCGGGAGAGACGAACCCCTGAAGATACGCTCACTGCCTCCATGTGGCTCGGGACTGTACCCAACTAAAACCTGTTTGCACGACTCCTTTGAGCCGTGGTAGGGTAGTAATCAAAGTACAGTGGGAACTCACACAAGACAAATGACGATCCCAAGGTCGATGAACTAACCTGTACACATGTCACCAGGGAACTGCCATCTGACGTCTGGTATATGACCAACTAGCATGTTCCCGGCGAGTCCTGTCCGGTGTACTCATAACCCAATGAGCACCTGTATACATCTTAGGTGATCCAACTGACACCAGTGGCTTGTGAGACCGGCCACCGCCCCTCGTCGGGGTCTCGACTGTATACACTAGTCTACTCTGGAGTATCGATGCCCTGTCTCGAAACTCACACGACTAGGGACCATTTAAGGATATGCTTATAGACCCCAGCTCCCACTTATATGATCGCCCTCATACTGCTGGTGGTCAAGCAAGAATCCTAGGGGCTCTATCAACGTGTAATAGCGACTTGTCAGGTCACCTAAAGCAGTACACGATGATAAAGGTAAACCAGATAGCATACTATCATCTCGAGTAAGACTGTCCTACCGGGATAGGTCCTTCATCAATCATTGCAATCACGTACCTGTGACCTAATAATTGACTCTGAGGGCACTATCTCCAACTGGTAACTAACGACAGAGCAGGGCAGGGCTAGTGCGGGTGAAAAACATAAGTAACGTCTATATAATATATCATATATACTATATACTGTATCTATCACAGAACATCACATGATCACATCACAGATATCACAACAGAAGAAACACATGAAACATTGGATATACTAGGACGTCCGTGTTTTCAATACGAGCCAGTATAAAACACGGATTCCACGATCGTGATGAATAGCCAATCCCACACCCTCAGACCCCTACGAGAGCGGCAAGCAACCCTACCAATTCTAGAGTTAGGATACCCGGACTCGACTCCTCGAGATGGTCTCCCACTGGACCCTAGAACCCGGTTACCTGTGCTCCCCTCCTTGGGTCTATCCTAGTGCAGAAAAGTAAATAATATACAAAAGGTGACATCTTCCGCAACCTGGAAGTGCCCCAAATAAAAGAATATTACATACAAGTTTTTACATGAATGAAATTGAAAAACACTCATCTCACATAAAAACCCCCGGCTATTCAAACACGACAATCCAATATAACATATCCAGCAACACATAACATCACATGTCATCAACGTAAGTAAATATGCGCATCCCAATTGTCGTTGACATATAGCAACGAAACCGGCGATATCACATATTACACTTACGATCACAGAAAAGAAAGTGTAAAACTACAATAGTTGGAATCCGCAACCTCTTTAGATGTCGCATGCCTAATCTAATGAAATACTTAGACATCACATGCCTAACAGTTATAAACCCCGCATTTTAGTCTCATTATCGAAAACTCTTTTTAATATCAAATGAAACTAAACCGCTAGATTTATAACATTCATTCAGTTATCTCATAACTGTTTGTGAATTCCAATTATTGTATCCCATTCCGGATAAATAGAATATATTAAACTTTCCGATCGAACATTCGAACACCCAAGTTTTCCCGAAACTGTTCAACACATGAAATTAGTTCAAAGACGTTCACTTCATGCCTCAGTACCAACGGTCCAGCCATAGAAGGGTCAAGCCAACGCCTCACATGTGGCACGCCGTACTGCCCCAAACCCGAAGGTTCAAAGGGAAGTTCAAGACGGTCACATAATCGAGTTAAGGTTTGTTGTCTTCTAGAGGGACCATCGCGTTACTTGCACTACTCAGAACGTCCTTAAACCATTGAAAAATCCAACACATGGAAATTTTTTCGGCAGGGGAAAAGTTGGGTATTTATATCTGGTCGAAATTTTTTAACATATTCTAAAGTTATCCGGAAAAACACATAGACGAAGTTTAACAATCCGATCGAATCTACGATTCCCAATGCAACCCCAGAATACTCAACTCTTGAGTCAATTTAAAAATTCCCAGAAAACTCATCATAATTAAATAGGAGTTACTGTGCAAACGAGGAGTGCTGACGTCATCATAAGGCCGCGGAACCGCCGCATAAGCCATGCTTATGCCGCGGTTCCGCCGCACTCTATACTGTTCATATGAAAAAATTTGCACCGTAATTCTTATAATTCCCTGCTGAATTTTTTAAGCATTTTTAATCTGGAAAAATCCCAGTTTTTGGAAAAAGTCCAGAGAGCATGAAAAAGTTAGGGTTTCGGGTTCGATCGGGTTTCAAACATCGTCTAAGCATCGCCTAAGGCTCTAGCTAGGCTCTGATACCACTGTAGGGTTCCTAGGCACGCTAATGAAGTCTCACAAGGCATCAACCATGCCAATTTCAAATTTTACGGGTGCCGAGAAACCCTAATACGGATCGTTGACTAGAAGTTTAGGCGATAAACGAATCTAGTTAACAACTTAACTAAAGATAAGAAGCTACAACCTTTGTAGATCCGGATATCCACTTCCTTGGCTCCACATAGGCGTCCTCTCGCTGTCCATCTCGAATCCCTGACTCAATCGTCGGCTTGATCGGAGAAATGGGCGGACTAGGTCGTCGGCTTCGTGCCGAAGATGATCTACGTCGAGGCATCACAAGTTCAAGCTCCGAATTCACAAATTTGTGAAACTTGTGAAGAAAACACCCAAAACAACTTGGCAAGAGGTAGAGGGTGAAGAAATAGGAGGTGGGTTCACTTTGGAATTGGATTTCTCAGTTTAGAACTCAAGTTGCCATTGATGGCATCAAGCTTTCTTTCTTGAAGAAGAAGATCAAGAAGAAAGAAATATTATGATAAGTGTTGAATTAAAATGAAAATAAATCAATACTTATCATAAGCTAACTAAGGTTAAGTGTAGAGAATAGACCATGGTAAGTGGGAATGGTTAGGGTTAAGCATGAAGACAAATGGTCTCTTTAGTCAAAGCTTCATGAAGCTTCAACAAGCTTCATGATAAAAAGAAACCATTTTCTTTTCTTTTATCTATTTAAATAAATAAAGAATGGATAAATAAATAGATGAATAACACAAAACCCTAACCATTATCATAACCATGATTTAATTCTTTGCACAAACCCAAGTAAGTATGTATCATCAAACATGATACAATTAAGTGCACGCAAAAGCATATCATATATACAATGTGCACTTCAAGTGAGAAAATCGTTTTAAAATGAACCAATACTAGTTAATGCAAATTAATATATCAAATATACAATTATACATTAAATCAACACTTGATTCAATGATCCGGTCATGTCGTACATAACCGACTAGTATACAATGTATCGATTCATCGAATCAATGATTCGATAACTTGGTTATATCGCATACAACCAATCGAAACATTCATCGCGAGAATGAAATATGGTATCACATACACGCATTATTCTCGGTCCCGCACATATCTCATATGCGCTCCTATTTCGTTTCGCTTGAGCCAGGAAACCTCTGTGTAGGACTCTAAAGACTCGTTAATACGCCGGTAGCAGATGATGATCATATCAAGCACCCACAAGACGCAAGCGGTCTGCTAAACGTAACGGACATCCGGGTATTGAGCGATCAGAAGATCGACGAGCTAGCCCGCTGACACTCCTGTGAATCCAACCAGTAACACTTACCGTACAGTCCGGTCTGTTTGTCTGATATGTTGCATATCAAGTCTAGGGGTGGTATACGTCAGACCCCAATAACCGATAAGTCGTGCCGATGTGAGGCTCATAACGGGTCGAGAAACTACTGGTAACACTAACCAGCAAATCTCTGATCAGCCCTGGCCAGGGACTTCCCTGTTACGGCCAATCGCGCACAGCGCAACATCAACCCCCAATACCGGGAGAGACGAAACCCCTCCTATCGCTCATTGCCTCCATATGACTCGGGACTGCGCCTAAAGACCACCGTTTTGCACGCCTTCATGGACGTGGTAAGGTAGAGATCAAAGCACAGTGGGAATCACACAAGACTCTATGACGATCTCGGGTCTACAGACTAACCTGCACAAGTGTCACCTGAGAACTGCCATCTGACGTGAGGTATAATACCATTTGGGAGTTCTCGGCGAGTCCGTCCAGTGTACCCAGTCTCCACTGAGCACCCGTACACCACCTCTGATGTCAAACACCAATGGATATGGGATCATCCATCGCCCATCTCATGGGTCGAGAAGCGTATACGCTAGTATACTCTGGTATATCGATGCCCTGTCTCGATACACCCACGACTAGGGACCTTGAAGGATGTACTTATGGACTACCATGTCCCCACTAGTATGGTCTGCATCATAGTCCAGGTAGTCAAGTACACATCCTAAGGGCTTTATCAACATGTAACTATAAGACAGTTTAAAGAGACAAGTGTACATGTTAAGATAAAAAGAAACCAGATAGCATACTATCATATCGAGCAAGAAAGTCATCTCTATATATGTCCAAGCATCCAATATAATATACATCATCTGCACAATACTGGCCTCTAGGGCATACATACAACTAACATATTTTACCCCTAGTATCTTATGACCTTGACGAAAGCCAACAAACCATAGGCTACTAGTCAAGTTCAACACGAAAATTTCGTGATTGAATTAAACCTACCAACACGAACCTTGACGAAAGCCAACAAAGTCGCACGACTACCCTAACTCAATCGCATCATATGCTTATGCAGATAAGCATAAATAGCTACCGCACACTACACCTTGACGAAAGCCAACAAACGTAGCACGAATACTATGAAGTACTTATCTGAAATGACGGAGGGTTACGACAGGTTTTTATGAAAATCTTTTGCGTAATGAACTTGATATCGTTGTAGAATCAAATGATTTAAATGGAGTGTTTTTTAGGCCTTTGCTAATTTCGCTAAAGTGGTCACTCCCGGTGAAGGGATCTCGGCTCTATTCTCGTCGAATGAGGTGCAGGATATTCACAATTCCACTATGTAAAGAAAGAACTAGAAAAGCAATCAAAAGAAAAAACCGAGGGTTGCAGCATCTGCCAGTTATTGCTAAAGAGGTCACTCCCGGTGAAGGGATCTCGGTTCTTTCCTTATCGAATAAGGTGCTGTATATTCTACAAGGAATACCGCTATGCAAAGCAACAACTAGAGCTACCTGTTTTTAAAAATTCAATTCAACAACATCTTTAGGTTTCTTTTATTTCATTAATCTCATTAATGAAGTCCCATCATTTTAAGTTACCTAAACATCACAGATAAATACAACGTACGCTTATGCCATCCGCATTCGCCTCGATGTCCCCTCGTGCACCGTTTGGTTATGTAACTAACGGCAGAGCGGGGCAGTGCTAGCGCGGGTGTAAAACATAAGCAACATCCATATAATATATCACATATACTATATCCAGTATCTATCTCAACAATATATCAAATGATCACATCACAGATATCGCAGCAGAAAACAACATATGAAATATTGGATATACTAGGATTTCCGTGTTTTAAATTAAGCCTGTATAAAACACGGATTCCACGGTCGTGATGAATAGCCAATCCCACACCCCTATACCCCTACGAGAGCGGCAACCAACCCTACCAATTCTAGAGTTACGAGACCCGGTCTCAACTCCGTGAGATGATCTCCCACTGGACCTTAGAACCCGGTTACTTGTGCTCCCCGACTTGGGTCTATCCTAATGCGGAAAAGTAAATAATATACAATGGTGACATCATCCTCAACCCGGAAGTTCCCCAATAAAAGAATATTACATACAATGAATTTTACATGAATGAAAATAAAAACTCTCATCTCAAATAAAACCCCAGGCTATTCAATCACGATGATCCAATATAACATATCACAGCAACATATAATATCACATGTCATCAACGTAAGCAAATATGCGTATCCTAGTTGTCGTTGACATATAGCAACGAAATCGGCGATACACCACATATTACACTTACGGTCGCAGAAAAGAAAGTGAAAAACTACAACAGTTGGAATCCGCAACCTCCTTAGACATCGTAAACCTAATATACCACATATATTGGATTTCATGCCTAACCAAATGAATTCTTTAGACATCGCATGCCTAACAATTATAAACCCCGCATTTTAGTCTCGATCTCGACAACACTTTTCAATATCTTGTCGGGCAATTCAACAAGATTCCCGACATCCTGATCGAATGCTCATCGGAAACTTTAGAAGACGGCTGCACCCCCCGATACCGTCGACGAAGTGCACTAAAGCGGAACACCGCTGCCGCAAGCACCCGAACGGATGCTTTTGGCAACGGGGTTCTCCTACAGTCACTTGGTCCGGGTTATGGGGCGTGGCTATCTATTAATTTTACCCAGCGAGTATCCGCGTGCACTACGTGATTGCGATGGACTTTTGATCTCATCAAAATCCCGTGGCAACCGATCAAATGAGACTAAATTGCTAGATTTATAACATTCAAATTAGTTATCTCATAACTACTTGTGGATTCCAAATATTGTATCCCATCACATAATATCTGGACGACGTTAAACTCTTCGATCGATTCATCAAAGTCCCACAATTTCCCGACAGCTCAACACTTGAGCACAGTTCAATAATACCTAGAATATGTCACAGTACTTATGCACCAGCCGTAGAAGGGCAAACCCAAGCCTCACTCATGTCGCCACGGAACTACGACAAACCCTAGGGTTTGACCGTGGTTCCGCGATCCAAAAAGTTGAGTTAGGGTTTCATTCTTCTAGAGAGTTCATAGGATCACTTGCATGTTTTTACGAATACGTTAAACTTGGAAAAATGGGTTTTTGACATTCGATCGAACTTTTTAATTTCGTCTAGACAACATGCGAATAACCCGAAACAATGTTAAAACTATGAATAGGAAACACTCCGAATTGTTTATTGTGTAAGATTACATCACATGCAAAATTAGCAAAAACAAACAACACGTGAAACATCAAAACCAAGTTTCTGGAACACACAAAAAAATTCAGGGGGGGCGCTCGGTTTTGGCGGAGATCATGCCTATGGTGGCCGGTCAAAAATTCATAGAATCCCCTGAAATTTTCACAGTGTTCATGATATATCTCATACATCACTCTGTACTTGTTTGAAACTTTTTTGAACAACTTTTAAAATCGACAGAAACTTGAATTTTCCGTCTCAAGTTTCGGAGTATTTCGGTTTCGCAAACTTAACAATATCCGTATAAATTTCTAGCATTGCTCTGGTACCACGGTAGGGTTACCTAAGACGGCGGCAAGGTTTCGGGAGGCATCGTCCATGCCAAATTCAAAAATTTGCCGTTTTAGCTAACCCTAACTAAGAATCGTTAACTAGAAATCGACGGAAACAATATACAAACACTTTGTAACTAAAAGTGAACAAGGAATACAACCTTTGTAGACCAGTCCTTCACTTCAATAGCTCCATGTAGTAGTCCCTTCTCTACGATCGTGAACTCCGGACTCTAGAGAGGCTCCGATGAGGAAACGAACATGCTTGCTTCGAAGACTTCGAGGCCGAAGATGATCTACGTCAAGGAGACACTAACCCAAGCTATCTCTTCACTAACTATGGAATTAGTGAAGCAAACACCCTATACTAAATGTCAAGTAGTAGAGGATGATGAAGTAGGAAGTGGTCTCACTTTAGAATTGATTTTTTCACATTTTATCTCATACCTCCATTGAAGCTAGAAAGCTTTTTTGAGGAAGAAGAAGAAGAAGAAGAACACATCATATGAGTTAATCCAAATGAATTATTGCAATCATGGGTGAGTTAAGCCCTCATGCCTAACTCATGTAGAGAATTAACCAAGGGCTAAGGTTAAGGGTTGGGTTAACAAAATATCCTAAGCTAGACAAAAGAGTGGACTTTGTCAATATTTCTACAAGCTTCATCCAAGCTTGACAACATTGACCAAGTCTTCTCTCTTTTGTTATTAACTTAAGAAATAAATAAAACCCTAACTTAACCCCTAGCATGGTTTAAGTCTCATACATCCATCTTGCATGTATCATCAAGCATGACACAATATATGTATACAAATATACATATCACATATATACAATGTGCACATCAAGTGAGAAAAGAATTCTTAAGTGAGGTAATACTAGTTAATGTAATGTAATATATCTAATATATAATTATACATTAGATTATCAAATCAACTCTTGATTTAATACTCCGGCTATATCACATATAACCGACTAATATTATGTGTAACAACTTATCGAATCAACACTTGATACGATAACCCGGCTATATCGCATATAACCGACCAATGTCACAATTCGCGAGAATAGAATACGGTATCACATATCGTATTAATCTCGGTCCCGCACATATCACATATGTGCTACTACTCCGTTTCGCTGGAGCCAGGAAACCCCTGTGTAGGACTCTAAAGACTCATCAATACGCCGGCAGCAGGTGATGATCATATAAAACACCCACAAGCCGCAAGCGATCTGCTAAATGTAACAGCCACCCAGGTATTCAGCGATCAGAAGATCAACAAGCAAGCCTGCTCGTACTCCTGCGAATCCAATCAGTAACACTACCGTACAGTCCGGTCTCTTCGTCTGATATGTCGCATATCTCGTCTAGGGGTGGTAAACGTCAGACCACAGTAACTCGATAAGTCGTGTCGATATGAGGCTCAAAACGGGTCGAGAAACTACTGATAATACTTACCAGTATATCTCTGAAGCAGCTTTGGCTAAGGACTTCTTGTTATAGCCAATCGAGCACATCGCAACATCAACTCGCAATACTGGGAGAGACGAAACCCCTCCTATCGCTCATTGCCTCCATGTGACTCGGGACTGTACCCAAAAGCCACCGTTTTGCACGTTCTCTTCAACGTGGTATGGTGGAAATCAAAGCACAGTGGGAATCACACAAGACTCTATGACGATCTCGGGTCTACAGACTAACTTGTACCAATGTCACCAGAGAACTGCCTTCTAACGTGTGGTATAATACCATCTGGGATTTATCGGAGAGTTCGTTCAGTGTACCCAGTCTCTACTGAGCACCCGTATACTATCTCTGATATCAAACACCAATGGATATGGGATCATCCATCGCCCATCTACATGGGTCGAGAAGCTATACGCTAGTCTACTCTGGTATATCGAAGCCCTGTCTCGATACACCCACGACTAGGAACATTTGAAGGATGTACTTATCGACTAATCTATCCCCACTAGTATGATCTGCGTAATAGTCTTGGTAGTCAAATACTCATCCTAAAGGCTTTATCAACATGTAACATAGAGACAATCAGTGTACATGTTAAGATAAAGAGCAACCAGATAGCATACTATCATGTCGAGCAAGAAATTCCTCCTTATATATGTCCAAGCATCCACTACAATATACATCGTAGGTACAGTAATGGCCTCTAGGGCATACATATCACTAACAGAAATAGGCCCCGTGCAGGGAATCAGATCAATGCAAAACTCAATATCGCGCTCTGGCAGCAACCCAGGTAACTCATCGGGAAAAACGTCGGGAAACTCTCGCATGGTAGGAACCCGGTCCAACGACTCCACTGTGTCTCCAGTATCATGAATGAAAGACAAGAATCCCAAATATCCTCTCCTCAAAAGCCGACTAGCATAAAGGACAGCAATCAAACTGTGAGGGGCGGCACCACGGTCCCCCTGCACAACAAACACTGACTCGCCGGGAAAACAAAAGCTAACTGTCTTCTCGCGGCAGTCTACGGACGCGTAGCAAGTAGCTAACCAGTCCATGCCGAGGAGAACGTAGAAGTCCAACATCTCAAGAAGGATCAAGTGGATGGACAAATCTCAATCTTATATTCGAACAGCACACAACCGAAACACTGTCGCGCAACAAACGACTCGCCAACAGGAGTAGTCACGACAAGCGGCTAACCTAGCAAACATGACTCTTGGCCTAACCTCGGTACGAAGTGCGTAGAAACATACAAATGCGTAAATCCCGGATCAAATAGAACATGTGCATCAAAAGAACATACAGAAAGGGTACCTGAAACCACTGCATTGGACGCCTGCGTGTCCTGGTGAGTCAAGGCAAACATCCGAGCCTGCCCTCTACCCACAACTGGCTGTCTTCTGCTTCCGCCACCTCGTCCTCTCTGATCAAAACCACCACGACCACGACCTCTCTGAGCATGATTCTGACGCGGGGCAACAACAGGAATAAGAGGCAACGCTCTCTGAGGCGGAGAAGGTGGTAAGGTAACCTGGGGTATGGCTGCCTCTCTCTGGCGTATCACGGTACAATCCCTAACGAGGTGAAGTAACTGCCACACCCAAAACACCCACGCGTAGACTGCTGACCCTCCTGAGAATAAGTGTTGAACAACTGGCCTCACCCCACGTCTCTGCTACTCCCTATGCCTGAACGAACGTTGTCTCGAGGTCTAAACCTCTGCCTCCGGACTGATATACCGGTATGAATCCTCTTCGGTTCCGGAACAACCGATGACTCAGAAAGACGCTCCTCAACCAAAAGGGCTACGTCCACCGCTGCTGCATATGTGTCACAATGCTGAATGCTGATAGCGAGGAACAACTGGGTAAGCAGGCCTCGAACGAACCTCTTTACCCGCATCTCCTCAGTAGCTACCAAATACGGAGCATAAACAGACAGCTCAGTAAACTGCAAATCGTACTCAGCCACCGTCATCCCCGGAGTCTGGCATAACGACTCAAAACAGCGCGCTCGAGCATCCCTGACGCTCTGCGGAAGAAAACGGGCGAGAAACACTGTCAAGAACTCAACCCAGGTTATAGGAGCAAGACCTGGGGCTCTGCCCTTCTCTAACGACTCGCGCCACTTCTGGGCCAAACCCTCCAGACGAAAACTCGCGAACTCGACCCATCTCACGTCGGAGCATCTCAGCGAACGGTATATCCTGGCCATCCGGTCGATAAACGACTACGGATCCTCAGCTGCATCAGTGCCAGTGAAAACCGGAGGCCTCAGCCTCATGAACTCTGACAGTGATACGGTGATAACCTCCGTAGATGTAGCTGCGACTGCCTGAACAGTAGGCACCATCACGGTCCCTGCAACAGGTGGAACAACCTCCTGTCTCTGTGCTCGAATGGCCTCAACTAACGACCCCATCATATGGCGCAAATCCTGCATACCAGCCCCTAGCATAGCAATATGGTCTGTCGAAGGTGGATCAATTTGCCCTGGTACAACTGGAGTACCGCCTGGTCAGTCCTCGTCTCTGACGAGTCAACTCTGACCTCGGCCCTCGCGGCCACTCTCTGTGCCATCGTAGTCTTCGGCGGCATAAAGGCAGGAAATGGAAACAAGATTCGATAAGGACACAGAAATCGAATCACAAGGATGCATATAATCATGGAAGGAATTTCAATCAACAAGTCCTAAGGTCACTTAGGCGGAGTACCGTGTCGTAAGTATGCCGTGGAACATCCACACGCTACATCACTCTGCTTAAGCTACCTACTCCATCATACCAAGGTTATGCTACACTCCGAAAGGTAAAACCTAGAGCTCTGTTACCAACTTTGTCACGACCCAAATTTAGGCACGTGACCGGCACTTAAACTACGTGATGTCAACAGGCGTATGCAATTTTAGTAAGCCGAAACCCAAAAATCTATACCACCCCAAAAGGGATAAGTGTAGAGAACAAAGTTAAAAACATTTGGAAATCTCAAGTAAAAATCTTTAAACTTAAGTTTACTTTCATAAAAATTTCGGCAGCACCTCCTTTGTAAAAACTAGAACCGAAAACGGGTACAACATAGAATATAAATAAAGCATCCTAAACGGGAGCAAAATCACACCCAACGGCAGAAACAACCACCACAAACATATATACGACGCCGTAGCGAAGAAATATAAATGAAAACAACATAAGGAGGTAAAACTTTATAACAAGGCCGGCTCCTACGAGCACGGCAGCAAAAGTCACAAAATAATACAACATCGATCCTCACAACTCATCTCTCAGTCAAATACATGAAGATGGTAGATGGAGAGTACTAGATACAAAAGGAACATCGTCAGATAACCGCAAAACCTACCTATAGCAAAAGGCCTCACAGCCAACCGTAGCAGTATCCGCAAAAATAGAGATAAAAAGAAGCCCTGCCGTGACTACTCTGAGGGTAAGTCCTGCAAAACACTGTGGCGCAACGGGGGTGAGTTGCCAACTTGTGAATAGTAAATAACATTATACTGTAACCGCAAGTATGCACGAACAACGATAAATCTATCATACGAAATCTGATAGCATAAGTATGGCAATATGTATATGCAAAAATCATGTAAAGGTACATCATCAGGGTACTACAACTACATGAGGCAATGCATATCAAAATAATCCTAAGTATGGGATGATATAATAAAATCTCATGCAAAAAAAAAAATCATCAGCATGGAAAAACCCAAGTGTCCTTCACTGACACATCAAATCCCAAAATCCTCAGGCGCCGTCACCAAAACCGGCCCTCATATCTGTATATCTCATGGAAATCAGAACGTCATGAAATACTCGTGTCCTGCATCGACACGTAAATACTCATCTGTCAGGCGTCGTTACCACGACAGGCCCTGATGTCATGTCCTTACATGACTCCGGTCGGTATCCCCACGATAACTGCCGAATCTAAATACAATCACCGGTAGGTACTAGCCTGCCAGCAAGGCTCATTGTCTATACCACGAAAAATCACCTCTTGCCCCGGGGAACCATACCGGGTCCACCATGTACCCGCAGATGGTGCTTATCCGCTCCTTGATTCGGGTATATAACACAAGTCTCAGAACCAAGAAAACTCATGGTGTGCGCACTGAAATATCATATCAAGAGAAACCGGGTTTCCAAACAATACATAATTTTTTGAAATACCCATACGGTTCTCAAATCCATAAATCGCATGAAATCCATATCTCAATGCGTAAATTCATGAAAACTGATGTATACAACATAAAACCGCAATATGAGCATATTAAGGGAAAACCGCTTTTTTTTAAATAAATCCAGTTTTAAAATATATCATGCGGATTCCCAATTCCTCCGAAATCAAGTACAATATCATATGAGGTGTACATGTACGTATAGTAAGATATGTGTATCTACATGTAAGCAGGTATGTATGATGCATTTCATAAGCGCAATAATACAATAATCAACGTCTCAATGTCAAATGACAATACAATACCACTTAGGGGTATATGTAGCTACAGCAAGGTATATGGGTGTACATGTAAGTATGTATGCATGATGTACATGTAACTATATCTCATATGTGTGTATACCTGTCAATAATGATGTAATACCCTATAGGTATATATGTAGCTACAACATGTAAGCATAGCAAGGCATATATGTAAGCATGTAGGTATACAGGTATGGTACTTTTCATATGCGAAATGGAATAAGAATAAATGTCTCAATTGTTCCTAACCATTACAATATCACGTATGTAAATGGGTTGTGCGTGTCATGGCAATTATCGACGGAGTGTGTGGTATACAATTAGTGCTCGTGCAACATGAACCGTCAATAATAGTGCAGTGTCCAACGGATACAAGTCCAAGCACAATAAGTAATAATATGAAATGAAGTTAATGCACAATCTCTATATGCGCAATACTTGTAACTAATAATCATGTCATATAATCTAGCCCAGACGCATAATGCCATGCCGGCGATTCCCCTATAGATGTTAAATCTACTCACCGATGGTCTCGAGCTAAGAAAATCCGACCACCTGCTTCCCTTTCTTCGCAGCGTCCGAAGTCCCCGCTTGCAATCCTAAAATTTCACAAACATAGCACATAAGGCTAAATATCCTGCGCCGACAAATGAAATGCAAGGATAACGTCCACAAGATAAACACACTGTGCACCTAGTGCACAAAACACGTACGACATCGACATAACCCTAGCTAGGATCGCTAAACTACGTAACCACCAAGCCTAGACCCCGATCGTACCGATCGCGCAATCACAACACTATAAATATAGTGGAAGATAATATATAACCATCGCAACATCAAAAGAAACCCACGCCTGATTTATCCGAAAACCTAGTAAGCACTTTTTATCATTTTAGCTCAAGTCTAAAAGTTTACACAAATTCTAGCGATCACAATCATCGCAAAGTAGCTTAACTAAGTCATCCAAACCTTCACTACAATTTTAATCTCACCCAAATATGATTTAGTAAAAGTTAGTTTGCGATTAAACTCAATTAGACAAATTAGGAAATTAACAAACAACATTCTCCCACTAGGTTAAGTTTTCCCAAGTCTACACTTTTCAATTAACCATTTCAACCAATTAAACCCTAACTTGATCTTCACAAAACTTTCATGAAATTCTAAACATGCAATTTAAAGCTATATTAAACATCTAATAAGCTAGCTTAAATGTATTTAAACAACAATTTAAGTTTTAGGGTTAGGATTTTATACCTCCAATAGATTCACAAATTAGCAACTAAACTCCAAATTTTGCCTCCAAAATGATGACTTTAAAGAAGATCCAAGCTTGTTTAGTGTTGAAGAATGATGGGTAGGGATTTGTTTGTGTGTTTGTGGGATAATTTGAGGATTTTTGATGATTTATTTTAGCATGAGGAAGTGAAAATGAGGCAAAAGAAAAAAGAGGGCAGCAGTGGGGGGGGCTCGGCCAAGGCAAGATAATTGAGGAGGTAAAGGAATTGTGTAGTGTTAGTTATATGTATGCCCTAGAGGCCATTACTGTACATACGATGTATATTGTAGTGGATGCTTGGACATATATAGGGAGGACTTTTTTGCTCGACATGATAGTATGCTATCTGGTTATACTTTATCTTAACATGTACTCTGTGTGTCTCTATGTTACATGTTGAAAAAGCCCTTAGGATGAGTACTTGACTACCAGAACTATGATGCGGATCATACTAGTGGGGACAGTGTAGTCGCCAAGTACATCTTTCAAATGTTCCTAGTCGTGGGAGTACCGAGACAGGGCATCGATACTCCAGAGTAGACTAGCGTATCCGCTACTTGACCCATATGATGGGCGATGGATGATCTCATATCAATTGGTGTTTGACATCAGAGAAGGAATACGGGTGCTCAGTGGAGACTGGGTACACTGGACGTACTCGCCGAGAACTCCCAGATGGTATTATACCTCACGTTAGATGGAAGTTCTCTGGTGACACTGGTACAGGTTAGTCTATAGACCCGAGATCGTCATAGAGTCTTATGTGATTCCCACTGTGATTTGATTTCCACCTTACCACGTCCATTAGGGCGTGCAAAACGGTGGCTTTTGGTTATAGTCTCGAATCACATGGAGGCAATGAGCGATAGGAGGGGATTCGTCTCTCCCGGTAGACGGAGTTGATGTTGCGCTGTGTTCGATTAGCTATAACTGGAAA
Source organism: Agapanthus africanus (assembly GCA_030015575.1). Taxonomy (NCBI): domain Eukaryota; kingdom Viridiplantae; phylum Streptophyta; class Magnoliopsida; order Asparagales; family Amaryllidaceae; genus Agapanthus; species Agapanthus africanus. Next base: position 621,209,432 of record JASDDO010000024.1, read on the forward strand.
TCCCTGGCCAGGGTTGCAGAGATTTACTGGTAAGTGTTATCAGTAGTTTCTCGAACTGTTATAGACCTCATATAGACACGACTTATCAAGTTACTTGGGTCTTACGTTTACCAACCCTAGGCGAGATATGCGACATATCAGACGAAGAGACCGGACTGAATGGGAGTGTTACTGATTGGATTCGCAGGAGAATATACAGGCTTGCTTGTTGATCTTCTGATCACTCAATACCTGGGTGGCTGTTACATTTAGCTGACCGCTTGCAGCTTGTGGGTGTTTTATATGATCAACACCTACTGCCGGCGTATTGACGATTCTTTAGAGTCCTACACAGAGGTTTCTTGGCTCAGGCAAAACGGAGTAGGAGCACATATATGATATGTGCGGGACCGAGAACAATACGCGTATGCGATACAGTATTAGATTCTCATGATATGAGATATCGGCCGGGTATATGTGATATAGCCGGGTCATCGGATCAAGTGTTGATTCGATGAACTGATACAGTTTATAATAGTCGGTTATTTATGAAATAGCCGGATTATCGGATCAAGTGTTGATTCGATAATTTAATGTATAATTATATATTTGATATATTAAATTACATTAACTAATATAAACTCACTAAAAGATTCTTTTTCTCACTCGGGTAATACATTGATATATATGCGATATATGTTAATTGTATTATTTTATTTTGTTACAATAAATATTATATATGTGATATATAATATTGTAACATGTTAGGGTTATTAATGCAACATGATTAGTGGAAATTAAACATGGTTAAGATTTGATTTGGGTTAAGCTTTTCTAGAAGTTTTTAGAAGCTTTGCTTTTTGTTTTTGCAAAGATATTTTGTAAAGATATTTAGTTATGATATTTATTAACCCAACTCAACCCTTGACCATGGTTGATTCTCTACATGGGTTAAGTTATCATACTTAACCCATGGTTGCATTTCTAACCTCACAACAATTCATTATTCATCACAAAAGAAATAGTTCTTCTTTTTCTTTCTTCTTTTGGATGGAAAAGCTTACTAGCTTTTTCATTAGTGATGATTTTGAGTGAGAAATAGAAAACAAATGAGAGATAAAATCCTACTTCATCATCCTAATCTATCCTAGACATTTAGATTAGGGTGTTCACTTCATTTGTGAGTGAGAGCTTGTGTTAAAGAAATTTCAAGGTAGATCATCTTTGTTATCGAAGATCGGAAGCAACTTTGCATCATTCTCTTCGTGGAGCCTCTCTAGAGTCCGGGTATATGATGATCACAACGAAGGGACCTCAATACGGAGCTTATGAAGCAAAGGACCGGACTACAAAGGTTGTAATCCCAAACTCTTAGATGTTAAAGTGTTTAACATGCTTTGTTTCGCCTAATCTCTAGTTTAAAGATCTTGGTTAGGGTTGTTCGGCACGTCTAAATTTTAAATCGGGCATGGTTGATACCTTGTAGACCCTTGTGAGAGTGCCTAGTAATCCTACAGTGGTATCAGAGCCAAGCTAGAGCTTTAGGCGAAGTCTAGACGAAGTTTAAAGTCCGATCGAACCCCGAAAACCCGTCTTTTACCCTTCTCTGGAAATTTTGTAAAATTGTGATTTTTTCTGCATTAAAAATACTAAAAAAAATCAGCTGGAAATTCTAATGATAGTGGTGAAATACGAGCCCCCAAGTCACTCATTAAGCCGCGGAACCGCGGCAAGAACCTGCTTGTCGCGGCGGTTCCGCGACCATAACAGTGAATTATGGACAGGTATTTGCAGAGTATATCCATAGGTGATTGTACATGCTTCTGGGTATTTTTAATCTTACTCAAGTGTTGAGTTTTCTGGAGATCTTTTGTATTCGTTGATTCGATTGGATAATTTAACTTCATTTATGTTTTTTCCGGGTAATTTTAGAACGTGTTAAAAAGTTCGAACGGATATCAATAACTCACTTTTTCCCCTGCCGGAAAATTTCCAAGCGTTGGATTTTTCCGTAGTTTAAGAACGATCTAAGTCGTGCAAGTAACGCAGTGGACCCTCTAGAAGAACATAAACCATAACTCGATTATGTGACCGTCTGAACTGCCTTTGAACCTTAGGGTTTGGGGCAGTACGGCGTTGCCACATACGAGGCATTGGTTTGACCCTTCTACGGCTGGACCATCGGTACTGTGGCATGTGATGGATATTTTTTAAACTCCGCTCAAGTGTTGAGCTATTTGGGAAATATTGGGTGTTTGTTTATTCGAACGGAAAGTTTAACTTTGTCTATTTATCTGGAATGTGATACAATATTTGGAATCCACAAGTAGTTATGAGATAACTAATTTGAATGTTATAAATCTAGCAGTTCAATCTCAGATGATCGGTTGCCATGGGATTTTGATGTGATCAAAAGTCCGTCGCAATCACGTAGCGTACGCGAATACTCGCCGGGTAAACTTAATAGACAGCCACGCCCCATAGCCCCGACCAAGTGAATGTAGGAGAACCCCGTCGCCAAAAGCATCCGTTCGAGTGCTCGCGGCAGCGGTGTTCCTCCTTAGTGCACTTCGTCGACGGCATCGGGGGTGCGGCCTTCTACTAAAGTTTGCGACGAGCATTCGATCAGGATGTCGGGAATTTTGTTGAATTGCCCGACTTGATATTGAAATGAGTTTTCGATAATGAGACTAAAATGCGAGGTTTATAATTGTTAGGCATGCGATGTCTAAGGAATTCATTTGGTTAGGCATGCGAAGTCTAAGGAGGTTGCGGATTCCAACTATTATAGTTTTACACTTTCTTTTCTACGACCGTAAGTGTAATATGTGGTGTATCGCCGGTTTCGTTGCTATTCATCAACGACAATTGGGATATACATATTTACTTACATTGATGATATGTGTTGTTGTGATATGTTGTATTGGATCGTCGCGTTCTGAATAGCCGGGGTTTTATGTGAGATGAGAGTTTTTCTTTTTCATTCATGTAAAATTGATTTGTATGTAATATTCTTTTATTGGGGCACTTCCGGGCTGAGGATGATGTCACCATTGTATATTATTTACTTTTCCGCATTAGGTAGACCCAAGGCAGGGAGCACAAATAACCGGGTTCTAGGGTCCAGTAGGAGACCATCTCGAGGAGTCGAAACCGGGCCTCCTAACCCTAGAATTGGCAGTGTTGCTTGCCGCTCTCGTAGGGGTCTAGGGATGTGGGTTTGGCTATTCATCGCGACCGTGGAATCCGTGTTTTATACAGGCTCGTATTAAAACACGGACCTCCTAGTATATCCAATATTTCATATATGTTCTTCTGCTGCAATGTTCTGTGATGAGATCATATTACTGCCTGAGATGAATGTTTATATTATATATATGAGATATATGTTATATTGCAGATTTCGTTTCAAATGTGATGCTTGTGAATCATAATAAAATGGGACATCATTAATGAGATTAATGAAACTAAAAGAAACCTAAAGATGTTGTAGAAACTTGTCTCAAAAACAGGTAGCTCTAGTTCTTGCTTTGCATAGGGGTGTTCCTTGTAGAACATCCAGCACCTTATTCGATAAGGAAAGAGCAGAGATCCCTTCACCGGGAGTGACCTCTTTAGTGAAACTATCAGATGCTACACACACGGTTTGTTTTTTGATTGCTTCTATAGTTTTTGCTTTGCATAGTGATATTTGTGAAATATCCTGCACCTTATTCGATGAGGAAAGAGCCGACGATCCCTTCCCCGGGAGTGACCTCTTTAGCAAAACTAGATAAGGCCTCAAAAACACTCCATTTAAAATCACTCGATTCTACAACGATATCAAGTTCATTACGCAAAGGGTTTTCTTAAAAACCTGTCGTAGCCCTCCGTCATTTCAGATAAGGACTGTTTAGTATTCGTGCTGCGTTTGTTGGCCTTTGTCAAGGCGTAGTGTGCGGTAGCTGAATAGTACTTATCTGCTTATGCATATGATGCAGATTGGATTAGGGTTGTGGTATGACCTTGTTGGCCTTTGTCAAGGGTCGTGCGGGTGGGTTTGATTCAATCAGGAAATGACGGGTTGAACTTGACTAGCAGCCTATGGTTTGTTAGCCTTTGTTAAGGTCATAGGAGGCTTGGGGCAAAATATTATTGGGAATTTCAAGAGTTGAAATTTGCAATGAGATTGCATACCTTCTATGAGATAATTGGATCCCGATACCCATTTCGAGTAAGAGTTACTCCTGAGAGAGTTTTTACACATTACAATTAGTCGATCAAGTAGGTGTCTAGAAAGGTGTTAACGGGGTTACGCCCGTGGGAAAACGAGGTTTATTTTAATTAGGTCCGTGCAAAAGCACGGGGAACCTCCCTCAAAGTACCGGCACTGGCCAGGCTGAAAGATTGGCGAACTTGTAGGGTGTAATTAATCTCGGCTAGTCTTTTCTTTTAGGGTTTGAAGGAAGATTTGACTAAAACAGTGGGAGCCATTCTGATTAGATAAATTGATAACCAATCTAATCTTGTAAAAGCGCACGCTGAGTGTTTTCTTCTCTCTCTCTCTCCAGGTAGCGACCATGTCACGCCTTAATCAAGATAATAATACGAATGTATTGACCGAACCCGCTTGTTATACTTCGCTAAGGAACTTTGGTCCCGCTCCAACTTATAATTGTTATAAGACGGAGCAGGAAATAGGGGATTACCAGAATTCCCATGCCACCCAAACGAAGAAAGTGCATGTTGATGCATCATCTTCGGGTATGTTCATTACCGAGAACTGTTTCTCGGTATCTTTTACATCCTGGGTATGAGATACCAGATCAGGATTGTAACATTTCAAAAAAATAAAATATTATTTTTGGGAATTTTTATAATTTAATATTATTTTATTGAATATTTTAATATTTTGGTATTATTAAATACAAATAAATTGGAAAAATTTTAGAAAAATTATGGAAAATTCTAAAATAGGGTAGTTTATAGAATGATGCCATTTTTAAGTTTGTATGATTAGTTATATACTAATTTAGTGCTAATCGCCATTAAAAATCGCTAATCGGTTTTTTAGCGATTTTGTGCAAAACATGCACATATCACTTTTTCACACTTGTGCATTTTCTATCATGTTATTTGGGGTTACTATTCTAGTGAGAAGGTTTTGGAGAAAAAGGAAAAAAGAAAAGGAAAAGAAAATGGAAAAAGGAATAAAATATGAAGCATGGTGTGAGAGAGAGAGGTATGGCCTTCTTTGACCTTGGACATAGCCATCTCTTCATTTTTCCTCTCATCTTCTCTATACCTCGTCCTCCATCTCCCGCTGAAGCTGCTGCCCCTCTTCAAGCCCCAAATCATCTCACAAACTTCACTAAAACCCCACTCTCATTTCACAAAAAATGTGCACAAGCTTGCAAGCTATAGGATGGACAAAGAAAGTTTTCATTTTGGCGCTGTTAAGGATTCATGTGGGTCTTATGAGGTAATTCCTCCACAATTAGAGTGGTATTTCTTGTGCTTAAGCTTCGATTCATGTTTCATAACGATATTGTGTGTTTTTTGTGGATTTGAGGATAACCTAGTTAGGGTTTGAGGAAAAATTGAGTTGTGAAGTGAAACTAAGACTTGTTGTGACCTTAGAATCTTGGTGTGATGTTATATTGGACCCTAACCTGAAGCTTTAACCCAGAATACGGATTTATGAGACGATGTCGGGAAAAACTGCAATTCTGGGATTGTATTTGGGAATCTGCTATCACCCGAGACATCCTAAAATAAAATTGATTGGGCAGTGAGATGTGCATGTAAGTGCACGGCGGCGCCCCGACCTCCATCCCGAGGCCAAATGCGGAAGCGATGGTTAACTTTAATTTTTCAAACCGGCACCACCGCACACTAAAACCCGGATCGGGCCATTAAACTAGTCCAAGCTAACTACAAGATGGGAAGAGAGATATACCGAGTGATCCGTGTCCTCCGGTCTTCTCGTCGTCGTCCCGATCTCTCGCGGAAGCTCCGGTCTCCACCTCGTCGCCGGAAGGGCACCACGCCGCCTGCTTCTTTTACGGGCTCCCACCTCTATACCGAGGCACCTCGGGCACGAAGTTGGCGAGCCGACGTGCCCAAGGTTTGCTGTAGAATGTGTGTAGAACTCATGTCTCATTTTGGGGTAGTGGAGGTTGCCATTTGGTGGAGGGATGATACAAGATTTTTGGAGGAGCTTGTGGGATTTTACCAAGCCAAAAGAGCAAAAATCCCTCCACTAGAATTTTGGACAGCCCCATCAAAGAGCAAGGCCGGCCATGCAAAAAATGGTGAGGTGAGAGTGAGAATGAGTGTATGGATGATGGAACCACAAAAATAATGCAAGAGAGAAAAGGTCATCATATGAAGAAATGATCACAAAGAAACTCCAACACTCAAACTACCATCATCAACAACCATGATTGCTCATAAAGTCAAGCAATCATGAACTCAAAAAAGTCAAGGAATGGTCCTCCATCATGAGACCATCATGACACAAGAAAATGCAAAGAACGCCCTTCCAAATTGCTTATTTGCACAAATGCAAATAAGCCCTCCTCCACCAATCTTCGGCCATTGAAAGATACAAATGAAAATGGCCGAAACGGAAAGCAAACTGGCAACTCCAGAAAACTGGTCCCGTAATAAATTAAAGGAAAACCCCGATACTGTGTATACACAACCGCATTTGTATTCCGACCGAAATACAAATGCAATGAGACAAAATCTACACTGTACTATACTAGGATCTGGCTTAAACCAAAGCCGGCTAGTAATATCCATCCGATCCTGATCCGTGCAATACCTCACGTATTTGATCGGACCCTGCCATATCTCCATACGGCCTCTACAGCTTTTCGCCCGTAAACTTGAGCAACTGAATGTGGGGGACTCTAAAGACTCATCAACACCTTGGTTGTGGATTTAACCACTAGCACGTCAGAGGTATAAGCCAATACGTAACGGGCTACCGGGTATTGACCAAAAAGGACGTCGATGAGCGAACTCATCCTGACACCCTACTGAGCCTGTTAGTGACAATATCCGTCCAGTCCGGTCCGTTCGTCTATGAGCATCGCATGGCGGGCCTAGGGGGTTGGTAAAGTCAGACCCCCAAAAGCGGTACAAGTCGTGTCGGAGTATAGCCCAGAACACCCTGAGATACTACTGGAATACCTACCAGTAAATCTCCTGCCTCGGCCGAGGGCTTTGTGTAATGGCTCTCCTAGATACAGCGCGACCACACACCCAATACCGGGAGAGACAAACCCCTGAAGATCCGCTCACTGCCTCCATGTGGCTCGGGACTGTACCCAACTAAAACCTGTTTGCACGTCTCCTTTGAGCGTGGTAGGGTAGTAATCAATGTACAGTGGGAACTCACACGAGACAAATGACGATCCTCAGGTCGATGAACTAACCTGTACACATGTCACCAGGGAACTGCCATCTGACGTCAGGTATAAGACCAACTAGCATGTTCCCGGCGAGTCATGTCCGGTGTACTCATAACCCAATGAGCACCTGTATACATCTTAGGTGATCCAACTGACACCAGTAGCTTGTGAAACCGGCCACCGCCCCTCGTCGGGGTCTCGACTGTATACACTAGTCTACTCTGATGTATCGATGCCCTGTCTCGAAACTCCCAGGACTAGGGATCTTTTAAGGATGTGCTTATAGACCCCAGCTCCCACTTATATGATCGCCCTCATACTGCTGGTGGTCAAGCAAGAATCCTAGGGGCTCTATCAACGTGTAATAGCGACATGTCAGGTCACCTAAAGCAGTACACGATGATAAAGATAAATCAGATAGCATACTATCATCTCGAGTAAGACTGTTCTACTGGGACAGGTCCTCCCTCAATCATTGCAATCACGTGCCTGTGATCCAATAATTGACTCTGAGGGCACTATCTCCAACAATCTCCCACTTGCACTCAAGGCTAATTATTGCGATGTCGCATACTCACAGCCCGTTTGATACCGAACATCCAACTCCTCTACTAGTCAGTCTCACAAAGCTCGTTTGCGAAACTAATGCGTTCGAGGAATAGCCTCTGTGAGTGGATCCGCTTTGATGTCTCTTTCTATGTCTCTCTATATGTCACGACCCGAAAGTACGGAACATGACCGGCACATAAACTACGAACGTCTCGAGACGTACGTAATCTAACTAAACCGAAAACCCAGAAATCCAAACCAAGAAAAGTAGTAGAGTGCAGGAAAAACCAACTTAAAGCAAGTAATTTCAATAGCATAAGCCGAATTATGCGGTTTTTAAAACATCAGAAATTTACTGAAAATTTCGGCAGAGTCTCCTTTGTAAATACTGGCCCCCAAACGGGATACAACATGAATAGTATACGAAATCAAGAAAAGGGCATCCCCAAGAGGGAGCTAGCTCTTCGTCAATCGACGGTCACAACCACACAAACAATATAATATACAACGCCAACGGCGAGGATCAAAACTCAAAAGGAAACTCAAAACCACCAGAAATATAACGAGCGACTCTAAGGTCGAAAGAATAACCAACACTGGTCTCTATCTCAATAAATACATGTTTGGTTGATGGAATTTACTAGATACAACAGAATAATATTATACAAGGTAATATGATGGGTACAATACAAGAAAAACCCACCTACTAGCAAGTCACCCGAATGAAACTGAGCCCGCAAAGCCGTAATGAAACCTGTACGGCAACCTGCAAGAAACTGGGGCACAACGGGGGTGAGTTCCCAACTCGTGAATAGAAAAATATCTACGCACAGAAATCGCATAAATAACGCAATCCTAGGTCAATGATCATAATATATTCTCAAAAATGTATATAACACGTAGCCTATAACAAGGCTAGGGTAAATATCTAACCCGAGTGTAATCTCATGTTCCCGTGTCAGTGCCTCAGGTAGCAATATATCATATGGATGATGTATGAATGCATAAAACAGAATGCATGTACTGAATAAAACTAGTTTCATAAATCAGTGAAATTTCTGTATTTTAAAAGAAATGAGGTACCACATATGAAATCAGCATAAAACAGTGCCCAGCATCGACACAAAACAAGTGTCCAAATACCACGATATCTCTGTGTCACAATCTATGTACCTCAAGTCTTAATATCTATGTAACGTTGCGAAAAATCGTTTTGGTGAAATTTCGGAAAATCGGTAAAATAAGGGGTTTTCTGTAAAAAGTCAAAATACAAATATCTTTATTTGAAAATTAAATATAAATATTCTAGCTATGTAATTGCTATTATTTAGTGTTTATTGAGCCACTGGTGAGATTTCAAAATTTCTGAAAAATTTTCCGAAATTAATTATTTTAACATTTTTTTAAGCCGTCCCTAATACATTTAATTCGGGAAAAATTACAAACTGGAATGAGTTGAAACAAATTTTGTGCATCATAATACATTAAAAAAAAAATTTTCATGTGGTTTCGAATTGAACTAGGGTTGTTAACCGGTATTAGAAAATATTGAAGAAAAAGGCTTTTTTTTTCGGTGAAATTAGTGCAAATGGAGTGCGGTATAACTTTTATCTTTTCCCAAACAAAACCACACTCTCTTTTGCTCCCTCACACTTTTTTGGGCTGACCTTGGCTGCCCCTCTTTCTCTTGTGTCTTCAAGTAGGTTCTAGAGACTAGATTTTTGGAAAATAAATAAAAGAAAATGAATAAAAGTGAAAAGACTTAAAGAAGGAAATTAATGAAAGAACTTTCTACGCTAGCCTACACTCTTTTCCTTCCCTCCCTCTCCTCTTGTATGGCCGGCCCTCCCTATGGCAGCCCCTCCCATTTCTCCACCTCATTTCCACTTCAAATTTTCATTAAAATCAATGAAAAATCAATACAAATCTCACAAAATTCCTAAATAAACCTTTACCCTTTATTCTTGACTTCAATTAGCTTGAAGATTAGGAGCATGAGAAAGATTTTGAAGATCAAGTTGCATGTTTGACTCATGATTTTGAGGTATAATCTTTAACCTATGGTTACTTGATATATAATTATTTCAACTTAGTTAATTATGACATTTAATTATGATTCTAATTGCTAAAATGAAATTTCAAGAAAGGGTTTAAACTAAGGTTAGAGTTTTTATAACTTGCTCATGGTTGTAATGTGTGGTTTAAAAATTTAAGTCATGCAAATTCTAGTTCAATTGTTAAATTGTAAAATATTACTTTAAAATTGTTTTAATTAGGATATTTTTGTAAACTAGATTTTTGCAAACCATGTAAATAAGTTAGATAAAATTAGAATTAGGGTTTTATTGTTAGATTGTAGTGTTAATGTGTAGATTAACTTGTTAGGTGAGGGTTAAACATAATCTAGTTACTAGTTGCAAAATTTTAGTTTAAAAATTATGCTAATTATGATAGTTTCTTTTTATTTGCAAACTAGGTTTTGGGGAAATTGACTAAGTAATTGAGATTAAATACCAATTAGGGTTTTTATGATATTATGAACATTTTAAATTGTAGTTTAATAATTTAGTTCGTGCAAAACCAAGTTTAGTTGCGGAATTGTGAATTTTGTTGTGAACGTGTTAAAATTTGATAAAATTGCAAACTAGAAATTTTGGTTTGATACAAATTGATGGGATTAAATTATAGAAATGGTTTTTATGACTTAGTTATGTTGTTTAATGAATATTATGACCATTAGTTTCATTTAAACATCAAGTTTTGAAGTAAAACGGTAAATTGGCGTTTTCGGGTTTTACGAAATCGGACGATTTGATCGATTTTAGGGTTTCTATGTTTTAAACCAAGTTTTATATTATAAGTAATGAGATTTAAAACTACGAGTTGTTGTTGGTGTTTTATCTCAATCAATCGGAGTTTATACGCCGATATCGAGCGATGTTTGTTTCTTTTGCGTGGACGGGACATAGGTTTTAACCTATGCTTGTTCCTTGCGTCGTTTTGACTTTTGTATGTGGTTCAGTTTACGATGCTATTTGTATGTTTGCGTTTAGGTACCCCTCACGTGGACCGCGGGCGATGAAGAGGAGGATGGCGACACCGTCATCGGCAGACATGGACCAGGTGAGTAGATGCATATCTACGGGGGAAAGTCGGGTGGATGGCGTTTAGCACCCCCGCAACGTAGAATAGGAATAGTACTTATTGACATTAGGAAACCAGATGTGACCCTAGATTCTTAATCAGTAGGACCTTAGTATTGACCCTAGGCTGGACTAGACTGATTTAGGAAAACCAGAGGATGCGTACCTTGGAAGAGGTTCGTAGGTTTCAGATAGAAACACACACACGCACACACTGAAACTCGACATGGGGTATACGTGTATGTGTATATATATAGAACTAGGTATAGGTATATACATATATATACAACACGTATATGGGATTCATTGATGTGATATGATATCCGAGTTATGATGAAATAGTGTAACTGGGCTTGATGCCGTGATTCTTGGCTATACAATCATATTAAGTGTTAGCGGATCATTAGAGAATGAGATAATGAACATGTATACTTAAATTATAAGGGGTAGTGATGATATTGAGGTACAAGGGACTCTAAAATAGTACCCGGATTGTAACTTGTGATTGATTACGATATGGGATATGTATGACTTGATTACGACATCATATAGGTGTGACCTGATGTCGATATCATAGAGGTGTGACTTGAGGACGACATGATATCAGTATGACTTAATCACAATATGATACATATGACATATATTTCTGAGGATAAACTAATGATGCTTATTATGATGGCAATGATATATGATTGATGTAGGCGATTACAGTTTAGCACCTTGATCATGAGATGTGTTGGTGATGACATTATACGAATAATGAGACATCTAGGAGATACTTGACCCGTACCCCGATATTGGGATGTCGTACGATGGATTTTACCGTACGAGGCATAGATATGATGATTGATCCGCACTCTTGGTTCGAGGAAGCCGTACTTCGTACGTGACGCTATTGAGGCCGGATCGCCGACTATTAGAGATATTGATTCAGACCTTAGGTAGACTCTTGTTTCTTATTGACTAGTTTCTTAGGTTAAGTTCCTTAGGAGGTTAGATGGACACTACTTTAGGTTCGATTCATATAGTGATAGTTGTACTCGTTTGTCGCAGAGGGGTGGATAATGCACATCTGTCTTTACATTCATACTGTAATCATCATGGGGCATGTTCTTACATATGTTGCTATAATCAGTATAAACCATACCTGTTAGGACACCAGCACCATTACCGATGATGCGCATATTCCACGCACACTTATTTGCCGGCTCACACACATCATCATCGGTAATTGCTATGTCACGTACACTTTAGATCATATTGTCTTTTATGGATAGAATCAGTTAACAACTAGACCGATATAATACTGTGATTATTCTCTGATGTTAGTATAGACATGATATTTATTACTTAGACATCCATGCATTCATATTTTCATGTTATCATGCAGTATTATGGGCATATGCCGACACTTATCATATAGTTACTCATGATTTTAAGATTTGGATTTCTATGAGATTTTTGGATTTTGGGGAAAACCGCAAGAATATATAAACAAACTTCTCTCTCTCCTCTTCTCTTTTTTTTTATAAGATGCGGTTTTCTCGTGATGTATGTGTCGTCCACCATGAGATTTCATGTTTTCTGATGGATTTCGAGACCTGATTCGAGGAGTGGATGAACCGTCTTGGGTACATGGTGGGCCCGGTATGGTACCCCGGGGCAAGAAGATCGAGTTGTAGACGATGAGCCTGGCAGGGGAAGGCTACCTACCGGTGATGTCTGGCGCGGAGGATATCCGGAGGATACCGACCGTTGTCGTGAGATTTGATAATATGGGCCGATCCGGACTGACGGAGCCCGAGATATTGAGACTTGTGATTACATGTGTTGTGTCGATACTTGACACGGATTTCCATGGATTTCATTGTTGAGATTTCAGATTCTTATACACATTTTTCTATGATAAAAGCTAAAGATTTCTTATACAGATATATCTGGATTTCAGGATTTGTTACTTTACATTCATGGTGCATGCATTTCATTTCATATGACATAGTATTATAAAAGGCACTGACCCGAGCACGGAGTATCTGCACTTACACGTAGTATTACCCTGCTATTACTAGATGATTGGGATATAGTAGTGTATTATTATGACCTAGGATAGCGTCGTGCATTCGATTTCTTTTCGTAGATGTCTTCTACTCACGAGTTGGCAACTCACCCCCGTTGTGCCAAATTTTATTACAGGTTCGATGTACAGGTTTCCCTGGCAGCTTGCTGGCACATCTTTTCTTCTGGGTGATTTGCACGGTAGGTTGGTTTACTTGTATCTGAACCACCATTGTATTTTTATTTCTTTCATTTGTATCTAGTAAGCTCCATCAACCATACTTGTATTACTTGGTAAGTTTTTGGACCAGTATTTTTTTTATTTCGACCTTAGAGTCGCGCATGTATTATTCTGATATGGTGGTTTTGTTTTCTTTGAGTTTTGAGCCTCGCCCTTTGGCGTTGTATATTATTGTGCTTGTTGTGGTTGTTTCCGCCTGTTGGCGTTGATGCTAGCTCCCGTTGGGGATGCTTTTTATTGTTTATGTATATTATACTTGTTGTACCCGTTTGGGGGCCAGTTTTTATAGAATAGACTCTGCCGAAATTTTTGAGAAAATTTGCTGATGTTTTAAACTTGTTCCTTTATGTTTTCTTTTACTGCTTCTTCTTCTTTTTCATGGTTTAGATTTCTGGGCTTCAGCTTACTTCGGTTACGTTGCGCCTCTAGACGTTTCGTAATCTAAGTGTCGGTCACGTTCCGTACTTTCGGGTCGTGACAAAGTTGGTATCAGAGCGCTAGGTTTAACCTTGTATAAGTCTAGATGACCCTTGGTTGATGGAGTAGGTGACTTAGGTAGAGTGACGTACCGTTGGTATGATCCGCGGCATACTTACGATACGCTACTCTGCTTAAGGAGCCTTAGGATGTACAATTGTTTGCACCGTATTCCATTCGTTCTTTTGATCTATCTTCGTCAATGTTGGAGGGTAGTTTCTGTTACCACGGGCACACTGGCAGAGGGAGCTGCGGCTCGAATGCGATAACCATTAGAGTATTGGTTATTCTTGAGGATTGAAGCATTGCTTAGCGTGCGGACGAAGGGTATTCACATGCCGTCCGGATGAAGTTAAAGGGTTCGAACGATTATCAGAAAACCATTTTCCCAAGTTTAAAGTATTCTGAAGAACATGCAGGTATTTCGATGGACCCTCTAGAAGAATGAAACCCTAACTCGACATAATGACCACGAGAACGCCCTTGAACCTTAGGGTTTACGGCGGTTCCTCGGTGCCATTAGTGAGGCTTGGGTTTGCCCTTCTACGGCTGGATCATCGATGCTGGGGTATGTACCGGATATTTTTAAACTGTACTTGAGTGTTGAGCTCTCGGGGAATTATGGGATTTTGATGGATCGATCGAAAAGTTTAATGTAGTCTGGATATCAGGTGAAGGGATCGACTACGTGGGAGACTCTAGATGTGAGTATTGCCGTTGGTAGCGCAGTCAGCACACTTATGAAGAGACAGGTTTGAAGCAGCAGACATCAGAGGAAAGAGGCGCACATTGACGATAGTGATTACGATGTGACTTGGTGATTTGAATTTCATATTTCTGTTATTGGATTTTGGTATTTTGAGGATTTTGTTCTACGATTGGTATTTCTTATGTCTACCTTCATTACATTCCATCTGTGTTTCACATATCAGTTGTATTGATGTTGCTTAGTATATACCCAGTACACTTGATTTGGTTTTATATATTTTGAGATTTTTGATTTGATTTCGTGCATATGGGTTACACATGATTTTGATATATGCTTCGACCTAGTTTTTATCCATTTTCGTACTGTGATTTCGATTCTGATATTCGGCGTATGTTTTCGTGCACCATGTACACCTGATTGAGATTCTTGCGCACACTTGGCGCACTTGATGCGATTTTGTGCACACCAGATGCACTAAATCGGGGTTTTGTGTAGATTAGATGCACCTGATAGTGAGTCGTGCACGCCCGTTGCACTTGACAGATGTTTTGGTGCACACCTGTTGCACTTATTTTGTTTTGTGTGTATTCATGGTATCTGTATTTGGTTTCGATTTCAGTGCGCACCGGACGCACATGATATTTTATTGATGTGATTGGGATTGATTTCAGTTTGAGCAGTATGTTTTCATAATCACTATTATTTGATTTAGTAACCAGGCGGGAAGTGTATGTTAAATAAAAGATATATATATAGAGAGTTTTTTTTTTAAATAAACGTCCGCTACTTATGCTGTGACATGTGCCTCGCACGGCGATTTTCAAAAAGAGATTCTTGCATACTTCTTTATCCAGATATTATGACGATTTTACTATGATGCGCACTATAGATAAGTTGTAGTTTTGATGTATATTATGTTGGTTTTCGTATTGGGTTTTGATATTTTATTTTCGCCATAACTCCGATGATTGCGTTATGCTTGACGGAGTTGATTTTAGTTATGTATTGATGATTTCGGAGCCCCGAAGATTTGAGTGTATTGCTGAATATTTTAGTATTTGGAGGGGGAGTTTTAATTTAAAATTCGGGGACCGAATTTCTTTAAGGGGGGAAGATTGTAACGTTGCGAAAAATCGTTTTGGTGAAATTTCGGAAAATCGGTAAAATAAGGGGGTTTTCTGTAAAAATTCAAAATACAAATATCTTTATTTTAAAATTAAATATAAATATTCTAGCTATGTAATTGCTATTATTTAGTGTTTATTGAGCCACTGGTGAGATTTAAAAATTTCTGAAAAATTTTCCGAAATTAATTATTTTAACATTTTTTTAAGCCGTCCCTAATACATTTAATTCGGGAAAAATTACAAACTGGAATGAGTTGAAACAAATTTTGTGCATCATAATACATTAAACAAAATTTTATCATGTGGTTTCGAATTGAACTAGGGTTGTTAACCGGTATTAGAAAATATTGAAGAAAAAGGCTTTTTTCGGTGAAATTAGTGCAAATGGAGTGCGGTATAACTTTTATCTTTTCCCAAACAAAACCACACTCTCTTTTACTCCCTCACACTTTTTTGGGCTGACCTTGGCTGCCCCTCTTTCTCTTGTGTCTTCAAGTAGGTTCTAGAGACTAGATTTTTGGAAAATAAATAAAGGAAAATGAATAAAAGTGAAAAGACTTAAAGAAGGAAATTAATGAAAGAACTTTCTACACTAGCCTACACTCTTTTCCTTCCCTCCCTCTCCTCTTGTGTGGCCGGCCCTCCCTATGGCAGCCCCTCCCATTTCTCCACCTCATTTCCACTTCAAATTTTCATTAAAATCCATGAAAAATCAATACAAATCTCACAAAATTCCTAAATAAACCTTTACCCTTTATTCTTGACTTCAATTAGCTTGAAGATTAGGAGCATGAGAAAGATTTTGAAGATCAAGTTGCATCTTTGACTCATGATTTTGAGTTATAATCTTTAACCCATGGTTACTTGATATATAATTATTTCAACTTAGTTAATTATGACATTTAATTATGATTCTAATTGCTAAAATGAAATTTCAAGAAAGGGTTTAAACTAAGGTTAGAGTTTTTATAACTTGCTCATGGTTGTAATGTGTGGTTTAAAAATTTAAGTCATGCAAATTCTAGTTCAATTGTTAAATTGTAAAATGTTACTTTAAAATTGTTTTAATTAGGATCTTTTTGTAAACTAGATTTTTGCAAACCATGTAAATAAGTTAGATAAAATTAGAATTAGGGTTTTATTGTTAGATTGTAGTGTTAATGTGTAGATTAACTTGTTAAGTGAGGGTTAAACATAATCTAGTTACTAGTTGCAAAATTTTAGTTTAAAAATTATGCTAATTATGATAGTTTCTTTTTATTTGCAAACTAGGTTTTGGGGAAATTGACTAAGTAATTGAGATTAAATACCAATTAGGGTTTTTATGATATTATGAACATTTTAAATTGTAGTTTAATAATTTAGTTCGTGCAAAACCAAGTTTAGTTGCGGAATTGTGAATTTTGTTGTGAACGTGTTAAAATTTGATAAAATTGCAAACTAGAAATTTTGGTTTGATACAAATTGATGGGATTAAATTATAGAAATCGTTTTTATGACTTAGTTATGTTGTTTAATGAATATTATGACCATTAGATTCATTTAAACATCAAGTTTTGAAGTAAAACGGTAAATTGGCGTTTTCGGGTTTTACGAAATCGGACGATTTGATCGATTTTAGGGTTTCTATGTTTTAAACCAAGTTTTATATTATAAGTAATGAGATTTAAAACTATGAGTTGTTGTTGGTGTTTTATCTCAATCAATCGGAGTTTGTACGCCGATATCGAGCGATATTTGGTTCTTTTGCGTGGACGGGACATAGGTTTTAACCTATGCTTGTTCCCTGCGTCGTTTTGACTTTTGTATATGATTCAGTTTACGATGCTATTTGTATGTTTGCGTTTAGGTACCCCTCACGTGGACCGCGGGCGATGAAGAGGAGGATGGCGACACCGTCTTCGGCAGACATGGACCAGGTGAGTAGATGCATATCTACGGGGGAAAGTCGGGTGGATGGCGTTTAGCACCCCCCGCGACGTAGAATAGGAATAGTACTTATTGACATTAGGAAACCAGATGTGACCCTAGATTCTTAATCAGTAGGACCCTAGTATTGACCCTAGGCTGGACTAGACTGATTTAGGAAAACCATAGGATGCGTACCTTGGAAGAGGTTCGTAGGTTTCAGATAGAAACACACACACGCACACACTGAAACTCGACATGGGGTATACGTGTATGTGTATATATATAGAACTAGGTATAGGTATATACATATATATACAACACGTATATGGGATTCATTGATGTGATATGATATCCGAGGTATGATGAAATAGTGTAACTGGGCTTGATGCCGTGATTCTTGGCTATACAATCGTATTAAGTGTTAGCGGATCATTAGAGAATGAGATAATGAACATGTATACTTAAATTATAAGGGGTAGTGATGATATTGAGGTACATGGGACTCTAAAATAGTACCCGGATTGTAACTTGTGATTGATCACGATATGGGATATGTATGACTTGATTACGACATCATATAGGTGTGACCTGATGTCGATATCATAGAGGTGTGACTTGAGGACGACATGATATCAGTATGACTTAATCACAATATGATACATATGACATGATATTTCTGATGATAAACTAATGATGCTTATTATGAGGGCAATGATATATGATTGATGTAGGCGATTACAGTTTAGCACCTTGATCATGAGATGTGTTGGTGATGACATTATACGAATAATGAGACACCTAGGAGATACTTGACTCGTACCCCGATATTGGGATGCCGTACGATGGATTTTACCGTACGAGGCATAGATATGATGATTGATCCGCACTCTTGGTTCGAGGAAGCCGTACTTCGTACGTGACGCTATTGAGGCCGGATCGCCGACTATTAGAGATATTGATTTAGACCTTAGGTAGACTCTTGTTTCTTATTGACTAGTTTCTTATGTTAAGTTCCTTAGGAGGTTAGATGGACACTACTTTAGGTTCGATTCATATAGTGATAGTTGTACTCGTTTGTCGCAGAGGGGTGGATAATGCACATCTGTCTTTACATTCATACTGTAATCATCATGGGGCATGTTCTTACATATGTTGCTATAATTAGTATAAACCATACATGTTAGGACACCAGCACCATTACCGATGATGCGCATATTCCACGCACACTTATTTGCCCGCTCACACACATCATCATCGGTAATTGCTATGTCACGTACACTTTAGATCATATTGTCTTTTATGGATAGAATCAGTTAACAACTAGACCGATATAATATTGTGATTATTCTCTGATATTAGTATAGACATGATATTTTTTACTTAGACATCCATGCATTCATATTTTCATGTTATCATGCAGTATTATGGGCATATGCCGACACTTATCATATAGTTACTCATGATTTTAAGATTTGGATTTCTATGAGATTTTTGGATTTTGGGGAAAACCGCAAGAATATATAAACAAACTTCTCTCTCTCCTCTTCTCTTTTTTTTTATAAGATGCGGTTTTCTCGTGATGTATGTGTCGTCCACCATGAGATTTCATGTTTTCTGATGGATTTCGAGACCTGATTCGAGGAGTGGATGAACCGTCTTGGGTACATGGTGGGCCCGGTATGGTACCCCGGGGAAAGAAGATCAAGTTGTAGACGATGAGCCTGGCAGGGGAAGGCTACCTACCGGTGATGTCTGGCGCGGCGGATATCCGGAGGATACCGACCGTTGTCATGAGATTTGATGATATGGGCCAATCCGGACTGACAGAGCCCGAGATATTGAGACTTGTGATTACATGTGTTGTGTCGATACTTGACACGGATTTCCATGGATTTCATTGTTGAGATTTCAGATTCTTATACACATTTTTCTATGATAACAGCTAAAGATTTCTTATACAGATATATCTGGATTTCAGGATTTGTTACTTTACATTCATGGTGCATGCATTTCATTTCATATGACATAGTATTATAAAAGGCACTGACCCGAGCACGGAGTATCTGCACTTACACGTAGTATTACCCTGCTATTACTAGATGATTGGGATATAGTAGTGTATTATTATGACCTAGGATAGCGTCGTGCATTCGATTTCTTTTCGTAGATGTCTTCTGCTCACGAGTTGGCAACTCACCCCCGTTGTGCCAAATTTTATTACAGGTTCGATGTACAGGTTTCCCTGGCAGCTTGCTGGCACATCTTTTCTTCTGGGTGATTTGCACGGTAGGTTGGTTTACTTGTATCTGAACCACCATTGTATTTTTATTTCTTTCATTTGTATCTAGTAAGCTCCATCAACCATACTTGTATTACTTGATAAGTTTTTGGACCAGTATTTTTTTTATTTCGACCTTAGAGTCGCGCATGTATTATTCTGATATGGTGGTTTTGTTTTCTTTGAGTTTTGAGCCTCGCCCTTTGGCGTTGTATATTATTGTGCTTGTTGTGGTTGTTTCCGCCTGTTGGCGTTGATGCTAGCTCCCGTTGGGGATGCTTTTTATTGTTTATGTATATTATACTTGTTGTACCCGTTTGGGGGCCAGTTTTTATAGAGGAGACTCTGCCGAAATTTTTGAGAAAATTTGCTGATGTTTTAAACTTGTTCCTTTATGTTTTCTTTTACTGCTTCTTCTTCTTTTTCATGGTTTAGATTTCTGGGCTTCGGCTTACTTAGGTTACGTTGCGCCTCTAGACGTTTCGTAATCTAAGTGTCGGTCACGTTCCGTACTTTCGGGTCGTGACAATCTAGGGCGCCGCCTGTCCAGACCGGCCCCTACCATCCATCTCAAGACCACGACGGTATCCTCCGGATATCCGACGCGTCGGGTAATATCACCGGTAGGTAGTGCTCTCCTGCCTGGCTCACATCGTCATCATCACGCGCTTCTTGCCCCGGGGTACCTTACCGGGTCCACCATGTACCCGAAACGGTTCATCCGTCTCCTCGAATCGGGTCTCGAAATCCATCAGCAAACTCATGGTGGACGACTCAAACATCATGGGAAAACCGCACTTTTTATTTTAAAAGAGGAAAAAGGTTTATTTATGTTTTTGCGGTTTTCCTCCAAATCCAGAAAATCTCATGGAAATCCGAATCCAAAACCTCAATAACACGTAAAATGGTGAATATATGCATGAAAATCCATGAATGCGGCATAACAATGAATAACAGTATGCATGAAGTAGCAGGTAATAACTACAATGTCTAAACTAACATATAAGGCAAGTACACTAATATCATGTCTAACTATTAGCTACCAGGCTATGTCAAGCAATAATATTTTCTAAGGTGTACGTGACATGGCAATTACCGATGAAGATGTGTGTGAGCCGGCAAATAAGTGTACGTGGTACATACGCATCATCGGTAATTGTGCTGGTGTCCTAATAGCATGATATCAATAATGGAGTATGAAACATAAAATAAGCATGCGATGCGAAGCGGACCACAAAAGAAGAGCGGGAGCTGAAAACTAGACGCAACTATAACTAATCTGCATTAATCTAATATAAGTCCTACAAATGGTGCCTTTTGAAATAACACGAATCATGGGATTTTGAAAATAGGGGCTACGGTGTTTTTATGAAAAGATAAGTCTTTTGAAATATCCGTAGGATCCCTTGGGCTGTCTTTTAAAATACCCACGATTTGTTAGTTTTTGAAATAGGTAGGAGTCTAATCGAATCTAACAACTACACTAAACTATACGGCTGAACTAACAAGCTGAACTATAGGTAAGAAAACCGCCTATCATCTGAGTCGATACATATACATACCTGTATATGTATAGTCGGTGATCCCACCTCAATAATATCATATCCGATACCATATCTATAATCAGGTATCCCAAGTCAAGAGTGCGGATCAATCATCAATATAGCTCGTACGTAAATCCGTCGTACGGCATCCCAATCTGGGTACGGGTCAATATCACATTCATCATACTATTAACCTGGTATCCTCTTTATCAAATATCATGATCGGGGTACTGATCTACGTCTAGTACCATACTGATACCGCCTACGTATGCATGGACGTGTGTGAAACACTACGTCAAGGACCCGCTACAACGTCATGTCGTATCTCAAATACGAACCCTGCTATATCACCGATCTCACGGCCTCAAATCTCATCGACTCAGCTCAATCCCAAGTATCATCCTCAAATCTGTATGTGAACACATAGTCCCATACCCATGTGAACTCATAACTATAAAGAATCCCATTAGCACATATCAATAGGAATGTATGCAAGTATGTATGTGTGTATGTGTAGTGCAACACTACCCTAGGGTTCGCAACACTAAAGTAATCCAACACACCAATATCCATACTAAGCATCGTTATTAATCCCAAATAACATATAATAATTGTTGGTGTGTATACGCATCCGTATACACCACCACGGACTGCGGGGGTGCTATACGCCATCCACCCGACTTCTTCCCGTAGATATAAATCTACTCACCTGGTCCTCGCTAGCCGGTGCCGACGTCACCACGCGCTTGCTTGTCGTTTCGAAGTCCACATGGGGGTACCTACATATCATAATGCACCATATCGCATTAAAACTAAATTCGAAATCGAAACTGCATACGAAAATCAAATCGGCACGCGTATCACGCATAGGTCCAAACCTATCGCCTACGCATGCAAGAATAGTCAAACCAACCCTCGATGTCGATGTACAAACGTCAAACCATCGAGAAAAATCCAATCACACTCATTTGCACATTCACGAACACTAATTTTAATATAAACTAGGTTAAAACTCACAAAAACCCCAATTTTACTTAAAAAGTCATTTTTCCGAAAATCTAACAAGCACAATTCGCCGTTTTTGTACAAAACAGGATGTTTAAATGAATGTAGCGGCCAATATATTTATTAAATATCTTAAATAAGTCATATAAACAATTTCCGGAATTTAATCTCATTAAATTCCAAAAACCCTAATATTCTAGTTTACAAAATACCTAAAATTTAACAATTTCAAAGCAAAAATGCACAAACTACAATCTAGCTTAGATTTGCATGATCTAAAGCATTAAACCACACTTAATAAAGTTAATGAAGTCATGAAAAACCTAAACACATTTTTAATCCCAAGTATTTAACCAATTTCAAAAACCTAGTAAGCAAATTTGCAAATTAACACAATTTTTAAACTAACCATTAGCACAAGCTACTAATCTTGTATTAACATGACAAAAAGCCTAAATATAACACACAACCATACACCAATTTTATAAAACCCTAACTTGCATTCAAATTCATAACTTGAATTCCAAAACTTGCAACTTAAGCCTAATTAACACTTAAGTAGTTTAGCTTTAAGAAATTAGTAACAAATTAAGCAAAAATGTTTTAGAATTATACCCAAAAACATTTGAAGATCCACATGTAAGTCTACGCTAGCGCCCCGGCCGTCTACAGACGCCAAATGCGGAATAAAAACTTTTAAACTGGCGCTATCGTATACTTTAACCCGGATCTACCATTATTGCTAAACTAACAAACTGTAAAGAGTGTAGAAAGGTTATACCGAACGATCCGAGTCCTTCGTTCTTTAACCATCATCGCACGCTCCGTTGCGGCTGCTCCGATCTCGTCGATCTCCGATCTCCTCGTCGAGGTGGCACCACATCACTGATTCTTTAAACGGGCTCCCGCCTCTGACTCGAGGCAACTTGATCGTCAAGTTTGCTAAAAGAGACGACCAAGATTGATGTAGAGAATGAGTAGATGACTTTGTCTCACTTCGTCCAAATCCGTGGACGATCGGTTAATGAAGTTGCCGAGGGAATTGGGTGATGGAATGAAATGAACTGTAAAATTCCATACACCCCAAATACTATCATATCTTTTTCCCAAATGAAATCAACAACCATAAGAGAGTGGGGAGGGGCCGGCCATATATATAGAAGGAGGGAGGTGACCGTAGGAGAAAAAGGGTGACCATAAGATATGAAGCTTATCTTGAAGAACAAATATCTTAAGCTTAACAAAAAATGGAGGAAATCAAAGCATGAGTCACTAATACACATCATCAAGTCATTAATGCAACCAATGAAAACTCAACACCAATTAATCCTAGTCACCTCATCTAGAATCTTCTAGAACACTGACTCACCTCAACAGAAGAAAAGATAAATCCGTCTTTAACCGAATGTTAAAAGACGGCTGATAGAAAACTGGAAACTGGCAACTTCCAAAAGTGATCCTGAAACGACTTTCAGGATAACCCTGTAACTGTATAAAAATACCCGCATTTGTATTACGACCGAATACAAATGCAACTGAGACAAAGATATTATACCTACTCAATATAATACTCGGATCCGGCTTAAACCAAAGCCGACCAGTATCATCTGCCCGAAAACTGACACGTGCGTAAACGCACGTGCATTTTTCGAACCCTGCCATAAAACCATACGGCCTCTACAACGTTTCGCCCGAACTTGGGAAACTGTCTGTGGGGGACTCTAATGACTCGTCAGTACCCTGGCAGTGGGTTTAACCACAAACCGTCAGCGGCACTAGCTATGCGTAACGGTTGCCCACGGACTGACCTCAAGGGAGACTGATGAGCGAACTCAAGGGTGGCCGATGAGCTAACACATCCGGAAACCCTACTGAGCCTAACAGTGACAATGTATATACAGTCCGGTCCGTTCGTCAATGAGTATCGCATATCCGCCTAGGGGGCTAGTAACGTCAGACCCCCAATAGCAGTATAAGTCGTGTCGGAGTGTAGCCCAATAACACCCTGAGATACTACTGGAGTACCTACCAGTAAATCTCCTGCCATGGCCATGGACTTTGTGTAATGGCTCTCCTAGACAAAGCACGACCTCTCCCCCAATACCGGGAGAGACGAATCCCCTGCCGATCCGCTCACGTGCCTCCATATGGCTCGGGACTGTACCCAAAAGCTACCTGTTTGCACGACTCCTTTGAGCCGTGGTAGGGCAGAAATCAAAGCACAGTGGGAACTCACACGAGACAAATGACGACCTCAGGTCGATGAACTAACCTGTACACACGTCACCTGGGAACTGCTATCTGACGATAGGTATAATACTAACCAGCAGATTCCCGGCGAGTCCTGTCCGGTGTACTCATAACCCAATGAGCACCTGTATACATCTTAGGTGATCCAACTGACACCAGTGGCTTGTGAGACCGGCCACCGCCCCTCGTCGGGGTCTCGACTGTATACACTAGTCTACTCCGGAGTATCGATGCCCTGTCTCGAAACTCCCACGACTAGGGACCACAATTAAGGATATGCATATAAACTACCCAACTCTCACGTATATGATCGCCATCATACTGTTGGTAGTAAAGCAAGATCCTAAGGGCTCTATCAAAGTGTAACATGCAATCAGTCACCTGAACATGTACACGACTGATAAAGGCAAACCAGATAGCATACTATCATCTCGAGTAAGACTGTCCTACCGGGATAGGTCCTCCGCAATCATTGCAATCACGTACCTGCGATCCAATAATTGACTATGAGGGCACTACCTCCAACAATCTCCCACTTGCACTCAAGGCTAATATTGCGATGTCGACTACTCACAGCCCGTGTGAAACCGAACATCCAACTCCTCTACTAATCAGTTTCACAAAGCCCGTTTGTAAAACTATTGTGTTCGAGAAATAGCCTCAGTGAGTGGATCCGCCTAGAAGTATCTTTCTTTATCTCTCTTTGTCTCAAGTTCACGGAGAAAGCCATCTCCCGAATCGAGTAATACCCGTCTTAGAATATGTCTGGATATCTGATGGGACCTAGTTCATAAATGAACTCCAAATCCAAACCTCTTAGACTGTATCGATCACTGAACCTAATCAATATCCGGCACCATGCCACCCACAATATCCTCTTGAACCACCTGTCCATAATACTGTCCCTCTTGGTCAGAGGGAAAACTATAACTCTGACAATCACTCTGTCATCCATGTCACCTTTGAAGCCTGGAATGATGATCGTCTCCCGAAGGAGGCTGCCGTCATCAAATCCGTAGAACATCCACTTATGTTCTAAAACTGCTTCCGTATGTTTCTCCAGGATTGGATTAATACAAACTTATTGCATCTAGTGCAAAAACAACATCTGGTGTGGTACTTGACATCTCATGATTGACTCAATTGCCTAAGCAAGTGATCTGTCAATCATGCACATCCCTCTCCCCTTTAGTCTATACGACACCTTTAGAGAGGGTGACCCCATCACCTGCAGGTACACCACCATGCTAGGAGTCAACTATTCTAAAAACCATTAGAATATCTGTCAAAGTACCCACATTGGGAAACTACCCAAATCCAGATCTAAAACCATAGATCCAGAAACCAGAATGTCAAATATTATATCCATATCCTGTCTGGAGAAACAACTGTGTGACGATCACAGTACAACCGATCGTAGTATAGGAATTTTACTTCCTACTCTGTGTATGTCATCCAAATACCATGACATCACACCCTACTACCTTCTTAACAGATCCATCCCCTATTCTGATTGAAGTCAAACCCATGACTGTAACATCAAAATTAGATGATCTATCTCCGCTATAACTGCTCTAGTCTATAAATAGACATAAGCTACTTGCCCACTATTCTTCCGATGCTCCCACTGACTACGACAACCCCTTTACCGGGTCTCATATCCTGGAACAACAGTAGTGTCAAGTCTGGGTAGATAAGAACCTCCCTGTCACCGTCCTTGAGGCTACCGGAGTACCTCTCGGGTGTCTGAGGTTACCCACCAAATCTGCGGAGTGGCTATTGGAACGTCAAACCTGATTGAATATATAGGTCCTATTAAATTTTCCGTAATCGTTCGCGGTTCTGGAATCACTTCCAGTTCTACCATACTCCCACTACTGTTTTCTGAAAAAATCCATTTTACTAAAACTGTGGCGAGTCAAGAACAATATCACTATTGATCTTCCAAATGGTAGAATATCAACCCTCGTCATAGCCAGGGTTAACCCACAAACAGCCATTACAGAAACGTGCCCTGAGTTTATCCAGAGTCTGGTTTTAAGCATAAGCTGGACAACTCCCCGTACCTTAACATCTTTTAAGGTACGATCCATTCTATATCCAATACAGAAACTTTGGCACTTATTTAATTGGAACCATATTCAAATCATGCAGCTGTCTCCAGTGCATATCACTTTGATGGAAAGAGGCCAATCAGCATTACTCAACTTAGGAATCCATCCAATTATGAGTAACCTGAAAGAGAAACACGTTTCTCAAAACCATCACTATCATCTGAATACCATTCACAAGAATCTACATCTTCGATCTCTTTGAAGAATCCCGATACTTGTGATACCTGGTTCTCTACTTTATTCTTATACCCACAACTTCTCAAAACTTAGACCTTGTATTTCTACGAAACACTTGTCTAAATACTAGAGAAGTTATAAGTAAACAGAACATAGTACGAGGACCTACCCCTTTGTCCTGATGGACACTGGACAACATACAATACTCTGTATAAGTCCGCTGAGTTAAACAACTCAAAACCTGTGCGTCGTAGGTCGAAAACTGTACCCTGTCGATTTCCTCAAATATCACCAATTACAACGAATTCCGATATAATGAGGATGATCACCTAATTCCCAATATCTTACTCCCACTCATCATCTGTAAAACCATACAGATATGAGAATGAAACCTGGTAAATACATACCCTTGGAGTAAGTATCCAATCGGGAAAACAGTTTTCTTTAACAATGCACTGAAACATGAAAATGTTTCGTAGGGGTATCTTGGTATTCATAGCAATGCCTCTTCCATAATCCAATTCATGACTTCAACCGTATATTTTATTGCCATCTCTCCAAACCCCTTTATTTGTCTTTAGTCGTTACCTTCTGTACACCATCGTTAAGCTAAATGGTTTTCTTCCTTCCCTACCGTTCGGCACCAGCCTATGGTTTGGAAGAAGACTATCCAGTAAGCATAATAGGTGTACCCTCCTAAACCAAGGAGTACTCGCATCTCGAGAGAAGGTGATGATAAAAGACAATTGAATAATACCTTATTCTTTTAAAGGTGAAATAGGAGTGGCGACGAAGTACGCGGTTTCGGTCGTGAATGATATCAGTCGCAATTTACTTTGCCCTCTTTCTAATCCCTTTATTTTGTCTTTACATATTACCTTCTGCACACCCTACTTAGGCTAATTGGTTTTCTTCATTCCCTACCTTTCGGCACCTGCCTATGGTTTGGAATAAGACTATCCAATAAGCGTAATAGGTGTACTCTCCTAAACCAAGGAGCTCTCGCAACCTGAGAGAAGGTGATAATAAAAGACAACTGAATAAACCAATTCTATTTCTCCTGAACCTGGATCCATCCTCGAAGAAGTCCCTCCGAGTTCGTATATAACCATACGATGGATCTATCCAATGGAAGTGGATATCCGTAGTAATACGGGTGTTCTGAGAAATGCAAAGGGTAAAAGAAGGAGTGGCAATGACTTATGCAACATAGACAATCCAAAAGCCAGTATTTTAAGAAGGTTCGGTCAACCTGGTCACTGAGTCATAGTCTAGGGTCGGTCAAAGGTCGCTGCCAAAGAGAGAGAGAGAGAAGAAACACTCTGCGTGCACTCTAACCTAGATCAGAATGGTTATCACTTTATCTAATCCGGAAACCTCCCACTGTCCTGTCAAATTCTCCCCCAAACCTGAAAGAAGAATCAATCGGGATCTCCCGAAGAGTAAACCAACTCATCAGTGGGAATCGGGATCCAACTCTCATCGCATGATAACGTGATGGAATGCATCCACGTTACTCATACTCCAGAAGGTATGCGCATACTTGGCAAGTTTCAGTTTCTTTAGAAACTCCCGATCTAATTTTTTTTTTTTTGCCCCATGCTCTTATAACCTTGGCTTTGGTCAAAATGTCATAAGTCACATGCCAAGTTCTACCCATCACTATCTTGTCAATTTGAACCCACCCGCACATGCCCCTGACTTTGGCCAATCGGCAGAACGACTGTCCCAAACTAACTCATCTATCTATGCAACAATTGAAATACCCAGCAGCTACCAAACACTATGCCTTAACTTTGGCTAAAATACATAGCTTGAATACTACTGAATACTCAAAAGAAGTGACGGAGGGCTACGGCTGGTTTTTGGCGAAAAACCTTTAGCGTAGTGAACTTGATATCGCTGAAGGAACCTGATAGCTTTTTAAAATATAGTGGCGAAAACCTTTTGCTAAAGAGGTCACTCCCGGTGAAGGGATCACGGCTCTTTCCTCGTGGAATGAGGTGCAGGATATTCCACTGAATACCGCTATGCAAAGCAACTTGTAATCGACTATAGTGAAGTTATTACCCTGACGCAAACTTCTGCCCAAGGGGTCAGTCCCGGTGAAGGGATATCGGCCCTTGCCCCGTCGAATGAGGTGCAGGATATTCCACTGAATACCGCTATGCAAAACAAAAGAAAACGTCTTTGCAATAACACTTTTTAAATTTGTTCCAACAACTAAAACAGGTTTGTTTTTCTTTGCATTGATCAGAATCAACGCAGTCCCATCAATCAATCACACCAGAAAAGAACGAAAATAAAATGTACGTATATGCCATCCGCATTCGTCACTGGGTCCCGTCATCACCCGTTAGGTTACTTAACTAACGACAGAGCGGGGACTGGACTAGCACGGGTGTAAAACATATACAACATCTAATAGTATATAAACCAATATACAATAATCGCTCCAGGCGTGATAATATGGAACATTACAGAAAAAGTAATAAGCATCACAGAACAATACAGATATCTGGGATCCCCGGGTTTCACAGAGCCGCTGCTGAAACCCGACGTTCCCCTGTCGTGTGGATAGCCTGTGCAATGAAACCTAGACCCCTACGGGTGCGGCAAGTTACCCGCGAAAACCTGAAGCGAGGTAGTCCCCACAGCATAGTGAATGGAACACCCGGCACTTCACGGAATCCGGTAATCTTGGGCACCCCTCCTTGGGTCAACCTGTACCCCCTACGAGTGCGGCGAATAGTCTGCCAATTTTAGAGTGGGGCCCCTCTGCCTCTCAAAGCCATGAGATGCGGACCCGTTGCCCTCCAGAACCCGGCTATCCGTGCACTCCGTCTCGGGGCAAAACCTAGTACAGTAATGAAAAATAGTACAATAGGTACATCGACCGCAACCTGGTCGTGCCCCAAAAAGAATATTATACAACAGGCAGTGACGGCAGTCCACATGTTGGACGCTCGCCCCGCAATATCAAATGTAAATAAACGCAAACTGTACTACCATTGCACACTGCTATCCAGCACGACAAATCCGCAACATCACAGCACAAAACAGAACATCAACGCGAATGTCACGTTCGCAAACCCGTCTAAAAGAACTATAGCAATCAGACGCAGTTTACCGATCAAATGACATTCCCGGTCGGAGATATAATGTAAGCACTGTAAACTAACGTGTTTAAATTTCGATCGACCAAATATCAAAAAGTGGGCCCCACTGCTTACTGGTGAACAGTAACAAAACCTGGGCCAAAACGATATTTACCAAAAACCCCAAAATCCAACAGAGAATCCACAGAAAAAATTTGGTGCACTGATCCCCTAGAACGGCCGCGGATGCGCGGCCAAACCATGGGTTTGGCCGCTAATCCGCGGCGCTCTGGTGAGATCACATGCTCAAATTTTGTCCGTGCGCTTCAAAAACCCTGCACGGATTTTTAAGACATGCAGAAATAATTTTTGAGACCATTTAAAATCAACAGAAACTGTCAAGGTAGGATTTTGCAATTTTTCGATTTCCGGTTCGATCGATGTTTTAAACGCGTTAGCACAAGTTAGCATAGCAAAATGGTTAGGCTCTGATACCACTGTAAGTCTACGCTAACGCCCCGGCCGTCTACAGACGCCAAATGCGGAATAAAAACTTTTAAACTGGCGCTATCGAATACTTTAACCCGGATCTACCATTATTGCTAAACTAACAAACTGTAAAGAGTGTAGAAAGGTTATACCGAACGATCCGAGTCCTTCGTTCTTTAACCATCATCCCACGCTCCGTTGCGGCTGCTCCGATCTCGTCGATCTCCGATCTCCTCGTCGAGGTGGCACCAGATCACTGATTCTTTAAACGGGCTCCCGCCTCTGACTCGAGGCAACTTGATCGTCAAGTTTGCTAAAAGAGACGACCAAGATTGATGTAGAGAATGAGTAGATGACTTTGTCTCACTTCGTCCAAATCCATGGACGATCGGTTAATGAAGTTGCCGAGGGAATTGGGTGATGGAATGAAATGAACTGTAAAATTCCATACACCCCAAATACTATCATATCTTTTTCCCAAATGAAATCAACAACCATAAGAGAGTGGGGAGGGGCCGGCCATATATATAGAAGGAGGGAGGTGACCGTAGGAGAAAAAGGGTGACCATAAGATATGAAGCTTATCTTGAAGAACAAATATCTTAAGCTTAACAAAAAATGGAGGAAATCAAAGCATGAGTCACTAATACACATCATCAAGTCATTAATGCAACCAATGAAAACTCAACACCAATTAATCCTAGTCACCTCATCTAGAATCTTCTAGAACACTGACTCACCTCAACAGAAGAAAAGATAAATCCGTCTTTAACCGAATGTTAAAAGACGGCTGATAGAAAACTGGAAACTGGCAACTTCCAAAAGTGATCCTGAAACGACTTTCAGGATAACCCCGTAACTGTATAAAAATACCCGCATTTGTATTACGACCGAATACAAATGCAACTGAGACAAAGATATTATACCTACTCAATATAATACTCAGATCCGGCTTAAACCAAAGCCGACCAGTATCATCTGCCCGAAAACTGACACGTGCGTAAACGCACGTGCATTTTTCGAACCCTGCCATAAAACCATACGGCCTCTACAACGTTTCGCCCGAACTTGGGAAACTGTCTGTGGGGGACTCTAATGACTCGTCAGTACCCTGGCAGTGGGTTTAACCACAAACCGTCAGCGGCACTAGCTATGCGTAACGGTTGCCCACGGACTGACCTCAAGGGAGACTGATGAGCGAACTCAAGGGTGGCCGATGAGCTAACACATCCGGAAACCCTACTGAGCCTAACAGTGACATTGTATATACAGTCCGGTCCGTTCGTCAATGAGTATCGCATATCCGCCTAGGGGGCTAGTAACGTCAGACCCCCAATAGCAGTATAAGTCGTGTCGGAGTGTAGCCCAATAACTGTAAGTCCATATTGCGACCCCCGGTTCTTACGGGGAGGCGGAAACGGTATAAAATCAAAATTTTTATCGCAAGAGGCAACATGGACTAACTTATGGTCGGGATCGTTACCTAAACTAAAACTAGCAAACTAAGCTAAAGATATTTAGCTACTCGGATGAAGATGGTTATACCTAAACTTGAACTCCTTCTCTT
Organism: Agapanthus africanus; assembly: GCA_030015575.1. Lineage (NCBI taxonomy): Eukaryota > Viridiplantae > Streptophyta > Magnoliopsida > Asparagales > Amaryllidaceae > Agapanthus > Agapanthus africanus. The sequence goes on from JASDDO010000024.1 coordinate 621,241,545, forward strand.
CAAGCTCCGGTGGTGGTCCGATGGCTCCTTCTCTTCGTCTCCGTACGCCGAAGATAGATCCACTTGAAAGCTCCAACCTTTAGCTCCTTCTTCGGTCTTTGAAGAAACTAGTTCACTTGGTTTGCTAAACCTAGTGAACTAGAATGAGTAGAGAGGAAATAGAATGGGATTTTATCTATGGTTCTTGATTCTCAACTCATGAGACAAGAGAACCATAGATCAAGAGAGGGAGCAAGAGGTTGAGGGTGAGAGCAAGGGGAGAGCTCAAGAACAAGAGAGAGAATGAGCAAGAAAGAATGAGGCTCTCTTTTCTCTCTCACCCTCTCATAATCCAAAATGATCATAACTCATCATATCAAAAAAGTCTTTTGGTGATGGTTAGAAGCAACCATAAGGTTATCATATCATGCACTCATTTTATTCAAAAAGCAAGCAAGAAAAAAAAGTCTTTGGCATGAAATGATAACCATGGTTATCATGATGGTCAACTAGTCAAGCCTAGTCAACCGGTCAACAAGTCAACAAAAGTCAACAAGTCACCAAAGTCAACAAGTCAACAAAAGTCAACAAGTCAACAACCATATCACCATAATACTTAATTAATATAATAGTTAATCACATATCATATTCTCATTAGGGTTGAGCAAAAAGTCAAAAGTCAACGGTCAACTGTCAACAACCCTAATGAGAATCCACTGCCTCTGCCTCCCTGTCAACTGTGCATACACACCCGCATCCGCGTTCCGAGGAACACGAATGCAAACTGGATAAATCCAATCCCATAAGGTACACTAGGATCTGGCTTAAACCAAAGCCCGCTAGTGTAAACTGTCCGGACACTGTACGTGCACAAGTGCACGGATGTGACCGAACCCTGTCGCAAAACCATGCGACCTGTCGCAATACCATGCGACCTCTACTCTTTTGCCTAAAGGCGAAAAGCTTTCTGTGTGGGACTCTAAAGACTCGACACTACGCTGGCAGTGGGTTTAACCACAGACCGCAAGCGGCACTAGCTGTGCGTAACGGTCCCCAGGTAATGCCGACAAGAAGACCGACGAGGCGAAACCCATCTGAACTCCTACTGAGCCTGAGTGTGACATTCTCCGTACAGTCCGGTCTGTTCGTCTGATACATCGCATGGCGGGCCTAGGGGGCGGTAAACGTCAGTCCCCCAATAGCGGTACAAGTCGTGCCGGAGTGAAGCCCAATACACCCTGAGATAACACTGGAAACCTACCAGTATATCTCGTTTGCCCTGGCCAGGGACTACTCGTGTAATGGCTCTCCTAGACACAGCGCGATGCCAACCCCCAATACCGGGAGAGACGAATCCTGTCTAACCGTCACTGCCTCCAAGTGCTTCGGGACTGCACCCAACCACTACCTGTTTGCACGACTCCTTTGAGCCGTGGTAGGGTAGTGATCAAAGTACAGTGGGAACACACTCGAGGCGGAGTGACAGTGTCAAGTCAGCGGACTAAGCTGTACTCATGTCACCTGGGAACTGATAACTGACGATAGGTATAATACCAACTAGTCAGTTCCCGACGAGTCCTGTCCAGTGTACCCGTAACCTAACGAGCACCCGCATACTATCTCAAGTACGACGTACTGACGGCTGTGGGACAGACCGTCTCCCACACTGGGATGAGAAGCGCATGCGCTGGTCTACTCCGGAGTATCGATGCCCTGTCTCGATAGTCCTGCGACCAGGGACCTGAATAAGGATGTGCTTATAGATTACCCAGCCCCCACTAGTGTGACTGCCATCACAACGCTGGTAATCAAGCAAAGATCCTAAGGGCTCCACTAATGCGTATAAGTGATATACTGAAATAAACACAAGTACACATTGAAGTAGAAACAAACCAAGTAGCATACTACTATTTTGAGCAAGATTGTATATACAAGGTGAATATCCCAAGCATCCATTAAGTAATATACAAACTAGTATGATACAGTAATGGCCTCTAGGGCATATACACTAACAATCTCCCACTTGCACTAAGGCCACGTACTGGCGTATCGAAGACCTATCATCTCGATCAGCCGCTCGAACTGAGTCTGGGGCAAGGCCTTGGTGAATGGATCTGCAGTGTTATCTTCTGAAGCGACTCTCCGAACCTCGATCTCCTGGCGATCCACGATCTCCCTGATCAGGTGATACCGCCTTAAGATGTGCCTGGATTTCTGATGGGACCTGGGTTCCTTCGCTAAAGCTATAGCCCCGTTGTTGTCGCAATACAGAGGTATTGGATCAACAATGGACGGAACCACCTGAAGTTCTTTCAAGAACTTCCTCATCCAGACAGCTTCTTTTGCGGCATCAGATGCAGCGATGTATTCCGCTTCCATCGTCGAGTCTGCAACGGTTTCTTGTTTGGAACTCTTCCAACACACCGCCCCTCCATTGAGGGTAAAGACAAAACCCGACATGGACTTGGAATCATCCTTGTCACTCTGGAAGCTGGAGTCAGCAAAGGCCTCGATCTGGAGGTCCTTTTCGCCATACACCAAGAACATCTCCTTAGTCCTCCTCAGGTACTTGAGAATGTTCTTTACCGCTATCCAATGTTTCTCCCCAGGGTTTGACTGATACCGGCTTACTACACTCAGTGCATAAGCTACATCCGGTCTGGTACACAACATCGCATACATTATAGAGCCTACCGCAGAAGCGTAGGGTATAATAGACATGCGATCCCTCTCCAAATCAGTCTTGGGAGACATCTCTTTAGAGAGGGTGATCCCGTGACAAGCCGGTAGGTTACCGCGCTTGGAATCTTCCATACTGAATCTTTTCAGTACGGTGTCGATGTACCTGGACTGAGAAAGTCCCAATATCCTCTTGGATCTATCACGATGGATCCGGATCCCCAGGATGTATGAGGCATCACCCAGGTCTTTCATGGAGAACCTTTGTGACAAGAACCCCTTGACAGATTGTAGCATAGGAATATCATTTCCTATTAAGAGAATGTCATCCACGTATAAAACGAGGAATACTACAGTTCTCGCTACAAATCTACTATAGATGCATGGTTCATCTGGATTTTTGATAAAGCCAAATTCTTTGACCGTCTCATCAAAGCAGATGTTCCAACTCCGCGATGCCTGCTTTAGTCCATAGATGGACTTAAGCAACTTGCACACCTTTCCGCTGCTCCCACTCTGAATGAAACCCTCTGGCTGGTCCATATAGACACACTCCTCTAAATTTCCATTTAGAAAAGCTGTCTTTACGTCCATTTGCCAGATCTCATAATCGTGGAAGGCAGCAATGGCAAGAAGGATCCGAATGGATTTCAGCATGGCTACTGGAGAAAAGGTTTCGTCGTAGTCCAAGCCAGGTCTTTGACGAAAACCCTTTGCTACCAGCCTAGCTTTATAGGTCTCAACCTGTCCATCTACACCAATCTTCCTTTTGAAGATCCACTTGCATCCTACGGGTTTTACCCCGTCTGGAGCAATGTCCAACGTCCATACCTTGTTGGTGTACATGGACTCCATTTCGGTCCGCATTGCATCCAGCCATTTCACTGAGTCAACGCTCTGAACGGCCTGCTGGAAGCTAGTAGGCTCATCATAATCTATGATGCAATCCTCTCTATCCCCGTCTATGAGAAAACCGTAGTATCTCTCAGGCGGATGAGACTGCCTACTACTTCTGCGGAGCGGCGTAGGAATGTCCTGTTCTTCCGAACCTTCTGGTTCCACTAAACTTTCAGTAACAGTCCGTGGTTCTGGAATTTCTTCCAGTTCTACTGTGCTCCCACTTATCTGGTTTTCCAAAAACTCAGTTTCCAAGAAGTAGGCATGACGAGAAACAAGAACTTTTTGTTCCTCTTCACAGTAGAAGAAATATCCTTTTGAGTTCTTTGGATACCCCACAAACTTGCACTGTACTGAGCGTGCCTCGAGCTTGTCCGCATGCTGCTTTTTGACAAAAGCCGGACATCCCCATGTCTTAATGTGCTTAAGATAGGGTCTCTTCCCACACCACATTTCATATGGTGTGGAAGGCACAGTCTTAGTCGGAACTCGGTTCAAAAGGTACGCTGCTGATTCTAGCGCATACCCCCAGAATGATCGCGGTAACTCAGCATTACCCATCATGGACCGCACCATATCCAATAGGGTGCGGTTCCGTCTCTCCGATACACCGTTATGTTGCGGGGTGTATGGAGGAGTAAGCTGAGAGAGAATTCCGTTCTCTTTTAAATAGTCCAGGAACTCGGCACTTAAGTATTCTCCACCTCGATCCGATCTTAGAATCTTAATACTTTTGCCGGTCTGTTTCTCTACTTCATTCTTATACTCCTGGAATTTTCCAAAGGCCTCGGACTTATGTTTCATCAAGAAGACATAACCGTACCTTGAGAAGTCATCCGTAAAAGTAATGAAGTAAGAATGTCCGCTTCGGGCATGTGTAGACATTGGACCGCACACGTCACTGTGTACGAGTCCCAAGAGCTCGCTCGCTCTTACTCCATGTCCAGTAAACGGAGTCTTTGTCATCTTTCCTTTGAGACAAGATTGACAAGTGGCATACGATTGATATTCGAACGCATTCAAATATCCTTCTGTATGTAACTTAGTCAACCTTCTCTCATTGATGTGACCCAATCTACAATGCCATAAGAAAGTCTGATTTATTTCCGGAGACTTTCTTTTGTGTGTATTCTGGACGTTGAAAATTTGTGGTTGGTTTAACACGTATATACCATTACTCAATGTACCTGACCCAATCAAAACTTGATTAAGGTGAATGTTTACAACATTACTTACAAACGCAAATTCATAACCTTCTTTAGAAACTAAAGATACAGAAATGATATTACAAGTTGCGTTGGGTACAAAAAAGCAATTACGCAAAACCAAAACATGTCCATCTGACATTCCCAGGTGATAGTCCCCCACGGCTTTAGCATCCATGCTAGCTCCGTTCGCAACTCTGAGGGTCATGTCACCTGCTTTCAAAACACTACGGTTTCTCAACGCCTGCAAAGAATTACAGATATGAGATCCTGATCCGGTATCCAATACCCAGGAAGTAGAGTTTATTGAAAGACAGTTTTCAATAACATACACACCTGAAGCTGAAGCTGCAACCTGCTTCAATTCCTGTGTTCTGGCCTTCCAGGCCCTGCAATCATTCTTCCAGTGTCCTTTCTTATGACAATAGAAGCATTCTTCCTTATCCACAAGCTTCCCCGCTATCTTTGTTGCTTTGCCTTTTCCCTTCGTATCCACTTTACCAACACCGCCCCTTGGTTTGGCGGGGGCCTTCTTCTTCTTTCCCTTGGCTTTCGCCTTGGACCTAGAAGAAGATGATCCTCCTACAAACAAAGTGGATGTTTCCCTACCTTTCTGTAGGGTGCCCTCTGCGCTCCTCAGCATGTTGAGGAGCTCTGATAGTTCAACCTCTTTTTCTTGTAGGTTGAAGTTCAGTATAAACTGGGCGTAAGTGGAAGGAAGGGACTGGAGAACTATATCCGTATATAGCTCACTCTCCAATGTGATCCCTAGGTCAGCGAGCTCCTCAATGAAGCCGATCATCTTTAGCACATGCTCGGCTACTGATGATCCGACGGCCATTCTTGTCGAAAATAACTTTTTCGACGCTTCGTATCTTGCGATACGTGATTGCTCTCCATACAGTTCTTTTGTATGGAGCAATATGGACTCCATGTCCATATTCTCATGCCTCCTCTGATGTTCGTTGTCCATCGAGGCAAGCAGGAGGCACTTGGCCTTCGCGCTATCAATCTCCCAAGTCTTGCGGATTTCCTTATCCGCGACACTGGAAGTTGGACCAGGGACAGGGGGAGCTTTGGTGGTAAGAAGATACCCCAGCTTGTCATAAGTGATTGCTATCGTGACATTCCTGAGCCAATCTTTGTAGTTTGGCCCTGTCAGTTTGTTTTTATCTAGGAGTAACTTAAGTCCAGTCATGTTGATTGGTCGCTGCAATTAGGAGAGAGAAGAAGAAACACTCAGCATGATGCTCTTGCAAGTTTAGAGTGGTTTTTAATTTGTCTAAACAGGATGGCTCCCACTGTTTCTCGAATCCCTCCTCAAACCATAAAGGAAGAATTAGCCGGGATCAATCCCACCGTACAATACTTGCTTAACCGTTCAGCCAGGCCGGTGTCGGTACTTCGAGGGAGGTTTTCCAACGCTTTCGCGAAGTTCCTTAATTAGAGAACCTCTTTTCCCTGGGGGCGTAGCCCCGCTAACACCTTTCTAGGCACCTACTAGGTTTATAGCATTGATCGTTAAGTGAGAAATTTCCCGAGGAGTAGCATATACTCACAGTAGGATCGGGATCCAAATATCATTGCGTGACGAAACTGAAGGAATCCTACCAGAATCATCACACTCCAAATGGTATGCAAATCTAGCAAGTTTCAGTACTTATGAAACTCCCGATGTGGATTTTTGCCCCATGCTCTTATGACCTTGACGAAGGTCAACAAATCATAAGTCACATGTCAAGTTCTGCCCGTCATTGTCCAGGTTAATTTGAATCCACCCGTATGTACCCTTGACGAAGGTCAACAAGGTAATGCGAATGTCCCAAACCAACGCATCTATCTATGCTACATACGAATACCCAATAGCTACCAATCACTATGCTTTGACGAAGGTCAACAAACACAGCTTGAATACTTATTGAATATTCATACGAAACGACGGAGGGCTACGAATGGTTTTGGCGAAACCGTGAACGTAGTGAACTTGATTTAATCGATGGAACGAGATAGCTTTTAGAAGGAGTGGCTCAAGCTCCGCATTTAAAAGTTATTTTTGAAAAGAACCGAGTGGTTTTTCGAAAGTGTTCCAACGACTTTAACTTGGTTTATTATCTTGCATTAGTTCTTTTAATGCGTGATATTCTTGCATTAGTACTTTTAATGCGTCCCATCATTTAACCCTACCATTGCAGAAAACAACCAAAATATGACGTACGCTTATGCCATTCGCATTCGCCACTGGGCCCCGTCATTACCCGTTAGGTTACTTAACTAACGACAGAGCGGGGGCTGGGCTAGCGCGTCTGTAAAACATAAGCAACGCCTAAATAGTAAGCAATGATAAACATTTCAGATCACAGATAAATACATTGGATATACTAGTAATCTGTAATTTGTACGAGCCTGTAACAAAAACAGATAACACGGTCGCGGTGAATAGCCAAAACCCCACCCAAGACCCCTACGGGTACGGCAAACTACCCGCCAAGTACCCGAAGCGTAGCAACCTCCCTCATCTCCATGAGTAGGCCACTCGACACTTCGGCATACCCGGTAGTTTGTGCACCCCTCCACGGGTCTATCCTAGGAGCAAAAACAGTAAAAGGAAATTATACAATGACGGCTACAACCCCGACCCGGTTGTGCGGCCAAACAAATAATTATTACATCAATTTACAAATTTACATGAATTGCAAGAAAAGTAAACTCTCGTCTCACAACCCCGGCTATTCACCCGCGACAATCCAACATATTTATATACACATTCCAGCACATTACAGATCATGTATAACCCCGACTAATCGACTTATAGCGATTAGCCGACGTTCAATACATGCAAACATCACAGATATAACCATCATAGTCAAAGTGCAATGAAGTTCGGAAAAAATACGGAATTATAGGACCCCAAAAGGAAATTTCTTTTCTGTAAAATCTGGGCACATATAATATATCTCAAAAATCCCAAAACCAACACAGACACACACTGCACGAAAAACGACGCACTAAAGACAACAAACCGCGGCGCTTCCGCGGCGGCCAAGAAGGGTCACGCGGCGGAAGCGCGGCGGTTTAGACGAATTGGTGAATCGTTTTTCATGGGTGTTCTAACAAAACCCTGAGACGAATTTAGGAGTATGAAGTTTTTCATTTTGACCAGAAAAAAATTCAACAGAAACTCAGTTTTTGTAGTTTTCCGGTTTTGTGATTTTTTTTCGGTTCCGAACTTCGTTACACTTTACTACCTAGCTAGTTTAAGTTTAGTTAGGCTCTGATACCACTGTAAGTCCATATTGCGACCCCCGGTTCTTACGGGGAGGCGGAAACGGTATAAAATCAAAATTTTTATCGCAAGAGGCAACATGGACTAACTTATGGTCGGGATCGTTACCTAAACTAAAACTAGCAAACTAAGCTAAAGATATTTAGCTACTCGGATGAAGATGGTTATACCTAAACTTGAACTCCTTCTCTTCAAGCTCCGGTGGTGGTCCGATGGCTCCTTCTCTTCGTCTCCGTACGCCGAAGATAGATCCACTTGAAAGCTCCAACCTTTAGCTCCTTCTTCGGTCTTTGAAGAAACTAGTTCACTTGGTTTGCTAAACCTAGTGAACTAGAATGAGTAGAGAGGAAATAGAATGGGATTTTATCTATGGTTCTTGATTCTCAACTCATGAGACAAGAGAACCATAGATCAAGAGAGGGAGCAAGAGGTTGAGGGTGAGAGCAAGGGGAGAGCTCAAGAACAAGAGAGAGAATGAGCAAGAAAGAATGAGGCTCTCTTTTCTCTCTCACCCTCTCATAATCCAAAATGATCATAACTCATCATATCAAAAAAGTCTTTTGGTGATGGTTAGAAGCAACCATAAGGTTATCATATCATGCACTCATTTTATTCAAAAAGCAAGCAAGAAAAAAAAGTCTTTGGCATGAAATGATAACCATGGTTATCATGATGGTCAACTAGTCAAGCCTAGTCAACCGGTCAACAAGTCAACAAAAGTCAACAAGTCACCAAAGTCAACAAGTCAACAAAAGTCAACAAGTCAACAACCATATCACCATAATACTTAATTAATATAATAGTTAATCACATATCATATTCTCATTAGGGTTGAGCAAAAAGTCAAAAGTCAACGGTCAACTGTCAACAACCCTAATGAGAATCCACTGCCTCTGCCTCCCTGTCAACTGTGCATACACACCCGCATCCGCGTTCCGAGGAACACGAATGCAAACTGGATAAATCCAATCCCATAAGGTACACTAGGATCTGGCTTAAACCAAAGCCCGCTAGTGTAAACTGTCCGGACACTGTACGTGCACAAGTGCACGGATGTGACCGAACCCTGTCGCAAAACCATGCGACCTGTCGCAATACCATGCGACCTCTACTCTTTTGCCTAAAGGCGAAAAGCTTTCTGTGTGGGACTCTAAAGACTCGACACTACGCTGGCAGTGGGTTTAACCACAGACCGCAAGCGGCACTAGCTGTGCGTAACGGTCCCCAGGTAATGCCGACAAGAAGACCGACGAGGCGAAACCCATCTGAACTCCTACTGAGCCTGAGTGTGACATTCTCCGTACAGTCCGGTCTGTTCGTCTGATACATCGCATGGCGGGCCTAGGGGGCGGTAAACGTCAGTCCCCCAATAGCGGTACAAGTCGTGCCGGAGTGAAGCCCAATACACCCTGAGATAACACTGGAAACCTACCAGTATATCTCGTTTGCCCTGGCCAGGGACTACTCGTGTAATGGCTCTCCTAGACACAGCGCGATGCCAACCCCCAATACCGGGAGAGACGAATCCTGTCTAACCGTCACTGCCTCCAAGTGCTTCGGGACTGCACCCAACCACTACCTGTTTGCACGACTCCTTTGAGCCGTGGTAGGGTAGTGATCAAAGTACAGTGGGAACACACTCGAGGCGGAGTGACAGTGTCAAGTCAGCGGACTAAGCTGTACTCATGTCACCTGGGAACTGATAACTGACGATAGGTATAATACCAACTAGTCAGTTCCCGACGAGTCCTGTCCAGTGTACCCGTAACCTAACGAGCACCCGCATACTATCTCAAGTACGACGTACTGACGGCTGTGGGACAGACCGTCTCCCACACTGGGATGAGAAGCGCATGCGCTGGTCTACTCCGGAGTATCGATGCCCTGTCTCGATAGTCCTGCGACCAGGGACCTGAATAAGGATGTGCTTATAGATTACCCAGCCCCCACTAGTGTGACTGCCATCACAACGCTGGTAATCAAGCAAAGATCCTAAGGGCTCCACTAATGCGTATAAGTGATATACTGAAATAAACACAAGTACACATTGAAGTAGAAACAAACCAAGTAGCATACTACTATTTTGAGCAAGATTGTATATACAAGGTGAATATCCCAAGCATCCATTAAGTAATATACAAACTAGTATGATACAGTAATGGCCTCTAGGGCATATACACTAACAATAACACCCTGAGATACTACTGGAGTACCTACCAGTAAATCTCCTGCCATGGCCATGGACTTTGTGTAATGGCTCTCCTAGACACAGCACGACCTCGCCCCCAATACCGGGAGAGACGAATCCCCTGCCGATCCGCTCACGTGCCTCCATATGGCTCGGGACTGTACCCAAAAGCTACCTGTTTGCACGACTCCTTTGAGCCGTGGTAGGGTAGAAATCAAAGCACAGTGGGAACTCACACGAGACAAATGACGACCTCAGGTCGATGAACTAACCTGTACACACGTCACCTGGGAACTGCTATCTGACGATAGGTATAATACTAACCAGCAGATTCCCGGCGAGTCCTGTCCGGTGTACTCATAACCCAATGAGCACCTGTATACATCTTAGGTGATCCAACTGACACCAGTGGCTTGTGAGACCGGCCACCGCCCCTCGTCGGGGTCTCGACTGTATACACTAGTCTACTCCGGAGTATCGATGCCCTGTCTCGAAACTCCCACGACTAGGGACCACAATTAAGGATATGCATATAAACTACCCAACTCTCACGTATATGATCGCCATCATACTGTTGGTAGTAAAGCAAGATCCTAAGGGCTCTATCAAAGTGTAACATGCAATCAGTCGCCTGAACATGTACACGACTGATAAAGGCAAACCAGATAGCATACTATCATCTCGAGTAAGACTGTCCTACCGGGATAGGTCCTCCGCAATCATTGCAATCACGTACCTGCGATCCAATAATTGACTATGAAGGCACTACCTCCAACACCACAAGCATCCATGGCCTCCCAAAATGCTCTCTTTTCACAAAGATCCATGCTATACGGGCTAAGCTAAAATGGGTAGGAGTCGGATTTGGGTTTTGGGATTTTTTTTTTGATGGATTTGAGGCAATTTTTAATGAAGTTTGAAGAGAAAAGAGAAGGGAATTAGGGGGGGCTGCTGCTGCTGTAGGAGGGGGGGCTGTTGGAATGGGAGTGGGAGAGGAGAGAGAGGGAGGTAGAGAAAGTGGGGGAAGAAGTCAAAGTCAATTCAAGGTCAAAGGTCCACCTCATTTCTCCATTTTCTTTTCTTTTCTTTAATTTTTTTTCTTTGAAATTCAAGTGGGGAAAATAAATGGGGGCTGCTGAATTCTTCAAGGGGAGAAGTAAATGGGAGTGTGTGGATGTGGGTACGGGTGTGGGGTGATGAAAAATGATAAATATAATACCCCAAACATCTATTTACGCTAAAAAAAAGCCTTTTTTCTTCAATAATTTTCTAAACCGTTTTGGCAAATGATTCGTTCCAAAAACCACATGATAAAATTTTAGTTAATTGTTTTATGATGCACAAAATTTGTTTCAACTCATTCCAATTTGTAATTTTCCCTAATTAAATGTATTAGTGACGGCTTAAATAATAATAAAATAATATTTTTTTCAGAAAATTTGAAATTTCACCAGCGGCTCAATAAATACCAAATAATAGCAATTACATAGCTAGAATATGTATATTTAATTTTTATAATAAGATATTTGTATTTTGACTTTTTACAGAAAACCCCCTTATTTTACCGATTTTTTTGAAATTTCACCGAAACAATTTTCAAAACGTTACAATCTTCCCCCCTTAAAGAAATTCGGTCCCCGAATTTAAATTCAAACTCCCCCAAATACTAAAACATCTAAGAAAAACCATCAAGTCGTCGGTGCTCCGAAATTGTAACTACATAAAACAATTCGTAGCGCAGCGCATGCGCTTGAAAAATGAGTATATAACTCAAATCAAAACTCCGTCAAGTATCCCGCAATCATCGGAGTCATGGAGAAGACATCAATACCAAATCTAAATCATACCAATATGATATAACTCGAAACTATACATGTAAACATCGAATCTATATCTGTAAGTATCTGAAGGAAATGCATGCCAAATCTCTTTAAGTCGCTGTGCAACGCGTATAACACTGCACAGTGGCGGGCGTCTATCATAAGAAAATAACTATATACATATATACCTTTGTTTGAAATGTACATTCCGCCGTTTTGGAAACAATTTAGAAGGGTCTCCTTGTTTTAAACATTTCGTGTCATATCAGACACGTAGGTAAATACTGAGGCTATAGCTCGCTTTTTGGAAATCCCTTCAATAACTATCAATGCATGCAAAATATATTCAGGTACTGTCCTCTGACTAGTCCTGCTCAGTACGAAAATACATAGCAATATCATAAAAACGTACTGCTCTATACGAAATCAATCCCAAAATATGCACATGAATGCTACGTGCGTTTGGTGCGCACGGAAATCAAAATCCATGAATGTGCCATACATGCGCACAGAAACAACATCTAAGTGTATCGGGTGTGCACGAAACATCTGTCGTAGGCAACATGTGTGCCTGACAGCAAAATCAGGTGCATCTATCGTGCACGAAATCATGAAATCCAATATCAAGCGCCGAACGTGCGCAAAATCAATCAGGTGCACAAGGTGCACAAAACAAATATCGGGTATCACAATCGAAATCGAAGTCCAGTGCATCTAAGTGCACAAAAGGCGTATCACTGCACTGCAAGCATATATAAACTATACCGAGTGCAGGAACGAAATCGTGTGCATGCATACGCACAAAACCAACTCAACTGTTTAAAATCGTAAAATCACAAACATGTGAAACTGAAGCACGAAAACGATATCAAGCGCAACACTGTGCAAAGATCGTAAATCCTCAATCATCAAAATCAAATCATACGAATAAATCACCCAAAACATCGTAATCAACAATGGCGGAATAGTACTGCTCAAGCGCATCCTCTAAGAATCTCGGCCAACTGTCGCGGTCACTAATGGGACGTCTCGTCGATGATCATGAACCCTGGCCTGCTGGTGTGCGTAACCATGACCACTCCTGGGTCAAGGTCTTCACTGTGAATTACCAATCTTTCGGTCCATCGGCTCATCGGCCCTGTCAGGTGTGCTAACGGGGACGATTCCGTTCTGGTACTTCTCTGGTCATCTCTTGGTCAATCATCGCGACCACTCGTAAGACAGCATATTACCGGCGTCGGCCTCTGGCTCTCTGAATGTACGTGACACATCTGATCCTGGGTGCAAGTATCATTGCAGCAGTGTCCTGGAAGGAATCCTGCTCACGGTCTCTTCCATGTCTCGTCTCTGCCAACTGTCTGGAAGTCGTTGTCCTTTCCTATATCTGCATCTTGCTCTGGAACGACTGCATACTCATCGCGACTCCTTCTGGAGGGTAAGTCCAAGTACCATGCCTCGGCATGCGCATCGCATCTCTGATGTCGGCGGAGTAGAATGTCATCTCATCTAGATCTGGTACGAACCTCTTACTCCACTTTTCTCTAATGTCGTCTGCTTTGGACTCGTCTCGTCGTGGCTGCATGGACTGAGCTCCAACGGCTATCCTCATATCTGGAGTCTCCCAAGAAATGCATCTCACCACCTAGCATCCGAATTAAGTCGAGCCATCCGATCGAGTCGTCAAAACCTCATAATCCCCCAAGAGCTCAACATCTTGAGCACAGTTTAATAGTATCGAGTACATACCACAGCATCGGTGGTCCAGCCGTAGAAGGGCAAACCCAAGCCTCACTAATGGCGCCGTAGAACTGCCGCAAACCCGAAGGTTCAAAGGCTTTCATACGGTCATTAAGTCGAGTTAGGGTTTCATTCTTCTAGAGGGACCATAGAATTGCCTGCATGTCTTTTCGACTACTTTAAACTTGGAATAATAGGTTTCTGACTCCCAACGTCTCCGTCGACTCCCAACGTCTCCGCGTGAAGTCGTCTCTAGCTGGAATCAATCTATCTGATGACCTCGCATCGGGGTAGGCGAACGATCAACATGTCCTAGTCATTCATCTTCGATGACTAGCGACCTTCTATCATCTCTTAGTACAACTCGTTCTGCACTAACGCCAGCATCTGGGGCAATATCTCGTCGTTCGCAGCAATAACTGGCTCGCTCGTCTGCACGCTGAACAGTGCCTCAACCATCATGAATAAGCAACACACCAACGGTCATCAAAATCTGGCTGGCCTCTGCCAGTGGCCCACTCCTCTGATACTGATCGGCATGTCCGAGAAATCTCATAAAGGCGATCCGCCAAACGCTCGTGGTGCGAAAACACAATCAAAAGACACCTCTCTACAATCGGGTGTCGCCGGAATTTTGCCCTGGTCAGTCCTCGTCCGTGACGAGCTCGTGCTGACCGCAACTCTAGCCGTAGCTCTCCCTGCCCGTAATCGTGGCAGCAAAACCAAACTGGTAACGATGAGGCTAGATCAGGAAGGAATATAATACTGAACAAGGAAATGTACATCCTAAGGCTTCTTAAGTGGAGTGGCGTGTCGTACATATGCCGCGGAACATATCAACGGTACGTCACTCTACTTTAGTCACCTATTCCATCAACCAAGGGTCATCCTACGCTCCGAAGGTTAAAACCTAACGCTCTGATACCAACTTTGTCACGACACGAAAGTACGGAACATGACCGGCACTTAAACTACGAACGTCTCGAGACGTACGTAATCTAAGTAAACCGAAAACACAGAAATCCAAACCAAGAAAAGTAGTAGAGTGCAGGAAAAACCAACTTAAAGCAAGTAATTTCAATAGCATAAGCCGAATTATGCGGTTTTTAAAACATCAGAAATTTACTAAAAATTTCGGCAGAGTCTCCTTTGTAAATACTGGCCCCCAAACGGGATACAACATGAATAGTATACGAAATCAAGAAAAGGGCATCCCTAAGCGGGAGCTAGCTCTTCGTCAATCGACGGTCACAACCACACAAACAATATAATATACAACGCCAACGGCGAGGATCAAAACTCAAAAGGAAACTCAAAACCACCAGAAATATAACGAGCGACTCTAAGGTCGAAAGAATAACCAACACTGGTCTCTATCTCAATAAATACATGTTTGGTTGATGGAATTTACTAGATACAACGGAATAATATTATACAAGGTAATATGATGGGTATGATACAAGAAAAACCCACCTACTAGCAAGTCACCCGAATGAAACTGAGCCCGCAAAGCCGTAATGAAACCTGTACGGCAACCTGCAAGAAACTGGGGCACAACGGGGGTGAGTTGCCAACTCGTGAATAGAAAAATATCTACGCACAGAAATCGCATAAATAACGCAATCCTAGGTCAATGATCATAATATATCCTCAAAAATGTATATAACACGTAGCCTATAACAAGGCTAGGGTAAATATCTAACCCGAGTGTAATCTCATGTGCCCGTGTCAGTGCCTCAGGTAGCAATATATCATATGGATGATGCATGAATGCATAAAACAGAATGCATGTACTGAATAAAACTGGTTTCATAAATCAGTGAGATTTCTGTATTTTAAAAGAAATGAGGTACCATATATGAAATCAGCATAAAACAGTGCCCAGCATCGACACAAAACAAGTGTCCAAATACCTCGATATCTCTGTGTCACAATCTATGTACCTCAAGTCTCAATATCTAGGGCGCCGTCAGTCCAGACCGGCACCTACCATCCATCTCAAGACCACGACGGTATCCTCCGGATATCCGACGCGTCGGGTAATATCACCGGTAGGTAGTGCTCCCCTGCCAGGCTGACATCGTCATCATCACGCGCTTCTTTCCCCGGGGTACCTTACCGGGTCCACCATGTACCCGAAACGGTTCATCCGTCTCCTCGAATCGGGTCTCGAAATCCATCAGCAAACTCATGTTGGACGACTCATACATCATGGGAAAACCGCACTTTTTATTTTAAAAGAGGAAAAAGGTTTATTTATGTTTTTGCGGTTTTCCTCCAAATCCAGAAAATCTCATGGAAATCCGAATCCAAAACCTCAATAACACGTAAAATGGTGAATATATCCATGAAAATCCATGAATGCGGCATAACAATGAATAACAGTATGCATGAAGTAGCAGGTAATAACTACAATGTCTAAACTAACATATAAGGCAAGTACACTAATATCATGTCTAACTATTAGCTAACAGGCTATGTCAAGCAATAATATTTTCTAAGGTGTACGTGACATGGCAATTACCGATAATGATGTGTGTGAGCCGGCAAATAAGTATACGTGGTACATACGCATCATCGGTAATGGTGCTGGTGTCCTAACAGCATGATATCAATAATGGAGTATGAAACATAAAATAAGCATGCGATGCGAAGCGGACCACAAAAGAAGAGCGGGAGCTGAAAACTAGACGCAACTATAACTAATCTGCATTAATCTAATATAAGTCCTACAAATGGTGCCTTTTGAAATAACACGAATCATGGGGTTTTGAAAATAGGGGCTACGGTGTTTTTATGAAAAGATAAGTCTTTTGAAATATCCGTAGGATCCCTTGGGCTTTCTTTTAAAATACCCACGATTTGTTAGTTTTTGAAATAGGTAGGAGTCTAATCTAATCTAACAACTACACTAAACTATACGGCTGAACTAACAAGCTGAACTACAGGTAAGGAAATCGCCTATCATCTGAGTCGATACATATACATACCTGTATATGTATAGTCGGTGATCACGCCTCAATAATATCATATCCGATACCATATCTATAATCAGGCATCCCAAGTCAAGAGTGCGGATCAATCATCAATATAGCTCGTACGTAAATCTGTCGTACGGCATCCCAATCTGGGTACGGGTCATTATCACATTCATCATACTATTCACCTGGTATCCTCTTTATCAAATATCATGATCGGGGTACTGATCTACGTCTAGTACCATACTAATACCGCCTACGTATGCATGGACGTGTGTGAAACACTACGTCAAGGACCCACTACAACGTCATGTCGTATCTCAAATACGAACCCTGCTATATCACCGATCTCACGGCCTCAAATCAAATCTCATCGACTCAGCTCAATCCCAAGTATCATCCTCAAATCCGTATGTGAACACATAGTCCCATACCCATGTGAACCCATAACTATAAAGAATCCCATGAGCACATATCAATAGGAATGTATGCAAGTATGTATGTGTGTATGTGTAGTGCAACACTACCCTAGGGTTCGCAACACTAAAGTAATCCAACACACCAATATCCATCCTAAGCATCGTTATTAATCCCAAATAACATATAATAATTGTTGGTGTGTATACGCATCCGTATACACCACCACGGACTGTGGGGGTGCTATACGCCATCCACCCGACTTCTTCCCGTAGATATAAATCTACTCACCTGGTCCTCGCTAGCCGGTGCCGACGTCGCCACGCGCTTGCGTGTCGTCTCGAAGTCCACATGGGGGTACCTACATATCATAACGCACCATATCGAATTAAAACTAAATTCGAAATCGAAACGGCATACGAAAATCAAATCGGCACGCGTATCACGCATAGGTCCAAACCTATTGCCTACGCATGCAAGAATAGTCAAACCAACCCTCGATGTCGATGTACAAACGTCAAACCATCGAGAAAAATCCAATCACACTCATTTGCACATTCACGAACACTAATTTTAATATAAACTAGGTTAAAACTCACAAAATCCCCAATTTTACTTAAAAAGTCATTTTTCCGAAAATCTAACAAGCACAATTCGCCGTTTTTGTACAAAACAGGATGTTTAAATGAATGTAGCGGCCAATATATTTATTAAATATCTTAAATAAGTCATATAAACAATTCCCGGAATTTAATCTCATTAAATTCCAAAAACCCTAATATTCTAGTTTACAAAATACCTAAAATTTAACAATTTCAAAGCAAAAATGCACAAACTACAATCTAGCTTAGATTTGCTTGATCTAAAACATTAAACCACACTTAATAAAGTTAATGAAGTCATGAAAAACCTAAACACATTTTTAATCCCAAGTATTTAACCAATTTCGAAAACCTAGTAAGCAAATTAGCAAATTAACACAATTTTTAAACTAACCATTAGCACAAGCTACTAATCTTGTATTAACATGACAAAAAGCCTAAATATAACACACAACCATACACCAATTTTATAAAACCCTAACTTGCATTTAAATTCATAACTTGAATTCCGAAACTTGGAACTTAAGCCTAATTAACACTTAAGTAGTTTAGCTTTAAGAAATTAGTAACAAATTAAGCAAAAATGTTTTAGAATTATACCCAAAAACATTTGAAGATCCACAAGCATCCATGGCCTCCCAAAATGCTCTCTTTTCACAAAGATCCATGCTATACGGGCTAAGCTAAAATGGGTAGGAGTCGGATTTGGGTTTTGGGATTTTTTTTTTGATGGATTTGAGGCAATTTTTGATGAAGTTTGAAGAGAAAAGAGAAGGGAATTGGGGGGGGGCTGCTGCTGCTGTAGGAGGGGGCTGCTGGAATGGGAGTGGGAGAGGAGAGAGAGGGAGGTAGAGAAAGTGGGGGAAGAAGTCAAAGTCAATTCAAGGTCAAAGGTCCACCTCATTTCTCCATTTTCTTTTCTTTTCTTTCATTTCTTTCCTTTGAAATTCAAGTGGGGAAAATAAATGGGGGCTGCTGAATTCTTCAAGGGGAGAAGTAAATGGGAGTGTGTGGATGTGGGTACGGGTGTGGGGTGATGATAAATGATAAATATAATACCCCAAACATCTATTTACGCTAAAAAAAGCCTTTTTTCTTCAATAATTTTCTAAACCGTTTTGGCAAATGATTTCGTTCCAAAAACCACATGATAAAATTTTATTTAATGTTTTATGATGCACAAAATTTGTTTCAACTCATTCCAATTTGTAATTTTCCCTAATTAAATGTATTAGTGACGGCTTAAATAATAATAAAATAATATTTTTTTTCAGAAAATTTGAAATTTCACCAGCGGCTCAATAAACACCAAATAATTGCAATTACATAGCTAGAATATGTATATTTAATTTTTATAATAAGATATTTGTATTTTGACTTTTTACAGAAAACTCCCTTATTTTAACGATTTTTTTGAAATTTCACCGAAACGATTTTCAAAACGTTACACTATATCTCAAGTTCGCGGAGAAACCCATCTTTCGAAATGAGCAATACCTGTCTTAGAATGTGTCTGGAAGTCTGATGGGACCTAGCTCATAAATGAACTCCAAGTCCAAACTTCTTAGACTGTATCGTCAACTGGACTCAATCAGTATCCTGCGCCATGCCTCCTTCAGTATTGCCTTGGACCACCTGTCCAAAATACTGCCCCTCGTCTGAAGGAAAAACAATAAATCTGACAACCTCCTTGTCGTCTAGGTCACCTTGGAAGCCTGGAATGATAACTGTCTCCCGAATGAGGCTGTCGTTATCATATCCCTAGAACATCTACTTATGTTCTAAAACTGCTTCCGACTGTTTCTCTAGGATAGGATCAATATCAACTTATTGCATCTAGTGAAAGAACAACATCTGGTGTGGTACTTGACATCTCATGATTGACTCAATTGCTTGAGCAAGTGATCTGCCAATCATGCACATCCCTCTCCCCTTTAGTCTGTAAGACACCTTTAGAGAGGGTGACTCCATCACCTGCAGGTACACCACCATGCCAGGAGTCGTCCATTCTAAATACTTTTAGAATGCTGTTTAAGTACCCTGATTGGGAAACTACCCAAATCTAGATCTATAGATCTAGTAACCAGAATGTAAGATATAATTTCCAAGTCCCATGTGGAGAAACCACTGTATGACGACCAAAGTATAACCGATCGTAGTATAGGAATATCACTTCCTACTCTGTGTATGTCCTCCAAATACCATGACAACACACCCTACTACCTTCTCAACAGATCCATCCCCTATTCTGATGAAGTCAAACCTATGACTGTCACATCAGAAATAGATGATCTATCTCCGCTATATCTGCTTTAGTCTATAAATAGACATAAGCCACTTGTCCACCAATGCTTCCGCTGCTCCCACTGACTACGACAACCCTCTGGCAGAGTCATATACACGTACACTTCCAAAACTAGTTTACAACGACGCTATACTCATCCTCCTGCCGGGTCTCACAGTCTGGAACAACAGCAATAGCAAGTGTGGGTAAACAAGAACTTCCCTGTCACCGTCCTTGAGGCTACCGAAGTACCTCTCGGGTGCCTGAAGTTACCCACCTTATCTTCGGAGTGGTCAATGGAATGTCAAGCCAGATTGAATCTTTAGGTTCCTTATCAAATCTTCAGTAATCGTTTGCGGTTCTGGAATCACTTCCAGTTCTACCATACTCCCACTACTGTTTTCAGAAAAAATCCATTTTTGTTAAAACTGTGGCGAGTCTAGAACAATATCTCTATTGATCTTCCAGATGGTAGAAAGTCAATCCCTCGTCATTGCCTGGGTCAACCCACAAACAGCCATTACAGAAACGTGCCGTGAGTTGTCCAGTGTCTGGTTTTAATCATAAGCCGGACAACTCCCCGTACCTTAACATCGTTAAGATACGAACTGTTTTATATCCAATATAGGACCAGAGGCACTGATTTAATTGAACCAGATTCAAATCATGCAGCTGTCTCCAGTGCATGTCTACTAAATGGAAGGAGGCTGATCAGCGTTACTCAACTTAGGAATGCTTCCAATTATGAGTAACCTGAAAGAGAAGCAAGTTCTCTTTATCATTACTATCAACTGAATACCATACACAAGTATCTACATCTTCGATCACTTTGAAGAATCCCGATACTTGCTACACCTGGTTCTCTACTCTATTCAAATACCTATAACTTCTCAAAATTCGGACCCTGTGTTTCCACGAAACACTTGTCTAAAAACTAGAGAAGTCATAAGTAAACCGAATATAGTACGCGGACCAACCCCTCTGTCCTGATTGACCCTGGACAACATACAATACTCTGTATAAGTCCCTTGAGTCTGATAACTCATTCACTGTGTGTCGTAGGTTGAAAACTGTACTTATGGTTAAGAAGAATTACACCGCTGTTTAATGCTCCTTACCTAACCATCAACTGATATAGGTAAATGTCATCGACATAATTTCAAAAAGGTATATCTCACTCTATAAAAATAGACGTACAGATATATCAATTTGAAAATGGTGCATTATAACGGATATTCAAAACCAAATATTCGCCGTCCGGCAAACAACCCAGGTGACTTCCTCAAATATCACCGATTACAACGAATCCCGATATAATGAGGATGATCACCCAATTCCCAATAACTTACTCCCACTCATCATCTGTAAAACCATACAGATGTGAGAATCATACCTGGTAAATACATACCCTGGAGCAAGTGTTTAATTGGGAAATCAGTTTTCCTTTAACAGCACACAGTGAAACTGAAACATTGAAATATTTCGATGGGGTATCTGGTATTCCCAGTAATGCCTCTTCCAGATTCACGACTGTAACCGTATAATTCTTTGCCACCTCTCTAAAACCCTTTATATGTCTTTAGTCATTACCTTCTGTACACCCATTTAGGCCAAGTGGTTTTCTTCCTTCCCTACCGTTCGGCACCAGCCTATGGTTTGGAAGAAGACTATCCAATAAGCATAATGGGTGTACTGTCCTAATCCTAGGAGCACTCGCAATGCGAGAGATGGTGAAGATAAAAGACAACCGAATAAACCTTATTCCTATTTCTCCTGAACCAGAATCCATCCCCGAACTAGAACAAGTTCCTTTCGAGTTCGTATATAACCATACGATGGAGTATCCAATAAACTGTGGATCTTCGTAGTGATACGGAGTGTTCTGGAGAAATACAAAGGTGATTTGGGAGTGGTAATGAAATACCTGGTTTGGTCATGAATATCAGTTGCAATTTACTTTGCCCTCTTACTAATCCCTTGCTTTGTCTTAACTTAATACCTTCTGTACACCATCGTTAGGCTAATTGGTTTTCTTCATTCCCTACCGGTCGGCACCTTCCTATGGTTTGGAAGAAGACTATCCAATTTGCGTAATAGGTGTACTATCTCCTAAACCAAGGAGTACTCACAACTTGAGAGAAGGTAAAAAGAAAAGACAACTGAATAGTCCTATTCGTTTTCTCCAGAACCTGAAACCATCCTCGAATAAATCCCTTCGAGTTCGTATATAACCATACGATGGTTTTGTCCAATAGAAATGGACGTTCGTAGTAATACAGGGTGTCCTGGAGAAAAGGGTAAAAGTAGGAGTGGCAATGAGGTATGCAACTCTGACAATCCAAAAGTCAGTGTTAAAGAAGGTTCGGTCAACTTGGTCACTAAGTCATAGTCTAAGGTCGGGTCAATGGTCGCTGCCGAAGAGAGAGAGAAAAGAAGCACTCAGCGTGCACTCTAGCCAAGATCAGAATGGTTACCAATTTATCTAATCTGGAAACCTCCCACTGTAACGTCAAATTCTTCTCCAAACCCAAAAGAAGAATTAGTCGGGATCACCCGAGGAGTAAACCAACTCATCAGCGGGAATCGGGATCCAACTATCATCGCATGATAACGTGACGGAATCCGCTCACGCTATCACACTCCAGAAGGTATGCGCATATCTGGCAAGTTTCTGTTCTTTTGAAACTCCCGATGTGATTTTTGCCCCATGCTTTTATGACCTTGACTTTGGCCAACATATCATAAGTCACATGTCAAGTTCTACCCGTCATTCTCCTGGTTAATTTGAACCCACCCGTACCTACCCTTGACTTTGGCCAAAATGGCAGTACGACTGTCCCAAACCAACGCATCTATCTATGCTGCATATGAATACCCCAATAGCTACCAATCACTGTGCCTTGACTTTGGCCAACATACACAGCTTGAATACTATTGACCACCCATATGAAACGACGGAGGGCTACGAATGGTTTCTGGCTAAAACCTTTAACGTAATGAACTTGATATCGTTGAAGGAACTGATAGCTTTTTAGAAAATATAGTGACGAAAAGCCTTTGCTAAAGAGGTCACTCCCGGTGATGGGATCTCGGCTCTTTCCCCGTAGAATGAGGTGCAGGATATTCCAACTGAATACCACGATGCAAAGCAAAAGTAATCGGCTATAGTGAAGTTATTGCCCTGACGCAAACTTCTGTCCAAGGGGTCACTCCCAGTGAAGGGATCTCGGCCCTTGCCTCGTCGACTGAGGAGCAGGATATTCCAACTGAATACCACTATGCAAAATAAAAGAGAGCGCCCTTGCAATAACAGCTTTTTGAAAAGTGTTCCAACAACATCAGATTAGGTTTTTTTTACTTGCATTGATCCGAATCAATGCAGTCCCATCAATTGATCACACCACAAAGAACGAAAATATACTGATGTACGTATATGCCATCCGCATTCGCCACTGGGTCCCGTCATTACCCGTTAGGTTAGCTAACTAACGACAGAGCGGGGACTGGACTAGCGCGGATGCAAAACATATACAGCATCTACTAATATATATACCAATATATAATATTTCGCTCAAGGCGTGATAAAATGCAACATCACAGAAATGTACAGCATCACAGAATAAAACAGATATCTGGGAACCCCGGGTTTCACAGAGCCACTACTGAAACCCGACGTTCCCCTGGTCGTGTGGATAGCCTGTGCAATGAAATCCTAGACCCCTACAGGCGCGGCAAGTTACCCGCCAAAACCTGAAGCGAGGCAGCCCCCTTCAGCAACGTGAATGGACCACCCAGCACTTCACGGAATCCGGTAACTTGGGCACCCCTCCTGGGTCAACCTGTACCCCCTACGAGTGCGGCGAATAGCCCGCCAATTCTAGAGTGAAGCCCCCTCCGTCTCAATGCCATGAGATGCGGGCCCGTTGCCCTCTATAACCCGGCTATCCGTGCACCCCTCCGCGGGGCAATCCTAGTACAGAAAGTAAAATATACATATAACGGGTACATCGACCGCAACCTGGTCGTGCCCCAAAATAATAATACAAACAGGCAGTGACGGCAGTCCACATGTCGGACGCTCGCCCCGCAATATCAAATGTACATAATACAACAAAAATGTACTACCACTGCAACCAGGCTATCCCCACGACTGATCCGCAACATCACAGCAAAATCATAGAACATCAACGTGAAAGTCACGTTCGCAAATCCGTCTAACCGGGCTATAGCAGTTAGACAGGATTTACCGATCAAGTGACATTCACGGTCGCAGATATAATGTAAATACTGTGAACTAATGTGTTTAAAATATCCGATCGATTAAATTTTACCAAGTGGGCCCCCAAGTACTACTGTAGCACATTAAGAAATTCTAGGCCCAAAAAATAACATTCCAGAAAACTTATTTTCCACTCAGGAGCATTCTGTAGAATTTTGGGGGACTGAACAGTTCAAGTCGCGGCGGAACCGCGGCCCAAGCATGGGTTTGGCCGCGGTTCCGCGGTGGTTTGGACTGTTCACGAGCCCAAATTTTCACAGAACTCTTAGAATGTCCTATACATCATTCTGAAACAACCTGAAAAATTTTTGGACTTCAAAAATTTTCGACAGAAACTGATGTGAAGAAAAATACGGTTTTTGGAAAATTGTTCGATCGGAAATGTAAAACACATTAGACAAAGCTAGACTATGTTAATGGCGAGGCTCTGATACCACTGTAAGTGCACGGCGGCGCCCCGGCCTCCATCCCGAGGCCAAATGCGGAAGCGATGGTTAACTTTAATTTTTCAAACCGGCACCACCGCGCACTAAAATTCGGATCGGGCCATTAAACTAGTCCAAGCTAACTACAAGATGGGAAGAGAGATATACCGAGTGATCCGTGTCCTCCGGTTTTCTCGTCGTCGTCCCGATCTCTCGTGGAAGCTCCGGTCTCCACCTCGTCGCCGGAAGGGCACCACATCGCCTGCTTCTTTTACGGGTTCCCACCTCTATACCGAGGCAACACGGGCACGAAGTTGGCAAGCCGACGTGCCCAAGGTTTGCTGTAGAATGTGTGTAGAACTCATGTCTCATTTTGGGGTAGTGGAGGTTGCCATTTGGTGGAGGGATGATACAAGCTTTTTGGAGGAGGAGCTTGTGGGATTTTACCAAGCCAAAAGAGCAAAAATCCCTCCACTAGAATTTTGGACAGCCCCATCAAAGAGCAAGGCCGGCCATGCAAAAAAAGGTGAGGTGAGAGTGAGAATGAATGTATGGATGATGGAACCACAATAATAATGCAAGAGAGAAAAGGTCATCATATGAAGAAATGATCACAAAGAAACTCCAACACTCAAACTACCATCATCAACAACTATGATTGCTCACAAAGTCAAGCAATCACGAACTCAAGAAAGTCAAGGAATGGTCCTCCATCATGAGACCATCATGACACAAGAAAATGCAAAGAACACCCTTCCAAATTGCTTATTTGCACAAATGCAAATAAGCCCTCCTCCACCAATCTTCGGCCATTGAAAGATACAAATGAAAATGGCCGAAACGGAAAGCAAACTGGCAACTCCAGAAAACTGGTCCCGTAATAAATTAAAGGAAAACCCCGATACTGTGTATACACACCCGTATTTGTATTCCGACCGAAATACAAATGCAATGAGACAAAATCTACACTGTACTATACTAGGATCTGGCTTAAACCAAAGCCGGCTAGTAATATCCGTCCGATCCTGATCCGTGCAATACAGCACGTATCTGATCGGACCCTGCCATATCTCCATACGGCCTCTACAGCTTTTTGCCCGAAAACTTGAGCAACTGAATGTGGGAGACTCTAAAGACTCGTCAACACCTTGGTTGTGGATTTAACCACTAGCACGTCAGAGGTATAAGCCAATACGTAACGGGCTACCAGGTATTGACCAAAAGGGATGTCGATGAGCGAACTCATCCTGACACCCTACTGAGCCTGTCAGTGACAATATCCGTACAGTCTGGTCCGTTCGTCTATGAGCATCGCATGGCGGGCCTAGGGGGTTGGTAAAGTCAAACCCCCAAAAGAGGTACAAGTCGTGTCGGAGTGTAGCCCAGAACACCCTGAGATACTACTAGAATACCTACCAGTAAATCTCCTGCCTCGGCCGAGGGCTTTGTGTAATGGCTCTCCTAGACACAGCACGACCTCACCCCCAATACCGGGAGAGACGAACCCTTGAAGATCCGCTCACTACCTCCATGTGGCTCGGGACTGCACCCAACTAAAACCTTTTTGCACGTCTCCTTTGAGCGTGGTAGGGTAGTAATCAAAGTACAGTGGGAACTCACACGAGACAAATGACGATCCTCAGGTCGATGAACTAACCTGTACACATGTCACCAGGGAACTGCCATCTGACGTCAGGTATAAGACCAACTAGCATGTTCCCGGCGAGTCATGTCCGGTGTACTCATAACCCAATGAGCACCTGTATACATCTTAGGTGATCCAACTGACACCAGTGGCTTATGAGACCGGCCACCGCCCCTCGTCGGGGTCTCGACTGTATACACTAGTCTACTCTGGAGTATCGATGCCCTGTCTGGAAACTCCCACGACTAGGGACCTTTTAAGGATGTGCTTATAGACCCCAGCTCCCACTTATATGATCGCCCTCATACTGTTGGTGGTCAAGCAAGAATCCTAGGGGCTCTATCAACGTGTAATAGCGACATGTCAGGTCACCTAAAGCAGTACACGATGATAAAGATAAACCAGATAGCATACTATCATCTCGAGTAAGACTGTTCTACTGGGACAGGTCCTCCCTCAATCATTGCAATCATGTGCCTGTGATCCAATAATTGACTCTGAGGGCACTATCTCCAATAGTGCAGGCACGTAGGAACCACCACAAAAGACCCCAACCCCTAACTCCATGACCCGGCCGTAGATTTATTCTGTTTGGCCGCAATTTGCGGCCTGGACCCCACCAAACTTGCTCGTTTTGGTTTTGGTGTTCCCTTATCTGTAGATTAGGCCCCTGGTATGTATAGATTTGTCTAGTTTGACCTAGGGGGAAATCTGGAGCCTATTTCCTAAGTTGCTGTTTTGGATTCGTGTTTCCGTATTCCGTATTTTTAATTCTGAAATTGTGTATGGTGTTTTACCTCGACTAATTGGCGTTTATACGACGATATCGAGGATTGATTGATGGTTTTGAAGGCGTGCCCATAGGTTCTAACCTATAGGCCCCTTATCGTATCGTTTTGGGTTTCGCGTGCCGTTTTAGTTTTGAGTTGGTTTTGATACGCATTTGCGATACGTTAACGTGAAGGTACCCCATGAAGACTTCGGGACTACAAGAGAGCGCATGGCGACATCGACAAATAAAGACACAAAGTGAGTAGATTATATCTACAGGGGGAAGTCGGGTGGATGGCGTATAGCACCCCCGCAGTCCGTAGTTGGTATACCTTAAGTGTTTATATATGATAGTATAGTGTCGTGAATTATTTGAGATGTGTTAGATGTGATAGGGTTAGAAGTAAGCTAGAATATTTCCTAGTTGCGAACCCTAGGATAGGTTTACACCCATACGCACACACTTGCATATTCATTACATTTACACTGTGTTGATGATGATATTGGATGACATTGGAATTGAGTCGATGGTTTTGGGCATTGTGCCGTGAGATCGGTGATTTGATATGATTCGTATTTGGGATACGGCATGTGATTCTTGCGGGCTTGGGATGTATGTTTACCGCCGCATTCATACTTTATAGATGGTATCGATTTGTACTAGACTTAGATCAGTACCCCAGATTATGTGATATGATGATAATGATACCTAATAATTGATGAGCTGATTGTGATATTTGACTCGTACCCAACTATTGGGATGCCGTACGACGATTTACCGTACGAGCTTTATATTGATGATAGATCCGTACTCATGACTCGAGGATGTCAGATGATATACTGTATCGTACGCGATACTATTGAGGCGGGATCACCGACTATTATATTATTTATATATATCGACTCAGATTTAGGTGGTTTCCATACCCCTCTTGATGGACTTGGCATAGTAGATGTTAGACTAGACCCGAGTCATACCTATTTCAAAACTAACGAATCGAGAATATCTTCAGGATAAGTAAAGGGATTCTACGGGTATTTTCAAAAGACGTATCTATTCTTAAAAACACCGTTTTCCTTATTTTACCAAAACCCCAATTCGTCTTATTTCAAATGGCATAACTGCATGACATATACACATGGATGTAGATTCTTTACTGTTGCGTTGATTATTCGATTTCCGCATATTCATGCTATTCACATCGCTTTGCATGTGTTTATTTGTATATTACCATCATGCTGTTAGGACATCAGCACAATTATCGATGATGCATATGTTCCACGTACACTTGCTTGCCGGCTCACACACTTCATCATCGATAATAGCCATGTCACTACACAGTAGTATTATTGCATCAGGATATGACCTTGTATGTGCATACCATTATTCTATGTTGCATGATATGCTGTTATACTTTCAATTCATCTATATGTCACATACATCATGCTTTCTGATTATGCGTATTGGGATATTTGTTTTCATGATATTTCTGGATTTGGGGAACCGTGGGTATTTCAAGAGATTATGTAAATGTTTTAAAACCCGGTTACCCTTGATATGATATTTCAGCTTCCACCATGAGTTTTATCGGTTCTGATATATATACCCCTACGAGGAGGCGTCGAGGCCGTATGAGGGTACATGGTGGGGCCCGGAGTACCCCGGGGCAAGAAAGGGATGTCGATGTGCTATGAGCCGATGAGCCCGGCTGGGGAACCATACTGTCCGGTGATATTACCTTTTACTCGGCGGTTATCTTGGGGATACCGACCGGAGCTTTTACGTATGCAAACGTCGCAATTCGAGGGTCGAAGCTGGGCACTCGGGTTTCGATATAGCGTATGATACGTACCTATCAGGGCTAGTCTTGGTGACAGTGCCTGATAGATGAGGATTTTCGTGCCGATGCTAGACACAGGTTTCGTGATGTTTTCCATGATTTTTTTTATATCCTCATATTTACGTACATGAAGTTTATTGTCATTGGGTGACGGGTGGACGGGTTCCACGTTTTTACAGACTTGATCACATACAGACTGGATTTACATTGATCATACTTCATTTGTATATATAACAGGGTATGAGGGCGCTTATATATACCCTTACACCAATATTAGTGGAATGGGACTCTAATATATGTGTATTGATATCCATTTGATACTTCTTCATATTTACTTCATGCAGACATACCTTATACTGATGACATGTTATTACCTGAGTACTTGGCACTACATACATGTTCAGATGTTACATTGCCACCTTATCATGCTTCAGACGTACTCTTGTGGTTTATATTTTACTGATTGTATTGGCCTAGGATTATGTCTTGCATTCGGTTTCTGCTTGTAGATATTTCTATTCACGAGTTGGCAACTCACCCCCGTTGTGCCACAGCTCTTGCAGGTTTTGCCGTACAGGTTCCATTGCGGCATTTTTGGCACACTGCTTCCTTGCGGGTGAATTGCATTTGGTAGGTGGGTTCTTTTGCATCAAGAACCACCATTGTACTTGTATTATTCATTGTATCTAGAATTCCATCAACCAAAACTTGTATATTGTTTCAGACTTAGACACTAGTGATGTATTATTCGACCTTAGAGTCGCGCTTAGAAATATTACGGTTTTCATGCTTTTTGGGTTTCTGTTGAGTTTTGATCCTCGCCATTCGGTGTTGTATATTATATTGCTTGCGTGGTTGTGATCGTCGATTGACGAAGAGCTAGCACCCGCTTGAGAATGCCTTTTATCATTGCATATATATATTGTTCTTGTTGTACCCCGTTCGGGGCCAGTATTTACAAAAGAAACTCTGCCGAAATTTTTAGAAAAGACCGTACATTTTTAAAATGCATATTCGGCTTAGTTATTTAAAAACCTTGATTTTCAAACATGTTTTTCTTCACTTCTTTAAACCAGTTTTCTTTATTTACTCTTAAAATGGTTTTAGATTGCTGGGCTTTTGGCTTACTTGGATCAGATGGAGTCCTATAGACTTCATATGGTTCAAGGGCCAGTCACGTGCTCTTTTGGGTCGTGACAAGGATCCCGCAAATGTAATCTGTTACATGGGCTACAGAAAGGTAGAGGATTGAGAACGGGTGATAAGATTCATGAAATAGAAACGGCGCAAGTGTTGCATCCAAGTCTGTTGGTAGTTATCACCCTATATTACCAGAATACATTGATTCTGAACGAATGTTATTAGATACCGAACCTGATATACAACATCATATCAGTCTCATTATTAGTAAAGAAGGATATAATTTTGTATTGTTGGATAATGTTTTAAACATTTTCTATATCAAGAGTTGATCGGGTAATGCACGTTATCTAAAAGCATAGACGTTCTAAATCAAACTACAGTTCTTAACATACAGAACACACACAAGAGAAAGAGTTCAGAAATGAACGAATTATTCTTGAGGCATTGTAGACTAGGTCATATCAATGCGACCCGACTAGCTGAAGTTACATAAAGATGCATATTTAAATTAGTTTGGATTTACATCTTGTAAAACTTGCCACTCATGTCACAAAGTGTAACGTTTAAAAATAATAAAATATTATTTTTGGGAATTTTTATAATTTAATATTATTTTAATGAATATTTTAATATTCCGGTATAATTAAATACAAATAAATGGGGAAAAATTATGGAAAATGCTAAAATAGGGTATTTTATGGAATTATTCCATTTTTATGTTTTTATGATTAGTTATATGCTAATTTAGTGCTAATCGCGATTAAAAATCGCTAATCGGATTTTTAGCACTTTTGTGCAAAAATGTGCACATATCATTTTCCACACTTGTTACACTTTTTACATGTTTTGGGTGCATGGTTGCTTAGGGTTCACCATGGTCGGAGAAGAAAGGAAACGAAAAGAAAAGAAAAGGTAAAGTATGATGATTAGGAGAGAGGTAGGTATGGGGTTTACTTTTTGACTTGTAGAACCACCCCCCATCATTTTTCCCTTCTCATTCTCTCTCCTCTCCCTCTCCTTGAGCTGCTGCTGCCCCTCTCCCTCTCTCTCCCTTTTCACAAAAACCCTAGATCCACCATGAAATCCACCCCAAAACCCTATTCCCATTTCACAAAAAGCGTTCCCGAGCTCACTAGCTACACATTGAACCTAACAAGAATGGATTTGGAGGACTTTGAGCAACTCAAGAATTTTCTTGAGTTGCCAAAGGAGGTAAATTCTGCTCCTATTAGAGTAGTATTTCATTTCTTGTGCATCAATTCTAGTTTCATGTCGATATGGTGTCGTTTTGTGGACTTTGGAGAATTCTAGTTTGGGTTTAGGGTTAGACCTGAAATCAAAAGTGAAATTAAGGCTTGTGGTGACCCTAGAACCCCTGGTGTGATGATAGATTGGACCGAACCTGAAGAAAAAACCCAGAATACGGATTTATGAGACGATGTCGGGGAAAAACTGTGAATCTAGGATCGTATTTAGGAATCTTCTATCACCCCGAGACCCCTAAAATAAAATTGAGTTGACAGTGAGATGTGCAGGCACCCTGGAATCACCACACCAAACCCTAGCCCCCAATTCCTATTCCCGGCCGCAGATAAATCCCATCTAGCCGCAAATTGCGGCCAGAGCAGGGCGGTTTGGCCTCGTTTTTGGTGCATGGCCCTATTGCCAGTAGTCTTGACCCATGGCATGTGCAATTTTGTCTGATTCCATCTAGGATAAAATATGGGTTGATTTTCCTATGTTGGCGCATGATTTACGACTCGTTTTAGCATGGATTTTGGTATTTGGTGATTCAATTCTGTCGGGTGGCGTTTGGACATCAACGACAAGTGGATATTGATCGTGTTTGCATGCGAGACGATAGGTTTTTACCTATGCGAGTCGCGTGTGCTGTTTTGGCTTTCCGATGTGATTTTCATGTGCTTTAGCATTTGTGATATACTTGTAGGTACCCAACGTGATGTTGAGGCGAAGAAGATGAAGATGGAGACATAGGCATCGGCACATGAGAAGCAAGGTGAGTAGATTATATCTACGGGAGAAGTCGAGTGGATGGCGTATAACACCCCCGCAATCCGTGGTGATGTATACGAATACGTATACACACATATATTTATTATGTGTTGTTTAAGATTATTGATGCTAATAATGGATTATTGATGATAAGGATGTATTGGTTTGGTATAGTGCGAAACCCTAGAGTATGGGTTGCACACCCACACATACACGTACACATATACTTGCATACATTCTTTCTTTTATCTGTGCGCATTTGGAGGTGTGTATATTTAAACATGGGTATGGGACTATGTATTCATATACGGGATTGAGGATGATACGTGGGATTGAGATGGGTCGATGAGGTTTGATTGAGGCCATGAGACTCGGCGATATGACAGAGTTCGTATTTGAGATGCAACATGATGGTTTTAGCGGGCCTTTGGGCATGTGTTTTACCCCGCATTCATATTTTTATAGATGGTATCGATGGTACTAGACTTAGAGTTGTACCCTAGATTATGTGATATGATGATAGTGATACCTGATATGTGATGAGATAATGTGATATTGACCCGTACCTAGCTATTGGGATGTCGTACGACGATTTACCGTACGAGCTTTATATTGATGTTAGATCCGCACTCATTACTCGAGGATTTTATATGATATACCATATCGTACGTGATACTATTGAGGCGAGATCACCAACTATTGTATATATATATATATATATATATATATATGTATATCGACTCAGATTTTGGTGATTTCCACACCCCTCTCGATTGACTTGATAGTTGGGTCCGTAGTTCGCATAGTAGGCGTTAGACTAGACCCGAGTCATACCTATTTCAAAACTAACGAATCGGGGATATTTTAAAGATAGGCAAAAGGGATTCTATGGATATTTTCAATACAACGCATGTTTTCTTAAAACACTGTAGCCCTTATTTTACCAAAAACCCTGATTCGTCTTATTTCAAAAGGCAAGGATGCATGATATATTTATTGAGGCAGGTTCTTTACTGTTGCGATGATTATTCGATTCCGCATATTCATGCTATTTGCATTGCATCGCTTGTATTGTTGATATATTTCTGTCATGCTGCTTGGACACCAGCACCATTATCGATGATGCGTATGTTCCACATACACTTGTTTGCCGGCTCACACACTTCATCATCGGTAATTGTCATGTCACTATACTGTAGTACTGTTGCATTCAGTATATGATTCATGCATGACATAATGATATGCTTACATTTCTTTTACATGTAGCATACATCATGCTTTCTGATTATACGTATTGAGAGTTGCTGTTTCCATGATATTTCTGGATTTGGGAACCGTGGGTACTTCAAAAGAGAATATGTAATTGCTTTAAAAACCCGGTTGCCCTTGATATGAGTTTTCAGTGCGTCCACCATGTGGTTTCTCGGTGCTGAGAGCGACATGTGAAACCCGATTCGAGGAGTGGACGAGGCCGATTGCGGGTACATGGTGGGCCCGGTATGGTTCCCCTCGGCAAGATGATCGATGGACTTTGCCGATTGAGCCTGGAGGTGGGCGAGTACCTATCGGTGGTTGGTTGGACCTGGCGGTTATCCGGAGGATACCGATCAGAGTCGATAGATGGATATGGGCGTACTGCTGGGGCCGAGGGCCAATTCCGCAGACGGAGCCCGTGGGCTGGTCCAGACTGACGGAGCCCGATATTTGAGGATTTGCGTGCCGATGCTGGGCACAGTTTTCATGATGTTTTCGAGTGTCGATGCTGGATACTCCGGTTCCATGATTTTTGACGTGTCGCGAGGGACACAAGTGGTTTATATCCTCATATTTCCATGCATATGCTGATGATATTTACATGCATGATGGTTATTGTCATTGGGTGACGAGTGGACGGGATCCACATACATGCAGATTTGATTACACTGATCATACCTCATATTTATGATATGCTATTACCTGAGGCACTGGCACGAGCACTTGGCACTACACTCATGTATAGAGATCACATTGCCAGTTTAGCATGCTTCACACTTATTCATTTTGAGGTTTATATATATATCTGATCGTATTGACCTAGGATGGGTCATACATTAGATTTCTGCTTGTAGATATTTTCTATTCACGAGTTGGCAACTCAACCCCGTTGTGCCACAGTTCTTGCAGGTTTTTGCCGTACAGACTACATAGCGGCTTTTCTGGCACACTGCTTCCATACGGGTGACTTGCTTTGGTGGGTGGGTCTTTTGTATCAGAACCGCCATTGTACATGTATTATTCATTGTATCTAGAAATTCCATCAACCAAAACTTGTATATTGTTTCAGACTTAGAAAACAGTGATGTATTATTTCGACCTTAAAGTCGCGCTTGCAGTGTTATGGTTTTCTGGCTGTTTGAGTTTCTTTTTGGGTTTTGATCCTCGCCCTTTGGCGTTGTATATTATTATTGCTTGCGTGGTTGTGACCGTCGATTGACGAAGAGCTAGCTCCCGCTTGGGGATGTCTTATATCATTTCATATATATTATTCTTGTTGTACCCCGTTCGGGGCCAGTTTTTACAAAGGAAACTCTGCCGAAATTTTCGGAAAAGACTACACATTTTTAAAAAAAGAATTTTCGGCTTAGTTATTTGAAAAACATTGATTTCAAACATGCTTTCTATACTTATTAAAAACCAGTTCCTTTATTTACTCCTTAAATGGTTTTAGATTTCTAGGCTTTTGGCTTACTTGGATCAGATGGAGTCCTATAAACTTATAGGATTCAAGGGCCAGTCACGGGCTCTTTCGGGTCGTGACATAGTTGGTATCAGAGCGCTAGGTTGACCTTGGTTCGAGTCTAAGTTTGACTATGTGGAGCCTAGGGCGTTTATATATACGGAACTTAGGCTTGACCTTACGGAACTTAGACTTAGTGAAGGGGGTATTATACCCGAACTTTCGTCGCATAGGATGACCCTTGGTTGATGGAGTAGGTAGCTTGAGTAGAGTTACGTACCGTACGTATGTTCCGCGGCATATTTACGACACGCCACTCCGCTTAAGAAACTTAGGATGTGCATTTCCTTGCAAAGTATTATATTCCTTCTTATGATCTATTTTTATCGATACTGGTTATGGGTTTGCCGCCATGATTGCATGGGCAGAGTGAGCTACGGCTCGAGTTGTGTCAGCATAAGCTCGTCGTGGACAAGGACTGACCAGGGCGTGTTTCCAGAGACATACGATTGCATATAGAGGCGTCGTCTTATTGTGCTTTCGCGCCATGAGTGTAACGTTTTGAAAATCGTTTCGGTGAAATTTCGAAAAAACGATAAAATAAGGGGGTTTTCTGTAAAAAGTCAAAATACAAATATCTTTATTATAAAATTAAATATACATATTCTAGCTATGAAATTTCTATTATTTGGTGTTTATTGAGCCACTGGTGAAATTTCAAATTTTCTGAAATTTTTTCCGAAATTAATTATTTTAATATTATTTTAAGCCGGTAAGAAAATACATTAAATTAGCGATAAATACAAATTTAAATGGGCTAATTTTAATCCTTAAAATCATGTTGATTAAAATCTAGTTGTAATATAAATTTTTAGTATTTTATTTCAAGTTTTAATTGATTTATTATCTGGAAAACAAAAATATAGTTATTTTGAACTAAAACTTGCAAATATGGTATTGTGGGGGGTCTTTTTGCATAGAATTTTTTTGTAAAGTCTCTCACACTCACCCTCACTCCCCTTGGCCGGCCCTCCACTATTGTAGCAGCCCAAGAATTTTATTTCCCTCTTTTTGACCTTAAATCATGTGAGAAATGGGTTAAAATAAGGTTTTTATATATAGTAAAGTAGGTGGGGGTATTATGGTAATTTGGGAGGGGCTTTGACTTGCATTCTTTTCCACAACTCCCCCACACCTCTCCCCACTCCCTCCTCAGCCGAAATTCCTGCAATAAACAGCCCCAAAATTTCCCCTCTCATTTTTCTTCTAAACTCATCAAAATTCCATCAAAATTCCATTTAAACTTCACAATTTCAAGCCCATCCTTCATCCATTCTTCTTAACCTTTCTTGCATGGATTTTGGATGCTAGGAGGCTATCTTTGGAGTCAAAATTTCTTGCTAGATCTCTAGATCTAGAGGTATAATTCTTACCCATTTAAATTCTTAAGGTTAGATTTCTTTAAATGAGTTGTTTTAGTGTTAATATTGGTGCTATTTTCATCTAGGATCTTCAAGAGAATGGTTTGAGTTAAACTAGGGTTTTTAGCAGACCATTATTAAGTTAATTATTCTATTTTGCTATCTAGTGTTTTATACAAACCAAATCTAAGAGTTTAACTTGCTTTTTGGGCTTCAAATTAGTGCTAATTTAGTGTTTCATGTATAGTTTGGGTTGGATTTTGTTAGTTATAAAATTCAAGAAAGGGTTTGAATGCAAGTTAGGGTTTTGTGAAATTGGTATATGGTTGTGTAATGTATTAGGCTCTTATGGCTTGTTAAAACAAAGTTAGTAGCTAGTTGTTAATTGTTAGTTTAAAAATTATGATAATTACGCTAATTTGCTAACTAGCTATTTAAAATTGGTTAAATAATTGGGTTAAAAATATAATTATGTTTTTATGACATCATTAACATTATTATGAGTGGTTTAATATCTTAGGTTATGCAAAACCAATCTTAATTGTTGAATTGTGAATTTTGCTTTAAAAGATGTTAAAAATTGATATTTTTGCAAACTAGGATTTTGGAATTTATGCAAATTGATGAGAATAAATTATAGGAATGGTTTATATGACTTTGTTATGATATTTAGTGAATATTGTGGATGCTAGGTTCGTTTATACATCGAGTTTTGTACTAAAAAGGTGATTTGTGCTTGCTAGATTTTCGGAAAAATGACTTTTTAAGTGAAATTGGGGTTTGTGTGAATTTTAAGCTATTTTATATTATAATTAGTGCTTGTAATTGTACAAATGAGTGTGTTGGGAGTTTTCTCGATGGTTTGGTGTTTGTACGCCGACGTCGACGGTTTTTGGGTCGATTTGTGAAAGCAACCATACGTTTTGACCTATGTGGGATTCGTGAGTCGTTTTGGTCATGAGTCGGATTTTAATGCGGTATGGTGCGTTATGATATGTAGGTACCCCATGTGGACTTTAAGACGACAAGCAAGCGCGTGGCGACGTCGGCACCGGCGAACGAGGACCAGGTGAGTAGATTTGTATCTACGGGGAGAAGTCGGGTGGATGGCGTATAGCACCCCCGCAGTCCGTGGTGGTGTATACGTATGCGTATACACACCAACAATTTATTATATGTTATTTGGGATTAATAACGATGTTTAGGATGGATATTGGTGTGTTGGATTATTTTAGTGTTGCGAACCCTAGGGTAGTGTTGCACTACACATACACACATATATACTTGCATACATTCCTATTTATATGTGCTCATGGGATTCTTTATAGTTATGTGTTCACATGGGTATGGGACTATGTGTTCACATACGTATTTGAGGATGATACTTGGGATTGAGCTGAGTCGATGAGATTTGTTTTGTGGTTGTGATATCGGTGATATGGCAGGATTCGTACTTGAGGTACGTCCTGGTGTTATAGCGGATCTTGGGACGACGATACGGGTGAATAGTGTTGTTAATAAAATGGTCGACATGTGATCGTGATATAAGATATGATATGCTAGGATATTGATACTAGGCCGTATTGGGCGATGTATACCCCTTGATGATGATATGTGCTAATGATATCGGTTTGTACGAGATTGTCGATCAGTAGTCAGATCATGAGTATCTTGAGGATATTAGTATTGTACTAGACATAGGTCAGTACCCTAAACTACGATCTTGAATAAAGTGGATACCAGAGGAATGGCGTGAGGAATATGATATTGACCCGTACCCAGATTTGGGGATGCCGTACGACGGATTTACGTACGAGCTATATCTTGATGATTGATCCGTACTCTTGACTTGGGATGTCTGATTGTAGATATGGTATCGGATATGATATTATTGAGGCGGGATCACCGACTAATATATATACAGGTATGTATATGGATCGACTCAGATGTTAGGCGGTTTCCCTACCTGTAGTCCAGCTTGTTAGCTTAGCCCTTTAGTTTAGTTTAGTTGTTAGATTAGATGCGATTCTTACCTATTTTAAAAACTAACGAATCGTGGGTATTTTAAAAGACAGCCCAAGGGATCCTACGGATATTTCAAAAGACGTATCTTTTCATAAAAACACCGTAGCCCCTATTTTCAAAACCCCATTATTCGTGTTATTTCAAAAGGCACCATTTGTAGGACTTATATTAGATTAATGCAGGTTAGTTACAGTTGCGTCTAGTATTCAGCTCCCGCTTATTATCGTGGTTCGCTTCGCATCGCTTACTTATGTTATAATTTCTTATTGCAATGTTGATATCATATTGTTAGGACACCAGCACCATTACCGATGATGCGTATGTACCACGTACACTAACTTGCCGGCTCACACACATCTTCATCGGTAATTGCCATGTCACGTACACCTTAGAAAATATTATTGCTTGACTTAGCTTGTTAGTCAGTAATTTGACATGATATTAGTGTACCTGCCTTATATGCCAGCTTAACATTGTAGTTATTACTTGTCACTTCATGCATACTGTTATTCATTGTTATGCCTATATTCATGGTTTTACATGCTATTGATGATTTGGATTCGGATTTCCATGAAATTTTCTGGATTTGGGGGGAAAACCGCAAAACTTATATAAACTGATTTCTCTCTTTTTAAATAAGAAAAAAGTGCGGTTTTTCCCATGATGTATGAGTCGTCCACCATGAGTTTGCTGATGGATTTCGAGACCCGATTCAAGGAGACGGATGAACCGTTTCGGGTACATGGTAGACCCGGTAAGGTACCCGGGGCAAGAAGCGCTTGATGATGACGATGTGAGCCTGGCAGGGGAGCACTACCTACCGGTGATTTTACCCGACGCGTCGGATATCCGGAGGATACCGTCGTGGTCTTGAGATGGATGGTAGGGGCCGGTCTGGACTGACGGCGCCCTAGATATTGTGATTGAGACATTGAGATTTCGAGATATTGAGATACAGAGACTGTGATACAGAGATATCGAGATATTGGGATTACGTTTTGTGCCGATGCTAGGCACTGTTTTATGCTGATTTCATTGTGATACCTCATTTTAAAAATACAAAGGAAATCTCACTAAATTATGAAAACAGTTCTTCATTTACATGTATTCTGTTTCCATGCATTCATACCTCATTCATATGATATATTGCTACCTAAGGCACTGACACGGGCACATGAGATTACACTCGGGTTAGATATTTACCCTAGCTTTGTTATAGGTTGCATGTTATATATATAATTGAGGATATATTATGATCTTTGACCTAGGTTGCGTTATTTATGCGATTTCTTTCCGTAGATGTTTTTCTATTCACGAGTTCGCAACTCACCCCCGTTGTGCCACAGTTCTTGCAGGTTTCGCCGTACAGGTTTAATTACGGCTTTGCTGGCACTACTTCCATTTCCGGGTGATTTGCTAGTAGGTGGGTTTATTTGTATCGTACCCCCATTATATATCTTGTATATCATTATTCTGCTGTATCTAGAAGTTCCATCAACCAAACATGTATTTATTTGAGATAGAGACCAGTGATGTTTATTCTCTCGACCTTAGAGTCGCGCGTTGTATTTCTGTGGTTTTCTTGTGGTTTTTGAGTTTCCTTTTGAATTTTGATCCTCGCCCTTGGCGTTGTATATTATATTGCTTGTGTGGTTGTGACCGTCGATTGACGAAGAGCTAGCTCCCGCTTGGGGATGCCTTTTTATTGATTTCGTATACTATTCATGTTGTACCCCATTTGGGGGCCAGTATTTACAAAGGAGACTCTGCCGAAATTTTCAGGAAATATTTGATGTTTTTTTTTAAAACGCATAATTCGGCTATGCTATTAAAACTACTTGATTTAAATTGATTTTCCTTCACTTTACTACTTTTCTTGGTTTGGATTTCTGGGTTTTCGGTTTACTTAGATTACGTACGCCTCGAGACGTTTCGTAGTTTAAGTGCCGGTCATGTTCCGTACTTTCGGGACGTGACAATGAGCGTTTGACAGATCGCTTTTACGAGATTTCTCGGACGTACCGATCGGTACCAGAGGATTGAGCCACTGATAGAGGTCAGTCAGGATGTGATGACCATTGATATATCGCTTATTCATGATGATTGAGGCGTTGTTCAGCGTACCGACGAATGAGCCAATTGTTGCTGCAAATGACGAGATATCGCCCCAGATGTTGGAGCTATTGCAGCATGAGCATATACTTAGAGATATGATGGTGAGTCCCTAGCCACCGAGGATGAATGACTAGGACATGTGGTTCGTTCTCTTACCCCGATGCGAGGTCATCAGGTAGATTGCTGCCAGCTAAAGACGACTTCACGCAGATTCGTTGAGAGTCGATTGAGACGATCGAATGTCAGGAACCCATTTTCTAAGTTTAAAGTATTCAGAAAGACATGCAAGCGATTCTATGGACCCTCTAGAAGAATGAAACCCTAACTCGACATAATGACCGTGTGAAAGCCTTTGAACCTTAGGGTTTGCGGCAGTTCCGCGGCGCCATTAGTGAGGCTTGGGTTTGCCCTTCTACGGCTGGACCACCGATGCTGTGGTATGTACTCGATACTATTAAACTGTACCCAAGAGGTTGAGCTCTTGGGGGATTATGAGGTTCTGATGAGGTGATCGGATAGTTCGACATCATTCGGATATCATATGATGGGACACACCGCTTGGGAGACTCCAAATACGAGTATAGCCATTGGAGCGTAGTCCATGCAGCAACGAGTAAACGAGTCCGAATCAGTCGACATAGGAGCAAGTGGAGTAAATAGTTCGCACGAGATTTCGACGAGATGATGTACCACTCCGCTGACATTAGAGATGCGATACGCACGCTGAGGACGTGTTCGGCTAGATATTTTCTACTGAGTGATGAAGGTACCGTGTTCGTGATTTCGAGTCCGTGTGAGAGACTTTGGATGGACCGTAGCCGAGAACATTGCAGTGCGTAAATAGAGACGTGACGTCGATGTGGACGACGATACAGACAAGCGGGACAAGAAGTTTGTGCGAGATGCAGACGAGTTGTTACTACTCCCCATTAAGATTAAAGGTCAGATATGCATACTGAGGCGCTCGAATGCGACCAGCTTCCGAGTAGATATTGTACTAAGGACGCAGATGTCCAGAGAATGAGAAAAGATTATGCCAGAGTACCAGCCTCCGTACAGTTTGGCTTTGGCGAGATCAGAAGAGACCTTGAGCATGATTCCTTCCAGTACACTGCTGCAATAAGATTTACACCAGGAGCAGATGTGTGATGTGCATTCAGAGGACCAAAGGTCGGCGCCAGAGATGTACTGCCTTACGAGTAGTCATGAGGATTGACCGAGAGATGACCAGAGAGGTGCCAGAACGGAATCGTTTCCGTTAGCACACCTGACAGAGTCGATGAGCTGATGGATTGCGAGATCGGTAATCCACAGGGAAGATAAGGAACCAGAGGCAGAGGACGCCAGCCGCGAGAAAGAGGCAAGTAGATATCTTGCGCCGCTAGCATTGGATGTACCTGTAAGTTCACGTTACCTCTCCCGGTTCTTTCGGGCTTGCGGAAATGGTGAAAAACGATTTTTAGGGTTTGGGTAACATGGACTACGAAAACGGATCTTTGCTAAACTATACACTAGCAATCTAACTAGAGAGTTGTCTACTCGGTTGGGGGTTATACCTCAACTTGAACTCCTTCTTCTTAACTCTTGATGGTGGTCGGATGGTGCTTTCCTCGTCGCCTACTCTTGTCAAAGATGGATCCACCTGAGGGTTTCTTCCTTGAGCTTCTTTCTCGAACTTTGAGAGAACTAAGTTCTTTGGCTTGCTAGACCTTCAACCTTAGAGAGAATAGAGAGTAGCTTTGGGTGTTTTATCTTCAAGGAGATGTTTCTCAACACATGAGAATTGTTCTCCTTGAACTAGAGGAGGAAGAAGAAGAATAGAGGAGAGAGATTGGTTATGATAGAATGAGATGGTTTTTTACAACCATAACATATTAAGTGAATTATCAAATTAATAAAATTAATCTAAATGAAAAAGTTGATGGAAGGTTTGATAAGACTATTATCATTTTATATTAAATGGTTTTTGCTAGAATCAAAGAGCATCTTTGATGTGTAATGATGATAGTCAATGTTTCAACCATGGTCAACAAGTCAACCTTGGTCAACAGGTCAACAAGTCAACAAACCCAACCATGACACAATTTCATTTAATTAATATTATTAATTGATATATCACATATTCATTAGGGTTTGGAAAAAGGCGACTGTCAACTGTGCATACGCACCCATTCCAAAACCCTAATGAAAAAGCTCTTCCTCCGCCTCAATCAACTG
The DNA here is from genome assembly GCA_030015575.1 of Agapanthus africanus. Taxonomy (NCBI): domain Eukaryota; kingdom Viridiplantae; phylum Streptophyta; class Magnoliopsida; order Asparagales; family Amaryllidaceae; genus Agapanthus; species Agapanthus africanus. Next base: position 621,284,225 of record JASDDO010000024.1, read on the forward strand.
TGTATACAAACCCGCATTCGTGTTCCGAGGAACATGAATACTATGGGATAAAAATAACCCCAAAACATATACTAGGATCTGGCTCAAACCAGAGCCCGCTAGTAATATCCGTCCGGACGCCAAACGTGCACAAGTGCGCGGATGAGAACGAACCCTGCCGCAAAACCATGCGACCTCTACTCTGTTTTGCCCAAAGACGAATAACCCTCTGTGTGGGACTCTAAAGACTCGACACTACGCTGGCAGTGGGTTTAACCACAGACCGCAAGCGGCACTAGCTGTACGTAACGATCCCCAGGTAGATGCCGACAATAAGATTGACGAGGTAAACCCATCTGAACTCCTACTGAGCCTGAATGTGATAGTCTCCGTACAGTCCGGTCTGTTCGTATGATACATCGCATGGCGGGCCTAGGGGGCGGTAAACGTTAGTCCCTTAATAGCGGTACAAGTCGTGTCGGAGTGTAGCCCAGAACACCCTGAGATAACACTGGAAACCTACCAGTATATCTCGCTTGCCCTGGCCAGGGACTACTTGTGTAATGGCTCTCCTAGACACAGCGCGATTTCAACCCCCAATACCGGGAGAGACGAATCCTGTCTAACCGTCACTGCCTTCAAGTGCTTCGGGACTGCACCCAAAAACTACCTGTTTGCACGACTCCTTTGAGCCGTGGTAGGGTAGTAATCAAAGTGCAGTGGGAACACACTCGAGACGAAGTGACAGTATCAAGTCAGCGGACTAAGCTGTACTCATGTCACCTGGGAACTGATAACTAACGATATGTATAATACCAACCAATAGTTCCCGATGAGTCCTGTCTAGTGTACTCGTAACCTAACGAGCACCCGCATACTATCTCAAGTACGACGTACTGACGGCTGTGGGACAGACCGTTTCCCAAGCTGGGATGAGAAGCGTATACGCTAGTCTACTCCGGAGTATCGATACCCTGTCTCGATAGTCCTACGACTAGGGACCTACATAAGGATGTGCTTGTGGATTACCCAGACCCCACGAGTGTGACTGCCATCACAACGCTGGTAATCAAGCAAAGATCCTAAGGGCTCCACTAATGTGTAAAGGCGATATGCTAAAAGAAACACATGCACACATTAGAACAGAAACAAACCAAGTATCATACAATAATATTGAGCAAGATTGTTTATACAAGGTGAATATCACAAGCTTCCATCAAGTAATATACAAACTAGTATGATACAGTAATGGCCTTTAGGGCATATACACTAACAATCTCCCACTAGCACTAAGGACATGTACTGGCGTATCGAATACCTATCATCTCGATCAGCGCTCGAACTGATTCTGGGGTAAGGCCTTTGTGAATGGATCAGCAGTGTTATCTTCCGTAGCAACTCTCCGAACCTCGATCTCCTGGCGACCCACGATCACCCTTATCAGGTGAAACCGCCTCAAGATGTGCCTGGACTTCTGATGGGACCTGGGTTCCTTTGCTAAAGCTATAGCTTCGTTGTTGTCGCAATACAGCGGTATTGGATCAACAATGGTAGGAACCACCTGAAGCTCCATGAGGAACTTCTTCATCCAGACAGCTTCCTTTGCGGCATCTGCAGCAGCGATGTATTCCGCTTCCATCGTTGAGTCAGCAACAATTTCCTTTTTGGAACTCTTTCAACTCACTGCCCCTCCATAGAGGGTAAAGACATAACCCGACATGGACTTGGAATCATCCTTATCACTCTGGAAGCTGGAGTCAGCAAAGGCCTCGATCTAGAGGTCTTTTCCGCCATACACCAAGAACATCTCCTTAGTCCTTCTCAGGTACTTGAGAATGTTCTTTACCGCTATCCCGTGATTCTCCCCAGGGTTTGACTGATACCTGCTTACCACACTCAGTGCATGAGCAACATCTGGTCTGGTACATAACATCGCATACATTATAGAGCCTACCACAGAAGCGTAGGGTATAATAGACATGTGGTCCCTTTCCAAATCAGTCTTAGGAGACATCTCTTTGGAGAGGGTGATCCCGTGACATGCTGGTAGATTACCGCGCTTGGAATCTTCCATACTGAATCTTTTCAGTATGGTGTCGATGTACCTGGACTGTGAAAGTCCTAATATCCTCTTGGTTCTATCACGATAGATCCGGATCCCCAGAATGTATGAGGCATCACCCAGGTCTTTCATAGAGAACCTGTGTGACAAGAACCCTTTGACAGATTCTAGCATAGGAATGCCATTTCCTATCAAGAGAATGTCATCCACGTATAAAACGAGGAATACTACAGTTCTCGCTACAAATCTACTATAGATGCATGGTTCATCTGGATTTTTGATAAAGCCAAATTCTTTGACCGTCTCATCAAAACAGATATTCCAACTCCGCGATGCCTGCTTTAGTCTATAGATGGACTTAAGCAACTTGCACACCTTCCCGCTACTCCCACTCTGAATGAAACCCTCTGGCTGGTCCATATAGACACACTCCTCTAAATTTCCATTCAGAAAAGCGGTCTTTACGTCCATCTGCCAAATCTCATAATTGTGGAAGGCAGCAATGGCAAGAAGGATCCGAATGGATTTCCGCATAGCCACTGGAGAAAAGGTTTCGTCATAGTCCAAGCCAGGTCTTTAACGGAAACCCTTTGCAACAAGTCTAGCTTTATAGGTCTCAACCTGTCCATCTACACCAATCTTCCTTTTGAAGATCCACTTGCATCCTACGGGTTTTACCCCATCTGGAGCAATGTCCAACGTCCATACTTTGTTGGTGTACATGGACTCCATTTCGGTCCGCATTGCATCCAGCCATTTTACCGAGTCAACGCTCTGAATGGCTTGCTGGAACTTAGTCGGCTCATCACTATCAATGATGCAATCCTCTCTATCCCCGTATATGAGAAAACCGTAGTATCTCTCGGGCGGATGAGACTGCCTACTTCTCCTGCGGAGCGGCATAGGAATGTCTTGATCTTTCGAACCCTCTGGTTCTACTAAGCTTTCAGTAATAGCTCGTGGTTCTGGAATTTCTTCCAGTTCTATTGCGCTCCCACTTATCTGATTTTCTAAAAACTCAGTTTCCAAGAAGTGGGTATGACGAGAAACAAAAACCTTTTGTTCCTCTTCGCAAAAGAAGAAATATCCTTTGGAGTTCTTTGGATATCCCACAAACTTGCACTGTACTGAGCGTGCCTCGAGTTTGTCCGCATGCTGCTTTTTGAAAAAAGCTGGACATCCCTATGTCTTAATGTGCTTAAGATAATGTTTCTTCCCACACCACATCTGATATGGTGTAGTAGGAACAGTCGTAGTTGGAACTCGGTTCAAAAGGTATGCAGCTGATTCTAGTGCATATCAGTATGATCGCGGTAACTCAGCATTACTCATCATGGAATGTACCATATCCAATAGGGTCCGGTTCCGTCTCTCCGATACACCGTTATGTTGCGGAGTGTATGGAGGAGTAAGCTGAGAGAGAATTCCACTCACTTTTAAGTAATCCAGGAACTCGGCACTTAAGTATTCACCATCTCGATCAGATCTTAGTGTCTTAATACTTTTGCCTGTTTGTTTTTCCACTTCATTCTTATATTCCTGGAATTTTCCAAAGGCTTCGGATTTATGTTTCATTAAGAAGACATAACCGTACCTTGAAAAGTCATCCGTAAAAGTAATGAAGTAAGAATAACCGCTTCGTGCATGCGTAGACATTGGACCGCACACGTCGCTGTGTACGAGTCCCAAGAGCTCGCTCGCTCTTACTTCGTGTCCAGTGAACGGAGTCTTTGTCATCTTTCCTTTGAGACAGGATTGACAAGTTGCATATGATTGATATTCGAACGGATCCAAATATCCTTCTGTATGTAACTTAGTCAACCTTCTCTCATTGATGTGACCCAGTCTACAATGCCATAAGAAAGCCTGATTTGATTCCGGAGACTTTCTTTTGTGTGTATTCTGGACAATGAAAATCTGTGGTTGGTTTAATACGTATATTCCATTGTTTAATGTACCTGACCCAATCAGAACTTGATTAAGGCGAATGTTTACAACATTACTTACAAACGCAAATTCATAACCTTCTTTAGAAACTAAAGATACAGAAATGATATTACAAGTTGCATTTGGTACAAAATAAAAATTATGCAAAACCAAAACGTGTCCATCTGACAACCCCAGGTGATAGTCCCCCACAGACTCAGCATCCATGCCAGCTCCGTTTGCAACTCTGAGGGTCATATCACCTGCCTTCAAAACCCTACGGTTTCTCAGCGCCTGCAAAGAATTACAGATATGAGATCCTGATCCGGTTTCTAATACCCAGGAAGTAGAGTTTATTGATAGACAGTTTTCAATAACATACACACCTGAAGCTGAAGCCGCAACTCGCTTCAGATCCTGTGTTCTGGCCTTCCAGGCCCTGCAATCTTTCTTCCAGTGTCCACTCTTGTGACAGTAACAGCATTCCTCCTTTCCTACAAGCTTTCCCGCTTCCTTTGTTGCTTTTGCCTTTCCCTTCGTATCCACTTTACTAACACCGCCCCTTGGTTTGGCGGGGGTTTTCTTCTTCTTTCCCTTGGCTTTCGCCTTAGACCTAGAAGATGAAGATCCTCCTACAAACAAAGTGGATGTTTCCCTACCTTTCTGTAGGGTGCCCTCTGCACTCCTCAGCATGTTGAGGAGTTCTGAAAGTTCAACTTCCTTTTCTTGCAAGTTGAAATTCAGGATGAACTGGGCGTAAGTGGAAGGAAGGGACTGAAAAATCAAGTCCGTATAGAGTTCATTCTCCAACGTGGTCCCAAGGTCCGCGAGCTCCTCAATGAAGCGAATCATCTTAAGCACGTGTTCCACAACCGGTGATCCGACGGCCAATCTCGCCGAAAACAGCTTTTTCGAGACTTCGTATCTGGCGATACGGGATTGCACCCCATACAGTTCTTTTGTATGAAGAAATATGGATTCAAGATCCATATTCTCGTGCCTCCTCTTGTGTTCGTTGTCCATAGAAGCAAGCACGAGGCACTTGGCCTTCGCGCAATCAATCTCCTAAGTCTTACGGATTTCCTTATCCGCGACGCTGGAGGTGGGACCTGGGACAGGGGGAGCTTTGGTGGTAAGGAGATACACCAACTTGTCGTAAGTGATTGCCATTTTGACATTCCTGAGCCAATCTTTGTAGTTTGGCCCTGTCAGTATGTTTTTATCTAGTAGTAACTTAAGTCCAGTCATGTTGTTTGGTCGCTACAATCAGGAGAGAGAGAAGAAACACTTTAGTATGATGCTCTTGCAAGTTTAGAGTGGTTTTTAATTTGTCTAAACAGGATGGCTTCCACTGTCTCTCGAATCCCTCCTCAAACCAAAAAGGAAGAATTAGTCAGGATCAATCTCACCGTACAATACTTGCTTAACTGTTCAGCCAGGCTAGTGTTGGTACTTCGAGGGAGGTTTTCCAATGCTTTCGGGAAGTTCCTTAATTAAATAACCTCTTTTCCCTGGGGGCGCAGCCCCGCTAACACCTTTCTAGACACCTATTAGGTTTATAGCATTGATCGTTAAGCGAGAATTTTCCCGAGGGGTAGCATATACTCACAGTAGGATCGGGATCCAAATATCATTACATGACAAAACTGAAGGAATCCTACAAGAATCATCACACTCCAAATGGTATGCAGCGCTAGCAAGTTTCAGTTCTTTTGAAACTCTCGATGTGGATTTTTGCCCCATGCTCTTATGACCTTGACTTTGGCCAACAAATCATAAGTCACATGTCAAGTTCTATCCGTCATTCTCCAGGTTAATTTGAACCCACCCGCACCTACCCTTGACTTTGGCCAACAAGGCAGTACGACTGTCCCAAACCAACACATCTATCTATGCTGCACATGAATACCCAATAGCTACCAATCACTATGCCTTGACTTTGGCCAACAAACATAGCTTGAATACTATTGACCATCCATGTGAAACGACGGAGGGCTACGAATGGTTTTGGCGAAACCGTGAACGTAGTGAACTTGATATAATCGATGGAACGAGATAGCTTTTAAAAGGAGTGGTTTAAGCTCCGCGTTTAAATGTTATTTTGAAAAGAAACCGAGTGGTTTTTGAAAGTGTTCCAACGACTTTTACTTTGGTTTATTTTTCTTGCATTAATTTTAATGCGTCCCATCAATTAATCCTACCATTGTAGAAAACAACGAAAATATGACGTACGCTTATGCCATCCGTATTCGCCACGGGGTCCCGTCATCACCCGTTAGGTTACTTAACTAAGGACAGAGCGGGGGCTGGACTAGCGCGGATGCAAAACACAATCAACGCCTAAATAGATATCATATAGATATATATAAACATTCGTCACATGCAATGATAGCCATTCCAGATCACAGATGAATACATTAGATATACTAGGAATCCGCAATTCGTACGAGCCTGTAGCGAAGAGCGGATTACACGGTCGCGATGAATAGCCAAACCGCACCCTAGATCCCTAAGGGTGCGGCAAACTACCCGCCAAGTATCCGAAGTGAAGCAACCTCCTTCAACGACGTGAGTAGGCCACTCGGCACTTCACGGTACCCGGTAGTTTGTGCACCCCGCCTTAGGTCTATCCTAGGAGCAAAAACAGTAAAAAGAAATTATACAATGACGGCTACAACCCCGACCCGGTTGTGCGGCCATACAAATAATATTATATCAATTTACATATTACAAGAATTGAAAGATAAACAAAACTCTCATCTCACAATTCCCCCCAGCTATTCATCCGCGACAATCCAACGAATTCATATACACAAACCATCAACATCAAAGATCACAGATATGTATAACCCCCACTAATCGACGTATAGCGATTAGCAGACGTTCAATACATATAAAACATTACAGATATAACCCATTAGCCAAAGTCTAAAGAAAATCGACTAAAATACGGATTTGTAACCACCCCAAAAACAAACTTTTTCTCTGGAAAATCTGGGCAGAAACAAACCATCCCAAAAATCACAAAATACCCCTAGAAACAAACTGCAGGAGAAACGATCCACGGCCGAGTCAACTCGGCCGCGGATTCACGGCAGAAGCAAGCTTCTGCCGCGGAACCGCGGCGAGTTGGTCAGCTCGTGCGATCATTTTTCTTGCCTGTTTATAGAAAAGCCTGAGCCGAATTTTAAGACATGATTTTTTATTTTTAGAGCAGAAAAAAAATCGGCAGCAACTAGGGTTTTCCGGGGTGTTTTGCGGTTTTTTCGTTCAGTCGATATTCTAAATACTTTGCTAACATACTAGGGTGTGTTTAGTTAGTCTCTGATACCACTGTAAGTCCACGTTACCTCTCCCGGTTCTTTCGGGCTTGTGGAAATGGTGAAAAATGATTTTTACGGTTTGGGTAACGTGGACTACGAAAACGGATCTTTGCTAAACTACACACTAGTAATCTAACTAGAGAGTTGTCCACTCGGTTAGGGGTTATACCACAACTTGAACTCTTTCTTCTTGACTCTTGATGATGGTAGGATGGTGCTTTCCTCGTCGCCTACTCTTGTCAAAGATGGATCCACCTGAGGGTTTCTTCCTTCAGCTCCTTTCTCGAAATTTGAGAGAACTAAGATCTTTGGCTTGCTAGACCTTCAACCATAGAGAGAATAGAGAGTAGCTTTGGGTGTTTTATCTTCAAGGAGATGTTTCTCAACACATGAGAATTGTTCTCCTTGAACTAGAGGAGGAAGAAGAAGAATAGAGGAGAGAGAATGGTTATGATAGAATGAGATGGTTTTTTACAACCATAACATATTAAGTGAATTATCAAATTAATAAAATTAATCTAAATGAAAATGTTGATGGAAGGTTTGATAAGACTATTATCATTTCACATTAAATGGTTTTTGCTAGAATCAAAGAGCATCTTTGATATGTAATGATGATAGTCAATGTTTCAACCATGGTCAACAAGTCAACCTTGGTCAACAAGTCAACAAACCCAACCATGACACAATTTCATTTAATTAATATTATTAATTGATATATCACATATTCATTAGGGTTTGGAAAAAGACGACTGTCAACTGTGCATACGCACCCGTTCCAAAACCCTATTGAAAAACCTTTTCCTCCGCCTCAATCAACTGTGTATACACACCCGCATTCGTGTTCCGAGGAACATGAATACTATGAGATAAAACTATCCCCAAAACATATACTAGGATCTGGCTCAAACCAGAGCCCGCTAGTAATATCCGTCCGGACGCCAAACGTGCACAAGTGCGCGGATGAGACGAACCCTGCCGCAAAACCATGCGACCTCTACTCTGTTTTGCCCAAAGGCGAATAACCCTCTGTGTGGGACTCTAAAGACTCGACACTACGCTGGCAGTGAGTTTAACCACAGACAGCAAGCGGCACTAGCTGTACGTAACGGTCCCCAGGTAGATGCCGACAAGAAGACTGACGAGGTAAACCCATCTGAACTCCTACTGAGCCTGAATGTGACAGTCTCCGTACAGTCCGGTCTGTTCGTCTGATACATTGCATGGCGGGCCTAGGGGCGGTAAACGTCAGTCCCCTAATAGCGGTACAAGTCGTGTCGGAGTGTAGCCCAGAACACCCTGAGATAACACTGGAAACCTACCAGTATATCTCGCTTGCCCTGGCCAGGGACTACTTGTGTAATGGCTCTCCTAGACACAGCACGATGTCAACCCCCAATACCGGGAGAGACGAATCCTGTCTAACCGTCACTGCCTCCAAGTGCTTCGGGACTGCACCCAAAAACTACCTATTTGCACGACTCCTTTGAGCCGTGGTAGGGTAGTAATCAAAGTGCAGTGGGAACACACTCGTGGCGAAGTGATAGTGTCAAGTCAGCGGACTAAGCTGTACTCATGTCACCTGGGAACTGATAACTGACGATAGGTATAATACCAATCAACAGTTCCCGACGAGTCCTGTCCAGTGTACTCGTAACCTAACGAGCACCCGCATACTATCTCAAGTACGACGTACTGACGGCTGTGGGACAGACCGTTTCCCAAGCTGGGATGAGAAGCATATACGCTAGTCTACTCTGGAGTATCGATGCCCTGTCTCGATAGTCCTACGACTAGGGACCTGCATAAGGATGTGCTTGTGGATTACCCAGCCCCCACGAGTGTGACTGCGATCACAATGCTGGTAATCAAGCAATGATCCTAAGGGCTCCACTAATGTCTAAAGGCGATATGCTAAAAGAAATACATGCACATATTAAAGCAGAAACAAACCAAGTAGCATACTACTATATTGAGCAAGATTGTTTATACAAGGTGAATATCCCAAGCTTCCATCAAGTAATATACAAACTAGTATGATATAGTAATGGCCTCTACGGCATATACACTAACAGTACCGGCACCTTCTCGACTTCGAATGAGGATATACCAACGATGGTATTTTTGATTGTGATTTTGTGATTCGATTATCACGTATCCGTCACTTTTGATTTCGGTATTTTGGGCGATCTATTCGCATGATTTAGTCTTGATGACTGATTTCCAGGATATTTGATTTTGTGCACCATGGTTGCACTTGTTGGGTATTCATATTTTGTGCATAGTTATTACTCTTGAGGTATTGATTGTGATTTCCTGCTTATTTTATGCCGGTGATTTGATTTACGCTTCCAGCATCGTTTTCAGGCACTTTTAGTGTTTTGATCTGTTTTGTGCACGCTGATGCACACGGTTGTGAGATTTTCCACCACGGTACACTTGATTTTGATTGAGCCGCATTTTATATCGTCGACTTTGACCCTGATATTTATGATGCTGCACTCCGTTCTTTTGACTAGACTTACGCATGTTCGGCGTTGCTATTGGATTTTGTGGTTCCATGCGTGTTGAGTGCGCAGGGTTTAGATTGTCATTCGTACACGATGGATGCACCGATTTGGATTTTCGCGCATGTTGGGCGCATGTTTTGAGATACGATTTTGGTGCACACCAGACGCACTAAATCGTGATTCTTCGTGCATGTCAGATGCACCTGATTTGGCCGTCAGGCACACACGTTGCCTATGACAGATGCTTCGTGCACATCCGTTGCACCTAGATGTTGTTTTGTGCACCTGTATGGCACATATATGGATTTTGATTTCCGTGCACACCAGACGCACAGGGTCGTGTTATGTGCATTTTTGGGATTTATTCCTTTTGGAGCAGTACATTTTTATGATATTTGATATTCGTTTCGTACTGAGCAGGACTAGTCAGATGACAGTACCTGGATATATTTTGTATGCATTGATAGTTATCGAAGGGATTTCTAAAGAGCGAGCTATAGTCTCAACATTTATACCTACGTGTCCGATATGACACGAAACGTTTTAAAAACAAGGAAACCCTTATAAATTGTTTTCGAAACGGCGGAACATACATATTAAACAAAAGATATATACGTGTATGGTTATTTTCTTCTGGAAGACGTCCGCCACTGTGCAGTGTTATGCGCATCGCACAGCGAATTAAAAAGATTTGGCACGTATTTATATCAGCTATTCACATGTATAGATTGGATGTCTACATGTATAGTTCTAATTTATATCATATTGTTTTTGTATTGGATTTAACATTTGCGTCTTTACCATGACTCCGATGATTACGGGATGCTTGACGGAGTTTTGCTTTTGAGTTATCTGCTCAGTACTCATGCGCATGCATTGCTCTATGATGTTTTATGTATTGATGATTCGGAGCCCCGACGACTTGGAATTTGTATCGAAATATTTTAGTATTTGGTGGTTTAAATTTAAATTCGGGGACCGAATTTCTTTATGGGGGTAGATTGTAACGTTTCAAAATAATAAAATATTATTTTTGGGAATTTTTATAAATTAATATTATTTTAATGAATATTTTAATATTCCTGTATAATTAAATACAAATAAATGGGAAAAAATTATTGAAAATTCTAAAATAGGGTATTTTATGGAATTATGCCATTTTTATGTTTTTATGATTGGTTATATGCTAATTTAGTGCTAATCGCGATTAAAAATCGCTAATCGGATTTTTAGCATTTTTGTGCCAAAATGTGCACATATCATTTTCCACATTTGTTACACTTGTTACATGTTTTGGGTGCATGGTTGCTTAGGGTTCACCATGGTGGGAGAAGAAAAGGAAAAGGAAAGAAAAGAAAAGGTAAAGTATGATGATTAGGAGAGAGGTAGGTATGGGGTTTACTTTTTTACTTGTAGAACCATCCCCCATCATTTTTCCCTTCTCATTCTCTCTCCTCTCCCTCTCCTTGAGCTGCTGCTGCCCCTCTCCCTCTCTCTCCCTCTTCACAAAAACCCTAGATCCACCATGAAATCCACCCCAAAACCCTATTCCCATTTCACAAAAAGTGTTCCCGAGCTCACTAGCTACACATTGAACCAAGCAAGAATGGATTTGGAGGACTTTGAGCAACTCAAGAATTTTCTTGAGTTGCCAAAGGAGGTAAATTCTGCACCTATTAGAGTAGTATTTCATTTCTTGTGCATCAATTCTAGTTTCATGTCGATATGGTGTCGTTTTGTTGACTTTGGAGAATTCTAGTTAGGGTTTAGGGTTAGACCTGAAATCAAAAGTGAAATTGAGGCTTGTTGTAACGTTTTGAAAATCGTTTCGGTGAAATTTCGAAAAAATCGGTAAAATAAGGGGGTTTTCTGTAAAAAGTCAAAATACAAATATCTTATTATAAAAATTAAATATACATATTCTAGCTATGTAATTGCTATTATTTGGTGTTTATTGAGCCGCTGGTGAAATTTCAAATTTTCTGAAAAAAAATATTATTTTATTATTATTTTAAGCCGTCACTAATACATTTAATTAGGGAAAATTACAAATTGGAATGAGTTGAAACAAATTTTGTGAATCATAAAACATTAAATAAAATTTTATCATGTGGTTTTTGGAACGAAATCATTTGCCAAAACGGTTTAGAAATTATTGAAGAAAAAAGGCTTTTTTTTAGCGTAAATGGATGTTTGGGGTATTGTATTTATCATTTTTCATCATCCCACACCCGCACCCACACCCACACACCCCCATTCACTTCTCCCCTTGGCTGAATTCAGCAGCCCCCATCTTTTTCCCCACTTGAATTTCAAAGGAAAAGAAATGAAAGAAAAGAAAAGAAAATGGAGAAATGAGGTGGACCTTTGACCTTGAATTGACTTTGACTTCTCCCCCCACCTTCTCTACCTCCCTCTCTCTCCTCTCCCCCTCCCATTCCAGCCGACCCCCCCCCCTCTCCTACTGCAGCAACAGCCCCCCCAATTTCCCTTCTCTTTTCTCTTCAAAACTTCATCAAAAATTGCCCCAAAATCCATCAAAAAAATCCCAAAACCCAAATCCGACTCCTACCCATTTTAGCTTAGCCCGTATAGCATGGATCTTTGTGAAAAGAGAGCATTTTGGAAGGCCATGGATGCTTTTGGACCTTCAAATGTTTTTGGGTATAATTCTAAAACATTTTTGCTTAATTTGTTACTAATTTCTTAAAGCTAATTTAATTAAGTGTTAATTTTGTTTATGTGAGTTTAATTGCATGATTAAAGATTTCAAGTTAGGGTTTATTGTGGAAATGAGTTGTGTTTGATTGTGTATGGTTTAGTGAGGTGGATTAACATATTTAGTTTTGTAGAAAACTAATCTAGTTGTTACTTGAAAAATGTCCAAATTAAGCTTTTTGTTGCAAACTAGTTTTTTTGAGTTAATTCGAAATATGAGATTAAAAATATGGTTAGGGTTTTTATCATATTATTAACTTTATTAAGTGTAGTTTAACACTTTAGTTCATGGAAATCCAACCTAAATTGTAGTTTGTGCATTATTGCTATGAAATTGTTAAAAAGGGTATTTTGTAAACTAGAATATTAGGGTTTTTGGAATTTAATGAGATTAAATTCCGGAAATTGTTTCTATGACTTATTTAAGATATTTACTAAGTATATTGGCAGCTACATTCATTTCAACATCATGTTTTGTACAAAAACGGCAAATTGTGCTTGCTAGATTTTCGGAAAAATGACTTTTTAAGTGAAATTGGGGTTTTTGTGAGTTTTAACCTAGTTCATATTAAAATTAGCGTTCGTGAATGTGCAAATGAGCGTGATTGGATTTTTCTCGGTGGTTTGACGTTTGTACATCGATATCGAGGGTTGGTTTGACTATTCTTGCATGCGTAGGCGATGGGTTTGGACCTATGCGTGATACGCGTGCCGATTTGATTTTCGTATGCCGTTTCGATTTCGAATTTAGTTTTAATGCGATATGGTACGTTATGATATGTAGGTACCCCCATGTGGACTTCGAGACGACAAGCAAGCGCGTGGCGACATCGGCACCGGCTAGCGAGGACCAGATGAGTAGATTTATATCTACGGGGAGAAGTCGGGTGGATGGCGTATAGCACCCCCGCAGTCCGTGGTGATGTATACGGATGCGTATACACACCAACAATTTATGATATGTTGTTAGGATTTATTATTGATGATTTTAGATGGATATTGGTGTTGGATTGGTGCATGGTTACGAAACCTTAGGTAGTGGGTGCACTACACTTACACATACACACATATACATACTTGCATACATTCCTTATTTCATATGTGCGTGTATGGGAATATATATTTATGTGTTCACATGGGTATGGGACTATGTGTTCATATACTGGATTTGAGGATAGTATTTGGAATTTGAGATGAGTCGATGAGATTGGGCTTGAGGCCAGGAGATCGGTGATGTGATTTGGTTCGTATTGAGATACGACATGATGTTTTAGCGGGTCTTCTGACGTAGTAATTCTTACACCCGCATGCATACATAGATGGCATCAATATTGTACTAGACGTAGGACATTATTCCGGATCATGATATTTGATAAAGAAGATACCAAATGAATAGTGTGATTGATGTGATTTTGACCCGTACCCAGATTTGGGGATGCCGTACGACGGATTTACGTACGAGCTATATATTGATGATTGATCCGCACTCCTGACTTGGGATGTCTGATTATAGATATGGTATCGGATATGATATTATTGAGGCGGGATCACCGACTAATATATATACAGGTATGTATATACATCGACTCAGATGTTAGGCGGTTTCCTTACCTGTAGTCCAGCTGGTTAGCTTAGCCCTTTAGTTTAGTTTAGTTGTTAGATTAGATTCGATTCTTACCTATTTCAAAAACTATCGAATCGTGGGTATTTTAAAAGACAGCCCAAGGGATCCTACGGAGATTTCAAAAGACGTATCTTTTCATAAAATCACCGTAGCCCCTATTTTCAAAACCCCATGATTCGTGTTATTTCAAAAGGCACCATTTGTAGGACTTATATTAGATTAATGCAGATTAGTTATAGTTGCGTCTAGTTTTCAGCTTCCGCTCATTATTGTGGTTCGCTTCGCATCGCATGCTTATATTATGTTTCGTACTACATTATTGATATCATGTTGTTAGGACACCAACACCATTACCGATGATGCGTATGAACCACGTACACTTACTTGCCGGCTCACACACATCTTCATCGGTAATTGTCATGCCATGTACACTTTAGAAATACTATTGCATTGACATAGGTTGTTAGCTAATAATTTAGACATGATATTAGTGTACTCGCCTTATATGCTAGATTAGACATTGTAGATATTACTTGTTACTTCATGCATGTTAATATTCATTGTTATGCCGCATTCATGGATTTTTATGCCGATATGCACTGTTTACATGCTATTGAGGATTGGATTCGGATTTCTATGAGATTTTCTGGTTTTGGGGGAAAACCGCAAAACTTATATAAGCTTCTTTCTCTCTTTAAAATAAAAAGTGCGGTTTTCCCATGCTGTATGAGTCGTCCACCATGAGTTTGCTGATGGATTTCGAGACCCGATTCGAGGAGGCGGATGAACCGTTTCGGGTACATGGTGGACCCGGTAAGGTACCCAGGGGCAAGAAGCACGTGATGATGACGATGTGAGCCTGGCAGGGGAGCACTACCTACCGGTGATTTTATCCGACGCGTCGGATATCCGGAGGATACCGTCGTGGTCTTGAGATGGATGGTAGGGGCCGGTCTGGACTGACGGCGTCTTAGATATTGTGATTGAGACATTGAGATTTCGAGATATTGAGGTACAGAGACTGTGATACAGAGATATCGAGATATTGGGATTACGTTTTGTGCCGATGCTAGGCACTGTTTTATGCTGATTTCATTATGATACCTTATTTTAAAAATACAAAGGAAATCTCACTAAATTATGGAAACAGTTCTTCATTTACATGTATTCTGTTTTCATGCATTCATACCTCATTCATATGATATATTGCTACCCTTGGGCACTGACACGGGTACATGAGATTACACTCGGGTTAGATATTTACCCTAGCCTTGTTATAGGCTGCTGGTTATATGTATTTGAGGATGTATATTGATCGTATGACCTAGGATTGCGTCATACATGCGATTTCTTTTCGTAGATGTTTTTCTATTCACGAGTTGGCAACTCACCCCCGTTGTGCCCCAGTTTCTTGCAGGTTTTGCCGTACAGGTTTAATTACGGCTTTGCGGGCTCAGTTTCATTCGGGTGACTTGCTAGTAGGTGGGTTTTTCTTGTATCGTACCCATCATATTACCTTGTATAATATTATTCCGTTGTATCTAGTAAATTCCATCAACCAAACATGTATTTATTTTGAGATAGAGACCAGTGATGTTATTCCTTCGACCTTAGAGTCGCGTGTTATTTTTCTGCGGTTTTCTTGTGGATTTGAGTTTCCTTTTGAATTTTGATCCTCGCCGTTGGCGTTGTATATTATATTGCTTGTGTGATTGTGACCGTCGATTGACGAAGAGCTAGCTCCCGCTTGGGGATGCCTTTTTATTGATTTCGTATACTATTCATGTTGTATCCCGTTTGGGAGCCAGTATTTACAAAGGAGACTCTGCCGAAATTTTCAGTAAATTTTGATGTTCTTAAAAACCGCATAATTCGGCTTATGCTATTAAAACTACTTGTTTTAAATTGATTTTCCTTCACTCTACTTCTTTTCTTGGTTTGGATTTCTGGGTTTTCGGTTTACTTAGATTACGTACGCCTCGAGACGTTTCGTAGTTTAAGTGCCGGTCATGTTCCGTACTTTCGGGACGTGACACTTGTGCTGACCCTAGAACCCCTGGTGTGATGATAGATTGGACCGAACCTGAAGCTAAAACCCAGAATACGGATTTATGAGACGATGTCGGGGAAAAACTGTGAATCTGTGATCGTATTTAGGAATCTGCTATCACCCCGAGACCCCTAAAATAAAATTGAGTTGACAGTGAGATGTGCAGGCACCCTGGAACCACCACACTAAACCCTAGCCCCCAATTCCTATTCCCGGCCGCAGATAAATCCTATCTGGCCGCAAATTGCGGCCAGAGCAGAGGGGTTTGGCCTCGTTTTTGGTGCATAGCTCTATTTCTAGTAGTCTTGACCCATGGCATGTGCTATTTTGTCTGATTCCATCTATGGTAAAATCTGGGTTGATTTTCCGATGTTGACGCATGATTTACGACTTTTTTTAGCATGGATTTTGGTATTTGGTGATTCATTTCTGTCGGTTGGCGTTTGGATGTCAACGACAAGTGGATATTGATCGTGTTTGCATGCGAGACGATAGGTTTTTACCTATGCGAGTAGCGTGTGCTGTTTTGGCTTTCCGATGTGATTTTCATGTGCTTTAGCGTTTGTGATATACTTATAGGTACCCTACGTGATGTTGAGGCGAAGAAGATGAAGATGGCGACATCGGCATCGGCATATGAGAAGCAAGGTGAGTAAATTATATCTACTGGGGAAGTCTGGTGGATGGCGTATAGCACCCCCGCAGTCCGTGGTGATGTATACGAATACGTATACACACATATATTTATTATGTGTTGTTTAAGATTATTGATGGTAATAATGGATTATTGATGATAAGGATGTACTGGTTTAATATAGTGCGAAACCCTAGAGTAGGGGTTGCACACCCACACATACACGTACACATATACTTTCATACATTCTTTCTTTTATATGTGCGCATTTGGAGGTGTGTATATCTACACATGGGTATGGGACTATGTGTTCATATACGGGATTGAGGATGATACGTGAGATTGAGATGGGTCGATGAGGTTTGATTGAGGCCGTGAGATTCGGCGATTTGAAAGAGTTCGTATTTGAGATGCGACATGATGGTTTTAGCGGGCCTTTGGGCATGTGTTTTACCCCGCATTCATATTTGTATAGATGGTATCGATGGTACTAGACTTAGAGTTGTACCCTAGATTATGTGATATGATGGTAGTGATACCTGATATGTGATAAGATAATGTGATATTGACCCATACCCAGCTATTGGGATGTCGTACGACGATTTACCGTACGAGCTTTATATTGATGTTAGATCCGCACACATGACTCGAGGATATTATATGATATACCATATCGTACGTGATACTATTGAGGCGAGATCACCGACTATTGTGTGTGTATATATATATGTGTGTGTGTGTGTATATCGACTCAGATTTAGGTGATTTCCACACCCCTCCCGATTGACTTGATAGTTGGGTCCGTAGTTCGCATAGTAGACGTTAGACTAGACCCGAGTCATACCTATTTCAAAACTAACGAATCTGGGATATTTTAAAGATAGGCAAAAGGGATTCTACGGATATTTTCAATACAACGCATCTTTTCTTAAAACACCGTAGCCCATATTTTACCAAAAACCCTGATTCGTCTTATTTCAAAAGGCAAGGCTGCATGATATATTTATTGAGGCAGGTTCTTTACTGTTGCGTTGATTATTCGATTCTGCATATTCATGCTATTTGCATTGCATCGCTTGTATTGTTGATATATTTCAGTCATGCTGCTAGGACACCAGCACCATTATCGATGATGCGTATGTTCCACGTACACTTGTTTGCCGGCTCACACACTTCATCATCAGTAATTGCCATGTCACTACACTGTAGTACTGTTGCATTCAGTATATGATTCATGCATGACATAATGATATGCTTACATTTCTTTTACATGTCGCATACATCATGCTTTCTGATTATACGCATTGAGAGTTGTTGTTTCCATGATATTTCTGGATTTGGGAACCGTGGGTATTTCTAAAGAGAATATGTAACTGCTTTAAAAACCCGGTTGCCCTTGATATGATATTTCAGTGCGTCCACCATGTGTTTTCTCGGTGCTGAGAGCGACATGTGAAACCCAATTCGAGGAGTGGATGATGCCGATTTCGGGTAGATGGTGGGCCCGGTATGGTGCCCCTCGGCAAGATGATCGATGGACTTTGCCGATTGAGCCTGGAGGTGGACGAGTACCTACCGTTGATTGGTTGGACCTAGCGGTTATCCGGAGGATACCAACCAGAGACGATAGATGGATATGGGCATACTGCTGGGGCCGAGGGCCGATTCCGCAGACGGAGCCCGTGGGCTGGTCCGGACCGACGGAGCCCGATATATGAGGATTTGCGTGCCGATGCTGGGCACAGTTTTCATGATGTTTTCGAGTGTCGATGCTGGACACTCCGGTTCCATGATTTTTGACGTGTCGCGAGGGACACGGGTGGTTTATATCCTCATATTTCCATGCATATGCTGATGATATTTACATGCATGATGGTTATTGTCATTGGGTGACGAGTGGACGGGATCCACGTACATGCAGATTTGATTACACTGATCATACCTCATATTTATGATATGCTATTACCTGAGGCACTGGCACGAGCACTTGGCACTACACTCATGTATAGAGATCACATTGCCAGTTTAGCATGCTTCACACTTATTCATTTTGAGGTTTATATATATATCTGATCGTATTGACCTAGGATGGGTCATACATTAGATTTCTGCTTGTAGATATTTTCTATTCACGAGTTGGGAACTCACCCCCGTTGTGCCACAGTTCTTGCAGGTTTTTGCCGTACAGACTACATAGCGGCTTTTCTGGCACACTGCTTCCATACGGGTGACTTGCTTTGGTAGGTGGGTTCTTTTGTATCAGAACCGCCATTGTACATGTATTATTCATTGTATTTAGAAATTCCATCAACCAAAACTTGTATATTGTTTCAGACTTAGAAAACAGTGATGTATTATTTCGACTTTAGAGTCGCGCTTGTAGTGTTATGGTTTTCTGGCTGTTTGAGTTTCTTTTTGGGTTTTGATCCTCGCCCTTTGGCGTTGTATATTATTATTTCTTGTGTTGTATTGACCGTCGATTGACGAAGAGCTAGCTCCCGCTTGGGGATGCCTTTTATCATTTCATATATATTATTCTTGTTGTACCCCGTCCGGGGCCAGTTTACAAAGGAAACTCTGCCGAAATTTTCAGAAAAGACTACTCATTTTTAAAAAAAAGCATTTTCGGCTTAGTTATTTGTAAAACATTGATTTCAAACATGCTTTCAATACTTATTAAAAACCAGTTCCTTTATTTACTCCTTAAATGGTTTTAGATTTCGGGGCTTTTGGCTTACTTGGATCAGATGGAGTCCTATAGACTTCATAGGATTCAAGGGCCAGTCACGGGCTCTTTCGGGTCGTGACACAAAGATAAGATGACTACAGCTCTGTTTATTGGAAACAGAGAAAGTGTTAGTGAACTCTTGGGATTGATACATGCTGCTGTATGGAGGTCCCCTGTCTACACATACCAAGACCGGTTCTTTGTACTTCATTACATTCACTGATTATCTCTCAAGGTCCGGACATATGTTCCTGTTGAAACACAAGTCTGGAACTTTTGAGAAATTCAATGAATATAAGTTAGAAGTAGAGAACGAAAACGGGTATAAGTATTATGTACTTTGATGAGATCAAGGAGGAGAATACTTGAGCACGGAATTTCTGGACTATTCTAAAGGTGAATGAGATTCTCTCTCAGCATTACTCCTCCGTATACACCACAACACGTCGGTGTATCGGGGCGGAGCAGTCACACCCTATGTGATATGTTGTGCTCTATGATGAGTACTACTGAGTTGCCTATTTCCTTTTGGTAGTTATGCACTTGAGAAGCTGCATACCTATTGAATAGGGTTCCAATCAAATCAATTGCCTACCACTTCATATGTGATATGGAATGGGAAGAGCCCATATCTTAATTATGTTAAGATTTAGGGTTGTCCAGCCTATGTCTAAAAGCATGATCCGGACAAGCTCGAGGCAAAGTCAGTTCTGTAGAAATTTGGTGGATATCCCAAGCATTCGCAAGGGAATATCTTCTACCTAACCGATGAACAAAAGATGTTTTGTTTCTCAACATGCCACCTTTGTGAAAGGGAATTTCTTGTGAAGAAATTAATGATCATGAGGTAGAACTAGAAAGAGTTCCAGCTATACAAACTGCAGCTGATGATTTGGTAGAACCAAAGGATTCAATAGTTTCCAATGAACCTCAGCCTCTCCGCCGATCTAGTAAGGTTCCTCACCAACCTGAGAGATACTTCGGTTTTCTCTATGACAGTGGGAGCGAGGATTGCATCATGAGATGATGACCTAACTAGTTTCGAGCTGGCCATCAGGAGTGGGACACTATAAGAATGGATGGATGTTTAGCGATCTGAGATGGAATCCTTATACACCAACAAAGTATGGACTTTGGTTTCTTTATCTGAAGGGTTAAATCCCCATCAGGAGCAAGTATATCTTGAGAAGATTACTTGGTGTACATGGAAAAGTTGAGACTTTCAAAGCTATGCTTAAGTCCATCCAGATCGTACTTGCCACGGCTACATACCATGACTACGATATCTGGCAGTTGGGTGTCATGACTGCTTTTCTAAATGTTGATTTGGAAAAGAGAGTCTATAAGTACACTGCCAGAGGGCTTCGTAGATAGTGGGAGCAGCGGAAACGTGTGCAAGATGTTTTATGTGATAAATTAGGCATTGGACCATCTGTTTTGATGTGGTGGTCAAAGAGTTTTACTTCATCAAAATGGTAGATGAACCTTGTATATACAAAAAGGTAGTAGGGAGTATGGTGGTGATCCTCGTAGAGTACGTGGATGACATACTCTTGATAGGGAAGGAGTTTCCTATGCTATGCTCGGTCAATCTCCGCTTATCACAAAGATTCTCCATATAGCATTAAGGTGATACCTCCTAAATCCTGGATTATAAATCTATGAGATACATCTAGATGGATGTTAGGATTCTCACTAGTTGTAGTGAGATGGTATCAATCGATCATGGGGAGAATCACTGGGAAAGTTCCAGGGTGATAAGCTCGACTGAATGTCAGTTGCAGGCATTGTTTTTATCCTCAGTGGAGAGACGGTATGTTGGAAGAGTTCCAAGCTAGATACTGTGACTTACTAGACGATTAAAGGCAAGATATATCGTTACTATGGATGCTACCAAAGAGGCAGTCTGGATATATATAAGTTCATGAGATGAACTTCGTTCCTACCATTGTGTGACAATGGAGTTGTGGCTTATGCCAAGGAACCCCCGTCCCATCAGAATTCCAGATATAATTCTTAGGCAGTATCACCTGATCATGGAGATAGTTCATCTCCAGGGAGATCGAGGTTAGGAGAGTACACACAGAGGACAACAGCGCGGATCCTCTCACTAAGGCCTTTTTCCCAGTAGAGACTTTTATGGGATGGTTGAGTATGAGATACTTCAACCACAGCTAATTGTTGGGTATGTGATACCACAACAGATGGCCCTAGTGCAAGTAGGAGATTGTTAGTTATATGTATGCCCTAGAGGCCATTACTGTACATACGATGTATATTGTAGTGGATACTTGGACATATATAGGAAGGACTTTCTTGCTCGACATGATAGTATGCTATCTGGTTATACTTTATCTTAACATGTACAATGTATGTCTCTATGTTACATGTTGATAAAGCCCTTAGGATGAGTACTTGACTACCAGAACTATGATGCGGATCATACTAGTAGGGACAGTGTAGTCGCCAAGTACATCCTTCAAATGTTCCTAGTCATGGGAGTACCGAGACAGGACATCGATACTCCAGAGTAGACTAGCGTATGCGCTTCTTGACCCATATGATGGGCGATGGATGATCTCATATCCATTGGTATTTGACATCAGAGAAGGTATGCAGGTGCTCAGTGGACACTGGGTACACTGGACGGACTCGCCGAGAACTCCCAGATGGTATTATACCTCACGTCAGATGGCAGTTCTCTGGTGACACTGGTAAAGGTTAGTCTGTAGACCCGAGATCATCATAGAGTCTTGTGTGATTCCCACTGTGCTTTGATTTCCACCTTACCACGTCCATTAGGGCCTGCAAAACGGTGGCTTTTGGGTTCAGTCCCGAATCACATGGAGGCAATGAGCGATAGGAGGGGATTCGTCTCTCCCGATATAGGGAGTTGATGTTGCGCTGTGTTCTATTGGCTATAACTGGAAATCCCTGGCCAGGGTTGCTGAGATCTACTGGTAAGTGTTATCAGTAGTTTCTAGAACTGTTATAGACCTCATATCGACACGACTTATCAAGCTACCGGGGTCTGACGTTTATCACCCCTAGGCGAGATATGCGATATATCAGACGAAGAGACCGGACTGAACTGGAATGTTACTGATTGGATTCGCTGGAGAATGTACAGTCTTGCTTGTTGATCTTCTGATCACTCAATACCTGGGTGGCTGTTACGTTTAGCTGACCGCTTGCAGCTTGTGGGTGTTTGATATGATCATCACCAACTGCCGGTGTATTGACGATTCTTTAGAGTCCTACACAGAGGTTTCTTGGCTCAGGCAAAACGGAGTAGGAGCACATATATGATATGTGCGGGACCGAGAACAATACGTGTATGTGATACCGTATTAGATTCTCATGATATGAGATATCGGCCGGGTATATTTGATATAGCCGGGTCATCGGATCAAGTGTTGATTCGATGAACTGATACAGTTTATATTAGTCGGTTATTTGTGAAATAGCCGGATTATCAGATAAAGTGTTGATTCGGTAATTTAATGTATAATTATATATTTGATATATTAAATTACATTAACTAATATAAGCTCACTAAAAGATTCTTTTTCTCACTCGGGTAATACATTGATATATATGCGATATATGTTAATTCTATTATTTTATTTTGTTACAATAAATATTATATATGTGATATATAATATTGTAACATGTTAGGGTTATTAAAGCAAAATGATTAGTGGAGATTAAACATGGTTAAGATTTCATTTGGGTTAAGCTTTTCTAGAAGTTTCTAGAAGCTTTGCTTTTTGTTTTTGCAAAGATATTTTGTAAAGATATTTAGTTATGATATTTATTAACCCAACTCAACCCTTGACCATGGTTGATTCTCTACATGGATTAAGTTATTATACTTAAACCATGGTAGCATTTCTAACCCCACCACAATTCATTATTCATCACAAAAGAAATAGTTCTTCTTCTTCCTTCTTCTTTTGGATGGAAAAGCTTACTAGCTTTTTCATTAGTGATGATTTTGAGTGAGAAATAGAAAACAAATGAGAGCGAAAATCCTACTTCATCATCCTAATTTATCCTAGCCATTTAGATTAGGGTGTTCACTTCATTTGTGAGTGAGAGCTTGTGTTAAAGAAACTTCAAGGTAGATCATCTTTGTTATCGAAGATCGGAAGAAAGTTTGCATCATTCTCTTCGTGGAGCCTCTCTAGAGTCCGGGTACATCATGATCGTAGCGAAGGGACCTCAACACGGAGCTTATGAAGCGAAGGACCGGACTACAAAGGTTGCAATCCCAAACTCTTAGATGTTAAAGTGTTTAATATGCTTTGTTTCGCCTAATCTCTAGTTTAAAGATCTTGGTTAGGGTTGTTCGGCACATCTAAATTTTAAATCAAGCATGGTTGATGCCTTGTAGACCCTTGTGAGAGTGCCTAGTAACCCTACATATAGAAATTTCTAGTGTAAAACATCAATTAATGCACATAAATGCCTCTCCCATCGATGCCACCTCTTATCTTTTCTTTAAAATTTTCTTTTAAATTCACAAGTATCTAGATATTTTGGAGAAAAGGATTAAAGCTTAATCTAGTCATTAATTTAGCATAAATTCACTTTAGTAATAACTAACCCGAACAAAATTGTAATTACCACTAATTAAGTGCATAATTAACAACTTATAATAATATTTTAATTGGGGAAAAATATTTAAGTGAACCAAAATTTTCAAGTGACCACTAAAAACCGCAAACTAGCAATATTCTAGTTAAACTAGGTGCAGTCAAGTCTATACAAAAAATTGATCACTTCCGAGTTTTACGGAAAAACGCACTATATTTTACCTATTAACGGAAAATCCGCATAACGATTTCTAAAACGTTACATATCATCAGGAGCAGTTCCTTGGTGACATGAGTATAGCTTAGTCCGTTGACTTGACACTGCTAATTTGCCTCAAGTGTATTCCCACTGTTCTTTGATTGCTACCCT
Source organism: Agapanthus africanus (assembly GCA_030015575.1). NCBI lineage: Eukaryota > Viridiplantae > Streptophyta > Magnoliopsida > Asparagales > Amaryllidaceae > Agapanthus > Agapanthus africanus. The sequence goes on from JASDDO010000024.1 coordinate 621,308,747, forward strand.
ACCACGGCTCAAAAGAGTCGTGCAAACAGGTAGTAGTTGGGTGCAGTCCCGAAGCACTTGGAGGCAGTGGCGGTTAGATAGGATTCGTCTCTCCCAGTATTGGGGGTTGATATCGCGCTGTGTCTGGAGAGCCATTACACAAAGTCCTTGGCCAAGGCAAGTGAGATTTACTGGTAGGTATTCCAGTAGTTTCTCAAGGTGTTCTGGGCTACACTCTGACACGACTTATACCGCTATTCGGGGTCTGACGTTTACCATCTGCTAGTTTCTACATGCTTCTTCTAACCTAACCATGCTCACCTACCACTAAACCATGGTTATCCTTTCCTTTATCATTCTAAACCCAAGTTAAATTAATCATCTATCATTTAATCATGGTTGGAGTCAAGAAGGAATAAATATATATAGTGATATTTATTTCTTTTGCAAGCTTAACCTTATGGTTATCATTTTACATCTTGAAAAGAAATAGCCACCATTTTCATCCTCCTTCATCTTCTCCTCTCTAGTTTTTTCTAGTGAGTCAAACACAATCAAAGAAAGGTTTTTGAAGTGAGATCCAAAGCCACAACAACATTCTACACAAGCTTAGCCGTTTTGTTTAGAGTGTTATCTTCGGTTTGACGAAGTAGCGAGCTTGGACGGAGATCTCCGCGGTGGATCGTCGTGGACACAAGGAGAGTTCAAGAGGACCTCGATTCAACACCCAAGACACCAAGGAGTCTTGCAAAGGGGAGCTACAAAGGTTGTAGCCTTCAAACCCTAGACTTTTCTAGTTTAAAGTTTACTAAACCTAATTTTCTAGGATCGATCCACTTGCGTGTTTGTTTAGCACAATAAAAATCATAACTTTTGGACATGTGATGCTTCAAAACTCTTCATAGGGTGCTAAACAAACCCTTCACCATCCCCCTAGGCCTGATATGCGGTACTCTTAGACGAACAGACCGGACTGTACGGAGATTGTCAAAGATAGACTCGGTAGAGTTTCAGGATGAGTTTGCTCGTCGGCTTCCCTTTCGCTCAATAGATAGGCAGCTGTTATGTACATCTAGGGCCACTGACGTGCTTGTGGTTAAACCCACTGCCAGCATATTGACGAGTCTTTAGAATCCCCCACAGAAAGTTTCCCAAGTTCAGGAGAAATGTTGTAAAGGCCGTATGGTTTTATGGCAGGGTTCGCTCATATACGTGCACTTATGCACGGATCATGATCGGACGGATCATACTAGTGGGCTTTAGTGTAAGTCGGATCCTAGTATTAGATTGTTGGATTATTTTCGTCTCATTGTATTCGTATTCAGTCGGAATACGGATGTAGGTATGTATATACAGATGTAGGGCCATTCTATTTATTGTTTTAAATATTTGGATTAATGTTCATTATGTGGAAATTATGAGTGCAAGTTTTGTTCAAGAGCATTAAATATGGCATGTGCAATTTTGGTGACTCATTGTGTGTTTTCTTGTGCCATGTCTTTTCTCTTGATTGATTATTGTGTGGGATTAAGATATGCAGAGAGAGAGGGCAGCCACATGAGGGCAAGGGTTTGGTCTTGAGATTATTATTAGAGCTCTCACATTTTATGTCACACAATAGCAATGCCATTTTTCTTCACTAGATTTTTCCTTGAGCTCACATCTTTCACCATGGCTTCTTCTTCAACCTCTACTCTATCCCCCTCATGTCTTGAGAATCCTAGAGTGTATTGAGACAAAATAATCACACACTATCTCTACTTCACCTTGGACAAGTCGGCTAGCAAACTTCATGTCCGAGTTGCTTCGGTTTGAAGCGGGAGCCTGTATAAAGAATCCTCGACGTGGAGCCACTTCGACGAGTGAGATCGGAGAGCGAAATTCGTCGGGGCAGCCGGCGAGGAGCTAGGCGCAGAGATTGAAGACCAAAGGACACAGATCGATTGATATAATCTCTTAACACTTCATAGTATGCTAGTATACGGTTAATGGCACGATTCGGGTAATCGGGTTATGGTAGCGCCGAGTTTTGAAAAGTTTTTGTTCCGTGTTTGGCCACGGATGATGGCCGGGGCGCTGCCGTATCCCAACAACACCCACAAGCCGCAAGCGGTCTGCTAAACGTAACGGCCACCCGGGTATTGAGCGATTAGAAGATCAACAAGCAAGCCTGCTCATACTGTAAGTCTGTCCCCACGGGTTAGCGGGGAGGCGGAATTTCAAAGAAAACCGTTTTCAAAAGATTTGTGACATAGACTATACGCCAAGATCGTTGCTAAACCTTTAGTAACAACAAGAGCATGAGATCTAACTACATGTACAGAAGTTATACCTCACGTTCATGTCCTTCGGGTCTTCATTCCTCGTTGTCCTCCACCTCATCGTCGACTCCATGGATCGTATCGGGTCGCTGCTCCCTCGTCGGCCTTCTCAAATCGAAGATGATCCACCCTAGTGTTTGTGTATCGAGCTCCTTCTTCTATACTGAAGAAAATAAGTCAAGTAGTATGCTACACTAAATGACCAAGGGTGTGTAGAGGATGTAGATGGATTGGGGTCTCTCTTTTCTTCCTAGGTTACTCAACACATGAATGTTCTTGGGTAGGAGGGTGATGAAGGTGACAAGAAGAAAAGCCAGTGAGCAAGAGCTAGAAGAAGGAGATGGCTTGCTTTTCTTTTTCTCTCAACTGAACTCTTTTGATAATTCCTTAGATAAATCTAATGGAAATTATCAAAAAGGGGTTCAATTAACTAAAGAATGAGTCATGGGTTTAAAATTCACCATGTGTCATAAGCATCCAAGTCCAAATTCATGCAATATCCACATCATTTCTTATTTACATAAATGTATTATTAATTTAAACTAAAATGAATAATACAATTATGTCATGTCACCTTCAATATCATTTTTTTACAAATTACAAAAATGCCCCTCGTCTATATATACATACCCGTATTCGTATTACAAAAACCCAAGTAATAAGCATCACGTCGGCTCAGGTGAGCTCGACCCAGAGAAACAACATAAATATACCCAAATCTCACTGTCTCGTCTCTAAGTCACCATACATCAGTACAAGTAGCAGATACAGTAGATGGAGTACTCTAGATACCATAAATATACAAGGTGGAAACAAAATAATCTCACAACCCACCTATGAGCAAAAGTCTCAAATCCAAACAAAAGGAGCAAGTGCGTCCGCCGCTACATTGCTGACGGAACGGACCTGCAAAAAAGCTGTGGCACAACGGGGGTGAGTTGCCAACTCGTGAGTAATAAGTAACATCTAATAAGGCTATCGTAAACATGTACGCATAAGTGTCACAACTCAACAGTCCTGATATGGCATGGTGTACTAGCATGTATGCAACATGAATGCAATTTAACACGAGATTTGAGTATGTTTGATATGAGAAAATCATAAATTTCATCTTAGAACAACTGCTGTGAAATATCTGAAGAAACATCAATGAAAACAACAGAAATCTGCGTCAAGAATCGACACCTCAAATGAATATCTCCGTGTCCCAAAGTATCGGTATCTCAAAATCTCGGGCTCCGGCAATCCGTACTAGCCCATCTCAAAGTATCAATAGCTCAATATCCCACGACCACGGTCAGTATCCTATGGATATCCGCCGCGCCAACAATCACCGGTAGGTAGTCTGCCCCTGCCAGGCTCATCGTCTACAACTCGAACTTCTTGCCCCGGGATACCTTACCGGGCCCACCATGTACCCGAGACGGTTCATCCAACTCCTCGAAACGGGTCTCGAAAACTAACAGAAAACCCATGGTGGACGACACATGTATCATATCACGAGAAAAACCGCAACTCAAAATGTTTAAAATAATACCGGGTTTATTAAATCCTTGCAGCTTTTTCCCAAATCTCAAATTCTCAAGTGCTGAAATCCTCAAGAAAATCATCATAAGTACACATGTCAATGATAATGAATGCCTATTGTATCAACAAGGTGAACTGCAATGTATGACTAAAAGACTAGGCCTGAACAAATGATGCAATGAGGTATATGCATATGACTAGCAATCCTACATGTTCATCCTGAGGAATTTAAATGTATTAGCACAAGTTTACACATCATATATGGTGAAATTGTTCTAGATTTCAGGTTATACAAGTTATCTAGTGTTTGTGGCATAGCAATTACCATGACGTGTGTGTCCGCATGAATAATGCTCATGCTGCATAAAACCATGGTAATGGTGCAAGTGTCCTATGAGATGAGTTCGCACATGTATGTAAATATATAGGATCGTGAATGCAGCAAGATGATTAACTAAGAACTATACTCATAAATGCTAGTACTACTAGTAGTTTTTAAACTATCTAAACTATCGGGCGTCTTGCGCCATCCAAATGATTTCCCCCGTAGATGTTACATCTACTCACCAGTGATCTCGTGCTAGCCAGGTTCAACCACTGCTTTTCCCTTCCGCGCCGTGTTCATATCAGATTTTTGCATTTTCATACCGCCCAATTTTTATCACATTGCATATCGGTAGATACACTTGAGCCGTGTTTGCTAGTCAATTGCAGGATACAGGTTCTCGGTTCTAAAACGGTGGAATTCATGGAAAACACGAAAAAATCCGGGTTTCTGCCAACCACAGATAAAACACGGTCTCCGCTCTTCATCCGTATGTTGCCAGATACCAGTTTAAGAAGACAAAATGGCAAATCGATTGTCACCTTCATGCACAAGGCTCAATGGCAACAACAAGTTCCAAGAAATCTACGTGGAGCTCGAGGCAATCATGCCAAATCTTGACAAAAAGTCCACCTTTCCCTCAACAGAAATTCTGGAAAATTCGTGATTAAATTATGAGAAAATACAGATACCAGAATAAAGGGGACATCAAACCAGGAAAGCCCAAAAAAGAAGAAGCCCCAACTCCTCCAAAGGGCCACGGATCCGCGGCCAAAGGGGGGTCTAGGCCGCGGATCCGCGGCCATATAGGCGCCGCTTGTGCAGAAATTTTGGGGGTATTTTTGTCTTTCGTTTTTGTTCTGGTGGTTGCCCTAGGTTTCCATTCTCCAGCCTATAAATAGCCCAGAACTTTGAGAAGGAAAGGGTCCATTCTTGTATTTTCATTTTGCTAAGTTTAGTGTGTTTCTTCTTCCTCTTCTCACCTCTTCTCCATTGAAACTTGTAGTGAGCATATGAGTGAAGAGTGATGAATAAAGAAGAACCATTTATTATCATGCTTGTCTCTTTATCTTGTTAATTGTTGTAATTTTAATTTGTTAAGTAGTTGTTGTTATTTTCTGTTTGTTTCTTTCTTCTCTCTTTTTCTTTATCCTTAATACGACAATGATGCTTACGCTCGATCCTCGCCAAGGTGAGGTCGCAAATAGCTAGTCGTATTCTTCTAATCTCCTTCTTTCTATCTTCCTCTTTTGTTTTGTTTTATTTTTCCGTATCATGATGTGTGAGTAGTTCATACTTGTTAGGGTAGGATAAGGGAAGTTTGAGAGAAGGAAATCTCTCTCACTCTTTCCTTACCCAACAGCTTAAATCGACTCCCGTTAATTGAACCACAATCCGCTCCTTACGGCACCCTATCTTACATGATAGCGGTGATTCCGTAGTGAGACCGGTTGTGGTTGAATTAACCGGAGGTTATGGCTAAGAGCCAAGAACGGACGGACAAGCACCAAAAGGAAGGACTTATGCGTTGGAAAGCCTAGCTTATACTCGCAAGTTCCTTCCTAGTCGTGCTAATCCCCGTTGTTGCCGATTACCGTAACACCGATATTAAGAGGGGCAACGAAAGATGTGGAGACTCCTAACTCAAACTAACCTAATCCTAACCCTAACAAGCTCGCTTTAAATATCAACTCAACACTTAGATAATCACAAACAAAATCTGAACTCTCGGACTTAACTCGTTAAAACACATTGAAAAAGACTCCCATCTCCCTGCGGACGACCCGTACTCAACCGGCTAGCTACAGGCGAAACCGTCTTGATTGCTGTATTTAAACTAGAACTTGAACACGCACAACCTCTAACAATCAAATGGCGCCGTTGCCGGGGAGACGGTAGTTTATTTCCTTGTGTAATTTCGGGTTAATTTGTGAATATAACCGAAAAACAAAACAAAAAAAAATATACATTGTAAAAAAAAACCATCTTGTTGTTTTTGATTAGTTTTTGTGCAAGTGTGCAGGAAAATACAAAGTTCGAGTTCAGTGGCCAAGACGTTGAAAATACGGAGTTCAAGTACAGTGCCAAAGACGTGGGAAGATAGACCCACATTTCGCGGCTACACCGCGACAGATCAAAACGAAGTAAACGGTCTACTTTAAGATTCTGGAGCAGTTCCAGTGAGCAACTAAAGATTCAGCAAATCCAGACAAGCAGAGGACAAGCACAGAGACCCACACAAAAATTTTGAAGCTCCAATTCCACCACATAGCCGCGGAACCGCGGCATAAGGTGGTGTTTGGCCGCGGATCCGCGGCCACTTGGTGGCTTCAGAGCCCCAAAATCTCTCTGTAAGTCTCTCTCCTCTCTCCCACTCCTCTGAACTCCAATAAATTGTGTTTTCTGCAGATTTCTTTGCGCAAACTCTTCTCCCCCTTCCAATAAACTGCTCTTGTGCAGGATTCTTTGCGCCGCAAAATAAAAATTGTTTGCAGTTGATTTGTTACTGCTTTGCATTTCTTTAATACGGACTTAAGGGGCTTGAAACCAATCCAGATTGGGTGGGGATTTCATCACCCTTCCCAGGACCCCAAAAATCACTAAAGCATATGCATTGTCCATTGTAAATTAAAAAATACTAGACTTCAGCCCTAAGTACTTCACGCTCATTAGGAGAAATAAACCGTGTTTAGAACCTCGCTTAACGGTACATTGTTTACGGGGTGTCTAGGAAAGTGTTAAAGGCGCAACCGCCGAAAGAGAAAGGGTTATTTAATTAAGGAACTTCGCGAAAGCGTTGGACAACCTCCCCTTATCTCTGCACTTACCTGGACTCGTGATCAGTGTATTTTTAAGCCCGTTTCTCGACATTGTTTAACTTCGACAATCAAGTTCAAGAGCAGGTCTAGTAGACCTAGGTTACCCTAGATCTAGGTGTGATTGTGCATATCTTGTTTGTGATTGCTTAAGCCGTATTTCCGTACATATTTCTGTAAAAATCTTTCTAAAAAAAAAAAGAAAAAAAACCAAAAACTTTTATAAAAACTTGCCTTTTTGTCGCCAATTCCATTTTTCACCCACCACCCATCGCCTTTCTCCATTGACGTTTTCTTACCCTCACCTTCTCCGCTTTGACTATACTAAACTCGTTTAGTGTATGTCCGCTTGGACTCGGGACACTAGCGCCCGTCTAGTCCGCGTTACGTTAGTCGCTATCGACTACGCGATCGACTCCGAAGTCGATACTCCGTCCACTCCTCTTTCACCCCTTCCTTTGCCGGCCAACTCCGACGTTGACCGGAATTCTATTCGTACATCTTCACCTTCACCTTCACCAACCTCTTCTTCCGCGATGTCGGGATTTAATCCGAACATCTCTTTGACCACCGCTGGATTGGCTCCACCTCCTACGGAGACCAATCTCCCACCACCTCCGCCTGTTGTAGCGCCGCAGCGAATCGCGCTCCAGGATCGTTTCTATCCCACCCGTTCTGCACTTCCCACCTGCCTTTCTCTTCCTCCGGCCAATGGGAACAACTTTGAAATTAAGCCCCATTTCATCAACATGCTTCCACGTTTTCATGGGCTTGAATCTGAAGATGCCTATATCTTCATCAATAAATTTCAAAACGTCTATGCCATGATGAAAACAACCCAGCTGTCGGACGATGCTATACGTCTACAGGTCATTCCGTTCACTTTATGCGATCTCGCTGAAAAATGGCTGTATAGCACCGCTTCCCACTCAATCACCAGCTGGGACGAGTTTGTTAAAGCGTTTCTAAAAAAATTCTATCCGAATCATAAGACCGCAAGGATTCGAAATGAAATCAACCAATTCTCCCAGCTTCCATCTGAACCCTTCTGGAAGTGCTTTGACCGATACAAAGACCTTCTTGTTCAGTGTCCTCACCACGGTATAGAGAAATGGCAGCTCTGCCAAACCTTATACGAGGGCCTGAACCCAGCAACGAAGCAGTTGTTGGAAACCATCTGTCAGGGCCACTTCCTATCCAAATCTGACGAGGAAGCGTGGCAGTTCTTTGACGACCTTGCGGAGCAAACGCTACAGTGGGAGAGCACCAGACCGACTTCTTCTTCTTCTACCTCCACTTCTACCGGTCAGTCTAGGGTAGGAATCCACCAACTTGACGTCTCTATTGCGATGAAAGCTGAAATGGCTGCTATAACAAGAAAGCTTGAAGCGATAGAAAGCAAATTCTCTGCTCCTGCTCCTGCCCCTGTTCTCCCCCTTCGTACCATCTGCGCTTGTTGTTCCGATCCTTCCCACTTGACCGAAGAGTGTCCTTACAATCCACCCTCGCAAGGACAGGATCAGGTTAATGCTGCCTTCCAGCAAAGACCGAGGAATGATCCATACTCTTCTACCTACAATCCCGGTTGGAGGAACCACCCCAATTTCGCCTGGAATCAGAATCAGAATCAATTCCAGGGCAACAATTTCCAAAGGGCCCCTCCGCCGCAACAACAAGCGCAACAACAAACTCAGTATCAGTAGCCCTTCTAACCCCAACCTTTCCAAAATCCGACGAACAACTTTGCACCCAACAATTCTTTTCCACCCAACAACTTTGTTCCGTCAAACAACGAAAAGGTTTCCTCGCTCGAACGAAGTCTGGAGGCGTTTGTTAAACAATCGACTCAATCCACCGCCAACATCCAGTCTTCCATTCAATCCTTAGTGCAACACACTGCCACACATGGGCAAAGCATCAAGACCATCGAGGCCCAGATTGCACAGCTGAACGCGGCCTTAAGCGAGCGAGAAAAGGGGAAGCTCCCGTCCCAGCCACTTCCAAATCCCAGTCACCCACATAATTCACATGTTGCTCTTGAACAACAAAACCATAATGTGAGTGCCGTGACCACACTGAGATCGGGGAGGATGCTGCAAAACAACATTGGCAAACGGACCAACGATGACACCCCGGCCGCTTCTTCTTCTTCTTCTTCTTTTTCTTCGTCTTCTGAGCCTATTCTCCGTTCTTCAACAGGCTCCCCTCCCTCTTCTTCTGCTCTGAACGGACCCACTTCTCACTCCACGAAGACACCTATTCTGGGATCCGTTCCGACTCCACAATCTCCTCCTCCAGCATTAGACTCAACCAAATTTCAAAATGTTCCATTTCCAAACCGGTTGAGGCCTAACAAACAAAATCCACAAATGGAGAAGATTCTGGAGTTATTCAAGCAAGTTAACATTAACATTCCTCTTTTAGATGCTGTCCAACAAGTCCCGTCCTACGCAAAAATCATAAAGGACTTGTGCACGAAAAAGAGGAAGTCTCAGGTACCCAAGAAAGTTTGCTTGGCTAGTGCTGTGAGTGATGCCCTTACCCAATCTTTACCACAAAAACGGAAGGACCCTGGCTGTCCTACGATTTCAATTACTATTGGGGATAAGAACATCAATCGCGCACTATTAGATCTTGGTGCCAGTGTTAACCTGCTTCCGTATTCAGTATACGAGCAATTAGGCATCGGAGAGCTGAAACCCACGCACTGCACTCTCCAAATGGCCGACCGATCGATCACCCATCCTAGGGGTGAGCTAGAGGATGTGTTAATAAAAGTCGGGGACTTTATATTCCCCGCTGACTTCATTGTCTTAGATACACAGCCTGTACCTAACCCCTAGAATCAAATTCCGGTGATACTCGGTCGCCCATTTCTCGCAACCTCAAATGCTGTGATCAATTGTCGCAATGGTTCGATGAACCTCTCTTTTGGAAATATGACAATTGAACTCAACATTTTTAGGTTAGGGAATCAGCCCGCCGAACCTAATGCTCATATACTGGACGTCTGCTCGATCTAGGAGATCACCCCAGAAGAGTGTGAATTCGAGGAGTTTCTGTTTGATCACGATAATCTTGACGCCACTAGTGCGTTTCTCTTCGAACCTGCTGCTGTTTCTGCGCCCGACAACGACTACGAGTGTTTCACGTTTTCAAACGATCTTAGCCGCGCACAACCCGAGTTTGAATCCTTCGACTTTCCGGATGAGTTACCTGAACCATCCAACTCGGTTGCTTACACTCGCTTTGAACCTTTGCTGGAGTCCTTTGAGTTCGAGACCTTTGCACCAGTCTTGCCTTCCATCGTTTCACCTCCAACGCTCGAACTCAAGCCGTTGCCGTCTCACCTTAAGTATGCTTACTTAGGTGAGAACGAGACCCTCCCTGTCATCATCTCGGCTTCTCTAGCTCCCGAGCAAGAGAAAGCCCTTCTCGCGGTCTTGCACAGCAACATGCAAGCTTTTGGCTGGTCCATGGCGGACATCAAGGGGATTAGTCCCCTGATCGTTGAGCATCACATTCATCTGATGGATGATGCCAAACCAGCCCGGGATCCACAAAGACGTCTCAATCCAGTCATGAAAGAGGCTGTGAAGAAGGAGATCGTAAAATGTCTAGATAGTGGTATCATTTACCCTATCTCTGATAGCCAGTGGGTTAGCCCCATTCACGTTGTCCCCAAGAAGTCAGGCATCACGGTCATCACTAACGAAGCGAACGAGTTAATCCCTATTCGCACCCAAACTGGGTGGCGAGTATGCATTGATTACAGAAAACTCAACGCCGCAACGCGGAAAGACCACTTTCCGCTACCTTTCATTGACCAGATGCTTGAACGATTGGCCGGACACGAGTACTACTGTTTTCTTGATGGCTACTCCGGCTATAATCAAATTCCCATCGCCGAAAAAGACCAGGACAAGACCACATTCACTTGTCCTTTCGGCACGTTTGCATATCGTCGCATGCCCTTTGGGTTATGCAATGCGCCCGCTACCTTCCAGCGGTGTATGATGGGAATTTTCTCAGACATGGTGGAAAAATTTCTGGAGATTTTCATGGATGACTTCTCCATCTTCGGCGATTCCTTCAATGAGTGTTTGCTGCATCTTGACGCTGTCCTTACCCGATGTAAGGACAAGAATCTCACTTTGAACTGGGAAAAATGCCACTTCATGGTGCGCGAAGGTATTGTCTTAGGACATATCATCTCGCAAAATGGCATAGAGGTTGACAAAGCAAAGATTGAGGTCATTTCCAATCTGCCTCCTCCCCGATGCGTCAGAGATATCCGAGCCTTCCTTGGCCATGCCGGTTTCTATAGACGGTTCATCAAGGACTTTAGCAAGATTGCTAGGCCCTTGACTCTTTTGCTGGCCAAGGATACGCCTTTCGACTTCAACTCGAGCTGTGTGACGGCATTCGAGTCACTGAAACGCTCACTCACTTCTGCTCCCGTTCTTTCCTCACCTGACTGGACACACCCATTTGAGATTATGTGCGATGCATCCGACTTTGCCATTGGTGCTGTCCTTGGACAACACATCAACAAGATGCCGCACGTAATCTATTATGCGAGCCGAACCCTGAACGACGCACAACTCAATTATACAACAACTGAGAAGGAATTCTTAGCTGTTGTATTTGCTTTAGAAAAGTTCAGGCCCTACCTCATCGGCTCTCCAGTCATTGTCTACACGGACCATTCTGCTCTGCGCCATCTTTTTGCGAAGAAAGATGCAAAATCTCGGTTAATCCGTTGGATCCTCTTGCTTCAAGAGTTTGACCTTGTCATTAAGGACAAACGAGGATGTGAAAACGTGGTTGCCGACCATCTCTCACGACTTCCTTCTTCGCCTTCGCTTCCAATTCCGATCAACGACGTTTTCCCGGATGAACAGCTCTTGACAGTAACGTGCGAACCCTGGTTCGCAGATATTGTGAACTATTTGGCCACATGATTATTCCCGACTGAATGGTCGAGTCAGGACAGACTTCGCTTCTTATCCCAAGTAAAACACTTTTACTGGGACGAACCCTACTTGTTCAAGTACTGTCCCGACCAGATTATTCGTCGGTGTGTCCCTGATGAGGAATTCAAGAGTGTGCTGTCATTTTGCCACGATCAAGCATGTGGCGGGCATTTTGGGCCCAGAAAGACAGCTGAGAAGATCTTGCAATGTGGTTTCTACTGGCCACAACTCTTCAAAGATGCTCACGACTATTGCAAGACTTGCTCCCGGTGCCAACACATGGGCCGGATATCCCGGAGGAACGAGATGCCGCTCCAACCGATCTTGGTTGTGGAGATTTTCGATGTTTGGGGGATAGATTTCATGGGGCCGTTTCCCAGCTCTTTTGGGAACTTGTACATCCTTCTCGCTGTTGATTACGTCTCTAAATGGGTCGAGGCTGTGCCCAGCCGGACTAACGACAACAAGGTTGTCGTTAGGTTCATTAAAGAAAACATTTTCTCCCGGTTTGGGCACCCCCGAGCGATCATTAGCGACAATGGAAGTCATTTCTGCAATAAAACTTTCGAAGCTTTGATGCGGAAATACTCCATCAATCATAAGCTTTCTACGCCCTACCACCCCCAAACCTGCGGGCAGGCCGAAGTTTCAAATCGGCAAATCAAGCAGATACTGGAGAAGACGGTTTCCAAGAACCGTAAGGATTGGTCGCTGAAACTCACTGATGCCCTTTGGGCATTTCGAACCGCTTAGAAGACCGACCTTGGCATGTCTCCCTATCGGCTTGTGTACGGAAAAGCCTGCCACCTACCTGTCGAAATAGAGCATCGCGCATTTTGGGCGATAAAAGAGCTGAATCTTTCTCTTGAGGATGCGGGCAGCCATCGGAAGCTGCAGTTGAACGAACTAAGCGAGCTTAGGGATGAGGCTTACGATAACGCGGTTGTCGTTAAGAACCGAACGAAGGTATTTCACGATAAACACCTTTTGCGCAAAACCTTCGTACCTGGTCAGCAGGTACTGCTTTACGACACCCGACTTCACTTCCATCCTGGAAAGCTCAGATCTCGCTGGAAAGGGCCGTATTTTGTGCGGAATGTGTATCCGCAGGGCGCTGTGGATTTGGAAAATCCAAAGGACGGTTCACTTTTCAAAGTAAACGGACACCGATGCAAACCGTACCTTAGCGCCGAACCAACAGAGGAGCTCCTGTTCTTACAGGAGCCGGTTTACCCTGAATGATCTTCCTCTGCCTACCTCCAAACTTCGGTTATCCAGCCAAGAACAGTGGACACTGTTCCAAAAAAGTTTGGGGGTATGTACAAACCATTTTGTATATATTTGTGTATATTCTTTTTCTTTTCTTTAAAAAAAAAAACACATAAAAATTTGTGTATCGGTAACCGACAATTTTGACCCTTCAAATGATCTCTTCATGCAACGACAGTGAGGACACTGTCCAGTTTAAGTTTGGGGGTACGCTCGGTACGCATTTCTTACCTTCGTATTCATATGTATATTTTGCATCTGCATATTTAAATCCATAAAATCCATAAAAAACTGAAAATTTTCTAAAAATTATAAAAACTTTTTTGTCAAGTTAGCTTGTGGAAGAACTCTGATTCAACATTTCGACGGTTTTTGTTTGAAAAAATAGAAACAACTAAATCTTATGGTTAGATTCTGAAAACCTGAAAGATAACTCTCCTTTGAAGTTAACTATAGCTGATATACGTCTTTACATCACACTACACGTGTCGTGATTTTTTGGGAATTAGATGACGAGTCTTTCATGTTTAAACTTTTAAACAGATAAATGATTTTCTGATGATCAAATAGGTTTGTTCTGAAATAAGTAATGTCAAGAATAGTTTATGAAGTAAAGCAAATATGAAGGAATGTTATTGATACCGTAATTGGAGCTAAGTCTGAAAAATAACCCATCTGAAACTTGATTGGAATGATTACACACCAAACCCACTAAACACGTCTTTTATCCAAAAAAAAAATAATTGAACTGCCGGTTATATCTCCGTTCGTATTAAATCATCTGATTTTCACGCCAAACTGTCTTTTGTCTTTGGACCTAGGTAACTTGAGTAATTAAGTCCGCTGGGGTGTTTCTACACCTAATGCCCTAAAACCAACTGGTTTGGGTGCATTGGCCCAAAGCTCGTTAAGAAGCCTAAAAAGTCCAGGTTAAAACAAAGTCAAGCAAGTGTTCTCTCCGAGTTAAAATTCCTAACGGTTCTTTGTGTGAGAATAATCTTGATAAAAGACAGGCTTTTAAAAAAAAAAATTTAGCGGAGATATGAAGGTTTTATTCTATGATAAAGACTATTGCACGTTCACAGAGGTGTGTATGAAATGAAAAACAAGAAAAAGATGGAGTGAAAAATACGACTTAGTTTCCTGTTATGGAAGATAGAAATTCTGAAGTTGAAACCTTACTGGAAAACAAAACTTGAAAAATGCTTAACTCTCTATAAAACTTATGTGATCCTTTTAAAATTGTTATCTGGGCTTTATTGTGCGACATGATGACTTTAATCGATCTTTCGGGAACTTAACGACACTATTTGCACAGCACGTAAAGACATATAAAATCTGTAGTTAAATAAGAAGCGAGGTGTGAAAAATACAGGTTCGATAGTCTAGACTTAGGATTATAGAATTGTTATTTTCTAAAACAAAACTTTAGGGTTTGAATCTTAGTTATTTTACAAAACCAACTTGACCGGATTTTGTGGGTAGTATCCGCTGAAAACCCTCAGGAGACAACACTCCTCCTACTAGGGACACCTAGAGGTTTAACGGCTTGTTGCACATGCTCAGTGCAATCGCGTTCCCTGCGAAAGTGAGGTTAGGAAATTTTTTGTGAATAAATTGGCTTTGCTCGGGACGAGCAAATGATAAGTTTGGGGGTATTTGTTCATATCAGATTTTTGCATTTTCATACCGCCCAATTTTTATCACATTGCATATCGGTAGATACTCTTGAGCCGTGTTTGCTAGTCAATTGCAGGATACAGGTTCTCGGTTCTAAAACGGTGGAATTCATGGAAAACACGAAAAAATCCGGGTTCCTGCCAACCACAGATAAAACACGGTCTCCGCTCTTCATCCGTATGTTGCCAGATACCAGTTTAGGAAGACAAAATGGCAAATCGATTGTCACCTTCATGCACAAGGCTCAATGGCAACAACAAGTTCCAAGAAATCTACGCGGAGCTCGAGGCAATAATGCCAAATCTTGACAAAAAGTCCACCTTTCCCTCAACAGAAATTCTAGAAAATTCGTGATTAAATTATGAGAAAATACAGATACCAGAATAAAGGGGACATCAAACCAGGAAAGCCCAAAAAAGAAGAAGCACCAACTCCTCCAAAGGGCCACGGATCCGCGGCCAAAGGGGGGTCTAGGCCGCGGATCCGCGGCCATATAGGCGCCGCTTGTGCAGAAATTTTGGGGGTATTTTTGTCTTTCGTTTTTGTTCTGGTGGTTGCCCTAGCTTTCCATTCTCCAGCCTATAAATAGCCCAGAATTTTGTGAAGGAAAGGGTCCATTCTTTTATTTTCATTTTGCTAAGTTTAGTGTGTTTCTTCTTCCTCTTCTCACCTCTTCTCCATTGAAACTTGTAGTGAGCTTATGAGTGAAGAGTGATGAATAAAGAAGAACCATTTATTATCATGCTTGTCTCTTTATCTTGTTAATTGTTGTAATTTTAATTTGTTAAGTAGTTGTTGTTATTTTCTGTTTGTTTCTTTCTTCTCTCTTTTTCTTTATCCTCAATACGACAATGATGCTTACGCTCGATCCTCGCCAAGGTGAGGTCGCAAATAGCTAGTCGTATTCTTCTAATCTCCTTCTTTCTATCTTCCTCTTTTGTTTTGTTTTATTTTTCCGTATCATGATGTGTGAGTAGTTCATACTTGTTAGGGTAGGATAAGGGAAGTTTGAGAGAAGGAAATCTCCCTCACTCTTTCCTTGCCCAACAGCTTAAATCGACTCCCGTTAATTGAACCACAATCCGCTCCTTACGGCACCCTATCCTACATGATAGCGGTGATTCCGTAGTGAGACCGGTTGTGGTTGAATTAACCGGAGGTTATGGCTAAGAGCCAAGAACGGACGGACAAGCACCAAAAGGAAGGACTTATGCGTTGGAAAGCCTAGCTTATACTCGCAAGTTCCTTCCTAGTCGTGCTAATCCCCGTTGTTGCCGATTACCGTAACACCGATATTAAGAGGGGCAACGAAAGATGTGGAGACTCCTAACTCAAACTAACCTAATCCTAACCCTAACAAGCTCGCTTTAAATATCAACTCAACACTTAGATAATCACAAACAAAATCTGAACTCTCGGACTTAACTCGTTAAAACACATTGAAAAAGACTCCCATCTCCCTGCGGACGACCCATACTCAACCGGCTAGCTACAAGCGAAACCGTCTTGATTGCGGTATTTAAACAAGAACTTGAACACGCACAACCTCTAACAATCACGCCGCGTCCAACGTCCCCACGATCGATCCTAGAAACACACAAGCAACATACATAAGGCTAAAATCCTGCCAAAAATGCGATATCAAGATCAAAAGAGAAACTCGCGTTGGAAGCTAAACGCGTGTGCACTCGATACACCAAAACTTGTGTAACCTCGCCTGGAACCACCCTGACACGCTGTGACGCGTAGTGAACAACAAACCCAACTCACATAACGCACGTGTCGCACTAGTTAAAAAGTATTGAAAACGAGATTTTAGGTTCCATATTTTGACTCGGGTGGAAAAAGCAAAAGTTGTATATACCGAAAACCTTAGATATATAGCAGACTCTTACAGACCAAGACCCGACTCCCACACCCACCCTCTGGCCGCAAATTGCATCCAGAAACATTAAAAGTGCGGCCAAAAAGGGGAGAGGGGGTCTCGTGTTTCGGGTGTGTGGTCCTATTCCAGTCACTAAGCTCCAGTATTCGCAACTTTTTCCTGAAGTACTCGGGTCAAAAGAAGATCTCAAAAAGAACCCAAATCCTAACTAAAACACTAATTAACACTAAAATGATACAATATGGTATTTTTGTGAAATCTGGTGCAAAAATTAGGATTAAGTGACAGTAATAACACTACACAAGCCATCACAATCCCATTTTAACCAACACTCCACACAAAACACAAAGTTAGCCCAATTTACTACTTAAACAAGATTTTAAGCTAAATAACTATAAGTTTAGCTAAGAAGAGGTTAGGGTGAGTTTTATACCTCAAAGTGGGTTAATGGTGTCTCAAACTTGATAATCTTGCCTCAAGAACCAGCAAAGAGGTGTTTTGCAAAAGATTTATGAAGAAAAATGGACTTTTGAAGAAGGTTGGAGGCTTGGATGCAATGAGAAGAAGAAGAAGAAGAAGAGAAGAAGAAGAGAAAAGAAGAAGAAGAGAAGGGGGTTTTTGCTGCTGCTGCTACTGGTGATGCTGCTGCTGCTGCTGCTGCTGCTGGTGTTGCTGCTGCTGCCGGTGATGCTGCTGTTGTTATTGCTGGTGCTGTTGCTGCTGACCTGCTACTGCTGCTGGTGATGCTGCTGCTGCTGGTGTTGCTGTTGCTGTTCTGCTGCTGCAACTGGGTGTGTGGGGGGGGGGGGAAAGAGAAATGAGAGGGAGAGATGTGAGAATGAGTGAGAAAGAGTGTTTTGAAAAAGAAATTGAGAGTGTGTGCCAATTATTCCCCTCCCTCTCTCCTCATTAATTAGCAAGCATGCTCCTCATGCCCATCCTACTCTCTCTCTCCAATTCACAAGTCAACCCCCAAAACACTAATTATATAAAAAAATAATATTCTTAATTAACTTCATAATCCTAATTAAATGGGTTAGTTCACGATGGCTACCTAAACATGGTTTAACCCCAAAGTTAGCCCTAGTTTACATGCACATGTGTGTGCAAGCCCAATTAAATTCTAATAAAATATTCATAATTTCATATAAAATATTTGAAAAATGTTTTGGTAAACTTTTTACTAAAAAATCCAAATTAAAGCATAATTAACCACCAATCGCATTCTAAGGTGTTACACTTCATGTCCGAGTTGCTTCGGTTTGAAGCGGGAGCTCGTAAAAAGATTCCTTAACGTGATGCCACTTCGACGAGGAGACCCAAGATCGGAGATGCTGCGAGGAGCTAAGGATGGTGGCTAAAGACCGAAGGACACGGATCGATCGGTATAGCCATTCTAACTTCTTTGTAGTTAGCTAGTATAGAGTTAATGGTACAATCCTGGTAAAAGCATACGTTAGCGCCAGTTTTGTAAATTGTTTTTATTCCGCGTTTGGCCTCAGATAGACGGCCGGAGTGCTACCGTAGACTTACATGGTATCAGAGCCACGCCATTAACACATACTAGCTTGCTCTAACATGTTTAAAATATCGATCGAACGAAATTTCCAAAACCGCAATTCCATTATCAAAGTTTCAATCCAAATTTAAAAGTGGTCGAAAAATTATTTTCAGCATGTCAGAAAATCGTGCAGGCTTTTCTAAGACCCACGAAGAAATCTAAGAGCAAGTTATCACCATCTGTCATGACCCGAAATTTGGCATGTGACGGCCCTTAAACCACGTAACGTCTACAGGCGTAACGCAATCTAAGTAAGCCGAAAACCTAGCAAATCTAAACCATCAAAGTAGTACGAACATAGTTTAAAAGCTTTTGGAAACTCAAATAAAAATCTTTAAAGTCAAAATTTTACTTTCTTAAAAATTTCGGCAGCACCTCATTGTAGGGTTACTAGGCACACTCATGAGGTTACACAAGGCATCAACCATGCCAAAATCAAATTTTTATGTGCCTAACAACTCTATGCAAGATCGTTAACTAGAGATTAGGCGAAACTTTAAGCTAGTAAACTACTTTACTACAAAGTGAAAGGGATTACAACCTTTGTAGATCTGGTCCTCCACTTCATTAGCTCCATGTTGACGTCCCCATCGCTGCGATCGTGAACTCCGGACTCTAGAGAAGCTCCACGAGAAGAACGAACGTGCTTGCTACGATGACTTCGAGGCCGAAGTTGATCTACGTCGGGGAGACACTAACTCAAGCTATTCCTTCACTAGGTCATGAACTTTGTGAAGAGAACACACTCTACTACATGTCAAGTGGTAGAGGATGAAGAAGTACGAAGTGGGCTCACTTTAGAATTGATTTTCTCACGCTTTTTCTCATGGCACCATTGGAGCTAGTAAGCTTTTGGATGGAGCTTGATGATGAAGAAGAAGAAGAAAGAAATTATCCATCCAAATGAAAACTTATCTAATAAATAATGGCACCATGGTTGAGTTAAGCCCTCATGCTTAACTCATGTAGAGAATTAACCAAGGCTTTAGGTTAAAGGTTAGGTTAAATAATATCAAAAGAAATGACAAAAGAGTGGACTTTGTCAAAGCTTCTCCAAGCTTCTTCAAGCTTGATTACTTTGACTAAGTTAAACCCTATTGTTAAATCTTAAGATAAAACAATAACCCTAATCTTGGTATGAGGCTCATACACCCAACTTTTATGTATCATCAAGCATGATACAAGCATGTACACTTGCATATATCACATATAAACAATGTGCACAATCTAGTGAGAAAATAAATCATAAGTGAGCTAATACTAGTTAATGCAATGTAATATATCAAATTTATAATTATGCATTAAATTATTAAATCAACTCTTGATTTAATAATCCGGCTATAATCGACTAATATCAAAAGTAACAACTTATCGAATCAACACTTGATCCGATAACCCGGCTATATCGCATACAACCGATTTATGTCACAAATCGCGAGAATAGAATACGGTATCTCATACCGTATCAATCTCGGTCCCGAACATATCACATATATGCTCCTACTCCATTTCGCTTGAGCCAGAAAACCCCTGTGTAGGACTCTAAAGACTCGTCAATACGCCGGTAGTAGGTGATGATCATATCAAACACCCACAAGCCGCAAGCGGTGTGCTAAACGTAACGGCCACCCGGGTATTGAGCGATCAGAAGATCAACAAGCAAGCCCGCTAGTTCTCCTGTGAATCCAATCAGTAACACTCCCGTATAGTCCGGTCTCGTCGTCTGATATGTCGCATATCTCGCCTAGGGGTGGTAAACGTCAGACCCCAAAAGCTTGATAAGTCGTGTCGATATGAGGTCTATAACAGTTCGAGAAACTACTGGTAACACTTACCAGTAAATCTCAGCAACCCTGGCCTGGGATTTCCGGTTATAGCCAATCGAACACAGCACAACATCAACTCCCTATACCGGGAGAGACGAATACCCTCCTATCGCTCATTGCCTCCATGTGATTCGGGACTGTACCCAAAAACCACCGTTTTGCACGCCCTCTTGGATGTGGTAAGGTGGAAATCAAAGCACAGTGGGAATCACACAAGACTCTATGACGATCTCGGGTCAACAGACTACTCTGTACCAGTGTCACCGGAGAACTGCCATCTGACGTGAGGTATAATACCATCTGGGAGTTCTCGGCGAGTCCGTCCAGTGTACCCAGTCTCCACTGAGCACCCGTACACCATCCTTGATGTCAAACACCGATGGATATGGGATCATCCATCGCCCATCATATGGGTCAAGATGAGTATACGCTAGTCTACTCTGGTGCATCGATGCCCTGTCTCGATACACCCTCGACTAGGAATAGTTATAGGATGTACTCGTCGACTACCGTGGCCCCACTAGTATGATCTCATCATAGACCCAATAGTCGAGTACATATCCTAAGGGCTTTTTCAACATGTAATAGAGACAATCAGAGTACATGTTAAGACAAAGTACAACCAGATAGCATACTATCATGTCGAGCAAGAAAGTCCTCCTTATATATGTCCCAGCATCCACTACAATATACATCGTATGTACAGTAATGGCCTCTAGGGCATACATATAACTAACAATCTCCCACTTGCACTAGGGCCATCTGTTGTGGTATCACATACCCAACAATTAGCTGTGGTTGAAGTATCTCATACTCAACCATCCCATAAAAGTCTCTACTGGGGAAAAAGCCTTTGTGAGTGGATCCGCGCTGTTATCCTCTGTGTCTACCCTCCTAACCTCGATCTTCCTGGAGATCAACCATCTCCATGATCAGGTGATACTGCCTAAGAATTATATCTGGATTTCTGATGGGACGGTAGTTCTTTGGCTAAAGCCACAACTCCATTGTCACACAATGGTAGGAACGAAGTTCATCTCATGAACTTATATATATCCAGATTGCCTCTTTGGTAGCATCCTTGGTAACGATGTATCTTGCCTTTAATCGTCTAGTATGTCACGGTATCTAGCTTGGAACTCTTCCAATATACCGTCCCTCTACTGAGGGTAAAGACAATGCCAGCGACTGACATTCAGTCGTCCTTATCACCCTGGAACCTTTCCAGTGATTTCCCCAGGATCGATTGACACCATCTCACTACAACTAGTGAGTATCCTAACATCCAATTAGATCTATCTCATAGATCCATAACTTAGGATTTAGGAGGTATCACTTTGATCCTATATGGAGAATCCTTGTGATAAGCGGAGATTGACCGAGCGTAGCATAGGAAACTCTTTCCCTATCAAGAGTATGTCATCCACGTACTCTACGAGGATCACAACCATACTCCCTACTACCTTTTTGTATATACAAGGTTCATCTACCATTTTGATGAAGTCAAACTCTTTGACTTCCACATCAAAACAGATGTTCCAACTCTGCGGTGCCTGCTTTATCACATAAAACATCTTGCTCGCGTTTTCGCTGCTCCCACTGTCTACGAAGCTTTCTGGCTGTGTACTTATAGACGCTCTCTTCTAAAACATCATTTAGAAAAGCAGTCATGACACCCAACTGCCAGATATCGTAGTCATTGTATGTAGCCATGGCAAGTAGGATCTGGATGGACTTAAGCATAGCTCCTTAGAAAAAGTTTCATCATAATCCATACCTGATCAATGATGCAAACCTTTAACAAGTCTAGCTTTGAAAGTCTCAACTTTTCCATCTACACCAAGTAATCTTCTCAAGATATACTTGATCCTGATGGGGATTTAACCCTTCAGATAATGCAACCAAAGTCCATACTTTGTTGGTGTATAAGGATTCCATCTCAGATCGATAAGCATCCAACCATTCTTACAGAGTCTCACTCCTGATGGCCAGCTCGAAACTAGTTGGGTCATCATCTCATGATGCAATCCTCGCTCCCACTGTCATAGAGAAACCGAAGTATCTCTCAGGTGGGTGAGGAACCCTACTAGATCGGCGGAGAGGTTGAGGTTCGTTGGTTACTATTGAATCCTTTGGTTCTACCAAATCATCAGCTGCAGTTTGTATAGCTGGAACCTTTCTAGTTCTACATAATAGACTTTGCCTCGAGCTTGTCCGGATTTTGCTTTTATACATAGGCCGGACAACCCCAAATCTTAACCATCTTAAGATATGGGCTCATCCCTTTCCATATCACATATGAAGTGGTAGGCAACTGATTTGATTTGACCCCTATTCAATAGGTATGCAGCTTCTCAAGTGCATAACTCCCTAAAGGAAATAGGAAACTCAGTAGTACTCATCATAGAGCACACCTTATCACATAGGGTGTGATTGCCCCGCTCCGATACACCGACGTGTTGTGGTGTATACGGAGGAGTAATGCTGAGAGAGAATCTCATTCTCCTTTAGAATAATCCAGGAATTCCGTGCTCAAGTATTCTCCTCCTTGATCACATCAAAGGACATAATACTTATACCCGTTTTGGTTTTATATTTCTAACTTATATTCTATGAATATCTCAAAAGCTTCGGACTTGTGTTTCAACAAGGAAGATATGTCTGAATCTTGAGAGATTATCAGAGAATGTAATGAAGTACAAAGAACCGGTCTTGGCATGTGTAGACAGGGGACCTACATACATCAACATGTATCATCCCAAGAGTTCACTAATTCTTTCTCTGTTTCCAGTAAACGGAGCTTTGGTCATCTTGTCTCTGTTACATGACTGGCAAGTTTCACAAGATGTAAATTCAAACTCATTTAAATATGCATCTAAATATAACTTCAGCTAGTCGGGTCGCATTGATATGACCTAGTCTACAATGCCTCAAGAAGGATTCGTTCATTTCTGAACTTTTCCTCTTGTGTGTGTTGTATATACTAAGAACTGTAGTTTGATTTAGAACGTCAATGCTTTTAGATAACGTGCCTGAACCGATCAACACTTGATATAGGAAATGTTAAAAACATTATCCAACAATACAAAATTATATCCTTCTTTACTATTAAAGAGACTGATATGATGTTGTATATCAGGTTCGGTATCTAATAACATTTGTTCAGAATCAATGTATTCTGATAATACAGGGTGATAGTGACCAACAGACTTGGCTGCAACACTTGCGCCGTTTTCTGTCTCATGAAACTTATCACCCATTCTTAGTTCTCTACCTATCTGTAGCCCATGTAACAGATTACATATGCGGGATCTTGATACGGTATCTCATACCCAGGACATAAAGGATACAGAGAAACAGTTCTCTTTAACGAACACACCCGAAGATGATGCATCAACATGCACTTTCTTCGTTTAGGCGGCACGGGAAATCTGGTATTCCCCAATTTCCTGCTCTGTCTTATAACAATTATAAGTTGGAGCGGGACCAACGTTCCCGAGCTCAGTATAACAAGCGGGTTCGGTCAATATATCCGTTTTATTATCTTGATTAAGGCGTGATATGGTCGCTACCTAGAGAGAGAAAGAAGAAAACACTCAGCGTATGCTCTTGCAAGATTAGATTGGTTATTATTTTATCTAATCAGGATGGCTCCCACTATTTTTATCAAATCTTCCTTCAAACCCTAAAAGGAAATACTAGCCGGGATTAATTACACGCTACAAGTTCACCAATCTTTCAGCCAGGCCAGTGTCGGTACTTTGAGGGAGGTTTCCCGTGCTTTCGCACGGACCTAATTAAAGTAAACCTCATTTTCCCAGAGGCGTAACCCTATTAACACATTTCTAGACACCTACTTGATCGGCTAATTGTAATGTGTAAAACTCTCCCCAGAGTAACTCTTACTCGCAGCGGGTATCGGCATCCAACTATCTCATAGAAGGTATGCAATCTCATTGCAAATTTCAACACTTGAAATTCCCGATAATATTTTGCCCCTAACGTGCTATGACCTTGACGAAAGCCAACAATCCATAGCCCACTAGTCAAGTTCAACCCGTACATTTCTTGACTGAATTAAACCAACCCGCACAACCCTTGAAGAAAGCCAACAAAGCCGTATGACTACCCTAAACCAATCGCATCGTATGCAGCAGATAGCTACCGCACACTACACCTTGACGAAAGCCAACAAATGTAGCACGAATACTATATACAACTTATCTGAAATGACGGAGGGCTACGACAGGTTTTTCTGAAAACCTATTGCTTAATGAACTTGATATCGTTGTAGAATCAAATGATTTTAAAATGGAGTGTTTTTGAGGCTTTTGTAGTTTTGCTAAAGGGGTCACTCCCGGTGAAGGGATCGTCGGCTCTTTCCTCATCGAATAAGGTGCGGGATATTTCACAAATATCACTATGCAAAGCAAAAACTCCAAAAGCAATCAAAAAACAAACCGAGGGGTGTAGCATCTGCCAGTTATTGCTAAAGGGGTCACTCCCGGTGAAGGGATCTCGGCCCTTTCCTTATCGAACAAGGTGCAGGATGTTCTACAAGGAACACCGCGATGCAAAGCAAGAACCGTAGCTGCCTGTTTTTGAAAATTCGATTCCACAACATCTTTTAGGTTTCTTTTCTTTCATTAATCATATTAATGAAGTCACATCATTTAAGTCACCTAAACATCACAGATAAATGCGACGTACACTTATGCCATCCGCATTCGCCTCGATGTCCCCTTTGTGCACCGTTAGGTTAGGTAACTAACGGCAGAGCGGGGCAGGGCTAGCGCGGGTGTAAAACATAAGTAACGTCTATATAATGTATCATATATACTATATACAGCATTTATCACAACATATCAAATGATCACATCACAGATAAATCATAGCAGAAGAAACATATATGAAATATTGGATATACTAGGACGTCCGTGTTTTTAATTTTGAGCCTCAATAAAACACGGATTCCACGGTTGCGATGAATAGCCAAACCCACACCCCTAGACCCCTACGAGAGTGGCAAGCAACCCTACCAATTCTAGAGTTAGGAGACCCGGACTCGACTCCTCGAGTTGGTCTCCCACTGGACTCCAGAACCCGATTACATGTGCTCTCCTCCTTGGGTCTATCCTAGTACGGAAAAGTAAATAATATACAAATGGTGACATCAACCTTAACCCGGAAGTGCCCCAATAAAAGAATATTACATACAATAAATTTTACATGAATGAAAAAGAAAAACTCTCATCTCACATAAAACCCCCGGCTATTCAAAACGTGACGATCCAATACAACATATCCAGCAACACATAACATCACATGTCATCAACGTAATTAAATATGCGCATCCCAATTGTCGTTGATATATAGCAACGAAACCGGTGATATCACATATTACACTTACGGTCGCAGAAAAGAAAGTGTAAAACTACAACAGTTGGAATCCGCAACCCCTTTAGACATCACATGCCTAACCAAATGAATTCCTTAGACATCACATGCCTAACAATTATAAACCCCGCATTTTAGTCTCATTATCGAAAACTCTTTTCAATATAAAGTTGGGCAATTCAACAAGATTCCCGACATCCTGATCGAATGCTCGTCGCAAACTTTAGTAGACGGCTGCACCCCCGGATGACGTCGACGAAGTGCACTAAGGCGGAACACCGCTGCTGCGAGCACCCGAACGGATACTTTTGGCTACAGGGTTCTCCTACAGTCACTTGGTCGGGGCTATGGGGCATGGCTGTCTATTAAGTTTACCGGCGAGTATCCGTGTACGCTACGTGATTGCGACGGACTTTTGATCACATCAAAATTCCGTGGCAACCGATCAAATGAGACTAAAGTGCAATGTTTATAACATTCAAATCAGTTATCTCATAACAATTTGTGGATTCCAAATATTGTATCACATTCCAGATAAATAGACAATGTTAAACTTTCCGTTCGAACAATCAAACACCCAAGTTTTCCCGAAAAGCTCAACACTTGAAATAAGTTTAAAAACATCCACTTCATGCCACAGTACCAACGGTCCAGCCGTAGAAGGGTCAAGCCAACGCTTCACATGTGGCACGCTGTACTGCCCTAAACCCTAAGGTTCAAAAGGCAGTTCAAGATGGTCACATAATCGAGTTATGGTTTGTTGTCTTCTAGAGGGTCTATCGTGTTACTTGGACTACTTAGAACATTCTTAAACTGCGGAAAAATCCAACACTTGGAAATTTTTCGACAGAGGAAAAAGTGGGTTATTTATATCCGGTCGAACTTTTTAACACATTCTAAATTACCCAGAAAAACACATAGACGAAGTTAAACTTTCCGATCGAATCTACGAACTCCCAATACAACCCAGAAAACTCAACTCTTGAGTATAAATTAAAAATTCCCAGAAAACACAAGAATAATATATGGACATTACTGTGCAAACAGGGACAAAAGATGCTACAGTATGGCCACGGAACCGTCGCGCAAGCCAGGGTGGGGCCGCGGTTCCGCGGCTCATTGATCGAGTTACGGTCACGTGCTGCACAATAATTCCTAGAAAACCCTACTGAATTTTTTGGGTATTTTTAATTCACAAAAATCCACATATTCAGAAAATGTCCAGAGAAGGGTTTGAATTATGGTTTCGGGGTTCGATCGGATTTCTAATATCGTCTACACATCGCCTAAAGCTCTAGCTAGGCTCTGATACCACTGTAGGGTTACTAGGCACACTCATGAGGTTACACAAGGCATCAACCATGCCAAAATCAAATTTTTATATGCCTAACTCAATGGAAGATCGTTAACTAGAGATTAAGCGAAACTATAAGCTAGTAAACTACTTTACTACTAAATGAAAGGGATTACAACCTTTGTAGATCCAGTCCTCCACTTCATTAGCTCCGTGTAGACGTCCCCATCGCTGCGATCGTGAACTCCGGACTCTAGAGAAGCTCCAGGAGAAAAATGAACGTGCTTGCTATGATGACTTCGAGGCCGAAGATGATCTACGTCGGGGAGACACTAACTCAAGCTATTCCTTCACTAGGTCATGAACTTTGTGAAGAGAACACACTCTACTACATGGCAAGTGGTAGAGGATGAAGTAGTATGAAGTGGGCTCACTTTAGAATTGATTTTCTCACTCTTTTTCTTATGGCACCATTGGAGCTAGTAAGCTTTTGGATGGAGCTTGATGATGAAGAAGAGGAAGAAGAAAATTATCCATCCAAATGAAAACTTATCCAATAAATAATGGCACCATGGTTGATTTAAGCCCTCATGCTTAACTCATGTAGAGAATTAACCAAGGCTTTAGGTTAAAGGTTAGGTTAAAGAATATCAAAAGAAATGACAAAAGAGTGGACTTTGTCAAAGCTTCTCCAAGCTTCTTCAAGCTTGATTACTATGACTAAGTTAAACCCTTTTGTTAAATCTTAAGATAAAACAATAACCCTAATCTTTACCCTAATCTTGGTATGAGTCTCATACACCCAACTTTGATGTATCATCAAGCATGATACAAGCATGTACACTTGCATATATCACATATAAACAATGTGCACAATCTAGTGAGAAAATAAATCATAAGTGAGCTAATACTAGTTAATGCAATGTAATATATCAAATATATAATTATGCATTAAATTATTAAATCAACTCTTGATTTAATAATCCGGCTATAACCGACTATTATCAAAAGTAACAACTTATCGAATCAACACTTGATCCGATAACCCGGTTATATCGCATACAACCGATCAATGTCACAAATCGCGAGAATAGAATACGGTGTCTCATACCGTATCAATCTCGGTCCCTCACATATCATATATGTGCTCCTACTCCGTTTCGCTTGAGCCAGGAAACCCCTGTGTAGGACTCTAAGGACTCGTCAGTACGCCGGCAGTAGGTGATGATCATATCAAACACCCACAAGCCGCAAGAGGTGTGCTAAACGTAACGGCCACCCGGGTATTGAGCGATCAAAAGATCAACAAGCAAGCCCGCTAGTTCTCCTGTGAATCCAATCAGTAACACTGCCGTACAGTCCGGTCTCGTCGTCTGATATGTCGCATATCTCGCCTAGGGGTGGTAAACGTCAGACCCCAATAGCTTGATAAGTCATGTCGATATGAGGTCTATAACAGTTCAAGAAACTACTGGTAACACTTACCAGTAAATCTCAGCAAACCTGGCCAGGGATTTTCGGTTATAGCCAATCGAACACAGCACAACATCAACTCCCTATACCGGGAGAGACGAATCCCCTCCTATCACTCATTGCCTCCATGTGATTCGGGACTGTACCCAAAAACCACCGTTTTTCATGCCCTCTTGGACGTGGTAAGGTGGAAATCAAAGCACAGTAGGAATCACACAAGAATCTATGACGATCTCGGGTCAACAGACTACTCTGTACCAGTGTCACCGGAGAACTGCCATCTGACGTGAGGTATAATACCATCTGGGAGTTCTCGGCGAGTCCGTCCAGTGTATCCAGTCTCCAGTGAGCACCCGTACACCATCCTTGATGTCAAACACCGATGGATATGGGATCATCCATCGCCCATCATATGGGTCAAGATGCGTATACGCTAGTCTACTAAGGTGCATCGATGCCCTGTCTCGATACACCCTCGACTAGGAACAGTTATAGGATGTACTCGTCGACTACCGTAGCCCCACCAGTATGATCTCATCATAGTCTCAGCAGTCGAGTACATATCCTAAGGGCTTTATCAACATGTAATAGAGACAATCAGAGTACATGTTAAGACAAAGTACAACCAGATAGCATACTATCTTGTCGAGCAAGAAAGTCCTCCCTATATATGTCCCAACATCCACTACAATATACATCGTATGTGCAGTAATGGCCTCTAGGGCATACATATAACTAACACTCCTTTGTAAAAGCTACCCCCAAAAATAGGTACACCATAGAATATAAGTAAAGCATCATAAACGGGAGCAAATCCATGCCCAAATGCGGAAAAAAACCACCACAACAAATATACGACGCCGTAGCGAAGAATAAAAGACGATATAAAAAGAACAGCATCGAAAGACCTCCAGAGTCACAAATAATATACAATATCGTCCTCACCATTCGTCTCTAAGTCAATACATGAAAATAGTAGATAGAGAGTACTAGATACAACAAGATAAAATGTACATAAACGGATAACCGCGAAACCCACCTATAGCAAAACTACACACAGTCAGCCGAAGCGGTATCCGCTGCCTCGACTACTCCGAGAAACAACCTGTACAACCCTGTGGCACAACGGGGGTGAGTTTCCAACTCGTGAATAGTAAATAACATAAGCAGGTAATCACAAGTATGCACGTACTGCGCTAATCTAACACAAGCAAGCTAATAACAATAAGTGACCATATGTGTGCAACAGTCATGAAAGGTACTCTATCAGGTACAACAAAATCATGAAGCAATAATATGGCAATATGTATATGCAATAGTCATGAAAGATACTCTATAAGATACAACTAAATCATGAAGCAATAATATGGAAATATGTATATGCAACAGTCATGAAAGGTACTCTAACAGGTACAACTAATACATGAAGCAATGCATATCAAATAAATGCTGTGTATGTAATAAGCACATCCTGTAAGTCACATGGAACCTGAGTGTCACACACCGACACCCGAAATCAACATGAAAAGTAGTGTCTAGCATCGACACATAAATATTGATCTATCCGGTGTTGTCACCACGACTGGACCTGATAGGTACGTATCATACGCTATCTGGAAACCCGAGTGCCTAGCTCTAACACTCGAAATTCCACGTATCCATACGTACACTGTAGGGTTCCTAGGCACTCTAATGAGGTCTCACAAGGCATCAACCATGCCAATTTCAAATTTTACGGGTGCCGAGAAACCCTAATACGGATCGTTAACTAGAATTTTAGGCGAGACAAGCAAGTAGTTAACAACTTAACAATGAGTTAAACGGAAATACAACCTTTGTAGATCCGGTGCGCCACCTCCATAGCTCCGTGATGATGTCTCCTCGCTGCGATCATCGGATCCCGGGCTCTAGCGTCGGCTTCATCGGAGAAAAAGCGGGCTAGGTCATCGACGACGATGCCGAAGATGATCTACGTCGAGGCATCACAAGATCAAGCTCCACCTTCACCAAGCCATGAAAACTTATGAAGGAAACACCCTATACTACTTGGCAAGAGGTAGAGGATGAAGAAATAGGAGGTGGATTCACTTTAGAATTGGATTTCTCACTCTTTTTCATCAATCACCATTGATGGAAACTTGTTTTTCTTCTTGAAGAAGAAGAAGAAGAAGATAATATTATGATAAGTTATTTTTAAATAGAAAATAAAAACAATACTTATCATATGGCAACCATGGTCAAGTGTAGAGAATAAACTAAGGTTAGTTAAAGGGTTAGGGTTAAGCATGAAGACAAAATGGTCACTTAGTCAAAGATGCTTTGAAGCTTCAAGAAGCTTCAAGCAAAGAACAAAGAAAGCCACCATTTTCTCTTTATCATTTCCAAAATAAAATAAATACAATAAATGAATAAGAAAATGAAAACCCTAACCATTACACAACCATGGTTTAATCTTTACACAAACCCTAGTGAGCATGTATCATCAAACATGATACAAACTTGTGTACAAAAGTATATCACATATACAATGTGCACAAACAAGTGAGAAAAACCATTTAAAGTGAACCAATACTAGTTAATGCAAAGTAATATATCAAATATATAATTATGCATTAAATCATTAAATCAACACTTGATTTAACGATCCGGTCATATCGCATATAACCGACTAATATACAATGTATCGATTTATCGAATCAATCCTTGATTCGATAACTAGGTTATATCGCATACAACCATTCAACACATTCATCGCGAGAATGAAATACGGTATCACATACACGCATTATTCTCGGTCCCGCACATATCTCATATGTGCTCCTATTTCGTTTCGCTTGAGCCAGGAAACCTCTGTGTAGGACTCTAAAGACTCGTCAATACGCCGGTAGCAGATGATGATCATATCGAACACCCACAAGCCGCAAGCGGTCTGCTAAACGTAACGGCCACCCGGGTATTGAGCGATCAGAAGATCGACGAGCAAGCCCGCTCACACTCCAGTGAATCCAACCAGTAACACTTACCGAACAGTCCGGTCTGATCATCTGATATGTCGCATATCTCGCCTAGGGGTGGTAAACGTCAGACCCCAATAGCTTGATAAGTCGTGTCGATTTGAGGCCTATAACAGTTCGAGAAACTACTGGTAATACTTACCAGTAAATCTCAGCAACCCTGGCCAGGGATTTCCGGTTATAGCCAATCGAACACAGCGCAACATCAACCCCCTATACCGGGAGAGACGAATCCCCTCCTATCGCTCATTGCCTCCATGTGATTCGGGACTGTACCCAAAAACCACCGTTTTGCACGCCCTCTTGGACGTGGTAAGGTGGAAATCAAAGCACAGTGGGAACCACACAAGACTCTATGACGATTTCGGGTCAACAGACTACTCTGTACCAGTGTCACCAGAGAACTGCCATCTGACGTAAGGTATAATACCATCTGGGAGTTCTCGGCGAGTCCGTCCAGTGTACCCAGTCTCTACTGAGCACCCGTATATCATCTCTGATTTCAAACAACAATGGATATGGGATCATCCATCGCCCATCTGTATGGGTCGAGAAGGTATACGCTAGTCTACACTGGTATATCGATGCCCCGTCTCGATACACCCATGACTAGGGACCTTGAAGGATGTACTTATGGACTACCATGTCCCCACTAGTATGATCTGCATCATAGTCCAGGTAGTCAAGTACACATCCTAAGGGCTTTACCAACATGTAACAGAGAGACAATCAGTATACACGTTAAGGTAAAGAGCAACCAGATAGCATACTATCATGTCGAGCAAGAAAGTCCTCCCTATATATGTCCAAGCATCCACTACAATATACATCCTATGTATAGTAATGGCCTCTAGGGCATACATATAACTAACAATCTCCCACTTGCACTAGGGCCATCTAATAGCAGTGGTTGTAGTATCTCATACTCAACCATCCCATAAAAGTCTCTTTCTGGGGAAAAGGCCTTTGTGAGTGGATCCGCCGTGTTGTCCTCTGAGTATACTGTCCTTACTTCGATCACCCTGGAGATCAACCATCTCCATGATCAGGTAACACTGCCTTAGAATATGTCTGGATCACTGATGGGACCGGCGTTCGTTGGCATAAGCCACAACTCCATTGTCTCACAATGGTTGGAACGTAGTTCATCTCATGAACCAATATACACCCAAACATCTCCTTGGTAGCATCTTAAGTAGCGATGTATCCAGCCTTAATCGTCTAGAATGCCACGGTATCTAGCTTGGAACTCTTCCAACATACCGTCCCTTTACTGAGGGTAAAGACAATGCGTGCGACTGACTTTCAGTCGTCCTTATCACCCTGGAACCCTTCCAGTGATTCTCCCCAGGATCGGTTGATACCATCTCACTACAACTAGTGAGAATCCTAACATCCAATTAGATCTATCTCATAGATCCAAAACCCAGGATTTAGGAGGTATCACTTTGATCCTATATGGAGAATCATTGTGATAAGAGGAGATTGACCGAGCGTAGCATAGGAAACTCCTTCCCTATCTAGAGTATGTCATCCACGTACTCTACGAGGATCGTCACTATACTCCCTACTACCTTTATGTATATACAAGGTTCATCTACCATTTTGATGATGTCAAACTCTTTGACTAAGACATCAAAACAGATGTACCAACTCCGCGATACCTGCTTTATCCTATAAAGCATCTTGTACACGTTTCCGCCACTCCCACTGTCTATGAAGCCCTCTGGCTGTGTACTTATAGACGTTCTCTTCTAAAACATCATTTAGAAAAGCAGTCATGGCACCCAACCGCCAGATATCATAGTCATGGTATGTAGCCGTGGCAAGTAAGATCTGGATGGACTTAAGCATAGCCACTTGAAAAGGTTTCATCATTATCCACGCCTGGTCAATGACGAAAAGCTTTAACAGGACTAGCTTTGAAAGTCTCAACTTTTCCATCTACACCAAGTAATCTTCTCAAGATATACTTGCTCCTGATGGGGATTTAACCCTTCAGATATAGCAACCAAAGTCCATACTTTTGTTGGTGTACATGGATTCCATCTCAGATCGCTAAGCATCCAGCCATTCTTACAGAGTCCCACTCCTGATGGCCAGCTCGAAACTAGTTGGGTCATCATATTATGATGCAATCCTCGCTCCCACTGTCATAGAGAAACCGAAGTATCTCTCAGGTGGGTGAGGAACCTTACTAGATCGGCGGAGAGGCTGAGGTTCGTTGGTAACTATTGAATCCTATGGTTCTGTCAAATCGTCAGCTGCAGTTTTGTATAGCTGGAACCTTTCCAGTTCTACATAACAGATCTTGCCTCGAGCTTGTCCGGATTATGCTTTTAGACATAGCCCGGACAACCCCAAATCTTAACCAACTTAAGACATGGGCTCTTCCCTTTCCATATCACATATGAAGCGGTAGGCAACAGATTTGATTGGAACACAATTCAATTGGTATGCAGCTTCTCAAGTGCATAACTCCCAAAAGAAAATAGGAAATACAGTAGTACTCATCATAGAGCACACCATATCACATAGGGTGCTATTGCTCCGCCCCGATATACCATCGTGCTATGGTGTATACGGAGGAGTAATGCTGAGAGAGAATCTCATTCTCCTTTAGAATAGTCCAGGAATTCCGTGCTCAAGTATTCTCCTCCCTGATCACATCAAAGGACATAATACTTATACCCTCTATTGGTTCTCTACTTCTAACTTATATTCTGTGAATATCTCAAAAGGTTCGGACTTGTGTTTCAACAGGAACATAGGTCTGAATCTCGAAAGATCATCAGAGAATGTAATGAAGTACAAAGAACCGGTCTTGGCATGTGTAGACAGGGGACCTTACATACATCAACATGTATCATCCCAAGAGTTCACCAACTCTTTCTCTGTTTCCAGTAAACAGAGCTATGGTCATCTTATCTCTGTGATATGACTGGCAAGTTTCACAAGATGTAGATTCAAAATGATTTAAATATGCATCTTCATGTAACTTCAGCTAGTCGGGTCGCATTGATATGACCTAGTCTACAATGCCCCAAGAAGAATTCATTCATTTCTGAACTCTTCCTCTTGTGTGTGTTCCATATACTAAGAACTGTAGTTTGATTTAGAACATCAATGCTTTTAGATAACGTGCCTGAACCGATCAACTTTTGATATAGGAAATGTTCAAAACATTATCCAACTATACAAAATTTTATCATTTCTTTACTGATAAAGAGACTGATATGATTTTGTATATCAGGTTCGGTATCTAATAACATTCGTTCAGAATCAATGTATTTGGAATACAGGGTGACAGTGACCAACAGACTTGGCTGCAACACTTGCCCCGTTTTCTGCCTCATGAAACTTATCACCCGTTCTCAGTTCTCTACCTTTCTGTAGCCCTATGTAACAGATTACATATCTGGGATCCTGATCCGGTATCATATACCCAGGATGCGGAGGATACTGAGAAACAGTTCTTTGTAATGAACACACCCGAAGAAGATGCATCATATGCACTTCCTTCGTTTGGGCGGCACGGGAATTCTGGTAATCCCCAATTTCCTGCTCTGTCTTATAACAATTATAAGTTGGAGCGGGACCAACGTTCCCCAGCTCAGTATAACAAGCGGGTTCAGTCAAATATCCATATTATTATCTTGATTAAGGCGTGATATGGTCGCTACCTGGAGAGAGAGAGAGAAGAAAACACTCAGCGTGCGCTCTTGCAAGAATAGATTGGTTTTTATTTTATCTAATCAGGATGGCTCCCACTGCTTTTTATCAAATCTTCCTTCAAACCCTAAAAGGAAAGACTAGCCGGGATTAATTACACACTACAAGTTCACCAATATTTCAGCCAGGCCAGTGTCGGTACTTTGAGGGAGGTTCCTCGTGCTTTCGCACGAACCTAATTAATGTAAACCTTGTTTTCCCAGAGGCGTAACCCCGTTGACACCTTTCTAGACACCTACTTGATCGGCTAATTGTAATGTGTAAAACTCTCCCAGGAGTAACAATTACTCGCAGCGGGTATCGGGATCCAACTATCTCATAGAAGGTATGCAATCTCATTGCGAATTTCAACACTTGAAATTCCCGATAAGATTTTGCCCCTAGCATCCTATGACCTTGACGGAGGTCAACAAACCATAGGCTACTAGTCAAGTTCAACCCGTCATTTCTTGATCGAATTAAACCCACCCGCACGACCCTTGACGGAGGTCAACAAGGCCGCACGACTACCCTAATCCAATCTGCATCATATGCATAAGCAGATAAATACTAGTTAGCTACCGCACACTACGCCTTGACGGAGGTCAACAAACGTAGCACGAATACTAAGTAGGACTTATCTGAAATGACGGAGGGCTACGACAGGTTTTTCTGAAAACCTATTGCGTAATGAACATGATATCGTTGTAGAATCAAATGATTTTAAAATGGAGTGTTTTTGAGGCTTTTCTAGTTTTGCTAAAGGAGTCACTCCCGGTGAAGGGATCGTCGGTCCTTTCCTCGTCGAATGAGGTGCGGGATATATCACATATATCACTGTGCAAAGCAAAAACTCTTAAAAGTAATCAAAAGACAAACCGAGTGTGTAGCATCTGCCAGTTATTGCTAAAGGAGTCACTCCCGGTGAAGGGATCTCGGTCCTTTCCTCATCGAATAAGATGCGGGATATATCATATATATCACTGTGCAAAGCAAGAACTGTAGCTACCTGTTTTATTTTGAAATTCAATTCTACAACATCTTTAGGTTTCTTTTATTTCATTAATCACATTAATGAAGTCCCATCATTTAAATACCTAAACATCACAGATAAATACGACGTACACTTATGCCATCCGCATTCGCCTCGATGTCCCCTCGTGCACCGTTAGGTTAGGTAACTAACGGCAGAGCGGGGCAGGGCTAGCGCGGGTGTAAAACATAAGTAACGCCTATATAATATATCATATATACTATATACAGTATCCATCACAAAACATATCACATGATCACATCACAGATATCGCAGCAGAAGAATCATATGAAATATTGGATATACTAGGACGTCCGTGTTTTCAATACGAGCTAGTATAAAACACGGATTCCACGGTCGCGATGAATAGCCAAACCCATATCCCTAGACCCTTACGAGAGCGGCAAGTAACCCTACCAATTCTAGGGTTAGGAGACCCGGACTCGACTCCTCGAGTTGGTCTCCCACTGAACCCCAGAACCCGGTTACTTTTGCTCCCCTCCTTGGGTCTATCCTAGTGCAGATAAGTAAATAATATACAAAGGGTGACATCTTCCGCAACGTGGAAGTGCCCCAATAAAAGAATATTACATACAAGTTTTTACATGAATGAAAATGAAAAACACTCATCTCATATAAAAACCCCCGGCTATTCAAACACGACGATCCAATATAACATATCCAGCAACACATAACATCACATGTCATCAACGTAAGTAAATATGCGCATCCCAATTGTCGTTGACATATAGCAACGAAACCGGCGATATCACATATTACACTTACGGTCACAGAAAAGAAAGTGTAAAACTACAACAGTTGGAATCCGCAACCTCCATAGACATCGCATGCCTAATCAAATGAATTCCTTAGACATCGCATGCCTAACAATTATAAACCCCGCATTTTAGTCTCAAAATCGAAAACTCTTTTCAATATCAAGTCGGGCAATTAAACAAGATTCCCGACATCCTGATTGAATGCTCGTCGCAAACTTCAGTAGACGGCCGCACCCCCGCTGCCGTCGACGAAGTGCACCAAGGCGGAACACCGCTACTGCGAGCACCCGGACGGATGCTTTCGGCGACGGGGTTCTCCTACAGTCACTTGGTCGGGGCTATGGGGTGTAGCTGTCTATTAAGTTTACCCGGCGAGTATCCGCGTACGCTACGTGATTGCGACGGACTTTTGATCACATCAAAATTCCGTGGCAACCGATCAAGTGAGACTAAACCACTAGATTTATAACATTCATTCAGTTATCTCATAACTACTTGTGAATTCCAATTATTGTATCACATTCCGGATAAGATAGAAAATGTTAAACTTTCCGATCGAACAATCGAACACCCAAGTTTTCTCGAAACATATCAACACATGAAACAAGTCTAAAAACATTCAGTTCGTGCCTCAGTACCAACGGTCCAGCCGTAGAAGGGTCAAGCCAACGCCTCACATATGGCACGCCGTACTGCCCCAAACCCTAAGGTTCAAAGGGCAGTTCAAGACGGTCACATAATCGAGTTAAGGTTTGTTGTCTTCTAGAGGGACCATCGTGTTACTTGCACTACTTAGAACGTTATTAAACCACGGAAAGATCCAACACTTGGAAATTTCCCGACAGGGGAAAAGTTGGGTATTTATATCCGGTCGAACTTTTTAACATATTCTAAATTATCCGGAAAGCCACATAGACAAAATTAGACAATCCGATCGAAACACCGAGTCCCCAATACAACCCAGAAAACTCAACTCTTGAGTTCAGAAAAAAAATATCCCAGGAAAACCAGCACTGCAAAATAGGAATTACTGTGCAAAATTCAATGGGAGAAGAGACAAAATGGCCGCGGACAGCCGCATTAGCACGCTAATGCCGCGGTTCCGCCGCACTTTAGACAGATCATTAGGTAATTTTTGCACCGTAATTCTTAGAATTTCCTGCTGAATTTTCTGCATATTTTTAATCTTGAAAAAACCCAATTTTTGGAAAAAGTCCAACGAGCAAATTTGTGTTAGGGTTCCGGTTTAATCGGACTTCAAACTCCGCCTACGCATCGCCTAAGGCTCTAGCTAGGCTCTGATACCACTGTAGGGTTCCTAGGCACTCTAATGAGGTCTCACAAGGCATCAACCATGCCAATTTCAAATTTTTCGGGTGCCGAGAAACCCTAATACGGATCGTTAACTAGAATTTTAGGCGAGACAAGCAAGTAGTTAACAACTTAACAATGAGTTAAACGGAAATACAATCTTTGTAGATCCGGTGCGCCACCTCCATAGCTCCGTGATGATGTCTCCTCGCTGCGATCATCGGATCCCGGGCTCTAGCGTCGGCTTCATCGAAGAAAAAGCTGGCTAGGTCATCGACGACGATGCCGAAGATGATCTACGTCGAGGCATCACAAGATCAAGCTCCACCTTCACCAAGCCATGAAAACTTATGAAGGAAACACCTTATACTACTTGGCAAGAGGTAGAGGATGAAGAAATAGGAGGTGGGTTCACTTTAGAATTGGATTTCTCACTCTTTTTCATCAATCACCATTGATGGAAACTTGTTTTTCTTCTTGAAGAAGAAGAAGAAGAAGATAATATTATGATAAGTTATTTTTAAATAGAAAATAAAAACAATACTTATCATATGGCAACCATGGTCAAGTGTAGAGAATAAACTAAGGTTAGTTAAAGGGTCAGGGTTAAGCATGAAGACAAAATGGTCACTTAGTCAAAGATGCTTTGAAGCTTCAAGAAGCTTCAAGCAAAGAACAAAGAAAGCCACCATTTTCTCTTTATCATTTCCAAAATAAAATAAATAAAATAAATGAATAAGAAAATGAAAACCCTAACCATTACACAACCATGGTTTAATCTTTACACAAACCCTAGTGAGCATGTATCATCAAACATGATACAAACTTGTGTACAAAAGTATATCAC
The DNA here is from genome assembly GCA_030015575.1 of Agapanthus africanus. Lineage (NCBI taxonomy): Eukaryota > Viridiplantae > Streptophyta > Magnoliopsida > Asparagales > Amaryllidaceae > Agapanthus > Agapanthus africanus. The sequence continues at coordinate 621,347,771 of JASDDO010000024.1, forward strand.
ATATACAATGTGCACAAACAAGTGAGAAAAACCATTTAAAGTGAACCAATACTAGTTAATGCAAAGTAATATATCAAATATATAATTATGCATTAAATCATTAAATCAACACTTGATTTAACGATCCGGTCATATCGCATATAACCGACTAATATACAATGTATCGATTTATCGAATCAATCCTTGATTCGATAACTAGGTTATATCGCATACAACCATTCAACACATTCATCGTGAGAATGAAATACGGTATCACATACACGCATTATTCTCGGTCCCGCACATATCTCATATGTGCTCCTATTTCGTTTCGCTTGAGCCAGGAAACCTCTGTGTAGGACTCTAAAGACTCGTCAATACGCCGGTAGCAGATGATGATCATATCAAACACCCACAAGCCGCAAGCGGTCTGCTAAACGTAACGGCCACCCGGGTATTGAGCGATCAGAAGATCGACGAGCAAGCCCGCTCACACTCCAGTGAATCCAACCAGTAACACTTACCGTACAGTCCGGTGTGATCGTCTGATATGTCGCATATCTCGCCTAGGGGTGGTAAACGTCAGACCCCAATAGCTTGATAAGCCGTGTCGATTTGAGGCCTATAACAGTTCGAGAAACTACTGGTAACACTTACCAGTAAATCTCAGCAACCCTGGCCAGGGATTTCCAGTTATAGCCAATCGAACACAGCGCAACATCAACCCCCTATACCGGGAGAGACGAATCCCCTCCTATCGCTCATTGCCTCCATGTGATTCGGGACTGTACCCAAAAACCACCGTTTTGCACGCCCTCTTGGACGTGGTAAGGTGGAAATCAAAGCACAGTGGGAAGCACACAACACTCTATGACGATCTCGGGTCAACAGACTACTTTGTACCAGTGTCACCAGAGAACTGCCATCTGACGTAAGGTATAATACCATCTGGGAGTTCTCGGCGAGTCCGTCCAGTGTACCCAGTCTCCACTGAGCACCCGTATATCATCTCTGATGTCAAACAACAATGGATATGGGATCATCCATCGCCCATCTGTATGGGTCGAGAAGGTATTGTAAGTCCATGCTACCTCTCCCGGTACTTTCGGGAATGCGGAATTTGGTAAAAAACGATTTTCTTAAAGATAGTAATATGGACCTAAAACCCGGATCTTGGTTAAACATCTATCTAACAACCTAACTACGAGTTTCTAGCTACTCGGTTAGGGGGTTATACCTTGCTTGTCTTGAACTCCTTCGTCTTCAAGCTCCGATGGTGGTCCGGATTGGCTTCTTCCCGTCGTCTCCGTACGCCGAAGATAGATCCACCTGAAAGCTCCAACCTTTAGCTCCTTCTTCGTTCTTTGAAGAAACTAGTTCACTTGGTTTGCTAAACCTAGTGAACTAGAATGAGTAGAGAAGAGTTTGTATGGGATTTTAACTATGGTTCTTGATTCTCAACTCATGAGACAAGAGAACCATAGAGTCAAGAGAGGGAGCAAGAGGTTGAGGGTGAGAGAAAAACAAGAGAGCTCAAGAACAAGAGAGAGAGTGAGCAATAAAGAATGAGCAAGTCTTTTTTTTTTTTCACCCTCTCATAATCCAAAGTCATGATAACTCATCATACTAAAAAAAAGTCTTATGTGATGGTTGAAGCAACCATAACCATATCATTTCATGCACTCATTTTACACAAATGAGCAAGCAAACAAAAGTCTTTGCCATAAAATGATGGCTATGGTTATCATGATGGTCAACTAGTCAAGCCTAGTCAACCGGTCAACAATGTCAACAAGTCAACAAAAGTCAACAAGTCAACAAAGTCAACAAAAGTCAACAACCATGTCACCATAATACTTAATTAATATAATAGTTAATCACATATCATATTCTCATTAGGGTTGAGCAAAAAGTCAAATAGTCAACGGTCAACTGTCAACAACCCTAATGAGAATCCGCTGCCTCTGCCTCCCTGCCAACTGTGCATACACACCCGCATCCGCGTTCCGAGGAACACGAATGCACACTGGATAAATCCAATCCCAAAAGGTACACTAGGATCTGGCTCACACCAAAGCCTGCTAGTGTAAACTGTCCGGACACTGTACGTGCACAAGTGCACGGATGTGACCGAACCCTGTCGCAAAACCATGCGACCTGTCGCAATACCATGCGACCTCTACTCTTTTTCCTAAAGGCGAAAAGCTTTCTGTGTGGGACTCTAAAGACTCGACACTACGCTAGCAGTGGGTTTAACCACAGACCGCAAGCGGCACTAGCTGTGCGTAACGGTCCCCAGGTAATGCCGACAAGAAGACCGACGAGGCGAAACCCATCTGAACTCCTACTGAGCCTGAGTGTGACATTCTCCGTACAGTCCGGTCTGTTCGTCTGATACATCGCATGGCGGGCCTAGGGGGCGGTAAACGTCAGTCCCCCAATAGCGGTACAAGTCGTGCCGGAGCGAAGCCCAAAACACCCTGAGATAACACTGGAAAGCTACCAGTATATCTCGTTTGCCCTGGCCAGGGACTACTCGTGTAATGGCTCTCCTAGACACAGCGAGATGTCAACCCCCAATACCGGGAGAGACGAATCCTGTCTAACCGTCACTGCCTCCAAGTGCTTCGGGACTGCACCCAACCACTACCTGTTTGCACGACTCCTTTGAGCCGTGGTAGGGTAGTGATCAAAGTACAGTGGGAACACACTCGAGGCGAAGTGACAGTGTCAAGTCAGCGGACTAAGCTGTACTCATGTCACCTGGGAACTGATAACTGACGATAGGCATAATACCAACTAGTCAGTTCCCGACGAGTCCTGTCCAGTGTACCCGTAACCTAACGAGCACCCGCATACTATCTCAAGTACGACGTACTGACGGCTGTGGGACAGACCGTCTCCCATACTGGGATGAGAAGCGCATGCGCTGGTCTACTCCGGAGTATCGATGCCCTGTCTCGATAGTCCTGCGACCAGGGACCTGCATAAGGATGTGCTTATAGATTACCCAGCCCCACTAGTGTGACGGTCATCACATCGCTGGTAATTAAGCAAAGATCCTAAGGGCTCCACTAATGTGTATAGGCGATATACAAAAATAAACACATGTACACATTGAAGTAGAAACAAACCAAGTAGCATACTACTATTTTGAGTAAGATTGTATATACAAGGTGAATATCCCAAGCTTCCATTAAGTAATATACAAACTAGTATGATACAGTAATGGCCTCTAGGGCATATACACTAACAATCTCCCACTTGCACTAAGGCCATGTACTGGCGTATCGAAGACCTATCATCTCGATCAGCCGCTCGAACTGAGTCTGGGGCAGGGCCTTGGTGAATGGATCTGCAGTGTTATCTTCTGAAGCGACTCTCCGAACCTCGATCTCCTGGCGATCTACGATCTCCCTGATCAGGTGCTACCGCCTTAAGATGTGCCTGGATCTCTGATGGGACCTGGGTTCCTTCGCTAAAGCTATAGCCCCGTTGTTGTCACAATACAGAGGTATTGGATCAACAATGGACGGAACCACCTGAAGTTCTTTCCAGAACTTCCTCATCCAGACAGCTTCTTTTGCGGCATCAGATGCAGCGATGTATTCCGCTTCCATCGTCGAGTCTGCAACGGTTTCCTGTTTGGAACTCTTCCAACACACCGCCCCTCCATTGAGGGTAAAGAAAAAACCCGACATGGACTTGGAATCATCCTCGTCACTCTGGAAGCTGGAGTCAGCAAAGGCCTCGATCTGGAGGTCTTTTCCGCCATACACCAAGAACATCTCCTTAGTCCTTCTCAGGTACTTGAGAATGTTCTTTACCGCTATCCAGTGTTTCTTCCCAGGGTTTGACTGATACCGGCTTACCACACTCAGTGCATAAGCTACATCCGGTCTGGTACACAACATCGCATACATTATAGAGCCTACCGCAGAAGCGTAGGGTATAATAGACATGCGATCCCTCTCCAAATCAGTCTTGGGAGACATCTCTTTAGAGAGGGTGATCCCGTGACATGCCGGTAGGTTACCGCGCTTGGAATCTTCCATACTGAATCTTTTCAGTACGGTGTCGATGTACCTGGACTGTGAAAGTCCTAATATCCTCTTGGATCTATCACGATGGATCCGGATCCCCAGGATGTATGAGGCATCACCAAGGTCTTTCATGGAGGACCTGTGCGACAAGAACCCCTTGACAGATTGTAGCATAGGAATGTCATTTCCTATTAAGAGAATGTCATCCACGTATAAAACGAGGAATACTACAGTTCTCGCTACAAATCTACTATAGATGCATGGTTCATCTGGATTTTTGATAAAGCCAAATTCTTTGACCGTCTCATCAAAGCAGATGTTCCAACTCCGCAATGCCTGCTTTAGTCCATAGATGGACTTAAGCAACTTGCACACCTTTCCGCTGCTCCCACTCTGAATGAAACCCTCTGGTTGGTCCATATAGACACACTCCTCTAAATTTCCATTTAGAAAAGCGGTCATTACGTCCATTTGCCAGATCTCATAATCGTGGAAGGCAGCAATGGCAAGAAGGATCCGAATGGATTTCAGCATGGCTACAGGAGAAAAGGTTTCGTCATAGTCCAAGCCAGGTCTTTGACGAAAACCCTTTGCTACCAGCCTAGCTTTATAGGTCTCAACCTGTCCATCTACACCAATCTTCCTTTTGAAGATCCACTTGCATCCTACGGGTTTTACCCCGTCTGAAGCAATGTCCAACGTCCATACCTTGTTGGTGTACATGGACTCCATTTCGGTCCGCATTGCATCCAGCCATTTCACTGAGTCAACGCTCTGAACGGCCTGCTGGAAGCTAGTAGGCTCATCATAATCTATGATGCAATCCTCTCTATCCCCGTCTATGAGAAAACCGTAGTATCTCTCGGGCGGATGAGACTGCCTACTACTCCTGCGGAGCGGCGTTGGAATGTACTGTTCTGTTGAACCCTCTGGTTCCACTAAGCTTTCAGTAACAGTCTGTGGTTCTGGAACTTCTTCCAGTTCTATTGTGTTCCCACTTATCTGGGTTTCCAAAAACTCAGTTTCCAAGAAGCGGGCATGCTGAGAAACAAAAACCTTTTGTTCCTCAGCGGAATAGAAAAGATACCCCCTGGAGTTCCTTGGGTATCCCACAAACTTACACTGTACTGAACGTGCCTCAAGCTTGTCCGCATGCTGCTTTTTTACAAAAGCTGGACATCCCCATACCTTAAGATACTTAAGACAGGGTTTCTTCCCAGTCCACATCTCATATGGGGTGGTAGGCACAGTCTTGGTGGGAGCCTTGTTCAAGAGATACGCAGCTCCTTCTAGTGCATATCCCCAGAATGATCGCGGTAACTCAGCGTTACTCATCATGGACCGAACCATATCCAATAGGGTTCGGTTCCGTCTCTCCGATACACCGTTATGTTGCGGAGTGTATGGAGGAGTAAGCTGAGAGAGAATACCATTCTCTTTTAAGTAATTCAGGAATTCGGCACTCAAGTATTATCCACCTCGATCCGATCTTAGAATCTTGATACTTTTGCCGGTTTGTTTCTCTACTTCGTTCTTGTACTCCTGGAATTTTCCAAAGGCTTCGGACTTATGTTTCATTAAGAAGACATAACCGTACCTTGAGAAGTCATCCGTAAAAGTAATGAAGTAAGAATAGCCGCTTCGTGCATGTGTAGACATTGGACCGCACACGTCACTGTGTACGAGTCCCAAGAGCTCGCTCGCTCTTACTCCATGTCCAGTAAACGGAGTCTTTGTCATCTTTCCTTTGAGACAGGATTGACAAGTGGCATACGATTGATATTCGAACGGATTCAAATATCCTTCTGTATGTAACTTAGTCAACCTTCTCTCATTGATGTGACCCAGTATACAATGCCACAAGAAAGTCTGATTTATTTCCGGAGACTTTCTTTTGTGTGTATTCTGGACATTAAAAATCTGTGGTTGGTTTAATACGTATATACCATTACTCAATGTACCTGACCCAATCAAAACTTGATTAAGGTGAATGTTTACAACATTACTTACAAACGCAAATTCATAACCTTCTTTAGAAACTAAAGATACAGAAATGATATTACAAGTTGCGTTGGGTACAAAAAAGCAATTACGCAAAACCAAAACATGTGCATCTGACATTCCCAGGTGATAGTCCCCCACGGCTTTAGCATCCATGCTAGCTCCGTTCGCAACTCTGAGGGTCATGTCACCTGCTTTCAAAACACTACGGTTTCTCAACGCCTGCAAAGAATTACAGATATGAGATCCTGATCCGGTATCCAATACCCAGGAAGTAGAGTTTATTGAAAGACAGTTTTCAATAACATACACACCTGAAGCTGAAGCTGCAACCTGCTTCAATTCCTGCAACCTGCTTCAATTCCTGTGTCCTGGCTTTCCAAGCCCTGCAATCATTCTTCCAGTGTCCTTTCTTATGACAATAGAAGCATTCTTCCTTATCCACAAGCTTCCCCGCTTTCTTTGTTGCTTTAGCTTTTCCCTTCGTATCCACTTTACTAACACCGCCCCGTGGTTTGGCGGGGGCTTTCTTCTTCTTTCCCTTGGCTTTCGCCTTGGACCTAGAAGAAGATGATCCTCCTACAAACAAAGTGGATGTTTCCCTACCTTTCTGTAGGGTGCCCTCTGCGCTCCTCAGCATGTTGAGGAGCTCTAAAAGTTCAACCTCTTTTTCTTGTAAGTTGAAGTTCAGTATAAACTGGGCGTAAGTGGAAGGAAGGGACTGGAGAACTATATCCGTATATAGTTCACCCTCCAATGTGATCCCTAGGTCCGCGAGCTCCTCAATGTAGCCGATCAACTTTAGCACGTGCTCGGCTACTGATGATCCGACGGCCATTCTTGTCGAAATAACTTTTTCGACGCTTCGTATCTTGCGATACGAGATTGCTCTCCATACAGTTCTTTTGTGTGAAGCAATATGGATTCCAAGTCCATATTCTCGTGCCTCCTCTGATGTTCATTGTCCATAGAGGCAAGTACGAGGCATTTGGCCTTCGCGCTATCAATCTCCCAAGTCTTACGGATTTCCTTATCCGCGACGCTGGAAGTGGGACCAGGGACAGGGGGAGCTTTGGTGGTAAGAAGATACCCCAGCTTGTCGTAAGTGATTGCTATCTTGACATTCCTGAGCCAATCTTTGTAGTTTGGCCCTGTCAGTTTGTTTTTATCTAGGAGTAACTTAAGTCCAGTCATGTCGATTTGGTCGCTGCAATTAGGAGAGAGAAGAAGAAACACTCAGCATGATGCTCTTGCAAGTTTAGAGTGGTTTTTAGTTTGTCTAAACAGGATGGCTCCCACTGTTTCTCGAATCCCTCCTCAAACCATAATGGAAGAATTAGTCGGGATCAATCCCACCGCACAATACTTGCTTAACCGTTCAGCCAGGCCGGTGTCGGTACTTCGAGGGAGGTTTTCCAACGCTTTCGCGAAGTTCCTTAATTAAAGAACCTCTTTTCCCTGGGGGCGTAGCCCCGCTAACACCTTTCTAGGCACCTACTAGGTTTATAGCATTGATCGATTAGTGAGAAATTTCCCGAGGAGTAGCATATACTCACAGTAGGATCGGGATCCAAATATCATTGCATGACGAAACTGAAGGAATCCTACCAGAATCATCACACTCTAAATGGTATGCAAATCTAGCAAGTTTCAGTACTTATGAAACTCCCGATGTGGATTTTTGCCCCATGCTCTTATGACCTTGACGAAGGTCAACAAATCATAAGTCACATGTCAAGTTCTGCCCGTCATTATCCAGGTTAATTTGAATCCACCCGTATATACCCTTGACGAAGGTCAACAAGGTAATGCGAATGTCCCAAACCAACGCATCTATCTATGCTACATATGAATACCCAACAGCTACCAATCACTATGCCTTGACGAAGGTCAACAAACACAGCTTGAATACTATTGAATATTTATACGAAACGACGGAGGGCTACGAATGGTTTTGGCAAAACCGTGAACGTAGTGAACTTGATTTGGTCGATGGAACGAGATAGCTTTTAAAAGGAGTGGCTCAAGCTCCGCATTTAAAAGTTGGTTTTGAAAAGAACCGAGTGGTTTTTCGAAAGTGTTCCAACGACTTTAACTTGGTTTATTATCTTGCATTAGTTCTTTTAATGCGTGATATTCTTGCATTACTTCTTTTAATGCGTCCCATCATTTAATCCTACCATTGCAGAAAACAACCAAAATATGACGTACGCTTATGCCATTCGCATTCGCCACGGGGCCCCGTCATTACCCGTTAGGTTACTTAACTAACGACAGAGCGGGGGCTGGGCTAGCGCGGCTGTAAAACATAAGCAACGCCTAAATAATATCATATATAGATATACTGCAATGATAAACATTTCAGATCACAGATGAATACATTGGATATACTAGGAATCTGTAATTCGCACGAGCCTGTAACGAAAAACAGATTACACGGTCGCGGTGAATAGCCAAAACCCCACCCAAGACCCCTACGGGTGCGGCAAACTACCCGCCAAGTACCCGAAGCGTAGCAACCTCCCTCATCTCCATGAGTAGGCCACTCGACACTTCGGCATACCCGGTAGTTTGTGCACCCCCTCCATGGGTCTATCCTAGGAGCAAAAACAGTAAAAAGAAATTATACAATGACGGCTACAACCCTGACCCGGTTGTGCGGCCATACAAATAATTATTACATCAATTTACAAATTTACATGAATTGAAAGGAAAGAAAACTCTCGTCTCACAACCCCCGGCTATTCACCCGCGACAATCCAACATATTCATATCCACATTCCAGCAACATTACAGATCACAGATTTGTATAACCCCCACTAATCGACATATAGCGATTAGTAGACGTTCAATACAAATATCACAATACAGAAAAAACCCGTTAGCTTAAGTCTTTTAGAAGTTCGATCAAAAATACGGATTTTCGGGACCCCAAAAATAAATTTTTCGTTCTGGAAAATCTGGGTTGAAAATATATATTCCAAAAATCCCAAAATACCCCCAGAAGAACACTGCACCAAAAATGGACCACGGCCGAGTCAACTCGGCCGCGGATCCGCGGCGGGAGCGTGCTCCCGCCGCGTTTCCGCGGCGCTTTGACTCGATCGTTGGACCAATTTTGGTGGGTGTTCACAGAAAAGCCTGAGCCGATTTTAGGTGTGAAAATAATCAACTTTTGAACAGTATAAAAATCGACAGAAACTTCGAATTTCGGGGTTCGTTTTCGGGACTTTTTCTTTGATCGATCTTCTAGTTACTTGCTAACATGTTAGATAGAGTTTAACCTGGCTCTGATACCACTGTAAGTCCATGCTACCTCTCCTGGTACTTTCGGGAATGCGGAATTTGGTAAAAAATGATTTTCTTAAAGATGGTAACATGGACCTAAAACCCGGATCTCGGTTAAACATCTATCTAACAACCTAACTACGAGTTTCTTGCTACTCGGTTAGGGGGTTATACCTTGCTTGTCTTGAACTCCTTCGTCTTCAAGCTCCGATGGTGGTCCGGATTGGCTTCTTCCAGTCGTCTCCGTACGCCGAAGATAGATCCACCTGAAAGCTCCAACCTTTAGCTCCTTCTTCGTTCTTTGAAGAAACTAGTTCACTTGGTTTGCTAAACCTAGTGAACTAGAATGAGTAGAGAAGAGTTTGTATGGGATTTTAACTATGGTTCTTGATTCTCAACTCATGAGACAAGAGAACCATAGAGTCAAGAGAAGGAGCAAGAGGTTGAGGGTGAGAGAAAAACAAGAGAGCTCAAGAACAAGAGAGAGAGTGAGCAAGAAAGAATGAGCAAGTCTTTTTTTTTTTTCACCCTCTCATAATCTAAAGTCATGATAACTCATCATACTAAAAAAAAGTCTTATGTGATAGTTGAAACAACCATAACCATATCATTTCATGCACTCATTTTACACAAATGAGCAAGCAAACAAAAGTCTTTGCCATGAAATGATGGCTATGGTTATCATGATGGTCAAAGTCAAGCCTAGTCAACCGGTCAACAAAGTCAACAAGTCAACAAAAGTCAACAAGTCAACAAAGTCAACAACCATGTCACCATAATACTTAATTAATATAATAGTTAATCACATATCATATTCTCATTAGGGTTGAGCAAAAAGTCAAATAGTCAACGGTCAACTGTCAACAACCCTAATGAGAATCCGCTGCCTCTGCCTCCCTGTCAACTGTGCATACACACCCGCATCCGCGTTCCGAGGAACACGAATGCACACTGGATAAATCCAATCCCAAAAGGTACACTAGGATCTGGCTCAAACCAAAGCCCGCTAGTGTAAACTGTCCGGACACTGTACGTGCACAAGTGCACGGATGTGACCGAACCCTGTCGCAAAACCATGCGACCTGTCGCAATACCATGCGACCTCTACTCTTTTGCCTAAAGGCGAAAAGCTTTCTGTGTGGGACTCTAAAGACTCGACACTACGCTGGCAGTGGGTTTAACCACAGACCGCAAGCGGCACTAGCTGTGCGTAACGGTCCCCAGGTAATGCCGACAAGAAGACCGACGAGGCGAAACCCATCTGAACTCCTACTGAGCCTGAGTGTGACATTCTCCGTACAGTCCGGTCTGTTCGTCTGATACATCGCATGGCGGGCCTAGGGGGCGGTAAACGTCAGTCCCCCAATAGCGGTACAAGTCGTGCCAGAGCGAAGCCCAAAACACCCTGAGATAACACTGGAAACCTACCAGTATATCTCGTTTGCCCTGGCCAGGGACTACTCGTGTAATGGCTCTCCTAGACACAGCGCGATGTCAACCCCCAATACCGGGAGAGACGAATCCTGTCTAACCGTCACTGCCTCCAAGTGCTTCGGGACTGCACCCAACCACTACCTGTTTGCACGACTCCTTTGAGCCGTGGTAGGGTAGTGATCAAAGTACAGTGGGAACACACTCGAGGCGAAGTGACAGTGTCAAGTCAGCGGACTAAGCTGTACTCATGTCACCTGGGAACTGATAACTGACGATAGGCATAATACCAACTAGTCAGTTCCCGACGAGTCCTGTCCAGTGTACCCGTAACCTAACGCGCACCCGCATACTATCTCAAGTACGACGTACTGACGGCTGTGGGATAGACCGTCTCCCACACTGGGATGAGAAGCGTATGCGCTGATCTACTCCGGAGTATCGATGCCCTGTCTCGATAGTCCTGCGACCAGGGACCTGCATAAGGATGTGCTTATAGATTACCCAGCCCCACTAGTGTGACGGCCATCACATCGCTGGTAATCAAGCAAAGATCCTAAGGGCTCCACTAATGTGTATAGGCGATATACAAAAATAAACACATGTACACATTGAAGTAGAAACAAACCAAGTAGCATACTACTATTTTGAGCAAGATTGTATATACAAGGTGAATATCCCAAGCTTCCATTAAGTAATATACAAACTAGTATGATACAGTAATGGCCTCTAGGGCATATACACTAACAGGTATACGCTAGTCTACACTGGTATATCGATGCCCCGTCTCGATACACCCATGACTAGGGACCTTGAAGGATGTACTTATGGACTACCATGTCCCCACTAGTATGATCTGCATCATAGTCCAGGTAGTAAAGTACACATCCTAAAGGCTTTACCAACATGTAACAGAGAGACAATCAGTATACACGTTAAGGTAAAGAGCAACCAGATAGCATACTATCATGTCGAGCAAGAAAGTCCTCCCTATATATGTCCAAGCATCTACTACAATATACATCCTATGTATAGTAATGGCCTCTAGGGCATACATATAACTAACATACATGACACCGGTCGGTATTCCCAGGATAACCGCCGAGTCAAAATACTTTCACCGGTAGGTACTTGCCCACCTTTCAGGCTCATCGTCTATACCACGAACTTCTTGCTGAGGGGAACCGTACCGGGCTCCACAATGTACCCTCACACGGCCTCGTCCACTCCTCGTATTGGGTAATAATACAAAGCTCAGAACTGAGAAATCACATGGTGGACGCAGAAATATCATATCAAGAGAAACCGGGTTTTTCAAATAATGCCTAATATCATGAACTCCCACGTTCCTCAAATCCAGAAAACAACAAGTAATAAATAAGTATATTTGCATGAATCATTATGATTATATATATAAATTAGACATGTATACATATATATTAGCGTCCCATTCCACTAATATATATATATATATATATATATGCATATATAACACCGTCCCATTCCACTGTTATATGTACTTAAGAGTAAAAATATCAGAGGACATCATTTGAAAATCATCTATCAATGCGAAATCAATGAATTTTAATATATGCAACATAAAACTGTAATGTGAGCATATAAAGGAAAAGCAGCTATTTAACTGCAACAAGTTAATATATATCATGCGGTTCCTAATTTCTCCAAGTCCATATAACATCAAATAAAGTTGAACATGTAGCTATAGCCAGGTGTGCGTAACGATGTCGGTATAGCAAGATATGTGTATCTACCTATCAATAATGATGTAATACCCTCCAGGTATATGTGTAAGCATATATGCAAAATGTACATGTAGCTATGTCTCATATGTGAATATACCTTTCACTAATGGTACAATACCATATAGGTATATGGGTAACTAGCATGTAGACATGGCAAGGTATACTACCTATCATATGCGCCAATGCATAAGAATCAATGACTCCACATCAATGACAAAACAATACCGCATAGGTATATGTAACCCTAGCAAGGTAAGTCGATGTACATGTAGCTATATGTACCGCATAGGTATATGTAACCATAGAAAGGCATATGTGTAAGCATGTAGGTATACAAGTATGCTATATGTCATATGCACAAGGGAATAGGAATCAATGCCTCAATGCCCCTAACCGATACTATATCACATAAGTATAGGTGTTGTGCGTGTCGCGGAAATTATCGACGGCGTGTGTGTAGCATACAATTAGTGCTCATGAACATGAACCGTCAATAATGGTGTGGTGTCTCATTAATATTAAGTCCATACACAATAGGACTGAGATATGCAACAATGGTACACATGCACAAATAATGTCCATATACTTCTAACTAATAGTCATATCATTAAATCTAGCCCAGACGCATAACGCCATGCGGGAGATTCCCCTGTAGATGTTAAATCTACTCACAGATGATCCTGGCTAAGTAAAGACAACCACTTGTTTTCCCTTCTTCGCAGCGTCCGAATTCCTCGCCTGCGACCCTAAGATCATAAAACAATATAACAAGTGCATATCAGCAATCTACCATTAACACGTACAAACTACGTTTGACCGACGCACCAACTCCAAACATACCCCCAAGTGTTCGTCTAGTGGGTAACGTGCGTAGCGACACTACGAAACCAACTCAAGAGAAAAAGCTACACCAGATAACACACTGTGCACACACTGTAGAAAACGCGCATGATATCGGCACAACCCTAGGTGGGAACGCAAAACTACGCAACCACCAAGCCTAGACCTCGATCGTACCGATCGCGCACTCACAACACAATACTAAACGTGGAATCTAATATAAATAACGTCCCAACGTCAAAAGAAACCCACGCCTAAATCATCCGGAAATCTCATACGTAACTTATATCATTTTTAGCTCAAAACTATAAGTTTTACCAAAACTAGCAATCACAAATATCACAATATACCATAATTAAACCATACAAACCCTTACTAGAATTTTAATCTTACCTAATTAAAATTTAGTAAAAGCTTAGTTTGCTATGTAAGCTAATTAGACAATTAGGAAAATATCAAATAACAATCTTGCTACAAGGTTACGTTTTCTTTGTCTAAACATTCACACATAACCATAACAACTAACAAAACCCTAACTTGATTAACAAAACTCTTACAAGAAATTCTAAATATCTAAATAAAAGCTTTAATTAAACATCTTATATGCTAGCTTAATGTATTGAAACAACAAAAAGAGTTTAGGGTTAGGATTTATATCTCAAATTAGATTTTGAAACTTGCAAACACAACTCCAAATTTTAGCCTCCAAAATCAAGACTTTCTTGAAGATCTAAGCAAGTTTAGGGCTAACGATTAATGGGTAATGATTTGTTTTTGAGTTTGTTGGATAAATTAAGCATTTTTGATGAATTTTGGAGCCAAAATGAGTTGGAATGGGGTGAAATGAGAGAGAGGGCAGCAAGGATGAGGCCGGCCAAAAATGGTAGAGTTTGGATAAGTGTAGAATTTTAAATGTTAAAAACAATTACAAAAGCTTAATAAAAAAAAAGTCTATGCCACTTTTTAATTCTTTTCATTAATAAAACATTTTAATTCACAATTAACAAGATATTTTGGGAAGAGAAGGCTCTAGCTTAATCTAGTGATTAACTTAACATAGATTCACATTAGTAATAATTAACCCAAACCATAAATGTAATTACCACTAATTAAGTGCATAATAACAACTTAAAATAATATTTTAATTAGGGAAAAATTTAAAATGCACTAAAATTTCAAATAACTTACAAAAATCAAAAAAATAGCAATTTCCTAGCTAAACTAGGTGCAGTGAATTCTATACTGCAAAAAGATCGCTTCTAGGTTTTTACGGAAAAAACCGACTATTTTACCCTAAAAACGGAAAATCGCCTTAACGATTTCCAAAACGTTACATTCTTCCCCCTTAAAGAAATTCGGTCCTCGAATTAAAATTACCTACACGTACCTTCAAAGAGATGAGGGAAAAACAAATCCTTCCGCATCTCGCTCGAAGCCTCTCCAGTGATCACCTCACTAGACGGCTACGCCAAAGAACCATCACAGATGGCAAGACCTTTGACCGAAGTTTCTCCACCTGCCGATCTACTAAACTATCGGCTGTTGGTGAACGAAATATCACGTCCCAAAACAATGGTCTGGTGATGAATCATGTGAAAAGGGTCAAGAAGGTATTTACGAACTATCGACACAAGGAATACGGGGTGAATACTAAAAAATCTGGGCGGAAGTGCCAACGAAAGGCAACGGTACAACCCGCTTTAAGGATCTCAAAATAACCTACGATTCTGGGACTAAGCTTCCCAAAACTCAACATGCCATTTCATCGGAAAAATCCGTAAGAATACATGATCTCCCACTAGGAACTCAAGTCTGCGACCACCACGGTCGGCATAAGACTACAGTCTGCACTGGGCTGCTCTCATCCACGGCGGATAATTTACAAGTATAAGATAATAGAATTCTTTGTTAGAAAACCTAATTGGAGAACAAAAGTCAATGGGCCGAATTGATAGGATTTTGTGGGTAGTATCCGCTGAAAACCCTCAGGAGACAACACTCCTCCTACTAGGGACACCTAGAGGATTAACGGCTTGTTACATGAGCTCAGTGCAATCGCGTTTCCCTGCGAAAGTGTGGTTAGGATTTTAGTGAATAAAAATAAGTTTGCTCGAGGACGAGCAAAAGATAAGTTTGGGGGTATTTGTTCAGACCAGAATATTGTATTATTATATTCCCCATTCTTACTCTTTTTATAAATAAACAGGTGCTTTTGACGCATGTCTGCTACAGGTTACAGGTTACAGGTTCTTGGACGGAAAACAGTGAAAATGATGTAAAGACGATGAAAATATAGACATTTGACCAACAAACAGAATACTCTTGACCAATCCTACGTAAGAAATAGTTCACAAAGCAAGGTTCAAGACGTCGACACAAAGACACGGTTAGAAGTCCACAACAATGTTCACTGGAAGATCTGGAGAAGACCTAGAAGCAAAATGAATAAAAGAACCATATAAACAAGAAGAAAAAGACCACAAGGAGCAGTACAGAAAGATTCATGCATCAAGACCATACTTTGGCCGCGGAACCGCGGCCATGTAGTGCCCGTGTCGGCACGAAGTTTTTTGGCTGCGCGCGTATTGTTGACTAGGTCTTTTCTTTGGGGTATTTTTGTAATAGCAGATGTGCGAATCAAATGTAACCTAGGGTTTCTATTTCCTATAAATAGAACTCTAAATCATTGTAATTCTTTATGCCTACCTTTAATGAATAAAATTTAGAAATCTTTTGGAGAGCATCGGTGCCTCTTTTCACTTCATGAATTCAGATCTGACAACCCTGCGTTGATGTTTGGAGAGAGCCATCTGTAAGTAATTTAATTTCTTGCCCTAATGTGGATTTCAATTCCTTGACCTAGGTAGATTTAATTTCATGCCCTAGGAACTTGTTTAGGGTTTAGCTTTGAGGAAGGATTTTGAGAGATGAGATCTCTCATCCCTTTCTTACCCACCAAATATTTCAATAGGACTCCATGCATACACGCACATACCGCGCCCTACGACATCCTACCCCTCGAGGTAACGATGACACCGTAGTGTAAAGGACCGGTTGCGCGAGTTTTCCATGGAGGTTAGGGTAAGGATCTCTAAAGGAAGGACAAGAACCTAGAGGAAGGAACACCTTCCCGAACGGATCTAATCCCCTTTATTGATAATTACCATAACTCCTCACAGATCTTCATTCGGGTATTGAAAGCGGTGAGATTTAATTACATTTCCAAACCATCTCTAATTCTAGCCCTAGCAAGAGTAGATCTAGATAATTGCCCTAGGTTAATTAGGTTTTTAGATTTAATAATTAATCTAGACACCCTTCGGAATTAACTCGTAAGCGCGACTAGGAGATTCACAAAATCCCAGTGGACCGACCCGTACTCACCGGCTAGCTTCATGCGATGCCTTTCTTGATTGCGGTTACAAATATTTTTGATCTATCTTTTAGAAAGCGCAAGCACGCTAAATCATTCAATCAAATGGCGCCGTTGCCGGCGAAGGCGTAGAACTTTCCTTTTCGCAATTTCGGGTTAATCACAAAATTAAAAAATCTGAAAAATCTAAAAAAAATCAAAAATATATAAAAATATATATAATTTGTTATTTTTGGAAGGGATACTTTGTGGTTGAATTTTTGCAGGATGTACAAATTCGGACCTGGAAATTTCCAGAAAGCGAAACGGAAAAAGAGATATCGCAACAGAAGGGATTTTAAAAAACAGAGAAGCACAAAAATTTTGGAGGCCCAACTCCCCCAACCCGCCGCGATTCCGCAACCAAAACCCACCTTAGGCTGCGGAACCGCGGCCTTCTAGTGGAATCAGAGCGGCAGAATTTTTTTGGGGACTCGAGCCGACGATCTCGCCGCGAAAACGCGGCACAAACGCGATTTTACCGCGGAAAAGCGGCGGTACAGTGACAACATCTTATGCAAATTTTTCTGTAAGCCCCAATGTCTCTTTTCTGTATATTTTGAAATTTATTTTCTGAAAACTGCCTGCAAGATTTTGTGCGCTTTAAAAATATATTCCCTTCCATATAACAGTCTTGTGCAGGATTTTTGGGCCCCGCTTGAAATAAAATAGATTGCAAGTAATATTTTGCTGTTGCATATCTTTTCTATAAAATATTTTTTTGTTGCATATCTTTTCTCTAAAATCTTTTTGCAACAAAATTTTTCCAAATAAAGAGAAAGAAAAAAAAAATCAATGAAAAATGAAAATAAAAAGGACAAATATTTTATAGAACTTGCAAAATTTTTTTAGCCCCAAATAAATCCTTGCACCACAATAAACTTTCCTTCTTTCCCCCTTTTCTTACAACATGGGTACCCCACATAATAAATCATTAGCCGAACTTTGGTATCCCGAACCTAATTTTGCGTTATATATCAATTTATTCGGTCAATTTAAAAACGATCCCTCCATGCCTAAAAAATCTTTGAAAGATCATATAGAGGCGTCTAGAAGAAACAGTTTGACTTTTCAACCCATTTTGTGTCAACCTAGTCAACCTTTACCACCTACATATGTTGATACCACTTTTCCATGTCCTGCTGTAACTCCTAGGCCGATGTCCATTGCTGAGCATATTGCTCAATCTCGAAGTCGATCTTTCACCCCTCTCCACTCATCTAGTTCTAGGGATCCGCACGATTATTCACCTTTTTATCCATATGTTGAGCCTACCCCTGCCCAACTACCCACTTCCTACAAGTCATAGCCGACCTTCCCACCTTCACTAGACACTGTTTCAACACAGACATTAGGGAGTTTCACATATCCAACCAATTTTGAATCTTTTACCGAAACCCCCTCACCACCCAAGTCTAGTTTGGAAGAGTCGTTGGAGGTTTATATTGCTACAAAAAATAAAATGATGAGGAATGTGGAAGCGTCCATGGCCGCCCTTATGCAACCTAGTGAACCGGTAGCTAGTGTCCCGCAAGCTCCAAATTTTTCAATTTATGAGGCGGCAGTTGGACAGAGTAAGAATGAAAGAGGATTTTCAAATTAAACCTACCCTTACCCAATTGAAGCCCACAACTCCTGTTTTCCATCGATTGCCCTAAATAGTTCACCTGTTGAAAATAAAAATGAGTTGTGTGATTTTGTAGTGTTTGATTTGCCAGATTGTGAGGAACCCCTTTCGAGAGAAACGGCACCTAATCCTTTCAATCTTCACACCTCCACTCTAGAACCTAAATCGATAGATATTCATGCTTTTGATGAGGTGTCTAAAGAAATTGATTTTCACTTGATTGAGGATATAGACGCCGGGAATATTTAGGATGATGAACCTGTCGATTTGCTTGACATTTTATGTTCAAATCATCATCCTGAGTTATTAAATGTTTCTCCCGAATCTCATATGCGTCTAGATTTTGATGATAATGGCATGGATGAGTTGAATATTGAGGATAGTATCGAGAAGAGTCTTGAGGATAATATTGAGGTTGAATCATTTTTGTTTGATGTGTCTGATTTTCCAATTCATCCTCCTGAACCTTTGACTGTTATATCACCCTCCCTCCTTCCCATCGTTCCGACCCCGCTTGAAGACTGTGAGCTTGAAAGATTTTCCTTTGAATCAGATACTGTTCTCACAGATAATAACACTTACGAGTGTTTCACTTTTTCGGACGATGTTGATGACTCACCGCACGAGTTTGAGTCCTTCACATTTTCAGATGAGCCATCAGACTCGGTTGATTATAGTAGTTTCGAACCATTAATGGAATCTTTCAAGTTCGAAACAGTTTACTACGGTGAGAAAGATACTATCCCTAATTCACTCCCTTTCGTCTCTCCTAATGTCCCGACCGTACAAATGACCGTTACGCTTTCATCTACGATACCAAGTTCGGCGTACCCATGTTTTCTTGCGAATCTTGAGGGATTTGATCCCATTTCTCGACGAGTAGATAGGTTAGCGCAATCGCTTATAACATATCGGTCATCACATATTGCGCTAATTTATTCACTCAATTTACACCCTCAAGATCGTATTCCACTTCTTTCTTCTTTTCGCCATTCTTCTCCCCCACCGAGACCATATTCTACCATTTTTCTTTCCACACGGTCTCACGTGCTTCTCATTTTCTTGCACCAAATATACCATTTCCACGATAAGATTTTTGAATGGTTGGTGCTAACTTTTGGCTTGTGCAAGGCCAAGCTTAAGTTTGGGGGAATCTTTGTATATATGTACATATATTTTTGTTTTCTTTTTCTAAATAAAAAGAAAAAAATAAATTTCAAAGTATTAAAAATATAAAAAAAATGTAAATAAATAAACAGGGGAGTGCCGACATTTTGACCCTCTTGGTTCAACATGACAGTGAGGATACTGTCAAGTTCATGTTTGGGGGTATGCTCGGTACGTCTTCTTCCTCCGCATTCATTTGTACATATTTTTGCATTTGCATACTTATTTGAAAACCCATAAAAATTGAAAAATTTCAAAAATTATAAAAATTTATGTATTCAATTTTGGCTAATTGACTTGAGTTTGACAGATAGGTTAACTAGCTAGGAACAACTAGATCTTAAACTTAGTGAATTAAAAACCCTAAAAATAACATTCCTTAAAGTTTAACGGTAGAAAGTATATGCCTTGTAGTTTATTTAGAAATAGGCAAATTTTGGGTTCACTTCTTGGGCTAAGTCAAAATGAGGGAAGAGTATTGATGTTCTTATTAGAGTATAAGTTTGAAAAATAGTTCCTAACTTAAGTCTAGATTCTGAAAATGTATACCCTACAATTTGCACAATCACACACCTTGAAACTTGGAATAGTAGAAGAGACCTTGAAATGCTCTTGTCTAAAGTCCTTAGTACGAAGAAAATAAAAGAAAAAAAAAGTGTGAATAAAGAATAAAAAAATGGATACTCGTTTTTGTGATTACTTAAGGCTGCAAAAATAGAAAAATATTTAGCGAGGGTACTTCATCACCTAGTGCCTTAGACCAACTGGTTTGGGAGTCACTGCTAAAACCTTGGGTGTTGCAAAACTAGGAAGTACGCTTTAAAGTGCTAACACATCTTGTAATCGGTTGTTGGTACCACATGAAGTATTAACGGTCGCATGAAGGATGTGTAAGCGAAATTCAATTAAAAGTTCACTAATTAATAAGTACTTTGGACAACGGACGAGAGCATGATTGCTTGAGTAGAATTTCGAAGTGTAGGGGTGATTTATACACACACGTGGGGGTATGTGATTGGAATTTAGATAAGAGAGAGGAATGAAGAATAGAACTTGTATCTTTAGTAGAGTTGATAGAAATTCCTAAGTGGAGATGGAACCCTAGAAGGAAAACTTAAGAAATGCCGAAAGTTAAGTAAGTCTGCAAGACATATATAATCTTAAGTTAAATAATGAGGAAGTGTGAAGAATGTGGGTGGATAATTTACAAGTATAAGATGATAGAATTCTTTGTTAGAAAACCTAATTGGAGAACAAAAGTCAATTGGCCGAATTGATAGGATTTTGTGGGTAGTATTCGCTGAAAACCCTCAGGAGACAACACTCCTTCTACTAGGGACACCTAGAGGTTTAACGGCTTGTTGCACGAGCTCAGTGCAATCGCGTTTCCCTGCGAAAGTGTGGTTAGGATTTTAGTGAATAAAAATAAGTTTGCTCGAGGACGAGCAAAAGATAAGTTTGGGGGTATTTGTTCAGACCAGAATATTGTATTATTATATTCCCCATTCTTACTCTTTTTATAAATAAACAGGTGCTTTTGACGCATGTCTGCTACATGTTACAGGTTACAGGTTCTTGGACGGAAAACAGTGAAAATGATGTAAAGACGATGAAAATATGGAATTTTGACCAACAAACAGAATACTCTTGATCAAGCCTACGTAATAAATAGTTCACAAAGCAAGGTTCAAGACGTCGACACAAAGACACGGTTAGAAGTCCACAACAATGTTCACCGGAAGATCTGTAGAAGACCTAGAAGCCAAATGAATAAAAGAACCATATAAACAAGAAGAAAAAGACCACAAGGAGCAGTACAGAATGATTCATGCATCAAATCTATACTTTGGCGGCGGAACCGCGGCCATGTAGTGCCCGTGTCGGCACGAAAATTTTTGGCTGCGCGCGTATTGTGGACTAGGTCTTTTCTTAAGGGTATTTTTGTAATAGCAGATGTGCGAATCAAATGTAACCTAGGGTTTCTATTTCCTATAAATAGAACTCTAAATCATTGTAATTCTTTATGCCTCCTGATCAGTCGAAAATAATGTATTTTTAACACGGCAATTTCCCTATCTTTTGCACTCATTTAGAAGTGTACGGTATTCATATTTCACATATTAGCAAATCAGTCGTAAAATATCAGATTGCATGTGTTAGACTCTAAAACCGGCACTATAAAGGAAATTGACTGCATTTCATGGCATCGCATCATCTCTGTATTTGCGCAACACTTGTGTCGAGATTTGTGCAGGAAATTACAGGACCAAAGCCAAAAGAGCTGATCAAAAATACGCCAACTCAATGATTTCAGATCTGGTAGCAATCCAAAGGGAGAAATACAATTCAACATATCAAAGAAAGGCCCACAACTCAAGCCCAACAAGCACCAAAAGTTTCAAGCCCTAAAGCCTCTAAAGCGCCGCGGAACCGCGGCGGGAGCCGGCTTGCGCCGCGGTTCCGCGGCGGTTTGGTCAGATCATCATTCCAATTTTGGTGCATAATTCTTCTCTCAGTGGCTACACCTCATTTTGACACGTCAAGTTCCAGAATACCCTCGAAGCTACTGCCAGATCAGCAAAGATCATTAAGCAAAGCTAATCCTAATTAAGCTCCTAACTAACCTCTTCTAGAAGCTCCCTCCTAACTAATCACATCTAGAAGCTTCTCCTCTAACTAACTTTTGGAGGGAAATTCAAATTTCCTCAACAAACTTTTGGAGGGAAACTTAAAATTCAAATCCTAGATCTAGGGTTTTGAGATCTATAAATAGGAGCCTAGATCTAAGGGTTGAGTTTAATCTTTAATCAATCATTAGTTAGTCTTCTCTCATCATTCTAATTCTTCATCTTCTTCCACAAGTCTAGTGACAAGGCTTGTGCGAAACCCTAACCCTAATTCCACTCCAAATTCAAGATCTTGAGTACCAATCAAGTAAGAAGCCTTCAACCTTTTAGGAGCCGAGCCGATCTTCAATCGGGCAAGTGATCCAAGCCGATCCGCGACTCACGGAGCCGAGCGACGCTAATTCAACAACTTAAATTCTTCCTCTTGTAGTTCTTGAGCGATTGTAATCAAAGTGTTGATATAAATAAAAGGTGATATTCTTTTATCTTGTTTTCTTTAAATTCTTGCATCATGATATCTTTACAATTCGTGAATATAATTCTTGTTGTGATGTTTGAGTAATACTCCGCTCGTCAAGGAGTCGAGACGATCAATAGAATGATGTTGTAATATATCTGAAAACGATTCTTGATTCCTACGAGTTTTGTAAACCCTAGCAAGTTCAAGAATCGACAACCCATTTTGTTGCGATGCTTTCTTGATTGATATCGCTCGAAATTGGGAAGTTACGATCGTTTCTTGAAAATTGCTAGAGGCTAGAGTGTGAATGATATCGACGAAAGAACAAGGGTTAAAAGATGAAACCCTAGTTTCATCAAGAAAGCCCTAACTCTCGTCGATCATCACCGATCTTGTATCAATCCTTCGAAGGACAAGAACACGTTATCTTTAGATTACATCACGTCTGTCGATCCTATCGATTCCTACGAGCCTCTTTTAGATTCTTGACTATTGATTGGAAATATCATCGATACACCGATTCTTAATTGTTTAACATTTTCTTGATTCTTGAATAGAATAGTGACACTTGAAAATCAAAATTCTTGAATCATGTTTTCGTTTATCTTAGCTTAACTTTTCAATTCAAGCATATCATAATACAAACGAATCGTGCAATCCCTGTGGACGATCCGCACTCATTCATGAACTACAATTGACACCGTAGTTTGATTGCGGTCAAAATAATTTTTGGTTGTGATTCTATACATTCTAATTACCGACACAAAGAAACTCATTCGCTTTGTTCGATTTACACAAACAAGAAGTCTTTTTCAATCAAATGGCGCCGTTGCCGGGGATAGTGCGCTAATTGTTCGTATTTTGAAATTTGAGTTGAAAATTTTATTCCATTATAATTTTTAGATCAAAATCCGCGCAAACACTAATACGAGTTGTTGTGATCTGTGCGAGGAAATCTGGAATCATTGGAGCTGTGGAGAAATTTTTCTGTATATTCCAGAGAGCTTTTTAATTGAACAGGAACCTACTGTGAAAGTTTCGTGCAGTGATCTGATATTTCCACCGCGGAACCGCGGCATTAGGCGACTCCCGCGGCGGAACCGCGGTGCTACAGTGGAATCATTGTTCAAAAATTTTTGGTAACTCTCTTTACTTTCTTATCTACTTCCTCATCTACTCCAATTAACATTTTGCTGCAGGTTTCTTTGCAAATAAATCGTAGCGCCGCAAAAACCAAAATAAATTGTGCGTATTTTTGATTTTTGGGTGTTTGCATATTAATACGGAAATTAAGGGGCACGGCCAAATCCAGATTAGGTGGGGAGTTCATTACCCTTCCTAAGCCCCGAAAATCACAAAACTTGCATCCGCATTACCCTCATTAATTAAAAAATATCTAGAGATGACTCTAAGGACCGTCGCGCTCAATTAGGACAAGAGAAGGCCGTGGGTAATTCATTGCTTATCCGCGTTTTCTTGTGGTGCCTAAGGCGAGTGTGTCTAAGGCTAGTGGTTTTTAATTAGGCCCACTACTTACGTAGTGGAGTACCTTCCCACTTACCTGGCACTTATCCGGCCACAGGGGGACAAAGAGGCAGTGGAGGATTCTATCCTGCGACTTGTCTTTTGGCAGTTAGGAGCGGTCTAGAGCCGGACCTAGGTGACCACTAGATTCTAGGGTTTGTGTGCTGCATTTGTTGTGTCGCATCATCTTTTCAAAATCCATATCATTTTTCAAAATAAACACCGCATTCATATCATTTCCCCTAATTATAAATTTACGCTGCCACTTGTACTAACCCTTTTTAGTGCAAGATAGGCTGGACAACGGGATTCTAGTTCCTGTTTGTCCGCGTCCCCCGATCGACCCTAAAGTCGGTATTTCTACATTTACCCTTTCTTTTACCTACCACCTTACCCACATCGATGGATCCTTCTCCATCGAACTTCTTTTCCACTACTCTGCCGCCGTCCGTTGGTGCGCGGAATCCACCTCGCATCTCTCTCCAGGAGAGGTGCTATCCTACACGAGGCCCACTTTCCACCTGTTTATCCATTCCACCAGCCAACGGGGAAAATTTTCAGATTAAACCCCAATTCATCAACCTTCTACCAAAATTCCACGGTCTCGAGTCTGAAGACGCATACGTGTTTATCACGAAATTTGAAAACGTATGCACAATGATGGGTACTTCACAGCTTTCTGTGGATGCTTTCCGTCTACGTCTTCTCCCATTTACCTTGTGCGATTTAGCCGAGAAGTGGCTATATAACACTACCGCACATTCCATTTCAAATTGGGACGAATTCGTCAAAGCATTCCTTAAGAAATTCTACCCAGATCAAAAGACAGCTCGAGTCCGTAGCGAAATCTATCAATTCACCCAGCTTCCAAATGAAACATTTTCAAAATGTCTTGAACGTTTCAAGGATCTGTTAGTCCAATGTCCACATCACGGCATCCCGAAATGGGAATTATGCCGAATCATTTATGAGGGCATTACTCCTTACACAAGACAGACCCTTGAATCCATGTGTCAAGGCAACTTCATGACTAAAGATGATGGGGAAGCCTGGAATTTTCTAGAAGATTTCGCTGAAAAATCTTTACAGTGGGAGGGTGTGAGTCAATCGTCTAGGGAAGGCAATGATATTTCCATAGGAGTTAGAGCTGACATTTCGGCTATGCAAAAGAAACTTGAAACTATGGAAAACAAATTTTTAGCCGCCCTAAGTCAAATATCACTCTCCAAAACTGTATGTAGCTGCTGTTCTGATCCGTCTCACTTGACGGAAGAATGTCCATTTCAAGGTCATGAGCATACCATTGCCGCATTTCAAAGACCTAGAAACGATCCATCTTCCTCCACATATGATCAGCGTTGGAGGAATCACCCGAACTTTGCTTGGAACCAATCACAATCTCAAAACACGGTTCCAACCCAACACAATTTCCAAAGGGTCCCTCCACCACAACAGCAGCCACCACTTCAATTGAGTCAGCACCCCTTTCAAGCACAAAACTTTCAAAATCCGGTCAACACACCTCCACCATCTAGTCCTTTGCAGTTGACCGGGACGGATGAATCCTATTCATTTGCACAATGCATGAACTTGGTCTTAACAAATCTATGCAAGTATCGGCTGAAATATAGACTTCTGTCGATTATATAAAGAAAAACTCTGCGTCCCAAAGCGAGAGTATTAAATCGATGGAAGAAGAAATTGCACGATTAAAAGCCGAAATGAGTGCAAGAGAGAAAGGGAAACTTCCAGCTCAACCTTTACCTAATCCTGGCTATTCACATCATGTGGATGCAATCACGTTGAGATCTGGAAGACTGCTTGACACTCACGTTGGGGAAGAGTTTGATGATACAGAAAAATCAATCAATAACACCCCGGCTGAGACCTTTCCTCATACACACCCTTCTAATTCTGACCCCAGTTCTTCTACCCCACCACCTTCTCACGAGCCTATTCTTCGTTTCCCAAAAGGCTCGCCACTTCAGCCCACCTCTTTTACCCCTCCACGGACGATCCCCACTTCTATTTTGGGATCGATTCCACAAACACTTCCTTCTCCTATGATGGACCCAGCGCTTATTGCTAAAGCACCTTATCCGAATCGGTTAAGGGCTAACACACCGAGTTCACATATGGAGAAGATTATGAACATGTTTAAGGAAGTTAAAATCAACATCCCTCTCCTAGATGCTATTCAACAAGTTCCGTCCTATGCAAAAACCCTTAAGAACTTGTGCACTAGGAAGAGGAAGACTCAAGTGCCTAAAAAAATCTTCATGTCAAGTACTGTAGACACGGCTTTTCCCCAACAATTACCACGGAAACGTAAGGACCCTGGTTGTCCTACTATTTCCATTTCTATTGGGGAGAAACACATCAACCGTGCGTTACTTGACCTTGGCGCTAGTGTTAACTTGCTTCCATATTCGGTTTACGAGCAACTAGGTATCGGAGTGTTAAAGCCCTCGAGCATAACTCTCCAGATGGGTGACCGATCAATCACCAAACCTAGTGGTGAACTGGAGGATGTGTTAATAAAAATCGGAGAATTTATATTCTCGGTAGATTTTATTGTAATTGATACACAGCCTGTAGCGAACCCACGGAATCAAATTCCGGTGATTTTAGGTCGCCCCTTGTTGGCCACTTCCAATGCAATAATCAACTGTCGTAATGGTTCTATGACCCTATCCTTCGGGAATAGGTCAATTGAGCTGAACATTTACAAGTTGGGAAGTGTACCCTCCGAACCTACTGCTCAGGTCTGTTCTGTCGACTTAATGGATGTCGACAGCAGTGAATTTGATGATCCTCCTGATACTGATCTTGACTCTTTTCATACGTTGTTGTTTGACCCAACTATGTATCATACACATACGGACTCTTCTACCGAGATGTCCGGGTCAACAATTAACACTGATTATGAACTGCTTTTAGAGTCTGAAGATCCCCCCGCACTTTGTGATGACATTATTCATCGGGGTATAGATGGAACTTTTGAGGAGATCTTCGCTGATGAACTCGCATTTTTGAATGACACGGGTGTTGAGATGAATCATGTCCCAATCAATGAAATTGAACCTCCACCCCTTTCTCTGAACTGTAAAAAGAATGCGAGCAATCCATCGCATTCACTGCATCGTCTCTCCAAAACGAGACGCACACACACTCTCTTCCACCACTTAACCTTTCCACACTTCTTCTTCCACCAACCAGAGCACTGCATTGATAAAATTTTTGAATGGTTGGTGTTGACGTTCGGTCTTTGCAAAGCTTGGCATCGACCACTGATTTTTGACCCCCTCATGTGATTTTCAAAGATTAACATTGCATAACTTAAGTTTGGGGGGTATAATCGGGCTCTTGAAAATAAAATTTTTACAAATTTTTGAGCCAAAAATAAGTTTGGGGGAGGTTCTTCACTTATATATTTTGCCCCCACTAATAAATTCCTCCCAGGCTTACAGGTTTTGTAGATATAGCGGATGGCAACAGTGAGGACACTGTTGAAAACAAGTTTGGGGGAGGTTTGTGCTTATTTTCGCATCATTTGCATATCATTTGCATAAGCACAAAACATTTTTTTTTTTTCAAAAAAAAAAAACCTATAAAAATTTAAAAATTTTCAAACTATAAAAACATTTTTTTGTACATAAATAAGATAATAAAAGATTAGATAGTGAAAAATTACATCCATGAGATTAGAAAAATTTAAGAAAACTAAGAAAATTAGAAGTTTTCTTATACGAACTAGTAATAAGTAGTTATGAGCCGTTGTCCCAAGGGTTAGTAAGATGAAGAAAGTCACTAATCTGAGGATAAAAATAAGTCTGAAAAATAGTTTCTATTCTGGAAGCCAAACATTTTGAACGTTGATACCCTGCTATTCGCACTTACACACGTCTTAAAGCCTGGGATAGTAGAGGATACCTTGAAATGCTCTTGTCTTAAAGCCAAAAGTATGAAGGAAATAAATAAATAAATAAATAAATAAATAAAATGAAGAAAATATAAAGTGGTGAGAAAAAAAATGAACACTGGTTTTGTTATCACCAAAGGCAATAAAAATATATATATATAGCGAGGGTGCCTTTTCACCTAGTGCCCTAAGGCCAACTGGTCTGGGAGTCACTGCTACGCCTGAGGTAGTGCAAGACGAGGAAAATACACCAAGTAAGCAAGCACAGGAGTAATCGGTCGGTTAGTACCTCAAGAAGTATTAACGGTCGCATGAAAGTGTGTGAGCAATCTCATCTAAATATTCATCAATTAAAAAGTACTGAGGCTGATGGGCAAGAGTATGATAGCTTGAATTGAATTCTCCGGGTGTAGGGATGTCCTTTACACACACGCAGGGTTATATGATCGATGTTTGGAAGAAAGATAGGAATGAAGAATAAGACGATGTTTTATTGAGGGAGGACGTGATTTCTAACATCTTTTCATGACCATTAAGATAGGGCTCATGACAACCGAAAAGCTAGCTTAGTTGGAAACCCTAATTTTCGAAGCTTTTCTTCTACAATTCTTGTCTTTAAATGTAATATTCATGATCTTCCTTTTATTATTGGATTTTGTGGGTGCAATCCGCTGAAAACCCTCAGGAGACAACACTCCTCCTACTAGGGACACCTAGAGGTTTAAAGGCTTGTTGCACATGCTCAGTGCAATCGTGTTGCCTACGAAAGTGTGCTAGTTAGTTTTTCTCTTTCTTTATTTTCTCCTTTTCTTTTTAATAAAACATTCGCTCGAGACGATCGAAATTAAGTTTGGGGGTATTTGATCAGTCGAAAATAATGTATTTTTAACACGGCAATTTCCCTATCTTTTGCACTCATTTAGAAGTGTACGGTATTCATATTTCACATATTAGCAAATCAGTCGTAAAATATCAGATTGCATGTGTTAGACTCTAAAACCGGCACTATAAAGGAAATTGACTGCATTTCATGGCATCGCATCATCTCTGTATTTGCGCAACACTTGTGTCGAGATTTGTGCAGGAAATTACAGGACCAAAGCCAAAAGAGCTGATCAAAAATACGCCAACTCAATGATTTCAGATCTGGTAGCAATCCAAAGGGAGAAATACAATTCAACATATCAAAGAAAGGCCCACAACTCAAGCCCAACAAGCACCAAAAGTTTCAAGCCCTAAAGCCTCTAAAGCGCCGCGGAACTGCGGCGGGAGCCGGCTTGCGCCGCGGTTCCGCGGCGGTTTGGTCAGATCATCATTCCAATTTTGGTGCATAATTCTTCTCTCAGTGGCTACACCTCATTTTGACACGTCAAGTTCCAGAATACCCTCGAAGCTACTGCCAGATCAGCAAAGATCATTAAGCAAAGCTAATCCTAATTAAGCTCCTAACTAACCTCTTCTAGAAGCTCCCTCCTAACTAATCACATCTAGAAGCTTCTCCTCTAACTAACTTTTGGAGGGAAATTCAAATTTCCTCAACAAACTTTTGGAGGGAAACTTAAAATTCAAATCCTAGATCTAGGGTTTTGAGATCTATAAATAGGAGCCTAGATCTAAGGGTTGAGTTTAATCTTTAATCAATCATTAGTTAGTCTTCTCTCATCATTCTAATTCTTCATCTTCTTCCACAAGTCTAGTGACAAGGCTTGTGCGAAACCCTAACCCTAATTCCACTCCAAATTCAAGATCTTGAGTACCAATCAAGTAAGAAGCCTTCAACCTTTTAGGAGCCGAGCCGATCTTCAATCGGGCAAGTGATCCAAGCCGATCCGCGACTCACGGAGCCGAGCGACGCTAATTCAACAACTTAAATTCTTCCTCTTGTAGTTCTTGAGCGATTGTAATCAAAGTGTTGATATAAATAAAAGGTGATATTCTTTTATCTTGTTTTCTTTAAATTCTTGCATCATGATATCTTTACAATTCGTGAATATAATTCTTGTTGTGATGTTTGAGTAATACTCCGCTCGTCAAGGAGTCGAGACGATCAATAGAATGATGTTGTAATATATCTGAAAACGATTCTTGATTCCTACGAGTTTTGTAAACCCTAGCAAGTTCAAGAATCGACAACCCATTTTGTTGCGATGCTTTCTTGATTGATCTCGCTCGAAATTGGGAAGTTACGATCGTTTCTTGAAAATTGCTAGAGGCTAGAGTGTGAATGATATCGACGAAAGAACAAGGGTTAAAAGATGAAACCCTAGTTTCATCAAGAAAGCCCTAACTCTCGTCGATCATCATCGATCTAGTATCAATCCTTCGAAGGACAAGAACACGTTATCTTTAGATTACATCACGTCTGTCGATCCTATCGATTCCTACGAGCCTCTTTTAGATTCTTGACTATTGATTGGAAATATCATCGATACACCGATTCTTGATTGTTTAATATTTTCTTGATTCTTGAATAGAATAGTGACACTTGAAAATCAAAATTCTTGAATCATGTTTTCGTTTATCTTAGCTTAACTTTTCAATTCAAGCATATCATAATACAAACGAATCGTGCAATCCCTGTGGACGATCCGCACTCATTCATGAACTACAATTAACACCGTAGTTTGATTGCGGTCAAAATAATTTTTGGTTGTGATTCTATACATTCTAATTACCGACACAAATAAACTCATTCGCTTTGTTCGATTTACACAAACAAGAAGTCTTTTTCAATCACCTCCCATTAATGAATAAAATTTAGAAATCTTTTGGAGAGCATCGGTGCTTCTTTTCACTTCATGAATTCAGATCTTACAACCCTGCGTTGATGTTTGGAGAGAGCCATCTGTAAGTAATTTAATTTCTTGCCCTAGTGTAGATTTCAATTACTTGCCCTAGGTAGATTTAATTTCTTGCCCTAGGAACTTGTTTAGGGTTTAACTTTGAGGACGGATTTTGAGAGATGTGATCTCTCATCCCTTTCTTACCCACCAAATATTTACAATAGGACTCCATGCATACACGCACATACCGCGCCCTACGGCATCCTACCCCTCGAGGTAATGATGACACCGTAGTGTAAAGGACCGGTTACGCGTGTTTTCCATGGAAGTTAGGGTAAGGATCTCTAAAGGAAGGATAAGAACCTAGAGGAAGGAACACCTTCCCGAACGGATCTAATCCCCTTTATTGATAATTACCATAACTCCTCACAGATCTTCATTCGGGTATTGAAAGCGGTGAGATTTAATTACATTTCCAAACCATCCCTAAACCTAGCCCTAGCAAGAGTAGATCTAGATAATTGCCCTAGGTTAATTAGGTTTTTAGATTTAATAATTAATCCGAACACCCTTCGGAATTAACTCGTAAGCGCGACTAGGAGATTCACAAAATCCCTGTGGACCGACCCGTACTCACCGGCTAGCTTCATGCGACGCCGTTCTTGATTGCGGTTACAAATATTTTTGATCTATCTTTTAGAAAGCGCAAGCACGTTAAATCATTCAATCAACGACCACCGCGGCCATCTCCAGATCATGAGTGGGATATCCTGCTCGTACTTCCTCCAACTGTCGGGAAGCATGAGCAATAGCTCTATAGTGCCACATTAGTACACAATTGAGCCCCACTCGCGAAACATCATAGTAAACAACAAGGTCGCCCGATCCAGAAACAAGGAAAGAACTGGTGCAGTTGTTAACCGAGTCTTCAACTGCTGAAAACTCAACTCGCATGCCTCAGTCCAAGAAAAGGAACCATCTTCCTGGTCAGTCCAGTCAACGGTGCAGCGATACACAAGCAATCCTGCACGAAACGGCGGTAAAAACCGGCAAAACCCAAAAACTGCGGACCTCGGTCACTGAACAGGTCTGGACCAAAGCTGTACGGCCTCGATCTCCCTCGAGTCCATATGAATACCGTCTCCCATAACCACATGACCTAGGAGTTCAACGCAATCAATCCTGAAGAAACACTCAGAGAATTTAGCAAACAGCTGGCGCTCTACCAATGTCTGCAAAACAAATTCTCAAGTGCTGCCCAAGTTCCTCACGACTCTTGGAATAGACCAGAATGTCATCAATAACACAACAATAAACTGGTCGAAGAACGGCATGAAGAAATCTGGTTCATCACACCCATGAATGCTGCTAGGGCATTGGTGAGTCCAACGATACCACCAAAAACTCATAGAGCCCGTAGCGCGCACAAAAGCAGTCTTCGGAATTTCATCACTCCGAAACCGCAACCAATGATGACCTGATCCCAAACAATCTAAGAAAATGTCTCGCACTCTGGAGCAAGTCGAACAAATCGTCAAAGCGAGGTAAAGGATACCTATCCGCACCGTAACTCGGTTTTATTGACGATAAATCAACACACAACCTCAAACTGCCGTCTTTCTCCCTGACGAACAGAATAGGAGCTACCCAAAGCGAAACACTCGGATGCACAAGTCCCCCTATCTAGCAACTCTGCAACAGATCCTTAAGCTCCCTATGCTTCGTCGGCTCATCTGGAACAACGTCGGGAAACCCTCGAACGATAGGAACCCCGTCCAACAAACCCACTATGACTCCGGTATCATAAATGAAAACCAAGAATCCTCGACATCCTCTCCTCTAAAGCCAACTAGAGAAAAAGGCTGAATTCAAGCTGTGATGGGCAGCACCACTGTCCCCCTGCACAACAAGAACTGACTCGCAGGGAAACAAATCCTAACTATTTCCTCACGGCAGTCCACAGACGCCTAGCACGTAGCTAACCAGTCCATGCCCAGGAGAACGTCAAATCCAACATCTCTAGAAGGATCAAAGCGACGGACGAATCTCTCTCCTATCCGATTGGCACACGACCGACATACGTGTCGCGCAACAAAAGAATCGCTGACAGAAATTAACACAACAAACGGCTGATCTAACCAACACGACTCTCCTCATCCCAAGCCTCTGCTACTCCCACGACGTGCAAGAAACCTGTCACGGCGACTGAACCTCTGTCTCGGGGCTGACACACCTGCACGAGCCCTCCTCTGTCCTCGAACTCCCAAAGTATCGGAAAGAAGCTCCTCGTCGAATAGGGCTGCGTCCACAGGTGCTGTGTAAGTAACACAATGCTGTGTGCTGATCGCAAGGAATAACTAGGTAACCGATTGTGAGAGCCTCCTGTCGCTGCGCTCGACTGGCCTCAACAAACGACATCATCGTCTGACGCAAGTCCTGCATCTCTGCCTCAAGCCTAGCAATACGATCAATCGAAGGCGGAACCATCTGCTCCTGTTCAACGAGCGTACCATCATGGTCAGTCCTCGTCCCACACGAGTCAACTCTTACCTCGGCTCTCGCTGCATCGTTCTGAGTCCTCATAGTCATCGGCGGCAAAGGCTATAAATGGAAATAGGATTCGATATGAACACGGAAATCGAATCACAAGGATATGTATCATCAAGGAATGAATTTCAAGCAATTAGTGCTTAGGTCACTTTAGGCGGAGTACTGTGTCGTGAGTATGCCACGGACATACACACACTACGTTACTCTGCTTAAGCTACCTACTCTATCATACCAAGGTCATCCTACACTCCGAAAGGTAAAATCTAGCGCTCTGATACTAACTTTGTCACGAACCAAAATTTGGCATATGACGGCCCTTAAACCACGTAACGTCTACAGGAGTAACGCAATCTAAGTAAGCCGAAAACACAACAAATCTAAACAATCAAAGTAGTAAGAACATAGTTTAAAAGATTTTGGAAACTCAAATAAAAATCTTCAAAGTCCAAATTTTACTTTCTTAAAAATTTCGGCTGCACCTCTTTTGTAAAAACTAGCCCCGAAAACGGGTACAACATAGAATATAAGTAAAGCATCCCAAACGGGAGCAAATCCACACCCAAAGGCGGAAAATAACCACCACAACAAATATACGACGCCGTAGCGAAGAATAAAAGACGATATAAAAAGAACAGCATAGAAAGACCTCTAAAGTCACAAATAATATACAATATCGTCCTCACCACTCGTCTCTAAGTCAATACATGAAAGTAGTAGATGGAGAGTACTAGATACAACAAGATAAAATGTACATAAACGGATAACCACGAAACGCACCTATAAAAAAACTGCACATAGTCAGCCGAAGCGGTATCCGCTGCAAAAGAAGATTCGATAGGAAGAAGCCCTGCCTCAACTACTCTAAGGAACAACCTGTACAACCCTGTGGCACAACGGGGGTGAGTTGCCAACTCATGAATAGTAAATAACATAAGCAGGTAATCGCAAGTATGCACGTACTGCGCGAATCTAACACATGCAAGTTAATAACAATAAGTGACCATATGTGTGCAACAGTCATGAAAGATGCTCTATTAGGTACAACTAAATCATGAAGCAATAACATGGCAATATGTATATGCAAAAGTCATGAAAGGTACTCTATCAGGTGCAACTAAATCATGAAGCAATAATATGGAAATATGTATATGCAACAGTCATGAAAGGTACTCTATCGGGTACAATTAATACATGAAGCAGTGCATATCAAATAAATGCTGAGTATGTAATAATCACATCCTGTAAGTCACATGGAACCTGAGTGTCACACACTGACACCCGAAATCAACATGAAAACTAGTGTCTAGTATCGACACATAAATACTGATCTATCAGGTGTTGTCGCCACGACTGGCCCTGATTGGTACGTATCATATGCTATCTGGAAACCCGAGTGCCTAGCTCCGAAACTCGAAATTCCATGTATCCATACGTACATGACACTGGTCGGTATCCCCACGATAACCGCCGAGTCCAAATACTATCACCGGTAGGTACTTGCCCACCTTCCAGGCTCATCGTCTATACTATGAACTTCTTGTCGAGGGGAACCGTACCGGGCTCCACCATGTACCCGCACACGGCCTCGTCCACTCCTCGTATCGGGTAATATTACAAAGCACAGAACCGAGAAATATCATGGTAGACGCTGAAATATCATATCAAGAGAAACCGAGTTTTTCAAATAATGCATAATATCATGAACTCCCACGGTCCTCAAATCCAGAAAACATCAAGTAATGAATAAGTATATTTGCATGAATCATTGTGATGATATATATAAATTAGACATGTATACATATATATTAGCGTCCCATTCCACTAATATATATATATATATATATATATATATATATATGCATATATAACATTGTCCTATTCCACTGTTATATATACTTAAGAGTAAAAATATCAGAGGACATCATATGAAAACCATCTATCAATATGAAATCCATGAATTTTAATATATGCAACATAAAACTGTAATGTGAGCATATAAAGGAAAAGCCGCTATTTAACTGCAACAAGTTAATATATATCATGTGGTTCCTAATTTCTCCAAGTCCATATAACATCAAATAAAGGTGAACATATAGCTATAGCCAGGTGTGCGTAACCATGTTGGTATAGCAAGATATGTGTATTTACCTATCAATAATGATGTAATACCCTCCAGGTATATGTGTAAGCATATATGCAAGATGTACATGTAGCTATGTCTCATATGTGTATATACCTATCACTAATGGTACAATACCATATAGGTATATGGGTAACTAACATGTAGACATGGCAAGGTATACTACCTATCATATGCGCCAACGCATAAGAATCAATGACTCCACGTCAATGACTAAACAATACCACATAGGTATATGTAACCCTAGCAAGGTAAGTCGATGTACATGTACCTATATGCATACAAAGGCATATGTGTAAGCATGTAGGTATACAGGTACGCTATATGTCATATGCACAAGGGAATAGGAATCAATTCCTCAATGCCCCTAACCGATACTATATCACATAAGTATAGATGTTGTGCCTGTCATGGCAATTATCGACGGCGTGTGTGTAGCATACTATTAGTGCTCGTGAACATGAACCGTCAATAATGGTGTTGTGTCTCATTAATATTAAGTCCATACACAATAGGAATGAGATATGCAACAAAGGTACACATGAACAAATAATGTCCATATACTTCTAACTAATAGTCATATCATTAAATCTAGCCCAGACGCATAACGCCATGCGGGCGATTGTTCACATCATAATATTGCATTATTATATTCCCCATTCTTATTCTTTTTATAAATAAATGGGTGCTTTTGACGCATGTCTGCTACATGTTACAGGTTACAGGTTCTTGGAGCAAAAACAGTGAAAAACACAAAAGACGACACAAAAGAAGGATTTTTGACCAACAAATAGGAAGATCTTAGTAAAGCGTAGAAGAAGAATAGTTCACAATCAACAAGGCAACACAAGATCCAAAATGTCAAGGCAAACGGTTAAAAATCCATTGCAAAGTGTTCACTGAAGATCTGGAATCAATGTAGAAGCCCAAATGGAGAAAAAAACTAAAGAAATGGAAAGCCCAAAGAAACCTGAACCAGCCCAGAAGAAATCATCAGATGAGCTTACTAAAGGGCCGCGGAACCGCAGCCCAAGCGCGCCAAAGCCGCGGTTCCGCGGCCGTATGAAGCCCTCATTCGCAGAAATTTTTACCATAATATTGAGGCGGCTATGGAAAGATTTTCTGGGGGTATATTTGTAATTGTAGACATGCGGGTCAAATGTAACCCTAGGGTTTCCTATTTTTTATAAATAGGAACTCTAATCATTGTAACTCTTTATGCCTCCCATTAATAAATAAAATTTAGAAATCTTTTGGAGAGCATCGGTGCCTCTCTTTAATTCAGAAATTCAGATCTGACAACCCTGCTTTGATGTTTCGAGAGAGCCATCTGTAAGTAATTTAATTTCTTGCTCTAGTGTAGATTTCAATTCCTTGCCCTAGCTAGATTTAATTTCATGCCCTAGGAACTTGTTTAGAGTTAGCTTTGGGGAAGGATTTTGAGAGATGAGATCTCTCATCCCTTTCTTACCAACCAAACATTTACAATAGGGCTCCATGCATACATGCACATACCGCTCCCTACGGCACCCTATCCCTCGAGGTAGCGGTGATACCATAGTATAAAGGCCCGGGTGTGATGTTTTCCATGGAGGTTAGGGTAAGGATCTCTAAAGGATGGACAAGAACCTAGAGGAAGGAATACCTTCCCGAACGGATCTAATCCACTTTATTGATAATTACCATAACTCCTCATAGATCTTCATTCGGGTATTGAAAGCGGTGAGATTTAATTACATTTCCAAACCATCCCTAAACCTAGCTCTAGCAAGAGTAGATCTAGATAATTGTCCTAGGTTAATTAGTTTTTTTAGATTTAATAATTAATCCGAACACCCTTCGGAATTAACTCGTTAGAGCGAATCGGAAATTCACAACATCCCTGTGGACCGACCCGTACTCACCGGCTAGCTGCAAAGAGACGCCGTTCTTGATTGCGGTTACAAATATTTTTGATATATCTTTGAGAAAGCGCAAGCACGCTAAATAACACAAATCAAATGGCGCCGTTGCCGGGGATGGCGTAGAATTTTCTTTTCGCGATTTCGGGTTAATCATAAAATAAAAAAATCATAAAAATCTAATAAAATCATAAAATATAAAAATATATATCATTTGTTATTTTTGGAAGGGATACTTTGTGGTTGAATTTTTGCAGGATATATAGTATCGGATCTGTCCAGAAAGCGAAACAGAAAAAGGGGTATCGGAACAGAAGGGATTTTAACTAACAGAAGAGCACAAAAATTTTGGAGTCTTGAACCGCCCATCCGACCGCGATTCCGCGGCCAAAACCCACCTTAGGCTGCGGAACCGCGGCCATCTTGTCGATTCGTCGCACCAAAAAATTTCTGGGGCACTGTGCAGTTAATGTGACCGCGAAATCGCGGTGGGAGCCACGTTTTGCCGCGGAAGGGCGGTGGAATAGTGACATCATCAGACCAACTTTGCTCTGTAAGATCTTCTGTTCATCCTCTGTAATTTTTGAAATATATTTTCTGAAAAAATACCTGCAGGATTTTGTGCACATTAAAAATATATTCCCTTCCAAATAACGATCTTGTGCAGGATTTTTGGGCCCCACTTGAAATAAAATAGATTGCAAGTAATATTTTGCTGTTGCATATCCTTTCTATAAAATATTTTGCTGTTGCATATCTTTTCTCTAAAATCTTTTTGCAACAAAATTTTTCCAAATAAAGAGAAAGAAAAAAATCAATGAAAAATGAAAATAAAAAGGACAAATATTTTATAGAACTTGCAAAATATTTTTAGCCCCAAATAAATCCTTGCACGACCCAACCTTCTTTCTTGTCACCTTTCTTCTTCTAACATGGGTACCCCACACAATAAATCATTAGCCGAACTTTGGTATCCCGAACCTAATTTTGCGTCGTACGTTAATTTGTTCGGTCAATTTAAAAACGATCCTTCCTTGCCAAAAATTTCGTTGAAAGATCAAATAGAGGCGTTTAGGAGAAATAGTCTGACTTTTCAACCCACTTTGTGTCAACCGAGTCAACCTTTACCACCTACATATGTTGATACCACTTCTTCAAGTCCTTCTGTCACTCCTAGGCCGATGTCCATTACTGAGCATATTGCTCAATCTCGCAGTCGATCTTTCACCCCTCTCCACTCATCCAGTTCTAGGGATCAACACGACTATTCACCTTTTTATCCATATGTTAACCCTACCCCTGCCCAACCACCCACTTCCTACCAGTCATACCCAAGCTTCCCACCTTCACTAGACACTGTTTCGACACAGCCATTAGCGAGTTTCACATATCCAACCAATTTTGAATCTTTTACTGAAACCCCCTCACCATCCAAGTCTAGTTTGGAAGAGTCGTTGGAGCCATATATTGCTGCAACAAATAAAATGATGAGGAATGTGGAAGCGTCCATGGCCGCCCTTATGCAACCTAGTGAACCGGTAGCTAGTCTCCCACTAGCTTCAAATTTTTCAATGTATAAGGAGGCGGTTGGACAGAGTGAGAATACGAGAGGATTTCCAAATCAAACCTACCCATACCCTATTGAATCCAACAACTCCACTTTTCAAACATGTGTCCAAAATGATGAGTTGTGTGATTTTGTAGTGCTTGATTTTCCAGATTGTGAGAACCCTTTTCGAGTGAAACCGCACCTAATCCTTTCGATCTTTACACCTCCACTCTAGAACCTAAATCGATAGATATCCATGCTTTTGATGAGGTGTCTAAAGAAATTGATTTTCACTTGATTGAGGATATAGACGCCGGGAATATTTCGGATGATGAACATGTCGATTTGCTTGAAATTTTATGTTCAAATCATCATCCTGAGTTATTAAATGTTTCTCCCGAATCTCATATGCGTCTAGATTTTGATGATAATGGCATGGATGAGTTGAATATTGAGGATAGTATCGAGAAGAGTCTTGAGGATAGTATTGAGGTTGAATCATTTTTGTTTGATGTGTCTGATTTTCCAATTCATCCTCCCGAACCTTTGACTGTTATATCACCCTCCCTCCTTCCCATCGTTCCGACCCCGCTTGAAGACTGTGAGCTTGAAAGATTTTCCCTTGAATCCGATACTGTTCTCACAGATGATAACACTTACGAGTGTTTCACTTTTTTGGACGATATTGATGACTCACCGCCCGAGTTTGAGTCCTTTACATTTTTAGATGAGCCATCAGACTCGGTTGATTATAGTAGTTTCGAACCATTAATGGAATCTTTCAAGTTCGAAACAGTTTACTACAGTGAGAAAGATACTATCCCTAATTCACTCCCTTTTGTTTTTCCCATTGTTCCGACCGAACAAAAGACCGTTACGCTTTCATCTTCAATACCAAGTTCGGCGTACCCATGTTCTCTTGCGAATCTTGAGGGATTTGACCCCAATTCCCGACGGGTTGATATGTTAGCGCAATCGCTTATAACATATCGGTCATCACATATTGCGCTAATTTATTCACTCAATTTACACCCTCAAGATCGTACTCCACTTCCTTCTTCTTTTCGCCATTCTTCTCCCCCACCGAGACCATATTCTAGCATTCTTCTTTCTACACGGTCTCGCGTGCTTCTCATTTTCTTGCACCAACTATACCATTTCCACGATAAGATTTTTGAATGGTTGGTGCTAACTTTTGGCTTGTGCAAGGCCAAGCTTAAGTTTGGGGGAATCTTTGTATATATGTATATATTTTTGGTTTTCTTTTCCATAAAAAAAAAATTCAAAACATTAAAAATATATATAAAAAATTATAAATAAATAAACAGGGGAGTGCCGGTATTTTGACCCTCTTGGTTTAGCATGACAGTGAGGACACTGTCAAGTTCAAGTTTGGGGGTATGCTCGGTACGTCTTCTTCCTTCGCATTCATTTGTACATATTTTTGCATTTGCATACTTATTTGAAAACCCATAAAAATTTGAAAATTTTCAAAAATTATAAAAATATTGTATTCAATTTTGGCCATATTTGACTTAAGTTTGACAAATAGGTTAACTGACTAGGAACAACTAGATCTTAGACTTAGTAAATTAAAAACCCTAAAAATAACCTTCCTTAAATTTTAACGGTAGAAAGTTTATGTCTTTGTAGTTTATTTAGAAATAGGCAAATTTTGGGTTCACTTCTTGGGCTAAGTCTAAACAAGGGAAGAGTATTGATGTTCTTATTAGAGTATAAGTTTGAAAAATAGTTCCTAACTTAAGTCTAGATTCTGAAAATGTATACCCTATAATTTGCACAATCACGCACCTTGAAACTTGGAATAGTAGAAGAGACCTTGAAATGCTCTTGTCTAAAGTCCTTAGTACAATGAAAATAAAAGAAAAAGTGTGAATAAAGAATAAAGAAAAAATGAACACTGGTTTTTGTAATTACTTAAGGCTGCAAAAATAGAAAAATATTTAGCGAGGGTGCTTCATCACCTAGTGCCTTAGACCAACTGGTTTGGGAGTCACTGCTAAAAGCCTTGGGTGTTGCAAGATTAGGAATTACGCTTAAATGTGCAAACACATTTTGTAATCGGTCGTTGGTACTTCAAGAAGTATTAACGGTCGTATGAAGGATGTGTAAGCGAAATTCAATTAAAAATTCACTAATAAGTGCTTTGGATAAAGGACGAGAGTACGATTGCTTGATTTGAATTTCCAAGTGTAGTGGTGATCTATACACACATGTGGGGGTATGTGATTGGAATTTAGATAAGAGAGAGGAATGAAAGATAGAACTTGTATCTTTAATAGAGTTGATAGAAATTCCTAAGTAGAGATGAAACCCTAGAAGGAAGACTTAAGAGATGCCGAAAGCTAAGTAGTCTATAGGATATATATAGTCTTAAGTTAAATAATGAGGAAGTGTGAAGAATGTGGGTGGATAATTTGCGAGTCAAAAGATAATAGAATTCCTTGTTGGAAAACCTAATTGGAGAACAAAAGTCAATGGGCCGAGTTGATAGGATTTTGTAGGTGTAATCCGCTGAAAACCCTAAGGAGACAACACTCCTACTACTATGGACACCTAGAGGTTTAACGGCTTGTTGCACGTGCTCAGGGCAATCGCGTTTGCGAAAGTGCGGTTAGGATTTTAGTGAATAAAAATAAGTTTGCTCGAGGACAAGCAAAAGATAAGTTTGGGGGTATTTGTTCACATCATAATATTGCATTATTATATTCCCCATTCTTATTCTTTTTATAAATAAACGGGTTCTTTTGACGCATGTCTGCTACATATTACATGTTACAGGTTCTTGGAGCAAAAACAGTGAAAAACACAAAAGACGACACAAAAGAAGGATTTTTGACCAACAAATAGGAAGATCTTAGTAAAGCCTAGAAGAAGAATAGTTCACAATCTACAAGGCAACACAAGATCCAAAATGTCAAGGCAAACGGTTAAAAATCCAATGCAAAGTGTTCACTGAAGATCTGGAATCAATGTAGAATCCCAAATGGAGAAAAAACTAAAGAAATGGAAAGCCCAAAGAAACCTGAACCAGCCCAGAAGAAATCATCAGATGAGCTTACTAAAGGGCCGCGGAACCGCGGCCCAAGCGCGCCAATGCCGCGGTTCCGCGGCTATATGAAGCCCTCATTCGCAGAATTTTTTACCATAATATTGAGGCGGCTATGGAAAGATTTTCTGGGGGTATATTTGTAATTGTAGACATGCGGGTCAAATGTAACCCTAGGGTTTCCTATTCTTTATAAATAGGAACTCTAATCATTGTAACCCTTTATGCCTCCCTTTAATGAATAAAATTTAGAAATCTTTTGGAGAGCATCGGTGCCTCTCTTTAATTCAGAAATTCAGATCTGACAACCCTGCTTTGATGTTTCGAGATAGCCATCTGTAAGTAATTTAATTTCTTGCTCTAGTGTAGATTTCAATTCCTTGCCCTAGGTAGATTTAATTTCATGCCCTAGGAACTTGTTTAGAGTTAGCTTTGGGGAAGGATTTTGAGAGATGAGATCTTTCATCCCTTTCTTACCCACCAAACATTTACAATAGGACTCCATGCATACATGCACATACCGCTCCCTACGGCACCCTATCCCTCGAGGTAGCGGTGATACCGTAGTATAAAGGCCCGTGCATGATGTTTTCCATGGAGGTTAGGGTAAGGATCGCTAAAGGAAGGACAAGAACCTAGAGGAAGGAACACCTTCCCGAACGGATCTAATCCACTTTATTGATAATTACCATAACTCCTCATAGATCTTCATTCGGGTATTGAAAGCGGTGAGATTTAATTACATTTCCAAACAATCCCTAAACCTAGCCCTAGCAAGAGTAGATCTAGATAATTGCCCTAGGTTAATTAGTTTTTTTAGATTTAATAATTAATCCGAACACCCTTCGGAATTAACTCGTTAGAGCGAATCGGAAATTCACAACATCCCTGTGGACCGACCCGTACTCACCGGCTAGCTGCAAAGCGACGCCGTTCTTGATTGCGGTTACAAATATTTTTGATCTATCTTTTAGAAAGCACAAGCACGCTAAATCACACAAATCAGCGATTCCCCTGTAGATGTTAAATCTACTTACAGACGATCCAGGCTAAGTAAAGCCAACCACTTGTTTTCCCTTCTACGCAGCGTCCGAAGTCCTCGCCTGCGACCCTAAGATCATAAAACAATATAACAAGTGTATATCAGCAATCTACCAATAACACGTACAAACTACGTTTGACCGACGCTGTCATGACCCGAATATTTCGACTCGTGACCGGCACTTAACCACGCAACGTCTACAGGCGTAACGCGACTAAGTAAGCCGAACCCAGAAATCAAAACCATTTAAAAGTAGTGAGTGTTGAAAACATTCAGTTAAAACATTTAGAAAACCTTAAATAGTTCAATAAAGTTCTTTTTAAAGTTAAATTATCCTTATAATAATTTTGGCAGCATTTCCTTTGTAAAAGTAACCCCGAAAATCGGGTATAAAACAGGATATAAGTGAAAATGATATATAATGAAATAAAGCATCCCCAAACGGGAGCAATCACGCCCAACGGCGGAAACCATCACCACAAGAGTAATATACGACGCCGTAGCGAAGAATGAGCAATAAGTAAACATCACAGAATAATAAACTGCATATATATAGTCGGCTCCCACGAGCGCGACACCAGAATACAAATAATATACATTATCGTCCTCACACCGTCTCTATGTCAAGTACATATATGGTAGATGGAGAATACTAGATACAAAATAGCTCTCACACCAACTGTAACCAGATACCACAACCCACCTAATAGCAAAATAGCTCCCACACCGACTGTAGTGGTTTCTGTAGCCAAAAGATGCAAAAAGGCAGCCTGCTGCGACTACTCTGAGGGCCAACCTGCAAATACTGTGGCACAACGGGGGTGAGCTGCCAACTCGTGAATAGAGATAACATATAAAGGTAATCGCGAGCATGCACGTACTGCGCTACTCTATCATATGCCAGCAGGTACAATCTATATGCGA
The DNA here is from genome assembly GCA_030015575.1 of Agapanthus africanus. Lineage (NCBI taxonomy): Eukaryota > Viridiplantae > Streptophyta > Magnoliopsida > Asparagales > Amaryllidaceae > Agapanthus > Agapanthus africanus. Next base: position 621,391,814 of record JASDDO010000024.1, read on the forward strand.
CAAGCAGTAGGTGCAAAAATCATGCAAATGCTCTGTCAGGTAAAATAACTATAGGATGAGATACATGATAATCAATGTTGAGCATGGGATAAGCAACATCTACAGGGGATATCAATCGTGGAAAAATAATCGGTGCCCAAAACTGCACCCAAATCCCAAATAAACTCATGCGCCGGCACTCTCCTCGGCCCTCAAATCCTTTAAATCTCTGAGAATCACGAGTGCCCAATATCGGCACTCAAAATATCATAGAATACTCGTGTCCAGCATCGACACGCAAATCCTCATATATCGGGCTCCGTAAGTCCGGATCAGCCCACGGGCTCCGTTTGCGGTATCGGCCCTCGGCCCCAGCAGTACGGATCATCCCGCATCCATCTCTCGACTCTAGTTAGTATCCTCCGGATAACCGCCAGGTCCAACCAATCACCGATAGGTACTCGCCCACCTCCAGGCTCAATCGGCAAAGTCCATCGATCATCTTGCAGAGGGGAACCATACCGGGTCCACCACGAACTCGCAAACGGATCATCCAACTCCTCGAATCGGGTTTCAAGCATACGTCTCAGCACCGAGAAAACGCGTGGTGGACGCACCAAAATATCATATCACGAGGAACGTGGTTTTCAAATAATGCATCTTTTCTTAAATAACTCCACAGTCCTCAAAAACCAGAAATCACATGAAAATCCAACACCAATGAGTAAATCAAATACGATGTACTATGTACATCAAGCCATAATATAGGTGCAAGGGAGATACCATTTTTTTAAAATAGTTCAGTTTTCAAAGACATCATGCGGCTCCCAATCTCTATGAAAATCATATCAAATAATATGTGAAAGGAACTACAGTATAATGATCATGGCAGTTCTACATTGAGTGAGTCATGGCAATTACTAACGGTGTGTATGTAACATGCAGATTAGTGTTCGTGCAATATGAACCGTTAGTAATAGTGCAGTGTTCTATCAATTCTAAGTTTACAATTATATAGCAGGGAATGCAGTATGCAACAACAGTATCCATGAACAGTCAATGTAGGTAAATGCAATATATAGCAATAAGGTCCTATCAGCCCTGACGCATAATGTCACGGCCCAAAATTTGGCCCGTAACCGGCACTTAAACTACGTAACGTCTACAAGCGTACGCAACTCAAGTATGCCGAAACCCAGAAATCTAAACCACCCAAAACTGGATCAACGAAAAAAAAAACATAGTTTTAAACATTCGGAAATTTTCAAGTAAAAATCTTTAAGTTTAGTTTTCGTTCTTAAAAATTTCGACAGCACCTCCTTTGTAAAAACTAACCCCGAAAACGGGTATAACATAGATAATAATAAAAGCATCCCAAACGGGAGCAAATCACGCCCAACGGCGGAGACAACCACCACAACATATATACGACGCCGAAGCGAAGAAATATAAAAGAAAACTGCATAAAGAAGTAAAACTTTTCAACAAAACCGGCTTCCACGAGCACGGCACCCAAAGTCACCACAAAATATAACACTGAATCCTCACAAGTCGTCTCTAAGCCATATACAACAGTGGTAGATGGAGAATACTAGATCCAACAAAAAAATTATACAATGTACAAACAGATAACCGCAACCCACCTAAAAGCAAGGCCTCACAGCCAACCATAGCGGTATCCGCAAAAGTAGAGATGATAAGACGCCCTGCCGCGACTAGTCAGAGGGTAAGTCCTGCAAAACACTGTGGCACAATGGGGGTGAGTTGCCAACTCGTGAATAGTAAATAACATCATACAGTAATCGCAAGTATGCACGAACAGCGATCTATCTATCACATGTAATCCGATAGCATAAGTATGATAAGTGAATATGCAACAATCATGTAAAGGTACATCATCAGGGTACTACAACAACATAAAACAATGCATATCAACATAATCCTGAGTGTGGGATGATATAATATAAAATCTCATACAAAAATCATCAGCATGGAAAACACCAGTGTCCCTCACTGACACATCAAATCCCAAATCCTCAGGCACCGCATCCTCAGATCGGCCTTCACATCCTGTAAGTCTCACGAAAACCTGAGTGTCAAACACCGACACTCGAAACATCATGAAACCCGTGTCTAGCATCGACACGTAAATCCTCATAACTCAGGCGCTGTCACCATGACTGGCCCTGACGATATGTCATACCTCACTCCGGTCGGTATCCCCATGACAACCGCCGAGTCCAAATACAATCACCGGTAGGTAGTGGTCCCACCGCCAGGCTTATCTTCTACACCACGAAATCACCACTCGCCCCGGGGAACCATACCGGGTCCACCATGTACCCGCAGACGGTGCCTCCCGCTCCTCGAATCGGGTATCACAAGCCAAATCTCAAAACCGAGAAATCACATGGTGGACGCACTGAAATATCATATCAAGAGAAACCGGGTTTTCAATCAATACATGGTTTTCTTGAAAATATCCCCCACGGTCCTCAAATCCATAATCACATGAAATCCATATCTCAATGCGTAAAATTCACGAAAAACTGATATATGCAACATAAAACATCAATATGAGCATATAAAGGGAAAACCGCTCTTTAAATGAATCCGTCTTTTTAGAATATATCTTGCGGTTCCCAAAACCTCCGAAAAACAATGCAGCATCATATAAGGTGTACAAGTAATTGTAGCAAGGTTTAAGTATCTACATGTAAGCTAGTATGTATGATGCAAGTCATAAGTGCAAGGATCAACAACTCAATATCATATATCAAACAATACCACTTAGGGTACATACAACTATAGCGAATATATGCGGTGTACATGTCATTATGAGTGCATGATATACATGTAACTATAATAGACTATGTTGGTGTACATGTCAATATGAGCGCATGATATATAATATAGCTATAGTAAGGTATACATGAAATGGAATAAATGTTACTACCTCAACTATTCCTGCCCAAAGCAATGTCACGTATGTAAGTATCAACAATATCTTATATGCACAATGGGATAAGGGCTACTACCACAACTATCCCTATCCACTACCATATCACGTATGTAGGTGTCAACAATATATATCGGCTTGTGCGTGTCATGGCAATTACTGACGATGTGGGTGTAGCATAATATTTAGTGCTCGTGCAACATGAACCGTCAGTAATGTGTTATATCTAAAGGTATGAGTCAAGTACAACAGAAAATGCTATGCAATTACATTCATATGAAAGTAAAGAATATGCAAATACTATGCAGCTAACATATCAAATTCGCCCCGACGCATAACGCCATACGGGCGATTTCCTCGTAGATGTTAAATCTACACACCGATGGTCTCGAGCTATGAAAATCCGACCACCTGCTTCCCCTTGTCCGCAGCACCTGAAATCCCTGCTTGCGAACCTAAAATTTCATAAATGCAACACATAAGCTAAATATCCTATAATGACGAAAACACAACGAAACGCGATGAAAACGCCCGGAAAATTTCACTGCGCGCTTAGCGCATCTATTGCGCACGATACCGGCCAAAACCCTAATTGGCGTCGCTAAACTACAAAACAACAAGTCTGGACCCCGATCGTCCCGATCGCGCAACACAACACAAAAATTACAAGGAATACACTAGATGTAACCTCGCAACGACCAAACGAACCCTACGTCGGAAAAACCCTAAAACCTAGTAAGCGACCTATCGCAATATTTCGCACTAGTTTCAAGCTAACGCATCTCTAGCGATTACAAACACCTTAAAATAGCTTAACTAAGCTATCTAAACCATTCCTATATTTTTAACACTCGCTAATTATGTTTTAGCAAAAACCTAGTAAGCAATTTGCATAATCAAACCAAAGTGTTCATTTGCAAAAATTTACATTTTCTACTAGGTTAATCTTTTCCAAAGCACAAATTAACACTTTAAATGAACACTAATCACTTAAACAAACTTTAACCCTAACATGAATTTCATAAAACAAAAATAAATGAATTAATCATAATTTAAAAGCTATACAAATACATAATTAGCTAGCTAAAATAACTAGATTAAGATTAAAGCAATGAATTAAGGATTAAGGATAGAATTTATACCACTTCAAGAACTCACAAAACCAACATGCTTCATCAACCCTAGCCACCAAAACCCATGTTTTGTTGAAGATCCAAACAAGCTTAGTGAAGATAATGATGGTTTAATTTTTATATAGTTATTTTTGGATTTATTTTTGGAATTCTTTTGAAGAATTTTGAAGAAATAATGAAGAAATGAGCTTGGGAAATATTTTGGACAGAAATTTGAGAAAAGGCTCGGCCATGGGGAGGTTGGGGGTATTTTTGTGAATTTTGGGTGAAGAAATTGCGAGGAAAATGAGTAATAAAAGCTAATAAATGCACTTTGCCACCTTTACACCTTTTCTTTTCTTTTTAAAATAATTCCTTTTGGACTCCAAAAATATCTAGATATTTAAAAAAGAAGTTTCCAAAAAATTTCTAGTGACAAAATTAATTTATTCACAAGAAAAAAATTTCCCGATTTACGTGCACAAAATACCGCTTAAAATAATATTTTATTTGGGAAAAATTCTATCTGAACCAAAACCTCCCAAATACTCCCAAAGTTCGCGCACAAGCTTTATTTTAGCTAAACTAGGTGCCGACAAGCTTATACGGGCGTTTGATCGAAATCGGGTTAAAACAGGAAAAACCGACAATTTTGCCCTAAAACGGGAAAATTCGCAAAACGATTTCTAAAACGTTACAATCTCCCCTCCTTATAGAAATTCGGTCCCCGAATTAAAATTTCATACTAAGCGTACCTTCAAAAAGATGAGGGAATTTCTTCCGCATCTCGCTCTCGGCCTCCCAAGTGATCTCCTCACTAGTCGGGCTACGCCAAAGAACCTTCACAGATGGCAAGACCTTTGACCGAAGTTTCTTCACCTGCCAATCCAAAATAACTACCGGCTGCTCGGTGAACGAAAGATCGTGCTCAAGCTGAACGGTCTCTTGCTAAATCGTGTGAGAAGGATCATGAAGGTATCTACGAAGCATCGACACATGAAAAACAGGGTGAACATCCGGAAAACTGGGCGGGAGCGCCAAACGATAAGCAACAGAACCCACTCGCTCAAGGATCTCGAAAGGACCTACAAATCTGGGACAGAGCTTCCCTCTCTTCCCAAATCGCATAACGCCCTTCATCGGAGAAATCCTCAGGAATACATGATCCCCCACTGCGAACTCAAGTCTGCGACGACGACGGTCGGCATAAGACTTCTGCCTGCACCGGGCTGCTCTCATCCTATCCTGAATCAGCTGGATCTTCTCCGTGGTCTCCTGAACTAGCTGGGGTCCCAAAACCAGACTCTCACTAAGCTCGGTCCAAAAAACTGGCGATCGACACTTCCTACCATATAAAGCCTCAAAAGGTGCCATCTGAATAGTCTCCTAAAAGCTGTTGTTGTATGAGAACTCAATCAACGGCAAGTGACGATCCCAACTGCCACCAAAATCAAGCACACATGCACGGAGCATATCCTCCAGAGTCTGAATAGTCCGCTCCGACTGGTCATCGGTCTGTGGATGAAAAGCTGTACTAAAACTCAGCCGGGTATCCAAAGCTTTCTGAAGCTTCTGCCAAAGACGGCTAGTAAACTGGATGCCTCTGTCGGATACTATGCATGTAGGAACACCGTGCAAACGCACAATCTCATCTATGTACAACTGAGCATACTGAGCATAACCGAAGGTGGTCTTCACTGGAAGAAAGTGAGCTGCTTTCGTCAACCAGTCTACAATAACCCAAATGGAGTCATACCCTCGACTGGTCCTGGGTAGACCCACAATGAAGTCCATGGAAATCTGCTCCCATTTCCACTCCGGAACGGGTAAGGGCTGCAACTCTCCGGCCGGTCTCTGATGCTCAGCCTTGACTTGCTGACAAGTCAGGCACCTCGAAACGAAGTCCGAAATATCGCGCTTCATCCCTTCCTACCAGTAGAAATCTCTCAAGTTACGGTACATCTTGGTGGAACCTGGATGAACGCTAAAGGCCGACTGATGTGCCTGCTCTAGGATCTCGCATCTCAACCCATCAACATCTGGTACACACAAGTGAGTCCGGCATCGTAGCACACCCTGGTCATCAACAAAGAACTCCGAAACTCTTCCCTGCCGGACAAGCTCAAGAATCTCAGACAAACAGGCATCACTGGGTTGCACCTCACGGATATGATCAAATAGTAGTGGACAGGCGCGGACATGAGCAAACTGTCACCCAGCGGAAGTGAACTCGAACTGCACTCTACTATCACACAAGAGCTGCAAATCTGCAGAAGACTGACACCGAACTGCGCTCAACTGGGACATGCTACCCATGGGCCTACGACTCAAAGCATCAGCTACCACATTCGCCTTGCCCGGGTGATAATGGATCTCACAATCATAATCCTTCACTAGCTCCATCCATCGGCGCTGTCTCAGGTTTAGATCTCGCTGCTGGAAGATATACTTCAAACTCTTGTGATCCGTGAAGATCTGACACGACTCTCCATACAAGTAGTGTCTCCAAATCTTCAACGCAAAGACTACCGCTGCCATCTCAAGATCGTGAGTGGGGTAATTCTGCTCGTGCTTCTTCAGCTGCCTAGAAGCATATGAAATCACCCAATCATGCTGCATCAAAACACAGCCGAGCCCTACTCGAGAAGCATCACAATAAACAACATAGCCGCCCGATCCAGAAGGTAAAGAAAGAACTGGTGCTGTCGTCAACCGAGTCTTCAACTGCTGAAAACTCTGCTCGCACGCATCAGTCCAGAGAAAAGGAATTCCCTTCCGGGTAAGTCCAGTCAGCGGTGCAGCGATACTCGAGAAATACTGCACAAAACGGCGATAATAACCAGCTAAGCCCAAAAAGTTGCGGACCTCCGTCACCGATACAGGTCTGGGCCAAAGCTGTACAGCCTCGATCTTCCTCGGGTCCACAAGAATACCATCACCAGTCACCACATGACCCAGGAAGACAACTCTATCAAGCCAAAATGCGCACTTTGAGAATTTAGCATACAGCCGGTGCTCTCTCAATATCTGCAAAGTAATCCTCAAGTGCTGCTCATGCTCCTCATGACTCCTAGAGTAGACCAGTATGTCATCAATAAACACTATAATGAACTGGGCGAGGAACGGCCTGAAAATCCGGTTCATCAGATCCATGAACGCTGCTGGCACATTGGTGAGTCCGAACGACATCACCAAAAACTCATAATGCCCATAGCGCGTACGAAAAGCAGTCTTCGGAATGTCATCATTCCGAACCCGCAACTGATGATAACCCGAACGCAAATCAATCTTCGAAAAATGTTTCGCACCCTGGAGCTGATCAAATAAATCGTCAATGCGGGGTAAAGGATACCTGTTCCGCACCATAACTCGGTTCAACTGACGATAATCCACACATAGCCTCAAATTGCCGTCCTTCTTCTTGACGAACAGAACAGGAGCTCCCCACGGCGAAACACTCGGACGCAAAAGTCCCAAATCAAGCAACTCTTGCAATTGATCTTTAAACTCTCTATGCTCTGCCGGAGCCATCCGATAAGGCGGTATGGAAATAGGCTCCGTGCCAGGAATCAGATCAATGCAAAACTCAATATCGCGCTCTGGCGGCAACCCAGGTAGCTCATCGGGAAAGACATCGGGACACTCTCGCACGGTAGAAACCTGGTCCACCGACTCCACTGTGGCTCCAGTATCATGAATGGAAGCCAAGAATCCCCGACATCCCCTCCTCAAAAGCCGACTAGCGCACAGAACAGAAATCAAACTGTGAGGGGCGGCACCACGATCCCCCTGCACAACAAACACTGACTCGCCGGGAAAAAAAAATCTAACTATCTTCTCGCGGCAATCCACGGATGCATAGCTAGTAGCTAGCCAATCCATGCCCAGCAGAACGTCGAAGTCTAACATCTCAAGAAGGATCAAGTCGACGGACATATCTCTGTCACCAACATGGACAACACAAGATCGGAACACATGACGCGCAACAAACGACTCTCCCACAGGAGTAGTCACGACCAGCGGCTGATCCAGCAAAGACGACTCTCGGCCTAACCTCGGAACGAAGTGCATAAAAACATACGAATGCGTAGATCCCGGATCGAAAAGAACATGTGCATCAAAAGAACATAAAGAAAGGGTACCTGAAACCACAGCATTGGACGCCTGAGCGTTTTGGCGACTCAAGGCAAAAACCCGTGCCTGCCCTCTACCGGCTACTGGCTGCCCTCTGCCTCTGCCACCTCGTCCTCTCAGCACAAAACCACCGCGACCACGACCTCTCTGAGCAGGAGTCTGACGTGGCGCAACAACCGGAATAAGATGCAACGCTCTCTGAGGCGGAGAAGGTGGTATGGTAACCTGCGGTACTGCTGGCCCTCTCTGACGCACCATCGTACAATCCCGAACAAGATGATGTAAACTGTCAAAACCGAAGCATCCATAAGACGGTCGCTGGCCCTCCTGGGAATAAGAACTGAATAACTGGCCACGTCCCACATCTCTGTTACTCCCCGAGTCTGAAGGAACTCTGCCTCTGTGGACAAACCTCGGTCTCCGTGCTTGTACATCCGTACGAGTCCTCTTCGGTTCTGGAACAACCGATGACTCAGCTAGATGCTCCTCCACCAATAGGGCTGCATCGATAGCTACCGCATACGTGTCGCAATGCTGAATGCTGATGGCTAGGAACAACTGGGTAAGCAGGCCTCGAACAAACCTCTTCACCCTCATCTCCTCAGTCGCCGCCAGGTACGGAGCATACACCGACAGCTCAGTAAACAATACATCATACTCCGACACCGTCATCCCTGGCGTCTGACGTAATGACTCAAATCTGCGCGCTCGCGCATCCCTGACGCTCGGTGGTAGAAAACGGGCAAGAAACGACATCACAAACTCAACCCAGGTCATAGGAGCAAGACCAGCGGCTCTACCCCTCTCCAACGACTCACACCACTCCTGGGCCATACCCTCCAGCCGGAAACTCGCAAACTCAACCCATCTCTCGTCGTAACATCGGAGTGAGCGACAAATCCTGGCCATCCGGTCGATGAACGACTGTGGATCCTCTGTAACATCTGTGCTAGTAAACACCTGAGGCCTTAGCCTCATGAACTCCGTCAGTGACACGGTAATAACCTACGGAGTTGTAACTGCGACTGCCGGAACTGTAGGTACCATCGTGGTCCCTGCAACGGGTGGAGCAACTGCCTGCCCCTACGCTCGGATGGCCTCTACCAAAGTTCCTACTATATGGCGCAGTTCCTGCATTCAAGCTCCAATCATAGCCATGTGCTCTGGTACCACAGGCGTATCGCCATGGTCAACCCTCGCCTCAGATGAGTCGACTCTGGCCTCGGCCCTCGCGGCCGCTCTCTGTGCCCTCGTAGTCTTCGGCGGCATATAGGCTGGAAATTGAAACAAGATTCGATAAGGAAACAGAAATCGAATCACAAAGATGTATATCAATCACGGAAGGAATTTCAATCAATAAGTCCAAAGGTCACTTAGGCGGAGTACTGTGTCGTAAGTATGCCGCGGAACATACACACGCTACGTCACTCTGCTTAAGCTACCTACTCCATCATACTAAAGTCGTCCTACACTCCAAAAGGTAAAAACCTAGCGCTCTGATACCAACTTTGTCACGACCCAAAATTTGCCCCGTAACCGGTACTTAAACTACGTAACGTCTACAGGCGTACGCAACTCAAGTAAGCCGAAACCTAGGAATCTAAACCACCCAAAACTGGATCAACAGAAAAAAAACATAGTTTTAAACATTCAGAAATTTTCAAGTAAAAATCTTTAAGTTTAGTTTTCGTTCTTAAAAATTTCGGCAGCACCTCCTTTGTAAAAACTAACCCCGAAAACGTGTACAACATAGATAATTATAAAAGCATCCCAAACGGGAGAAAATCACGCCCAACGGCGGAGACAACCACCACAACATATATACGACGCCAAAACGAAGAAATATAAAAGAAAACTGCATAAAGAAGTAAAACTTTTTAACAAAACCGGCTCCCACGAGCACGGCACCCAAAGTCACCACAAAATATAACACTGAATCCTCACAAGTCGTCTCTAAGCCATATACAACAGTGGTAGATGGAGAATACTAGATCCAACAAAAAAAATATACAATGTACAAACAGATAACCGCAACCCACCTAAAAGCAAGGCCTCACAGCCAACCGTAGCGGTATCCGCAAAAGTAGAGATGATAAGACGCCCTGCTGCGACTACTCAGAGGGTAAGTCCTGCAAAACACTGTGGCACAACGGGGGTGAGTTGCCAACTCGTGAATAGTAAATAACATCATACAGTAATCGCAAATATGCACGAACAGCGATCTATCTATCACATGTAATCCGATAGCATAAGTATGAAAAGTGAATATGCAACAATCATGTAAAGGTACATCATCAGGGTACTATAACTACATGAAACAATGCATATCAACATAATCCTGAGTGTAGGATGATATAATATAAAATCTCATGCAAAAATCATCAGCATGGAAAAACACCAGTGTCCCTCACTGACACATCAAATCCCAAATCCTCGGGAACCGCATCCTCAGATCGGCCTTCACATCCTGTAAGTCTCACGAAAACCTGAGTGTCAAACACCGACACTCGAAACATCATGAAACCCGTGTCTAGCATCGACACGTAAATCCTCATAACTCAGGCGCTGTCACCATGACTGGCCCTGACGATATGTCATACCTCACTCCGGTCGGTATCCCCATGACAACCGCCGAGTCCAAATACAATCACCGGTAGTTAGTGGTCCCGCCGCCAGGCTTATCGTCTATACCACGAAATCACCACTCGCCCCGAGGTACCATACCGGGTCCACCATGTACCCGCAGACGGCGCCTCCCGCTCCTCGAATCGGGTATCACAAGCCAAATCTCAGAATCAAGAAATCACATGGTGGACGCACTGAAATATCATATCAAGAGAAACCGGGTTTTCAAACTATACATAGTTTTCTTGAAAATAACCCCCACGGTCCTCAAATCCATAATCACATGAAATCCATATCTCAATGCGTAAAATTCACGTAAAACTGATATATGCAACATAAAACCTCAATATGAGCATATAAAGGGAAAACTGCTCTTTAAATGAATCCAGCTTTTTAGAATATATCTTGCGGTTCCCAAAACCTCCGAAAAACAATGCAGCATCATATAAGGTGTACATGTAATTGTAGCAAGATTTAAGTATCTACATGTAAGCTAGTATATATGATGCAAGTCATAAGTGCAAGGATCAACAACTCAATATCATATATCAAACAATACAACTTGGGGTACATACAACTATAGCGAAAATATGCGGTGTACATGTCAATATGAGTGCATGGTATACATGTAACTATAATAGACTATGTGGGTGTACATGTCAATATGAGTGCATGATATATAATATAGCTATAGTAAGGTATACATGAAAAGGAATAAGTGTTACTACCTCAACTATTCCTGCCCAAAGCAATGTCACGTATGTAAGTATCAACAATATCTCATATGCATAATGGGATAAGGGCTACTACCATAACTATCCCTATCCACTACCGTATCACGTATGTAGGTGTCAACAATATATATCGGCTTGTGCGTTTCATGGCAATTACTGACGATGTGGGTGTAGCATAATATTTAGTGCTCGTGCAACATGAACCGTCAGTAATGTGTTATATCTAAAGGTACGAGTCAAGTACAACAGATAATGCTATGCAATTACATTCATATTAAAGTAAAGAATATGCAAATACTATGCAGCTAACATATCAAATTCGCCTCGACGCATAACGCCATACGGGCGATTTCCCCATAGATGTTAAATCTACTCACCGATGGTCTCGAGCTATGAAAATCCGACCACCTGCTTCCCCTTATCCGCAGCACCTGAAATCCCTGCTTGCGAACCTAAAATTTCATAAATACAACACATAAGCTAAATATCCTATAATGACGAAAAGACAACGAAACGCGATGAAAATGCTCGGAAAATTTCACTGCGCGCTTAGCGTATCTATCGCGCAAGATACCGGCGAAAACCCTAATTGGGGTCGCTAAACTACAAAACAACAAGTCTGGACCCCGATCGTCCCGATCGCGCAACACAACACAAAAATTACGAGGAATACACTAGATATAACCTCGCAACGACCAAACGAACCCTACGTCGGAAAAACCCCGAAACCTAGTAAGCGACCTATCGCTATATTTCGCACTAGTTTCAAGCTAACGCATATCTAGCGATTACAAACACCTTAAAATAGATTAACTAAGCTATCTAAACCATTCCTATATTTTTAACACTCGCTAATTATGTTTTAGCAAAAACCTAGTAAGCAATTTGCATAATTAAACCAAAGTGTTCATTTGCAAAAATTAACATTTTCTACTAGGTTAATCTTTTCCAAAGCATAAATTAACACTTTAAATGAATACTAATCACTTAAACAAACTTTAACCCTAACATGAATTTCTTAAAACAAAAATAAATGAATTAATCATGATTTAAAAGCTATACAAATACATAATTAGCTAGCTAAAATAGCTAGATTAAGATTAAAGCAATGAATTAAGGATTAAGGATAGAATTTATACCACTTCAAGAACTCACAAAACCAACATGCTTCATCAACCCTTGCCACCAAAACCTATGTTTTGTGGAAGATCCAAACAAGCTTAGTGAAGAGAATGATGGTTTAATTTTTATATAGTTATTTTTGGATTTATTTTTGGAATTCTTTTGAAAAATTTTGAAGAAATAATGAAGAAATGAGCTTGGGAAATATTTTGGACAGAAATTTGAGATAAGGCTCGGCCATGGGGAGGTTGGGGGTATTTTTGTGAATTTTGGGTGAAGAAATTGCTAGGAAAATGATTAATAAAAGCAAATAAATGCACTTTACCACCTTTACACCTTTTCTTTCCGTTTTAAATAAATCCTTTTGGACTCCAAAAATATCTAGATATTTAAAAAAGAAGTTTCCAAAAATTTTCTAGTGACAAAATTAATTTATTCACAAGAGAAAAAATTTCCCGATTTACGTGCACAAAAGACCGCTTAAAATAATATTTTATTTGGGAAAAATTCTATCTGAACCAAAACCTCCCAAATACTCCCAAAGTTCGCGCACAAGCTTTATTTTATCTAAACTAGGTGCTGGCAAGTTTATACGGACGTTTGATCGAAATCGGGTTAAAAACAGGAAAAACCGACAATTTTGCCTTAAAACGGGAAAATTCGCAAAACGATTTCTAAAACGTTACAATCTCCCCTCCTTATAGAAATTCGGTCCCCGAATTAAAATTTCATACTAAGCGTACCTTCAAAAAGATGAGGGAATTTCTTCCGCATCTCGCTCTCGGCCTCCCAAGTGATCTCCTCACTAGTCGGGCTACGCTAAAGAACCTTCACAGATGGCAAGACCTTTGACCGAAGTTTCTTCACCTGCCGATCCAAAATAACTACCGGCTGCTCGGTGAACGAAAGATCGCGCTCAAGCTGAACAGTCTCTTGCTAAATCGTGTGAGAAGGATCATGAAGGTATCTACGAAGCATCGACACATGAAAAACAGGGTGAACATCCGGAAAACTGGGCGGGAGCGCCAAACGATAAGCAACAGAACCCATTCGCTCAAGGATCTCGAAAGGACCTACAAATCTGGGACTGAGCTTCCCTCTCTTCCTAAATCGCATAACGCCCTTCATCAGAGAAATCCTCAGGAATACATGATCCCCCACTGCGAACTCAAGTCTGCGACGACGACGGTCGGCATAAGACTTCTGCCTGCACTGGATTGCTCTCATCCTATCCTGAATCAACTGGATCTTCTCCGTGGTCTCCTGTACTAGCTGGGGTCCCAAAACCAGACTCTCACTAAGCTCGGTCCAACAAACTGGCGATCGACACTTCCTACCATATAAAGCCTTAAAGGTGCCATCTGAATAGTCTCCTGAAAGCTGTTGTTGTAGGAGAACTCAATCAACGGCAAGTGATGATCCCAACTGCCACCAAAATCAAGCACACATGCACGGAGCATATCCTCCAGAGTCTGAATAGTCCGCTCCGACTGGCCATCGGTTTGTGGATGAAAAGCGGTACTAAAACTCAGCCGGGTACCCAAAGCTTCCTGAAGCTTCTGCCAAAGACGGCTAGTAAACTGGATGCCTCTGTCGGATACTATGCATGTGGGAACACCGTGCAAACGCACAATCTCATCTATGTACATCTGAGCATACTCAGCTTAACCGA